>JAQFVV010000143.1:286535-1624800 GCA_028023455.1 Epiperipatus broadwayi | reverse complement strand
TCTATGAAATGTAAAGACCAATAAGATAGATGATGACATTTCCAACATCAGCATTTTTTCCAACTTTAAAAAAAATGCAAACATAAACTGAACTAAATAGAAGACCAAATTTAAAAACTAGAAGAAAATAAAAGTATGCAGAAAAGATAAAGACTTATATACTGAAAGTTGTAATTTGTTTTTCATTTGTAAAAATCAATATATGACTCTGTAACTTTTTAGATTCAATAAAGTTTTGCTTTGAAACATAATAATAATAATAATAATAATAATAATAATAATAATAATAATAATAATAATAATAATAATAATAATAATAATAATAATAATAATAATAATAATAATAATAATAATAATAATAATAATAATAATAATAATAATAATAATAATAATAATAATAATAATAATAATAATAATAATAATAATAATAATAATAATAATAATAATAATAATAATAATAATAATAATAATAATAATAATAATAATAATAATAATAATAATAATAATAATAATAATAATAATAATAATAATAATAATAATAATAATAATAATAATAATAATAATAATAACAACAATGACAATGTATTTCAGCAAGTGAAATATTATTTTAGCAACTCCAAAAAGTCCAATCCAATGACTGAAACATAAATCTGCTTTAAAAATAATTTCACTTAATTCTTTTAATTATTTTTTAATATATAATATTTTGCAAGGATTTTACTAGATATTATATAAACATATTAATATTCTATTACTATTTAATTTTTTTCCGAGTTTTTACTTCCAAATTTTGTCAGTATATTTTTCTAAAACGATTGGCTATTTTACAAAAAATACCAGATAATTTTATAATTCATATATAATAGATGAAATACACAGGCTTATATATACCTGTGTCTATATATGTAATAGACAGGGTATGAGCACAGACTTTCACATGACCCACCACTCTCCACACTATCTCATAAGCCTGTCCATTAAAGTAGGAGAATTTACTATCTTAATATATATCTGAGCACTTGTAGCATATATGTGTAGAGATGGTAATCTGGACCAACTGATGATTGCTGGTTTAGCATGAAATACATATATTGGTGATTATTTATCTTTTCGACATATGTGTGTTTAGGTGTATCAATATTATGAGATAGTGTGGAGAGTGGTGGGTCATGTGAAAGTCTGTGCTCATACCCTGTCTAATTCATATATAAATGTACACAATTATGATCACAATTTTATCGATATAAATTATATTCTTCCCTCACATTTTACTGTAGATTGCTTTTTTCTAGCAAAAACAACAACAACAACAAAAAAAATACTTAAAAGTATCAGAGATATTTGAGATTTTTAACTCTCAATATATTGTGAGGCTCGACAATATTTAAATTGTGTGAGTGAAAAACTAAAGAAATGCATTAAACGTATCTCTACAGTCCTTAACATTGTAATAGGAGAACTTTCGATAGTAATAAAAAAAAATTTCAGCATAATATCAAAAATGAAGTTAAAAACTATATAATTATATAATAAACTATTTCAAAATTTTAATTTTTATCCTATAAGTATTGTAACAGTCAGATTTGTACATTCATGCAACAATATTCAGAGCCCAAGCAAAATATACCAAAGCTGACCGGAGTGAGGTGGTTGAGACCTCTAGTCCGACCAAACTCCAACTCATCTGCCAGTACTTCAAATTTAATACCTTATGAGTGACATTCCTGAGGCTACACTCAGTCCTCATTTAACCGCAAGCCGACATAGAACAGGGAGAAACACGAGACTTAAGGTCATTACTAACCTAACTAAATAAGTGATATATAACACTTAACACTCTATTAATCTTAACTACCAGACATACACACACAGCATATAAACTCATTAAGAAATTGGAGTAATGAACTGTGACATTTAATAATATACTGTGGATTGGATAAAATACTATGGATTGGATAAGATATTGGTTTGGTTTGATCTAGAGTCTGAGCAAGAAAGATATACAACAGTTTATATTTAAAAGGATTTATTAAAACAATAACAAATGATATAACACAAAATATCATCATGGCAGGGATTGTATAATCTTCACAAGGTATTCAATACAGGCAAGCATGTTACAATAGTTGGGACTGTTATCAAGTACATCTGTTCCCTTTTAAACACACCACAATACACGTGTGTTTGAGTTATAGAGGTCATGCCTAATTATTTAATATGCTCATCTTATGAACTTGACTTGCTTAAGTTGGAAGTTGATACTTTAGTAGAGATGATGATGAGTACAGCCAGTTTTAATGGCTGTTATATATACTAATAAAATGAGCAACTAAATACTCAGAATCATGCAGATTCAACCCGATAACCCAGATTCAAACTCCAGCCTAAAGCTGAATGATTAATTACTATGGGAAAAAGAACTGGTTACCATTAGGTCCACATATATGTGCTATGGCGCTATATAATATTAAAGAAATAAGTTTGCAGTGCGAGTGTGTGATTCTTTAAGAGCTTCAGCATCACATGCTCGGTTTGCTCTGAGACCGACGGTTTGCTGCTATTGATATATGAACATAAAGTTCAGGAAGTCGGATTGGCTTTAGGAAAAATTTGGGTCCTCACGCCCCCAGTTCTAATGAAGATAGCCATAACCCGAACTAAATAAAGGGGCGGTTTGTTACCGTGAACCCTTGTCCGAAGCAGCAAAACGTAACACATATAAGTGTACTGTATAAAAACACACCCGCAGTGCACGCAATATATATATATATAAAGCAATAAGTATGCATATAATTAATTGTGCCTAAAACAGATAGCTTTTATCTGTCAAGCTAATTCAAAACAGTTCTTAATATTAGCATTATAAGTCTGCTAATAAAATGGGCTTAAACTATATAAAAATAATCTAGTTAAGATCCTGAATCTGCATATAAATATTCTTAATTAAGGAGGGAAAGTATATTCGATGGGACTTAATACAAACATTAGCAAATATACTTTATCATCTCTAGACAATATATATATCCCCTTCCAACTAATAGATATCAAAAGGTTATAATATAAGATCGGTTAAGCAATCTTAAAAAATACGATCCCACAATATATATATAACTATGATAACAACGAGTGGTTAGCGCATTCGTTTATTACCAATATTATAATTTCGAAACGATGATTTAATAAAATAAACAATGCTTTTAAAATGTCTAAGTAAAGATCACAATTATCTCCTTTATAAATTACTTACTTAGTTTCATTGTTTCGAAATCTGAGCATATTATCACATATTAAACATAACAAAATGCATTTAAACAAAATATTAAAATTACTGAAATTAGGCAAGACCGTTAGTTTGTAGGAATTGAAGAAAATAAATTTCGGACATTTAATGAGTATATAAAAAAAATATGTAATCTTTTAATTCATAAAAGATTTCAGCAGTTTATAAAATTAAAGTAAGTGATCTTTTCTTCTTTTACATTATATATAAAGTTACACAGATTGTTAGTTTCTTTTTATAAGAGGGTAAAATTAAAGAGTTTTTATAATTTAGATAGAATGTTCTTTTTAATGTGTTATAAGAATTTATAGATTATACTGCAGTTTTTCTTAAAATTATTACCATCTCTCTGCCTCCTTGATTGGACTTGAAGCATATATCAATGGCAGTGGCAGGAATAGGGTGTCTGACAGCGTCATAATCTTCAGTGGCCTTTCAGATAGGTTAAATTTCTTCATATTCTCCGTGCAGGTTGCTGGAAAGCCTATTCTAAGGAATGTTTAGAGGAACTGAGAGCAGCCATCTGGCTCAAGAGCCAGTAAATATATTATTTTACTCGATCATTTTTGATTCTGGTCTCCACAACAATTTACAGGAAAGCAAGCTAAAAAGACAATTTCAAAAAAAATCTGCAATATTTATATTCCCTAGATCAAAAGCCAGCGACTATCTATTTTAAAACACAATTCAAACTTCTTCTAAGTTTTAGCCTTAGGTCTCTTTTGAT
Organism: Epiperipatus broadwayi; assembly: GCA_028023455.1. Taxonomy (NCBI): domain Eukaryota; kingdom Metazoa; phylum Onychophora; class Udeonychophora; order Euonychophora; family Peripatidae; genus Epiperipatus; species Epiperipatus broadwayi. The sequence continues at coordinate 1,620,793 of JAQFVV010000143.1, read as the reverse complement.
TCTTATCTTTTTTTTATCTTGTTGCCCAAACTTTTACTGGTTTGATCTGGGAAAGGAAATTCATTACAATCGTAATGAATGAGCTCTAGAACAATTTCAATAACCTAGGGACCATCTGATCCCACCTGCGAATTATTCTAAATAAAAATCTGCGATATTTATATTCCCCAGATCAAAAGCCAGCGACTATCTATTTTAAAATACAATTCAAACTTCTTCTAAGTTTTACAGCAGTCTGTCTCTTTTGATTCCAATCTCTTTTTTTCTTATCTTATTGCCAAATTTTTACTGGTTTGATCTGGGAAAAGAAATTCATTACAATCATAATGAATGAGCTCTAAAACAATGTCAATAACCTAGGGACCATCTGATCTCACCTGCGAATTATTCTAAATAGTCTTATTACCAATCTGTGAATTTCGCATGTGATTTATAATTTACCTAAACCAAACTTGTTAAAGAATATTTAGCCACATTTTCTAAACAAAATAACCCTTATACAATATATTATTTATATAAATGCTGCAATATATCCACACAAAAATTAATATCATTATCATTTACAGGTGCTTGTATGTGTGACAATAAACATACAATTGTTTGAATACATATAAAACTGTGATTACATATATAACTGTGTAAATGAATATATCGCTGTGTGGACACATATACAACTGTGTAAACATATATATACAGCTGTGTAAAGGCATATACCACTGAGTGGATACATACACACTTGTACTAAAGAGTGTTCAAAACCGGCATAGATGTGTCTAAGGAGACATAAAGGTGAAACAGATAGAAGGACAGTAATATCTGTTTCAGTATGTATCTTTCTTTTCAGGTATATGTTACATTATCTCAATAATGTACTCTATTTGTAATTCAATTTTTTTCATTTGATAGTTTTTGTTATGCATATCACATTAAGATGGAGAGCAGATGCTGAGTCAAACTCACACTGGCCTGTAGTTAGTATTACAATAAGATGGAGAGCACGATCTAAATGAGATTCACATTAACCAATAATTGTAACTAATCTATCTTTTATTTCTTTTCTTACTCATTTGTGATTTAATAGTGAAGCAGTCGATCTGATGCTCAGATCATGTTTTACAGCCCACTTACAGTCTCCTCCACCAAACCATGTTTAAACCCATCCTTACTGCGCATATACATATTTACTAACATATATTTTTCCTTTGCTTAACCATTTAAACATAATTGACGTAGATATTTTTATATCTTAACGCAAAATAATTTAATAAATAAATATTTAATATTATTTTAATGTGTATGCATGTGTAATGGATAAATATATATATTTTCAGTGTGGGGATATTGATAATAAATCGTACAAATAGTTATATTATTCATGTATCTTAAAATTCATATATGAAATGTATTATTTTTTATATTTAATTTTAGCGGTCAGAAAATGATGCAATTCTTTTAAGAAGTTTCTCGAACACAACTAAAAACAATTACCCGGAAAAGCCCATTAGTTAAAATTAAAAGGTTACAATTTGTAATAGTAAAGTAAAATCCATTAGTGGAAATTTTATCCACGCCAACTTGTTTTAAAATCATAAGACTTATTTTAAAACAATCGTTTAAGAAACTTGTAACAGGATTGCATTGTTTCAAAAGACTTACAAAACAAAAGATATCCGGTCAGCAGATTTCAGCTTTGCTAAAGTGCTCAAATTGCCTCAAGTCCAGCAGTTAAGTGCTATACTACATCATCAAAAAAAGAGTATAAATACTGCTGGATTTGAATCCAAAAGAAGAGGAGACAACCATAAATTAACGATGGTCCACATAATCCATGCTAGTTTAAATCTTCATCCAATGTGCCATGAGTAGGGGAAACTTCACCTTCCCCTCTGTTCCAACATGCTCATTCCCGTAAGAAAAGCACCGGATCCGTGCCTATAAACTTTCAAATGTCTACTAATCAAATAAGTAAAATGCTACCTGTGATGCCTTATTACATACCTAGATCTAGTGTATTAATGCCGATGAACACTCCAAATATCAAGGACCACTACTATTTATGAAAGGTAAAAGAACTTTAGCCACTCTATGATTCTATTAAGTTCAGCCTTCTAAAACAACAATAATCCTGATGCTCTATTCTAATATCTTATGTAAATATTTATATCTTATGTAATTTTACTTAGCTACAACTCTACATAACTTAACCTATTCTATCATTGAGCCTCTATTCAATGTGTTTTTTTTTATTATTTCCATGCGGCAATAATATTTTATTTCATTATTATATTACGCATATTTGTGTTTTAAAATGCCAGTAATATTTCAAACTCACAAGCATGTAATTCCTTTCTAGTTTCCCTGCCCATCACTTACAGGGTAATTAAGAACTTATTTTAATTAAAAACAAGTCGTGTTTGACTTATGCAGATGCTTGCAAGTTTGGAAAAACAACGTCATTATCTTATAAATTGTTGTGGGAGAACAGATCAACATCTGTTTTTCTAAATTTTTTTTTTTATCTTTTTAAGATGCGCTAATCCCAACCGTAAATGTATTTCATATATGTAAAATCTAATTATTTCCACCACCCCATTTGTTTCCATATAAACATATTTATTTCTAATAATAGCATTCTTTAAACCGAAATTTGTATTTATTAAACAGTGTGGGAAGTTATAAATAATTTAAAGTAAAGGGAAGGGGGAATCTTTATGTCTTAAAATTTATATAATTTAATTAATTTAAATCATCCATGCCTGTTTAGTGATTAGCTCATACCATTACACAGGATATTCTATAATTTATAGGCATTAAATAATTAAAATAGTCTTTAAAGCTATATATTTCGTTATCCCAAGTGTTGCGTGCATACAGGCACATTCGTTCCTATATTATATATTCCAGCTTCTCTTTCCAATGGAGGTATCGCAAAGTCGAACCCATAATCCTTCTCAAAGTCCAAGAACCAGACTTTAACCCCTCTGGGGACTCATTTGTTCGTATGTGCATGCTTTATATGGGGATCGCTCTGGAAAAACCAGCCCAATAAATGCATAGCCTATCACTCTTCGTTCCTGAACCGATTCTGCTAATGTCACAGACTTATATCGGTCTATTTCTCAAAATGAATTCCATGAAGCACATGTTCAGATCCATGACTGGATCACTTCAAATATGCCATCATACACGCACCACCTTCTGTTGTATTTCTAATAAACCCATGAACATCCATAAGCCGTAATGTTGTGATTTTTGCTAAACAGATATCTATGTCCACTATTTAAAATGCACGTCATTGCGATGACCTTATTATTATTAATATATATTCATCAGCTATCCCACACACATCTGTCACTTTATAAACTGAATTAATAACTATATTTTTGTACAAATGTAATGCTTCATTATCAAATTATAATTATCTTTCAAATCGGTTAAATGCTATTTTGTTCTTTCTGGGGGTGTAGTGGCACTTCAATATTATATTTCTTAATAGCGCTAAATCTTATATTCATCGTTATAGTATATATTATTGGCATAGCCGCAACTATAAATAAAGTCATCTATTAAATTTGATTCTTAATTTATCAACCAAACGTAATATTATTTCTCTATGACCCACTGTTATGTAATATTTATGAAGCCAATGATCAATCAATGATGACATGCATTTACTTATATTTTGTTAAAATAATAAACTTTAAATATATATATTACAACATTTCCAAATCATTGTATTTTCTTTTATTTAAATTAATATTTTAATAAGTTATGCTCCTACTGACTAGATGATCTCTGCTAATATATAATTAATATGATAGGTCACGATCTTTTAATTACTTCTAAATTGTGTTTCATGCTAAATATCCCACCATTAAACTTAAATTAAGTCTTTTTGTGTCTGCAATGTGCGAGGCAGGTGGAGAGAGATGAAATTAGATCGATATCATCGGGATTGTTGCTCATAAATGTGTAGATCTGGAAAATAGGCAAATAGGGCAGAATTCATGAGTGTTCCTGACTTATGCATCTTGTGCATGATTGGATTCGAGGTACTTTTGCCTAGATGCTAGATCTTGTTATGTGAACATACAAAACTGACCGGTACAATAGATAGTGAAGATCCACTATGCCAGAAAGATTATAAAATTATAACTTCTTTACAAATTTATAGCTTAGCATTGCTTTTGACCAGACCAGCCATTTTCATAGCAAATAATGCCCACACAATAAATAAAAAAGACTCATGCATTGCATTACCACACAAGTGGTATATTTAAATTCAAAAATTTGCATACTAATTAACTTATGAGTTCTCTCTTTTGTATACTTATTTTAGTGCTATAAATATGACCAGCCTGATTGAAAGCAGTGCTAAGCTGTAAATTTGTAAGAAATTATAATTTTATAATCTTTCCTGCATAATGGATCTTTACAATCTATTGAATTAGCCAGTAATTAGTTATATTATAATAAGTTGAAGGGCTGGTACTAAATCAAATTTACACTAAATATTAGATAAATTTTGTATTTTCTTTCATGAATTTCTTTTCTTAAAGTTAATTTTGAAAATGTCTTTCTAAGAAAAAGATAAAAAATAAAAAAGGATTTGCAGAATTTGTATAATTTTTTATTTCTCTAAATAATTTAGATTTTTTTTTATTCAATAACTTAGCAAAGAATGATTCTGGTGACCAGAAAAAAGGATCCTTATCCTATTATTGGAACAAAAATTTAACTATGAAGTAATTATCATAATTTAAATTCATAAATATGTCAGTATTGACGAAATTAACAGAATATATATTTAATATTTTTGTTGCATTTTTAAAAGCAAGACTTCAAGATAAATTCTGATCACTACCTTAAACTGATTAATCCCCTTCTAAGAGCAGAGTTGTAAAAGTATGTTATGTACTTTTTGCCACATAAAGTTTATTATCAGCTTGAACTATATTTTGTTATCTTCATAAAGAAAAGAAGACTGCAAAACATGGTTTTGATTAGAAGAAAATAATAATTATTAAATTTGTTAAACAGAAAATTGGAAAAATTCAGCATGATGAAGAAAAAATAATGTCCTATATATTATTATTTAAAAATTTTTTTTTACACATTTTAAATTACTCTATTTTTTTTTTGTTAATCTGTATGGATCAAATCTTGTAACTCAATTTTTACCCATATCTCAATTTATAATCTATTTGAAACTTTGCATTCCTGATGACAATCCATATTTTAAAATTTGCAAACAATTTTATAAAAAATTAATAAAACTTTTACAATTTTTATTTTATATATAACATTGATATTAGTAGATTTTGATGGGACATCTTATAATTTTAAATGCTCATGGTTAGAAAGTATTAGTTCCACTTTCTATAAATATTAATCAGCTTCTTATCAAGCAAAAATTACAATTTAACATTTTTAACTAAATATTTTTTATCATTTTGCTACTATGCATATAAAATATAAATCTAATTTTTATAAAATCTATAACTAAGTCTGAACATATTATGATATTTCCTAAAGAATCATTTAAATAAGCTTACAAATATTGCCACTTTTTATACCAATGCCAATTTATTAATTTGATAAAAATGTCTTTTTTTTTAATCTGACAAATATGTAAGCATTGACATAAGAAAGTGAGAATTATTTGCAATTTTATTTAAATGATTATTTTTATATGACTTGTGAATTACTGTAATAAATAAGGTTTTCAGATGTAGTTATTTCATGAATGGGTTTATGTTATCAGAATTACATATTCTCACAAATAATATATGTTACATTAAATGTTAAGCTAAAAGTAATTTCCATAAATCATTCAGTGATATATATATAAAACTAAAAAACATAAAATAAAAAAATATAAAAAGAATTTGTAAAAAATGCATTCATTTTCATAAATACACTAAAAAGTAAAAATAATTTTTCACAATATTTTTGATATTATGGGATTAAAAAATAGAAAGATAGGATCATGCTTAGAAATAGGCTTGCTTTAAACAAAAATTATGATTTAACATTTTAACTTAATATTATTCATCAATTTGCTACTATATATAAATATACATATATATAAATGAAATATTATCTGGATACATCCATGTATAATTTATTAACATATATATATATGCAAATAAATATCAGTTTATATATAAATTTTAATAAATTGTGCATGGATGTATCAGGGTAATATTTCATTTATATCTGTAACCCATGAAAATCTTCAGTTTAGTATATATACACTTGGGTCTCGTTTTATGCGATAGATAGGTTCCTCAGAAAACACGCGCAAATGAAATTGTGCAATAATAGACATAATTTACCTTGAAAAAGGGGGGATACGGACTGCGATTTTTCAAAACTCGCGTAAAAGCAAAGCATCAACGTAAAATTTACTTTAAAATTCATGCAAAAAAAAAATAAGGAAATAAAATATGACTAATAAAAAATTTCAAATTTGAAAAAAATTGATACAAGACAAACTTTTTTTAACTATAATATTTAATTTTATTCAAAACAATATATTTTTATGCATAATTTACAGTAATTTATATTTTTTTTTACATGTTTTAATTATTATCGCTATTTGCCGGTAAACAGGTTCGTTTGCAAACTGATAAAAAAATCAGATTCTTCACAAGATGAAATACAACTAGTGCCAACGTCATTCTCATGTTGTGTTAATTAATGGTTTTCTGGTGACAACGTAATTAGTAATTAATCTAACAACTAAAAATTAAATTCTTATTTTTGTCTTTAATTTTCAATTTTAATTGTGACCACTGCTATTACTCACCTTTTAAAAATAAACTTGCGGACCCTAAATGATTAATAATTGATTACATTCTTTTTTAAAAAGCAAAAACAGAATGTGATTTAAAATGCAAAATTAACACGCACAATGTTTGAACAAATTGACATTATAATCTTGTAAAATTTAATGTGTGTATATATAAAATGTGGAAATCATGATTTTAATTTCATTATTGCATAAAATCTTACTATTATAAAGCACTGAAAATATTGAAATTACTAAGTTGAAAGTCGAATTTCAATAATGTGCTATTACTTTCAATATAACATAAGTGCACAAAATTTATTATTTAAAGTAATAGCGCAATATTGGAGTTCGACTTCCGGCGAAACACGAATCGCGTAACTTCAAAATCGTGTTAAATAAGTCCGCTAAAAAAAGACCCAGGTGTATATGAAAAAATATATAGAATTTCTATTTATGTAAAGTACATGTAAGATTATTTCTAAATATGAGCACTTCATAAATTTTCTTTTTGTTTGCATAATATCAAAAATATTATAAAAACTGAAGGAAACTATTTTTTTTTAACTTTTTAATGCATTTATTTAAATAAAAACATTAAAAACTTTTCTTTTTGTATTTTTTCATATCATATGGGAACTTTCCACATTACAGTTTACTTATAAATCTGCAGAATCTACATCTTTTTCAGTCCAAACTTTTGAAAAACAAGAATTCTATTAGAGATTGAATATAAAATGTCTATATAAATTAGAGAAATGATAGATTGGAAAAATAAGGAGTCAAATGTTGTTGATCAATTTTCAGATGAATAAAGTTTAAACAAGAGACTGGAATTTTTATCCTTCAACTACTAGGATGCATATTTCTTGACAAAATAACAAACGTCATTATTATTATATAAGATAAAATATAATTTATTTTATTTTTAGATATGTAATTTTTTCAAAAAAGAGTAAAATTATATGAAATAAATTGTCATTTTAGAAGTGACTGATATAACTTTTATATACATAATAATTTTGCAATCATTAACCTGAAAACCTGGGTTTAAATAACACTAAAAATTTGCAAATTTTTTGAAAATAACAATAATTCAAATATAAATCTGTAATTGTATTACAGAAAATTTTAGCAAAAACTACAGGTAATTTATTATTAAGTAATAACTTGTAGATTTAAGACTTTACGCTTGTCCAAATTATGATAATATTAAATAGTGCTATCACACTTATAACATAAAGCTGTATAATTAATATCAATTAGTCAATTAAAATGGCTGAGCGCTTTCGAGAAACTGTACTTCTCATAATCATAGCCAGCTCTGACTATTTAATATTATCATAATTTATTATTGAATACTTATTTAAAAATTAATTTAATAAAAAATAAATTAATAGATGTAAATTCATTAATTATGAAGACATTTTGCATTGGTAAGGGACAGAAATTTAAATAAAGTAAATGTCAGTTTTCTGTATTGTAAAAATATGTAAGAGATACACATACAATTTTGATTAATTTATTAGTAAATATCTGCATTGCTTTAAAAATATTAATTAAATCTATTACTTACTTAAATTTACTTTAAATTTTGATTTTCTTAATGGTAAAAAATTCTTAATAAAAATTGAAACTCCTTTGTATGCTTTTTCAAAACTGGTAAAAATGATCACTTCATGAAAAATGTTTTTATGTTTACATTTTGTAAAAGATAAAGATTTAGTACAGAATTGCAAATCTTTTCATTTTATATTTTATACAGAGTTGACAATAAATACAAATAAATTGTTATAACTTTTTAACAATTCCACTTTTCATTGGTTTGTGCAGTATTAAATTTGTGTCTGGGTGTACTTTAGAATGGCATAGTAGTTGTTCTAAAAATGTTAAGAAAACTGAAGAGCACTTTAGATTAATGGAAAAGTACTTATACTTATTATAAATTATTGAGATTAAAATATATTCTTTTTTCTTTTTACAATTTATTTTAAAGTTTATAAATTATATTTCTTTAATGACTTATTTTATTTTATTTTTACATTTAATTTTTAATAAAGTATTTGACTGTATATACATGCAATAAAGCCACAATATATATTGTATCAATATGCACTATTTCAATTATAAACTATTAAAAAATTATAAAACAGGTAAATAAAATAAAAACTCCATTAAAATTCATAAACTTAATAAATTTTACAACAAACAGCAGCCATTTTTTCATCTTGGAGCTTCATGACTAAATCCAACACACAATTTATAATTATTTGATCTTATTTATTAATCATACTTCTTTGAATTATTTTGAAATCATTTTATTCTTCACTTTTTTATTGCTTTTTAATGTTTAATATAATGCAGTATTGAAAATATTTTTTTTTTTAAGTATAAAGCTAGAAGCTCTATAAAAAAATTTAAGAAAATTTTGTTGGTACTTAAAATAAAAGTTAGATATTTAGTAATGACTGGAGTACCTGTAAAATGTTTCTGTTAATCTTCTTGCAATTCCACAGAAAGTTTAAAGTTTGTATAAAGACTTTAGTTGAGAATCTAAAATGGATAACTAACTGCAAGTAGAAATGACTATATAGTTTCCAAAGTTATCTACATGACATTGAGGCTTCTACAACATCAAGTTCTGATTCATTAACAACTTCAGAAAGTCAAAATCTAAGCATTGCTATCCCTTTTTTAAAAATAAAAAATAAAGATATGATACCCTAAGTCTTTTATTATTTTTTTGAATGAATGTGAATGAACACACACACACTTATATATATATATATGTGTGTGTGTAAATGTTATCACTCAATTTATTATATTTTACCCAATTTTATTTATATTATGACATTAACACATAAAAAAACATCTGTGTGTTAAGAAGTAATATAGATCTACATGTAAACAATAAACAATCCATATTGTGTTGTAATCAAAGTCTGATCTATTAGCTGTTATAGTCAATATATATATGCTAGTGAGCTAGAACAAAGTGTAGCGCATGTTATGCCTCAGTTGTATATATATATTTCAAGGATGGATTATTTAACAATTGGAAATATTGTATTTATTACAGTTAAATTAGGATTAGTTCAAACTAATTATTTATTGATAAGCATCTTTTCACCAATTTAAGCTTTTTAGGCCATTACTTTATGCACGCGCACACACATATATATATATATCAGAAACAAATATAACAGTTAAAAATGACATAGAATATGAATGATATAACCAAGTTAGCTAGAATGATATGGAGAAGAGAAACTATAAGACTATCTTACAGTAGCACGATATTGTTCATAATAATGATGACATGAATTGTAGAAATAGAAACATGACTGATATTGAGTCTAACTGTCTGCGTTCTGCATCATTAACAGCTTTTATCTCCCCCCCCCCCCCTTCAAATAGAAAGAACATTTCAGTATACCAAAATCATAGATTTTCTGAGACTTATACTAATGAGTACACAATGAAGAAAAGTTTCTCTTTTAATCTTATATACAATGTGAATATATATATAGTTTTATACAATTGTTTTAAATAGTAAACGCTAAAAGTAAATGACGTATTTCCCACTTAGTATTTGACAATACGATAATAAGAAAGTCGTTTTATATATATATATGCACGCAGTGAAATATAGTGGTGTATTTATAATTATTTATTATAATAAAAATTTTGCTGTAATAAATTACTTTAGTTTTAAATAAGAATATATCACATTTAAAATAAAAATTTCAAATTCACTCAAGATGTATAGATCAGTGACTCCCAAAGTCATTTTGTAACACCTCAATAACTTTTGAAATAAACCATCTACTTGTCAGAATTTTATTTTTTATTTTTTTGCTTAATGATTTGAAGTGCCCGATCTTAATGAAGCTAAACTTGTTTCCATAATTCTGTTTTTTCAATTCTCTATTCGGCTTTCTATAAACTAATCAAGATATAATTTTTGTACCAACAATTGAATGAGAAAAAAAACAGCCTCTCAGGTGAACAGAACTCCAAATTTGCTAAATTATATTAAGCATTATTCTATGATCATTAGACTGTAAATCCTATCTTCTATATAACAAAACAAACAAAAAATTCTTATAAGACTTTGCACTGCAATCAAGTAGTATTATAAAATAATTATAGCAATACACGCACACGCATATCTTTTTCACACGCCTTCACGTAAATATATATATATGCTGCAATGATTTTAAATGTAAAATATGCTACAGAATGTTTATGGTTCTCTCTCTCTGTGTATATATATATATTTTCTAAATGTTATATATATATACATGGACACACAAACATATACCCTATATTGATTTCTTCAATAAACAATTATAACATTGTTGTTTCATTTACAATATTAGAATTTTCAAATTTTTTAACTTTTTGAGAAAATGAAAATGTAACTTACATATTTAGGTATTGCAAATTTACCTATTGTCATCAAAAATTAGGGTTCACATTTGAACAGCGTTATACCTGAATTTTTTTTTTTTTTTACATTATAAGCAAGCTTAGATTTTTTTTTTAAAGATAGCTGATTCATAGTCAACCTAATTAGCCATCCGATTATTAATCTGTAAAAAGCTATCTAGCTATTCTTGATGATTAAAAATCACCGCTTAGCAGTTAGCTAATCAAAAAACCCATATCTTTTTTTTCATTATTCTATTTTAAAGAGATGTTTGAAAAAAAAAAAAAACCTTTGCCCTAAAGTACAATGTGAAAGGGCTATTTCATCTTTACCTACTACATATATGTTTGTGTAAATATAATTTTACATTCTTCAATGTCTATACTTTATTCTTAATTTAGCTCCAATATTTGGGCTAGATCTTATTTGCCATCGAAAAAAAAAGTTTTCCATTCCAAGTATCTCTAGTTACATCAATAACTATTGGACCACCCATACTATCCAGAAAATGGAGATGATGTCTGGCTGCACATTTGGTGCATTAATAATAATAATAATAACAACAATCGCTCAAGCACTTTCACCTGTATTTTCATTTAATATATATATATGTTGTGCAAATTTATCTTATAAATGCCATTTTTTAGCAAGCAATGTTTTACAATTATTATACTTATATAAAATGCAGTATATAAATGATTATTAATCATTTTTATTAACTCAGAAAATTATTATATTTTTTGATGTTAAATATGGTGGTCCATTACGTAATTTTAATAGTCTGCAAAGAAATTCAGATATTATTTAAATTCGCTAAGTTCATTTAATAAAATTTTTAAATAAAAAGTAAATTTTGTTTAAACTTTATTATTATATATAAAATAGAAGAACATTATATTGCTAATTGATTTGTTACAAAATATTATTATGATTTGCAAAACATTTACCGGTATAGAATAAGAATACTAAATTCTGTACAATTGACTAGGCATCAAATTTGACTACGGTGCACCCTTAATAATTGGATGACCTGAAGCTCAAAAATTTTATTAAGAATTTTGAAGAAAAACACATTTATAAAAATTATCGTTATTAATCTTAAATAATTTTTGTAGATACGAATTAGGAAATTACACATATAAAATGTAACAAATACATATTTATACATTCATTTATTTTTATGAAATAAAATGAACATTATATTAACAAAATAAAACATAATTTTCTTTAAAAAATTAAAAAACATCTATAAATATATATGTACATCATACTCAATGCTCATATTAATTCGTACCTTTAAAAATTATGTTAGTAGTCCACAATATCTAAAAGGTTGCAGACCGCTGCTATAATAAAATTCAAATATAGCTACAATTCTTTAGTTAATGCATGGCAATTTACTTTAATTATCCTTTTTTTCTCTACTCATATAGAAAGATTTTATGTTTTTATAAATCATCATCATCATTATGATATTCAGTAAATAAATAAAAAAATTATATTGATATTTGAGAAGATATGGAGATTTTGTCTATCCAAAGAAACTATATACACACCCAAAACATCCAAGTTTATATATATAATGTAGTTTCACATACTGTGACTATAGCATATAATAAAATAAACATATATTCTCTACCACAAAGAATTTGATAATGTCAGCAAAAATTATATTAGATAAATGAACTTTAGACTTATAAACATTAAAAATATAAATTATACATCACAAAGAGTTTGAAGATTAAATGTTTAAAATGAAATTTACATTTAAAAATAAAATAAAAATTAAACAATAAGTTTTTTTATATAATAAGTAAATAATAAACACCTCCATACTTCCCCATTCTTTTTAAATTCATATAAATAAAGATACAATAAAAGACAAATGACCTCCAACATTTTGTGCTGAACCAGCACTCATCAGTTGGCCCAGGTCACTATCTCTCATATATGTCTTTATTATATGCAAAGTATTTATCTAGAGTAAATTGTTACTTTTTCATTTACCATTGTCAAACTTCCTCCACTCACATGGCGTTAAAGTTGTGAGTGGAGGAAGTTTGACAATGGTAAATGAAAAAGTAACAATAATAAGTAAACTAAATTTAAAAATAAAATAAAATCACAAATTCAAAATTATTAGTGTAAGAATGAAAGATAAAAGCTCTAATATATTTTTAAAAAAGTTTGAATCATATTCACAATTTCTTGGAAATATTAAAGCAATCTTGAGCAGTATTGGCAATAAAATAAACTGGATTTGTTGCCCAGTGATATGTAGGATAATAGTATTATGTTCTTTGCAGAATGTTATGTGTTAAATATATTTATCAGCATATATTTCATTTAATTTTCATGTAGAATTTTAAATGGTTTATTTGATATAGGCAATAAAAAGAACACATCATTTGAGATGTAAGAAAATATCAATATAAATTTTAAGATTCAGTATTTAACTAAAATAACTTTGATTTATTTGATATTTTTTTAAAGAAAAAAACAATGTTAGTTCAATAAAGTTGTGAATAAATTCAACTAATATCATCTTATTTGATTATGGTTTGTACATATATACTTAGACAGATATAAATGAATTGATGAATGGGTAAATAGATAAGTAAATAAAAAGATTAAGCAAATAATAAATTCAATGTCAAATTTTAATTTTTTAATACTATCAAATTAATAATAAGAAATTAAAATACACTAAAATTTTGAATCCAAATCAACTTATATATCTATCAGTAAACCAGAAACTATAAATTTCAATGACCTCACTTTTATGTTAATTGTAAACATATTTCATTCTATGGATGGCTATTATGACATTTACCAACAAAACATTATGCTTTTTTCTTAGGGGTAGTAATTTACTTTAAATTATTTAGAATAATCTCTTGTAAACATGAATAATCAATGAGCACTAATGATAGTTTTATAGCTAATGGTTTTCAGTAAGTTTTGGGTTACTTGGACTTACACTTCTAGTATTCTTTGATTTCTCCATGTCACAAGAGGTTACTGTTTCTAAAAACATATAGTGAATGGAAGCACAAAAAGTTATCTAAAGATTTGTTACAGAAAGAAATAAAAAATGTTTTTGATAAATCGGAAAATAAATAGCTGGAAAATACTATATAAAATCTGATTTTAACCAAATGACTAAATCTATAGTAATGATGATAGTGTTTGCTGTGTGGGAATTAAAAATGATTATTTAACCAGGATAATATTTTATCTGACATCACTTATTCAATGACAAAAACATAGTAAGTTAAGAGTTATCTTCTTTTAAATAATTTTGCAATAAAATTATTAATTCAGTTTTAGCTAAATATAAAAGATTAATCATTATTTTTTCCTGTATTTTTTAAAAAGATAAATCATCATCTTTAAGAAAAATTTTAATTTAATTTAAGCATTTATTTAAATAAAATTTCGTTTTTCAAAAAAATATTATAAATATTACTAATAAATATTAAATAGTATTAATAATCTCCTTTATTATCTGTCATTTTCTGTAAAATGGATCCACACACAATTCTAGTCTTTCCCCCAGTTGCCGACTTTTTGCTCTGCTCTTCAAATATTTTCTTTTCTAGTTATACAAATCAATCAGATACTATTATAAAAATAAATACTACTTGTATATACAATACCAGTAAATCTGAATTACTACATTATAATATTATTTATTAATTAAAGTCTTTTCTGAGATTCTTCTTAACTGAAAATTAATTAAAAAAATTGTTATGGTAAGAACAATAATTACAAGAACATTAGTCAAGCTTAAATGGTTTTTAAATATATTTCTAAACTGTATATTATCAGTGTAGGTAGAAATGGATTGTCTAATAATTTGTAGACTACACCTGTTCAGGGCATTAGTAGCCAAAGGCAGACACACACATTTTTTCTCTCTCTTTTTTGAAGGAATTTGATATTTCAAAATAAATAAATAAATACTATTGAAGTTATATTTATACTTTGAAAAAAACAGATGTTATTAAAATGTTACACTCCAGTACACATTCTTCAATCTTTTTGTGCCTCTTTCTATACCTTGTCTTTATGTAAGCAACAAGGGATGGATTTAACATAGATTGAGTAATTAGTTGATATCAATATCTGCCAAGTATTAGAACAGATTTGTTTTATTATTTATTTCAAAGATATAGCATTATGTTTTTTTAATAATATTTTATTTTCCATTATAGTACTGAATTTTATTTTAAATTACATATGGATTCACAACAAGCATACATGGCTTAAAAGTATTAAGGGAGCAGTAGCCAACCTATCATATTCCATGCTTCAATTTTTTCACTTATGAATTCATATGCACTGTATAACATCACATGATTACCATTTCATATGCTTACACATGCTGTTAATAAGAGTACCAAACTCTCCATACAGCAATGCCACTCTTATTATGTACTATATAAGTTTTGTGCTACTATTTAATTTTTGTATAAAATATACATTTAACACTTTTTTCATAATATAAAAAAAATATTACTATACAAAAATTTTACATTAAAATATTGTTTATTTTACTGAAACTTTTTTTATCAGACTTTTAATGTTTAGAGTTGATGCAGAACATTTTTCAAATTTGAATCCTTTAGACATGACATTATTTTTTTTATTTTTTTATCAATTTCACTGATTTAAATGATTTTTATAAAGAACAAAACTGTATCTTACAAAGAATCAACAATTATAAACTAAAAGTCAAAAACAATTATTGATTAGTTCTGTATTAGTCCTCAAACTTGGACAAGTGTGAAATGTCAACTTACAGAATGAATACAGAATAAACTTTATTTTTTTTAGCTTGATTAATTAAATTTGAATTTTTGTTGTAATTTTTTTCTCAGTATTAATATTATCAATATGTATGTAACTTCCCTGAAAGCAATCAACATTTAGACAATGCCAATATCAATAACAAACAACAATCTCAATCTGTTGTCAAGGCAAACCTTTTAACAATTAAGATGGAAATCCATCTTTATTTATGGCTAATATGTTTATGTTGACACTAAAGATTGCAACTTGACCACTAGTTGTTAGTCTGCAACCAGAAAACATTATATTTATCTGTTTAATGAGGTTTATTTAAACTTCTTTGTATCAATAATTTCACTATCTGTGATCAAGTAGCAATCTTTAGTGTCTGTATAAATATATTAAGCCATGAATAAAGGTGAATTTCAACTTTTATTATTAAAAGTAGGTTGTCATGACAACAGATTGAGATTATTGACTGTTATTGCTATTGCTATTGTCTAAGTGTTGACTGATTTCAATAAATTTACTTTTATAAACCTATCTAACTTTGAGCATTATTAGCTTTGTATATATATTGTACCCTCACTTCTAGGAAATTTGTAATAATAATAAATTGGTCTAGCTCAGATAAATTGTTATGTGCTTTTAAAATGTATCTAAACAATAATAAATATATTTTTTAATACTTTATGTTATTAAAATAGCTCAAACTAACAAATAATAATATGGTTCGGTTTCATAAATTAAATAAATAAATATCTAATAAAAATCATGAGACTGTGAAGTGAGTTTAGAAGTAGCAAGACGAATACACTGAGCTAATATCTCATAGGATACTACCTCAATGGCATAAGAATACTATCCTCCCTCTTATTATCTCAAATAATAAACATATAGCATTCCTATGTCTTCAATAATAATTCATTAATTAAACTATTTCAATAAAACAATCTTCATCTCTTCATCTAAATAATCTAGCTCAAATAATCTCAGGTTCTTTTAAAATAATTCTAAACAATTATAATCTCTGTAATTAAGTATGATAAGGAATTTAATATCATTCCTAACTACAACTGATTAATACTAATAATAATTAAAGAATAATAATAATCTTTAATATAATAATATTAAATCGTAATAATAACAATAATAACAAAAATAATAACAATAATAATAAAAACTAATAATAAATGGCTAAGTTTCAATAATAAGTAATAATAATAATCATACCATAATTTTAATAATCATCACTTTAATAATATTAATAATAATACTCAATAATAATAATAATAATAATAATAATACAATCTTTTATTCTTAATATGGCATCTTAAATAAATATGTGGTATGATCTTATAATCTGAGAATATGTGGCAATCATTAGTAATATAATTCTGTATAAATATCTTATAGTTATTATATGACCATAATAGTAATAATACGATAAGTGAAGTTTCTTAAAGAAATTCATATCACAAATATAACTCTTAAATAATAACTTTATTTATGTTGTGCAAATATTATATTTAAAATTCAAACTATCTGTGATTATGTAATTGTAATATGAAAAATTGAATCAACACCAAGACTTATATAACAAGTTTAACAAATTTTATTAACAAACTTAACAATAAAATTATTTACATTATTTACAATATTAAGAAACTTTGTTTACTCACATTTTTATACTTATCAAAAATAAATGAAATAAAATAAAATATAGGCTACAGAACATTCTTTTAAAAAATATCTATTACTTTAAAAAAAATATTATCATAGTATATTTATTATATCTCCATTAAATTTCATTAAGTTAATAAGTTCTAAAAAATATAAGATAAATTAATTATTTTAATATGCATTTACTATTGTTATTTGGTTATTTTCAAAAATATTTTATTATTCCATATATAGTCATTCCTCACTAAATAATGATGTGAATAACCTTAATTAATAGCATAACAATTAAACTAAACTACTTACTAATCATTACTTTAAAAATGTCAAATAGAATGTATGTATTGGTGTGTTATCATAGAATCACTTTTACAAAACTTATGATTACTTATATTCATTAAACATGATTTAGTTTTGTCCCTTTACTTGTAAAAATATTCATCATAAGTAAGTCTTTGAAAAATACTTAATAATTAAATAATATCTTTATAAACCCCCTTTTAATTATCAATTATTTATTTTTATAACCAAAAAATAATCATTTTTAAATATGAAAAGTTTTATGATTCTTCCACTGACAAATCAGGTTCTTGTAATCTTTACATTTATTTTTATCTTTACTCTAAATAACATAACTTATCCACTTCAATAACAATTCTACACTTCCAAACTTATTCATCATTTCATATTTTAAATACCATACTTCATGATGTAATCCAAGAAATTGGGATAGTAAATAAACAAGTAGGTATATGGAATAAACTATAAATTTAACTTAATAGCACCTTTATCAACTAATCATCATAGTAACAGTGTATAAGAAATGAGTTATGACTTATTTGTCTAATAATCTCCATTACTGAATATAATGTCCAGGTTATTTATTCAGCACTATGGAACATTAAACTTTAACACACAGAAAACAAACACTACCATGAATATATACAAGCTATAGGGCTAAGTTATCTATACTTGCATAATCATCACTATTGTCTACCCTTATTCCCATATAAAGAAACCCTACATAAAATATTATCTTGGTTTCATTTAACATAATACTAAACTATTATCATTAGAGATCTATCACTTTACATTGCTAAATTCATTCCCACATTTCTATAACAATAAATAAATTCATGTCTAAAAATAACAATCTAACTAACTAATAAGAAAAGATTATTTCATCCTTTGGTAATTCTCAAACCTAAATATAAACAATCAGTATCAATGTCATATTTTAATATTTTAATCACTTTAAATAAACACCAAGTTCAGTTATAATAGAATCATATACTTATATTTCCCTTACATTAAAATATACTTATAATATCAATAAAAGTATGCATATTTTTAAATGATTAAATAAACGATAAACTATGTGTATGCATCGTGTTTTGTATACATTCTCATACATCCACACAAAAACAATAATAAAATACATTATAAAATCATCAATATTTTTAAATTGTTACCATAAGTAATCTCCGCTGGCAATTACTTTGTTGATGTTTTCTGGATCACGAATTAAATAAAAAACATTATATACAATAGCATTTATTCCACAGTCATACTTAAAATATTAAGTTGTTTTTTTTTTAAATTATTAAAGATTTTTTTTTTACAATAATAATTTAATCACTAAGTTAGTAAATAATTTAATGTTCTATGTTCCTGCCCTATTTCTATTTTATGAATAAGCATTAATATTATTTTTTTTAGTAAAGAAATAATTTAAAACATATTTACAAAGTCCATCGATTAAGTTTCTTAAGAAAAGTTCTTTTTTTCTTCCTCTGAATTCTACTTCACACTCCTGGTACCAAAACCATGCATGTTCTGATGGTTTCACGTTGCAACACAAAAATTCAAGATGATTGTCCCAAACTAAATACAGTAAGTTAACTTCACAATATCTGGATTGATTTAAGTAATTATTGCTTTGTCTCCAAAAGTTTAAATAATTCATGAATTCCATTGCTCCATAAATATAGTATTAAAAGTATTTTTAATATTTTGCACTAAAATAATTTAAAAGTTCTTGTAACTTTTCTCCATATTTCCCAATGTTCAAGTTTTCTGATACACGGTAAGATTCATCATTCCCACTAGTTATGAGGTATTTTTTTTATACTTTTATAAATAATTTTCAAAACTTTTGTATGTCCAGCATACACTAATTACTTATTTTAAAGATTTTTTTTCTAATATAATATAAGGCATTTTGCAGACGATCTTAATTTTATATTTTTTTAAAAAAAAATTCATAACTTTAAAATTAATTGCTAAATATTTCTTCAAAAGTAAATATTCCAAAATAATTCTTTGGTCATGTTAAAATTTTTTAAATTCATTATCTTTTAAAAGTAAACTTTTTGAATAAAACTATTTTTCAGATTTTTGTTTTTCCCATCTTTGGTGAACTTTTAAAAAATCTCCATAATGTCTAACTTGTTAATCTCCATATTAAATAATCAGTAATTACAATAGCAAAAACTATGTGCCTAATGGGAAAATCATCATTTTGATATTTTCCACATAACTCAAATTTTAGTAACGGTTTATTCATGTTTAATGCGATGTCAATTCAGCTTGAATAAATTAGTTGGTAAGGAATTACTTAGCTTTTTAGCCACGCATCTCTATAACATGATCTTATAAAAATAAATGACTACACTTTCTTTACGAATCTTAAAAATAAATAAAATTGATTATCACTAGTACTTCTAATCTTAAAACTGTAAATTACTAAAAATTAAGTTGTCTTTTTACAGCTTACTCCGTTGATAGAATTTGGAGTCCTAGTATCACAATAGTAGTGGTAGTAGTAGTAGTAGTAATAATAATCTGCAAAACTTATAGACCTCTTTTATACCTAAATGATTTACTTTTTTGATTGGTCAATTTAAACAATGCTTACTTATTACTACCCTGGAAAAGCAACGCTGGGTTAAAGTTAAAATAAATGATAATTTACTAAATATTTATTATTTCTAATATTATTTAATTCTTAGTTAATTTTCACATTTTATTTATACCTACCAAACACTTTAAAATAACTTTAAAAATCATATTATAATATTTATTATTACTTTTATCCTTCTTTTAACTAAAACATATTTATTTTCAAAACAAAAATAAAAATCTAATTTTACTTATTACAATCATTTTAAAAATCCAACTTAATATTTATAACAGCTAATGTTATTTTTATTCTGGGATAGACAAATATAACATTTTTAAATCTTATATTAGAATTTTAAATAGTTTTGACTTTATTAGAAAAACTCCGCAAGCGCACGTGTGAATATCTACACATCACGTGATTTACAAAAATACATGAGACGCTTATAATTTAACCAAAAATAAAATAAATGATTTAATTTACAAAATATTACATAAAAATAATATTATAGCAACATTTAGAATAATTATTTTAATATTATAAAATTGAATATGCACTTGTCTCCCATATTATCACTTTTAATTAAATGATTTATTAAGTAGAATTATTAAATATAATTATTATTATTAAATAGTCTATTTATTCAACTTTAAATTATTACTTTTAAAATTTACCTTAAACATTTATTTACAATACTTATTAATACAGTATTTATTATGGCCAGTTTTCCCAACCATACAATATTATAATTTATCTTAAGTTAACTAATTTCTTTAAAATATTAACACAATATTATACAGTAAATCCTCTTATTTACTTTGACTAGATTTTTTAAAAGATCATTAACACATTATATACATCATTCCCTTACGTAGCTTTGAAATTTAAAATTTTCTAGTAAATTGATCTAAATAATTCATCCTTACCTAAACAAAAGAGTACAATATATATATAATTGTCCAAGAGTTGATATATATATGTCATTATATAATTAAATATTTATAAATACAGTGATTAGATAATTAAAATTTTTATCTGCTTAGGAGCGCTATTATAAAAAATATGTATGAAATGTGTTAGAAAATCAACTTGTATTATAAGGGCTTTAAAAGTCAGTCTCAAGATAATAATTACGTTAATTTATCGAATGTGAATCTCAATTTTCAACAAATATATTGAATCTTGATGCAAAATATGTTGGTGGTCTCAGTGATCTAGAATTGAAATCTTCAGTTGAAAATTCCTTAAGCAAAATTAAATCTGATGTAAAAGTTTGTAAAGATTTAATAAAAAAAGTAAAGGAAAAAAAGTTTAATTATAAAATGAATTATGCATGTACAAATATCTAAATTTAAAAAATTTACATCTGAAAATAATTTAGTTTGTATAAAAGAGGATAAAGAACTTAGAATGTATTTACTACTAAAATCTGATTATGAAGACAAAGTTTTTACTCAAATGAATAATTTTAACTTTATGAACGTTGTTAAAGAAAATACAGAAAATTTATGTATTCAATTTATTAATAGCATTGTTAAAAAAAAAATAATGTGATTGATAAAAGTACTTATTATAGGATTTATCCTTCAGCTGCAATATGTCCCAAGATGTTTTCAAATATAAAACTGCATAAATAATATTCATTAAGGCTGTAGCCTCAAGCACATGCATATAAAATGCGATAGTAGGGACCTCTACAGGTCTTAAAACCACAAGCTTACTCATTGGAAAAAAAGAGGGAACCCCTTCTTTAGGCTACAGCCTTAATGAATATTATTTACGTAATCAATGTGCGTTTAAATAAATTTATAATTAAATCTGCATAAAGAAAATGAACCATTACATTTAATGGTTGATTGGGGGGGGATGTTTCATTTATGAAATGTGTTGTTTAATTGAGAAAATAATACAAGAAATTCTTGGTTTTGGTAAATATACAATACGTTCTTCTTTTGATTTTGTTAATAAAAACTGTAACATTAGGATTGATTGATGTTAATGATGTAATATGTACTCTAGATGTAAGTGAAATGTATGGTCAATTCATTGATTAGCATCTATTGAAATTATTTCCAATGCATTAAGTTTAAAAATGTTAACATGAAAATAATAAATTTATAACTGAAACATTAAAAATATAAAAATATGTATGCAGTTTTTAAGAAGGATTTTTATAAAATGGGCAATGGCTGACCAATGGGTTTACCTACT
Organism: Epiperipatus broadwayi; assembly: GCA_028023455.1. Taxonomy (NCBI): domain Eukaryota; kingdom Metazoa; phylum Onychophora; class Udeonychophora; order Euonychophora; family Peripatidae; genus Epiperipatus; species Epiperipatus broadwayi. The sequence continues at coordinate 1,597,981 of JAQFVV010000143.1, read as the reverse complement.
GTTGCTCAAATATGTAATTTTGTAATTTCTATATATGAAGAAAATATTTTGAAAAAGGAATATTATCAAAAAAATATTACTGTATATTATCGATATGTTGATGAGGTTTTTGTATGTGGCAAACCAAATACAATTAATGAGTTGTTTAAAGAATTAAATGGGTTAAAGGGCCTAAAATGGATAAAAACAGATGAAAATGTAATGTGCATTCTGTTTCTTGATCTTAAAATAACTAGAAATCAATGTATGCTGGAATACTGTATGACCATTAAACAAATAGTAAAAAATGGATTTATTCCAAATAAATCAAGAGTGCCAATGTCACACAAAATGGCAGGTTTGAAGTTCCTTCTTATTTAGAAATATTCATAGGATAAAGGCAAAAATATTGAAATATATTTAAATGAATTGTTAAATGTCGGCTACAATTATAATCATATATATATAATGTTATTAGAGATTTTAATACAAAATATAAGAATAACAATTTTAATAATAATATTGATTTTCCTGCTAATAAAAAAATATGGATATCAATACTATATATTTCGAATAATCAAGTAAATTTTATAAAGAAAATTTATAAAGGTATATGTGATATTGCATTTTACACATCTCCTTCATTAAACAAATTAATAAATAACTCTAAAGATAAAACCTCATTTATAAATAAAAATTGTGTATGTAGGTGTGGTAGTGGATATATAGGTGAATTGAGATGTACATTGGAAAAAAGAGCTAAAGAGCACTTGCTGTTATTAAAACAGGTTCAGAAATTGAAACAAAATAGTAAAGTAGATAATAATATTTCAGCATCTTTTTTATGACCATATAATAAGTCATGTATTTATAGTTTTGACTTCAATTTTAATAATGTAAAAGCTGGGAGGTCATCGCAACTGCTTTGTAAGCAAGTAGTTGGTTGCAAACAGTTGTGGGTTCATGTCGCAGCTGATGCTATGACATATGAAAAAAAAAGGAAAATAAAGGAAGCTATGCTAATATAGAAATATAAACATGACTTAATTAACAGGCAGGCAGCAAACATTAAGATTGAGAAATTGTGGGAAGGTTAGCCTTTCAAAGTATTAATTGTCAAAGATTACTAGGATAATTGAAAGCGCTCCTAAGTGGATAGAATTTTTAATTATCTAATTACTGTATTCATAAATATTTAATTATATAATTACACATATTGCTTTGAAAAAATACAGACATCAAATAATATTATATATATATATATATATTACTTCCAAGAGTTGATAGATTTTCAAATGAGAAAAATAAAAAGACAATCAATTTGTTAATTGCTGACAAATGGTTGTGATCAACCTATTACTTAAGTAACTGAATATTTTTCCTAAGTAACTGAAAAATGAATATATATATACCATATTACTTCAAATTTAAGCTATCCTTGAATTTAAGTCATAGAAGAATTTTAAAATTAAAAAAATTGGGAAAAAAATATAAAAATGATTTTATAATCCATATTAAAAAATAATAAATATTTTTATTTACTTATATAAAAACTATTTTAATTTGCGAAGCGCCGATATTGAAAATTGACAGTATCTCGATTTACTTTAAATAAAAACTAAAATTAAAGTACAAATAGGAAATTTCTGAATAAACTGCTATATATGATCATAATACTAAGTGCATGCATAGAACGTAAACAAAAACATAATTGTTAGGAGTGGGAAATTGGCAGAAATATATTAAAATATTCACTTTAAATTTAAGCCACACCCTAATTTTATGTCTTCAAAATTTAAATAAAAGGTCAGCTTAAATTCATAGTAATCCAGTATATATTAAATTAAATATTTCATGGATTGTTATTATAATAAAGAATAAAAATAAGGAGTTAATATCCATGTAAATAGAGATAATCTTTAATCTTTGATATTACAAAGAAATTATCAATTACTATTAAATGGCAATCCCTGAGGCCAAGCAGTTTTTTTTATTAAATCTATAGTAGCTCTTTTGTTTGAGTTTTTGTTCTCACACCTATAAAAAATAGCTTTCTGGTTTCAAATCCATATAATAACTTGGATTTGAAGTAAAAGAGGATCTCTTTTACTTCAACAAAAAACTTAAACAAAAGAGCTATTATACACTTAATGAAAAAACTGATTTGGCCTCAAAAATTATTATTTAATAATAATTGATAATTTCTTAGTAACACTAAAGATTAAAGGTTATTTCTATTTACATGGATATTATTTCATTTCTTTTTTCTCTGTCTCTTTCTCTTTCTCTCTCTCTCTCTATATATATATATATGAAATTTGCAAAGAATAAAATAAACAGGAGTTGACTATGGTCTTTTTAACTATATAATAACTAAACAAACCCACATAAACATATATCTTTGAAGAGAAATTTTAATATTCATTTTTTACACATATAGTTGTCAGAATATTATCTATTTAAACTATATACAGATGCATATTTTTTATGTTCTTAAAGATAATAAAAGAACTCATTAATAAAATATTCTCAGTATATTTTCATTTTTGACATTGCTTTTTATAATTATAATTTTCTTATTTACTTACATTAAAACGATCTTTATAAAAAACACTTTTTTTTCTGGTGAAAAAATTACCAATAATAAAATAATCAGTAATCTTTTATTGTTCAATGACTTAAAGAAAATTTGCACATATGTAAATAAGCTGATAAATATAATGATTCCTATACTCCAGTTTATTCAATATCCATGGAGATCATTGATATTAATATCTCATTCTAAATATAATAGATATGAATTTGTTATAAATAAATATATATTTGAAGCTCAATATCTACACAAGTATGAAATCTCCTTTGCCAATGATGAAGAAGATATCATCATATTAACATTTGCATTATTTATTTAACATCAATCTGGCACACTCAGATTCATTTTGCAACTCTAGTTCTATCCAGTAATAACTAAATATTCATTTACAATCTAATATGGGATGACTACAATCCTGAAAAGAAAATTCTAAATCTGCTTATGATTTTTGAAAAAAATTCTATGCTTAAACCACTCAAAGAACAGTATATCAATGCAATAATTAATATATGATATGATCATTATCTTCTAGAATAGGGCACATGTTTGGTAAAAATTATATGTATTTTTTAAATCAGTGAAAATTCTTTAAAATGAAGATGTATAACTTTTTCATTAAACTGTGAAAATTTTTAAATAGTAGTTATGGTTTTAAGACAAAAAAAATTAAATAAAAGTTTTTTATTAATTTTGATTCACAACTTTTTAAATGTATTTATGATTTATTAACTGCTGTTATGTTATACGGTCAGGTTATATTATTCCTGTATATTAATTTTACATTTGTTAGTGAATTATTATTTGGAAATAAATAAAAGAAGCAGATTATTCAAATTTACATTTGCATTACTATCCCATATTTATGGAAACATAGGAGTTTTAAAAACAAGATTAAAGCAAATTTCAGCATTGTTTCATGAGAAAAATACAAGTAAATATAAAATGAAATAAATTTAACATACTATTACTTGCAAAAAAGACCATATTCTTGAAAACATAAGTTGTCAATAACTTTTATTATTATATTGATAAGAAGTGAATATTTTATTGCTTTTCAAAAATAATCTATTTTAGTGGTCTTCAAGCAACATATCTTTTCTTGGTTTGTACAAACTGAATATTATACAAAATATTAGAATCTAACAAGATTCTGATAGTCACACATTCTGAGTTATCAAATATATATATATCCTCCTTCTGTATGCAATCAACCTAACAGTTTTACTTTAATCTTGGCCTGGGGCAGTTGGCTTTTGTTAGTTACATTCTAGATACAATGCTTTCTAATTAAGTAATTATAAATGGATAACTCCAAACATCAAATATTTCCATCTAAAATATCCATTAAAAATATTATATTATACAATACATTGATTAAAGGCTCATTAGAGTTTATGATATAGTTTTAAAAACAAAGATACTACATATAAATAAGTGATAGAAAATACTACCAAAATTAATCAAAGTTTATTACTTGGTCATAATTATTTTGTCATAGTAGTTGATTATCCAAATATTTCCATTTGTCTTATGCAGATATATATTGCATACACACATGTGTATATATATACATGCATTTATGATGGTAGAAAATAGTAGATCCTTTGATTCAATCTTGAAGCCTTAAAGGAATCAAGCAATGGAGATTCCTAACGTTCATAATATAAATTCTTGTTCTTGCAGCTGCTTTGTTACATGATTATTTACATGTTAAGCAAACATGGACAAGTTATCCAATAAAATTCATCAGTAAGTATAGTGAGTTTACTAGGTTTGTATCTCTGAATTTAATATCAAGATACACTATAGTCTTCCTTTCCAGTTGCCTGATAGTTCTTAGCTGAAATGTTAGTTAAATTTTCTTGAAGAGAAGTTGAGTATATATTTTTTTATAATTAAGACAGACATAATTTAACTATGACCCTTATTCCCAGGAAATTATAAAGTCACCAGTTGAGATAATGATTGATAGCCGAAGCTAGTAAGATTCCTATAGTTGGAGATCCAAATTATCATTTGTTGGTAAATTTTTATTTAAATATCATTGCAGTTTACTTTTAAGTGAAGGAAGATTGCTTGAATTGGAAGAACTATCTAATATTAAATGAGATATTTTTTTGGATTTTGTGAAATTAGAAGAAAAAGTAATAAGGCAATTGAATTAAAGAGCAGATATATACTTTTATACAAAGGCATAAATGTTGGAAGCAAAAATAGAATGGAATTCATTAAAATAAAATGTGGAAGAATAAAATTGTAGAGATTGGTAATATATCAATCAGAGTGCCAATATTAGTTATTCAAATTAATAAAGAATATCAAATACAGATTATTCAGGTTTACACCCAACAAAGTTCTCATTATGATGAAGAAGTAGAGATTTTTACATGGATATATAAAATGTTTTTGATCAGACTAAATAACATTTTTAAAATGTTATGCTTTAGTGCTAGAATTGATAAATGATTGAAAGATGAAAGTGGTGTGAATAAATAGAAGTGAGAGAGGATATAGATTTGTAGTGAGAGAGAATATAGGTTTGTAAATTTTATATAAACAAATTATATGTTATGAATTATTTATCTGAAAATAAAAAAAGCCAAATAGAAATGGATATATAAATATCCAAATAAGGTATGATAAAATTGGATTATATTTTGATTAACAGAAAATATATATTTCAAGATTGTAATTTTCTTGCTAGAATTACCACAGGAAATGATCATTGATTAGTGAAATATAAAATATACATTAATAAAATGTTAGAAAGACAAAAAAAAAAAATTAACAAAAGATAGTCTTTAAAAACATTCAGATGAATGTAAATTAGAATGTCAAATCATTTAAAAATATTAATCAGACTTTGAAGGAAATTCCAATTTGACTAAAATCAATATGAAGACAACTGATACTCTATTAAAAGCTGCAAAAAAAAAAAAAAAAAGAAAAGAAAATAGCTGGTACAAAAACGTAACAGTTACCAGAAAATTTTCTACTGAGAGATAAAATAATGTATAAATAAAGGAAGAAATATAAGAAATTTTTAAAATGTTTCATTAAGAAGGATCGAATATTTAGAGCTTGTAAAATGATATGAAAAAGAGTTAATAATGTTATAAGAAAATATAACTGTGATTTGACAAGAAAAGCTATAGAAGAAAATAAAAGTCTCAAAAGTATAAAATGACATCTTGATATTGAAAAGAAAGTTGTTTCAATAGTAAGAAAAAAAGATGGATCTATTACTTAAAAGAGAGGTGGCATCATGAGATATTTGGAAAAGATCTATAAAAGAATTATATAGTAATAATAATAAAAAAAAACAATCCTCTACAATTACTACATTTTTTAAATTGCTAAATATTTTAAATGAGACTGAAAGTATGCAATTAAATCTAAAAAGAAGGGAAAAGTTCCAGGAAATTATGGCATTTTTATTGATATTTTGAAAGAAGTAGGTGAAGAAATAACAAAATTGAGGACTAAGTATATAACAAATGTCTAAATGATAAAAATATACAGTTGATTGGAAAAATGGAGTAGTAATATTTAAGACAAATAATAAAGAAGATAATAGAAATACAGAGCTAACAATAATGTAATAGATCAGAGAGAACTTGTAGAAAGGGCCAATAAATATGGTTTCTTTTATACTTTGGTTTCCATTGTATCATAGCTTAGTTTAACTACTGTTATAGTACATAATCCATTACAATATATATGTATATGTAAAGCTATGAATTGTAAAAACTGCAATAAATTCAATGTTTGAAAAATTATAATGACATTCTTTGTATATAATATTGAATTCTCAAATGCACAAAAACTGTGATATTAATGAAGAACTAATATCATGTTTAAAAAAACTGATTTATTTTACAATAATTTACAGAAATAATGTGTGTTGCTTTGGAATACATTCATGGACCATTTTTATTTTTGATTTTTTTTTTTAGTTGTATTTTTAATGAAAAAAAACTTATTCTTCATAACATTTTTATATTTGGAATAAATGTCATTAAAAACTTATGTGTAAATAATGAAATTGAGCTTTAAAGTAAAATATCAACTTTGAAAACACAAAAACATTCATAGCAGATTGCAATTTTAAAAATATAATTAAAATAAATTATTTTAATTAAATTTTATTAAGAACATATGTGCAAATAGTGAAATTAATCTTACAAAAATTAGAAATCAATTTTCCAATTAAAAATAATAATGGTTATTAACAAATAACATTTTCTGTTTAGTATCATATGCATAAAACAGATTTATTTTTTCTTAAAAATAATATACATTCAAACAAAAACTATACTTAAACATCACATATTTATTAAGAAATAAATGTATAATAATTTTACAAAAAATGAAAACAATAAATAAAAACATATTTTTTTCTTGACACTACTGAAAAAGGTTGTGCAAACATAGAAGTGGATTTTCTTCTGAACAAAAATTTATCTTTCAATTGCTTCTAAAATCTAGGCACAATAGGTTCAACTAAATTTTAACTATTAAGTAATTTTCAGTGTAAACTCAATAAAAGATTAAATTTTCATTCAAAATTTTTATTGTTTGTTATGTAAATAAATTTTGGCTGCTGAAACCTTATATCATGATTATAATGCTGATGGGAAATTTTTCAGGATTCTACAACTTACAATTAAATTTTGTAATTTATTGTGTTGTCGTAGATTGTCCTTCTATATTTTTTTGTTTACAAGCAACTCCTACAGTATAGGCAAAATTAAAGAATTTTTCAGTGCATCAAAAATTATTTTCTTTACATATAAAAAAGGAAAATTATTTCCATATACTGAAATATATATAATATTGGTTAATAGTTGAAAATTACTGTATCAAATTTTATTTTTAAATTAACTTTGAGTAATATATTTAGATTGATTGTTTGTAATTATTCATAGATTTTTACATTCACAATTTTCAAATACATATTATGAATAAAGAGAGGAATTATCACAAAGAGAACATAGATTAAAGATTTATTTTTAGATTTAAAATTTATTTCAATTTTTAAAATGATATATATATATAATAAAATAGAAATCCATATAACATTAGAATACTAGCAAAAAATAAAATTTTATTAAAATTCCCTCCACAACCATGGTTTCATTTATTAATAAATATACCTTTTCAAGTGAACTTCAACTAAACATGCCATATATATATTCAAAACAAATAGCCTTCCCATCATTCACTTCAAAAACAAACTTTCTTTGATATCAAAGGAAGTTATCATAAGATTAATGGCCTCAGATTCAAAATATTTTATCACCAAAATTTCTTTTTTAAATCTTACCACAAACATTCTTATGAATTGAGAAATAAGAAGCTCTGAACAAAGTACTTGTTATTGTACTGAAATGTCAGCTATTTAGCTATATATTTTTACTACACAGAAGCTCCTGGAAATAATACTATGAATTTATCATTTATCCATGAGAATATTATAATATATATATATATATTAATTCAATATTCTCACGAATAAATGATGAATTCATAGTACTTGTTATTGTACTGAAATGTCAGCTATTTAGCTATTATATTTTTACTACACAGAAGTTCCCGGAAAATAATACTGTGAATATATATGATAAAGTAAGCAAGTTTTGGTAAAAATAGCTTACTATTAAAATGAAATATGCCTAAGTGTTTGAAAAGAAAGGTTTTTAATAAATGTGTTTTACCAGTTTTTATATATGGATCTGAGATTTGCTCACTTAACAGAAGAATATATAGAGACTTTAGACCACTTAAGAAAGTATGGAGAAATGAATGCTAGAAGTAGCAAAAAGAGATCAAAAATGAAATACATAGGTGAGAGAACAGGAGATGTTACTGATATCATTAGAAGAATTAAGAAACTAAAGTGGAGTTGAACTGGACATATTGCTAGAAGAAATGATAATAGATGGGCAGTTGAAATCTTAAACTGGATTCCAAGAAATTGTAAAAGACTATGAAAAAGACCACACGTGAGATGGATTGATGAAATAAGGAAGTGTGGGTAGGTGTGTGTGTGTGTGTGTTAGTGTGTTTAGAATGAAATTAAACAGTTATTACATTTCCATTTATGAATATTTTCCATACTCTTTATAATAATATTTAAACAGCATTAACCTGTTGCGCAGGCGCATGTGCAACAGTTTAATGCTGTTTAAATATTATTGTTTATAAAAAACATCGCGCTATATAAAATAATTGACTTATTTACGTACTCTTTATAGTTTTATTAGTTGCAGAAGTTTTTAAATGTATTAATAATAACTCAACAACTTTTAAATGTGATTAAAAAACAAATAAACACTTAGTTTTACTTATAATTAGCTTTAGGTAAAAAAAAACAAAGCTACTTAAAATGGCCAGCTGCGCGGCAAAAGCTTCTCTATCAACTTTTCACAAAAAGGCGGGAAGGGGGGAGGTGGTCAGCTAATTATGATTTTTCTTCCTTGTTTCCATTCTCTGGCTAAAATAGCCAGATATCCATTTAATAACTTATAACAGCTGCGTTGGCTATGAGCCATTACCCTGAAAACAATCTGAATTTCTATAAATTGTTTTTCCCAGATTTGAATCCGAGTGAGTACAGCACATAAACGTTCGTTATTAGCTACAGATTTTAACTGACATTATTAAATTTATTTGTAACTTAAAATAATATGAACCAAGATATAGCAGCATTCAATTTCTTTGTACTGATGTTCTGTTTTTTTTTTAAAAAAAAAAATCTCTATCAGCGACAGTCAAAAATTATCACTTAATAATGATTATGTTGCTTAGTAACATGCTCTTTGGTATAGAGCCTATCAGATATGTGTGCATATGTACGATATTACATTTCTAAAAAAGAAAAAAATCATCAATATTACAGGCAATTTGTTTTCTAATATCAGTGTTTATATTAATTTACAGTTCTTATATTAAAATATGGATAATGAAACTAATTTAAGGATTAACCTTTCTATTTAAATATGTATGTGTGAGTGCATATATATATTAAAGTTGCATTGATTTTTGTGTGTTTACAATGCTAATGAGGCATTTGATGATTCTGCTGATAAAATTATTCAGATTAAAGATCTTTATCAGTGAGTGGGTGAAATGTCATATGGTAATCTATCATTTTCACCAGATATTTAAATATTTTATAATGGCAATACATTCTAATTTCTTTGAACTAATTATTATATAGTATTTTATCTTTATATATATAATCAAACATTACTTTTTAAAATATTAATAGAAATTAATTAGTAATTTGATAAAATGGAAATAAATGGTATATAAAAAATTCATAAAATAATAAATATTTCGTCAACTTACAAAATATCACATGATCTTAGCTTTCATATACAGCTGTTCATTAATAAAAAAAATTATTCTCCTTATATATCTGTCATCTTGTAGTAATCTTTAATAATCAATAGATGTTTAATGGGTAATACTTATTAGAGAAACTTTAAATAATTTTTAAAGTTAAAAAGTTACCTAATGCTAAAATAAATAGTATTATGACGGAGGCAATCAATGGTAATCTTTATGATGATCAAGTATGACAGAGTATTATTACTTGATTGTAGTAGTTATCTTATTGCATATTTACTTTAACTTCATGTGAGATGGAGAAATTATCTTACAAATATAATTTTTTTATATATGTATAACATTTAATTTTTATCTACTTAGCTATGCTTTTTTAAATAATAATATATTAAAATATATGTTAAAAAATATTTTATCAAGTAAAAATTTATCATGTAAAAAAAATTAAAGAATTTTTTAAAATAACTGAACGAACAACATATTAACTAGATATATTATAATGTTATAATATATAAGATTAGTTAGAGTATCATTGAAAAAAATATCTTGACTATTCTTCAAAATTATATTAAAATTCATTTCATGTACAATATAAAGAATTAATCTTAAGATGAGGTTAAAATAACTAAATTTTAAAAAAAAATTTTGGCAAATGAAGTTATTCTCATCCTTTAGCATTCTGCCAGATTCTGTTAGCATCACACGATCACCATTTCTTATGTTTACACATGCTGTTAAAAGAGTAGCAACTCTCTGCATACAATAGTGTCACACAGTGCAAGCCATAGTAAATAATAAATGATAGTAACTATGGTTATTAAAAAACAAAGACACTGAAATATATAGATACTGAACTGAGTTCAGATCTGTATGAATAAGCAAGTGAGTGAACTTGGATTGAAAACATTAGTGTGTTTTCATTTTTTACTCGTATCTTTATAATTAACTAAAAATGTAAAATATGGCTTCTGGTGGGTTGCATTAGATCCAAAGATCTATGGACAGTTCTCTCAGAGTCAAGGCTCATCACTAATGAAGACCACAAGCTAGAAATTAGTCTGGGAATACTGGATAAGTAAACACTAGATAATGATTTTGTTGACCAAACTTTATAGCATTTATTAAATACTATGGCTTGCACTGGGTGGCAGTATGCATGGAGAGATATATTTTGTAAATGTTCTCATTGAAGAGACCCTAAGCATGTGATAGCATTGCTATGTTTCAGCTTTAACTCATTTTCTTACTAGCTATCTTTAATGCTATTTTGACAGATTTATTAATTCTAAAAACAATCTCTAGGTGTCAGTATTATAGAAGGAAATATATTGCAAAACATATTACAATACCTTACAATATTGCTGATTGGTCACTTCTAGTTCTTTCTACGTGAGAGTGCTTGGAAGAGCATTCGAGCATATTCATTTTTTTTGTTAGATTTTAAAAATGAAATATTTTTCACAGTCATGTTTATATATTTGTTTTTTTTTTCTCCATAAAATATACATGTAGTATTTATTATTTTAGAAGAATAATATGATTTGATTCATATTCACAATTGTAAATATTTATTTTCAGAAGAAGACAAGATAAGAATAATTAATAATATATAGACACAACTGGTAATTGGCTAAAAAAGAACCTTTCATATTGATTGCAGCAGTTTTTTTTTGTCATTTTTTTAAAACCATAAATAGAATTTAAAATTTTAAATAACATTTTGTTAACTTTAAATAATCTGAAGAGTAGTTTGTTTTACAAACTAAATTAAAACATGACTAATTTTTAATTTAATATTTTTACTATTGATGCATTAACCCTTCCAACATGCAGCCTAAGACTATCACATTTCAGTATTTTCTGATGTTTTTCTTTGTCTCACAAATCAATGTAAAATATATGATTAAATGATTATTACTTATCTGAAAATAATAAATTTGACTTCATTTGATAGGTATTTTTGTTTATTACTGAAATAAAATTTAAATATTCACATTTTGTTTCTGTAAATATTAAAAAATGAGATTGTAATCAAAACAAAGAGTTTACATGTCATCATTTCTAGAAAGATTATTTTCAGTTTATAAAATCAACAAAATATTTCTTAATACTTATTATTTTTAAAAATTGAAACAAATATTTATTTATTTCTCTTATACCTAATGGATTATGCTTTAAAAGTTTAAATTATTTGAATATTTATTGCAAAACTGTGCTATTTTCATACTCACAAGTATAAGTGATTGCTTATATAGAAACTAACCTTGTAAATTGCTTCAGGCCATGCTTACATGCACTGCTAATATAATGTTATATTTTTGAAAATAAAGTATTTTAAGTCAAAATAAGTTATTAATAATTTATATTTCTTGATATCTAATAAATACAGCATAAATTATTTTTTAAAAAATATCTAAAACCTTAATAAATTCTCAAACATATTTTTGGTCATTGGAACTATTTTCTTTAAACAATGTCAATAAGTCAATTATTTTATATAGTGTGATGTTTATAAACTGTAATATTTAAACAGCATTAAACTGCTGCACATGCACTTTGGATTTTAACTATAAAATAACTGAATACTAATACTTCAAACACATGATAAAGTCTTTGGAAAAGATAGAATGGCCATCTATCTTTTCGAACCCAAATGCTTTTGTATGGGCGAATCATAAAACAGCAAATGTTTTACAGCCTTAGCAGCAGACAATGGCTGAACATGTCAGGATGGGGCTTATGTCTATTGTAAGAATGGGAATTTTGAATTTCCCATCCTCTAGTGCAATTTTTTCAGCAAAAATTATATATAATATAATATACCATTTTTACATGCATTTTAACATATAATACTTATGAAAAAAATCATCAGGGGGCAAATTGATCAAAAAAAAATGAAATAATTCACGAGAAGCTTTCCAAAGGTTAATCATCTAATAATAAAAAAAATTTTTTTATTAAATCTTATTATATATTTCAGTTTCTTTTTTTTTTCTATATTTGAAAAGTTGAAATGATATTTTTAAGAATAATTTTCATTTATAAACATATATTCATAACAAATAATTCAAAATTTTTAAAAATGTAATAAAGAATAAAATTAATTTAACTAAATGAAAAATTAGGAAATCAGTGCTTCTCAAAAAAAAAAAGAGCAACTAAAGAGTAAACAATAAGTCTTAAAATTTAAATAATTTATGCTTTTAATATTATTAAATAGTCCTAAGTGTTGACATGTTTGTACATAATGCAATCTATAAGTACAGAATGCAACTCTATTATATGATAAATTGCATTAATTTTTTTTTTAAAAATGCAATTAAATATGCAACTGTAAAATTGAAATTTGTTAAATATATAGTGAGTATTTGTGAAATTTATAAATTATTTACAGATAAAACTTATCAATAGATTAATAAAACTATTTTTAATGATGCTGTTACATTATTCTTTTATTGTGAAAATACTTTAAATTAAATTATCCCATCGGATGCATAAATGTACCATTTAGTTATAAGTTCCTTTCTCTATGAATATTTGTAATCTGTGAATAATACTAAATGCTTTATGTGTATAGTATACAATATATATATATATATATGTAAATATTTAATATACATATACCAATGAAATATGTAAATTTTTAATTTGAATAATGCACAATAATTTCACTGTTTAAGTAGAATAGCAGACTTCATCAGCAAGAGCTATAGTTCTGCTAAACTTTATTGAAAGAGCATTCAGCCATGTCCAAGTTGCAAAAGAAAGAACCATTTCATGTAACAGATGTGAAAAACATTTCACAATCAAGTTATATGTATACATATTAAAACATCACCAAAAGTAATAAAAAATAATATATAATATATATTCTAACACATACACATATATTTAGAGATTTTAAAAATAATAAATGCATATATAAATATTTAAAAAATATTTACAAACTAAGATATCAATGAAAAAAAACAAAAACTTATTCTTTTTTTTTCATTCTTTTTGTGATAAATATTGACGATAATAAAAAAAATAAAAATTTTAAGTGTTTTTAAATTGATAAATTTTAAACAGATTTTTGCTTATAGAGTAAAAGTACTTACAGTTATTTTTTTGTGATGTTTTGTGATATCAAGAACAAACAATTTCCATGTGAATTAAAAATTAACATTTAGAAAATTATAATTGTATTTTTTACTATTTTTTTTTTTTATTTAACATATATTTTCAACTGTAAGTGAATCAGTAAATTTTGAAACAAAGAATATGATGCTTTTTTGCAAATAACAAACAATACAATATATCCATTAAATTAGAATATTATTTTTCAAATGTCAAATATTATATAATTTAGATATTAATACAATTGATAAAGTAAACTATAATAATCACATTATAAAAATGATAATTTTAATTTAATATAGATAAATTTGTTTAGATGTATAGAGCAAATATGCAAGAATATTTGAGATGTAATTACATACTTTTGCTATCTAATATGATTGGTTTAGTTAAAATATATCATAGGGACAGGTTTATATTTTTTAATGCTTTTGAAAAAGCTGGCCCACAATTAAAAAAGTGATTTGAGATTTAAAGTTTATACATTTGACATAGAATTTTGGTGTGAATAAAACATTGATATGTTCATTCTTTAAAATTAATTTAAAATACTATGTCAAGATTTTGAAATTTTCTACTTCAAATTTATAACATGATTGTCTAAGATAATTTTGTCAGATACATTAATATGTGACCTACATAATATTTGCTATTTGAAAAATGCTACTCTTAATTTATTGAAAGTAAATTTGTTTAGATATATAGGGAAATTCTCCAAAGATATTTGAGATATAATATGTCTGGGCTATCTGAAGTGACTGGTTCATAAGGGCAAGTTTATAGTTTCTAATGTTTTTTTTTTAAGTGTCATAGCATCAGCTGGGATGTGAACCCGCAACTTGGGCAACTGCCTGCTAGAGCAAGGCAGTTGCACTGACCTCTCGACCACCAATGCAAGACAGTTTCTAATGTTTTTGGAACTTATTCTCAAATAAAAAAGGGGTTTGAGAAATTTAACATTAACAATATAATAATTAAATAGCATAAAGAAATTTGTTCTATTGTAATACATTCTGAGATTAAAAAGTGATAAACTGCCTGCAGGCCAATTTGGAAGGCATATATGTTTGCATGTAAACAAATATTTTCACTTGGAAATCAGATTTTATTTTTAAATGAACTCCTCATCAGAGACTGCAAATTATGAAATAAAATCCTCATTACAACAATTTTTTAAAGTGTTAGTTGTCTATGCATACTGTTTTTGTTTCATAATATGGAGCAGTACTTATATGTAGGAATAGTATATAGTTTTGTTATCTAATGCGTTTTTCTATTGTATTCAAACAAATTTAGTAATTTAATTGTCTTTTTATATTATCCCAGTAAAATTATTTAAAAATTATTCTAGAGATTGTTGATTGTATTCTAACTAAACAAAATCCTCCCTCAGAATTAGCAAATCTATATGTAGTGGTTAAAAATGTCAAATTACTGAAACACGAGAGTTCGGGAAGTGCAGTTTGGCAGTTATGAGTGTAACAATCAGAGATATTTATAAATTTGTGTCATTTAATAAATTTTGTTATTATTTTGTTGAATAAATATATTGACTGTTTCTATTCTTAATTAAATCTATCTCATTCCTTATACTCATTTAATATTACAGATCATTACCACCAGTCTTCTTGATCAGAGCTAAGCTACTGCTAGAAATGTAAACAGGAAAAAATTAAGACATTTATAGTTACATAATCATGTGTTTAATAAATGGTGCTCTGATGATATATTAATTATACCTACAAATAAAACTATCAATAACAGACTCTTAAGTCAGCTATCAGAAGGATGGTTTGCTAATTGATCATAATCAGGAAATATAGCCAATATTCATAGTATAAATGTTTTTGTATGACTTTCAGAGAAATAAAAATGTGGTTTGACATCAGTCAGCCATCTTATATATTACTAATAATTTTAACTATCACCAATATGTTATTATTAGATATCTAGTAACTTTAAACTATTGGTCAATAAATGGGTCTGCAAATGTTATTATCTATGGAGTAAAGGTCACAGCATAATTTTAATTTGCCAGAGGAGTGCAGTTGTATTGAATGAAAAAACAAAAATACAATTGGAATATGGTGCAATTTTCATTACAGATGAAGTGTTTTATTTCTATACCATTAATCCATACCATGGTTTACTTTTATATTTTTTGAAAAGAAATAAATAGTTGGAGATGTAAAATAAAAAGTTATTTATTTACTGTTTTCTTTAATATTTATTTACAAAAGATGATACCAAAAAAGTAGGTCTGCTGATTAAGAAGTGATTTGTAGAACAGTTAATTGCTTTTAAAAATTTAAAAACTGAATTAATTAATAATGGAATCTATGACTAAAATAGTAATTCTAATTATTATGCGTAATCAACTTTTAATAGTAATAACTAAGATTATTTTTGCTGGTTGAAACTAAAAAAAGAAACTTGCTTTACTTGGAGTGTTCTTCTATCAAAATATGAAAAATAAGAGAAGGAAATTAGATATTTTTGAGATATGATTTACTTTAGAAAAAAAATAAAAAGATTACTTGGATTAATGATATTAAAAGTAATGATGTGACAAAAGAATACTTATTTTTAAAAAAACATAAAAAGAAATTGGACTGGAAAGTAAAGATGTATATTAAAGGAAACTGTAAAAAAAAAAAAAAATAGATGAAAGAAAAAAGGAAGAGAAAAAAACAATGATCTCAAAACAGGTCTTCCTACATAAGTTTATAAAATTTATTGTGCGATTTATAAGTGATTGAAAGGCAAATTCAAGAACTAAATCTTCCAAGATTCATTTCTAGTTCAACCTGTCATTTTGTTGTTAAAAAGTCACATATTATACCAAGTAACTAATCTTTCACCGCACTCCTAATGACTTCACATGAAATCCTAAAATTACACAAAACCCTGGATGAGAAATCTTGCTTTACAAAAATATATTATATGAGTTAAGTCAATTCAGAATTTTTTTACACGAATGTTTTATATCAGTTAGCTAAAATTAATGTGTGCATGTCAAACATAGTATCTATAGGCATAAAGATGTTCTAAAAGTTTGAGATATTTAAAGAGTGGTGAAGTGAGGCTTAAAAGAAATCATATTATTGAATTATTCAGGACGGTATCGCATTACTAAATCTTGTTTATATTGCGATCACTGTTTTAAAATAAAAATCGAACATTAAATGATAATTTATATTAAAAATTAACTTAAAAACAAATTGTTTTATTATTGCTTATGTATGATACTATTTGTCATGAGGCTCCTTTTTCTTTAAACAAAGTCTTTATAAAAATATGGAACTGTGCAGGTATTTTATTTAAATAAATTTTGAAGAATTTGTGTGTATAATTACAGTATATGGGCTTCTTGACATAATAGTTAGCATATTAATATGTTTAAGAAAAGTTTTTTCTTTGAAGCAACTATTTAATAGCAGCCCTAGTTAGCTATTCAAATATTGATCAGTAAAGTGATATCTGATGATATTTAGCTAGAGAGCAAAGCAAGAAATGAAAAATTATAAACATTTATAGTAATAACCTGGTAAATAATATTTCACTGTTTTTTATATATGAGTGCTGAAAAATCCTAAAAGCTATTTTGTACCAATATTTAATTATTTATCATTTACTGTTTTATATTTTTACTTTCATAAAATGAATTTAAATGTCACTTCATTTTGATTAGTATAGCAATATTAGTATGTACTAAATAGTGCTATATTTTATTATATGCGTAAAACCGTTAAAGAAAAACTATTTTTAATTATTTATACATTTAAAATAAAAATTTGAATGAATTATACAATTCTTGTAAGTAAATTGAAATCAATAGCAATTATTTAACAATAACAATGAAATGGTATTTATAAATAATTAATACATTATTATAACGAAACAACATAAAGAGATCTTAGTAAACAATACAGTTTGATCAACGAGCATGAAAAGATTAATTACAGAAAATAAAATAATACGTAAATAAATAAAAAATGAATTAATTGTAAGCGTTAAAATAGTCACTCAACTATTTTTCTTTGTATATTTAACATGCAATTTTTTTTTCAATAAAGTGAAAAAAAAGTATATATTATATACAAGAACTAAAATATATGAATTCACCACATAATAATAAAGAAGAAAAAATATTGTATATTGTCAGATATTTAATGCTTTATGACAGAGATTTTTTCTGAAAGAATAATACACCCACCCAGCATAAAGAACAAGAATAATACACCTATGTATGTATTCATAATGAAATAGTAATATTAAACTTTAATTAAAAAGCTTAATATTCTATAAAACAAACATTTTTAATGCAATGACAAAATAAAAATTTGAATGAGTTTAAAATATAAAATAGAAATATAAAAATAAAAAAGATTAAAACTTCCTGTCCCCAGAAATGACCCACAGATTTGGATAAGTCAAAATGTAATGAATCATGATTTCACTTGAGGTAACCAATAATATAACTAGTAGACAGATGAATAAGTTGGTCCACAAATAGATTTATAATAACCTAAACTTATATTATAATAGCATCATGAATTTATAAGGCTCCAATGAAACCATGTGTATTAATAAATGTTTTGTCTGGCAAAGAAAATAAAATTCAATAAATAAAAGGTTTATTTTTAAATAAGTGTATAGTATGGAATATATGACAAAATATTTTAATAATCTAATAATTTGTGTAATAAAATAATTTGTGTAATAGATAAATGAAATGATGCTTAGATTAATAATAAAATATAAATTTATTAAGATAAACACCAACTCATTGAATTGGTTAAGATAAATAAAACATAACTTTAATTTTTAATAATTGCAATCTAACATAATTTATTGTATATTTATAATCTATCCATGCTAGATTACAATTGTTAGATACAATTTATTGCCTAAAGATCATTAGAATGCATGCTCACAAAAAGGTTAAACATATTCATAATCTTTCACACAATATAATTTTTCTTATATTATTATTATTTTTAAATATCTCATATTCTTTAAATCAAGTAATGCTTTTATTGTAATGGCCATTTTATACATTTAAATTAAATGTTAAATGAAGACTATATTTTAATTTTGATTTATTTTCTAAAGCTTATATCAATGATCAACTTAAGTTTTATTTACTTGATTTATTGGTTAGATATGTACGATTAATATATGGACTGCATTAATAATTTAAATTATAAAAAAAAAAACACAATTGGATAGATATCTATTAGTGTGTTCTATCAATGCTTTGATTATTAAAGATACGTAAAAGTTATTTGATTAGATAATTTTAGGAAAGATTTATTTATTGGTGTTTGTTATAAAGTTCAACATTTAATGTTTGGATTATAGTTCATTTTCCCCTGGTGTCTTCTTTAACATTACCATGATGTCAAATAAAGATGTAGGAATAAAAGGCATTGTAATTATTAAATGATATCCAACTATTCATTTTATAAACACTGTGATCCATGGCAAATCCTATGGTTCAATGACTTCAGACTAATAGCATAGCATTTATTGTTATCCATTTTCTTTATTCATGCAGATATTAACTGAGGAAATTTTATGTTCCTTTCTCCACTATATAGTCACTACTCACAATACATTATAATTTTTATCACAAATCCACAGACTTTTGATTGTTATCTGGTAACAACAATAACATAGTCTTAAAAATATATTATCTCATGAAGCATGAAAATTTTCCTTCTTTCAACTTTAATAAAGTCCATTGTTATTATTCAATATGACACAAAATATTTTAATTTTAATAAATAAACTATTCTTTCACTCTGCATTCACTCAAAATTTAAATATATTTATTAAACATAAGATTTCTAATTGTTTTCTTTATTGATATTATCTGTAGGCTATAGAAAGATAATAAATGATGATTAGCATGCCACATATTCCTGATCTGAATGAAAATAAAGAAAACAATTCAAAACAATATCATAAAGTCACCATTTTCAATTAAACCTTCCATCAATAACTTATGATTAACTAAAACTATATCACCACAATAATGGAGTTAATGACTATGTACAATTTTATGTCCTTGTTTTTTTTTTCATCCTAAATAGATATTTGTAAAAGAAATCTATAACATTATATAGGTTACATAAATTGTGACTAATTAATCTTTTTATTTCTAATGAATAAGAGTCCTTGCACCAAACAAAATTATGAATATAGTCATTACTATAAATTATACCCATAACAATTTTCATTTTTAATTGTAGCCTTACAATAAACTATATTTTTCAAATTACTATTCTCATAAATCCAACACATATCACTGGCCTTACCTGGTGATTGAGAAATTTTATTATGTTCCCAGTCAAGATACCTATATTCATGACTACATATCTCATGATAATAAAGTCATTTAGATTTTAACAGCTTTATTTCTAGACATAAAATTTCATACTCGTCATTGCTATCTAAGCTTGTGGTGGAACTTCCTTTTAAAGAAATCTGGTCATTTATTTTAAATTTCATCACATCTAAGCTAATATCATAATTTGAATAATTCTGTTCCATCTGAGTTTCTAATTGCTTGATTTCCTGTTCTTATTATTCTGTACTTTTTCTATCTCTTTACCATTAATTTGCTGACATTCATTTAACTTTGCTTCTAAGATTTTACTCTTACTCTGGCATTTTAATCTATACTTTTCTGTTTTAGTTTCTATCTTCTGGGTTCAGTCTGTCCTATGCTATCTTCTAGCTTATTGATTTTGATTTGCATTTGATTTTGAGATTCTTCTATCTTGGTCTCTAGTTCATTAAACTTAACTTTCAAGTTATATATTTGCTCTTGTCCCATTTTTATTTCATGAACTAATTCTGTATGCACACGTTTGATCTCTTGCTTTAGACTATTTTCTAACTCATATTGATTCATTTCTATCTTCATTACTAATATTTCCCAGCCTTGTTTCATGTCTAGCTTAAGCTCTTCTTGACTTTATTTCAATTCTTGTTTAAGTATTTCCTGACTCTGCTCACACTTATTCTTTAAATCTCTCCATTTGTTTCATTTCAATCACTAAGCTCTGCAACATTGCCATTATAGATTCATTTTGATCATTTCTTGATGTGACAGAAGCTTCATTAACTTCTCTTCCCTGTCCTAACATATCTAATTATTTCTCCATCTTCATAGCTTATTTCATATTTATACTGATTATTTTATTTTAGAAAGAAAAAACATGAATTTCCTCTTTGATTCAATATCCTAGACTAGATGAAATGAATAACTTATTTCTCTCTATTATGCTTTGTATGTTGATTCCTAAAACTTAATTAAAATTCTACTCGTATACATTTCAATTTATACAAAATACTCACCGAACATAAAGTACCACAATAGTATCATTTCTCAAGAGTGATTAATTTACCTATTCACAATATCATTATTCCAAACTAATATATGTTTTCTCAAAACTTCACCTTATATAATGTGCAATATAGTGTAAATTTTATGACTATGCTCAAATAACTTTGCATTATGTTATCATCAATAAATTCAAATGAAGAGCATAAATGTTTTCTATCCATTTTCCAAATAATCAGGAAGTAAATACATCAGTAAAATAAGTTGGCTTCAAATAGATTTTACTATTTTCTTATAATTGCTTCATAAAGAAACCTTAATAACATTTACTGATAATGAACCCACATTTTCTTAACATCTTACTAACATATGTACATATTTGGTGCTTTCAAAGGCATAAGCATAAATCATCACTTTCATTATTATCTGGCAAACCCAGATATCATCATCTGGTATTTTGCCTTCTAAAATATTTTGTAGCTCTGTTACCTATTAGTACATGTATGGTCACACCTACTTTTTAGAAAACAATTTATTCTACATTCAAACCCTTAACAAAGTATAGTGACAAAATTAAAATTATTATCTATTGAGTCATTAATCAATTTAATCCAATACTAACATACACAAATATTTTAAATCATAGATAAATGCTTGAGCCCTTGTTGGGCAGCTACCTGACCCAAAAATTCCTCACAGTTTTGGGTAGCCAAAAATGTAATGGATAATTATGAAAAAAATCAGTCTCTCTCAAGTGCCCTACATATTTGGGCAAGTGAAAATGTTAAGAATCATGATCTGTGCTTGGTGCAGCTAACAATATAATTGATGGACAGATGAATAAGCTGATCTACAAATAGATTTATAATAATCTAAACTTACAATAGATAAATGAATTTATAAGGCACCAATGAACCCATATGTGTTAATAAATGTTTTCATCTAGAGACAAGGTTTATAATAATAGCAAACTCTCCATACAGTATTGTCACCAAATGCAAGCCTCTGTAATCAATGGATACAGGAAAGTGGCAATAGTGTATGGAGAGTTTGCTATTGTTATTATCAGCCTGTGTAAGAATATGAAATGGTATTCATGTGATGTTTTGATGAAATAAAAGGTTTATTCTCTAATAAGTGTATAATATGAAATATATGACTAAATATTTTAGTAATCAAGCAATTTGTGTAATAAGTAAATCAAATGATGTCTAGATTAAAAATAAAATATAAGTTTATTAATATAAATATCAATTCATTGAATTGATTAAGATAAAAAAAAATAACTTTAATTTTTAACAATTGCAATCTAATGTAATTTA
This sequence comes from Epiperipatus broadwayi, assembly GCA_028023455.1. Lineage (NCBI taxonomy): Eukaryota > Metazoa > Onychophora > Udeonychophora > Euonychophora > Peripatidae > Epiperipatus > Epiperipatus broadwayi. The sequence goes on along the minus strand of JAQFVV010000143.1, from coordinate 1,575,261 downwards.
TTGTGTACTTATAATCTATACCTGCCACATTGCAATTGCTAGATATGATCTATATCTAAAGATTATTAGCATGCATGTTCACAAAAGGATTAAATACATAATCTTTAATACAATATAATTTTTTTTATATATTATTATAATTTTTTAAATATATCACATTCTTTAAATCAAGTAAGGCTTTCATTATAATAGTCATTTTATACAATTAAAGTAAATGTTAAATGTTAGCTATATTTTAATTTTGATTGATTTTCTAAAGTTTATGTCAATGATTAACTTGTCTTATTTATTTGATTAATTAGATATGTAGTGATTAATGAATGAAGTGCATTAATAATTTAAATTATTAAAAGAAAAAAAATTGAATAGATATCTATCAGTGTGTTAATTTTAGGAAAAAATTATTTATTAGCGTTCTTTATCAAGTTCCGCATTGAACATTTCGATTATGGTTCATTGCCCCATGGTGTCTTCTTTAACATTCCCACAATGTCAAATAAAGATGTAGGATTTAATAGTCACTGTAATTATTAGATATCCAACTATTCCTTTTATAAATACTGTGATCCATGGCAAATCCAATGGTTCAATGGCTTTGGACAGTCAGCATAACATTTATTCTTATTTTCTTTATTCATGCAGATATTAACTTAGAAAAGTTTATGTTATTTCCCCCCTATATAATCTCTACTCACAGTACATTATAATTTTTTATCACAAATCCACAGACTGTTAATGAAATTAGGTAAAATAAAGCAAAATTTTTGATAAAAATGAAACTATATAATTTTTTTTTTTGTGTGAGCCTTTCCCATTACCTGGTAACAACTATAATATAGTCTTTTAAATATTATCTCATGAAGCATGAAAATGTTTCTTCTTTCAACCTTATTAAAGTCCATTGTTATTATTTGACATGACATAAAAATATTTTATTTTTAATTTTAATAAATAAACCATTCACTCACTCTACATTCACCCAAAATTTAAATATATTTATTAAAAATAAGATTTCTAATTGTTTTTTTTTATTGATATTAATTGTAGGCTATAAAAAGATAATAAATGATGAGTGTGCATGTCACAATATATAATATATGAATATAGAAAACACTGGGATATATATATATATGTAATATAGGGAGCATGCTAATAGCTTTAACAAACTTTTTATCAATAAGTGCCACAAGAGAAAGCACTTAAAAATCTGTATCTAGAATTATCCCTATTCCTAAACTAGTTTTGAGCTGTTTGCTCTCAAAATTAGTTTGGCGATAGGGATAATTCTAGTTAGAGATTTTTAAATGCTTTCTCTTATGGCACTTATCGATAAAAAGCTTCTAAAGCTATTAGCACACTCCCTATACTATATATCTGTAATATAAACTTGAAACAAGTCATGTGATATATAACTTGATTTTATTATATATATCAGAAAAATTTGAAAATGAAGAAGGAGTCAAATTTTTTTTATTTAACCTTAGAAAACAATTGTTAGAGATATACATGTTACTAGTATATACCAAATAAGAAATAATATTAAAAAAGACATGATACTCTGTTTAATGAATAATACAAGGTGGAACCCAAAAATAAGTAATTTTGTAATAAAAAATGGCATATTTATTATCAGATGTTACAAATTTAATCCCTTTCAAAGTACAGTCCATTTAATGGAATACACTAATTTAAACATATTTTTTGCTTTCCAAAATGCTCTGGAAATTCTCAAAAAATGATGTCTTTTAACTCTTGCATCATTTTTTTCTTCATCACTTCTAAGTTTGCAAAAAAAAAAAAAATTGACATAATTTTTTTTGAGAGAATAAAAAAAATTGTATAGAGTAAGATCAGGCAAATATAGCTGATGGATAAGCTGTGTCACACTGAATTTAATTAAAAATTGTTTCATACCAAAGACTTTGCACATTGGTGCATTATCATGTTATGTAAAGCTTAGATTCCCTATTAAGCTAAAAATCAGGATGTTTCATTTTCCCTCATAATGCAACTTTTCAGAACTTATAAGTTTTAAATCCTGTTTTTTATTAATAAATTCTGATGAATCCAAAAATCACTTCTGTTTTAATGTTTGATTCACTTGTCATGCTTTCATGTAATATGGTAAATTTGATACTTTCATTAAATCATTTATAAAAGAGCAGCTTTCTTGTAAGCTGATTGAAGTACTGCAATTGTTTCCCCTGCCATTTTTCCTAACAGATGGCAGTATTTTATGTTGTTCCAATTTTTTAGCTATTACAAAAATTGACAAATATGTGAGACATATAAATATTTACTACATCATAACATGACTTATCTTGATGATGATAGTTGGCAGCCTAGTGCAGGGAGATTCCCTCAAGAAGCATTTAGTGGCAGAAGCATGTATTACAATATGCTTACTTTGCAGAAAACGATTCCAGTTAATTTTGAATACTTCCTCATAACTTTTGCTCTATTCACAGTTTGCACTTACACTATTAATACTGACATATATATATATACAACCATCAGAAATCAGTCAACACTTAGACAATTCCAATGTAGATAACAATCAAGAATTCCAAACTGTTGTCAAGGCAACCTCTTTTCAGAAATAGAGAGATTCCACTTCTACTGCTAAACAGAGGTTGCCTTGACAACAGTTTGACATATTTGATTGTTTTCTATATTGGGATTATCTAAGTGTTGACTGATTTCTAAAGATTACTTATAAACCTATTTAACCTTGAACATTATTACACTTATTATATATAGAATTTTAAACTACAGTAGTTGCATATTTATATATTCTTGTAGGTTCATAACTTGAATTTAAAATTCTTATGATTATTAAAGTTTCAAATTATCAACACAAATGACACAAGACTATAGAATGATAATAGTTTCCAAATGCAATATTTTCTGTTCAAATATAAAATAAATTATTACAAACTGTTTATAGACATCTACTGGTGTTCATACAATCACTATCTAATCTTCTGACATAAAAACTTTAAAAAGATCAGGAGTAAAAGAGACAATAATGCTTTGCTGGGAAACAATAATTCAGTTTATAAAAACTGGTAAATAAATTTTCAACATTAATATGGTAGCTAGAATCATGAATTGCAAAATTAAATATTTTTGATCATTTCTAACTTTGTATATACTGCACATTATTTTATAAAGACATTTGTTTGAAGTTTACAATCATAACTATTTCAGGACTAATTAAAACCAGAAACTAGAAATATATTAATCATATCTGAAAAAAAGAAATCAAAATTAGATTTTAGTCATAGTAATATTTTCATTCTAAGTTTAAATGACTTTGAAGAGGATTTTTTTTAAAAAATTATTTTAATTTTCATTCAATCTAGGCTGAAAAGAATATAAATTAGAAGTAACAATAGTTTTTGTTAAAGATTACATTGGATAATATATGAATTAATAGAAGGCAAGGCATCATATGGCAGTTAGAAAATGTTGCTGTGAAATTTTTCATATTATTTAGATATGATGACCTAAAATGTTTTTGCTCTAAATATCGTTATATAATATTTTACAATATAAAGTTTCTAATATTGTTAATGAAAAAAAAAGATTGTCTACAAGGAACTTAAAAAATGAGTACTTAGTGATTCCGCTTTGCCAATATGAATTTGAAGTAAACTTAATTAGGTGTTAGTATATATATTGAATTGAATTTCGTTCTTATAATTAGCATTTTTAGACTGGTTTCCTTTAAGAATTTAAATCACAGCAAAAGTGGAATCCATTTTTGTCAACATAATAATTAAATATTAATTGCTGTGAGGCTTTTCCTGTTATTTAATTAAGACAATTTGATAGATCTTTACTAAATAAATGAAATTCAAAAAGTATTAATTGAGAGGTGGGCTTGAATACTAGATATGGTGTCTATTAAAGTCAGTTTAGAAAATTAAATCTAAAAGTAAAATAATTAGTAATGAATTGATAAAAAATGTTTTACACATGGTAACATAGAAAGAAAAAAATAGTTACGAATATAAACATGGTAGGAATATATATTATTATCAGTTTGCTAAAAGCAGATATATATTTATTAAAGTAGAATATTTTAAACTCATTTTCTTTAATAATAGGAAAAGTGTCAGATACTGTGAGAGATTTGTAGTGATATAAAACTGTTTATTTTGAAAAGAAAAAATAATAATAAAGTTTGATATATATGATAAATTATATATAGTCACATATAAAATTGAATAAGTAAGCAAATTTATAAGATGTGTGATTATAGTCAGATCCTATTTTATAGATTGTTTTAATTTCTGAATAATGTGAATGGTTTATAAATGAGAATATCATGTTTAAAAAGCGATATATAAATGTAAGGCTTTTAAAACTAAAATGATAAAGTCATTTTTATTAAAAAGTGGAATAAATTTATTTCAAGTATGGTTATAACAAAGTTTCAAATATATACTTTCTTGTTTTTTTATAATTAATACAAGGTAAAAAAAACAACTATCAATTAAAATATTATAGTGTTTTAGTAAAACAATTCAACAATTGTGGGTATTCATTTTTGAGGTATAAAAACATGTTTTTTATTGATTGAATGAAGAAAGATGGCATCATCATATTTTAGTTAGATTAGTATTGATAAGCTAAAGGGTGTGATCAAAAGAAAATCAAAATTGAAACATAGAATGGAAAAATTTACCTACAGTCTTACAGTAAAATTATTATGAAAGTCATTTTCAGTGTAAATCTACCCCGATATGATACAAATTTCAAATATTGTGATAACCTGCACCATTATGTGCTAAACACCTAGAAGAAATGTTATTCATTGTTTTTTTTCCTATGACTCCTCCAAAGTGAATGAATGCCAAGCTGCTCAATCCATAAGATGATGATCTTACTGAAGTATACTATTGCCTGTCTGCTGTCTGAAACATATTATCTATGTTCAAAAGTTTGTCCATCTTGTTGATTATTAACTTATAGGAATTTAACAGCACTGATACAATTTGCAGAAGTACTCAGCCAAGACAGTTTGGAGATTAAATTAAAACTATTAGCCAACCATCAGAATTTAGACCCAAATTCAATTTTTATAGCAACACAAAAATTGATATTTTAAAGATATTATTGGATTGCTGTGCAGTTATAAGATATATATATATTAGATAAAATATCTTAACATTGTAATCTTATTTAAAAAATCTGCACTTTATTTGTTTTATTTTGGGCTTATATTATCCAATTTATTTTAAACTGTTATTATTAAACCACTAAATATCACATGATCACCATTCTCTATGCGTACACAAGTTGTTAACGCAGAGGGAAAACTCTCCATACAGTAGCACCATTCAATTTTTGTTTCTTATTTATATTTTTTGTATTCAAGATTTTAACGTAAATTTTAATTTATAATAATTCAAAAATAGTTTTAATTAGCTATTTGGGATTCTAAATGAAGAAAATCCCTCAGATTTAGCAAATTTACCTGCAGTGGTTAAAAGCATTCAAGTTACTGTAAATACATGAGTTTGGATGTGCAGTTTCACAAGTATGTGTGTAGCCATGGGTGATATTTAATAATTTGCGTCATTTAACAAACTTTATTATTATTTTGAAAAGTAAATTTATTGACTATTGCTATTCTTAATTAAATATGTCTCATTCCTTATAATTGTTTAAGTTTAATATCATGGATCATTATGACCAGTCTTTTTGTTCAGAGCTAAGCTACTGCTAGAAATGCAAACAAGGAGAAATTAGGATAATTACAGTTAAAGGTGGCCAGAATCATAATAATATGTTTATTAAATGGTGCTCTGGTGATATATTAATTATGTCCACAAATAAAACTATCAATAAGAGACCCTTAAGTCAACTATCAGAAGGATGGTTTGCTAATTGATGATAATCAGGAACTATAGACAATATTCATAGTATAAATAAATGTTTTGTATGACTTTCAGAGAAATGAAAATGCCATTTGGTCATCACCAGTCAGTCATCTTATACATTACTACTAGTTTTAACTATCACCAATATGTTATTATTAGTTGTTTAGTAAGTTAAAAATATTAGTCAATAAATGGGTCTGTGGAGTAAAGGTCACAGGATAATTTTAATTGGTCAGAGGAGTATAGTTGTACTGAATAAAAAAAAACAACAATTGTAATATGGTGCAATTTTCACTACTGATGAAGTTTTGTACTCATATATCACTAACCCATACTATGATTTACTTTTATATTTTTATATTTACAAACAAAAAAAAAGAGAGAGATAAATAATAGGAAGTGTAAAATAAAAAGTTATTTGTTTGTTGTTTTCTTTATTTAAAAAAGATGATGATAAAAAAAATAGGTGTGCTGATTAGAAGCGATTGGTAGAACAGTTAATTGCTTTTGAAAATTTAAAAACTGAATTAATTAATAATAGAATCTATCACTAAAATAGTAATACTAATTATAATGCTTAATCAACTGTTAATAGATTATAATAACCAAGATTATTTTGCGGTCATAATTTAAAAAAAAAAAGCTTGTTTTACTTGGAGTGTTCTATCAAAATTTGGAAAAGTAAGAAAAGGAAATTAGATATTTTTGAGATATGATTTATTTTAGAAAAAAAAAATGAAAAGATTACTTGGCTAATGATACTAAAAATAATGATGTGCCAAAAGAAAACATTAAAAAAATTAAAGTAGAAAGTGGACTGAATATATTGTTAGAAGCGAAAATAATGATATATATTAAAGGAAAATGTAAAAAAAAAAAAAAAATAGATGAAAGAAAAAAGGAAGAGAAAAAAATAATGATCTCAAAACAAGTATTACTACATAAATTTATAAAATTTCTTGTGCGATTTATACGTGATTGAAAGGCAAATTTAAGAACCAAACCTTCCAAGATGAATTTCTAGTTGAACCTGTCACTTTGTTGTTAAAATGTCACATGACACACCAAGTAACTAATCATATAATAACTTTTTTTATTATTAGGATAAAAGATTTTATAGAAAGCTATTTAGCATGACTTATATGACCAATGATAGCGTCTTTTAATGTATTTTATAATTATCTAGTAATATATAATTTACAGAATAATAATAAAAAATCCTAAAATAAATTGATTAATCACTAAAGTAATTACAGTTAGAGAAACAAAAGCACTTGACAAAGATTTCAAATTCCATGAGAATTCTTCTGACAGAAATAAAATTTATGGATTAAAAAATGCATAATAATTGCATTACTGTTAAATGTATTACTCACAGGCAATTCCCCCCCCCCCATCTTTTAAATATGTGGAAGGTCAGTAAAAAAAAGAAAGAAAAACAGGAGTAATGAAAAAGTGTGAGCTTCCTTCACTAAAAAAGGCAAAGTTTGGAGGCTATATATTATTATTTTTTAAATTAAAGCTAATTATATATAATATCAAAAATATTAAAAATTTATATTTGTAAAAAAAAATAAAAAATCGTGTTTTAATTCTACCTCAAATACATATCTTTGACAAATTGATAACTTTAAAAATGTTCCACTTCCTTTTTTTTTTTAAATAGATGCGATGTGTCCGTGAAATAAATAAATTTTCAGCTTTTCAGTTGACTATAGCAAAATGACTGCTTTTCTTTAAAAAAAAAAATGTAAGAGGATAATATTACACATCGTTAAGCAAATCCAATTTAAGAAAAGTCTTTTTAAAATAGATAAACAATGCATAATCTTAACTTGTACCTCTTTCACTATTTACAAAAAGCGATAAGCAGTCCTTCTTAAATGAACTAACACAAGGTTAAATTTGTAGATTAGATAAAATTTACACTTCTAATAATGTGATTATATTTATATAATTGTAGATAAATAAATGCACACACAATCCAATTTTATAATAAATATATTTATAGCATGTCACGAATGTGGAGTTTTCTGCCTGAAAGCAAAATAAGATGTCTATACAATTGGATATTATAGGGTCTAATAGATTACATGTGAACCTATGCAGTGAGAGTTTACCTCTGCTAACATTCTCTCTATGTATTTTTTTTTAGCAATTAAATTTGCAACTATAATATATATTTTAATGCTATTTAATATTGTTGATGATAATGCCAGATAACTTCATATATATATTCTTCATTCTTTTTAGTTTCTCACAATAGGTTTAATTTTTGCAGACTCATCTATTTTTACAACAAGAGCTATTTGTTTTCTACATAAGACTGAATTATATAATATTTTTACTGTTTTAATAAATATTAAATATTTTCTCATCATTACAATAGTCGCATTTATCTGACCAAACTAAGATTTTTTCCCCTCACTTTCATCTACTAAAAGTTGTTCCAGAAATCTTTACAATCTAAGACTGCTACCCTCCTCATTGTTAATCTGTGCAGAAAAATATTTTATTTAACTTTTCAAAAATAATAAAGGAATTGTAACAATATTATGTAATTAGAGAAGCCATGGGAAAATTGCAACATCATCCAATGTCTTACTGTGTTGACTTTATAAACTAAAGAACAGCATCATGTTGGAATATGACAGTGCTATCTAAAACCAATAGTTGCAAACAAATCATTCAAAGTATTATGCATTCAAACACAATAATTAGACAAAAATACCATAATATATATGTTGTGGTGAAATTGTTGCAATTTAAATTTGGAGAAGGCAAATTAACTGAAAGATTTATTTGGTGATGAACTCATATAAATCCTTTCATTTATTTTTAAAAGTGTAAATGATGTCATCTAACCATACGACATGTTTCTGATCATTCACACTTCAGTTCTTATGATTATGATAGACTGCTTCCATACTGGTAAATTTGTATCAAAAACAATGGGGTTGAAATAGAACCTTGCCCATAAATATTTATAGGAAGCTAATGCAATATTATTTTGGTAAACATTAATGTATTTGACTATGTGTTCTGATTTCTTGCAAAGATTTGTTATCTTATGATTTTGTGTTTTTGACTACAGTCGACAAATAATGTCCATCAGTCCATTTCAGTAAACATTGATTTCTGATTACAACTGGTTTTAGCAAATATTGTCCTTCCATCTTCAGTTAATATAAATATCATCTGTAGACATTAAATATGTCAGTCAGGTCCATCATTTCATCTTCCAGAATTATGAAATTAACATCAACTTACTACTAGATATTTATGAACATTTCATTAGGATATTGTATTTATAAAGATTCAACATCTTTTTACTAGTAGTGAAAAGAAATGGAAGGAATAGACATTATTTATATAACTTTAATTAGTAATTTGATAAAAATTATTGTTTTTCTTTCTTATTTTACTTCCAATTAAGAATAAGTTAGATATCCATTAATAATAATATAAGCTAGACTTTTTGACTTGCAATGAGTTAATTCTGAAATTACTCTATTTGGAAATTTTTATCTAAGTTAAAAAAAAATCTATCACCATTCATAATTTAAAGACAAATCATAGGATGGTTGGCTAACATACTAAACTTTAAATCCAGAAATTTACACACGCACACACACATCTATATATACACTGCATTTATATTTATGGTTCTGCTAGTACGATCAGTTTCCTTTATTAATTCTCAAGCATGATTGATAACTTTTAAAATATAAAATAATTCTAAGGTCGTAAAAAGTTCTTATATTTGTATTTCTGTATAAACTAACTAATCAATAAATTGTTAATATTATAATCCAGTATACTAATTCTCTTTTGAGTAAAGATTTTTTTTTTAATTTTAACTTTATTATCCTATTCCCCCCCCCTTTTTTTTTGAAGTTCTCTTTTACACAAAAGCTATCAATTGTAAGCCAGTAAAGTGAGTAGGAGAAACTTTATTGTTTTTAAAATTTATTCAGATGGTTTAAAAGTTTTATCACAATTTTCTTATTTTCCAAAATACAATATGTTATATGTAAAAAAAAATTTCTTTTGTCTTTAAAAATTAATAATGATATTTTAGCGAACATTTGCTTAAAGATCAGTATCAAGAAAGATGCTAAAACAATATGAGACGCTTTTCAGAAAGGGTCTTATGGAATAATAGTAATATATCTGCGTGCCTGCCACAACTTGGAGTTTAAAATAGGAATTAATTTTTCTATGAAAAAGCTTAATTCAAATAAAGATTGTAAACTGATTTTAATTACTTATGTATATCATAATAATTTACTAACAAAAGTCAAGTCTAAAAAGTAATATGAATAAAAATATGGTTTAAGACACAGTTTGTATAAAACTTTGAATATATATATATATGAGTATCATGATCAGACTCAAATGTAGATCTAAAAATTATTATACAAATGTGTTTATATCTTGTATTGATGTAAAAAAAAAGTTTTCAATTAAAAATAATATTTATCATTTTGGTGTAAAACCTGGAATTTTTTTTCTGATATACTAATATTATATTCACTTCTTGGTAGAATTTGAGATAAAAACATACGCATTTCATATTCACTTGAAATAAAATGATCTCTGTTTTGAAAACTATCATTTTTCATGATACTAAAAGATAAGAGGATGTTCATTTTGTGTAAATATAAAATATTTTGCATGAAAAATAATGACGAGTGATTGATATATATTTTAAAATTGTAAAAAAAAAATGCTTAAAATGCGAATATATTTTTAAAAATGAGAAACTATAAATGCGAAATGGTAATATAACTTCCAATCATCAAAATATCATATCAAGCAAATAATGTACTAAGGTTGTTTTTTTTTTTTGGCAAATAAAAGTTAGAAGACAAAAATGGCCATTATGTTTGAACATAATAGATAAATGGTTTATAGAAAAAAAGTCTGTAGTAAAAATATTTTATAATTAAAAAAACCCAACTACATTTAAAAACAAATGCAAATTATACATATTGTAAATCACCGAACGATCTACTCGCATCTTATTGAAGTCCAAAAATTTTATTTACTCATAATAACGAAGTCGATCTCTTACTGGTAATAAAATGATTTGAATAGCAGGATTATCTTTATCCTATACATAAATGACAGCATTATCTTTCTTTTTTTACATGAATTACAATATTCATAACTTATAAAACAAACATTATTTTTTAATCATAATCTTTCATCGAACTCCATAATGACTTCACATGAAATCCTAGAATTATACAAAACCCTGAATAAGAAACCATATTTTATAGTGATATGCTATAAAAGTTAAGCCAATTCAGAAATTTTTCACACCAATGTTTTGTATGAGTTAGCTAAAATTAATGTGTGCCTAAGTTTGTGGACATACATTTATATATACGTTAAACATGAATAAAAAATAACGTTAAAATATTAATTTTTCAATATTTGTTATTAATTAACAGAAAAGGCACAGTCATAAAATTCTAACAATTAATATATAATATTTTAATATTCTGCAGGAACACATTTTATTAAACTTGAATAATACTAGATAATACTTAATAAATTTTTATCCAGTGCTATTCTATCCACATCTTCAGATTAATCTCTGGCTTATGAATTCCATCAGCAAGAACATTGGATCAGTATTTATTACACTTGTATGAAGGCCATAAGTTATAAATCTGAAAATATGAATAGGATAGCATTGGATATGGATTTAATAAACACTATTTCTTAATTATCGATTATTTACTCAATGTTACAATAGATGGCAGCACTAAAGTGGGCTATAGAGAATTTGGTAGGTTGCAGTTTATGGATAGTAAAAGAATAGCTAAAATAGTGTTTAATTGGGTTACGAGTAAAGGGCAGGTAACAAGATGGGTGAGAAAGGTAATGCGGTATGCAAAAGATTTGGATAAAGAATTTATATCGGTATACTTGTATAAAAGGTGGGGTGATTGTGTTAGGAGGATTGTTGAGTGTTATAGTGGTAAGGAATGGGATAAAAGAATAGAAGCATTAATAAAAAATAGGGAGTTGGAGAGATGGAGAACTGGTATGGAGGGTAAGAAGAGTTTAAGTATATATAGAAGTAAACGGAATATTGGAAGCGAATTAATTTATGATAATAGTAAGGAAAGTAGTTTATTGTTTAAGGCTCGAACAGGATCTTTAGCAACAAGAGAATATACATGTAAATGGAAAACTATGGGTGATTTAATGTGCAAATTGTGTAAGGAAGATATAGGAAATATTAGGCATTAGTTGATTGAATGTAAATGCTTGAAAGCAGAAAGGGTACAGATAATGAAGTTATGGGAGAATAGGTATGAACAAAGTGACTATACAGAAAATGAGTTATTAGTTCTTATGCTGGGTTTGCGAAAAGATAAGGGGGATTTAGATTTAAAGGCCATAGAGTTGACAAAGATTATGTTGTGGGAATGGTAGGGGGCAGAATATGGGAAGACTTAGAGTGGGGAATGGAAAATAAAGTGGGTAACAGGTTTATCTGGGCATAGTTGCTGAGATATTCTTGACTTCATTTAAGGAAAAGCCAAATACATCACATCACATCACATCAGAATTTCGGAAAAATATATAAACTGATATTATTTAACACTTTCTGATTTGATTAATATTTTAAACTATATTAAATCTTATTTTAATATATCAGTAAAATAAAATGTATCGTTTTTTTTAATTTAAAGTTAAATAATATCTATAAAAAAGGATTAAATATTTTTTAAAAAGCAAATTTTTTATTTATAACACAAATAAATAAACTTTATTTTAACAATGAATTTTTTTTTATCACTTCTAAAAATCATCTAGAAAACAAACAATTAGTCATAACTTATGCTTATTCTCTTAATTGAAAGTTTTACTGTCTTTTCTATTCTAAATGATATTTAATTCTCTTTTCTTAAATTATTGTAATTGTTATACACTCGTTATACTTGAGTATTTAAGAAAAGGTAATATTTAATGTTCAAAACTTTTCCCTTATACTTGAGTATTTAAGAAAAGGTAATATTTAATATTCAAAACTTTTACATTGCATTAAGCATACTTTTGGCAGACCACTGTCAGAATCATAACGCTGTTTATTTAACTGTTGCTAAACTAAACAACACTTTAACTGCTAAACTAAACAGCACAGTAATTCTGGCAGTGATCTGCCTAAAGCATGCTTAGTACAATGTAAAAGTTTTGAATATTAAATATTATCTTTTTTAATACTGGATTGTAATGAATGTATAATAATATATTTCCTATTACAAGTAAAAGTCACTTTTCACCTTCAACTACATTACACTTCCTTTATTTTGCTGTAATGTCTTGTATAAATGCAATTTATCCACTCTACTTTGAACAATTTTTATCAAAAAAACTTTTATTGTACATATATGCATACACAATCTTATGTTTCGAGTGTCCTGCAGTCTTCTTCAGAGCTATTTTGTTCATTATATCATAGCTCTGAAAAAATGTGCAGGACAGTCAAAATGTAAGATTGTGTATGCATATATGTGCAATAAAAGGTTTTTTTGCTAAAAATGTATTCAAAATAGAGTGGATAAATTGCATTGATATGCCATCTATTTCATTACTTCTTTTATCATTAAAATAATTTGGTCCTTCCAAATCAAGCCTTTGGCATACATCACTATAAAAAACATTTCAAGAAGATATTCTTTGATAAGAGCTAGCCAACTTTCTGAAAAGAATGAAAAAATCATTGCTTTCATTATCAATCTCTAGATCTTTTTGATATATATATTTTAAAAATAGGGTCATGCCTATTATTAAATTTTTGAAATCATCCATTAGAGTATGTAAAGTCATTATATCTAATAGTATGATTGTAAAAATAGGCCTTCTCTTGCACTATAGTTTTGGTGAAGAAAAAATTCTGATTATCATTTTTGTGCATCAATGTCTTCATATTTTCTGTTGGCCTTAAGACATTTTCTACTAAACTCAAATTAACTCTAGCATATGAATTTTGTATTTTTTTTTTAAGTAATCCAAATATTGTAGTGATTTTTTTAAAAAATACTTATACCTCCCACTTCTATAATAACTTATATAGTTTTTAGATAGAATGACTGTTACTATTTATAATTTTTTTGTATGTAATAATCATTCAAAATGTAAAGACAAATTAACAAAAATCGGTTTTAAAAGTTGTCTAACTTCAAGTATTGTTTTTCTATTTAATATTATTTCCACATCTGTTATAATTAGGATTAAACCCTTTTTGAAATAAAGTGTAATTTGTACTAAGTGTTTTGGGTCAGTGAGATTTCATATGCAATTCACAATTAACAGCATTCTTTATTATATATATAGTCATATATAATGCAAACTACCTGATGTGCCATTTATGAAATAAAATAGAAATTATATCAAGACTGATATTATTAAATATGTATTCCAAACAATGAGTTGATTAAACGTTAATATCTATGTAATAAAAATATATGGTCGTTAAGGGTTAAAACATCCAGTATTGAGATGCACTATTACCTGAATTTCATACGTAACTTAAAACTCTTTTTTTAGTTAGCTAAGGATTATTTTCAAATAATTAACCGATCTATAATCTAGCTTTGGATAGTAAATATTATATTACACTATTCTTAAATAAATAAACAAGAAAGAATAGCTACAAAGTTCTCATCAACTTCGCAGTGAACCAAGTTGGTAATCTTTTTTTTCCTACTATCCCTCTATTGAAGAATGCTGGTACGGCTTTTAGCTCAACGGTTGGCTATTAAAGATTTTGTTTTCTTTTCCCTCCTATATATATAATAAATTTATTGGATGAAAAAAAACCTCGTATTTTTTTTTTTTTAAATAAAATCTTTAACTTTTTTTGAAGGGGGGAGGGGTATTTCAAGAAAATGTTTATAAAATCACAAAATCTAGGATTTATATTTATTTTTGTTTGATAAAAGATTTACCTTTGTTGTTGCTTTTTTTTTAAAAAAAAAAGAAAGAAAAAGATCCACTTTTTTTACCGCAAAAATTGACATATATAATTTTTACAAACAAACTTTTTGTTAAAAGAAAAAAACGTCAATTTTTGTTATGTTATATTTATTTGACTAAGAAGAAAAAAGAAGTTTGAATTTTTAAGGAGAACTGTGGCAATATTAGAATTTTATGATGTGTATAATACATGTTGTATATTTTTTTCATTTATTTATATGTTATACATACATAAAGTACAACATCAAATAAAATTAAGTTAAATGAGAAAGAAACTATGAAGTATCAGATTATTCATTTACAACACTTTTTTTGAAAATTATTGTCTAAAGATATGTGATGATGGTATTTAATTTGTAATTATACAACTAGTTGAAGCATTTTTTTTTAAAAAAAAACAACAACCTTCTAATCAAATTAAAAATCACCTTCTAAATAATTATAATGAATATAAGATTATCTAATGGAACCAATTTAAGAAAGTGTGTAAAAATCTCGCAAATATTAAAGCCAAAATCATTATTTTCCCACAAACAATAAGTTGCAGATCTACACAACTGCAATGTAAATATGGCATTACTTTATTTTCTCAAGTTGCTGATCTCTGAATTTATTATTATATATAGGATTTAGTAGCTAACAGAAAAATATTTTCTTTTCCTAGATAAGAACTAAGTTCAGATCTATACAACTATACAAGTTAATGAGCTTGCATTGAAAACATTACTGTGTTTTCATTTTGCACTCAAAGCTTTATAATTAGTTAATAAGATCAAAGTCGCTGCGGGAGGGTTGCATTAGATCCTAAGATCTAGGTGCAGTGCTCTCAGATCTAAGGTCATTCACTGATGAAAGCCACAAGCTATAAACTAGTGGGAAGATTGGATGCGTAGGCACTAGATAGGGATTTTATGCACAAACCTTCTTGCATCCATTGATTACTCTGGCTTGCACTGGTGGTGCTAATATATGGAGAGTTTAGCCTCTGTGTAAAAAAAGTGATTGACTGTTAACACTTGCAAGATTTTTACAAGCTTTCTTATAAAAATCTCATAAGATTATCTTAAGAAAATAAAATTTACAGTATGATTCTGTATATTTCCATCTTAATTAATTTCCTTCTTGCAAGTTGTTGGTATCTGAATTTGTTATTACATATGATATAGTAGTTAGCAGAAGAGAATGTGTTTTATTAGTGAAAAAAATAGTGATTTGAATATTGATGTTTGTGAGACTTTTATATACTTTCTTTACATAGGTTGATAGCAGACGATCCAAATTTATTACAGTTATTTAGAGCATAAGTTTTGATTTGATTTGATTTTAGTATTGATTTGGACTATCTCAAAGTTACTAAAAATGAATATTTAATGGCTGTACCATAAAAAATAATGCAATTCCAAATTTATGTCATAACTGTGAATATTTGTAACTTAATTAATTTTATTGTGGCATGTTATTCATGCATGCTCAATATAAAATTTATTAACTTGCAAAAAAGGATATACTATTTGGACATTATACGATTTTTACATGCTTCCTTATAAATGTTAATAGAGATGATTCTTGATTTTATACATTTCTAAATACATTCAACACATTAGCAAGGAATACAATGTTTTAAGTAGCCCTATTCTACTCTCTTCCTCATGTGTTTCTGATCTAACTAGTGGTTAATAACAAGACATTGAATCAGGGATCTGTAGATTCTGAAGCTGATGCTTTGATCAACTAGGTTATTCTGACAAAGGAAACAATCTGTAGAAATTTTAAATACTTATCTAAGATGGCTCTTCGAATTTCTTCTTTTTAAAAGCAATGTTAATAAGTAGTTTCCAAACACTATAGACTTCAAAATTATTTTCCATTGCCATGAGAAGTTTTTTTAAATTTTCTTCTTTTTAGTTTTTTCTCTTCTGCCCAAAATTGTTGTGTTTTCCTAACAAAATGGAAGCAAACTTTTGCTTCTGTTTTGTTATTTGAATTTAATGGCAGTTGAGGCAGGTTAAGAAATTAATTGAAAGTACTTCTGTGGATTGAAAGAGTGTTTATAATAGTTTATTACTGTTATCTTTATTATTACAGTAGTTTTTTAATTAATGAACATTTTATTTGTATTATATATATAAAAGAGAAGGTATTATCAGGCTTGCCAATTGCTGGGTAGAAAAAGTTGAAGTAGTTTTTTATTCTTATTTTATTTTCTAGCTAAAAATAGATGAATATCCATTTACTGACCAATATTTTAGCCAGGTTGATTATAATCTAACAGCCTAAAAAAACTCTTGGTCAGTTAAAAACATTTAAATTTTATTCAGCCCAGATTCAAATTCAGTCATAAGCATGATATGATAATGTACTACTATTGCACCACAGGTCCTTATATACACTAAACTACATAAAACCTTTTATAAACAATTTTACTTCTTTTGTCATAGCTTTTAAAAAGGAAAAAGAGAAACCTTTATTTATTTACATAAAAGTAATTTGAGTACAAAAAGAGAAAAAAAATAAAGAAGATGAATGAATAACTTTTCAATTATGAGAAGATAAGCATTTTTTAAAAAAAGTAGCTATTAGCTCTATTAATTATAAAACTGTTAAATATATTACATCTATTACTTTAAAAGTTATTAAAATATGATACTTCAGGAATATAACTTTTTATTTAACTAATAACATAAGCTGTAAGATTGTAAAAGACCCAGAAAAAGAACATAGTGAAATTGATGGATGAAATAAGAAAGTATGCAAGGGTAATGTAAAGAAAAGAGGATAGATATCAGATAAGATGGATTGAACATGGAGAGATCTTCATCCTGTAGTGGATTGATAATGGTTGAGAATGATGAGGATAATGATAAGTTGTACAAAAACATATTCATTTTATAATAGCAATTTGTAAATATGATCATTCAAAGAAGTTGTGCTTTAACACATGAGAAGAATAAGACTTTATATATTTTTCCTCTAATAAATTGTTTGCAGAATATGAAATTTATTTCTTTATTGTAATTTTTTATATTTTTATTAGAAATGTTTAATTAATTGTATTAAATCTCTTACATTGTGACATATTTAATTGTTCTCCCTGATGACTATTTTGTAAGTTTTCAACTTTTGATTTTAGTATTAAACCATTATTTTATATCAGAATATAATAATTTATACTAAAGTTGATAGAAATTACATTTAAAAACAAAATAAATTTAAAAAAGTCATAGTTGAGCTTTGCAAATATTGAAAAAATAAGATCATAATCAAAACAAAAAATATTTTCATCAGTGACAACTGGGAGAAGCAGATTAATTTTATAAAATCAATGAATTTTTTCTTATTGGAATTTGTTCTTAAAAGCTGAATAAAAATGTGTCTCTTATAAATTAACAAATTATGCTTTAAAATATTAACAATTTTTTTTATAATTTTTATAGTATCATAATATAATAGTGTCAGTGATGATGAATTAACAATTAGTTTGAAAAGACATAGTTATTAAAACACATTAGAATATTAAAAATAAAACATATACATATAAAATAAATGTGTAATCATATATATTTTTGATTTTTTTACAATTATTGCACAAAAATAATCATGAATCTTAATAAACTTTGCAAAAAAATTCTAAATTTTTTTTTCAATGTAATCTCATAAAGCAAGTGAGCAAAGCTCTTCAAACATGTCTAAAAAATGAAATTTTAATTATCCTGATGAATTTAATTTTTTTTGGAATAAAAACATCAGAATAAATATACATGAATTTCCAGATCTAACAAAAATTTTTAAAAAATTAGCAAAATATTTTAATAAATGACTGTACAAGCAAATTGATTCCAGTGATTTTTTTATTTCTATTTACAAATTCTCTTACTCAGATAAAGTAAATGATTAATAAAATAATAAAGTATAAATAATAATGAAACATTACTGAATTAATAAATAACATTATCATAAAGTAACTTTTGTCATAATAATTTGTAAGTTTAAAAAAATGCTTAATTCATTAATTACACATTAGCTTAATGATTCTCAGATGCATGATATCACAGAGCACTTGATAATGGTGCTATCATTTTTGGATTTTTTAATTCACTTATGGCTAAAGATAACGCTATTTTTTCTGTTATATGTTCTTTGGTGGTAGAAACTAAACTTAAAATGAATATTGATTTATTAGCTTAATTTGAAGATGTCAAGATTCTACAGGGAAAGTATTAAAAATGAACTGCTAATGCTAGTGATTGATATATTATTTGTAAGATCTGTTATAAGATTATTTAGAAACTCTTCTATCATTATTGGCATTGAGTTAAAAATACTTTCCATAGTTTATTTAAATATTTACAATTACTTTTACAAAATATGTGTATAGTAATTATTAAAAAGTAAATATTTTCATGCTTATACTTAGATTTTATTCGAATATGTTTTATTTGTAAAAATATAAAAATAAAAAATTCATAGTCATTGTAAAAATGAAATTACAATCAGTAACACCACAAACACCACAGTACAGAACTTTTATGATTTTTAATAATTATAAATGCAATTTTAAATTTTGAACAGAATTTCATAATTTTATGATGGCATAGGAATAATTTGTTTAGGTTTTAGAAATAAAATTTAATTACTGAAGATTTTATTAAATTAATTTTTTTACCAGAATTGTTTTAATCTCCTATAAAAAAAAGTTATTATTTTCATTATGTCTTTCACTTTATTCTTCTTTTCTATTTGCAAAGTTCAATTATGATTTTTTTTTAAAACATATTTTTCTTTTGTAAATTTAAATTTCTAATAAGTCATGTACAATTTATTGATTCATAACATAGAACAATGGTTTTAATGCTAAAATAAAATGTTAAACTATAATTCAAATTGTCACTAAGAAATGATGTAATAAATATTAAAATATGTATGGATGAATGGCAGATATATAATTCCCATTCTATCATTATTGTGAGAAGCTACTTTATATGTTAATTTTAAAAAATGAAGAGGAATATAGTAGGATTAGCTGAGATTGATATAAAGAAGGTGACAACAAAATTAAAAAGAAACCTCTGAAGATAAAAGTAATCTTGTGGAATTTTATCATCATCATCATCACCACTGTTGTCGGGATCATTATTATTATTATTATTATTATTATTATTATTATTATTATTATTAAGCAATGAATAAATAAAATGAACAACTTGACTGAATTTGCATAATGTAACAATTTGTTTATTTTTATTTCATGAGAAATCCTAATCAATATGATAAGGTCCTAATGATACTGAACAAAAGCAATTGTATTTTGATTTTATTGTTCAAAATGTAAAAGTGCTTAATTAATAACAGCTTTAGCCCTGATAGAGATCACAGACTTTTAGAAGTTGTTTGCATTTTAATAGAAAAATGGGGAAATTAAAATTATTAAGCAATAGTTCTGCATATATAAAGTAAGACAATCTTAATAAATAGCAACATGCATTTTAGGTGAAACTAAAAAATATATTTATATTTCTTAAGCTTTTAAGCAGGAGATTCAGTCAAATAATGTCTCTCTTTTGAAAATACACATTCAAATCTAATTTGTTAGTGTATGTTAAAGAAAATATAGTTACTTAACCTTTCGATTTAGCGCAATATCAGAATTTTGACATTGGACCAATTAGCCCCCTTTTGAATTTTTTTGTAAGTATTATACATTAAAATGCATGTAAAATGGTATATTTTATTATAACAAACTTTCACTGAAAAATTTGTGATAGAAGGTGGGAAATTCAAAATTCCCACTTTTACAATAGACATAAGCCCTATCCTGACATGTTTAGCCATTGTCTGTTGCCAAAGGCTGTAAAATGTTTGGCATTTTATGACATTGTTTAAAGTAAATAGTTTCAATGACCAAAAACTTGTTTATTTTCAAATTTATTACAGTTTTAGATATTTTTTTAAAAATAATTTACACTATATTTATTAGATATCAAGAAATATAAATTATTATTAACTTATTTTGACTTGAAATATTTTATTTTCAAAAATATAACATTATATTAGCAGAAAATCTAAGCATGGCCTGAATGAATTTATAAGTTTAGTTTCTATGTAACCAATTTATTTATAAAACAGGCAAAACTCACTATACGTATTGCACACACAGCAAGCTAGAGTAATCAATGGATGCCAGAAGCTTGTGCATAAAATCCCCATCTAAT
This sequence comes from Epiperipatus broadwayi, assembly GCA_028023455.1. NCBI lineage: Eukaryota > Metazoa > Onychophora > Udeonychophora > Euonychophora > Peripatidae > Epiperipatus > Epiperipatus broadwayi. The sequence continues at coordinate 1,554,161 of JAQFVV010000143.1, read as the reverse complement.
GCCTACTCATCCAATATCCCCAAACTAGTTTCTGGCTTGTGGCCTTCATCAGTGACGAGCCTTGGATCTGAGAGCACTGCACCTAGATCTTAGAATTTAATGCATCCATTGATTACTCTAGCTTGCAGTGTGTGGCAATACATATAGTGAGTTTTGCCTGTTTTAACAACAGTTATACACAAGCACAAGAGATGGCGATAATGTGATGTTTAATGGCAATTTATTTATATTTACGAGTATAAAAATATCACAATTTTGCAATAAATATTCAAAAAAATTAAACTTTTAAAGCATAATTCATTAGATATAAGAGAAATAAATAATTATTCATTTGGCTATTTAAAAATAATAAGAATTAAGAAATATTTCATTGATTTAGTAAACTGAAAATAATCTTTCTAGAAACAATGATGTCTAAACTCTTTGGTTTGTTTACAACCTCATTTTTTAAATTATTTACAGAAACAAAATGTGAACATTTAAAATTTATTTCAATAGTAAACAAAAATATCTATCAAATGAAGTCAAATTTATTATTTTCAGTTAAGTAATAATCATTTTATCATATATTTTACGTTGATGTGTGAGATAAAAAAAACATAAGAAAATCGCAGACCTTGAAAGGGTTAATACATTTCTATAATTATATCTTTCAAAATTAAAGTAAAAAGAATATATTTCAATGCATTTTTGTTTAAAATGCTTAAAACAAAAGTCTATATAATTTTGATGTGTAAATCAATATTAACTATAATTAAAGTTAAAAAAAGTATTAACAAAAACACACACAATCACAGCATGATTTCCTGCAAAACACAATTTTAATAATTTGAGGTTTTCAGCAGGATTAAAAAAAAGGTAAAGACTTGCTAAATTCCAAAAGGTTAAAGAATTTGAGTTATTAGTTTTATTACCATCTTGAGAGTGCTGAGGAAAAAGTTTTTAACAATTATTTCATATAATAACTAATACTCAGCCCTCTCTTTTCATATGAGGAGCTTTTATATAAAAATCCATGTTAGTAATCACCATCAATTTGTACCTACTATTTCAATTAACAATTAACTATCCACTGTAGCAAAATTTAAAAAAAAATCAAAATTTTTATTTTTTAAAAAAGTCTGCCATTTTTTAAAATTTGTGGATATTTTGTATGACTATTGATATCATAGAATATTTATGTTATCAAAGCAATGCCATTCATGCAAGACAGAGCATTTTAACCTCAAGAAAAATGTAATGTACAAGATTCATTCATTGTGTAATTAAAAACATTTAATATAATATAAAATAATACTGTAAACTGCAATTATAAATAGAAAATGTAGTTTCGATAACTTTAATTGATATCCTCATACTGGAGTCTGCACTAGGATTTCTGACACACTGAAGGTGAGGATAGTTTTCATCATAATTATAAAAAATCTCCACAAATAAATACATATTTTGTTCAGCACATAATTAAAAATAAAATTTCACTATATACATAATTAAAGTGCTCTAAAAATAAATTGAAAATATGTACATTACCTAAAAAAGGTTATGTAAGTACTTTCTATTTAATATTTTCATACATTTTATTTTAATTTTTCCGAGGCAAAAATACTTATTATTGCAGCACAAACAATATTCATAAAAAAGGGGAAAGATTTAATCACATTATTAAAACTACACTAACTAAATGCACAATACATTTCTTAATCTATAAACAGAAGAGACACTTGTTTCGCCATTTCTAAAAAATGGATGATATAAGAAGCAATTTGCATACATTCACATATGACTAATAATCTGAAAAGACTATGAATATGGAGCAACAAGGGCTCTGAAAGTGCTAAATCTGTAAATGATATATACAAAAGCCTACAAATTATTACATAAAAAGTTTCACCGCAACGCATCAGCGTATTATTAATTAAAGTTGTATTGTTTTTTACATACTTTATTTTAATTTAACAAATCATGATTTAATAATCAACCTCATCTGGTGTAGTAAATTCAAAATAGAATAATATATATTTTTAAAAATCATAGCAACTGAAAATAGACAATCTCAATAACAACCAACAATCTCAATCTGTTGTCAAGGCAATCTTCATTACTGTATTTACACACAGGTTAGTTCTTATTTTTATTAATAGTATGCTTAGTAAAATGTTTATTCATTAATTATCACTTTTTTTATTTTAAACTCTGTTGGTTTTTTAAATGGATTTTTAATGTTATATTATAAATTTTGAATATGGGATAATAAATTTAATGTTTTGCAAATCTATTATAACTGTTTGTTATTTTTATATGAGATTCTTTATTTATCAGGCATTTAGTGAAGTAATTCAGTATCAAAAAATAATAATTTTATTTTGAAAGTAGAATATGATGAATTAAAATAAGGTTCATAACTATGTGGCATGAAACAGCCATTTTTTTTATTGCAATTTATTTTTAAATAATTATTAAACAAAAAAAGAATTAAAGAAAGACTAAACTAACTGCAAATATTTATAAAATTAAGATTTACTTCATTTTAACTCACTATTGATTTTTTTTTTTTTTTAAAATCAAGGATTGTTGTGTTTTCATTTAATTCTTGAGATTAAAATCTGCAGGTAGAAATTTTACTTTCAAATTTGAAAGTAAACTTAAAATGTATTTTTTAAAATATAATTATGGTTGTTTTTTTTTGTTAGATTTTCCAATAACTAGTAATAAAGATTTGCCAATATTTTTTCGTGATCAACAATTTTCATTTCTATAATTTAATAATGGCTTGTTTTTATTGTGTATGAATATTTAAAAAAAAGGGGGGGGGAGGTCCCCCCCCCTTTTTTTTAGAACTTTCATGTTACAATAATTTTCATTTCATTTTATCAAATTTAATATGATTAGAAGATAATCATATTTAGCAAAGTTCCAGCTGGATAAACTTTTATTTAGCATTTATTTGTAATATTGATTTCTCAATGAATTTTTAATTTTATATGAAGCCTTTACTTTCAGTCCTAATTAAGATCTCATACTTTTTTACTTTATGATAACTGCTAAATTCTCATTAAAAATATAAATACAGCTTAAATTAATTATAGAAAATGCATTATTGTATGAGCTTCTATTCTGTAAAACTTCATAATATCATAAAAATATGAAGCCTTTTATCCCAAAATTCTAAAACATTCCTTTGTCTGTAACCTTTTTTTTTCTTTTTAAATCTTTCATTAGTTTTTTAATTATAAATTAATTCTAAAAATATTCGTTAAAAATTAAATTAATAAAAATTAACGATGTTTAAGGAGGATTTTGCTTTTTTCCAGAACAGAAGCTTAAAAAGTATCTTGATATTTATATAAACAAATCTATTAAAACTCTTTCTTCACATTATCTGCTCTAGCCCAAAGAAGTAATGAGTGTTTGATATGATAGCTAAAATTTTTGAATAATTCTTGAGGTGTAAAAGCGAAAAAGAGAAGAAAAAATCTCAATTCTACTAATTGAATAAAAACATTATTATTATTCTCGAAATGAAAAGTAAAAAAAAAAGAGAGAAAAAAAAAAATCTAACTAATTGAATAAACCCATTATTTAGCTCTTCTTGTCATTTTTGGCTCTCAACTCCAACTTCTCCTCTGCGACTGTCCATACAATGAATGAATAAAAAATAAATTTTCATTCATCAATTTAAAATATTTTTTAATTATTAATTTTATTTTAATTTAGAAAATATTTAAAAGTTAAATATAACGATTTTTTATTTATTTTCCATATTAAATTATTTTTACAAGTGTGTGTACATCTTATATATACATAACAGAAAGGAAATGTCACTTCTTACAGATATCCAGTAATTTTTGTTACATGTACATACTGTATAGATATATAACATTTACAAAGAATATATTATTTATATACAGTGGTTTTTAGATAGCAATAATATCTATAACATTCAAACATATGTCTAATTTTTTAAAAACACTTTTCATATTACCCTCTCCCATGATGATAACCAATAGTGTATAATTATTAAAACCTCCATTACATTTTGCTCATTTTATGATAAAATATACATATTCAAATTTAAATTACACATAGCATATATAAACTAATAAAAATAAAACATTTAATTTCAGCATAAATTTCGATTTATTAAAAAATTGTACACAAAAGAATATCCCCTACTCTCTCATACTAAAATAAAGTTTTTACAAACTTTTAAAATGTTTTCCTAGGTTAATTAATAACTTTCAAAAAAAAAAAAAAACAACAACATATTATTAAAATCTTTTTAACATTTAGTTATTCCTTTCTCTACCTATTGTTTCGCAAAATTATAATCCAATCAGAATCTTCTAAAAAGATAAGCATTATTAGAACAAGATTTTCAAACAACCATCTCATTCTGTTTGGGTTGGTTTCTATGGTGAATGTCTAGTGCATGTTTAATTTTATGTCTCTAAGCAGTCAGTTCATAATTTACTTTTTTTTATAAAGATGATTGTCATTTCTAAAATTTAATTGCAGAATCATTATTAAATAAATACTCTCAAACTCTCACGTACACCCACCCACATAAATATATACATATACACACGTGTTTATATCGTGTTTGTATATACTGTGTTTACATATCCACAAGCACGTAGAAGCACGTATTATATAAATATCAAAGTTTCGATCAATTAAAAAATTAATTTATTATTATTATTTCTTTTAATAACCCCAAAAGCAGTTAAAACAAAGTAATTAATCAAGTTTTCAATTATTTGAAAAATGTGCATGATTAATATTGAATAAATTCTTAAATAATATTCAATTTAACGAACTAACACAGTACAGTTGCATGCGTTCGTTTCATAAGAGAAACTTGAAACTCGGAGATGTTATCTTCAATTAATTCAAAAATCCAATTATTAAATAAAGGGTAAGACAAAAACTACTACAGAATTACTTACCCCGATATTTCTGCTCTTCACTCTTACGTATCCTTGTTTTACGATATCATTGAAGTTTGAAGACATACTGAGCGACAAACGAATGCAATTGAAATCCCTTCAGGAAAAGCCACACAGGTAAGAAATATTTAAAAACCTGTCTTGATTGAGAAGCACAATGTAATGGTTTCCTCCTATTAAATGCACCAATCTCTAATGCTGCCAGACTGGTAGAGGCTCCAGTGTGTCTCTTACGCTACGTGCATGTATACAGGTTCAATCTGTTTCAATAAAATATAATAGAAGCAAAATATTAGTAATTAAACTTCTCATTGAGCACGCTTGAAATATACTACACATATGCTTTAATCTGATTGGGGCATCTCGTGTTTGTAAAAAAAAAAAAAAAAAAGCACACATAACTCACTGTTTTGGGATTGCGTGTGGAGGCAGGCAGCCCGTGAATGGCTGGACACACAATACGCTCTCACAGATAATTACAGCATGCCATGCATGCTCCTTCCAAATTACCCCCCTCCTTCTTTCTTAATGCTACCTTAGCTTATCACACTGGTTGCTTCACCTGCATCAATAAACTTATCACTAATCTAGATCTGGAAGAATGAATCGTAATACCAATGAGGCACAACTTCTCATCGATGGTTAGCGTGAGAGCTGATAGGCAAATCAAAATACATTCCTCTACAGAGCGCAAACAGAAGGCAACTACAGTGATATTTGAAAAATTAAGGAGGGGAGGAGGAACTATATAAATATTAAAAGATTTCCGATAGAAAGCAGCAAATAAAGAGCAATGTTTCATGCTTGGAAAAATTTATTTCTATGTTGATATTGTCTTTTATATATTTATTTTTAAAAAACTCTTAAAAAAAAAAAAACGCAGTTACACGTGTACATTTGGCAGGTATATTTATTACATGTGTACACAAGAATATGAGATTCGAATCCGAGTGAAGCTTGAAATTTTTTTTAGATAATTCAGATTTTTTTTTTGTTTTACAGGTAGTTGGTCCACAGTCAGGCTAGTCATCCAATTATTGGCCGGCAAATGAAAACCTAACTACTCTTAACTAGAGAGGAAAACAAGGAAAGAAAACGTTCGAAATTTCTCATCATTCGGCAGCTGAGTAGTTTCGTAATTTCTTTTTACAGCTGGGATTTTTATTTATTTATTTTTTTAATTTTTAGTTACGTAGCTATTTTAAATTATCTCTTTTTAAAACGAGTTTTTTTTTTAATCAGTCAACCTACGGAATTTCAATCAGAAAATAACATTTCAATATATATTTAATAAAATCACTAAAGAAAGATGATCAAGAATATGGCATACATTTGTTTATTAACATAAATGGAAAGTGCAAAATTACTTAGCGTGCACTGGATGTGTATGTGTACGCCGGTATACGTGTGTGTGGCGATTCAATAGTCGATATCATAAGAATTTAAGGGGGGGGGGGATCACATTTCTCCCTAAAATTTTATATAAATATTTATATATAAAGGAAAATAAAAAATTCTCATATAATTTTGCAATAGTTATTGTATTTTAAAATGAATAATAACTAAATATTCTTTAGATAATTGATCATATTGTAAATATTTCTAGAATTTGTTTGTTTTAATGAAAGATTTCAACGGAAGCAAATAATTCTGAAGATCACAGGTAAATAAATAAAAAAAGGACTGAAGTTTTTTTTATATAGTTTTAATGGACACAAAACAGTTTGGGATTTATTTGAATTCTTCCAGCGCAGATATAACTCGCTATGTGTATGTTTGTGTAGGCTACGTAGATGAAGAAAATAGGTGGTATAAGGGGAAAAAAGATATTGAAAATAAATGTTTCAATATATCTATATAATGAGAGAGACTTTATTTATTTGTCATTTGTCTTCTGAAGTGATAGATTTTTTTTTTGCCACAGTAGATAAAATGAAAATCCAATTTTGCAAACCTGCCTTTTTTTTATAATGATAGAAAATTATAAAATAAAAATATTTCTCCCTGCCTTTGAATATAAAATTTAATAAATGTCTCATAAGTCTTTTAAGAGATCTGTTGAAATCTTCACAATCTAACTATTCATTAAAGTTTATAAAGTATCATTTAAAGTGAGATGGCGGAATAATCTCATGATATTGCTTGTTCACTGAAACTCTTTCAATTTCTTGAACTTATTTCAAGACGAACAATTTAAAGCTTTATAGTAAAAAAAAAAAAATCTGTCTTCTTAAGAAAAGCAAATTGCCATTAATCCTGCTGAAGATTGGTAAAAAAATTTTGAATTATATTTATGATTCAATATTCAGTGTTCTTTAAAGTAAATTTAAAAAACATGTTTATATAAAGATATAAAAATTAGCATTATTTGAATGTACAAAGTTTTCAATCATATATATACATTTTTTGGAAGATAATTTGCACTTACTAAATTTGGGGCAAAATTCTTTAAGAAAGTATTATGCAGAATAATTTTTTGATGCACTTTTTTTCTTTTCTATTAAACAAAAATAACCTTTAAATGTTTCAACCAAAATGAAAATTTTACTTTTGATGAGAAGTTAGAACTAAATCAATAAATAAAAATGGAAAGGATATCTGCAAATAAAAATTTACTTTTTGAGATAAAGCATCATGATAATAATATTCGAAAACATATGAGTCAATCTAATTCAATATTTATGTCAAATTTAAATGAAGAAGATTTATATGAAATAAGAAAAGAATGTAGAGTTAACATAAGCCCAGATATAGATACAATGAGAATGGTAGACATAAAATAATATTGACATTCTATTAGATGTTATAATTTATATGATTAATCAAATAATAGAAAGAAGTGAGTTTGCTATATTATTAAAAACATCTATGGTAAAAACAGTTTATAAATCTAGTGCTAAAAATAATTTTAATAACTATAACTATAGAGCTATATCTATTCTTCCTTCAATTGCTAAAATAATAGGAAAATATATTTATAAAATAATTAAATTTTTTTTAACTAAAAATGATTTTTTAAATAAAACTAATATGGATTCATAGAAAGAAGAAACACAATTATATTATTGGAAAATTTTACAGATAAAATTAATAGTGCATTAAATGATAAAAAATATGTACCAGTAATTTTTATAAGGCTTTTGATATTATTGAACATAAGTAATTGATGCATAGTTTACAAAATTGTGGAGTTAGAGAAAAAATGCTCAATTTTTTTGATTAAAATTACTTAAATGATAATTATAAATTTATTTAATGCACATTGATTACGTAAGTAATATTTACTAAGGCAATAAACCTCAAATAATGTGCGCTTGAAAATGCGAAGAAAGGGACCTCTACAGGTCTTAACCACAAGCTTATGCCTTGGAAGAAAAGAGGGGAACCCTTCTTTACTTCAACCTACTTTCAAGTGCACATGATTTGAGGTTTATTGCCTTAGTAAATATTATTAAATGATAAATATATTGTATCCAAAAAATCAAATGTATTGAATAATGAGCAAAAAAAATTATATGGAGTTCCTCAATGGTTCTATTCTTAGTACATTGTTGTTTCTGATTTTCATAAATGATCTAGTTAAATATCAGCCTTTCACACTAATTGTGCATATGCTTTGTGAGTGTTAATAATAAATGAATACTTTCTCACCAATACAAGATATAGTATTTATGCAGGAATAAAAGGAATCCTCTTATTCCTACAACTCAAATGCTTATATATGAGCAAATCTGAAGTACTGGCAAAGACATTATATATAGTAATTTAAAGTGACTGTTCCATCATCTCGCTTTCTTTGCCAGTACTTCAGATTTGCTCATATATAAGCATTTGAGTTGTAAGAATAAGAGGATTCCTTTTATTCCTGCATAAATACTATATCTTGTATTGGTGAGAAAGTATTCATTTATTATTAACACTCGCAAAGCGTATGCACAATTAGCGTGAAAGGCTGATATTTAACTGTAATACAATTGTTTACAATCGCTATATAAAATAAATGCTTACTTATAAATGATCTAGGAAATATTACTATTGAAAGATCAATATATCAATATGGAGATGATGCTGTTATTATGAATGTAAATAACAATATTGATATTGCAATTAAAGTATATTAAGAAAGTCTGAACAATATTGTTTTTTTGTGCTTTGAGAGAGAAATTTATATAAATGAAGAATAAACAAAATGTATATTAATATGCTCTCCTCACATGAAATATACAAATATTGATATAGATCTGCATTCACTTGAGTGTTTATATGACAATAATGTAATATATAATAATAATAAGTGCAAAATATATTAATATATCTTAGAATGATGATAGATGAAAAAATTATTGGAAATATCATATAAACATACCAATTAATAAATTTAGATATTTTATAAGAAGATTCTACAAAATCAAAGACATTTTTCCTTTAAATATTCTTCTTATTATATATAAAGTTTTAAGTGAATCTTTATTGAAATATGAATAATAATTTATGGTTTTGCAAGCTTTTCTAATATTAATAGATTTGTATTACTGCAAAAAAAATAATAATTGATATAATAGAAGAAAAATTTATTAATAAAGAAAAAAGTGTATATAAAAGTAATATTTATTATTAAATCAACTTCTGGATTATATAATCATAGAGAAAAAAAATTTTTTAGAGTACTTTCAAGAAACCCTATTTAAAGCAATTTGAAATGTATCTAAGAAAAACAGATATGTATCTAGATTCAAAATATTGTAATAAATATAGAATTAGAGTAAGAAATCATTATGTTCCTAAATTATTTAATAATTTACCTATTGAATTAAGATGATTGCAATATTATAGAGAAATAAAAAAAGAAATTAAGAAGTGTATTAAAGAGGGGGAAAGAGAGGAAAATTAGTATATATATATATAATCAATATTTTATTATATAATTAATATATTATAAAAATGTAATTTATTGTTGTTTTTTTTATTAGCATATTTCATATTATGTTTAAACTTCTTGTAAATATCTAAAATGTTATAAAAAAAAATTTCTACATACAAACACAAATAAGGCTTAGTAGGAGAAGAATGATATTTGTATTTGTGTAAATATATTTTGACTTGTATTTAAATGAACGAATGCAATGAATGTATTTATTTTAATAAAAAAATTTTAAAAAAGACTTTCAAAGATCTTTTGTCATTATAAGAGTTGTAAAGGCTTAACAAGAATTTAAAAAGTATATCATGCATCAATGAAAATTAACAACATGCAAAAGTTTCATTACAGCAAATCTAAGGCCAAAGATAAGTAATGTCCAGAAAACAAAAATCTTTAATATAATTTCTCTATTGGCTCTTGGATTTTGAAATATACATTTTAATGTTGTAAAAGTTCATCAAAGTTTACAAAACAGATATAGAAGCATTAAAATAATAAAGAATGTTAAGAAGTAATATCAAATTACCACCAATAAAAAAAGGCACATGGCATTATTGCTTAGGAGTTCCTAAGAAGTTTGAGTGCAGACCTCTGAGCTCCAGAATCAATCCTGGAAGCAATCCCAAGTTGGATGCTGTACCAATAATTATAAGTATTATTATTTAATATGGTATTCTCTTATATAATTACTCCATATGCTTTTAGGAGGAGAATCTAACATTTGCACTTAATATTCATAAGACAGAAGTGTGTAAAGAATTATCAATTTACTTTGTCAAGACAGTAAGTACTGATATACTAAGAAATATATTTGCTTACATAAAGTGATAAAAGAACATTATAAGATGTTTATGTAGTTGGTAAAAAGAACATAATCATTTAAATTGAGAATCTTTAGAAAAATCAAAAAAGTGAAACTCCATACTTTTAAAATAATATATCTATAGACGATAATGAAAAGTCCATAGATAGATAAAATAAAATGATAATGATTAAAACAAATATGAAAGACAATGATTCAGCTTTTATAGTAATATAACACTCTCCCCCCTATTATGGATAAAATCTGTAATATATGATAATTAAAAGTAATATTAATACTACTTCTATATGGAGAAAATATTAAAAATATTATAGGATATTAATGAACTTTTGATGAAGAGCTTCTTTATCAAAGGCAATCATTATATTCATACAAAAAAATAAAAATATTTAATGTTTTCAATGTTTTCTCCATAGATAAAACATTATGAGTATTTCTTTTAATTTATTATATTTGTATATCAAAGATATTACAATGGTTTTTTTTTTTAATTTTTATTCTTAGTTCATGACTTATCATCCAACCAATGCAGAGGCCTGTGATCTTTGTGGCTAAATATTTATTCATCAATCATCATTAGATGGCTGGTTGGAATTGTCTGGGAACTTGGATTCTCAGTTACAGACATGGGAGACTGATGCATTAACCACTTAGTAATGAGGCTCTTCATATGCTAAGTTATAGCATTAAATATTTAGAATTATGAAATGGATGAAGAAACTAGAAGAGATACTAAAAAAAAGTTTTTGGATATATTAAACTCCAATGAGCTTATTTGATGATCGAACAATTAATCTTGAAATGATTATCATTGGGAAAAAATATATACTTTATATCAATTAATCTTAGAATAAATATATAGATAAACATAAATTAGTACAGCGATTGATAGCACATTTTGCTAGTAATATATATATATATATATATATAAAACCAAAATTACATTTTCCTTTATTTTTGCTGTAATATCTTATATAAATCCAATTTATATAAACCACTTTGAACACTTTTTAGCAAAAATCTTTTATTGTAAACATACACCTACTGCAGGATAGTCGAAACTTAGGTTGTATTTTATTTTGTTCATTATATCATAGCTCTGAAGAAGACTGCAGGATAGTTGAAAGGTAGGTGTATATGTATATATGTTCAATAAAAGGTTTTTGCTAAAAAGTGTTCAAAGTGGTTTGAATAAATTGAATAAATATATATTTTAGCAAGAAAAGCAAATAATAAAATTGAATATAAAATTTTTTAAAACAATCAGTTACACTATAAATTACTGAATATTTGTTCACACACACACAAAATAGTAATAAATTAAAAATTTCTAATGGCATATGCAGTTCGTTTTTTTCCTTTAATCAGTATAAAAATATTTAAAGTCAATTACACAATGAGAAAACTGATTACTTAATTCACTTTCCTATAAAATATAATACACAAAATTTTATTAAATATCAAAAATAAGCAAAAAAAATCAGAAAAAAATTCCTGGCATAATTATCGCAATGTTTTATAACCTCACTACTCCTACATCCATGCACACACAGACGTGCGCGTATACTTACACCCACAAATTCCTTCTTTTAGTATTTTTCATAATATTTTTTTCTTAAAGAACAGAACATTTATTTCAAACACAATATAAAATGAAAGACGACTTCATAGCACACAAACTGATATAAAATATTAATACTGATATACAAATAACTATAACAATTGTTACAGAATAAATTAAATTTTAAAATTGGCAAGCCAGCTTTCAGTGCCAAGAATATAATGGTGAAAAGTTACATTGATGATTTTTAAAATTTGGGAAATATATCTTTCTCTGTATCTAATGTTATAGTTATTTATATACATATGACTTAGCACTTTATTCACTTTTTATTATATTATAACGGTCCGAAAAAGAGTAATCTTATCGTATCTGCACTACAAGGGCACCATCTAGGCATTTGAACCTAGAAAATTTATATAGTAGGCAGATACGTAAGTTAAGAAAAAAAATTGCATATATTTTATTCCGACCGTTAGCCCAATGTCACTAGCTTAGTGGAACAGCAGAGATTTATATTTTATAAATTCTTATCTAAGAATATTTCAATATTAAAAAAAGAATATAATAAGCCACTGCCAGTAATTAACACACAAACATTTATTTACGCACATATATATAATCATTTTAGAATTTGAGGAATAACATTTATTATTTTAGATTTTAATATTCTTTAATTTAAATTATTATTTTAAAATTTTAAATCATCCACACAGATGAATTTTATATTTATTTTAAGATTGTCAAGTATGAATAAACTACATAGATTTGCATTTGAAAAAAAAATGCTATCCCTTATTTAACCTTAGGCCAAAAGTTCGCAGTCAAACCAACGCCAATCTATCTGATATATCGATGTATTCAATGTAGCATGAATATGACAGAACCCAAAATGACATACTATCAGGAATGTACATCTGAACAACATGATTAATAGATGTCATTGACTCTCAACCAAATAGGAATGCTACATCTATCGGAAAAAAGAACAATAAACAAAAAACTCCATAGGAAGGGACTGCGTTTCTGTCTTACTATCCCTTCCATAGGCAAAAGGGGGGAGGGTGTGGCATATAAATGAAGATCCTGCAATGTAGCGAACCTCATACCACATCTACTAATTACACCAATATATCCAATCCATTGACCTAATTTAACTACGAAACAAATAACCTAAGATTACCCTCCCCTAATCAATTAATATAACTTTACAAATCTATATAGCCATTCATTCCCAACTTAAATTTAACCCTTTTCCCGCGCTCGACGAGACTCCTCGTCGACATCTAAAATCACTCTAACTTAGTTCGTTTTTATACGATAAAATTCGTTAAATATGTATTGAATTCGTTTTTAAAAGTTCTGTACGATGGTGACATCTTCCGATTTATTTTAGAAGTAAAAAATAAAAAAAAATGCATTTAAACCTAAACAAAGAAGGAACATTATTTGTGATTGGTTCTTAGCATGCTCTCAGCCGAAAAAGACATTCTGATTGGCTGGAAAGAACAAAGAAACTGCCTGATCAAAGAAAATAAAGAAAAACGCTGAGATTTTCATTTCGAATACGATTTAAATTATTATTAAATAATATTTATGGAAATTAAACATAATTTTCAGAGAGAATAATAAAAAAACAAAATTATTTTCGAAAAATATTGAAGATTTAAGTAAATATATTGAAGATGTAGTAAAAAGAAATATTTACTTTTCTATAACGTAAAAGAGCGATCTTCCGATGTTTACATTATAACTTTTATGTTGCCGATATAGAATATCTTAGAATAAATAAATAGCAATTTATTTTTGAAAGAACTTTCGTTTTCTTCATGACCTGAAAAATTAATTATATACTTTTTATAAACGTATCTGAGTTGAATTTAATATTATAGGCGAATATGTTTTAACAATAGGCTTTGTCTTCAGTTTGTGAGTTGGCCAATTAAAAGATTTGATTTTTATCTGATACAACCAATGATAAAATTAGCGGTTTAAGGGTTAACATTTATATAAGTTTGCACAGATGGATTTATAAAAGTTTGTTTTTTAATGTTGAGCACAGATCGACTACATAGATTACACGCTCAAAAACATTTCAAAATAAACATAAATGATCAAAATATAAAGTCATTGATGTAATTGCAGAGGGAATTCACGAGAAACCCAATGGCATTCATCATAAGATGCCGCATTGACACCAATAACTAAAAAGACATCCGAATAAATACATTTTAGATATTCAACATAAGATATCATTATTTACCGAATCTCTATATATTTTAATCAAATCTGAAAACAAAAACATAATTAAACATGAACAAATCTATGCAAACGTCTATGCCCAACTTAAATTTAATGCATTTAGTAATTTATACAATATTAATAAAAATAAAAAAAATGAAAATGGAAATGATTTTTAGCAAACTTAAATATATAAAATTTAAACATTAATTATCAATTTGAAAATTTGAAAGTCAGATAAGAGTTCATTTTAAAATTTAGACTCTGAATCTTAAAAGCTTGAACAAAAGTTCTTAATTATTTTTAAATTTTGAAGTTTATGTCTTACAGTAGAAGGAATCCCAGTTCCTACTGCCAACCAGTCTGTTGTTCTGGAGGAGGCCTAAGCTGGTTCAATCCTAGTATTACAGTCATTTTATTTGAAATAAGTGAGAGAGAGAGCGACAAATGTGTCTTATCACTCTTCTCACAAAAATCAAGCTGGAACTCAGGAACTGTTTTAATTTGAATTGTTTTCCTTTTATAATGATCCTCTGGATTCAATGAACAAGACGTCACTAATACTAGTCTCTTTTTTGGTCCATGCTGAGGCTTGGTGCTTCCATTGGTCAAGCTAATTCTTTTGTTCTCTTATCCATATCTTTCAACTGACCTTTTTTCTATAAGAGCCCCAAGGGCTAGTTTGTCTTTTCAATTAATTTATAAAACAATCATTTCCATTTACAAAAATATTTATCTTTTCCTTATACTTTTTTCTAAAAAAGTACGTTCAAATACCTTTTTTTTATTTAAAAAATAAATAATTTTTAAAGTTTTGCATCTGTGCGAATATATATATATTGAACAACTCTTTAATTTTTTTTTTTAGCTTTTAGTTTGTAATAAATTTATTTTTATTTGCAAACTTAAAGTTTTTATTTTAAATTAATGTAACGGCATATTTATATACCATTACATATCAGTAAACTTCCTCAAAAAACAAAAACATTAAAAAAAAAAAAGAATTTACTTAGTGTTAGTAATTACGTTACACAAATTGATTATATGAAAATTTCAAAAGGACAAAACTTTTTTTTTTTTAAAAGACAAAACAGTAATTACACACAAATATAATGATAAAAAAACTGTTGACTGTTGATTCCTTTCTACCAGCTAAATTTCTGCCCCCTTCCTTCCAAGTTTCTTTTCTCCTACTTTTAACTATTACTTAGGCACGTTAAATGCTTGGATTTTAAATAGACTTTTTAAAAAAAAAAAAAAATTATGATTTATAATAATTATTACATTTTAATTATTTCATTTTATTCCTCAAATTTATGTCTACATATGCACAATTTTTCTTACTGGCAGTACTTTTAAAACAAAATTCAACCTATAACTTTGCGTTAATACAAAAATGTACTTATTTCAGAAAGAATATACTGGCTTAATTTTCAAGATACTCGAGGTTTATTAAACATCGGACTATAACATCATGTTAATACAAAAATATATATACTCATTTTTAAAGAAAAATATTACTGTCATGATTTATTTTTAAAATTCTCAGGGCACTCGTGGTTTATTAAAGATCGGCTCATGTTGGGTGGCCAATTATAACAGTCCAAAAAAGAGTAATCTTATCGTATCTGCACTACAAGGGTGCCATCTAGGTATTTGAACCTAGAATATTTATATAGTAGGCAGATACGTAAGTTAAGAAGAAAATATTTGTATATATTTTATTCCGACCATTAGCCCAATGTCACTAGCTCAGTGGAACAGCAGAGATTTATATGTTATAAATTCTTATCTAAGAATATTTCAGTATTAAAAAAAGAATATAATAAGCCACTGCCAGTAATTAACAGACAAACATTTATTTACGCACATATATATAATCATTTTAGAATTTGAGGAATAACATTTATTATTTTAGATTTTAATATTCTTTAATTTAAATTATTATATTAAAATTTTAAATCATCTACACAGATGAATTTTATATTTATTTTAAGATTGTCAAGTATGAATAAACTACATAGATTTGCATTTGAAAAGAAAATATTCTATCCCTTATTTAACCTTAGGCCAAAAGTTCGCAGTCAAACCAACGCCAATCTATCTGATATATCGATGTATTCAATGTAGCATGAATACGACAGCACCCAAAATGACATACTGTCAGGAATGTACATCTGAACAGCATGGTTAATAGACAACATTGACTCTCAAACAAATAGGAATGCTACATATATTGGCAAGAAGAACAATAAACAAAAAACTCCATAGGAAGGGTTTGCATTTCAATCTTACTATCCCTTCCATAGGCAAAAAGGGGGGAGGGTGCAGCGTATAAATGAAGATCTTGCAACATAGTGAACCTCATACTACCTCTACTAATTACACCAATATATCAAATCCATTGACCTAATTTAACTACGAAACAAATAACCTAAGATTACCCTCCCCTAATCAATTAATGTAACTTTACAAATCTATATAGCCATTCATGCCCAACTTAAATTTAGCATTTATCAAAAGTTGTTAAACAAAAAAAAAATATAATAAAAACTTAAAAGAACAAAAAAATAAATTAAATGGAAATGATTTTAAAAAATACATCAAATGACATTATTAATATTAATTTATGTTGGTCAGATAGGATTCTATTGCTATTATTTACTGAAAGGTTTAGAATTTAGAGTTCTTATTGTTTTCAAATTAATATTCATTAGAGTTCATAAAGTTCTTATGGTTTTAGAAATGTTCATTAGTTATATAGTTCTTACTGTTTTAGAAAAGTTCATCCTTTACAGTTGCTTGTGTTTGGAATCCAGCGTTAAATCTCCCAATGATCCTGTGATCCTCAATATAGAAAAAACGATGTTTCATTTCTTTTTTTTTTTTAAACAACTGAAGGAATTGAAAGTGTATCTTTCAATCCCTTCATCTTCAACTCTCTGACTTAATACATCTCTGTCTTCTCTTAAATTTTCTTCACTCACTAAAAATTTATTTCCAAACTTTTTCTTTTATATGTAACTTTTGGATCCAAAGGACAGTACGTCATCGATGATGATGATCCTTCCATTGAGGTCCGATTCCCTGATGGATTTCTTTCATTGGCCATTCTGTTCCTATTGTTTTTCCTCTTCTATCTGACCTTTGCTTATGCATTTTGAAATGCCCAAGGGCTAGTTTACTTTTACTAATTAAAATAATCATTTCCATTTTATACAATAGAATTAATTAAATTATTTTGCAAACTTAAAGATATATTTTTATCTCTAAATCTTTTTAAGTTTTTGCTTTTAAAATACTTTTTCTCTTTTTAATAAAGTTTTATTTTAATAATTTTTTTCATGTGTGCGATTTTATATATATACGAGTTTAAGATAGAATTAATTTTCAATTTTTATGTCTTAAAAAAAAAAGAAGTTTTTAAATGCAAACTTTTCAATGTCTCAATTTTTTTAAAAAAATAATGTAACGGCATATGTGCCCGTTACAATATATATATAAACAGATATACAAGTTTATATTGCAACTATCCACAAATATAAAACTGCAGGATTCCTCTTCCCCACTCATCACTACCTATGTATTTTATTAACAACCTTTTTTAACATGTTGCAAGAACAACTTGTTTGAATTTAAGGCTTGAATTTATTTACACTCACATTAATGTATTATACTATTTTTAATAGATATTTAGATGTAAATATTTAGTGTGTGGAGTTATTTATAATTATTTTAATTAAAAAGCTCTTTACTTAGGATAATAACCAATGAAGGTTATTTGCCCTAGGCTAATAGTGAAAATAAAACTTTCAGGCTACTGCATTCAAAATGAGAATTCAAAGTAAAAGCACAGCAGCTTGCATATATAGGCATAAGAAATCAAAGCATAGCACAATGTTCAATTTTCTTCCTAGCCTGACAGTTTATTTCTACTCAGCCTGGGGCAGTTAACATTCATTGGCTACTGTTTTAATTAAGTAAAAAGCTTTTTAATTAAATAATTATAATTGGATACCTCTATACACTAAGTATTTCCACCACACATATATATGTGTAATAAATTAATTTTGATGTCTGTATTCTTTCCAAAATATATGTAATATTCAAATTTATTAAATACAGTAAAAACTTATTTTATTAAAAGTGCTTTCGACTATATTCCTTTTAGTCTTTGTCATCTATATATCATTGAAAAATCAAAACAAGGATATCATTTCATAACTCCCATAATTCAATTCAGTCTTCCACAATTCTGTTATTTTAATATTTGATTTTGATTATTCACTGTTATATAATTGACAAAGACTAAAAGGAATATAGTCGAAAGTACTTCTAAGAAAATAAGTTAAATTATATGAATATTACTGTATTTAATATATGTTTATAAATTTGAATATTATATATGTATATACTGTATTTACTGGTATATAGGATGCAGCAAGATATAAAATGCATCCTCTTTTTTATACACATTTTAAAGAAAAAAAATACTTTTCTACATTTTTTTATGTATTTCCATAATGATTTGCTATACTAATTTTATATTTCTTTATGATTACAAAAAATGTAACTAGGAAAGACTGTAGTGTATCTTTTAATCTTCATCCTCAAAACCCAGAAATTCATCTCCAGAACTAAATAAAAAATCACTTGAAACCTATTCTTCAGAAACTAAATCTTCATGTCACAAATCATCCTCTATGCCATCAAGTGAGTCACTAATTCTATATTTCTTAAATGACTTTACAACTATCTCATGTTTTACAGCATACCATAAAGTTTTATTCCATTCACAAATTTGCAAAATCCTAGGCCCCTCTTCCTTCTTCCTGATGGTATTACTTCAAAATCTGTAAATTAATTCCAACTGTTCTATTTCTCTTTTATGAATCTTTTAGATGGTTTATTAATACAGCCATATAAAGATGGAAGCTGGCTCATTAGTCCATATGGAATTACAACTAAATGAGTTTTCAGTTGGCTGATTTTATTTTTCACAGCTTCTATTCTATAACTTCAAAACTGATACCAGACTAGCAAGACAGGTTTCTGTAACAGTCCACCAGGATGCCTAGATCATATATTAATCTATCCACAACTTCATCCCCATTTCATCCATCCAGTCCTTAGGATGAATGTGCATAACACACCTTTATACTGTACCTTCACCACCAGATCAATCAAGTCAAGTAAACATAAATAAAATAGATGCTCTAGCTAAAACTTCCAATCTCAATATAATAGAAACAAGTGTTAATAATATGTTAATTTTGACCACTAAACTAGCTCAAATTAATAATAAAGAATATATGGTTCATTTTTAAATAAATAAATAATAAAATAATATAATAATAATCATGAGACATTTGGCGAAAGGTAAAGTAATAGGACTACATTGAACATATATCCCAAAAGATACAATCTCAATGGCATAAGAATACTATCCCCCCTTTTATTTCAAATAGAAATATAAAACCATAACATTCTTAAGACTTTAAAAATATTATAAATAATCAAATATAATATTAAATAAATTCTTTTTAGAATTTATTTAATAATATTAAAATATAATTATCTCAGGTTCTTTAAATAAAATCTCTAATTAATTTATAATCTCCTATAACCAAGTATGATAAGGGATTTTGTATCATTTCTAACTACACCTAAACAATAATAATAATAATAATAATAAGAAGAAGAAGAAGAAGAAGAAGAAGAAGAAGAAGAAATAATACTCCTACATTTAATCTAACTAACATTTGGTACAATATTTAATACTCAATAATCTAGTTACTAATAATAATGATAACAATAATAATAATTCAATTTTATTTATCATGTGGCATATTATAAGTATGTTATAATTTGAACAATATGTGGCAACAATAAATATACTTAATTATATGGCAGTATTTTCAATAATAAATTATGTCTAAAATAATCTTATACTATATGATTTTGATGTGTCATATTCTGAATAATGATTGATATTGTTTAAATAAATAATATCATCTAAAATCTTAATGTGCAAAATATGTAATATGTTTAGTTCTGAATTCTGTGGATCGAATTTTACTGTAGTGAGTACAACAAGTTTATAACAACAATTTTAACAAATTTATTCTATACTATAAAATAATTATGTACAAACTATTTACAATTTTATATAAAAAAAAACCCTGACAAATATTATATTAAAATAAAAAATATATATATACAATATTCAAATAAAAGAAAGATTGAATTTACAGATTTACAATCCCCAAAAAACCATTAATGTGTATTTCACTCCAGCTTAAGAATTTTATTTAGAAATACATATCATGTATTAATTATTCAAAACATTCTATTATTCTTCCTACAATATTATATTAAACTTATGTCTAGATCAATGAATAATCAATATTACTTTACTTTCAGTAAATATAACAAAAAATACCTAGCATAAATTTTATGAACTAAAACATATTATTAGGTTTATTCTAGGTTAATGAAAAGTAAATTAGTAAAATATGTTTATTCATGTACTAAATCATAACAATTTGCTTGGCACCATTCCAATTTTATGATGTTAGTTTCATGTTTAAACATAAAAATATAAAAAATAAAATAAATTATAAGCATTCATCATACACTAATATACTTCATTCGATGTTTCATTATAAAATATGCATTGTTCTACAGAAATATTGTCGATTTTTGAAAATTGAAAGTATCAAAAACATTTGAAAGATATAAGTTAGGAATAGTTATGATTCTTTTATCATCAAAAATATTTCAAAAATATTTAGGAAAAATTATGATTCCTTTGTTATATTCACCATCAACATTATGCATTCAACATTATTTGTATTTTTTCACAATACCAAAACATATCTTGCCTTCTTTTAAACAAATCATAGTTATAAAATTATCCATTATTTATCTTTAAAAAATGCTAGTCTACATGATGTGTTACTAATGAAATTCATATAGTGATACAATGCATAGGACATGAAGGAATAACTAGAGTAAAGACTCAATAGTACAAAATAATTCAATAAACCTCATGGAAATCAGTGTGAAAAACAATAGGTACTACTTCATCTAATACCCTTAAAAATAATGTTTAAGTTTTCTTTTGAGCAATTATAGACCAATTAAATATAAAAATCAAAACACTGTCCATGGAAATAAATACAAAGTACAGGGTTATGTTAACTGTATTTGCATAATAACTTATTAGATATAATATAGGCTAATTATCCTATCTTCTTAACACCTCCTACTATATAAGCATTCAGGGTTTCATTTTTCTACTCCCCTGTCACTACTATTTGCTATTTCAAATAGATTTAGACAATCAACGTTATAAAATGACTAAGCAAATTTCCCAACAATAAATAAAGTTACATATTACTTTATCAAACCATGACTACTATAACAAAAGGTTTCACACACAAACTTATCTACAAACACAAATGAGATTTGATTTTAAAATATTCATTCAATATTCATATCTTTAAAATAAATATCATATAGTTTATCTAGCAAAGAATCATATAAAATTATAATCATTTTATAAAGTTATAATGAACTTTATAATATAATAAATAAAAATAAATATATGCATATTTCTTATAGCTTATATCTCTTAATAAAAATTTATATGTGTTATTAACTCACACATCCATATGTTCATTTATTCATGTAAGATAAGATAAATATTTTTAAAACTCCAAGCAACTTTAAAATATATATATACATTATATAATAACTATAATAATTTAAATTACCTATGTGATTTTACTATTTGTAAATCATATCTTTGATGTCTTCTGGTCCAATTTTTGCATAAAATATAAGAATTAAAATATCATTCATACTACATACAGTGTAAACTAATGCACTTTAATAAAAAATGTTTTAAAAAAAAATTAAAAATTGTTAAAAGATTTTTTTAAAAATCTTAATATTGTTAGGATTTTAAAATATCAAAAAATGTAACATTTATTATATCTTATAACTAAATTCTAATTCTAATTGTTAGTATATTTTAAAATAATAAAATTTTTACGTATTCCTTTTATAACTGTGCTTCTATATAACAAGTTCAGTTAATAAACTGACGAGTTGCTGTTTCTAAGCAACGAGCATTGTCCAAAGCTTTTTTCCTTCTAGCTCTCCTGTCCTCGGCATGTAAACTCACAAATAAAATCAACTTTAAAAAAATATCCAAGAAAATCTGGAAAATAATCATTCATCCTGCTTCCAAAAGTTTTTTAAAACAGTTTCTGTCACTTTCTTACAGGATACAATAATTAATATGATATCATTTTTAAGAAAAAAATTTATTTTAAGTAAGTTCCATTCCCTCTGTGCACATGAATTCCTTCTTCGGTGAGAGATGCATAATTTTTGGTCACTTTTTAATAAGTATGCACATTAACATGAACAGATATATTTTCATTTTTTTAGAAATTATATTCCAATTAGGTATATATAATATAGCAGATAAATCCAGGTTTTAACTACAAAAGTCATTTATTTCTGGCATAATAATATTCTTCTTTATTATCAATTTTATTCGCATATTTATAATATAACTTTATGAGCAATTCATATTGACTATAACAGCTATCTCTTTAAGATAGTTTGCTTCCAAAAAAGTTTAAAATATCACTTGCTTCAAAGATAATTATTTCTTTTAAAAATGTTATAATCTTTTTAAATAAAAGTCAATATTATAAAATGAGGGAGCAATATATTTTTATAACTCAATCTCGAATATTTTTTATAAAATTTAAAAGTCAACTGCATTTTAAACTTTTCCAGTTATTTTTCTTAAATAATATTTTCTTTAAAGTTCTTAACTTTATCAACACAGACTTATTAAATATATATGTCATACTTCTGGATAATATTCAACTATGATTCCAAAGTTCTTTATATATATAAATATAAAAATTTTCATATAGTATGGGAAAAATTATACTTCCCCAAACTCTTTGGACCTTTACTGCCAGCCTTCTCATGCACAAAATTATAGGCTTATATTACATAATTTACCAATGAATCTAACTAGGCTTCAGAATAGCTCCACTAGTAGGAAAATTAATTATGGTTTATTCCATCATTTTTAGTTAAACTAAATAAGTTTTAAAATTCTTTTGACTTTTTAAAAAATTATATTTAATTTTAAAATAATTGACTGTTAACAAACTGATTCTACTTAAAAATAATTACAAATAGAATAACAATAAGACTAACTAAATAATAACTATAGTAACAATTTTAATTACACAGAGTTTTTATATCTGCTTTTTTAAAACAATTTTGATTGGCTGATACATCACCTAATTGTAAACTCATTTACATATTTACCAATTATGTACTTTTAAAAATCAAAAATAAAATTATGAGTCGTGATATTTAAATAATAATATGTAAATAATATTTATTTTATAAAGTGCAAGTAGTTTTGAAATTAAATTGTAAGGCTGAATCCTCTTCCATGTGCTTCTAGAATGCTTATCTGACAGCCAATCAGATGTAATGATAGCTGTCTGGGGAGCTCTCAAATCAAAACGACAGGGATTTTTCAAGAAAAGGATGGTTCCATTCTTTTCTTTACTTAACTTTCTATATATACAAGCCAGTCTAAAGCATTTTGACCTGAGAGCATGAAGTTTTAAAAATCTTCACATTTAACTCACTGCATACGATTAATAAATATCCAATACAAAATCTTACAATTTACTATGAAGGAATTTTTTCAGATGTTATGAATTGACAGTAACATATAAATAATATTTATTTTATAAAGTGCAAGTAGTTTTGAAATTAAATTGAAAGGCTGAATCCTCTTGCATGCGCTTCTAGAATGCTTATCTGTATATGTAGAAAGTTAAATAAAGAAAAGGGTGGAAACATCTTTTTCTTGTAAAATCTGTCTTGTGTTTTCATTTGAGAATTCCTCAGATAGCTATCATTACATCTGATTAGCTGTTACATAAATAATAATATGATATTTAATTCTCAATTAATTTTATAATTATATTTAAACCAACCAAATATTTTAAAATAACATATTTTAATAATTCTTTACTAATTTAACCTTTTAACTGTTTGACTCGTTCTTAATCGAGGCAATTTTTGATACATATTCGTTTTAATCGAGTAAATTTGACATCGCTGTAAATTGCTTAGTTTTTGGACTACGTTTACGGTTTTAACGTCATTTTTTAGAACGCAAAAAGTTTTATAATATACTGCCATCTATTGAATTATTTTACAAGTAAAAAATCAATTAATTGATGATTTATGTCAAACAAAACTAAGCACTGCCTTTTCACATCTTTTCTTGAATCTTATTGGCTGTTGAAATTTTGTAAACAAAAGAAATGGAAAGTCCGCCTTCTCATCATCTTTTCTTGAATCTTATTGGCTGTTAAAATTTTTATATGGCTGCCAAAAATTAAAAATTTACGAACGCTTTTGTTTTATTTTGAAAATGATAAACGAATGTTTTAGAGCATTTTAAAAATATTTTTTGATGAAATACAAATAAAATACAAATTATTTTCATATAATATGTCAAAAATAAATATTATTTTACAAAAATAGTTATGATTTTAGCAAGAATTATTTATTTATTGCAAAGTCGGGAAAAAAAAATCATAACGTGAAATTATGATTGCCGTTTCTTTTCATGTCAACCGTAACAAATATTTTTAAAATTAAAAATCAAAATTTATTTTTGAACAAACTTTCGTTTATTTTTATAATGTGAGAAATTACTAATATACTTTTTAAAAACGAAACTAAAGTGAATATATTTAAAAAAACGGTCAATAACTTTTGAAAAATTGATACATTATTTTGTGCATCGGCTAATTAAAAGCTTTGAGTGATACCACCTGCAGCGAATGAACAATTGGACAGTTAAAGGGTTAACAAACATTTAATAAAAATGTATCCATTTTTTAATTTATATTTACTAATTTAAAATATCTTTAAAAACTAATTAAATAATATTCTATATTTATTTTTATCATGTACAAATGCCTCAATTTTAGTAACAATTTTTATAAAGTAAATAAAAAATTTCCTTTAAATGTATGCATGCAGATTCTCTAACACTAGCATCACATGACCATTATCCAGACAGACATGTTGCAATTTTTAAAACTCACTGTCTGAAATCAATTAAATAAATATTTAATTACAAAAAATATTATATTAAAGAAAAATATTAAATACAATAATAAAAATTTGGAATAATAAATTTTGACATTTTTTAACATTACTAAAACTAAAACATGTAATATATTACAAGAATTAAAACTTTAATAAAGAATTTTATATAATTTTAAACATAATTTTAGAAGATAAATTTAATAGCTTATTTGAATATTAAACATTATATTAAAAATTAATGGTTTCAAAGGTTTATTCAACAAAATATTCAATACATTTTTAACTTATAACTTTGACCATTTATTCCTACTATACAATATTAACTTATTATGCTTTTTTATTATCTTAACTTTTAAAATAGCATTAAATATTTTTTAACCACTTATAAATTCATACCAATAAATTTTAAGTCCCTATAAACATTATTATGACAATTATAGTACTTATATTTATTTTATTTTAATTTTTTTTTTAAAAAATAGCTTTTAAGTATATTCTGCCCTAATGAAATAGGTACAATGTATATATGTATATTAATGTAAATCAGTTTTAGACTGACTAAAATTTTAACTCATAATTTGGATTACTGCTGCATAAGATGCACCACATATTTTAGATATATTTTGAGGGTAAAAAATGCATTCCATGCACCCAGAAAATATGGTATAAATAAACCCTACATATAATCATTAGTATATTACTTTGTATTGATGAGAAATATAAAAAACTCTCCAATTTTGTTTAATGCATAGAATAAAATCAATTGATAAAAAGAGCTTTGTATTATTAATAAATTTGAAATAAATTTAACTATTTAATACCTGAATTTTATGATACACCTGCCTCCTATAATCGTTTTATCAAAAAAAACTCATTTATTTTACTGAAACTAATGGTTATCGATTTAAAATTTGATTGTCCGATTTATCTACAATAAGCAATACAATTTAAAACTCACATAAATGCAATATTTTATCCAACTTTAAAATTTGCAAAAAAAAAATATTTTTTTTTTACATTTTAAAGCAACTCAAATAGAATAACAAACGAATTAATTATATTTTTTAAATACTATTAGCAATACAAATAATCAATTTTTTTAGAGAAGTGATCAAGAATTTAATTAAAACTTAAAAATTACATTGAAGTAAGTGAGTAAAATGATTAATATATATTTAAATAAATAATAATAATAATAATAACAGTAGTAGTAGTAGTAGTAGTAGTAGTAGTAGTAGTAATAGTAGTAGTAGTAGTAGTAGTAGCAGTCGCAGTAGCAGCAGCAGTGGTAGCAACAGACATATCAGAGAATAAAATATAAAATAATGCTGATGTTTTTTTAAAAATCTGTTCAACAGTATTTGTTAATATTCAAATTACCTTACTACTGTAGAAAATTTGCACTTAATGTATATAAGTGATAATGTGATTTATCATGCTGATGCTACCAATAAACACATAGCTGGCAGTAAGTGGAATGGTCTTCAGATATAAGATTAATTGTGAATAATAAATAAACAATACCTAATCAAGAGTATTTTCTGCTGCCTTGCAGGATAGGATCTTGGTTTATCAAAGGGCTAAGTGCTATTTTCAGTACTAATAGTCTTTTTGTCTCTGCCTTTTTCTTCTTTCATTCACATGTGTTAGTATAGGCATAATCACCATGATGAGCCACTATTGTCATTGTTCATCTCCATATACTGACTGTGACAATGGAATTGTAAGTTTGTGCAACTATATTTCCATTCTTGAGCTATGAGCATGGCATTTCTGACTACAATTCACTTTTTCATTATTTTTTTTTAGTTCATGTCCTTAGGATTATTAAATTGAAAATTTTTAGTTGTGATTTATTTTCTCAAGTTAGTACAATCTCTAATTACTCAATTTAAAACTGGATTAGAAACAATGACTTTATCAGGCAAAGATTGTATGTTTAGGCAGCTCTAATTAGGAATCTTCCTGCTTACAAAGAAGTGGAAGAGGCCTACAGAATGTGATTTTAAAAATGGCATATTTCACATAACCTGAATAAGTAATCTGCCTGGGGAATTTCTC
This sequence comes from Epiperipatus broadwayi, assembly GCA_028023455.1. NCBI lineage: Eukaryota > Metazoa > Onychophora > Udeonychophora > Euonychophora > Peripatidae > Epiperipatus > Epiperipatus broadwayi. The sequence goes on along the minus strand of JAQFVV010000143.1, from coordinate 1,526,427 downwards.
ATTAAAGTGATAGAGTGGTAGTAAGAATGATCTAAAAGACATTTTAAAGAACTTCAATGTTGATTGTTTTTAAAGAAGATATGGTAGTGAACATTAATACATTGGAAGGCTACAATTAGATAGTCTTAGAATACTTTAAAAAAAGAAGTTTTTAGTATAGGTGTTCATAGAAGAGAGAAATCTCATTTATGTTATAAGAATTATTTAAAAACTATTCTAAAGTAGTTCAATGCTGATTGTTCTCAAGGAAGAAATGGTAGCGAATAGAATACATTGGAGAGCTACAATTAGACATGGTCTTAGAATATTTTAAAAATAACAGGTTTGGTAGATGTTAAGGACAGCATTGCAAAATATCATATAAATAGAGATACTGACCAGCATGTCCTATAGAGGAATGTAATTATGGATTACAGAATGGTGTGTATGATTATTGTAAAATTCATCCCTAGAATAGTTTTTTCACCCTGGGAATGGTCGTGTTCATTTACAAATAGCCATTGAAATAATGTGTTATCATCTTTAGCAGAAATCATAGATGAATTTGAATGTTTAATTTTTTGTCTTTCTAAAAGATAAAAAAAAATAAAAATTAATTTGATTTTATACTGCAAATGCTTTAAAAACAAGTTTTTTTTTAATTTTTCCATGTTAGCTTACTAATTGCAAGGAAATCAAGTCATATAGCATGTGACTTAATTTAATAATTTTGTATTGCAAAAGTTATATAATGAGCATACCAATAGCTCTTAATAAGCTTTTCAGAATATCCTTATCTTCAGAGCAGTCTCTAGTTCTGACTTTTTTTGCCTGATATTTTTAATCTAATGCTTGAATATCCTAGTGCCTCACTAATGAAAACCAGAGTTAGAAACCAGTCTGAGGATAGGGATATTCTGAAAAGCTTGTTAAGAGTTATTGGCATGCTCATTATATAGCTTACTAAATACAAGAGGAAAATGCTAACATTTTATTTCTGGACATCTAAAAAGATAACGCTATTAAAAAAATAAATAAAAGTGATAAACCCAAATTCACTCCTTTGCAATGGTCACTTTATATATTTCACTAATAAATATAATAAAACAAATTGTCTCATAGAAATTTAAAAAAAGGTGTTCAGCAAAATAAGACTCTACTAATTTGAGCTTTAAGATTACTATGAAAAACAATCCATGAAGCATAATTACTTCTGCATATATCTCATAATGATTCTTTTGATTGTTTATTTAGCATCAATGCTCTCTTTTGATTTCTGAAGAAAGTTTTCTTATTGAAAGATTTCCATGTGTAATTCAATTATTTTCAATTTACCATGTGTAATTCAATTATTTTCAATTTACCTTCAGTTGTATCTGTCCAATCAAAGCAATTAATATTGCAACTCTTTAAAATATCTTTGAGCTTATAAAATAAATAGAATTTGGCTCTCCCATAAAAACCTGCTTAGGTTAAAATTGTCACTGTGTAGTCACTCATCTTCCCAAATTCAGCAAAAATGTATTCTTATAATAATAGATTCAATATCATTGCATTCATCATGTTGCAGAAAGTACCAATTGAACTTGACATCACATTTTCAAAAAGTTATGCACTCCAATAATAAATCCAGAAGGTGGGCTATACTTTCAAATTTTATATTTAAAAAAAACACTACCAAAAAGTCGAGTCACTTTCTTAAGCTGAAAAACCATATTAGGTAAAGATTTTGGAAAAAATTTCTTTCATCTATTGATTAAATAGGATTATATTTTTTTAAATCTTTATGCTACTTCCAAAGTGTCAAAAGATTCAAAGGAACAGTGCTCTACAAATGAATGAATCTTTCTTTGCTGTTTTAAACCCCAATCATTTTTTGCAACTTCATTTTCAGTTGCTACACTTCTACTTTATTCTCATGAAGCTTCACATTTAGTCCAGCAGAGAATGTCATATTTGCTTCCAATTAAATTGCTACTAAGTAATACAATTTCATCAGAGAGAGTCAGAAATCTTTTTGGTAAAACATCACACTCTTTAAGATATATATATATATATTCTAAACATAATTTATTAGCACCACAAAGGGAGCAATACTTAAAGAACGATTTACTTAAAATTTTAAGTAATTAAAATACTTATCTTCTCATTACAATGTAAAACAGTAATGCTTGTGTTTAAAATCATAATCACTCATTGTAAATCAATTACAGATAATTAGTTATAACTAATCCTCATTAGTTTAACATTCAGTACAAAGTCAACATCAGCTATAGCCGTACACAAACACGCCAAAGAAAACTCTGACTACAGGTCAGTTTCTAGGAGAACAAAAAAGAACACGGTCAAATCTTCAATCTACAAAGCGTTAATCATGCCTAAAACGCATCAACCAAAAGAGGGTGAAAGAAGTATGGTTCATAGCCAAACACAAAAAGATCATAAACAGGAAAGATAACAGTATTCAATTATTTCACAGATGGAATATGTAAATGAGTCATTTGTAAAATTATGAGAAATAGCAACACAATGAAATAAGAATGCTAAGACCATGGTGCTCGGCACCAAAATTGCATTCAGCCAAATAATTAAAGCCAGATAATAAAGCAGAAAGAAGGAGTCAGAGAATGTCTCATTTCGTCAAACATACGCACAAAAACATGTGCAATTATATAAAAAAACAATCATCACATAATAGAAGAGGATGTTATAAATCCTATGTTTTAATGTACTATTTTTATTTTCTCATTAACGTCTGATTTTTTTGTGTTAAAATTCAGTTATTTTTATGACGGAGAAAAGCTCATGCTTAAAAATTTTAATGGGAAAAGGGGGGGTGTAGTTATTTGTTAACGACTATATTCTATTAACAAATTCAAATGATCCATTAAATTTGTTGATAAAAAGTTCTTTTAAAACTGCTTCAAAAAAATCCTTTGAGATAATTTAGATATTTATTTTAAACGATAATTTTATCCAATAATCAGCTTCAAAAGAATTCCAACCTACTGCTAAGTTGACAGTTAATAAGATATGCATTGATCATCCATCAATTTCTTGGGGAGTTCAGATGGATGTTTTTTAAAAGCAAAAATGAAAAACTAAACGCAACAAATTTCACTCAACTGACAAAAATGTCACTTTTTTACTTTACTTAGCTTAGAATTTTTCCAAGTAACAACTCTTGATTTTGCCTTTATATGACTAGAGCTTGTTGGTGGCTATGGTTATTGAAGAACCAAAGACACCAAAATGTATGGGTACTAAACTGAGTTCAGACCTATATGACTATATAAGCTAATGAGCTTGGATTGAAAAATATTATTGTGTTTTCAATTTTAGATTCATAGTTTTGTAGTTAAGTAGAGATAAAAGGGGGTTTCTGGAGGGTTGCATTAGATCCTAAGATCTAGGTGCAGTGCTCTCAGATCCAAGGTTCCTCGCTGATGAAAGTCACAAGATAGAAACTAGTCTGGAGATATTGGATGAGTAGGCACTAGACAGATTTTATGTACAAGTCTTCTGGCATCCATTGATTACTCTGGCTTGTACTGAGTGGCACTACTGTATGGAGAGTTTTGCCTGTTTTAATACCAATTATGAGCAAGAGAAAGCATAAAAAATGGTGAACATGTGATGTTTGGTGGTTTAATACCAATTCCACCTAATAGGATAGTGATGGCTATGGTTATTGAAGAACTAAAGACCCCAAAATGTATGAGTGCTGAACTGAGTTCAGATCCATATGACTATATAAGCTAATGAGCTTGGATTGAAAATATTATTGTGTTTTCAATTTTAGACTCATAGTTTTGTAGTTAAGTAGAGATAAAAGGTGGTTACTGGAGGATTGCATTAGATCCCAAGATCTAGGTGCAGTTCTCTCAGATCCAAGGCTCCTCACTGATGAAAGCCACAAGTTAGAAACTAGTCTGGGGATATTGGATTGAGTAGGCACCAGATAGGGATTTTATGTACAAGTCTTCTGGAATCCATTAATTACTCTGGCTTGCACTGAGTGGCACTACTGTATGTAGAGTTTTGCCTGTTTTAATAACAGTTATGAGCAAGCATAAGAAATGGTGAATATGTGATGTTTGGTGGTTTAACACTTGTTGTGTTTGGAGATGAATATAAAAGCCATAATTATATTTAATATTTTATGAATCAACAATAACATAGTCTATATACATAGTGGTTTATCTTTATTTAATTTGCTAAATGGCAATAATTTTAATGTTGCAAATTCATTCAGTTTTAACTTACAAAGATTTGCCTTGGTTTCTGAAATAAAGCATCACACTATGCTTCAATTGCCATGTTGTTTTATAGTTTTAAAATAAGTATTTAATTATTAATGATAATTCAGAACTTCTATAAATATGGAGTTTTGCAGATTACCATGTCTGGATTTGTTTTGTTTTTATCGATTGGTTTATTTATTTTATCAGCTGCTTTGTTTTTAATCTGATAACCAGATTGATTAAAGATGTAGTTTGCTTTTTTAAAACTTTTTTGGGAAATCTATAGTTGACTGGAGATTTTGTTGGGTCTGCTTACTTAACAAAGTATGTAATATAATCTTAGGGTATTTTGGACAGCATTAGCTTCTTGAAAAGCTTTACTATTGTTATTATGCTTAAAATTTATGCTGGTGTCTGCATTGCTTCTATTTTTACTCTTCTGGGATAATATTAGTCTATCTATGAGCTCTTCCAAGTTGGAAGCACTTTCCCAGTTGAAATGTTTTTCTGCTGGGATCTTCTGGTATGATATCTTCAGTTTTAAAGTGCATTAGTAATTAATCCTATCTCTGTGATAAAGACTTTCCTTTTTGGTTTTTTAAAAAAGGATAGTAGCTAACATTTCTCTGTAATGATAGCAAGAGCCCACATAAAGTTCTCATTATTTATACAGAATAGAACTTTATTGCCTAAATTAAACTTGTTAATTACTAGAAAGCATATAAGTTTTTGCTGAGTATTTTTTGGCTGGTGAACCACTTTTTAGTCTGATTATTACTCTCAGAAGTAGCATTAGGCCAAAAAATCTTTGTAGTATTGATATGAGAGCATATTTTTATACATTATGGAAGTGAATTCTATTTCTGGCATAATTTAGTGTAGTGGTAGAATGACAGACTCTAGACCTCAAGGTCCTATAGTATTTATAGTTCATATGAACTTTCAAACTTCAAATCCATTTGGTTATTTTATAAAGTAAATGATATTGCCACTATCAGATGCCAGCATTTTAAATATGTCATGATTGACAAAGAGCTCTCTTAACACCTTTATGGAGTGATGGTACATAAAACACACTCTAACTTATTAATGCATCAAGTGCTATCAAAAAAATTTATTTCATCAAGAATCAACATGTGCAATGTAGATTCTTGTCCAGGAACTATCTGCATCCAATTTTTGTTATCATATATATTATTGTACTAATGTTTTTATCCTTATAATTCCTAGTTATTTTGCAGTAAGTTAAATAATTATATGTGGTCTTCAGAATAGATGATTAATATGCTCTCAGACAATGTATTAACTTTGTTCTCATAAGTTTACATAGCTAGTCAGATTAGTGCATTTCCCCCCTGATAACTCATGGGAATTTATTTTGATAGCATTTGAAACTGATGCGGCCAACAATCTTGGTGTTCATGTATTGACTTTCAGATTTACTATGTTAATACTTTGAAATATATATGACTGACTCATATGATAATTGAACTTAAGGATATATTCATAGGAGATTAATATTTTTCATGGTTGTGCATCAATTAAAGTTGAACTACTTCAGAATGAAAAGGGAAGCATGCTAAGAAACTCCTTTATCAACAAAAAAAAGCCCAATAATTCTCTGTTCTTATTCTGAAGAGAGAAATGACCAGCAAATGATGAACTTTATATAGAGTTATAAGTTTTTTTCATTTTTGAAATGAGTATCAATTTGTGACTAGCTTTAGTCATGGCTTTAGATGAAATCCTAAGAGTGAGTTATAATGGCTTCACTGTAACTGGCAAAGTTTTATAAATAAGTACTAATGTGTTGATGTAATGAAACTTTTTTAAATTTTTAGAATGAATAATCATGTATGGTACCCCTAAACAAACTGTATTTTTATCAATTAGTCTACACAGTGGTTTGACCTCTTCAGTTTTAAAGCAAATTGTAATAATTGACAAGAACTGAAAATTACTAAATCTCTCTTTTGTTGCCAGAGGGTGAATACCCTTGGCATCAATTTTAAAGCCAAAGATTTAAGTTTCATGATTTCAAATATGAATTTATCTAAGTTAATTTTTAATAAATATATTTGGCAATTTTTTTTTGTGAATTTTTAACACATGACTAGAGAAGTCTCAACTATTGGAAGATCAACAAAACAAGGCAGTTCCCTAGATACTCCAGAAACTAATTGATCAATTATTCATAGAAATATCTTTGAAATCACCAACATACCAAAAGGCAAATGGCTAACATTGAACAGAATTTTGTGGGTGATTATTGATAATAAGAATGTAATTGGATATAAGCATGGCAGAAATTAATTTTTTGAGAGTTTTTATTTTATTGCCTTAAAATGTAAATAAAAGCAAAAATATAACTTTAATATTCAAATTTGTAAAATTTGTATATTTCAATGCATACATTTTCACATTCCCATTGTTGTATTTTTGGCATTGTTCTAAAGATTTTCTTTCACTAAAACATCACAAAAGTCATTTATTAACCGTAATTGTTAATTGTATTACTATTATTTTGAGTGCAGTCTTTGCTAATGAAATTTATTTTATTAGTTCTCTTGGAATAAGCAATCACAAATAATTATATTAGAGTATAGCATTGTTGGTATTATATCTACATAAAAATATCAATAATTTTAATAAAGATGATTCCCAGATTTTTCTAAACATTTATTTTCCAATTTTAAGAGAATCTAGTTGAATCTTTAGCCCAATTGTAAGCAATTCTAAGACAGGTAACAATGTTAGTATGATATGACTTATATTTTAATAATTAATATTATCTTTTGCTGTTAGCATATTAGTTAGATAAATCTAATTGAATCTTTTATCAATTTACCAAACTTACCACAATTTCATACTTTAACAACTAATATTAGCTTTTGTTGCAAATTAGATGATAATAAAGATTTGCAAAAAATGTAGAATTATGCATTAACATTAGATAAAATAATATATTTCTCAACAAAAAATCTTAGTACAGTAAAATACAATAAAACGTTTTCTTGATCATATTTTATTGGCTTCAAAACAAGTATATTGGGAGGCAGTGTCTACTTTTCATAGGTAAAAAAATATGTGAAATATTCCTTACTAACTTTGAAAACATAATTTTTTTATATGTTTATTTATTTTCTTTTTCATATGATTTATCAATTTTCTTCAATAGTATGAGTAGGAAAACAATCAACCATGAAAGTGTAAAAAGCATTCTATGATATTTTTAATATTTATCAAGATATATATAAAAGTCATTCATCTTTGATTGCCACACATTGTTACATGTGTGAGTGTCAATTTGTTTTTTAAAAGGAGCAAGCAAATATTTGATAACTTCAAAAATAAATTTAGAAAATTTGAATATCAACCAACGCAACAAGTTGAGGCTGTAATACCATTAAAAATATCATTAGCAGATTTTTCCAGTTTTGTATATCTTTTGCAAGAATGCTGAGCTAATGCAAAGTAGATGATAACAGAAGTGTATAAAATGATTTGAAAAGTGAACTTGAAGAGAGAATTTGGTTTCCATAGAAATTAGATTCATTCTGAGAATTCAACCGATTTATTCACAATTAAGCTTTTTGAATTTTATTGTTGCAAAATAATGATTTAAAATTGTCATAAAAATAAAACTATAAGAAGCCTATTTACAAAACTTTAATTTTTGCATAACTGCTAAAATATAATATATATATATAATGTATTTATTTACGTAAAAGCACTAAAAAGTAAAAAAATATTTTTTTTTCCGGTTTCATAGTAATCTTGATATTATGTGATTGAAATAATACTGCGCATTGCTTGTGTTTAGAAATATTCTTATATTATTTCTGAATATAAGCACCATAGGATTTTATTTTGGCCACATATTATCAAGAATATTACAGTTTAATTTACAAGTGTCAAACTTACTCTATTCACAATTTTGACACAAACTAACTCAGATAAATACTTGAATGATTATCAGCTCAGGTATGAACTTTAAATCAGTTAAAGATTATCTACCTGGAATTTAATTAGACATACAGGTTAATTCAAATTCATTTCTCTATGTTCATTTGTGAATTTTTTATAATTGTACTTAATAATCTTCACTCCACTACCATATTTTTGAAACATATGAATAAAGACACAGTCAAGAACAAATGTCCCTATATTGAATCCACATTTATTAGTTGGTCGAGGTCACAATCTCTCTCATATATCTTTATCATTTGTTCAGTATTTATCAATAATAAATTGTTACATTTTGATTTATAAGTGTCAAACTTACTCTATTCACAATTTTGACACAAACTAACCCAGATAAATACTTCAATGATTATCACTAATCATTTATTAAATAAGAGATCACTCATAGCTCAGGTATAAATTTTATCATTTGTAGATTATATCGGTTTTTTAAAATTAAATTATGAGTAGAATAAGTTTGACAAAATGCAATAATTTACTATTGATAAATATTGAACAAATGATAAAAATATATATAAGAGATTGTGATTACGTCAAATGATGATGCTGGTTCAGCACGGAATGCATCTTGAGTCATCTGTTCTTTCTTACCGTCTTTATTTATAATTTCAAGAACATATAGTGGAGTGGAGATTATTAATATCGAATTTTTTTATGAAAGTTAAAAATATATTTTTTTTCGATTTTTTAGTGCTTATTTTATTTATTTTTTTAAATTTATTGGAATAAGAGTGTTTTTTTTAATATTTTCTTTCTACTTTTTATTTTTGCCACTTTTTGAAAATTAAAAAGCAAAATAAAAAAATTATTAATAAATTTAAAGTTACTTTTTAATGTCAAACTAACATTTTAAAATGTATCTATTTAATAAACAAATACAAAACCCTTTTGTTCATTTAAGTAAAATTAATAAAAATTAATTTAATTTAAAGGGTCATAAATCTTTCTATAATTCCAAAATTTATGATGATGTCTTTTTATTGTAGTTTAGCTGGTTGTTTTCTAAGCCATATTATATTATTACATTAAATGATAGTAAAATACATTGAAAAAATTATGAGTCTCAACTAAAATTTAAAATTTTAAAAATAATATGATATATACATATAATCTTTAAAACCAGTCAACATTTAGACAATCCTAATGTAAATAACAATCAACTATCTCAAACTGTTGTCAAGCAACCTCCTTTTAACAATAAAGGTTGCCTTGACAGCAGTTTGAGATGGTTGATTGTTATTTATATTAAGATTGTCTAAGTGTTGACTGGTTTTAATGATTATTTATAAACCATTTAGCTTTGAGCATTTCACCCTTATTATTTATATATATTTCTAAGTATTCGAAGCAGAGAAAATTATGGTGTGAGTTGGCTTTGTTAAAAGATCAATGTTACAGTTACCTTTTTTCTCTGAGATTATTATTTAGGAAACTGTAACTTTACTATAAAGATTGGTGAATATTATGATTTTTTTCCTTCAAATTATTTACTGTTATTTTTCTTTCTTTCTGTAATAATACTGCTACATGGTGGTATCGAATCTCATACAAAATTTTAATTTTTCATTATTTTTTATTTTTGCTAAAATGTTTGCAAACATTAAAAAATATTTTTCCTTTGGAAATAAATATGTGTACAAAGTTTCAGTTTGATTAGAATTTGGAAAATAGGTAAAAATTGAGTTACAATATTTTTTAAACACAAATGGACAAAAAACAGAATAAGTTAAATAAAAGTATATAATAAATATCTATGAATTACGACTAAAAGTATTCAGTTACCATTAATAAGTAAAGGTAAAAAAATTTCTGATTATTGTTTATCTAAATTTACTGCCATGTACTGGTGAAATAGGGTAATAAAATCATAATCATTGGCAATGTTCATAATCTAAATTAGAATCTGAATAAAACTATGTTTCTTTAATTAATCAAGGAATTCAAATTGTGTTTGGATTTTTTTTCAGATAATAAACCTATACTAACTTATCTGATAATCCATTTATTGACCTTAAAATTCTTACGTGGAGAGTGATGGTTTCAGTTTAATCTAGAAGTCAGGTAAGTTGATTCGCTGATGACAAAACAAAAGTACATTTATTATATGAGACAGCATCTCCATCAATGAAAGTGATATCATATTCCCATAGCTACTAACCTCATTGCTTAGCTTTAGTTTTTACTGCATAATTTTTCAATAATATTTATGTGGAAAAATGTCAAATTTTCAGAATGTTATGCCAATGACCATATAACGTTTAATTAAAAATATGAGAATCCTTATACATAAACATTTAAAATTATTTTTGGTGAAGTAGCATTTATTAAAACAAAAATTAAATGATTTTATCAATTCATTTAAATGTAAGTTAAATTTGTAGATATATCAAATATGCAACAAGATTGAAAAAAATTTTGAATTAAAAAAAGAATGTGATTATATAATGAGCAATGAATATGAAACATTTGTAGCAAAATTAGAAATCCTTTCAATTTGAATGAAGATTTAGTAAAAAAAAAAGTTCAAGCAATTTGCTCGTAACTTTCCCTTTTGATGAAACTACACATTAAGTGCTGTTTGCAGTAGAATAGTTGGCTTGAAAACTATGTTTTGGGTTAATTTTCAGCAGAGTGAAGTACAAAAAATTCTGAATTTGGTCAAATGAATGGAATCAATTATGCACAATCTTGCACTTCAATGCTCAAACATCATATGATCTCCCGAGTAACTAAACATAGGATTTTTTAATTAATGAAACTAATGTTGAAAATGTAATGAAATTGTTAGAAGGCATTTATAAAATCTATAGTAGTGACTTAAAAATAAAGTTTATAAAATTACAACTTATTTTAAAATCATCTTAGTATGTCAGAAGTTAATATCTTAAGAAAGTATCTGGAGACCGTGAGCACTTATTTATAAGAAACTATATAAATTCAACTATAATCAAAAACAGGTGACAAGTAATAATTATAGTTTATGATCAATGGTATATTAGATGTGATAATATGTTGGACTGTTTCCGTAACCTGTCAATAAATATTGAATGTATAAAATATTTTAAACTTTATTTAAACTTTTTACTGACAAACAACTTGTTAGTAATAACATACAAGTAGACAACACAGGAGGTAAACTTGCACCTTTAGATTCGTGAATATCAAATTTAAGGCTAATGCAGTTGGTTAGAGCATTAGACTTGAATTTGATATTTAATAATCTAAAGGTGCTAGTTCAACTCCTATGATAATACTGTCACTGCAGGCCAGAAATACCTGAAGAAGAGTGGAGAATAATACTACTCAAAATGTGTCTTTACTAAACTAAGTTGTTTATTTGTGTGTTATTACTAACAAGTTGTTTGTATTTGAAAATTTAAATAGTTTAAAATTTTCTATACATTCAACATTTACTAATAGATGATGGAAATAGTCCAACATATTATCACAAATAATTACAATATTTCTCTAAAACCACAACTTAATAGCAAAGAAGATCATTTTCTTTTTCTAGATTAATTAAATAGTTCAGTTTTTGTTGCTGGTGTTTTATATTATTAGATTACAAATAAGCTGCATCATCTTTGAAATATTTAATTGTAAAAAGTCATGGCATTTAATTGTTCTTAATCAGATGATTGTCAAGAGATATTTGCATAAATTCTTTCCAGAGGATATCTTAGCATACTTTAATTAAAATATTATTTATAACATGTATTGATTATCTAAACTCATTTTAAAAGCTTATTAAAGCTTATTTTACTAAATAATAATAATAATAAGAAGAAGAATTTTTGCTTTTCAACAATAAACTTTATTAATCCTTTGGGTTACATAGCATTACATAACATTGATTGTAAGGATTACAGGTGCACGGGTTTTTATATGGATTACTTTTAAGGGTATATATATTTTTTTACAAATGCTGCTACTAATTTTGGATACAGAGATGGATATCAAGTTTAATCATTAAAGTCTTAAAAACACTTCAATATAAAACTTAACTTCATAGATAGATAGATAGATATGACCTAAGATTGTAAAACCTAGCATATTGGAAGTTATTTACAGCCACTAAATTAATCTTGATTATTGTTCTTTTAATTGTTAGTCTTGGAGTACAATAGGGAAGTAACTTATAATCCAAGCTATGGTTGCTGTATAAAGAACAAAGTTAATTCAAAGTAGAATTACATATGATGACAACTGGTGGATTGCAATAGATGGGGAGTAAATTCTGTAGTCTGATGGTGGATAGTGTTGAAAACAGTTAGTGAAGATGAGCTATGTTGAAAGTAATGCTATTAATAATAAGAAGAAGAATAAGAAAAAGATAAAGAAGGCATCTTCAATAAAATACATTTAACAGCTTAACTATGCGATAACTTTTAAATCTTAGCATAAATGGAATTGAAATAACTCATTAATCACTGCTATACTTTATATATAAATGAATGATTAAACAGCAGAGATTAGTAAGTTACTTTCTTGTACAGTTTAACACGCTGGTTGAGTAGTTAATTCAAGAATTAAAGATTCCTGAACCAATGCCAACTGATAAAAATATACAAACTGATCAACTGAATGGAACTGTTCTGTTCACCCCAGCTATTTTGGTGTTTAAACATCACATAACCTTCTAAACAATGAACTTATTTTTGCATGTTATAATAATTAAAATGATTATATTTTAATGATTATTATAACATACAAAAAACAACAACCATATAATACTTGGTATTTGCAAAATAAAATTATTTGTGATAAAAAAAATAATATTAATACAAAATAATTCAATAGTCAATACTCTGATTTATTTATAGATTAATAAATTTTTATAATATTTATAAATAAGTGATTTATTTACTCTAACATGCACAATTTTTAAATAGTTAAACGCTGACTAAAATGTAAATAAATCAAGAAACAATATGTAATGCGTTTAAAAATAACAAAAATATACTATTAAATTATTTATATGCTTATTTATAAATAAATCCTTTGTCAATAAAATGGCGAAAAAAATCTGAAATATTTTCCCAATATATTGGTTTTTTATATTTCTATGCTAAATATTTAATTTTCATATGTTAGATGACTTTATTATTATATACACATTATTTTCATTTACATATATATTCAAATGTATAGATTAAAATTAAGAGAGAATTTATAGAAAGTATCTTGAATGAAATATAGATAATATGATTATAGTTACCAATCAACATATTAATATTTTCAGTACTGCTTATTTATGATAAATAAAATGTCAAAGAAATTATCAATAAAAACATTATCTTTCAGCTTTATAAAAATAAAGCTGAATATTTTAGAGGGATAAAATTTCTTTAACTGAATAAATTCAAATTATTATTTTAGAGTATATTAATCACTTTAAATATAATTTTGTTGATATTTTAAAATTTGTATGTTTTAATAAAAATTAATAATTAAGAAATTATGTGCTTTTTTGTTCCTGCTTAATTTCAACATCTACATTAGGAACAATAATTTACACTATTTATTATATTCCAGGGCTATCTATTGAAATATTAAATAATCAACAGACATTGTCTATTGTTTGATATATACATTAGATAACTGGAAAAGAATAAATAGGGTGAATTACTGATTTTAATTCACTACAAATTTCTAGTAAAGTACATAAATATTTCACATGATCACAATTTCTTATGCTAGCACATTACTATTATTAAAACAGGCAAAAATTCTCCATATAGTAGTGCCCCTCAGAGCCAACCAGAGTAATCAATGGATTCCAGAAGGCTTGTGCATAAAATCCCTATCTAGTGCCTATTCATCCAATATCCCCAGACTAGTTTCTGGCTTGTGGCCTTCGTCAGCGAGGAGCTTTGGATCTGAGAGCACTGCACCTAGACCTTAGTATCTAATGCAACCCTCCAGCAGCCACCTTTTATTTCTACTTAACTACACAACTACTATATGGAGAGTTTTTTTCTGTTTTAATAACAGTAATGCGCTAGCATAAGAAATAGTGATCATGTGATGTTTAGTGGTTCAACACCAATCCTGCCTAATAGCATAGTGGTGGCTATGGTTGTTAAAGAGCCAAAGACACCAAAAATGTATGGGTACTGAACTGGGTTCAGACCCATATGACTATTTAAGCTATTGAACTTAGATTGAAAATATTATTGTATTTTCAATTTTATTCTCATAGTTTTGTAGTTAAGTAGAGATAAAAGATGGCTGCTGGAGGGTTGCATTAGATCTTAAGATCTAGGTGCAGTGTTCTCAGATCCAAAGCTCCTCACTGATGAAGGCCACAAGCCAGAAACTAGTCTGGAAATATTGGATGAGTAGGCACTAGATAGGAATTTTATGCACAAGCCTTCTGGCATCCATTGATTACTCTGGTTGGCACTGAATGGCATTACTATATGGAGAGTTTTTGCCTGTTTTAATTACATAAAGATTTATCAGAAAATAGAATGATATACTATAGAAATTTATAATCTAGGTAAGTTGGCAGTTCATTTATCTTATTTTTAGTTTTAAAAACTAAACTTTTATGAATCTGCAGTGTATATTATTTAGATTCAAAAATTATTGCAATCAGTAAATATATTCAGTACTTATGCATTAAACCTGTTGGGACATTTCACATATATATCAGTCCACTCATACAAATATGTAAATCCAAAAAAGGAAATTTTTAATAATACAAAAAGTATAAATTTGTACAGAAAAATAATAAACACATTACAATACTAAATAAAAACAGGTAGTTGACAGTTTTTAATATGAATTTCTGCCTTTGCAAACACCCTCCACCCCTACTGAAGAAAGTTATGGCATTCTGCCATGCAAACATGGGCAACAATTCAAAATTTTATTTAAAATTAAAAAATACTATGTATATTAACTCTGGCAGAAAATTATAAAATAGTCACTAAAGCAAAATTAACTAAAAAAATTACAGCATAATCTGAATATGATATAAATAAAAGATTTTTCGGAAAAAAAAATCAGCGAATGGATAAATATATGAAATGTCACAGCAGGTGCAATATATAAGTACCATATATTCACCCCATACATGTTTATGAACTATTTGAACTAAATAGTAAAAATATCATCACATATTTGTATTTTACATTATATAAAATAGAATATTTCATTATAATCATTTTTTAATCTTGTTCCAAAATTAAATTTATTTGTATTAATGTCTTACCTATTATTTTTTGCATTAGCCTCTTTATATTGCCATTCTCTATTGCTGCTATTTATTCTTGTACAGATATTTTTCTAATCATAGAGCTAATCATAGTTCATCTTGGTTTTAAAAGTTCTGTCCAAGGATTTGACCCACTTGCTAATATTGCAAAATAATATACCCTGTCCAAGCATAAATTAAAAAAGAACAACAACAAATCTTATGTTTGGAATCTTAAAAGTATTATTGTTGTTTTTATTTTAAATGATGACAAGGTATATATTTTCTTAATATTTGATATATATCATTTTTAAAGCAATGTGTGCATCTTTCAGAAAGATGTATTTAATAAAAGAAAAGAACAATACATTTTTACATCTTTATATATGTCTTAAATTTTAGTAAGCAAAATGTACATCAGACTAGATCAATTTAACCTGCCAAACCACTTTCTATACTCACACTTTTAATCTGTACAACATATTTAATATAAACATGAATTATTCAAATTATTGTTTAATTTAAAATTTTATTTACAACATAAATTAAAATTCTAAGTCATAAAACTTCTATAAGTTGAATTTTATTTAATCCTGTTATTATCAGATCCTTACATTTCTGACTTTGATTAGATTTCATTTTTTTGATCTATTTTTCAGTTACACCCAGGTCTCGTTTTATGTGGATTTATTTAATGCGATTTTGAAGTTATTCGATTCACATTTCTTCTTAATATCTTTGTATGCAGTTTTCTTTTATGTGATAAAAATTATTAGATCAGAAGTCGAGCACTGATAATGTGCTATTACCTTAAATATTATAAATTTTGCTCATGCACACATCATATTTAAAGTAATAGTGCATTATTGGAGTTTGGCTTCCATCTAATAATTTCAATATTTTCAGTGCTTTATAATAATACTATAATAGATTTTATGCAATAAAAAGTTCATAATTCACCTAAAATCAGGATTTCCCCATTTTATATACATACTTTAAATTTTACAAGATTATAATGTAAATCTGTTCAAACATTATAGATGCCTATACTATGCATGTTGTTGTTTTGCATTTTAAATCACATTCTATTTATGCTTTTTAAAAAAAGAGTATGTAATCAATTAATCATTTAGGGTCTGCAAATTTATTTTTAAAAGGTGAGTAACAGCAGTGGGCACAATTAAATTTGACAATTAAAAATTAAAATCTGATTTTTAATTGTAATTAACAATTTAAAAATTATGTAATATGATCTGAAATTAATGTGATGTGAAACAATGAAATTTGATTTTTAAATGGAATTGAAAATTAAAAAATTAAAGACAAAAATGAAAATTTAATTTTTGTTAGTTTTAATTAAATTTTGCTCAACAGTGGTGAGTAGGTGTCTTTTTATTATCATAAGTTCTTATTTTTATTTTAAACTTTTAGTTTACCCTAATGGAGAGGAAAAAACACCCAAGAAAATTAATTTCTTTGGAAACAAAAATTTCAATTGTAGACCACTTAGTGAAATGGGAAGGATCAACAGCGATTGGAAAACATTTTAGTTTCTGTGAATCCACTATAAGAGCAATTAAAAAAATGAAGTTAGTGCTAGTTGTATTTCATCTTGTGATGAAACTGATGTCTTACTAGTTCATAAACGAAACTGCATATCGTCAAATAGCAATAATGGTTCAAATACTGTACATGTATGAAAAAATGTAAATTAAGCATTAAAATATATTGTTTTGAAAAAATTAAATACTGTAGTTAATAAAAAAAGTAAAAAAGTTTGTCTTGTATCAATTTTTTCCAAATTTGAAATTTTTTATTAATCATATTTTATTTCCTTATTTTTTTAATGCAAATATTAAAGTAATTTTACATTGTTGCTTTGCTTTTATGCAACTTTTGAAAATTACAGTACCTATCCCTCATTTTTCAAGGTAAGTTAGTCTATTTTTGTGCGATTTCTTTTGTGCATCTTTTCTGAGGAACCTATCTACTGTATAAAATGAGACCCAGGTGTACCTTATAACATATTGTATTCAATTAATAAAATTATGTTCCCAATTTACAACAAACTTTCAAAAGAATTTATCTCTTTAAATGTTTTATTCTATTGTTTTGTTTTGATCATAATTAAATTGCATTGAAGATTATTTTGAATGAATAATTGTGATAAAAATTTTTACTCACCTTTCATATTAGTTTGATTTTATTAATAATCTTTGCAATACTTGATTTCTTTATTCACAGGCCAATTTTATTATGTAAATCTAAAAATATCAACATAAAAAATAATGAATCTGTTGAAAATAAGCTGAGAGAATTGAGTGATTTTACCATTCTTTGACAGAGATGAAAAATGCTACATATATCACATCTATATAGCTATGCAAGAATTTTGAATTGGTTCAAAGTCTTAGTTTTAAGATTTCAAGTCAGTTACTTGAATAGCATGAAAAAGTAAAGTCTAATGGTTAAATTCATACAAATTTAATGCTGGCTTATCCATTAAGCTAGTCGACTGTAGTCTGTGCATTTGGAAGGCATTGTCATTCAATGTCTTGTGATTATTCTGAAATAGAATAATTATTATGGATTATTGCTTCTAATTTATAATACAAATAACTTTTAGGTGAAAGACTTTTAATTATTGTCTTAATAAAGTTAAAAAGAAACAAAAAAGGTCGGTATAATAAAAATCTATAGTATTGCTCCACAGTATAAAATAAACGTTTTAAAAAAATTTTGTTAATTTTTTTTATATTTGTCTGAATAACAAAATTAAGCAATGAGGTTATTGTAACAGGGATAAAGGGATTATATATTTTTTAAGTATAGCTAATTCCTAATTTAGATTAGCAATTCATTTTATGATTTTTGCATAAGTCATATGTCAAATTTTTTCTTCGTATGCACATTTTTTTTAACAAGCAATAATAAATTACAAGAATTGTTCACATAGCATGGGGCATATAGAAAGGATTGAATTGACACGCGTTTCATGTTTTTCACTTTATCAAAGCTGTGAATTGTTTATATAAGTCCAGACTTGTATAAGTTGGGATCAATTCATATATTCTTTTAAAAAATCTTTTATTTAAAGGATGAAACGTAATGGAGGATAAAAAGCAAATAAAAAATTATTATAAAGCAAATGTTGATGTATTAAAAAATTTAAACCATTAAAATAACTGATAAATCAATTAACCTATAGTTATTGCTTAATTCTAGGATTTGTATTTGTTAAAACAAATTTTTAATTTGTTAAAAACAAATATTAATGTGCATATAATAATTTCATTACTAATTTTGGAAATGAATAATTATTAGAACTAGATAAAATGCAAAAATGTATTGGGATAAATTTAAAAAATTAATTAGAATATTAATATTAAATAGAAAACTAAAATTATACAGACAAAAATTATTTTTTATTGATATTTTTAATCCAGTTTATTTTGATTCTGAATTTAGAATATTAAATAATTCAGATAAGCAAGTTTTAAATGTGTAGTAAATATTCTAGATGTGCGTATTATATTCGAGTATTAAGAAGATATAAAACATGATTTTGATTTTAAAGTTTTTTAGAAAAAGAAAACAAATTGTCTCTAGATAGAATTAAAAAAAGAATTATTGTTTTATAAATATTTGTCCGTGAGAAGGCTATTATAAAACATGTACATATATATAAATTGTAAAGGTAAAGGATAGTAAAATATAGATTTCTTTCAAGTATTTTATTTCTTAAACAAGGCTAAACTCTCCATACAGTAGTAGCACCCTGTGCCAACCAGAGTAATCAATGGATGCCAGAAGGCTTGTGCATAAAATCCCTATCTAGTGCCTATCCATCCAATATCCCCAGACTAGTTTCTGGCTTGTGGCCTTCATCTGTGAGGAGCCTTGGATCTGAGAGCACTGCACCTAGATCTTAGGATCTAATGCAACCCTCTAGCAGCCTCACTGATGAAAGCCACAAGCCAGAAACTAGTCTGGGGATATTGGATGAGTAGGCATTAGATAGGGATTTTATGCACAAGCCTTCTAGCATCCATTGGTTACGCTGGTTGGTACAGGGTGGCACTACTGTATAAAGAGTTTGCTTTGTTTAATAACAAATATGGCTAGTATAAGAGATAGGGATCATGTGATGTTTAGTATTTTATTTCTTATTTGGATAAATAACAAAAGTGTTATGATTTTTTTAAAGATACTATTTAAAGTATTTTATTATCTTTTAATTAAAAAAACTTATATTTCTAAAAAGTATTTATACTTTTTTTTTTTTTTACAGAAATATGAGTACGAATTTGAACAAAACAAAGGATATTATTAATTCTTTTTATCAACATTAAAATACAGTATTTTACAAACTATTTACAATCAAGGCATTCAAGCACATAAATAGCTTAGAAAGAACTTGTTAACGCTTTATATAAAAATGATTTGTTTTAGATAAAGATGGTAACAAAACAATCATTAGCCCTAAAATTTACATTTTTTGATTAGCTTTAATTTTTTCAAAAATATTTTTTTTTAGTTAAAGCTTTTATTCAGAATATGTATGTGCACTTGTAAAATAAAATCATTAGAATTTGAGTTAAATTAGGAAAATTTAACTAATATATTGTAACCAGTTGGGATACATCACACACACTAATTTAGTGTATGTGAATATATATATGTAAAATAAAGGAAAAGTAGAAATAAACATAGAATAAATTTTTGTAGATATTTTTCTATATTTTCTAAAATAAAATAATACTAAGTAAAGGGTTAAATAATAACTCCGATTTAAAATAAAAATTGTATTATGAAATTAATATTTTAAAAAGGTCTGATAAATTTTATTTGTAATTCTGATTTTGAAATTTAAAAACACCCTGCTGTATTTTTGAAATTTTAATTAAACAAAATTCTTATCTATTAGAAATCCCCTAAGTAAAAACATGTATATGAAGGGATTAGTAAGATAAAAATAGAAACTCTGTTTTTAATCAAAGTGTTGTTAACACCTCAGATGAGGTTATAAAAGACTGATAAAAAAATATATCAGTTAGTTTTTGCTGGTAGTTTGTAAGAGTTGACCAAAGGAGTCTGGTTGTAATATTTTAAGCAGTGGCCAACTGGGCCTCTGCAAAGTCTGGTTAGTGATTTTTGAAGAGAACAGGTCAGCTGCAGAGTTGGTTACAATATTTTGTTGCAACTTGATGAAGGGCAGCAGTTGGTTTTAGCTGACCATATAGTTGGCAGAACATTAGATTGGGGAGCTGCCAATATTTCCTTTGCAGGAGTTTGAAATTCACATGGAGAAAATGACCCACTTTTTTGTGCTGAAATTCATAGCCTTAAATGTGCAGAGGATGATTGATTGCCTGAAATCCATCAAACCAAGACAGCTGCTTGCCTGGAAAAAAATCCTAGACAGAAGGAGACCAACTACAGACCATATTATTATAAAATAATGTTAAATTTATAACTAGGGCACAATGAGCAAAAAAAAAATCTGTCTTCTAAAATAGAGAATTGATAAAATAAATCAATCAAAAATTTGAGTAATGACTAAAAAATATATCCAAGAAATGTCAAAGAAAGCTTTACAGTAATTACAGTATAAGCACACAACTGAAATGTATTGAAATAAATGTGGAGGGGGATTAGAAGGATGAGAGTACTAATATAGATTATGTTCTACCACAAATTGAAGCCATAATCCATGCAACAACAAGAAAAGGAAAAAGCAACACATTTCATCAATTTTAAAAAAATCAAAAACAAAAATAAAATGTTTAAAACCTATGCATAATTGCATAATGTATACAAAACAAATACTTTTATTAACTAGTTCATTACCCTTGGCACCATATTGAATTTTAAAAAAACTGGCTTGAGATACAATTTTCACAATAACTTCAGTTTTAATAATATTAGAGCAAAAAGCATTACATTGATAGAAGCTAAAAAACAATGGAAAACAATACCATTAAAAAAATAAGGGAAAAAAAGAAATTTCAACATCCGACATCAATCATTATTTTATTATTTGTTCAAAATTTCTAATTTATCATTAACTAAGTTTAAATTACATCTTCATTGATAATTTCTTTGTATTTCTCACAAAATTATCTTTCAAATCATATATAATACTTCTCACCTGAGATAATGCATAGCTTCATAATCTCCAAAAGTATTCACATAAGAATTCTTTTTTATCTTGTACCCCAAAGTTAACAAATTTCAAAGGTGTCTGTAAGAAAATGATTCATCCTAATAAAAGATACAAAACAAATGATTTCCAGAAGGTGGCTAATTATAAACTAATTTCTAAATAAATGCTTAAAAAGAAATGTTAAAGGATATCTCCATTGTGCCTTCCAGCATTAGAGAAGCAATGAAATCAACATCAACTGGATATCCATAAACACTAAATATAAACGCCTTTTATATAACAGATAGTTATACATGAATCCAACTTAGCTTTATAACTGTTGTGATAAGAGATATAATACAACATATAATAATGTAAAGTTGAGATTATTTATTAAGTGCATAGGAAATATATAAATAATTTATAATATTTTAGAATTAAGTAAATTCACTGGAATCACTTTAAACAATGAAATATAAATTTATTAATTAGGAACAATAAAATAAAATTAAGATCTGTTGAGTATGCTATAAATATAAATTTGGCATTCTGATTTTGATTAATACAAAAAGAAATAAGCTATCACATTATGATACTCACACAGACATACCAGTATAATATGAAATGAATATATTTGAATTGTCATAAAACTATAAATGAAATTCATTTTTATAATACATAATTAATTTAACAATTTACAGAAATTTTTAAATGTTACCATGATACATATCTATATAAATAAGCACAGACTTGCTGTATAAAACATTCTATTCATTATTAATGTTACATAAATAATGATCAAGTTAGTATATGATTGGGTATCCATTCAGATGTAATCATACACAGGTGTTTATATCTTATGACATTACATTAGTTAATAAACTTAATTCTATAAAATATTTTCATGAGACAATTAATTCAATGTTAAAAAATATACATCAAATTCACATGTATGCATGTATATATAAAAAAAATAGTATAAATCAAAGTTATTAATTAATTCATTATTTCTAATATTAAAAAAAAGTTTTTCTTTTTAAAAAAAATATTATGAGATTTAGTTTGGAAAGTTCTTTTCTTAACCAAAAAAAAAAATCCTTTGACTTTTTGTTTCTTCATTTACAATAAGATTTTTTAAAAAAAAAATTCAAAATAAAATCATTTATGAATCAATCCTTTATTTTTAGACATTGTTTACTTTTAAATTAGAGATTTTAACAATCATCATGTTCACTAAAGAGTTTGTTTTAATAAATAAAACTGGAAATGGTCATTTATTATTTTTTTCATTATTCTAGTTTTAGTTGACTAATTTAGTCAAAAAATATTTACCATTAAAACCCACTGATATCTGTAAGTACTTTATATACATGACACAGTATATTTGTCTGTGCTTCTTTGCATATTGATAAAACTGCATATATAGCAGCAATCTCTTTATAATCTGGTCCCTTCTAAAATCAGACTGGCTTATTGCCATCTTCAGGAAATGCATAATCTGGTAAATCTTGGCCTATAGTGAGCTCCTTTCAGTCTTTATGCTGTCTAATACACACATATGGGCTAAAAACCACATAAAAGCTGGACCCTGCTTTCATGTGAATTCAAACTTTATTATCATTGCACTAATAGCAACAGTTGGATCCACTGTCTCTTGCCTTCAGTTATAATTTCATAGTCATTATGCTGTTATAACCTGTAAAAATTATTTAATCTTTTTCCAGCCTTTTTATATTCAGGGCGGAATTTAAAAAAATACAGTAATTAAAAGAAAGTTTTCTTTATTTTAATTGAAAAAAGTTAATGATGTTTCAATTGACCTTAATCCTTTCAAAAACTTTGTAGAACTTTTATCAAAATATGTTACACAAACTCTACTTCAATAATTTTTTGATCAAAATAGATAGTGGACTTTCATAATTACCAGTATATCTATTGTAACATAAAATCATGCTAATTTTAATTTCAAAATCAGAATTAATAAAATATTAATTAAACCTTTTTAAATGTTTAATTTATTTATTTATAATTCAAAATTATTTAATTCTTAACTTATTCCAGTGTAATATAGAAAATATCTACAAAAATGTTTTGTTTGTATTTATTTCTACTTTTCCTTTCAACTATATATATATAGTAACCGGAAAGTTAGTCAACAGCAGATTGGCTCACATGGGAAGCTGAAATCTGTGACTGAAAAGTCTTACCCCAGATTGTAACGGGCTAAAATTTAATGATACAATACAAAGCTATTACCATAATCCAGTCATGGCCAGGATATACTGTAGAGACCTATCACAGCATTACTTAAAGATACATTAAGTTATCCAATATAAATTGTATGAATCTTTAATTAAATATAATTCTCCTTAACAACTAGATCTTAAAACTACATCCCCAAATCTTAATTTACAATTTTATTTACTTGAAACTCATTGGATGACCATGACAAGCTGGCATATTCTATAAAACTGCTAGTCATTGCATGGTAAATTTCTGAAGTGTATCAAACAGGCTGCATTGTTCCAAACATTTTTTTTTCAATTGTGAATTTCTCACATTTATTTATATAATATTACAATCTTTTGCTTATTTTACATTAGATCTTAAAATTTTTTGTTAAAGCAACCATTTAAAAAACAATGGCCTTTTATTGGGCTAGATATATCTGAGTAATAACTATAATCACCATCATTCTTTGTCCAGGATGGGTATTAAACCATTAAAACATCACAGAACTACCATTTCTTATGCTTACAAATCTGTTAAAATAGTATGGAAAAAGTTGCTACTGTTTTAACAGATTGTGGAAACATAACAAATGGTGATCTTGTGATATTTTAGTGGTTTAATATGAATCCCAGCTAGGGGATATTTGTGACTATGCCTATTAAAAACCCATAGCCAATATATATATATATATATTAGATAAGTGCTGACTTTTGTGTTAGTGTTTTAGATCTAGTGTCTGGAGTCCTAGTTCACCACTTAGGTGAGCTATAAGCTCAAAACCAATTGAATCTGGGGATAAGGACATTCTGATAGAGATTTTTGAATTCTTTCTCTTTTGATACTTATGAATTAAAGCTTGGTAAACTCTCTCTTGTGAGCACACATACATATATATATATACTGAACTGGGTTCTGATCATAACTATCCAAGTGAATTAATTTGGATTGAAAATATTATTCTGTCCTCATTTTGGGATCATAGCTTTATGGTTAACTACAAAGGTAAAAGATAGCTGCTGGAGGGATGTATTAGGTACAGTGCTCTCAGATCCAAAACTTCTCACTGATGAAAGACAAGTTAGAATCTAGTCTGGAGATATTGTATGAATAGGCACTAAATAGGGATTTTGATGTACAAACCTTTTAGTATCCATTGATTATTGTGATTTCCACTGGGTGATACTATTCTTTGAGAGAGTTGCTAAGGTTTTAACAGATTGCATAAGTGTAAAAAATGATTGCCATGTCATGTTTTTCATGGTTTAGAGAGATTGTTTTAATTTATGTTCAAATAAAATTAAAGATTTATTGATTTGTAATGTTGGTAACAAGATTTAATAATTTCTGTTTACCTTATTTTTAGATAATTATAAGAAATAATTTAATATATTGTGGTTCAAAATATATTCAAAGTGACGTGCATTTATGTCTAGATCATATTTATATCATATGAAAATATATGTATGTAAACCATCACCTACTCTAATTTAAACTATTTGATTTCTTTTTATATATAATTTCATCATTAACCATTATCAATCCACTGCAGAATGAAGGTCTCTCCAAGTTCAATCCATCTTCTCCGATCTTTAGCTTCTCTTCTCCACATCACCCCTGCACATTTTCTTATTTCATCCATCCATCTCACATGTAGTTTCTTTCTGGGTCTTTTACAATCTCTGGGAATCCAGTTTAAGATTTCAATTGTCCATTTATTATCATCTCTTGTAGCAATATGTCCAGCCCAACTCCAAAGTGGACTTCAGTCGTTTAATTTTTTCAATGAGATCAGTAATAACTGTTTGTTCTCTTACCCATATATTGTGTTTTCGATCTTGTCTTGCTACTCCTAACATGCATCTCTCCATACTTCTTTGAGTGGACTGAAGTCTCTGTATTGCTCTTCTATTAAGTGTCCAAGTCTCAGATCCATATGTAAGAACTAGCAAAACACATTTATTAAAAACTTTCTTTTCAAACACATAGGCATATTTCCTTTTAGTATCAAGTTATTTTTATCAAAAGCACTCCAACCAAGTCTAATTCTATGATTAATTTCATCCATTATGTTTTCATCTATATTAATAATCTGACCAAGGTATTTGTAGCTGTTAACTTCTTCTAACTCATCAAAATCCATTGAACCCCAGAATAGTGTGCAAAGAGAGAAATAACCATAGGTGCAAAATAAAGGAGGCATATTTCATAAATAATGACACCCAATCAATTAATAGAAAAGACACCTGTTTCACCATTTCAAAATGATGGACAAACTAGTTCAAACAATATTTTAAATAAAATACTGAAACATCTAACTAATTAACATAAATTTGAATACTCCCCCTCATCACTATCAACCGCACACAGCTATGAGTATGAAGCCATGGAGCTTTGAAAGTGCTAAGCTTTAAATAAATTATTAATAAATATAACTTCTTTAATGAGCGTTAAAAGCACATAATTATTGATACTATAGTTTTTTTTTACATTTATCTTTAGTCCTACTTTTATCTGATAACTCCTGCAACATTTCCTATAACTCTAAAGCATTATTTACAAAAACAACTACATCATCTGCAAAATCTAAATGACTTAAATAATCTCCATTTACTTTCACTCCTTTAGATTCCCATTTTAATCTACAAAATACTTCTTGCAGCACTGTTGTAAAAAGTTTTGGAGATATGGAGTCATCCTGTCTTACACCTTTCTCAGTGTTAACTTTTCTAGTATCATTATGTAATCTAATTGTTGCTGTTGCATTTTTATAATTATTCTTTAAAATATGACAATATCCTGGATCTATACCTTGATGATTCAATGCTTTAATCACTGAAGAAATGTTTATAGAATCAAATGCCTTTTCATAATCTACAAATCAAAAGCATAATGGCAATTCATATTCATTTGTGCTTTCTATAATTTCTCTCAATACCTGGATATGATTTACTGTACTAAAATCACTTTTAAATCCAGCTTGTTCTCTTGGTTGGTGGAAATCCAATGTTCTCTGTAGACAGTTGTAATTATCTTGCTAAAAATTTTGTATAAAATTGATAAAAGGCTGATGTGTCTGTAATTTCTAATGTCTTCCTTATCACCTTTTTTAAATATTAATATTAATACTGCATTCTTCCAATAATTTGGTACATCTTTATCATTTAGACATTTGGTGTATAACTTTGCTAAAAAAAAACTTCTATTTCTTCACCTGCTGTAGAAGAGAATAACTTGTCTCAAGAGTGTAAAACAACATTTTGGTATTGGCAGAAAATTTATATCTGCAATAAGAAAAAAAGATGGAATTATTACTAAAAAGAGAGGTGACATCATGAAATGGGTAGAAGACTTTTATCAAGAATTATATAGTAATAAAGAACAAGTACCTCCTATATCTATTATATATTCCAAATTGCCCAGAATTTTAAATGAAGAAGCGAGACATGCAATTAAATTTATGAAGAAAGGAAAGGCTCCAGATAATGATGGAATTATAATTGATATATATAATTTATGAAAACATATATATGCAAAATAATTAAATAATTTATTCTAAATAATTTGTCATTATTTGCAAAAGTCAGTTAATAACAAAATAATTAAAGAAATTTTGACATTACCTAATGTGTATTTGCGCATGCATTCCATTTTATTTGTATTGGATCTGCATTAACATATTTTCATACACTAGAAAAATATTAATGCCATATTTATCTGTTTCTCAATATCTGTTATAACCTAATACTAATTTTAGATTAATGTATCAGAATTAATTAAAAACCAATGATTCATTCTTTTACTACATAAATTTATATATTTCCATTTATTAATTATTACTATATTATGTTCTTTTATTTATATAATAACTTTGTAAATATTAAATTTAGTCTTTGTTTACTTAGATTCTTGATGATGTATTATTTAGTCTTTTATTCTGCACATTCTAAGAAACAGAAAATGATAAGGAAAATTTGTTTTGTGTGTGGATTCTATATAATTCTCTCTGAAATTATAGATTATATTATTTATGATGATAATTCTTAGTACAACATATGTATATATTATTGATTCAAAAATATATTTATAGAATACTCTCAATTTACATAATTTGGCAATCCAACTTTGAACAAAAACATATCCAATTATCACTCATTCACTTCTATTCCACAAAATGACGTGTGACTATATATATATTATATTTAATATTTTCATAATAATGTGGTTTAAATCAGTAGAAGACTATCTAATTAGCAAAAAAAATTGATTTTTTCCTATAAACCCAAAGACTGAGTATTTTTGGAATACCAAGATGTTTATGAAATTCCATGTTTATAGTACTCAAGAAGTTATGTTAGGAAACATAAAAAATATCTTCAATCAAAAGTTAAATACAACTGTTTTTATTTTCCATTTTTTAGAAATTGCTCAGATACCTGATTTTGATAATGCTAAAATAATTGCTAATTTGGAAAAGTACGATTTGAGAACCAGAAAGAGTCTATTGAAATATTAAAAAAAACCAAGTTGTTTAAATAAAGCTAATGAAGCACAACATATTCTAGCCTTGTGGAAGACCACTTATTTTATCTCTTTCTTCTAAAACCGGCTTGAAATCAATTATAAAATTGAAAGAAATAAAAATTTTGTTAATCTACTTATTCTGAAAAATTAGCCATCAAAAATATATGAGAATGATTGTTCTTTATTTCATGATCAATCTCATTTTTTTTTTTTTTTTTTAAATAAAAAAAAAAATTTTTTATTCTACTTTTTAAAAATAACCCAAAAAAATATAAATTTTTTTTTTTTTTATATCAATCTCATTATTACTAATGACCTAACAATTCTTCATTAAGACCTTAACTTCACAAAATAATGATATTTCATTGAAACATCAGAAATTTAAACAAAATAATGCATGATTTAATCCAAAAAAGAATTTATATACTGTAATGGTAACAACTTTTTTGATGACAACTTTTTATTTAGGTACTTACAACTGCAGATCACTTTCAAGTGAAGGAAGATTGCAAGAATTAGAAGAACTCTCTTATATTAAATGGGATATTATTGGACTTTGTGAAGTTAGAAGAAAAGGTGAAGAGACAATTGATTTAAAAAGTGGACATATATTTTATTATAAAGGCACAAATATTGGAAATACAAGTGGAGTAGGATTCATTATAAATAAAAAGTGGAAGAACAATATTGTGGAGATTGATGGTGTATCAGACAGAGTGGCAAGATTAGTTATACAACTTAATAGCAGATAATTCAGGTTTATGCCCCAACAAGTTCTCATAGTGATGAAGTAGTAGAAGATTTTTATATGGATGTACAAAAGGCTTTTGATAAGAGTAAACAACATTTTAAACTTGTTATGGGCGACTTTAATGCTAGAATTGGTAAACAAATGAAAGATGAAAGTGCTGTAGGTAATTTTGGTTATGGTAATAGAAATGAGAGAGGACATAGACTTGTGGAGTTTGCAGAAAAAGAAAAACTTTATATTATGAATTCTTTTTTTGAGAAAAATGTTAAAAGAAAATGGACATGGAAACATCCAAATGAAGGTACAGCAGAATTGGATTATATTTTGACTAACAGGAAATACATATTTCAAGATTGTAATGTTCTTAATAGATTTAACACAGGAAGTGATCATCGATTAGTAAGGTGCAAGATGCGTGTTAATGTAAAACTAGAAAGACAAAAATTGTTAAGAAAAACAATATTTACAGTTGATATTCCTAATCTTCAGAACCATTCTAATGAATTTAAATTAGAACTTACAAATCGATTTCAAGTATTAGTAGATTTTGAACATGATTCAGATTTGAATGAAATTAATATGAAAATAACTGATACACTTTTAAAAACTGCAACAAAGATAGCTGGTAGACAAAAGCAGCAATTGACCAACAAAATTTCTATTGAAACTAGAGAATTTATGAAGAAAAGAAGAAATATGAAGATATACAAAAATGATGCACTAAAAAGAATTGAATATCTCGAATTTTGTAAAATGGTGCGGAAAAGAGTTGAAAACGATATAAGAAAATATAACTGTGAACTAGCAAGAAAAGCTGTAGAAGAAAATAAAAGTCTTAAGAATGTAAAACAACATTTTGGTATTGGTAGGAAATTTATATCTGCAATAAGGAAAAAAGATGGAATTATTACTAAAAAGAGAGATGACATCATGAAATTGGTAGAAAATTTTTATCAAGAATTATATAGTAATAAAGATCAAGTACCTCCTATATCTATTACATCTTCCGAATTGCCCAGAATTTTAAATGAAGAAGTGAGAAATGCAATTAAATGTATGAAGAAAGGAAAGGCTCCAGGTAATGATGGAATTATAATTGATATATTAAAAGAAGCAGGTGAAGAAACAGAAAATTTTTTAGCAAAGTTATATACCAAATGTCTAAATGATAAAGATGTACCGGATGAAAACTAAGAAATACCAAATGTCTAAATGATAAAGAAGATATTAGAAATTACAGACCTATCAGCCTTTTATCAGTTTTATATAAAATTTTTACAAAAATAATTACAACTCGTCTACAGAGAACATTGGATTTCCACCAACCAAGAGAACAAGCTGGATTTAAAAGTGGTTTTAGTACACTAGATCATATTCAGGTATTGAGAGAAGTTATAGAAAGGACAAATAAATATGAGTTGTCATTATGTTTTGGATTTGTAGATTATGAAAAGGCATTTGATTCTATAAACATTTCTTCAGTGATTAAAGCATTGGATCATCAAGGTATAGATCCAGGATATTGTTATATTTTAAAAAATATTTATAAAAATGCAACAGCAACAATTAGATTACATAATGATACTGGGAAAGTCAACATTGAGAAAGGTGTAAGACAACGTGACTCCATATCTCCAAAACTTTTTACAGCAGTGCTGCAAGAAGTATTTTGTGGATTAAAATGGGAAACTAAAGGAGTGAAAATAAATGGTGATTATTTAAGTCATTTAGATTTCACAGATGATGTAGTTGTTTTTGCAAATAATGCTTCAGAGCTGCAGGAAATGTTGCAGGAGTTATCAGATGAAAGTAGGAAAGTAGGACTAAAGCTAAATGTTAAAAAGACTAAAATAATGTTTAATCGGTTTGCTCAAAATATGAAAATAAAGATTGATTATGATGAATTAGAAGAAGTTAACAATTACAAATACCTTGGTCAGATTATTAATACAGATGGAAACATAATGGAGGAAATTAATCATAGAATTAAAATTGGTTGGAGTGCTTTTGGTAGAAATAACTTGATACTAAAAGGAAATATGCCTATGTGTTTGAAAAGGAAGGTTTTTAACAAATGTGTTTTACCAGTTCTTACTTATGGATCTGAGACTTGGACACTCAATAGAAGAGCAATACAGAGACTTCAGACCACTCAAAGAAGTATGGAGAGGTGTATGTTGAGAGTAACAAGAAGAGATCAAAAACGCAATGTATGGGTAAGAGAACAAACAGGTGTTACTGACATCATTGAAAAAATTAAAAGATTGAAGTGGAGTTGGGCTGGACATATTGCTAGAAGAGATTATAATAGATGGACAATTGAAATTTTAAACTGGATTCCAAGAGATTGTAAAAGACCCAGAAAGAGACCACATGTGAGATGGATGGATGAAATAAGAAAGTGTGCAGGGGTGATGTGGAGAAGAGAAGCTAAAGATCGGAGAAGATGGATTAAACTTGGAGAGACCTTCATCCTGCAGTGGATTGATAATGGTTGATGATGATGATGATGATGATGAATGGTAAGAAAAGTAGAGCTGCTTCAACCTAACCTAGAGATGCAGATAGAGGGGATTCGAACCTCACCTACTCCTCTAGATTACTACTAAGTGACTTGCTCCCCAAACCTCACTAGAATTTAATCTTAATGTATGCCCGGTGGTCAGAGAGAGAAGAGATCACGAAAAGGAATTTTTAACATATATAATGATCAGGTGTACATACATATGTCAAAAAGAAAAACAATACTAAGTGGGTTTATTTATAGTGAATGAAAGATAACAGAAACTTTTATTATTTACATTAAAAGAATTCATACAACACTTTATTAATGGTGTTGCAGGCTATTTTCACTGCAACCGGATAGACATATATGAAAGATCCATTGTTTGTAATGATAAGGACAGACAAATTTTTACATTATAATTTCTTCTTTAAAAATATTTCCAGCCAAGGGAAGTGTTACGTAAAAGAAATCAAGAGAGAGACATGATTCATTAACTCTGTGGTTGGGGAACATAAAAAATAAATAGGTGGTCAAACTCAACTAAACCCTTTGGACAGGTTTAAATCACAGCCCTACTGATGATTTAAGAAGAATGATAAAGTGACCCCAGCAGGAATTTCCAGCTATAATTGAAAATTTTTGATGATATTTTGAGAAAGATTTACCAATAAATATAAATATACAAGACCATGCACAAAGGCGATAGCATATAGTGGGCTGTGAGGCTCGAGACATAACAGTTACCACGAGGTTAACACAAGACCAGATAGCTCTCCATCTCTAAACTAGGTTAGAGAGAAAAATGGAACCCATTCGCTAAATGCATGACCCGGATTCAGGATCGGAGTTTTTGTTGCTTATGTCCAGTTATGTACATTGAAGAGACTGAGATCGATATGAGATCCAGAACAATTTACTTATTTTCAGAAGATCCAAATGTAGGTATGTTAACCTAAGCAAACTTGGCAAAAGAAGCACTGTAATATATGCTGGGCGGCCCAGTAGATCACCCGAGGCACAATGCCATATAAATACGATCAACGACCTTTAAATTTAAAAAAGAAACCCTCTGCAAAAAATATATATATTAGGAAAGCTCAACTATCACTGAAAATCCGCAGAAAAATAGTAACTTCACCTTTATAAAATTTGAATTACTAAAAAAAAAACAAGTGGGCAGATATTTTATTTATTTAGTTGAAATTTAACCGACCCACCACTGAGCCAATGCTATTTAATAATTTTTAATACATATACATATTGTCAAAATGTACTCTCTCATATTACTAAAATATAAATGTGACCGTCTTATTTCACGCTCTTTAAAATATAACTTTTAATTTGTAATCCTTCATTGACTAAAATATAAAGGCATTTGATAAGGATCTTTCTTTTATATATATAAAGAATCAAATTAAAATCTTGAAAGTTTTATAATAGAATATTTAGCAATTAAATCTTGATTTTTAAAAATAGGGTTTTGCACTTTCTATGAGTTGCTTCCTTTTCTTTCCAAAAGATCTATATAAAATAAATAACTTAATTACTGGAGTATAATGGTGGAAAGTTAAACGAAGTATTTTTCAATTAAATTAATAACAGCTATCGCCGCCATTATATATAATAACCCCACCCATTACGATATATATAAAAAAAAAGCAATTAATGAATATAATTTGACAAGATACGAACACATAAATTTAAAAAAAACCATATATATAGAAAAACATAACTCTAGAGTGAATTTGTAAATTACAAAGAGATTTTTGTGTTAATTTATGGTAACGTTACCGGTAACTAGATGGGGTGGGTCAAGATGAGTTCATTAGATGTTTCCCGCAGGTCTTCTCGGTTCTTCAAATTTTGTTTTTCCATGTTTTGAGGGCAGATATTCATGGATACAGGACAGACCCTTTAGTTCTCTGGCTGGCTGGCTTACATGGTTACAACTCCGGCCTCAGGAACGGCTCAAGAGAGCGAAGGCAAAGAGATTACCCCCGCATTTTTGCAGAGCAACACATTTCTGGATATGTATCTATATGCTGAAAGAATAGAGTATGGCTTGAAATATATACCGCAAGCAAGAGTTCACAATATTGTCCAATTTTTCAGCAAAATTTCTTCCAACCAAAATTCTTAATATTTCTCTCTGACCTTCAGCACAGGTTACCCGCAAGCATAAGACCGAGAACAAAAGAAAAGTTCTTTATTTATACCCTTTTTCCATTATGTTTTTACTCTACTCATTAGTAGCAAATCATGCCCCTTGTTTCAAATTTTCCCTGTTATCTATTATTTTATCTAATTCAGAAAAAATGTTTTACTAATTAAATTCCTTTTCTTAATGGATTCTATTTAATTAAGAAAATTTATCTTATTGAATTCTACCAAATATATTTTAAAAATAGTTGCAAATATAATTTTAACTTTCTATATTTTATTTTATTAAATCTTTTTTCTTTAACACAATTCCTTCTTTAATTTAGGCAACTATTTGCGAAAACAATAATTTAGTTTGAAAAAGAAACATACATTCACTGTGGTTGGACTTAGGGTCTTAGTTAGTCCACAGTGAATGGTGAAGCCAGCATATATATATATATATATTTATATGCATGTGCACAGCTTCAATACATATACAGTCAAGTAAAACTAACTCTATATTAAATTCACTAAATAATGGAGACTATAGAATAATGTATATACAATCAAGAACATTTCAATTATTTATAGTTATCCACACATATATATACAAAAATGATTTTTATAGTGCTATGCTAATTTGAATATAAGTCATCTATAAGGTTAGCATACAAATATAATTATGATACAATAAAACATCATAAAATTAAAAGGATATAAAAGAGATGAGTTTCATTAAATAGGAAGTTTTTTTAAATAATGTCAATAATTATAATTATAGATTCTTATAAATAAGATCAAGTTGAGTATTTTAAGAATAAAATAAAATTCAGCATTAAACAGGAAAATCTTATACTTCACAGCACATCTCAATCATATGAAGACAATGTACTTATTATAAACTATTCACTTCATACAAAAACTAGATGTTTGTTAACAATAATGTGTGTATGCATGTGTTCATAGATCAACATGAAATTATTTATAATTACTAATAAATTTGTAATTAAAATGTAATAAACTATATTTCACTTTAAACTGATTAAACTCTATTAATAATATAAATAAAAGTAGATTTTTAATGTTAAAAGTAAAAATATAAGAATTACTGATAAAATATTCAGGGTATTTAAAAATTGAATTTCATATATTATTATTGGAATGATTTTTTATATATATTTTAAAATATAATATTTAAGCTACAGCATGCTTAATGCTGAAATTACAATTCTTGAGGAGACTAGTACTTTAAAAACTTCAATATTTTAATATTAAAATTTTTCCTTATCATGTGAAATATTTTTTTTTGTAAATTGATAACAAAGAAGTAAAATAATTAACCAAAGAATGTCAAGTTAATTTTCCAGAAGTCCCTGCTTTTGCACTGCATAATTTTGTACCTACGTTCTTTCTTTTAAATATTAAAGTTTATTAAAACAATTTATAACAAATAAACCATGGATGTTATTGTTATCCTGAAGGTTAGTGATGATGGTGTTTTAGTTATATTTATATATTGGACTATTTCCATAATCTAATATGAATATTGAATGTATTTAGAAAAAAATAACTTTATTTAAATATTCCAAATACATTCAACTGTTAGTAATAACACATAGTATATGCACATTTTGAGAGGTGTTATTCTCCCCTTTTCTTCAGGTGTTGCTGGTCTGACCAGTAACAGTACTAGCATGAGAAATGAACCTGGACCCTTATATTCTTTGAGTATTGAATTTTAAAGTATCTTCCTTTGGGAAAATACAAAAATATTGGATATAAAAGAAAAGGTACAAAGAAGAAAATTTAAAGAAACTGCTCACATGACAATGGTACACAATCCCATAAGTCAACCTAGTGTGACTATACATAATGTATGGAAACTAATAATCAATTTTGCTCTTCAAAAAAGTGGAGAAATCAGGAGGAACCTCATAGATAAGTATATGAAATTTCTATTAACTGTTGCCTTTGACAGAATGGCTCAATTGGTTTCAGCAATACCTTGAAATTTCAATACTCAAAGAATCTAAGGGCTCAGGTTTGATTCCCATGCTAGTACTGTCACTGATCAGGCCAGCAACACCTAAAAAAGAGGGACAATAATACCTCTCAAAACATATACTAACCTTTTATTTGGTACCCTATTTATTACAACTATTAGAAAAGTGTCATTCAGAACATAAGATAATTATTCTCACATACCAGTTATACCAATTGCCAAGTCAAATTCCAATTAAATAGAAAACTTTTGTAAGTACTTAAAAGAATTAATTTAATATATACATATAATTAAGATCCTTAACAATGGTCAAACATAAATTTGTCCATAATCTTGTTTTCAATAATTAATAATGATTCTACCACAATTGAAATAAAACAACTATATAAAAATAATAAATATTTTCTTTATTGAACCGATTTTCAACCTATATTAGGGCCTTTTCAAAATACACTTTTCTAATATAATGACATGCCCCTTATATCTATCAATACTCCCTCTAATGTTCATTTTACATAATCATTTTATATAATCACATAACCTATTTACATATATATATATACTTCTCCCCCCCCCCCATTTTTATATACATATTATTTTTATACAATAAATAAAATTACATTATGTACAATTCAATAATTATATACATATATTATACACCATAAATTATATATTACTTTACATTAACACCATTAAATTAATTATATAAACATACTTAATACATTAAACTAAATTATATATCATTTCTCATATATTTTACTAACCATATCTTCAAATACAACCTTATTTATTTATAGTTAACTAATTATTTACATTAATTAATTATTTACATATACCATATTTATTAATTTAAAAAAACAACAAAACAAAAAAAACAAATCAACCATATATTAAATTTTCCAATTATTCTTTAATGCCATTTACTACTCCACTTTGCAGGTCCTTTAACTAAATTAACACATTTACTTGTATTCTCTTGAATATATACTGTCTTATAATATGCCCTTTTATTATAATCTTTAACATATTTTATAACTTCCATATCTCCAATACATCTCATTCTATGACCAGTATTCAAATAATGAACATATGGTCCTGAATTCATATCCTTCCCATCAATATCCCTATTATGCTCCTTTCCCCTTTCTATTGCTGTTTTCCCTGTTTGACCTATATATATATTACTACAACTCCTACAAATTATTTTGTATACCATACCTATTTTACTTTCTTTATTATTCTCTCTCTTCACATTTGATATCTATTTTTACAATGATTTACTATTCTTCCAAGCAATTCTTATATTCTCATTCATCTCCTCTTTTCCTAAAATCTTATATACATCTTTATAATAAGATATTGATATCCATTTATTATTGATCCATCCATCTTTGTTTTTATTTTCCTTTTCTCTTTCCCCATATTTTACTTTATCTTTACTCTTACTGTTTAAAACTTTTCTAATATCTTGATTATATCCCATCTTCACATAATCCTTTTCTATATTCATTTTTTGTTCAATAAATTTCTTTTTATTTATTAAAAGTCTATTATTCTTTATTTTAAACCCTTTTAAAACTGACATCTTTTGTGACCAAGGTTGGTACAAACTAGTATTAATTATTCCTGTAATTTCAACATCTTTAATAAACTGTTTCACCTCTATTTCATTTTCCTTATTTCTATTCAATTTCAACATCTTTAATAAACTGTTTCACCTCTATTTCATTTTCCTTATTTCTATTCAAATAAATATCCAAATATTTTAAACCTTTTTCTTCCTTTTCCATTGTAAACTTAATTTTATATATATTATTATTCAATTCATTAAATATTTTTAATATACTTCTACTATTTCCAACAACAATTATATCATTCACATATCTATAATATTTAATTATTTCTTTATTTTTTCTTCCAAATTATTTATACACATCGATGATAATAATCCACTTATCGAACAACCCACAACCCATCCTTTTTTATATTCCAAAACCTATTCTTATATTTAAAATACAAACTATCACTTATTATCACCAATGCTTCCTTAATTGTATATATCCATTCTTTAGATATTCTTCCACTTTTTGCTAACATACTTATAACTAACTTTATACTTTCATCTCTTGGAACACTTTGATATATATTTTCTACATCTAATGAAGAAATCAAACTATTCCTATTTAATTTAATATTATTTAATTCCATAACAATTTCTTCTGAATTTTTAATATTATATATACCATATCCAATTACATCTACTATTTTTTTATATATTATTTTACATATATAATTGTTAAAATTTACAATTACTCTTGCAGCTATATCTTCTTCATATGTTTTTATTTTTCCAAATATGTATGGATGCATAAAAACTGTTGGATATAACCATTTATACTCTTACTATTAATCAATTTCATCTCCTTCATATAATTCAATATCACTTTATATTTTGTTTTTATTTTATTTCCAGGATCTTTATACATTTCTTCATATCCTTGTTTTATTATATCTTTACTCATTTTTTTATTATCCTCATATTCTTTTAAAATTACAAACCTATTACCTTTGTCTTCACATATTATCAACCTCTCATTATTCACCTTTTCTATAATTTTTTTATAATACACTTTTCTTTCCATTCTTTTTTATTATGACCTTTTTTAATATTTATCATTTTATTAAGTTTTGATTGCAGTTCAATTTTTAATTCATCTTTTATGTCTGCTGTTTCCACACTAACAAGTTTCTTTATGGACATCTCCACTAACAAATGATATATACTTTTTCCCCTTATCATTAATATCTTCAACTGATCATTATAAAATTCAATATTTGATAAATTTACAACTTTAGTGCTTTCTTTAATACAATTATTACTTTCTATATTATTTTCATGTAAACCATCTTCCAAATTCTCATTCTTCCTTTTTAACCAATCCCATTTCTTATCGTAATTTGTTTAATACATTCATTAATTTATTATGATCCAATAATTGGTATTGTATATCTTCAAATATTTCTTTATATACATCTCTTCTTAACATATTTTTAAGTCTATTATACTTTTTTATACAAATATCCACACTGTTATATTTTTCCATTATAAACCAATTCAAAATAATTTCTTTAATCTTATTATACATTGTACAGACTTAAACCTGTATTTATATATGTAATAATGCAGGATTTAAACTCAGACTTTCACATGACCCACAACTCTCAGTGCCATCTTATATTGCTGACCCACCTGATCACACACATGTTGAAAAGATAAATAATCACCAATATAAGTATTTCGTACTAAGCCAGCACTCACCAGTTGGTCCAGATTACCACCTCTACACATATATACAATCAGTGCTCAGCTTTATATTAAGATAGACAGTTTTCATATTTTAATGGACAGGCTTCAAATTACTCCAACCCACAACTCTTCAGCCTTCCACTTCATTAAAAGTCTGGTGAGGGAACGTTCAAAGCCCAATAATGTGTAAAAGGTCTATCCATCCCTCACATATGTATGTATAAATGGATTATTCTCCTGTACATGAGGAGTCAGAATGAATAAAATGTCAACATGGTTAGGATGACTACTTTGGCACTAACATCAGCTTTGAACATTCCACCATCAGATTTTCAATGAAATGGAAGACTGAAGAGTTGTGGGTTGAAGTAGTTTGAAGCCTGTCCATTAAAGTATGAAGATTGGCTATTTTAATATAAAGCTGAGCACTGATTTCAATCTTATTATACAAATTAATATTTTTATTTATTACTTATATAAAATTCACGACTTAGGATATTAAACCATGGTTCTGGCATTTATTTAGAAAAGATAACTGGTGCTTCAATTCTTTGATCCATTAAATCTTACAAAATTCACTCTACTTAAGTAATTATATAAAAACGACCATGTCTTATTTCCATAATTTCTTTTCATCCTTTTTTGAAACAATATAACATTCAATTCAATTATCAACAGTTAATTCAAATACAGTAATATAAACAATATTAAAAAATAAAAAACTTTTTTTCCCTCCATCACTTCTTTTTTTATTATTATTTCTCCTTTCTTTCTAATTTCACATAATTTATACTGTATTCCAAAGAAGTGAACGTTAATCCAAATCCAACCGTCAATTAACCTCGAATAATCCTTAACAATGGTCAAACATAATTTTGTCCATAATGCTGTTTTCAAAAATTAATAATGGTTCTAACACAATTGAAATAAAACAAGTATATAAAAATAATAAATATTTTCTTTATTGAACCGGTTTTCATTCTATATTAGGGTCTTTTCAAAATACGGTTTCCTAATATAATCACATGACCTTATATCTATCAATTACTCCCTCTAACGTTCATTTTACATATTCATTTTATGTAATACTGCATATAGGGTATATGAGTACACACTTTCACACGACCCACCACTCTCCACACTATCTCATAACACTGATACACTTAAACACATATTAAAGTATGAGGATTGGCTATCTTAATATATATCTGAGCACTTATAGTATATATGTGTAGAGATGGTAATCTGGACCAACTGATGATTGCTGGTTTAGCATGAAATACGTGTATTGGTGATTACTTATCTTTGTGTTCAAGTGTATCAGTGTTATGAGATAGTGTGAGAGTGGTGTGTCGTGTGAAAGTCTGTGCTCATATACCCTATATATTACATATATAAACACAGGTATATAATAAGCCTGTGTGTTTCAGTTATATTCATTTTATATAATCACATATCCTATTTACATATATATATACTTCCCCTCCCCCTCCCATTTTTTATATACATATTATTTTTATACAATAAATAAAATTACATTAAGTACAATTCAATAATTATATACATATATTGTACACCATAAATTATATATTACTTCACATTAACTTCATTAAATTAATTATATACATATACTTTATACACTAAACTAAATTAAAATAATTCATAGGAGTTGCAGTAAAATATATAAAAGTCAAACGGGAAAAACAGCAATAGAAATGGGAAAGGAGCATAATGATATGAATGATATGAATTCAGGACCATGTGTTCATTATTTGAATACTGATCATAGAATGAGATGTATTGAAGATGTGGATGTTATAAAATATGTTAAAGATTATAACTGAAGCACACAGGCTTATTATATTCCTGTGTCTAAATATGTAATATATGGGGTATATATGCACAGACTTTCACACAACCCATCACTCTGCACACTATCTCATAACACTGATACACCTGAACACATATATGTTGAAAAGATAAATAATCACCAATATACGTATTTCATGCTAAATCAGCAATCATCAGTTGGTCCGGATTACCATCTCTACACATATATGCTATAAGGGTTCAGATATATATTAAGATAGCCAATCCTCATACTTCAATGGACCCGGTGTCAATCTACTCCACATTCCAACTCTTCAACCATCCATCCAATTGAAAATCTGATGATGGAAATGCTCAAAGGTCATCCTGAGGCCAAGATTCTTATCACACCCATGTTGACCTAAGGTCAATCTGACCCCTCATGTACAGGACATAATCCAGATTTTCAATTGGATGGACGGTTGAAGAGTTGGAGTGTGGAGTAGATTGAAGCCTGTCCATTGAAGTATGAGAATTGGCTATCTTAATATATATCTGAGCACTTATAGCATATATGTGTAGAAATGGTAATCTAGACCAATTGATGATTGCTGGTTTAGCATGAAATATGTATATTGGTGATTATTTATCTTTTCAACATATATGTGTTCAGGTTTATCAGTATTATGAGATAGTGTGGTGGTGGGTCGAGTGAAAGTCTGTGCTTATATACTCTATATGTTAAAGATTATAATAGAAGGAAATATTATGAGACAGTATATATTCAAGAGAATATGCGTAAATGTGTTAATTTAGTTAAAGGACCTGCAAAGTTGAGTAGTAAATGGGCATTAAAGGATAACTGGAAAAGTTAATATATGGTTGATTTGTTTATTTGTTGTTTTTTTTTAAATTAATATATATGATATATGTAAATAATTAGTTAATGAAAATAATTACTTAACTATAAATAAATAAGGTTGTATTTATGGTTAGTAGAAATATATGAGAAATGATATATAATTTAGTTTAGTGTATAAAGTATGTGTTTACAATTAATTTAATGGGGTTAATGTAAAGTAATATATAATTTATGGTGTATAATATATGTATATAATTATTGAATTGTACTTAATGTAATTTTATTTATTGTATAAAAATAATATGTATATAAAAATGGGGGGGGGGATATATATGTAAATAGGTTATGTGATTATATAAAATGATTATGTAAAATGAATGTTAGAGGAAGTATTGATTATATTAGAAAAGTATATTTTGAAAAGGGCCTAATATAGGGCGAAAATCGATTCAATAAAGAAAATATTTATTATTTTTATATAGTTGTTTTATTTCAATTGTGTTGGAACCATTATTATATAATTAACATTAATGAATAATATTTATTTAGTGTAATTTTTACTATACCATTCTCACTCAACGTTGAGAATAGTTTTTTGGGGATCATATATCCTTTTACATGAATTGTCATACGTTTATGATTACACCCTTCTACAAGTTGTTAAAAGTGGATCAAAACCAGTTCCTACCTTGCATGAGAGTGTAATGAAAATTACACTAATGGAACATTATTTATTAAGTAGAAAATCTCTACTAATAAAAATTATTATATACTAACTTTAAAATTTTGTTTGTTTAAACTTTATTTGTTTTGTCTACATTAGTATGACCATCAGATCGTATATACATATGCTGATTGTATATATATGTTTTCTTATGTTACATTACCATGGTCAAAGATATTCAGTAGTTGATTAATGAAAAAAGCATATCTCAAGGAATATAAATGAATTAAATAATAAAAGT
Organism: Epiperipatus broadwayi; assembly: GCA_028023455.1. Taxonomy (NCBI): domain Eukaryota; kingdom Metazoa; phylum Onychophora; class Udeonychophora; order Euonychophora; family Peripatidae; genus Epiperipatus; species Epiperipatus broadwayi. The sequence continues at coordinate 1,483,777 of JAQFVV010000143.1, read as the reverse complement.
GTTAATTATACTTCATAAATACAAAATAATAAACATTTAGCACAAATTTTCATATGCTATTTCATTAAAATTCTCTTGAATATATGTTATTGCTTAGATTATTTATTTAACAAACAAGTTAAATCATAATTTGAAACTTCATTTAAAAATTAAGACAAGTGAAATACTTAATTACAAATATAGACACAAGATGGAATATATGTGTGTGTGCTCTTGTAATAAAATATGTGAAGTGTAACTTTCATTGGAAATTATTTTTATTATTATTCATCCATTAAATTATTAAATCAATAAGCTGATGTTTTAATACAAATATATTCAATAAAGCATTATGTAATTACACTGTTAATAGTGCCAAGGGTTTATTTGGAACCAATGCTCAATGATAAAAGAAATAAACTATATTGAAATAAATTACTTTCACTAGAAATAAAAAATAATTTTATTTATACACATACAGCATATTTTTAAAAATAGATAGTAATATTTAAACATCATTAAGCTGTTGCACATGCGCTTTGCAGATTTTAACTATAAATGCCTTAATACTAACACTTCAAACACATGATAAAGTCTTTGGAAAAGATAGAGTGGCCACTCTATCTTTTTCAAAAACTTTATCATGGTGTTTGAAGTATTAGTATTCAGTCATTTATAGTTAAAATCTGCAAAGCGCATGTGCAACAACTTAATGCTGTTTAAATATTACAGTTTATAAACATCGCGCTATATAAAATAATTGATTTAGAAATAGATAGTCTAAATGATATACATCAACATGACAGTATAAGAAATATTACTAAAACTTATAAGTGTAGATATTTTATTTGTAATAAATTAAATGTTTGATAAGTGCATGAATTAGTGTAATAAATATAAAATGAACATGCTAAATAATGATATTGTTTAAATCAGTATTACAATATGTTTGACATCTGATGACAAAATTATTTTATTATATAGAGAATCAGTTACAAAATTCTTATATCAATCTATACACAGATATGTAAATGATAGGATTGCATGAGTAAAACAAATTGAATATTGTTTTATTGTCTCATTTTTAAACATATAACACTCTATGATTACACATATTACATACTAAATGTTTAGTTCTCTTTTCATCAAATAATGTAATTCTTATAATTTCGTTATAGTTGACTATTATAAAAAGATAAAACTTTTGAACTTCAATTTTACCTTTTCATAACACTCGATTATAACTAGTTTATAAGAATTATATATTACAACTATACATTACAAGTTGTGATAATAATGTTATATATTTTTCTAGATAGAACTTAAGCCCTAGGTTATAATAAAAGCACCTAATTTCAATGTGAATAAAATACATCAAATTTAGTTATTCCCACAATTAAAATCATTTGTTTTATAAATAATTTGAATTTTGAACTATAACAAAATATTGCATTACTATTAATGATGGAGAAGCTTTATAATTAAATGTCTTATCATTCATTATAAGGCCTAATGTGTAATTATGTTTTGTTATATTTTTAATAAAATTGCTATTTTAAAATAAAAATATGTGCAAAAGGTTTACTGAGCTAGATAAACAAGTTATGAGATAGGGTCATGTGATCTATGACTCTTATTTTGACTATTTAATTCCTTTATGTAATATTTAATTACAAATGTATTGTCTATACTGAACTTAATGTAATTAGAAGGGATTTGAACTCAGACTTTTAAACTCTCTACAGCTATCCACCCCATCTTACACAACTAATACAAATGACCACATAATGTGAAAAAGATAAATGATCTCTAATATATGTATTTTGTGCTTTCTGTCCATTAAAGCTTGAAGATTTATCTTAATATAAACTGAGTACTAATTATATATGTGTGTAGGAGATAATGATTTGGACCAACTGATACATGATGGTTCAGCACAAAATATGTATATTGAACATCATTTATCTTTTCCGCATGTGTGTGATCATGTGTATCAATTATATAAGATGTAGTGGATAGCTGTAGGGAGCTTGAAAGTCTGAGTTCAAATCCCTTCTATTTAATTCAGTTATGCAAATTGATTAATCATCTGAATATAAAATAAATAAAATTTCATATGAGCATCAACAAAAGCCATATATACTTGAACTATGGTAAAATTAATCCTCATATGTCTATTATTTTTATGACTTAAGATGGTATTACAAATCATGCAATAAATGCACGTGTAATAAAAAGTAAAGACAAAGATAATAATAAAGAAAAAAAATTACTGTTGATTTGTTTTATTATTAACAGTATTAATGTAAGTGTTATATATATAATGTGTTATACATATACACACCAAAATATGTTTAGCTGAAATATTTATTTAGGATATGATTTGAAATCAAATCCATAAATTGGTACATATTATTTTAGGCTAAGCTTCAGTTTTATGGTGCCCTAGAGCAATCATTCACATTTCCTACCATGTAATAATATATTTCCTACACTCACACATCCTGTACTACAGAAATAGTAAAATAGAAAACACTGTGTACATATAATTTTTTTCTTTTAATAATAGGTTTACCCATAGATGGAATAATCTTGAGTTTATAGTTTACTATTAAAAATAAATATATAGACATATTCAATTTATATACTACACAATTGTTATTTATTTTTACATTTTAGCTCAGTGATAAGATAATGAACTTAAGAGCTAAATATTTCCAAAGTGAAACTTAACCAATCAATTCAAATGCTTGAATAACATTTGAACTCCCTAAAAATTAAACATTTAATTGTTATATCATTTGTTTATATATATTTATTTTATTAATACAAATAATTAAACTTTGAATCTGGAAAATTATTGATGTAAATATACATGTATGTGAATAATAATTCCATGCAAATAAAAAGTTTAAGATCAAATGAAGTACAGTGTATATTTAATAAGTATAATTAATTACTTATGAAAATGAGAGAATATAGAATGGGTGAGTATTGAAAAGATTAGTATAAATATTTTTTATAACATATGTAATGTATGGTAATAATAACTCCATATATTAAAGAGTTTCTTCACATCAATCTATTTTAATAATTATAATTCCTATCATATTTTATACCCCCAAAAACCTTTAAATACTAAAAAATTAAAAACAAAGAAAAATCACATATTACTGGGTTCACTAATATGATAATATTCTGCCACTATATCTTTATGCATATTATTTTACAAAAAAATTTCCATATATATAACCATTAGAAACCAGTCAATACTTAGACAATCCCAAAATAGATAACAATCAACAATTTCAAACTGTTGTCAAGGCAACCTCCTTTAATAATAAAAATGAATCTTGTAACAACATAGCTACCTTAAAAAACTTTTTCTATCCAAATAAGTTAAGTTAATGAATTAATAAAATTATTGCCTTATGAAATAAAATCTTTATTAATATATATATATATACCCAACAGCTCAATCCTATCACAATCATCCATCAGCCCAGAAGTAAAAACAAACTCTCTCAAACACTTCATGCATTTTTTAAAAATATTCAGTTCACTTCATTTTTTTTTCACATGAATAAGACATATATAGTCCATATTGAAATATTTTTTTAAAAAGTATATACACACTATATTTTTTTAGATATACTTAACTTTATATAAACATTAAAAGCCTTCATATTTATGTTTTATATATTTCAAACATATATTTAATCACAATATGCTAAAACATATGACTATAGATATATGAAAAAATAAATGACTCCCCAAGATGCATTTCATGCTAAACCAGCATTCAGATCACAATGTCTTACACATATCTTCATCATTTGTTCAGCAGATATATAGATAAAAATTAATATAGTTTAATTAACAAGGTTAAAATTTTTTGCATTCACAAGTTTGATACTAACCACTTTATAAAAATATATTAATAACTTTTACTATTCATTCATTAAACTAAAGATTATCATTAGCCCAAATATATTTTTTAATTCTCACTTAATTAATAATTGAGGATTCAGCACCTGTTTTCTTGCCCATGTTGACGATTTTCATAACTTTCACTACACCACTCTGTGTGTGTGTGTCAGTAAAGGAAATAAATCACTTTCCCTCTCAGGTTATGAATTAAAAACACTAAATATTGAATAAAAGATCAAGAATAGAATGATTCCACTTATTCTTGGAGCTCTTCTGTTTATTAGCATACTGTTCTTTGTCAACATTGTTGCCCATTCAGAGTAAAATTACTATATCAACCATATGGAATTTAATAGTTATTAAACAATAATCAATTACATAAGGCTGGAGATGAAATATTCATTTTAATATCTTGCTTATAATAATTAAATATGGTTTAATATGTAAAAATTAAACATAGAATACTTTACTTTCTTTTTGAATAAGAAGTTATAAAAATTAATGGGATTTTATATTTTTATTTCGATATTTTATGATAAATTAATTATTCTTTCTGTAGATTAAAAAATAAATAATTTCATAAACGAATATTATGAAAACCTTACAAATTTTGATAGAAAAGTGGCATTTAATTTTCAATAAAGTTATTTATTTTAAATTGGCAAATTAATTCATATTTAATAGGAGGACTTAATTCCAGTTTTTAGGAGTGCAGATCCACTGTGTCTGGAGAGTGATTGAGTTCAGTTTTAATAAAAATTAATGAATCTTACACAGGTATTTTGTGACAAAATGAAAATGAAGAAGTGCTATAAAGTTACCTTTTTCTTACATAATCACCATGAACAGATTTAGAGAATAGTCATATCATCAATTTATCTATTTTCCACTCATTATTTTCATTGCCCAGCTATTCAATTCCATGTAACTTTTCCCATATCTTATCTTATCAGACAATGTCTATCTTTTCTATTCTTTCTACTTGCTTCCACTCACAAATTCCTTCCAAACATCTTTTATTAAACTATACCTTCTTCTTAATATATGTCCAATGCAGTTTCTCTTTTTTTAATTTCCTCAATCCATCTTCTTTTTTCATTTACTCTTTTCAAAACTTCTTCATTTGTTATTTTATTCATCCAACTGATTTTTTTATATTCTTTATGTCCACATTTCAAAAGCTTCCAATCTGTTTTAAATTTTATTACTCAGTATCCACATTTCGCAAACATACAGTCATTACACTTCAAACATAGCATTTAATTAATCTTTTCTTAATTCTCTCTCCAAAGATCCACAAAATATTTTATTTCGCTTAATAAATGCCTCCTTTGCTAATCCTATTCTTTTTATTTCATCTTAATTTCTTTAATCCTCACTCAACCAACTACTCTAAATATCTAAACCCATTTACCTGTTGAACTATATTATCATAGATTTCAATTTGCAGTCTTTTCATATTTCTCCCTATCCGTAAACACTTGGTCTTTCTTTCTCCAATTTATTCAATATATTCTGAAGACTCTTTTCATCTTCATTTATCATATCATCTCAAATTCTATACATTTTATTATTCTACTTCCAACATGTGCTCTTCCACTATCTAAATAATTATTTAACATGTCTTCTAAATAAATATTAAAAAACAAGTTACATACTGCATCCTTGCCTAATTTCTCTTTCTATATTCACTTCATCAGTCTCATTATTCTCCAATCTAATTCTTATCCTTTGCTCAGTATACATATTCCAAATCAATGTTCCTCTATTTTCAAAATACTCTTTTACTTTTTAAATAAGTTTATTTCAAATTACTTAATCAAATGCTTTTTTCCAAATCCACAAACATATACTAATCTCTTTATCTTTTTCAATACATCTCTCTGCAATTGTTCTAACAATACCAATAGCATCTCTTGTACTTTTTTCTATCTAAAAATTAAATTCTTTTTCTCCAATATAATACTCTACCCATACATTTTCTGAGTTAAAATCTTCAATAAAACTTTAGAAGCATGAGATAGCAAACTTATTTTCTTTACATTTAACAGCTTTCTTCTTTTTAGCAATTGGGATCATTATAGTTTTTAAAAAAATATTCAGACCAAATTGCCCTGTTTTATACCAAATTGAAAAGTCCAATTATTTCATTCATAGAAAATTCTCTCATTTCTTTCAAAAATTCTATAGATATTTCTTCCATAATATCAATTCATAATTAAAAGCAATTTTTTGATGGAAGATTGATCGGCTATACTTTTAGATATAAACTGTTTTAGTGAAGATTTCAGATAAATAAAAATAAAAACCAAAAAAGTTTCTTTATATTTCAAGTATTTTGTGTATTTTCCATATATTCGTCATTTCAAAAACCGTTACATTATTGATTGCAAGAATACCTTTGTATATGCATAATTATTTTTACCTTCATTTTTTTTTTTAAAAAAAAAGTCAACGTTATATGTTTTTTTAAAAAAAAACAAACATTCCATCATCAGATTTTTAATTGGATGGACGGTTGAAGAGTTGGAGTGTGGAGTGGATTGAAGCCTGTCCATTAAAGTATGAGGTTTGGCTATCTTAATATATATCTGAGCAATTATGGCATATATGTGTAGAAATGGTAATCTGGACCAACTGATGATTGCTGTTTTAGCATGAAATACGTATATTGGTGATTATTTATCTTTTCAGCATATATGTGTTCAAGTGTACCAGTGCTATGAAATAGTGTGGACAGTGGTGGGGCGTGTGAAAGTCTGTGCTCATATACCCTATATATTAAAAATAAAAGTTGTAATATTGTTTTTTTAAAATCCCAAATATCTGTGATGCTGAGGATTTTTTTAAAAAAAGTATACATTTTATAAGTATTTTAAGACAAAATTAAAGTAAGAAAATAATCAAATAAACAATTCGTTTGTTTTCATAAATACTATCACTAAAGGAGTTCTTAATTAAGCTTTTTTTTTTCTTTTATGCTTATTTATTATACATATATTTGACTTTATCATTGATTTGCTATGGTAATTAATTTTGTCATAAATTATTCATATAATACATTGCTAAAACTTATTTTCATAATCACTTCAGTAAGTTAACTTTTAGAAATTAAATCCTGTTTAATAGATAATAATTATGACAGAAAAACAATATAATTTAAGAATAAAGAATTTCAAAATATTCTACTATTTTAATAAAAATGGATAAGGATCACTATAAATAATTAAGTAAACATATTATTATACATACAGGTGTTTGCACATAAATATAACTTACAATAAAAATGTTTCAAGATATAATCTATTTTAAATCATCACGTGATCACAATTTTATATACTTATACATGCGGTTAATCAGAGTATCAAATTCTCCATTCAGCAGTGCCACCAAATGCAAGCCTTTGTAATCAATGGATGCAATGCTCTCAAATCCAAGGTTCCTCACCGATGAAAGTCATAAACTAGAAACTAATCTGGGGATATTGGATGAATAGGCACTTGATAGGGATTTTAGGCACAAACCTTCCTGCGTTCATTGATTACAAAGGCTTGTATTTGGTGGCACTATGTATGGAGAGTTTGGTACTCTTATATAATCTGTTTCCTTACTTAAATATTTATTCTTATATTAAATAAGCATCTTTCGCTTTAAAAATGTATTATTCATATTATAATAGACTACAATCATTGCATTACAAAATTTTTTGAAAAATATAATTTGTAATTTTACTTAGAATTAATTTTAATTTTTATATCTAACAATGTAGTGTAGAAATTTGGGCTTATGATATCTGATTGAGATTTAGCTATTCTCAATGGTAGAACAATGTAATGTAAATAATTTTACATGAGTCAAAGATAAAATGGTAATGTATATAACATTACTTGAGTATTCTTCTAATTATGTGCATCTTTTTATAATCTCTGGCTTCAAATTATTTTTGTCAAAATACAAGCCATTTATCAAAACACAAAATTTTTATTGAAAGTAAATAAAATAATATAGCATTCACAATTCAAATAAATAATATTTATATAAATAATGTTTACAAACTTCCCAAATGACTCCATATTCCTTTTTAAGATTTCCTTACACTTCTTGCATTTATAAGAGATTTCATTTCTTATATGATGTTTGGTAATATGCAAATGAGAATAAAGCAGACAAACTTTAGAATGATTAGTTTTAAAGAACTTTCATATGCATTACAATGCTAAATAAAAAAAACAACATTCCATTCAGTTTGATAAAAAATGATTCATCTCTATTTGCTAATATATTAATATTGATTTATTTTCACCAAAGTCAACATATAAACTAAATCTATTATTTGCAACATTTATTTGGATAAAAACCACCAATAATATTTCAGAAAAGCTAACTGGAGTCAATTTACTGAATATCATGAAAGTATTATTAATAAAATCACATCTTACTATGATAAATTTAACAAACTCATAATCATGGCCATGAACGAATTTATTGTTCCAGAATATTAGCAACAATTCATTCAAAATTAAACAAAACTAACAATGCTTTACATCAAAATGTGTTTATCAAAGATCCAAAAATTGTATTGTAAACTTATACAATCTCTTGATAGTACTAAAAAAAATAGGTATATGGAATTATAGAAAAATAAAAGTTTGAGATCATACCAAAAACATAGTTATTTCTGTGGACCACTATCAATGAGATTGCAAATATTAAATATCAGACTTTAAAATCAAATAATTGAATAAAAAAAAGCTTTATTAGAGAAAAAATATAAACTTTTCTTTCATAATGTTCATCCAATTTTAATCTACTACAACCAGTAGATATTGTTTTTGTTTTAAATTAGAAAAGCAAGGAGCACATAATTTCAGAGTTTTCAAAAAAAAAAAATTAGAATCCAAAACCAAAGTGTGATTGGAAACTATTCACTAACCACAAATTTACAATAAAAGTAAGTTTAAAGCAGTCTTAAAACCTAATAAATCTCAGTGATCTAAAAACATTATCACTCAATATCATGCATTACTATGTGATTACAATTTCTGTGAGAAAACAATTCCAATAGTTGAGAACCATCTACTTTTAAAATAAGTTATTTTAGACCAAGATATAATTGCTAAGGGCATTGAAAAGCATTTTCTATTCTTAATGATTTGATATTGACTTATGATTCTGTTTGGAAAAACAATCTAAACTTTCCCAAAATACATAAATGCAGAAAAATTATTACTTTACTTGGCAAAATGCTTTCCAGTAAAAAAAAATTGAATAACATTAAATGATAATGGAGGATATCCAAAATATTATAGATTGGTCTTTCATGGAATTCAGTTCTGTTACTTATTTTATTTAATACATTCATCTGTAATATTTCTAAAATAAAATTTAAAAAGTCATCTATACTGATGATATTTCTTTGAATTCATGAAAAAAAACCTTTAATAGTGATATAAACAGTTTAGTAATCTTTTAAAAATTGGGACATCTCTAGTCTAAAAATTATTTAACTTTTCATTTAAACATTAGAAAAACATGCCCTAAACATGATATTTTACATTAAGAGATTGAAATAATATCCTACCTTATGCTATTTGGAAGTACAGTATATCAAATCACATCCTAACTTATTTTTCTTATTAAAGTTAAATGTAAAATGATTTCCAAAAACAATCTCTTTGAAAGGATGACTCTTACTATTTGGGTTTAAAATTCAATATTCTAAGGACATTTTCTTAACATTAGCCATATTCTAGTGCTGCTCATACTAAACTTTTAAATATTTCTATAAGAAATATTGTTGGCACACTGAAATTTATTCACTTGTAATGGGCTTCCTATTCTTTTACATATTCACCGTCAAATATCAAAAAAATAAATTGCTTCATAGAAAACATATAAAAATCTATCAAGTAGTTTGTGTGTATCACTAATTCAAAACATAGTTTATAACTTAAAAATATTTCTCGAGTCAATATTTTCTTTTTAGGTGTTCAATCAAGAAAGAAATCCCTTCAAAGAAGACAAAATTATGATATAAAAAAATGAATTTTCTGAAAAGCCACAAACATCTCTTAATCTAGATGAATTTGATCTTCCTAGACATTACTGGAGTTTTATTCACACTTTCAGGATCATCAAACATCACATGATCACCATTCTTTATGTTTACACAAGCTGTTTTTCACAGAGGCAAAACTATCAATGCAGTAGCACCATTCAGTGCCTGCCAGAGTAATATAAAACCTGCCCAATAGGCTTATGGTGACTGTGGTTATTAAATAACCAAAGACAGTGAAAAGGATGGATGCTAAACTGAATTTAGATCTATACAACTATACAAACTGATGAGCTTAGTTTGAAAACCTTATTGTGTTTTCATTTTGGACTCAAAGCTTTGTAGTTAGCTAAAAAAAAGTAAAAAGTGGCTGCTGGAGGGTTGCATTATATTCTAAGATCTAGGCGCAGTGCTCTCAGATTCAAGATTCTCATTGATGAAAGCCACAAGCTAGAAACTAGTCTGGAGATATTGGATGATTAGGCATTAGATAGGGATTTTATGAACAAATCTTCCTGCATCCATTGATTATTATGGCTTGAAATGAATGGCACTACTGAATGGATAGTTTTGCCTCTGTGATTTCAGGATCATTCATAATCATTTTGTTTATTTGTTTCAGAAATGGAATTTAAGTCCTTGGCTTTTATATAGTTGAAGCAAGCACACACTATAAACCCTTATGAGCTAGTGACAGTCAAATCTATGTTTATAGTGGTAGACTTTGAAGAACTCAATAATGGCATTAGTGAATATATCTCCTAGTTAGAATATCTACACATATCTTTTTGTCTTTGTGGATAATTAACTGATTAAAAATAAGTCCATGCAATAAATAAAAAATTCACATGGATAAATTTTAAAGCTTTTTGATAACAAAAAAAAATATTGCTTCAAAACATGAAGCATAAAAGCTAAATGATGTCTAGAGTATGATAGAGTCTGAGTTTCACATTCGAATAAACAATAGAATAAGATTTAAGTTTTATCAAACTTTGGTATCTGGATTTAATCAAATTATGGTTTTAAATAAAGAGTTAAGTGATTAATTTATTTTACAATATATATGTTAAATTGTGAAATAAGTTAGATGTAATTTATAATTTATATGTTTTTACTGATTGCAAAAATATATATAATTGTGAAAAATATTAAATATAATTGTACCATATTCATCCCACTTTTCTATTTATATAATAACAATTTTATATGCCTCCTATTTTCCTCAAAGCTTCTTCTTTTCATTTATAAGACTTTTTAATACAATTATAAAACCATATCTATGGTCATTTTGGTTCAAATTCTTTATCCAGATGCTTGAAGCTCCGGGAAATACCAAACACTATAAATATACATTTTTACCACAAACATCAACAAAAATAAATAATATAACAATAGAATTATATAGTTCTGAAAATGATTACAATAATAACGTGAAAAAAAGAGAACAGGTTCATATAAGTACATGCTCAAATCTTAGGCGATAAATGCTTAAGTGAATACTTTTCCCCAATCTCTTCTTTTTGGGATAAAAATTGATGGTAATAATGATGATGTTTAATACAAAAGATATAATGCTTTACTAAAGTTTTTATTTAAAAATTTAATGCAGGCAAAACTCTCCATACAGTAGTGCCATTCAGTGCCAACCAGAGTAATCAATGGATGCCAGAAGGCTTGTGCATAAAATCCATATCTAGTGCCTACTCATCCAATATCCCCAGACTCACTAACGAAGGCCACAAACCAAAAACTAGTCTGACGATATTGGATGAGTAGACACTAGATAGGGATTTTATGCACAAGCCTTCTGGCATCCATTGATTATTCTGGTTGGCACTGAATGGCACTACTGTATGGAGAATTTTGGCTGTTTTAATAACAGTAATGTGCCAGCATAAGAAATAGTGATCAGGTGATGAAATTTAATGCAGTGATATGATGAACAATAAATAATCTTGTCATTGTGATAGAGAGTTCATGACTGGAGAAGAACGTGAGAAAATGGCTGACCAAGAGATGATTTGGGTTACTTCTCACAATGTTGAGTGCACACAAACTAAGAATTTCCACGTTTTTTCTTCTTCTGTAATTTAATATTTTTAAACTGCAGGTTGCTGAAACAATTAATGTTCAACCCAAAAATAAGTATAATTTATTATGTTTTTCTTTCTTTTTACCTTTTTTTTAAAGTCATTCAAAACATTTTTATCTTTTTTGAACTTGACTAACTATTTACAAATAAAAGTATTTATAATGCTCTCTAGAGACTTATTTATTGATTTTTATTTTATCAATTATAAAGTCAATTTTCTTTTTCGAAAAAAAAATTACAATAAAAAGTATATAATAAATACTTTTTTTGTATTATTACTGCAATTCAATTTATATATGCTAACATTTCTTGCAGGCATTTTGTTAATAATATCATCTTTAGATAAATATAATAACTTATTAGTATATAATATAGTATAATAATAATTCTTAGTAATCATTTATGAAGCAAAAGATTGTTACATCATATTAACACAGATATAAACTTTGAATTTAATTAAAGATTAATATATCCATTCTTAAATGCAATGACGTTTGCACTACTTTAAACAAATGATAAAGACATATGATAAGAAGTAAACTATTCTAAGATCCATTTCTGGTTAAAATAGCATCAGTGCTCCATTTCTTAATGCAATCATTCAATAACATTATCTTTAAATAAATATATTAACGATTATTATCAACTATTTATTAGGCTAAAGATTATTAAATTATAAAAATTTGCTACAAACGAATATTAAACAGTGAAAATACTGACATGTTAGTAAATGAGATCTGGGCCTATTGAAAAGTGCTAGTTCAGCCAAAAATCCATCTTAAGAAATCATTTGCTATTTCTTTCCACATGATTTTATTCAGTTTTACTTAGTGCAGTAAATAGAAATTTTAGTATATCTAAATATTTTGTATCAATCTATGTATAAAACATATATATCAAGTTTTACCTTTGTGTCAAAATTAATTTCTAGCTTTTTTAAAAAAATATGTATAATGTTATTCATTTCTCTTTCTTTTAACAAAGTGTTCTGTTTAAAATTTCATCTGCCATGTTTTTCTAATTTTATTATAAAAGGGTTACTTTTGAAATTTTACAGTGTATATATGCATTATAGTTGGAGAATTGTAATCATTAATTTGTTTATATTATATTTCTAATAATAAAAAGTTATATATTTACGAGTTAATTTTGTTTTTCATTTATCTAAATTTGAATTGTTTCCATGTTAAATAGCTAGATGTGTTTGAACATGCCTTGATTCAAATTATAACCAGACATAAAATGAGATTAATAAATGAAATTTCATAATTACTAGATATATTCATTTTTGCTAGCATTCACTAGACAATAGTTAAATATATCATCATAGATATCTCAGATGGGTTCACTAGAGTATTATAAAGGGGGGGGGGGGATTTTTTTGTGAAATACATAAACTTATGAATAAATAACTAGAATGACTCTGAAACAAGTGTATATTTTACTAAAAATACAAATATGCAAAATGTAAAATATTTATTAGAATGAATAAAAAATAGTCTCTCTCACTTGAATTGAAATTGTCAAGTATTTATTTGAGTATAGCTGTAAAGCTTAGAGATTGGTATAATAAAAAAAGATAAAGAAATAGAAGATGAAGAAAAGTGAAATTAAAAGAAAACTAGCAATATAGAAATATCGAAAAAATTGAATAAAAAATATTTACAAGAAAATTACGAAGACCAAATAAATTGAACATATACTTTGAGGCAAAACTATTATGAAAGTCATAGCAAAGATAAAAGTTGACTGATAATTTTAAGAAAAAAGTAACTATAAATATTTGAAGTGTAAAACACGAAAAAAAAAGACTTGGTCTGATTTGATATATATGATATACTTTTTTTTTTTACTTAAATAAGATATGTAATAAATTAAACATACACATTGATATTTGTTTAAAGTTTCTGTTAATGTTAATTGAAAATGAAACACAATCACAAGTCATTATAAATTTTGTAAGCAAATAGATCTTTCTGAAGAAAATGTTATTTTATATTAATATAAGAAGTTGATATTAACAGTATGTAATAATAATAAATAAGCTTTTCTAGTCTATGCATAATTTCGCAAACATTTGTAAACAATATATGTATGCATATCTATGGTACCAATTTCTCATAGAGAAAAACAATTCTATATGCAAGAATTTAATATGTAAATAGATCTACACTTTTTGTCAAGCATACTAGTGATTGTGATGATTATTATTATGCTCCTATAATAGCAGTAATATATATATATATGACAGTGGATGGCATTCTACCAAAAATACCGTCAAGCGTAAGTTTGTTTACATAAACACCAGAGCAAGCATTCACTATCTCTAACTTTAGTTCCACCTTCAGATCATGATTTCAAGCTATTTGCTATCGTCAGTGAAGGACAGGAATAAGAAAATAGATCTAAACCCAAACTTTGAGTGTTTATGAAACAGTTTCTATTCAGCTTGCAAGCATGAATCTGTTAGACACATAATGTCTTCAAACTCAGCATAGCAAGCCAGATAGCTACATGGGTCTGATATCAGTTCAGCATCACCACATAGTAGAAGCCTCTGCAATATATATCATTGCAAGAAAGACCTCAAAGGTACATTTATGAAAAACAAAAAAACACAAGTTAAAACTTGCTAACACTTGTATTTATGACAGTAGATGGCGTTCTACCAAAAACACCGTCAAGCGTAAGTTTGTTTACATAAATGTCAGAGCAAGCATTCACTATCTCTAACTTTAGTTCCACCTTCAGATCATGAAACAAATAGCTTGAAATCATGATCTGAAGGTGGAACTAAAGTTAGAGATAGTGAATGCTTGCTCTGACGTTTATGTAAACAAACTTACGTTTGACGGTGTTTTTGGTAGAATGCCATGTATTGTCATAAATACAAGCGTTAGCAAGTTTTGTGTTTTTTTTGTTTTTCATAAATGTACCTTTGAGGTCTTTCTTGCAATGATATATATTGCAGAGGCTTCTACTATGTGGTGATGCTGAACTGATATCAGACCCATGTAGCTATCTGGCTTGCTATGCTGAGTTTGAAGACATTACGTGTCTAAAAGATTCACGCTTGCAAGCTGAATAGAAACTGTTTCATAAATGCTCAGAGTTTGTGTTTAGATCTATTTTCTTATTCCTGTCCTTCACTGACGATAGCAAATAGCTTGAAATCATGATCTGAAGGTGGAACTAAAGTTAGAGATAGTGAATGCTTGCTCTGATGTTTATGTAAACAAACTTACGCTTGACGGTGTTTTTGCTAGAATGCCATCTATTGTCATAAATACAAGTGTTAGCAAGCTTTAACTTGTGTTTTTTTTGTTTTTCACATATATATTGTTTTTCATATATATACATATATATGCATAAAGACTTTGTGATTTAAGAATAGCATATTTTCTTATCATACTTTTAACTTGGATTCAATCCAAACCAAATACAATTGACATTTATTTATTTTAGGATCTAATTAAGCTTAGATCATCAGCCTATAGATAACCCTAATATCCCATCATCATCATCAACCATTATCAATCCACTGCAGGATGAAGGTCTCCCCAAGTTCAATCCATCTTTTCTGATATTTAGCTTCTCTTCTCCACACCACCCCTGCACACTTTTTTATTTCATCCATCCATCTCACATGTGGTCTCTTTCTGGGTCTTTTACAATCTCTTGGAATCCAGCTTAAGATGTCAATTGTCCATCTATTATCATCTCTTCTATCAAGCAGTAAATAAGTATTTTGCTATTTTTAAATAATAGATAAAACAAGAATGGAAAACAAACCCTCAACACTTTATAGTTGGTAAGCTTGCGAATAATGTCTTCTCCATTATATTTTCTTTATGAGAGTTTGTTGGGGAATCTTATTCTGCAATGATCTATAAAATACTATTTTATTTTACTTGAATCCAACTATGATTACGAGAGTAGTGTAACTCTATTATTTTGATATTTCAATTATAAAGAATAAACTTCTCTTCAGCTACATATTAGTGCACAACGTTTAGATTATAACTGATTAATTAACGAGTAAATTAATTTTTAACTGAATGGCTTAGGTTTTTTTTAATAAGAGAAAATTACAGGGTTATAAAAAAGAATTTTTTTTTTTTTTTAAATTAGAAAAATATAATTTTTATTTTAAAATAAACGTGTTTCTTAATTTTAATCGAGTTAATGAAAAGTTATTTGAAAATTACTGCATGATAATAACATGGACTAATTTCAATATCCATACCAGGATTTAATTTCAGTCTGTATTTATTTAGTTTTGATATATTTTACAATGCTGTAACTTGATATTTTTAATCTTGAGAGATTTTATTTATTGTATATATTACATAAATTGAAAAAAATATATATTTTAAGCCAATATTAAAATTAAAAAAATAGTGTAATAATTATTACTTTTGTAGATATAAATATTTATTTTATTTTATTGCAAATGTAAACGTATTGTCTACTGAATTATTAAATAACTAATTTTGTTACTATATTATGTATATCTGAAGTGGATTGGGCTGGACATATTGCTAGAAGAGATGATAATAAAAGGACAATTGAAATCTTAAACTGGATTACCTACAAAGAAACCACATATGAGATGAATGGATAAAATAAGAAAGAATTCTAGGGTGATGTGGAGAAGAGACACTAGATATCAGAAAATGGATTGAACTTGGAGAAATCTTCATCCTGAAGTCAATTGGTAATGGTTAGAAATGACGATGATGATCTCGCCTAAAATGTTAGAAATTCATCCATCTTTGTTCTAAACTATAAATCAATGCCTTTCTATTTTTCTTTATAGTTTATAAAGTAATTGTTTTCTATATGCTTTTAAATATGGATCCGATTGTTTAACAAATTCTATTTTATAAAGATTGCTAGAAATGCACTTTTCATTCATTTAGTTTATATGGAATTTGAAACTATTTATTTTTTTAGAAATGTTATGAAAAATTATTGATTATACACTTATGATAACTTCGATTTTTTAGTTTATGATGTAAATCCCATATATTGTTGATGCAGTAAAATATCAGTTATATATTACATAACCACATGCTAAGATTATAAATCTAAAATATTTCATTCAGTAAAACTGAAATTATTGATAAAATTATCAAATAAAAATAAAGCGATTTTTTATTTATTTTCTATAAACAAAACATTTGAAATTTGTTTTATTTTATTTACATATATATGTATATTGAAAAGGTGAAACGAAGGAATAAACATAACCTAATTTTTGAAAACTGTCCAAACTCTAAGAGTGATTTCAATAAATAAATAGGAGAAAAATGTATTTTATATTAAAAGATCAACCAAATATTTTTACAAAATAATCAAATATTCTCAATGCTAACTTGGAAAAAAAATTCTAAATGTTTTAAATTGTTCAAAAATTAAAAAACAAACAAACTAGCAAATGCTATCAACAGAGGGCTATTGGAAGATCTCTATCTGGAGAATTTCCCTATCCTCAGACCGGTTTTATGTCTTTGGCATTCCTCAGTGGGGTGCTGGGATATTTCAGACAACAGATCTGGGATACCAACTCGGGCTGGCACTTGTCTGTAGTTTTTTAATTTGAAATGAATAAAATCAAGAATAAAAATGTCATCTGTTTAGTTCATAAATTTGCCTAAACAGATGTATTATTATTTTTAATTCAAAATATAATATTCAGAATTTTCTTAATGTTTATAATGTTTTTAAAAAACTCTTTTTGAGTATGAATCTTATAGTCACTCGTGGAAAAGATACTTCAGAAACTCTTAGCATTAGTAAAGATCAGTTTAAATATCTTCATAGGTAAAAAGGTGGGCTTGAATATTAAAATGCAGCACAACTACAATGTGTCTGCTGTTGCATTTAACAATTTAAAAGATAGTAATATTAGTTCAAATAACTTAGATGCTATTATACCAATTTTATTCTATAAAAACAAAATATCTTCGTTTAGCATATTGTTCATTAATCCTGAGTAATATCGCCCCTTGTATGAATTTATTGCATTTTAAGGAGAAATAAATTCTAATTTCCATTTTACGAAGTGATTTAAAAATTTGATGCATGATTTAACAATGAATAAATATTTTTTATTTTTGCAATCTGGTATGATTATAAAGAGGTCTATAGTGATTAAAAACCACATTATAAAATAATAATTGCACATATATAGCCCATTATGATATCATATGCAAAACATACTTGATTAGATGTAATTAGGATTATTGTAGAGAGGCCTTCAGGGATATTGTAGTTATTCAGTGGTTTTTTACTTTGACAAAACAAATCTCCATTAATTCATTTTGTATCTTTGTATTCAACCACATGAGACATATTTTTCTTGGCATTTAGTTATATTGAACTTTATGTTCTTTAATTTTATATTATTGTTTTAGTAATGCAAATAAAACATTATTAACAAATTAAAAAATATTGTAGTTTCTTTGTATTTTTATAAATATTTTTATATTCCTAATTTAATTTATCAGCAAGATAAGACTTAATATGATATTATTTTAGTAATTTATTTGAAATTTATTTTTTAGGAATTAAAACAGAGATCATGTCTCAAATATCACCCATATTTAATTGAAATTTTAAATTTAGATTTCATTGTTTCACCTAAAGAATGAACAATAAGCGATGTACCTTATATGGTTAGTAAATTGAGTGAAAGAGCATTTAATCAGGAAACATGTCAATAAGAAAGATAAACATATGGATTATTTTCACAATTTAAAAAAGATATTTGACTATAGTAAAACTGTTGTAAATTTATTCAAAGATTTGGCAGCTCAACTTGAAAAGTATTTTATAGTTTCATAAAAAAATCACACTGTTAATAGAAAAATGAAAATTAATAATAAACCATTAAACATCACATGATCACTATTTCCTATGCTTACACAAGCTGTTAAAACAGAGGCAAAACTCTCCATGCAATAGCGCCACCCAGTACAAGCCAGAATAACCAATGGATACAGAAAGATTTCTGCATAAAATCTAGGGCCTACTCATCCAATATTCCCAGACTAGTTTCTAGCTTGTGGCTTTCATCAGTTAAAGCTTTGGGTCTGAGAGTACTGCACCTAGATCTTAAGATCTAATGCAATCTTCCAACAGCCACCTTTTACTTATATAGTTAACTATAAAGCTATGAGTCCAAAATGAAAACACAATAATGTTTTAAATCCAAGCTCATTCACTGGTATAGTCATATAGATCTGAAACCAGTTCAGAATCTTTACATTTTAGTGTCTCTGGCTTGCATTGGGTGGCACTGCTGTATAGATAATAAACCAGCTATTTAGAGAATTTTAACTAGTATGGCTATAATAAATCCGAATAGCATTATTTCTTCAATTCTTTTGAGCAATAATACTATTTCCAGACAAATTGATGAGATAATTAATGATATTGAATAACAACTATCATGATCTTCAAAATACTGAATTCATCTTATAATTAAATGAAAGTACAATTTATGATAATGAAGCAATATTATGATCTATGTACAATATATTAAGAATGACAAAGACATAGATGAAGAAAGGATTAATTCATTTTTAATGTTGTAAAATATTCTTATTTGTGGTACTGACAAAATTCAGCTATGTTGAGTTGATAGCTTGGATTATCACTTTATTAAAACAAGAAATTTTAAATGGTTTTACTGTACACTGCATTTTACATTAACAATACTTAGTAACTAAAATATTAAGTAATAAATTGAACTATTCAATGACTTAGGAAAAATTAATAATTAACAAAATCAAAGGACATGTTTTAAATGATTATTTATTTTGAGAATTATATCATGAAAATGATAAAACTATAGGAACATCTATTACTGCATACAGAGGTCAGATAGATGACTAAGGGCCATTATCTCAAAATATTTTTCAGTTTGTTTAACACTGTAATTCAATTTTTAAATACAATTAAATTTCAAATTACTTTTAATGTTGAAATGCTATGAAATGATATTACTTATTTATCAGTCAGATATGAAAATTTTAATGGAGTTCTGATAAAACTGTATGGTAACTATATTAACTTTATCAAAATTAAAAGTTTGGTGACATCATTTTTAAAGTAACTAAATCTCTATACAAATAATATGACTTGTAAAGATTTATCACTGTTTTCATGTTTAAATTATATTAAGTTCAAAAAATATCAAGATACCAATTTGGAGATATATTGCATACATCTAGAAAATATTAAAAATTGATATGGACATTCACTTTAAATACCTAAAAGAGTTAATAATACTACATTGGCTTATTAGCCCATTTGATGTGGATGTCAATATAATGTCTGCACTTTTGTAAGAAAGTTTTAACATCAAAACAATATTGAAGCCAAAATATTATACACATAAGGTAAATTTGAAACATTTTGGATAAAAAATGAATGAAATCAAATCTTTAATTCCAGCATTTCCAACTTCTTATCATACAGAAAAAGGATTTAGAGTTATTCTTCAGTTGTTGTTTAAACAAAGAAATTGTTTGCAAATAATTAAAAGGTGATTTGAGGTTATTTTAAACTAATTTTGAACCAAATATAAACAATTTGGCTCAACTTCACCAACCTCATGGATCACATTAATAATAATTATTTGTCATGAGATATCAATTTTAAAGTTGTATGTTATTTTTGTGAAATCGGTATTTTGAATAAATAAATAAATTTGTATGATTTTTTTATAAAACATTTAAAACACACATACACAAACATATAAAACAAAATAATATTTAAAAAATTGTAAAAAAAAGGGGACAATATAGTGTGATATTTCTGAAAAGACTGAGAAACATAGACTGAAAGTACTGCAAAAATAATTTTTAAATGCTCCAGAATATTCTGAAAATATCATGGCAATATCATAAGAACAATCAGAATATTCTTAACTTGATGAATGCTGATTTTACAATTATAAAAATGTTTTTTATTGGATTGGATGACAAATAAAAAACTTAAAAAATATTTGATGGTCAGGTTAAACAGATCTCATGTGTGTTATAAAGAAATCTGTGAACTTTAAAAAAGATAAAATATGGATTTTTTTTACATTAGAATGATATTTCTAGGAATAGATTCAATACAGTTTTACATTTTTGAAAGCTGGTGAAATATTTTTTTCTGAAGAAATTTTTTTAGAAAAGATTGAAAGGCAGAACTGTAAGATTTTAATTTTAAAAAATGGACCAACATGTGATGCATGGATATATTTGACTTTTTGTCTCTCCATTACTTGAATTAAGATAGTAATACTATATTTACAAATGTGATTAATAATTTACACAGAGGCAAAACTCTCCTTACAGTAGCACCACTCAGATCAAGCTAGAGTAATCAATGGATGCTAGAAGGTTTGTACATAAAATCCCTATCTAATGCCTACTCATCCAATATCACCAGACTAGTTTCTAGCTTATTGCTTTCATCAGTGAGGCAATGGATCAGAAAGCACTGCACCTAGATCTTAGGATCTAATGCAACTCTCCAAAAAGTATGGATGCTGAACTGAATTCAAATCTATATGACTATACAAGCTAATGAACTTGAATTGAAAACATTATTGTGTCTTCATTTTGGACTCAAAGCTTTATAATTAGCTAATAAAGTAAAAGATGAATGCTAGAGGGTTGCATTAGATTTGAAGACCTAAGTATAGTGCTCTCAGATCCAAGGCCTCACTGATGAAAGCTACAAGCTAGAAACTAGTCTGGGGATATTGGATGAGGGATTTTATGCACAAATCTTCTAGCATCCATTGATTACTATGGCTTGCACTGAGTGGCGCTACTGTATGGAGTTTTGCCTCTGTGTAAACAGCTTGTCTATGCATAAAGAATGGTGATCATGTGAGATTAATAAAGTTAATGTTATATTTTACTTGCAAGAATTTCAAAGACAAAGATATTTTTATGAAAAATTTATTTAGAAATTAGATTCAAACATTTTCAATTACATAATAACTTTATTTAAGATAAAAATTAATCAATATGAACTGAAATTATCATTAAGTAAAAAATAACAAAATGCCAAGTTTTAAAATTATTGAGCAGATATATGATATTGTGCAATAGCAATCAAAATTCCATATTATGTTACAAAATTATTGTTTTATTCTTTAAAGTTAAAAAAAGGCGCCTGGCCTTGGGAGATTAGAGAAGTTGTAGAGTCCTGGAACCTTCCAATTTCAAGTCGGATGCGCTTTATTAACTTCACCAAACTGCTCAGGGTTTTATGAGTAAAATACCATTTTAAAACTAATCGATTTATTTTATAAAACATAAAACGTTATTGCATAAATATATTAAACATAAATATACAACACATTTAATTATAAAAACTAAATTACAACAAATCATAATTTTATTGAAATTATAAAGGTCACGATAAACCATTTGGCAGTAGAAATTTTATTTTAAAAATGTTTTACAAGAAGATTTGCTGCATTTGAAAATTTTAGAAATAAATGTAAAATAATTTGAGTGATTCGATATTTACATTTAAGCCTAAATGCAGCAAAAAATTGAATTTCGAAAATATTCAGACATAGATAACAAATAATTTAAAGTGTACGTTTCAGGCTGATCTGCTCATAATTAGTGTTCTAGTTTAATACAATTCCGTGTATATGATATTCTTTATGCCTTAGTCATATGTTTAAGTTTCAAATTCTCCATCCCTGAGTGGGATTACCTGGGTATATTCTGGTTGACTATTCTAAAAGCTTAGCTTAGGGCATACTTGAATAGTTAGCTAGTTCAGCTTCAATTCTAACTTAACAACATTTCAGAATTGGCACTGTTACTATACATAGTAACTCACTATTACTATTTAGAATATTTGCAGATGAGGGTATCTTTTAAAAACTGTGTTTCAAATTTAAATATATTTTTTCTAAATACAGCATTAAATAATTCCAAATAGACTAATTATTTATAAGATTTTTATTATTTTATATTTACTATATAAAAATAACATGTGGAATCTGTAATAAGACACTAGAAATGTTTTATTTAAGAATGCGGTGTAAGATTCTGTATATAATAATAAGGTCATAAGACTAATTAATATGTTCCAGTTTTCTGTATATAATGATATTGAATCTATTAATGTAAGAGCAGATCTACATCTGTTTGTGAAGCTGAAGCAACCTTTTCAAAAACAATATTTTAATAACGTGATGTAACAAAAAAAGCAGTCCTCATTTATACTATAAATAAATGCAACATCAGTTTGTTTCATAAAGTGTAAATTATTGAGAATAAAATTCTTAAATTGTTATATGTTGAAAGTAAGTTTTGTACGCAAAAAGTTAAAAGATATATATCATCATAAGATGTTAAATGGGAATGTATTTGTGATTTGCATATCAATTTGTATAATCAGCAAAATTCAAATTTAACTTTTTGTTTTTTATCGTTTTTCCTGGCTTTGTTTTTTTTTCCTTCAGGAATTAGAATTGCTACACTTACTTATGAATGGCTGCTTCTAATAATGAGTATTACATAAACAGTTATATGGAGAAAGAATTATTAAAGTAGAAACATTTAAAAGAAACTAAAATTAAAATATATTTACAACTGTTAAATAATTTTTTACCAATATATGTAAGTTTTGTTTACAATGACTAATAGTTGTCTTAGCAATCATTAAGTATCACTTAGTCATATATTGAACAGTAATGAAAGTATAGGTGTTGTATCGTTAATTTGACACTCTTATGTTGCCCTTCCCCTAAACAACATTATTAAAGCACCTAAATCCTATCAGAACTGTAAACTACTCAAAATGACAGTCATTTTGTAAATTTACTATATCCTTTATTTATTTGTTTCTATATTTATTTGTATATTGAAATTTGTGAAGTTAATTCCAGAGTTTTGTTTTATTATATATGTGATCCTTAATATACATTGTTTATAAATACATTTGAACATATATATATATACTTAAAATTTCTATTCCATGACATATACTTCAAACACAAATAATAAAAACATCTTTAAAAAGGTAAATAATTTCCAAGATGCATTAGTTTTTCCACGTTATAATAACATATTTTCATCATTTTTGTCCAATATTTAGCTATAGAAAATTCTTATAATTTAATTTATAAGTGTCAAATTTGGCTTCACTTCAGATAAATACATTAATAATTATTACTAATCACTTATTAGCTACACATAATTTTATTAATGTATTTGAAGATTGTGTGGTGGACAAAGAAATTTTAAAATACATTTAAAATGTTGCATGTGGATTAAAAGAGGGTTGGAGTTAAATTATTAATGCAATGTAATTGTTTTCAATAAGAATGGATATTAAACCACTAAACATCACATGATCACAATTTCTTATGCTTGCTCATAACTTATTAAAACAGGCAAAACTCTCCATATAGTAGTGCCACTCAGTGCAAGCCAGAGTAATCAATGGATTCCAGAAGGCCTGTGCATAAAATCCCTATATAATACCTACTCATCCAATATCCCCAGACTAGTGATCTAGATGCAGTGCTCTCAGATTCAAAGCTCTTCACTGACGAAAGCCACAAGCTAGAAACTAGTCTGGGGATATTGGATGAGTAGGATTTTGTGCATAAGCTTTCTGGCATCCATTAATTACTCTGGCTTACACTGAGTGACACTATTGTATGAAGAATTTTTCCTGTTTTAGGAATGGATATATTAATTCTTAATTAAGTTTAAAATTTATATCTAGACTATTGCAAATTTCATGTCATCTGATTTTCTAATAAATGCTCCACCAATCAACAGTTCTCTCTATTTTATAAAAGTTTTCATTTTGATACTTGCTACAACAAGTAAAAGTTTATTTTTTATTTATTGAAAGATAAAATCAAATCATAGCATTAAAAACATAGGCATATGGCTTTACTGCTCAGGTGTTCATAAGAGTTTGAGTGCCAGACCTGTGAGCACCAGATTGAACCTGAGACCTATCGATCCCAAGTCAAATACTCTACCAACTGTACCAAACCACACAGGGCATAGTGCTAATATTAATCAAGTATATTAATGTGTTTTTTCATTAATTTTATTATTAAATATATATACATATTAATTTATTTACTGCATTGCATTTATCATTATTTTTAATGTTTGTATATTCAAAATTAAATAAATAATATTAATGAAAGAAATAGAAACTGTTATTTAAGAAATAAATTTTGTCCTTATAATCACAAATAAAAAAGTAATAACCAATATATAAAAAAAGCTGTAGGAAAACTTACTACAAATATAAAAAAAAAAAAATCAAGATATAAGAGAACTATAGAAAAATAGATTAATAGTATTTTACAAACAATAAATTTTATAATTAAAGATGTGATTTAAAAAAATATCCATTCAAAATATTATTTACGTATAATCATTTGCAATAGTCAGGCCACACATTGCTGATTATATATATATGCAAAAATTAAATAAAAAATATCTTTATAATTAATGATTTAAACAGCTTAACATTGCATTTAAAAATATAATTATAAAATTGTATATAAAAAAGGTATATAGGTTTTTGAAGTGAAAGTAAAACTACATTAAAATTTAAAAAAAAAACCCAGAAAGTTAAAATGTTTAAATATTTTACAGAAATTTATTAATGATTCAGAAATATTAGTGCCCATATGTAAAATTTTTAATAAAACAGTAATATGACTTTAAAAAAAATTGAAATCTAAATCTTGCCTGATCAAATGTATACAACAATAAATTTCAATTCACTGAATTCTGTCTAGTTTAATATGAAAGAAAAAATAAATATGCTCAGTATAAAAATAAAATGTAAAAGAGTGAACAAAATTGTGATAAAATTTTAATGCAGATAACAAACCACTCAAAATACAGAGAACTCTACAAAATCATATTTGGAACATTTTTTAAAATATTTTAATATATTTATGTGAGATTTTAATTAAACTATGAATCATTTAATCCCTGAATTGAAAAAAAAAGACAAAATTAACTGTTGAACATTTAAAAAATTACATTTATGAATTACAAATCGTTTTCAGTAAAATTACACTTTTCATAATATATTTATTATAATACTTCATTCAACGTACAATAGTTTTGACTAATCAACAGTTAACTATTACATAAACATATAATAAACATATTTATCATTATTTATGAATATTCCAAAACATATATACACTCTTAACAAATTCCATCAATTAAAAACTAAAAACATTTAATAGCTTTAATTAATTTGTGTAAATACTAAACCAAACATATATATTGTAATACAATATTTTAATGAATGTTGAATGTTTAGATGGAAATCTTGAATGTGTGGAGTAATCCATTTACATCAACTTAATTAGGAAACACTAACATAGAACAAACTGCCCCAGACCAAGAGTCAAAGTAATGTGGCAGACTGATATATCAATTCACACTAAAATATTAATATTTTTGAAAATATTTAAAATTGTAATCTTTTAACCAAACAGTTTTATTTAAGTGTGACTATTTAAAAATGTATTTTTTTCAGGAGGGTTATTTTATTTTAATATGACAAGAAAAAAGCTATTTATTTTTCCCAAATGGCCTTTTTTAAAACAATATACATTTTCCAGCTGAGCTTCCCTTTGAAGAGAATTGGAATACTTCATAGAAATTAAAGAGCTTTGGATTTGTTTTGTCATTTTCATTTATTACTATAAAAAAATGAAAAAAAAATCCTGAATAAGATATACCTATACCACTCAACAGTTCAGAAAATATGAGGAATTGTAAAAAAATTTTTACTGAGCAGGCTCAATTCTGACATGGTATTTTGATTATGCATTACAACATCATTACTATAGAAATCTGCCTCAACTCTTTTACAGAGGTGAGTTGGTATGTTTATAGAAACCATTTGTATGATTATTTGTTCCACAATAAACTTTTGAAATAATGTATAGGAAATTCAAATTATTTAAATATTTTAATATTTCTATTTAAATTAATCATATTTCCTTAGTGAAAAGAAACATTGGAAATTATGGTGAAATGGTTTTTGGATACTGTGATATAACAATACACTAACATTCTTCTTTTTATGATTTCAATTTTTCTCAGATAAACTTGAAAGTTTATTCTTTCATGTTGCAAAACGATTTCTTTAAACTGTAAATCAGAGCAATCAAACCTAATTCTAGTCATGGAATCAACAGTGATTGAATGTTGATGACTAAGTAGTTGATGTGAATACTACTTTTATCTAATAAAAATATATTTATTGTCTTTGTAATCTAACATTTATAAAATAGAAAATCAAATATCTTTCTGCTCTAAATTAGAAATTATAATTGTATGTATACAATGTTTATATCAAAATCAATATAAATATTGAAAGTCTATAAAATATAAAACCTAACATTTATGTATAACAGGAAAAATAAAAAGGATTGTTTGTGTAATCTCAATGTATATATAATCAAAAATCTTTCACCAAACAAAATAGAAATCCTAATTCTATGTATAAAATATAAATGTCAAAATCTGTATAAAATATATTAAAATAAATAATGATCTATTCATTTCAGTGTGAATTATGTGATCTTCAAGATTGAGAAATGGTTTTTAGAGTTGTGAGGTTGCTAATAAATATAGGATTAAAAAAATTTAAAAGAAAATTATTATATATTGTACTAATAATAGACAATATACAAATGTTAAAATAAAGTATTACTTTTCATAGTTAAAATAAATCAATAATGTAATAAGTTTTATTAACAATATTTAAATTTAAGACAAAATAGTCAATTATATTAAAACTTTCTCTTATCAAAGAATTTTCTGCAAAACAACTCAATTTTTAACAATTAAAAAGATTAAGCCTGTTTGATAAGAGATTTGAAAACAATAAACAAAATTCAGGCAATTTAATAATTATTTTACAAGTTCATTTAATTAAACAATGAAAATGTTTATGAAATTCTTGTAATTCAAATAAAATCAGATGTCAACAATAAGATATTGTCAAGCATTGGTGGTTGAAAGATCAGCACAGCTGCTTTACAAGCAGTTGTCCCGGTTAGCGAATTCACTTCCCGGCCAATACTATGACACATTAAAAAAAACAATAAGATATTCAAAGTGTTAAAAATAAGTTAAAGCCTATGAAAACAAGATTAAACATGTTAAAAGTCAAGAATTAAAACTTATATAAAATCAGGTTTTCTTAAAAGCAGTCAGTCTGGATTTTTGTTTAATCAAACTGAAAGGAACTTCAGTATGATGAATGAGTAGAGAAGTGAACAACTGCCACAATATAATCTGATCTTTTGAATCTGACATGCTATTTTTGAACAAACTTCTAATTAAAATAAAAAACAAAGTTTACTTCAAACTTCAAAACAGGAGAATATTAAAGTAATTTTGACCACTTTCAAATAAGTTGATAAATATTTGTCATTGTGAAGAAATTGAATGATGGATCTAGAACATGGGCTTTGTAAATTAAAACAACTGTTTAATTTTTTTTCTAAAGTAATTTAAGTTTACTTTAGTATATTTAATTCTAACAAACTTTATATTATTATTTAATTGTTTGAAAAGAACAGTTCACTTAAAAAATGCAGCATTTGTGGTTAAGCTTTTACAAATATTCTAACTGCATTTTAAGATCGAAATTTATTTTCTTTTTCTTTAATGTTTACATGTTTTGTCAGTTAAAAAAATAAGAAAGATATAATATTCATTTTAAATTTAAAGTGCCCATGCTAGCATATATATAAAATAAAGTGCCCTTGTGTTAAATAATGAAAGTAATATAATTATTAAAGATTTATTTGAATTCTGATTGAGTTCATTTGTATATAAGTTAGCCTTCATTTTGATTGCTATGCAATTGGATTTTATGTATGCAAAGTTTATATGTATGCAGTCCCCTAGTTATGAACTTAATTGGTTCCTGACATGTGTTTGGAAGTTGAAATTGTTTGAAAGTAGAGGTATATAAAAAAACATCAAAAAGGGTTTTTAAAATACAGTATTTATTTTTTATTGATTGGTATCACCACAAAAATTTAACAAATATCTATTACTTTATTATATCATTTTCATTAAATATATCTTCTTTGTTTTGTATTTATTTTGATAGATTTGTTTATCATTTTTATATTTTTTAAATTTTGTTATATGCATTTATCATATTTTGCTTATACTTCTATAATGTTTTATTTCATAAATATTATTTTCATTTTTTTTTGTTTTATTATTTACTGTTCAATATATCTACCATATTGTGACTTTTTTTTTAATTAACCACTTTTATATTTACATTATTTTAAAATAATTTTTTACTAATTTTATTTAGTCTGTTTGCAATTCTTATATCATTTGTTTTTATATCTATGTACTTAAAATCTTTATTAATAGTTTTGTTATTTACTATATATTTTTTTTTCATTTTTTAAATATTGTTTTCTATTATTTTAATTGGATAATTATTATTTATAAATTCTTTTTTTAGTTTTTCAATATTTTTCCTTGTACATGGTTTTATTAGAGCAGTTATTAATTGTCCTATATATTTTTATATTTAAATTACTTCATGTTTGTATTTCAATATCTATTTGATATTAATTTTATTACTGTAATCTTTTCTTTATACTGCTGTGTAGGATTTGTTTTTATTAACAAATTGGTATTTAAATACTGATATGAGATATAAAATAAATAATTACTGCTCTAATAAAACCTTTATGAAGATGAAATTGATAAATAAAAAATTTTTAAATAATCATTACTACTCATTTAAAAAATAGAAAACAATATTTCAAAAAAAAATTGGGAAAAAAGTATAATAAATAACTAAAGTATTATTAAATATTTTAAATATGTATAACAACAAATGATATAAGAATAACAAATATTTTAATAATGAAAACAATAAAGATATAAATGGTATTTATGAAATAAAATGAAATAAATGTAAACAAGGAAATATGATAAATACATATATAGAAGAAAAAAAAAATCCACCTATAATAAAATTTAAGCGATTTAAAAATGATTTAAAAATCTACCAATATTCATACCAAACATCATACGATCATCTTTTCCTATGCATATACAAGCTGTTAAAACAGTGAGAAACTTTTCATACAGCAGTGCCACCCAGTGCAAGCAATAGTAATCAATGGATGCAAGAACATTTATTCATAAAATCTCTATCTAGAGCATACTCACTCAATATCCCTGGAATAATTTATAGCTTACACTCTTTTACCAGTGAGAAGCCTTGGATTTGAGAGCACAGCACCTAGTTCTTAGAATGTAACACAATCCTCAAGCAG
The DNA here is from genome assembly GCA_028023455.1 of Epiperipatus broadwayi. NCBI lineage: Eukaryota > Metazoa > Onychophora > Udeonychophora > Euonychophora > Peripatidae > Epiperipatus > Epiperipatus broadwayi. The sequence continues at coordinate 1,453,354 of JAQFVV010000143.1, read as the reverse complement.
CCACCCTTTGCACTTTTAGTTAACTATAAAGCAATGAGTCCAAAATGAAAACATATAGTGTTTTCAATACAATCTCATTCACTTGTATACATTTTGGTGTCTTTGGTTCTTTAATAACCATAGTCATCATCATTCCATGTCCAGGAATGGTATTAAAACACTAAACATTACATAATCACCATTTTCTATGTTTACACGAACTATTAAAAGTGAAAATCTCTTCATACAGTAATGCCACTCAGTTCAAGCCATAGTTATTAATGGATGCAAGAAGACTTGGGCATAAAGTCTCTATCCTAATATCTAGGTGTAGTGTTCTCAAATCCAAGGCTCCTCACTGATAAAAGCCACAAGCTTTCAGTACTATGACTTGCACTGGGCAATATTAATGTATGAAGAATTTGTAATTGTTTTAGCAGCTTGTATAAGCATAGGAAATGGTGATCATGTAATATTTAAAGGTTTAATAACATTTCTGCCCCTAGAATGATGGACACTATGATTACAAAAGAACTAAAGACACCAAAATGTACAGCTACTGAACTGGAATCAAATCTATATATTTATACAAGTAAATGAGCTTGAATTGAAAACACTATTGATTTCCATTTTGGACTCATAGCTTAATAGTTAACTAAAAAGATAAAAAATGGCTTCTGTATGGTGCATTAGATCCTAAGATCTAGGTGCAACACTCTTCGGTCCAATACTTCTCATTGATGAAAGCTACAAACTAGAAAGTAGTCTACGGATATTGGATGAGTAGGCCCTAGATAGGGATTTTATTCACAAACCTTCTTGAATCCATTGATTACTAAGTCTTGCACTGGTTGACACTGTTGTATAAACAATTTATCAATATTCATACTAATGAAAATAAAACAGAAAGGAAAGTAAAAGAAGCTTATACAAAATGAAACTACATCCCAAGCTAAATACTGATTCTGGAACTATTAATTAATCATAAGCAAAGTTTTTACAGTTTTCAATTTGTGTACACATATGGATATATATATATATAAAGTGTATAGGAATTTATGTATATATAATAGAATAATTGTGGTAATATTAATTATAAGTTATTGAAAAAAAAGGAAAATCACCCAGAGCATATTTAATAGAGAGAAAGTCAGACGTTTACTATTTTGTTTTATTTTAAAAATAAAAGTACAGCAGTTAGGTTTTTTTTTCTTATTCTTCTTGCTTCAGTGAATGCGTGAGTGAACTCACATTAGGTAAAATGTAAGTAAATATGTTTCCCTCAGTTTGTTATTAATAATAATAATAATAATAATATTATTATTATTATTATTATTATTATTTAAAATTTGGTTTATACATGCATATAAAAAAGCATGCCGTTATATGTGTGTGTGTGTTAAAAAGTACTATACATTTGCAGTTCAGTAAACAATGTATTTAATTCGAATCTATACTATTCTCTATACTTTTAAAAGTGATGAAGGAGGCTTGCAACAAAATATAGTATAGTTTGTGACTTCATTGTATATTTATGTGTGTAATATATGCAGTTTAAATTAAATGTACATACGAAAGTATCTTTATTCTAAAATATTATTTTATTGTTAAATCTTTAAATTTTGCTACTAATATTCTAAACATAGACATTAGCTTGAAATGCAATCGATTGTAACAAACTAATTAAACAGATAACGAAGGAATTTAATTAGCAAAACCCAATCTAATTAAATCCCACCTTAATTTATAAGTTACTCCAGAAAACAAAAGAAAGAAAACATATAAAAGGGAGGCCATTTTTGAAAAGAACAACAGAGTGAGTACAGAGCGTTTTAAGTGAATTAGAGCAGAGCATTAGTTGCAAAGAACAGCGTGGGAATTGCGTATTACCCTCGTGGAGAAAGAAGAGAAGTTAGACGTAGAAACTAGACGTTCAGAATTATCGTGCGAGTATTCGTTATCGTGTGTTCATAGTGTATTTTTCTAACACAGCTCAGTGGGAATCAGAACTTTGTATAAACTGTAAATCAGTTAGTATCGATCTGTTTGGAGAATTAAACCAACTAGTTCGCAAATTAACTTTTGTGTGCAGTAATTGAAGAGTCAATATACTGCAATCTGGCGCAGTCGACAGGATTAGTTGAACCTAAAAACCACAGTGAATAACCAGCTATTAATTAGAAAATGTCAGTTTTCGGACAAAACTCTATTGGAGAGTTCGACGTGGAAAACGCGGCAATTGGCCACTATACCTGTCACAAATCGAAAATTTCTTCATTTTAAATGGCATTGAAGACAACAAGTGGAAAGTAGCTGCCCTTTTATGTTTCTCAGGAAAAAAAATTATTGAAATCGCCAATAAATTATACCAAAATCCCGTAGATGAGAATGTACCAGTCAAGGAATTATCCCAATGGCTAAACGAATTTTTTATTCCTCGCCCATCCCGACATATAGCATGCCTACAGTTAAGGAATAGAAAACAACTAAATAGTGAAACAATCAAACAGTATAATTTAGCTCTCAAGGAACTAGCGAAAGATTGTGTGTACGGTGATTTCGTAGAAGAAATATTATTAGATCAACTGTTATGGGGAATGTCTGACGACAGGCTCAGACAACAGCTGTTAACAGAGGCAGACCTAACCTACGAAAGCGCTATAAAGAAAGGAATAACGTTTGAGCTAATTCTAGAACAGGCACAGGCCTTCAGATCAAAAGAGAAAAGTTACGAGCAAGTTTTCAAAACTGATAAAGCAGAAATACGTTCGTTTCAACGGGAACCCCAGAGAAATTATGGAATTAAATGCTACTGCTGCGGGAAAACAGGCCACATAGCTAAAGACTGCAAATGGAAACAAGAAACGTGTTTCAATTGCCGAACTAAGGGTCACCTTGCACGTGCATGCAGACAATCACCAGAAAGGGATAGTCGACAAAGGAAATATAGTCCAGACACAAATGGTAGAGTGTATAGTATTAAATATATATCTACCAAGGGGGAAAGAGATAGGACCATTGCGCAAGCACAAACAGAGGTCATTAAATTACAAAATCAATTTGAAGATGATCGGAAAGACTCTGAACAGAAGCAGTGTAAAGAGCAACTTTAGATTCACATACAGATGATAGATATGTTGGTCGCAGAAAAAACAAAGCTGCAGTCATCCCTAGCACAAAGTCAGCAGGTTATAAAACAGAAATCAGATGAACTCGAAGAATTTCAAGTAAGATTGAAGGCTTCTAGACAACGAGTAATAGAACTTGAACAACAAAACTCAGAACTTAGTGAAAAATTGCAAAGTAAACTCGCAATATCAGAATTATCCGAACAGGTAGAGAGTTGGCAGCTGTATGAAATGGAACCACAAGAAAAAATGGCTGAAAGTGAAAAGGAAGAAGACACTTCTGAAGATTTTTTAGAAGAGCAGCAATCTTTAACCAGTGAGCTGCCAGATACAAAAACTGTAGAGCAAGGAAAAAATCAGACTCTCTCCAAGTGGGAGAAAAAAGCACGCAGGGCGGCAAGGAAAAAGAATTTGCACAAATTTCAAGGTTACATCGGTTAATCGTAAAAATAAAGTTTTCTCCAGTTTGGAAAAAGAAAAAATAAAGCACCGAGGAGTCACATCATGGGGTTTTCTGGAGTAAGGGGAGGTATTGTAATATATGCAGTTTAAATTAAATGTACATACGAAAGTATCTTTATTCTAAAATATTATTTTATTGTTAAATCTTTAAATTTTGCTACTAATATTCTAATCATAGACGTTAGCTTGAAATGCAATCGATTGTAACAAACTAATTAAACAGATAACGAAGGAATTTAATTAGCAAAACCCAATCTAATTAAATCCCACCTTAATTTATAAGTTACTCCAGAAAACAAAAGAAAGAAAACATATAAAAGGGAGGCCATTTTTGAAAAGAACAACAGAGTGAGTACAGAGCGTTTTAAGTGAATTAAAGCAGCGCATTAGTTGCAAAGAACAGCGTGGGAATTGCGTATTACCCTCATGGAGAAAGAAGAGAAGTTAGACGTAGAAACTAGATGTTCAGAATTATCGTGCGAGTATTCGTTATCGTGTGTTCATAGTGTATTTTTCTAACACAGCTCAGCGGGAATCAGAACTTTGTATAAACTGTAAATCAGTTAGTATCGATCTGTTTGGAGAATTAAACCAACTAGTTCGCAAATTAACTTTTGTGTGCAGTAATTGAAGAGTCAATATACTGCAATGTGCTTGAGATATTTATAAATAATGATAAATAAATATAAGTATATTAGATAAAGTCATTATGTAATGAATAATTACAATAGAATATTTTTTAGATCTGAAAAATATTACTAATCAGTTGAAACTCGCACAAATTAAATAATAGAAGCAAAGCAGTAAGAGTGGAAGACATTTTGAATGTCTTAAAATGATTACATCTAGATTATATAGTGGAAGACATTTTGAATGTCTTAAAATGATTACATCTAGATTATATATTTCAAAACTAAAAGTGTTTTCACTTTTCCTTCCCTTTCTTCAAATGTAAATAATATCCACATTATATCCTTCCCTTTCTTCAAATGTAAATAATATCCACATTATATAACAATAAAATATATAAATTATTAAACCCGTATAATTATATTGAAAGTTAAAATTAATGATTTTTTTCACTATATATATATTTTAAAACTAGAAGGGTTTTTTATTATCCTTCCCTTTCTTCAAATGTAAATAATATCCACATTATATAACAATGAATATCCACAATATATATAACAATGAAATATATAAATTATTAAACCCTTACTATTTAGTTTGGATTATTATTTAGCATTAATATAAACTTGTATAAGTACGCAATAATATTGTTGACTTTGCTTACTGTATGATGCATGTAATAGTTGTGTAAAAGGGGAAGGAGAGAAAAAATGTTCAAAAAAAATAAAATCTAGATGATACTATGTGTAATGGTTGTGAAATTTCACTATAATTTGTTGTTAAATTGAAATGGCAAAAAAGCTTTAATATATTAAGTAATATATTATATTTGATGTTGTATAACAATTTTTTATTTTATTTATTTATTTATATGAAAGAAATAAAAAAACAACATAATGGATTATAGTGGTTTCCATTTTATGATAAGATTATTTAACAATATAAACAGTTATCATATTTTAAAATTATCAGTTAATTATTGAATATGTATTGGCTATCCATTAAAAACCAATAACACAAATGAGGAAACTCAGCAGAGATAAGAAGATAGAATTACAATATTGTGTGTCATGATGCATAATGCTGCATGGCATGTGATATAATAAAGATAATTAATTGTTTCAGAGGTTCACCTGAACATTTACTATTCTGTTGCTTTCAAATTATGTGGTATTGTAATGTATTTGAAAAATCATTTATAAAAATTATTCAATTAAATCTAATTAATATATGTTTTAAAAATTTTTAAATCTTAGTATTCTGTATGTTTCTGAAAAATATTTCAGGTTTATTTTTCAAAAGCTTCAACAAACAAAAATTATAAAATTGCAATCAATGAACGATTAAAATTCAGAAATACTATATAAGAGATACATAAATATATTAACAATAGCATTTCATGAAGAGCTATTTGGTAAAAAAAAGTAAAACCTTTTCTAAATACTAAATGATCCAGTGCCTAGAAAAATGTTGGATTGCCTGGTGATTCTTTATTGATCATCAGGGTTCAATCTAAATCAGATCTACTTTTGTCAGTCTTCAGTTTATCATAAATTTATAAGAGGGGTGTTTGCTACTTTCATATACCCAACACACTTTGAAATAGCATGTAACATTATGTTCATTTGGACCGCAATTCTCCTGTATGCCAAAAAGTTTTGATTCTTGAAAATGAATTAACAATTTCTATTGGTTTGCTCAATATAAGAAAATATGGCTATCACTTCCTCAAATCTCATGTGTTCTTATATCTTATAGTTCACATGTAAATAGTTTTTTAATTAGTATATTAAAAACATGACAATTATATTACATAATATAAATGTCTGAGCTATATATATATATAAACTTTTAAGTTAGAGTAATTTTTTTTAAAAAAAAAAATTATAATATATTTATGTAAAATATAATAAGGGTCATCCTAAAACATTAAGCTATCACATTTATTGTTTTTGTTAAGTAGTTAAAAAATTCAAGAGGAAGCTAAAAATTAGCCTGCTACAACAAAGTTGCTTCTTTTTCATTAGTCAATCATTAGATTAGAGATTATCCAATAATGGTTAATATTTCTGTAGTATAATGTTCATTACACAACTCTCACATAAGGTAGAGATTGGTTTCTATTCTTTTAACACATATTTTCCTTGCATTGTTTTATTCCTTTCTTTATAAAAAATAAACAATCACTTCAACGATTTAGTAATTGTGTCAGAAATGTTTATATATATATATCAACAATTTCAAACTATTGTGAAGGCAACCTCCTTTTAGCAATAAAGGTGAAATCCCTTTATATATATATATTTTCTCACCAAAACAAAAAAAAATGTGTAAATGAGGCATATGCCAATTTAAAATAAATATACAAATTACAGCTAAGAAATACATAGAAATAATCTGAATCACATTCTTAAAAACCTCAATTATTGCCATGATCTGATCTAACTCTTGGAAAATAAGAGTTAATGTAATTTTCTTATACTACAATAAAATTGATTTGATAATGCTATGTAGATATGATTCACGTAATGGTAAAATCATGTAATAATAATGATAAAATTGATCTCAGGGTTCTTGATAAAACAAATATATTTTGATTTCTCATATTGTTGAATAAACTGAATGAGATCCTAATTGAATATAGGAGACATACATTTTCCTTATAAGTTAATGTATTCTAATGTACCATAATAACAATAATCATAATAATTAAAGAAATATTAAATTTAAATAATACAATCATGAAACAATAAAATTTAGAAGAACAACGTTTACCTAGGATGACATTCTAATATCAATAATGAAAAAGGTAACTTTTATACCATTCTGATATTCATTAACAAATGCAATTTTAAAATTATCTTCAAAATAATGTACAACTCTCATGGATATAATAATTTAAACAATATGCATTTGTCTGAATGTTTGTGATTATGGTATATTATTAGATGTGATGTGTTGGACTATTTCCATTATCTATGAGTGAATGTTGAATGTACAGAAAATTTTAAACTTTATTTAAATAATAACACATAATTAGACAACACAGGTTAGTAATTACACAATGTTTCAAGTACTATCATTCTCCATTTTCAGGTGTTGCTGTCCTGATATGCACAGTGACGGTATTTGCATAGAAGTTGAACTCATATCTTTAGATTCTTGAATATCTGAATTTAAGGCAAATGCTCTAACCAACAGGTATTCTGTCAAAGCTAACAGGTAGTAGAAATTTGATATATTTATATATGACGGTTGGTTCAAATCCTCCTAAGTCAAAGGCAACAGATAGTAGAAATTAGATATATTTATGAATGAGGGTGGGCTCGTCCTCCTGAGTCCTTGAAGGCACTCAGGAGGATTTGAACCAACCCTCAAATTTCTACTATCTGTTGCCTTTGATAGAATAGCTCAGTTGGTTAGAGCATTTGCCTTAAATTAGGACTCAGGAGAATTTGAACTAACCCTCATATAAATATATCAAATTTCTACTATCTGTTGCCTTTGACAGAATAACTCAGTTGGTTAAAATGTTTGCCTTAAATTTGATATTCAAGAATCTAAAGGTGCAAGTTTAACTTTCTATGTCACTGTGCATATCAGAACAGCAACATCTGAAGAAGAGTAAAGAATAATTCTACTCGAAACATTGTTTAATTACTAACCTGTACTGTCTAATTGCGTGTTATTACTAACAAGTTGTTTGTATTTGAAAAGTTTAAATAAAGTTTAAATTTTTCTGTACATTCAACATTCACTCATGCAGTCTTAAATGAATTTAATTTTTAAAGTAAATCAAACAAAATAATATTAATTTGAATTCAATTCGAACCTTTGGATCTGCTATTCTAATGCAACTTCACATTTTCAGTTTGTATCCGTATTTGTATATGGTACTATGTATCTGATTTGAATAAAGGTTATTAATAATTAATGAACCAAGAAACCATATAGAGACAAAGACTAAAATTTAATAATAATATAAACAAATTGATTTACAATAAACATTAGTTCACTTTAACTTAATTACTAAGATAACATTTTACATGAGGTCCTTTGCCAAACATGGGCAATGGTGAACATGATGTATTTACTCCTGTCTTTCACACCACTCCTAAGGTTGGCCCTTTTAATATAATTCTAAGAGAGTCAAGGTATCTTGAGAAAAAGCTGGTTAAAATTTATGGTAGTAATATGAACAGCAATGGTATAAGCTCACCCAGGCAAAATACAGTCTGGTAGTTAGTCTAGGGAAAGTTTTAATAGACTGTATTTTGCCTGGGTGAGCTTATACCATTGCTGTTCACAAGATTTCTCAAAAAAGAAATCTCCTGGAATGCAAAGCAGCTTTTCTTTTACAGTCATATTCTTAGTAGAACATTCAAGGAAGAACTTTCACAAGTGTTTTAAATGCTCTTCTAAATTGAGGGAGGTGATCACTGATCACCACATCATTCATAAAACAGATGATCTGTGCTTTGATTTCCTCAGACAAGACCTGATCTAAATACCTCATTAGAGCACTCCACTGTTGATCAACTTAAAAGTCACTCTTTTAAATACATGGATTTGAACCTGGTACTAAAACATGGTGTACTTTTGATCTCAGATATCCAATACCATCTTCCAACAGCTGGTAGTCAAATCTACGATTGAGAAGACATTTTTTCCCACCAGTCTCACAAAGATCTCTGGTATAAGAGTGGCACATCTCTCTCTGGAATCATTAATTTATTTAACTTATAGTTATCAAGACAGAGCCTCACAGATCTGTCTCTCTTCTTCATGACTACTAATGGGTTGCTGTATGGCAATTGACTCTTTTTGATGCCCCCAGTCTTATCATTTTCTAGATTTGAGCATTGATCTCTGCTTGAAATGATATCAGGTAGGTTGTTGTCTGGAAGTGAATCTCCTCATTAAGCTGTATCTGATGAATATAGTTCTTGGTCTCTCCTGGGGTATTGGAGAAGAGAAGACCCCCATATTCTTCTATAGCACTCCTGCAACAGTGCATTTTCTTCTGGCCTGTTCAGGGATGATCTTTTAATTTTACTAGTAATTAATTCCTTCTCAGGACTTGGTAACAGACATCTGGATCCAGATATCTGGAAAGTTGATCAGATCTTCCAAGTCTAACTTTCTCTTGGTACAAGAAAATTAACATTCTGGTGGTAGTCAACTACACATCTATGTTCCCTGAAAAAATCAGTCCCTACTACTATATCTTGATTCTACCCTGTGATGACCGAGAAAGAGTGGCCAAGAATCATTTGGCCCAATTTAAGATCCAGCCAAAATTAGTACCTTTCAGTCTTGATCTTCTTACCATTAGCCAGAGTCATTTAGGTAGCACTGACTGGCAATTTTATTACTAAAGGTGATTAACCCTCTAGCTGCATCAGCCTTTCCTTGGAGGTTAATTGTACCTGTACACCAGTATCTATCACTGCAGTCACTCACAGGGTACCAAGTTTGAGATTGGCCACTGGGCATGGTCTTATTTGAAATTCAGACCCAGGTTCATCAGACACCATGATTGTGGACATAGAGGCTTTTTTTAAACATTTTGTTCCTTGGTTGATTAATGGGGCTCTGGTAGAAGAAATAGTCTAATAGAATCCCCTGAAGTTTACTGATTGCTAATCTCTATAATGTCTCTTGACTCTCATTTGTCTTGGGTATTATGGGGAGAGGATCCCCTGTGGGCATCAATTAAAAACTGTCATGGCCTGATACCTTGGAGGCTCTGCTTTACTGACTTTTTCCGGAGTTCTTTATTGAAGTGTGTATAATTGATCATGGTCAAGAACTCCACCATTTCCTCAATGACCATGATCCTGAATCCTACCATCATTTGCTGAACCTGAAGTGACATATATTTGTTGAACTATGAGGATCACCTGAGCATCTGTGAAGGTGATCAGGGATCAAAACTGATGTACCTGCCTCATAAAAAATTAGTAATGTGTCTCTTTGGGCATTGATCTATAAGGTTTATATGGGATGGTGTGGTAGATCCCATTTTGGCATTCCACACTGCCTAATGGCATGCAGTAATTCTTGAATGTACAGGGTTTGTCTGTCTGGCAATCCCACCATGACTTAGCACATCCTTGGAGGTAGTGAATAGCAAGAGCAACCTGGTCTGATGGCCCCATCTTGTAGAAATGAAACAATTCCTGTAAGCTTTCCATGTGTACCTTCAGACTCTTCCCCAATGTCCCCCTTAAAAGTCTTGATTTGTAAAAATTTGACCATTTGGGTCTGAAGGTCCATCTCTCATACAGGGTTCATTTTAAAAAATTTCTCTATGGTTCCTCTAAATTTCTAAAGCCACTGTCTGGTACAGTGTTCCTTTGATTGGCCTTGGTCTGGAATCCCTATGAGTGATGATTCACCCCACAGACAAACAGATTCTTTTCAATCTTTTCCCAAAATCTAAAATTCATGGTAGCACAAGTTTCTACCCACCTTGATCCTCTATTCCCACATTTTTAGTATTCTCTTTTGTATGTTTCTATACTCCCCCTATACTCCCCCTACTAGCCTGACAAGATCTGCATTCTTTCTTCTGGATGTTGCGCCACAACTGTATCCATTCCCAGGTTATGATATTATTATGAATGAGTCTCCTTCAACTTATATAAGATTTCCTTTATCTCCTTCAGTGCCTCTTACAATTATTGTAATTATTGTATGGCTTCTCCCTGTTCCCATCATTCTTGGCCCTGTTCTGCATTGTCCTCTGTTATTTTCTTTTCTAGGCCCTCTTTGATTTCTTTTATTGTCTCATTTAGGGAGGCCTCTTGCACTTCTACTTTACCACTGATGACCTCAAATTCCCCTCTTAATTCCTGTATGGTGTTGGTTTCTTCTTGCTTCATATCTAGAAGTCACTTTAATTATGAACTTCTCCATACTTCCACTAACAATCTATTCTCAACTCATCTGGCTCTTCTTCATTTTTGTCTCTCTCTTCTAGACTTTTCCACTTTTTCATATTTCTAACATATCCTGCTTGTTTCTGGCCTTCATCATTCAATCTCTCTCATCCATCTTTAGATTAATCCTTCAATCTCTCTCGCTCATCTTTTGATCCATCATTCAATTTGTCTCCCTCATATCCTGTAAGATTATGATCCAGCCTGCAATATATTCCTCTTGACATCTTTCACTGATTCTTTCTCTTGACTTACCTTGGATGGGTCTTTAACATATATGGGACTTTCCATGAATTCTTCTTCTACACATTGGCTCATTTCTTCCTTCGCCTGTGCTTATTTCTCCTTTGGTCTCTTCTCCCACACTTACTCCCCCCTTCAATATTTTCTCCACATACTTCCCCTTCAATCTCATCTCCCACACCTTCAATCTCTATTTCTGAGCTACTGTTCATATTGATTCTAATTTTTGGGTCCCTTTCATGTCCTATTTTATTTTGTTAGCAATGACTCAATATAATAATTTTGTAATATGGCTGTTTACTATCCCCCCTCACCATAGAATGGCTATCTCTCTAACTTTCCTGACTTCAAGCCTACTACATATTCTTATCCTTATCCTATCCTTAATCCTCTTCTCATCTTTTTAACTCAATTCTGCCTGATTTGCATTCACATAGTATTAACAATAATCAATTATATAATAATAATAATAATAATAATAATAACGTGAAAGCTAAACACCTTCAAACAGATACGCTTTAAAAATGCTTACGTGACAGCCAATCAGATGGAATAATGGCATCACATGGGACTCTAAATTCTAAAACACAAGCCAGAACTATTAGAAAAAAATGGGACCCATCTTAATCTATGACTCCAGCATTTTGAACTAAGAGTGTGAAGCTTAAATACCTTCACATTTAATCCACTAAATATTATATATATAAATTAACAACGCGAAATCATCCGATTTACAACGAAGCAATATTTACATTTATTAATATCATTTCATTAGATTTAAAATATTGCTTCATTGTAAATCAGATGATTTCGCATTGTTAATTTATATATATAATATTTAGTGGATTAAATATGAAGGTATTTAAGCTTCACACTCTTAGTTCAAAATGCTTTAGTCTGGCTTATTTAAATATAATTGAGGCATAGATTAAGATGGGTCCCATCTTTTTCTAATAGTTCTGGCTTGTGTTTTAGAATTTAGAGTCCCATGTGATGCCATTATCCCATCTGATTGGCTGTCATGTAAGCATTTTTAAAGCGTATCTGTTTGAAGGTGTTTAGCTTTCACGTTATTATAATATTATCTGTTTATGCTTAAATTTAATATATTTACATTTATTAATATCATTTCATTAGATTTAAAATATTGCTCCGTTGTAAATCGGATGATTTCGTGTTGTTAATTTATATATATAATATTTAGTGGATTAAATGTGAAAGTATTTAAGCTTCACACTCTTAGTTCAAAATGCTTTAGTCTGGCTTATTTAAATATAATTGAGGCATAGATTAAGATGGGCCCCATCTTTTTCTAATAGTTCTGGCTTGTGTTTTAGAATTTAGAGTCCCATGTGATGCCATTATTCCATCTGATTGGCTGTCACGTAAGCATTTTTAAAGCGTATCTGTTTGAAGGTGTAGCTTTCACATTATTATAATATTATCTGTTTACGCTTAAATTTAATATATTTACATTTTTTAATAATAATAATAATAATAATAATAAGAAGAAGAAGAAGAGGAAGAAGAAGAAGAAGAAAACTGTTATCCACTCTGTCTCTTCACTCCTTCCATAGTAAGCTGCTTTGTAATTCCTGCTATAGATTCATGATTGTATTTTTATAACTTCTCTGCCAGATTTATTTTACTTAGAGTATATATAATTATTTCTCTGCCAGGTTTATTTTACTTAGAGTATATATAACTATCTTGCCTCCTTGTTATCTTTTCCTCACATCCAATCCAATTTTTAAAACAATAAAAAATTTTAAATGATGGATCCCCCCTTTTTAAATTTTCTCCTACTCCTGATGACAAATTTTTTTTATAAGGATGACTCATATTCTATTCAAGTCACTCTTAAGTCACCAGCAAGCAAGAAATTACATGATATTATATACATAATATCAAACCTCAAATATTAAAATGATATGCATTATATAATCAGGTGTGAAAATAATTTACTGACACATTTTGTATAATTTATCCTACATTTCTGACACATTTTGTATAATTTATCTTAACCCAAACTAATTGTGTGTGGAACATGATTAATAATCACAAACAAAAAAATTTTTTTTACCATGGTCTCATAATAAATATCAGTTCATCCGTTTGGTATGTCAGAATTGGGAACAAGGAAATTTTTTACTTAGGGTCTCATGTAAGAAATAATCAAGCTTACACATTGTGACACCATAATCAGGAGAAAAAACTATGTAATAATCAGATTTGTATGTTCACATAACAAAACCTAGAGACCAAGCAAAATACCTTAAAGCCAATCAAAATGGGATAGTGAAATCCCAGATCCAACCAAGCTTCAACCTGTTTACTAGTGTTCTATGGCTTAACACTCTATAAATAACATTTCTGAGGGTACACATGGGTCTTAATTTAATCCGTGAGCTGACTCCAAACAAGGAGAGACATGAAACCCCAAAATTAATTCCACAAATAATAGACAATAAGTCAAATAAACCTACTAATAAAATTAAACAAAGTAATTCTAATATTTAACTTATAATGCATATTAAGCATACACAGTTAAATAAGTTAATGAGAATTGGCCTTGAGTAAAAGATATAGAAATGAGAGAAATTTTCAATAGGTTTATTAATAAAATGAAATCAAACAATTAAAATAAACACAAATAATTATACAATAATATGTGTTGAGACACATATAGGCATTACACAGTGGATAAGATGAATTGGAGGACTACAGCTTATCTCATCATGATGTTTGATAAATTCCTGCAGTTGATAGATTATTCTACAAAACTAATATGCCAATTCAGTTCTTGTATCATGGTTTGCTAATCTATAAATAATGATGCCAGCCACAGTTATATTGGTCATTATAGTGCTAATATGGTGGCTGTTTCATATATACATTTTAAGATCAAGCATAATAATAAGGCTCAAGGATGATGCAGATTTAGTCCAATAATCAAAGATTCTCTTAATTTCAGACAATTTCTGAGTAAGCATTTAACAAAAGAAAGAACTGGTTACCTTAACCCAACATATATTTGCTATGTCACAGACTAAATCTTAATAAAATTACTGCTTTGTGGATGGGTGATTATTCATGGGATTTCACATCCAGATGTGCAGTATCCTAAGACTGAACAGATTGCTACTAATAAAAAATATGAACATCATAGGTTCAGGAATTCAGATATGCTTAATAAAAGTCTGGATTCTTGTGCTCCAGTTCTATATGAAAGAGCCTTACCTGAATTATATATATATGGGGATGCCAACCACTGTCAGTCTATTAAATGATAGCAAGAACATTATATATGAAAACATACATTGTAAGAACATACACACAATACATCAGACAAAATACAATATTTATTATTAAACTAACAGTGCCTTAAACAGATATCTACTATTGGTGTAACTAATAGAACTCAGTTCATAAGATAAGCATAATTATCGTGCTATAATCAAAGGACTAAATTACCTGTTATTAATCTAGTTTAATAAATACTTAAACTGCATCTGGAGTCAGATTTCACTAGGGAGGAAAGGTTTTTTTCAGTGATGAAAATGTATTCATCAAAAGAAAACAGCTGAAAATACAGTTAAAAAAAGGTTTACAAAGAAGTGATTACATGATAAAATGAGGTTCAGGAACAACATGAAGAAAAGGGAAGAATACATATGAAAAGGGAACAACATGGTGAAAAGGGAAGGATACATATGAAAAGGGAAAGGGATGTGGAAAGGGTGTGTAGTCCAGGCCAAGAAAAAGTCTGAGATGCATGTCCCTGTTAAGCGAGTGATAGCATGGGTCACAAACATTTAATTCGGTGAGTCCTGTGACAGGCTGAGAGGATGGGAGTTGGAGGATTTCCCAGGTGTGTGTGAGGAGCGGAGATGGGGCTAGTTTAGTATATGTGGTTTTGAGAGAGTGAGTTAGGTCCAATAATTTTTGATTCACTGAGTGTACTCTCTGGTCAAAAATAATAGCACATCAGAGCAACCAGAGTGCATAGATGAGAAAACTGATAGTCTGATAGTTGCAAAGACCCCTGTTTTGATGGATCTTCAGAGATTGAAGATGCTGTTTTTGTGTGAGAAAAGGCAGGAGTTGATGACACATCTCACTTCAAGAAAAAAGAGACATTTGAGAGGAAAGGTATATTTAGCGTTGTAACAAAACATTTTGTTACGCTCTTAAATTTCAAGAGATTGCAACATACGGTGGCCGTTCAAGGGCGCCACCAAGCATTTCTGCCTAGACCATATTATAAAATTTCTATAATAACAGCTAATTTATTTATGAACGGCAATCACCAAATGCAAACCTTAAAATAATTTCCTTTTAACGGACCAAAAGATTACAAAATGAAATATAAGAATTAATTATAATAAATAAAAAGAAAGAGATCGACACTTCACTGTTGTTGAAATATTTATTATACCTTTATTCTATTTGTTGTTTATTACCTTCCCTCGCACTTGTCGAATCAACCACTCCCGATCCTTTTTCTTTCTAATCAAGAATTAACATGTATCGTTCTCAAAGGACCATGCGCCGTCACTCTACCAATATTTTCATCAAAAAAAAAACATGGTATATAACTATGAGTGAACTCAAGGGCGACTTACTATAAGAGTGGGTTTGTTAAAATAAAATCCACTCAAACCTCCTCTTTCTAATGTTAAATCTTATCCTCTTAAATTTTACTTGCCCTTAGATCGAGTATACAATTTTCTTATTCATATCTATACATTATCAGAACAACAATCACAGAAACCAAAGGTAAGTTTGCTTAATAAAACATAACACAAAATTATAATGTGGATTAATTAGGATTAGTAAATACATATACTTAAAGACTACATATCCTCCCTTTCTATTGCTGAAACTTTGGGATATTTGAAGTGATGGCTTTTTTTCTTTTCTTTTTTTTAAATTCTATTACGCAAATGTCTCTTGAAATTATAATAAAAAAATCTATTTACCCTGATCGATCAGTGTAGATCCTGTGTGTGTGTAATATTTCACTCTATATTCGTCGTGGTTTGTCTGTGAACTTCCAGTCTGTTCTCCCCAACTAGCTCTCTATGTCCGGCATTTACAAGGCAGTTCCCGGTGGTAATAGGAAGAGGTTCCCAAAAGGGAAAGTTCTGTAAGATCTAGCCATTCAACATTTTCTCCTTGCACTTACTTCTTTTTTTTTTTAATGTAATTTTACGATTTTTTTTTATATTGGAGAGTCCGAGCCGAATTGGCTTATAGATTCTGTATTCTTTGGCAGAAAAATCCAATTAATTCAAACAAAAGGAAAGTCCGTAATTTATAGTTTTTTTTCAAAGTCTTAGTTCACACCTTTGATATTCTCTTCTTTTATTTCATATTTTATTTTAAAATCCCAAAGAAACATTCCAATTGATCAGCGTAATAGATAGCATAAAAATACCTTCACTGTCAAAGCCCCAACAATAGAATTAATTGCTTTCTTTTCCCTTCTATCTTTAAGAATTTTTTTAAAGACTAAACAAAAGACAAACTTTTATCAAAAATGCAAGATCTTGATCAAATTTATTTTAACTTCTTAAAACTACATTTTAAAATTAAGTGTTAATTTATATTTCTTTTCTTAAAAATTATGTATTATAAAACGATATTTATATTTTAACAAAATATATATAGGTGTGTATATATATATGAGCTGATAGAAAAGTACGTGTTTATTTATTTCTAATAAAACAAGTTTTATAAAATATATATATTTTATTTTTAAAAAATATGTGTGTATATATATGTATGAGTATGAGCTGGCAGAAAATACCAGCTCAGCATGGGTGAATTATTTGGCTAGTCTATTACCTTGATAAGATCAATCTTTTAAACTCATAGTTTATTTCTAATTTTGCAAACTATAATAAATATTTAATCAATATAAAACTAAATCAAAAGTATCATAATAATGAGTACAGAGTGGTCAGTTACTATTTTTAATACAACATGATTTCAAAACAGCAGGCTAAAGTAAGCTAAATAAACATTATTAATATATTAAGTTGAAGATGTAATTTATAATATTTTCACTAAAAAGTTATTACAATAAATATGCTCATTGTGTCAAAATATTTGGCATATTATCACATCTAAAAAATGAAATTTTGAGAAATAAAGTAGATAAAATATATGCACAACAACAGTGTAAAATAGAAAATAGATTTTAAATAAACAAACAGCTATAATTGTATTTTATGTTGGACAATTTCCATCATGAAGGTCTTTAGAAAAATTTAACCTTTATTTAAATATTCGAAATACATTCAACTGTTAGAAAGCCACTGATGAAGTCACTCAAAAATTGCCTTTAGAAGAAGCAGCAGAATTATGCTGGAGAATAAAAAGAACACTTGACAAGCAACAAAAATCAAAGTCAAGCATTTCCTATGGAAGAAGAAAGCAATTAAATCTTTCAAAGTAGATAAATTATAATTATTCTCTGGGATGACAAAGGCAATGCAGTAGTTGTAATGGACATAACTGATTTTGATAACAAAATACAAGAACTCCTCACAGCAGGTCAATATAGAAAAGTGGCAAAAAGTCTGATGCTGAGTACAGGAACAAAGTTACAAGCATTAATCAGGAAGCATAGCAGGTACTTTTCTGATTCAGAAAAAAGAAAGATAACAACATATTTCAGCAAAATTTCTCATCTTTATGGTCTACCTAAAATCCATAAGGATCATGTTCCATTAAGACCTATTGTTAGTACCAGAGATCCACCTTGCCAAAATTTGGCAAATTCTAAGTCCTTTGGCGTACAAGACCCAGTCCTTTGTCAAGGATTCTAAACACTTTGTAGAATTAATCAAGAACATGAAAATTGATGAACTGACTTATTGATAAGCTTTGATGTGGAAAGTTTATTCATGACTGTATCAGGCAAAGAAGCATTGTCTATTGAAAGGAAAAGATTAAATGGTAATAATAGTTTTTCAAACCAGCACAGCTCTTTCTATTGATAGGATAATGGAACTATTAACATTCTGCATAAAAACAACCTACTTTCAATACAAAATGGTGTTCTGCCAACAAAATCAAGGAATGGCTATGGGCTCACCTTTGTCTTCCCTGATTAGCAATATTTACAGGGAACAACTTGAAACCTTAGCCATAAAAACTACTCCATATCCATCTAATGTTTGGCTTCACTATGAAGATGATACATTTGTTGTATGGCCACATGGTGATGTTCTGCTACAAACTTTATGGAAACACATCAACAACATATCCCCTTCAATTAAATTCACATTAGAATCAAAACAAGAACAAAAATTGGTATTTTTAGATGTTATTGTGACAAGACTCCCTTATGGCAAAATCAAAACTACAGTTTACCAAAAAACCTACACATACAGGAAAACATCTAGCGCATACATCCAATCACACCAGAAACACAAAATATGGAATTATACTATCACTATGGACCAGAAATTTGAAAAAAAAAAGATCTATATAGAACAAACTCTTATGAAAAATGGTTATCCATTAGCTGTTATTAAGAAAACATTAAATAGACAACAAAAAGAACTATCAAAAGAAAAAATAATTATTGGTACTATAGAGTACTCGTATATTCCAAAAATAATAGACAAATTAAGGGAAATCTGCAATCAGTATAACATCAAAATAGCTTTCCAGAGCCATACCACTCTATGAGGAATTCTAACATCTACAAAGCCTAAACTTGAAATGCTGAAAAGAAAAAACTGCATCTTTGAAACACCATGTGAATGTGGAAGAACATATATTGGTGAGACCAGTTGTCCCATTGAAAAGCACTTGCAAGAACATAAACTAATGATTAGAAGAGAGATAACATATATATCTAAGGTAACATACCATATATGTGCCAATAAACCTATGTTCAATTGGGAAAATACAAAAATTTTGGATAGAGAAGAAAAAGTACAATGAAGAAAATTTAAAGCAGGTGCTCACATGACAATGGCAAAAAATCCCATATGCCAACCTAGTGTGACTATACATAATGTATGAAAACCACTAATCAACTTTGCTCTTAGGAAATCAGGAGGAATCTCATAGATAAGAGTATGAAATTTCTACCTCATAGATAAGAATATGAAATTTCTACTGACTGTTGCCTTTGGCAGGATGAGTGTTACCTTAAAATTTAATACTCAAGAATCTAAGAGTTCAGGTTCAAATCCCATGTTAGTACTGTCACTGGTTAGGCTGGCAACACCTGAAGAAGAGGGGAGAATAATACACATTGTGAATATATTAACCTGTTTGATGTGCTATTACTAATAGTCGAATGTATTTGGAATATTTGAATAAAGTTAAATTTTTCAAAAGACATTCAATACTCATATTAGATGATGGAAATAGTCCAATATAAAAATACAACTAAAACACCATCATCACAAACCTTCAGGAAAACAGCTAGCAACATTTATAATAAGTTTCACATTTTACTTTAGACAGGATTTTCATTTTAACTTATAAGCTATAGCTTTAAAGATTAAGGTTTAAAGTACATTTAAAGCTCTCTGCAGTGTTCTGAAGGATTGTTACCTAACTTGTTAATTACAGCTTGTTTATTGGCACTCTTGATGGCAGTTGTTGTAGCACTCTTGATTTCCAGACAGGCACCAGGGTTTCAGTTATATTTTCTTTACAGTAGACCATTTTCAGGAATGTCTCCCCATCTCTAAAAATGACTATGCACTGGTATGGTATGTGTGATGGGGACCATCATTTCTCAGGTCTGGGAGACAGCAATTCTTGCCCTCCTACTCCATCACATTAAAATTTAAACTGGTGTGAAGTATAGTGACTGATGCTTTTTAAAATTACACAGTGTTTTTTACATAGTAAAATCTAGCCTATTTATATGGTCTTGGGATCAAACTATAATCTTAATAAATAAATTATTTTCCATAAGTAAATCCATTAGCACTTTTTACATTTTGAAATTTTAAAATACTAAAATAAGTTTAACCCTTTGTTTTAATCTTCTAACAGAATGTTTTTGGCCACATTGACAATTTCTATTCCCCCAAGATTAGTAATAGTTCCAGTTGGCTAAATGTTGTTTACAAAAATGTAATTTTAAGAAAATATTTATTGTCTAAAATAAAAATTTGGATTTCTTTCTCACCTTATACCAGAACAAGTGAGTGAGGAGTGATTTTTGTTTACAACTTATTTTAAGTCAAACTTATAAATTTTGTGATATGATCAAACAACATGATGCTATATATGTATCATGGTGGTACGTGGATCTACATATTATTCATACATTTTTAAATGTATAAAAGTACAAATTGACTTTTAAATTTAACTAAATGATAAACTAAAGCATATATTACTTTGGAATAAATATTTGCTGCAATATAGCTATACTAATTATGTTATAGACATTACATTCACATATATATGTGTGGGTATACTTTTTACAACTGTGGAAGTGTCTTTAGATGGGTACTCTTTAAAGGTTTAAACCTGGCACAGATAGATATAGGGATAAATAGGTGAAAGGTATATAATGTAGGAAATATACCATTTCAACTAATACTGTCAATTTTGTTTTACTATTTCCAAAAAATTCACTCTTGACTTTAGAATACATGTTCGTTAAAGATAAAAGAAATGCAGGAAAAAAAATTTTAGGTTTCTAAAAATATGAATCCAGTAAAAACAATATTCTTATAAAAGCAATCTGATGATATTCTTAGAAAATCTACAAGATGGTTGCAGAAGTTCTTGAATATAAATGCTCAATCAAACATCATGTAAATTTATAAATTTTAAAATCAGAATTAAATTGACTGCTGTGGGTGATCTACCATATATATCCTTGCCCTAAATAAATTTCAAAGTACTTCATACATTAAAAGAAATTTGACAGAATTGTTCATAATTACTTGAAGGCAATTGATTATTCTAAAAAAGTTAAGCATGGCTTGTAATAAATCCAAAAAAGATTTGTATGTAAGTCATGTAATTGAAACTATTTATGAAGTCATTTATAATCAAGAGAATGTCACAGCTAAAGAATATATGAAGATGAAACAATTCTACATAATGTAGGCAAAGAGTTTGAAATTCTTGAGCAAATAAATGAATCTTAATTTGTCAATGAACTTTATCATATCAATTATAAAAGTAATATCCAAGAAAACTTAAAAACAAACAAACAATAATGACTTATTAGTTGATTCCATTTGATGAAATAGATCTCCTGTCATTGCTTGAACATATAATGCATGCGTAGAGAGATGTGTAGAGTTGGTGGCTGAGTGGTCAGCACAGCTGCCTTACAAGCAGTTGCTCCAGGTTGCTTCCCGGCTGATGCTATGACACATGAAAAAAAAAAAAAAAATAACTAGATATATATTTTTGATCATAAAGCCAAACTGAATTATTAGGAAATTGAATTCAAAAATGACTCACAGAATTACTACCAACAAATTTTTAAAATATTTTCTTCAAATGTCTGTATTACTTTAACATGTTTTATTTGTTGCTCTAATTATATACTAATTTATCCAAACTTTTATTTTACATAAAAAAAAAAAACAGAACGTCAAAAAGTCAATAACAAAACAGAATACAAACTAACAACTGAAATATTGACATAAGTTTAATTCTTTATAATATGTTTAAATATATATTTTTCTTTGATTCCCGGCATAGAATTATTAGATTAAATCAACTTTCTAGCGAATGAATGTCACATGACTTTCTAAACAATTAACTATTTGATTTTTTTCACTTCTTTGATCACATAATCAAAATAAATAGTAGCAGCCACATAAGATTTATAAAATAAAGAGTAGAAATACATTGATGATAAAAGAATAATAAAATATTGTATAGTTAAAAAAACAAATACTGATAATAATAGATCACATCATTCTATATTCTTAATTAAAATGCTTTTAAAATGACTAGAAAACATAAAAGATAGATTGAGAAGCAAATTATAGAGATAACTGATAATAAAGAACCCGCTTTAGACAAAAATATCATAGGAATAAAAATACACCCCCCCCCCACCAGCTAGTGGACTATTAAAAAATGACAAGATAAAAAGGTTGTAAAACTAAATAGGATATTTAAAATTTATACTTACAATTTTGCAATATTTATGCAAAAATAAAAATATTTAGTTTAATCCCATTATACGTTTTCCATTTTTCTACGCTGATGATTTGCATTATATTATTATCATTCCTTCAAATTTTCAAGTTAATTTATTTTGTTGTTTGACATTTTCTATTTATTTTAACCTTTTATTTCAAAAATTATTGTATAATCATTTTTAAAGCTTAATTATTGATTTTTTTAAATTTAAATTTTTTTCTTTCTTTCTATATTCTAAATGAAAAAATTTAAATAGCACAAAATTTCAAAAACATGTAATCACTAGTCCATAAAAAACTATTCTGAATTATTATAATCAGATTTTATTCATTTAATAAAATCTGAAGTTTAAAAAAAAAGACATTTGAGTTAAACGAACTAATTACTTACTTGGAGAATATGTAATCTCTATTAAGAGAAGTTTTTAATTAATCCACAACATTGAAAACAAAGCAGCTTTCAATACCTGCTCAATTTTAGTTAATGAACAGTTAATATAAAGGAGCTTAAACATTCCGTTTCTTTGTCAACATCTTATAGCACAAAGAGAAAATTATAATTAAAAGCATCAATAAAATATTGAGAGATTTTTTTTCACAAAGAAATATAATTAGAACCTAAAAACATTTTTAAAAAATGAATTTTATATAATAAAAAATTCTCTGTAATTTCTTTTATTAGTATTATCGATTACATAATTTATAAACATACTTTAATTTTAAGGTATAGTTTATTAATAATACAAAAATGATAAAATACATAAAATAACATTCTTTTTACACTAAGAATAGTTTCAAATATAATAGGGTCATAATTTTATTTTAAATATAACACTGCTAATTTTATATGTAGATTTTTTTTTTTAAAAGACCTTTAATACATATCATAAAGAGATGCTTGTTTCAAAGTAAAATTGTATATATTGTTTGGACTATACCCATTATCTAATATGAGTATTGAA
The DNA here is from genome assembly GCA_028023455.1 of Epiperipatus broadwayi. Lineage (NCBI taxonomy): Eukaryota > Metazoa > Onychophora > Udeonychophora > Euonychophora > Peripatidae > Epiperipatus > Epiperipatus broadwayi. Next base: position 1,429,850 of record JAQFVV010000143.1, on the reverse strand, counting down.
TATCTTTAGAAAATATTAACTTTATTTAAATATTCTTCTACTGTTAGTAGTAGCACCTCAAACAGATTGGTAAGTGCGCAACGTTTTGAGAAGTATTATTCTCCCATCTTCTTCAGGTGTTGCTGGCCTGACTACTGACAGTACTAGAATGGGAATCAAACCCGGACCCTTAGATTCTTGAGTATTGAATTTTAAGGTCATGCTCTAACCAGTATTGAATTTAAGAGTCCAGGTTCGATCCCCATGCTAATACAGTCACTAGTCAGGTCAGCAACACTGAGAATAATACCTCTCAAAACGTTAGGCATATACTAACCTGTTTAATGTGCTATTACAAACAGTTGAATGTATTTGGAATATTTAAACAAAGTTAATTTTTTCTAAAGACATTCAATACTCAGATGGAAATAGTCCAGTATAATAAATATAACTAAAGCACCATTACCACAAATCTTCAGGAAAACATCAAGTAAAATAGTTTGTAATAAAACATAATTTATCAGTTTAAATATTTTTATTTTTCTGCTTCTATTATTATATTAATCTGATAAAAAATTAAAGTAAAATTAAGCATCTAGATCATAAATAAAAGAGCTATTGTAGTAAAACATAAATGCCCATGTTTAAATCTTTTCATTTAAATTTATCATTTTTAAAAGAGCGAATTAAAAAATATGAAGCTAGCACAAATGTTTTAAAATTATGCTTATTTAGTTACTTATTTTTATTTCTCCAAAATTTCTAATTAAATGAGCATTTTAAAATCAGGTGACTTAGCCAATTTTTTTTTTAGTGGTAATCTTCTATTGAAAATATACATTTAAGTTATAAACAATAAATTAATTTGTAAAAACCTTTAAAATGTCCAGATAAATCATTGTCATTTCCTGCCTTCTAAACCTTGTTACTGATATGTTCTGTATATAGGAACAAGATAAAAAAATAGAAAGAAAACACCATGGCAAGCCAATTCATTATTCAACATACCTTTATTATAAGCCATTTTGAAAATATTGATGTAAAGTTTAACCTCCAATTAAATGTACTGTTTTGCTTATTTTTTATTAAAATTTAATATTTTTTATCATTATACTTATCCTATTCCTACCTTAAGTGTTTATTAAAATTGGATGCCTTTTTCCATTCTGAACTTAATTATAGAGTATTATTTGCTTCATTTATTTTAATGATATACATTTTAATCTTATTAAAAATTATTCTTAAATCCATGCATCTATTTGTCTACCTCTTCACTTACTCTGCCATTTTAATATTCTTTTTCTTGCTATTTACTTAAGTTAAATTACATCATCATTTAGAATTAAAATACATTTTTCAATAAGGATCATGCTGTTACACATCATGGAATTTATAAATTATATGCTGTTATACATCATGGAATTCATAAATTATATATGGTAATTTTACTTGCCTATTATATAATATTTTAGGTTTAAATGAATATTTAAATTTTTGCATCTCTCATCCCATCTTTAAATAGTTGCCATAATATTTCTTTAGTTTAAAATTTATATATATATACTATAATAATTCATTATTTTCAATCTTAATAATTAATATTCATATTTGAAGCAACTTAAATTACTGCATTGTTACAATGATTTTAATATTATTTATTATTAACTTCATTTGTTTATGATTGATTAAATTTGCTATTTTGGTGTCCTGCTATATAATATTATAATATGTTTGTTTATTAGCCAAATATAAAAACTAATCATGTTTAGTCATCTTAATTATTTTTGACTATTTTAATGTATGTATTTTGGCAAATAGTAGGGTAAATTCCAAAGGAAAGAATAAACACTCATCATGGTTTTGAAATTTTCTACCACTTTAACTTTATTATAAATGTCCCGTATTTATGTTTACATAATTGAATTTATTTCACTTATCATTGTCTATTTTGGATATAAAAGATAACTGTTTGTCCGGTTATCAATCTCTGAATTTTTCCCATTTTATTAATTATTTTTCACTGCCTTTACTAGACAAAATAATAATAGTCACAAAAATGGCTTACAATATTTAGTAAGCTGCTAAGATATTTATTCAATTGTTTATTCTGCATTAATTCTACTTACATACAAAAAATAATTATGATCTCTACCTATGTTTTTTATTGATATTTATGAACTTACAAAATGGACATCTAAAATTGTTTTTGTATTGTGCTTAAAAAAATAGTATAAAATAAATCACTATCCTTAAGGTTTTGTCTTCAATTGAACTCTGTAATGATCAGAAAAAAGGATTTGATGTACTTCATGTAATATTGCTTTATTATAATTTATTAATTTTGTATTATTTATTTGAGATTGACATTATTTGAAATCCCAGTGGGAAAACAATGAATGTTTCTAGTATTTTGGATGTTCCAAAATGAATAAAATATTGTGTAAATATTTATTTATTCATTGGTCATCAATATTATTGTAATAAAAGAAACTAATGGTTTCATGTATATTTGAAAAAAATCTATTGTAATTCAAGTAATGATAAATGTATTCTGTTACTTACATTTTTTATTTTTTGATTAATACTCTATTGTTTTCAAGCATGATTTAAATTTCCAAATGGAAAAAGGAAATTCATTGTTTATAATTTTGTGAAATGTTAACAAATGATAGCCAGTGAATGCATTTTAATTTTTATTTCATTAAGGTATCACTAATTTAAAATGCAAATTAATTAACATATACATTAGTATACCAAACTATAGTTAAGTATTTTTTGAAGTGTGTGAGAACAAGCATTTGATATTTGGGGGTTAAGGAAATGTTACTAAATCTTATTAGTATAATTTTGAAAATTAATGATTATTAAATTTGGAATTGATGTAATTAAATCTTTTGCAGATATTCATGGAATTGATAAAATATGGATTATTAATATTTAATGGTATTCTACTGATGTTAACCATACTATGAGTTTTTTCTTTGTCATTTTAATAGGAAATATGAATGTAATATATTCTTCTTGCAGAAGTAATTATGAATATCTAAATATTTGAATTATTAGTGTTTGTTTCATTATTTATAGAGATGCATCTTCCTTTTCAGTTAATATTTTGAATTTTAAATTTATGAAGGTAAATATTCCTTCTTAAGTAGTATTTTGAAATTGTGAAGATGGGTATTCCTCACTAGTCTATTGTTTGTAATTATTTAGTATTATGTGCTAGGAAAGAGCCTATTATGCTATTACCCATGCTATTTGGTGTTTTGAATATGAATTCAAATAGTGATTTATTAGTATCACTTAAAATATTTTATCAATACTCCTTTGATATTTGAAGCATGGTATATTTAAAATATATAAACTTTTGATATTTAGGGTCTATTATGGTTCTGATTGTAATAGCAAGACAATTGTAAAATTTAGTGTATGATTTGAGATGTTTTCTTGAATAATTTGCTAACTATAATATCTTGCAAACTTGAAGTATAAACTTGAATAAACATCTATACATTTTTATTCTCATACTTTATTTTTGTTATATATATATATAAGTTATATATTCCATACATACACTCTTCCTTTTCCTATTAAAATATATTTGAAAACTGTTAAATATTTGTTTGAATTTAAAGAGGCAAAAGAAATATTTTGTGATTTATTGTTTAATAATGAACATTATTGTTAATACGTAATATAGGGAGCATGCCAATAGGTGTAACAAACTTTTATCGATAAGTGCCAAACAGAAAGCATTTAAAATCTCTATCTAGAATTATTCCTATCCTCAGACCAATTGGTGTTGAACTTTTGGCTTACCTTAGTGAGGAACTAGAACATTCAGACACTAGATCTAAAATACCAATTCAAAAGCCAGTACTTGTCTAACACATAAATGTTAAGTAGAAAATCTGAAAATTTTAGATACATAAATGTCTTTAATTCCAGATATCTAACTTAAATATCTATATGGAACTGAACCAAATTCAGATCTACCATATATTAATAGCCTCAGCAATATAACATTGCCAAAACCTCAAGGGCAAAATTATAATAATCAATAAAGCAAGTCATATATCGTATGACTTTGTTTTTTAAGCTTGTATTTTAGATATGTAATACAGAGACCATACCAATAGCTCTAACAAGCTTTTATTGCTAAGTCTGAGAATATGAATAATTCTAAATAGAAATTTTTAATGCTTTCTCTTTGGCACTTATCAATAAAAGCTCGTTAGAGCTATTGGTACATTCCCTATGTTACATTTCTGTAATACAAGCTTAAAAAGCAAGTCATATGATATCTGACTTGCCTTATTGACTATTATTGGTAATATGTATAATCTTTATAATTTGATTAAATGGAATCTGGATTCCTAAATAAGTCTCTTTTCAAAATAAATAATCCTGAACTATGTCTATTTTATTTTTATTTTATTATAAATAATATTTTTTCAATAATATTTTTGAATAATTATTAAAATATTTTTGTTTAACAACCCTTTGTGTTAAACCATTAAACATCACATGAACTCTGATTGGCACAGGGTGGCACTACTGTATGGAGAGTTTTGCCTTGTTTAACCCTTTGTGTGATACTTCATTCCTTATCATTGTCTTAACTGCCTCCATTACTTAATAGCTATAGTTTTAATTTGAAAGTATGGTATTATAATATGAATAAAGCTCAAACTTGGCTCTAGCCCCCCATTTATTTTGATCTTATGACCATTGGTATATATGTTGTGTAATATTGTTAGACAGATAGGATTAATAAAAGTTATTAGATCAATGCTAAGTTTCTGTTTTACTCAGTATACTGTTTCACTAATCATAATTGATTTTTTTAAATTAATTATTTGAATACTTTAAGATTTATTTTGTTCATTTTCCAAAAGTTTAGTAATCAACTTTGTTAATCAAGTTTAATGTCTTGTGAGATTTACTATTAGCAACTGAATGACAAAATTTCTTTTGGATCTCAATTGAAATTAATCACACTCCTTTCTCTATGACCTAAATTTAAGACACTTTTGCATCCTTCTTCATTGTTACATATACAATATTAATAAATATAACTACTTTATATACACAAAAATTTAAACAAAATAGAAATTGTGAGGAAGAAAATAATTGCATTATATTTTTTCTTTATTTTTGGAATTATTTATAATATAAAAATCTTATATATATATATAATGACCTTTTTAAACATTTGTACAAAAATGAATTAAAACGAAAAGATAATTACCAGATTAGTCTTTATTTACAAATTTGTAGGCAGTGAGAAAATACTCCATATGCCTAAAAAATATTAGAGAGGGAGGGATTCTTGCACAGCCCTAATTTTAATCTTATTGACTTTGTTAAAGAAAATTAATTAAAGTATAGGAGGAACTGAGATTAAAGATTAAATGACATCTTAGAAAAACACAGAGTAAAAATAATAAATATTGTAGTTCTAATAACTTGGAAATAGTTTTCTTTCTATGTTCTTAATGTGATCCTTTAAGAATGCATATTAGAACATGTAATGAGTGGTTATAATGTTCCTATATTTATATAACCCAGTGCATTGGAACAGAAAATGGCTAATTACTATTTTGACTACTTAAGAAACATTCAGGACCAATATACAGAAGCGTATCCTAATCAGTCAAAAAGTATCAATAGGAATAATAGGAAAAGCATTGAGATTAATTAAAATATTCAAATATTTTGTTTCATGGAACCAATATTTTAACTTTCTAATAATGAAACAGTTGTTGAAGTGTAGATTTTGTTCACAGCAAAATTCAATTTTGATTTTAGTCTATTGAACTATTAAGTGATAGGATATCTGAAAAAGACACTGTTAGAAAATTAAGAATACTTTGAAAGCAATTTTGCAATATAAACAGTTCAATAATTGATATTTGGAAGAGGAACTTATGAATGGAATGCAAGGAGAAGCCACTGAAGTTAGCATATTTAACATTTTTTGACTGAGATGGAAATAATTTTTTGTTCTAAATAAATTGAATGCAAAATGAATTATGTATTTAATGAAAGGCTAATATATATATTATTACTTTAATATAGGTTATTTTAAGCAAGATATGTTAAGTTGCTATGTTTTGCAAAAATAGAAATATATCACATAAAGTGAGCCTATTGTTTTTTTCAATAGATATTTGGTGTTGAATGTTATTGTGTAAAAGACTGAATGATAAGTGAATGAAATATAACAAAAATTTGAAAAGAGCTTGTTAAAATGAAAAAAATAAGTGTTTCAGTAGATATTTTTCTCCATATGGATCAAAAAGGTGAAATTTAGGCAAAAGTTGTGTGGGTGGAGAATTATGAAATTATCATATAAGAGATATATCTGATAGTATTATTTAAAAGTGAGATTTTATTTACTGATATATTATGTTTAACTGAAATGATTAGTGTATAAGATATGAGAATTCTATGGATACCTTTAAGGGATGGAATTTTGTGGCAGAAAAACCAGGAGTTATCTTTCTATTTATTATAATATGAACAGCACAATTCAACATGATATTGACAAGTGATAGAAGTACTAAAATGTTACAGCATTTGAACAAGTTTGGGGATGAAAACTGAATCAATAATTGAGAAGATATCTAAATGTATTGCAATTGGTACAACTTTAAGTAAGATTATTTCTGGGTAAGTGATCAAGTCCTTTTTGGAAATTTGCAATTGCAAAATCAAAGACAGGACAATGGATTGAAAAGTAACCTTGATTAGAGATTCTATAGTTTTAATAAAAAAAAAACAAAACATAAATATTGGTCTTAGCTTTTGGAATTATGAAATAATTTATTGTATTTTAAAAATGAAAATGACTGACATTGAGTATATTTGATCAATGACTCAAATTTTGTTGAGAGGTAGTATTAAGATTGAATGTTATTAAAATAAAAAATGAGTAATATGTATAGGAATAAAAGTGTGAATAATATGAAAATTTGAAGAGATGAATTATTCTAAATAATGAGTTAAAATATTAAAGTGATGCCTTGTTTAGTAATTCCAAGTTGCTCAATGTTGAAATCAAAAGTGAAGATTAAGATATTGGGTTTACATCTCTAATTATTTTGATAGTACAGTAATAAAATAAATGGCTTTATTATTCAAAAACTCATAAGAAGTTTGAATACTGGAATTGTCAATGTGTAATCAGTTTGAAAACTTTTATTCCAGAATCTAAGACTCTACTACTGCACCAACCATATATATATATAACTCCAGACTTTCAAGCTCCCTTTAGTCATTCACTCCATCTTATTTTATACAACTGATACACATGCCCACATACATGTGAAAAAGATAAATGATCTCCAATATATGTATATCATGCTGAACCAGCACTCATTAGTTGATCCAGATCAACATCTCTCTCATATATATATAATCAGTGCTCAGTTTATATTAAGATAGCAAATCTTCAAACTTTAATGGACAGGCTTCAATCTTTTCCACTCTCAAACACTTCAGCCATTCATATCATTGAAAATCTGATGATGGCTTGTTCAAAGCCCTTGTTTGTCAATTTTTGTTGTACCATATCCATGTTGATCATAAGTCAATCTGACCACTCATATATAGGACCTTAAGCTCATTTAAATACATAGAAGAGGGATTAGCAGAATACAGACTGAATACATAATGATTAAATATCTAGCTTAAATATAAATACTATATATGCATTTAATTATATATATATATAGTAATTAAATACATATATAGTATTCAATTTTAAACAACATTAGAGGGATTTGAACACAGACTTTCAATCTCCCTTTAGACATGTACTCCATCTTATATAACGAATACACATCATAATCAGATTTTCAATGATATGGATGGTTAAAGAGTTGGAAAGTGGAGAAGATTGAAGCTTAAAGTTTGAAGATTTTCTATCATAATATAAATTGAGCACTGATTATATATGTGTGTAAGAGATGATGATCCGGACCATTTCATGAGTGTTGGTTCATCATGAAATGCATATATTGGAGATCATTTATCTATTTTGCATGTGTGTGGTCATGTGTATTGGTTTAATTATATATATATAATGTCATATGAAAGTTACCAAGTCTATGTTGAATAATAATTGAGCTGTCCTCTAACGGATGCTCAATAACTTTTTAAAAGTTAAAAAAATACGTTATGGTCCATTTTTTTTGACATTATATTTATTCAATATTAAAATATTATTTATTAATACATATATATTTCTTCTTGACTAGTTATAGAGGTTGATAAGAAAATTCTTGCCTTTTAAATTTAAATATGTATTATTTGTTTTAGAGCAATGATTGATTGTATTGCTGAATGACTTGTAGATATTTTTCTTAGTTTATTGCGACTGTCATTGACTGACAATGAAAAAACAGTATTAATAAGCAAATATTAAAATGAGACAACAGGACTGAGTGACAAAATTTTGATCTTTTAAAATATAGTAAAAGAAATCTGCTCATGTGTGATGGCTTTTAGGAGAACTCTAATTATGGTTTTATATGAATATAAGTTGCAGTTGGAAATTTAAATTAAGTGTTAATTTGAGGAGGTTTTAAGAAAGGGGTAATAGAAAAGTGTAGTTCTGAAGGGTAGAATTGAAAATCAATTAAAGAAAAATGAATTTTTATATATAAAAAAAACTTTTAGCACTTGAACGTTTTTTATAAAAAGAAGGGCAAAAAATTAGTTGCAAATATTGAGTATGATGTGTAAAAATCACTCTTAAGTAGGTTTAAATAGATGTGATTAAATATTTGGTGAATTAAAAAGAATTTATTATAAAGCTACAAAGAAATTATGTTAATGGTGAAAGAATTATAAAATAAAATGGTAATAGACATGTTTTAATCAAAATATAGAATCTCAAATTTTTAAAATGGTGAAAATTTAGATATTAGTATTCTTATTTTTATGCCAGGGATATTAAAAACAAAAATTAGAAATATCTAAAATAGAAGTATCCAAAATTAGAAAGATATTTAGATCAATGACAGATTTTAATGAAAAAAATACTGTTTTAACCAGGTGATTTAGTTTTTAATATGAAGTAGACAATGGTTAGAGTTTATTTCCTTAACATTCATTGCTATTGCATTTATGCTCTACTAAATTAAATGATTAGAAAATATAATTAAAATAAAATTTAATGTAGGTTATGGTTTGCAAAATAAATTTAGCATGTTATCATCTGCAATAATATGTTAAATATATTAACCAATGTCATTTGGGCTGACTTCTATTTTTGGTTTGAATTTAATCTGACTGGGCCAGTCTTGATGGAAAATGTCTGATACATAATCTTCATTTTCTAGATTTGTTTATTTTTGTGAACATTTACTCCTATTAAGTACTTTTGCTAATGATGTGTAAATTGGTCAGCAAAAACTTGACAAACCTATTCTAGTGCATAAATAAGTTATTTTTAAATGATTTTTTGTGAAACATGGACTACATAAATGTACAAAGCACATCAGTGGAAAAAAACTGCTGTTTTTGAATGGCTTGTCTGATTAATAATATCACAGACCTCCATGAAAAACTAAAAATCCAAGATATAAAAGGGAAAACAAATAGTGCTCCTAAGTAAGAATACAAAAAAATATTTTTTATGAGTATGAAATTGATACATCTAACATTTGATTGATAACTGAATACCAGAAGATAAACCATTCCTCATCAGAAGATGGTTCTGGATTTTGAGTAAACAAAAACAAAAAACTTTAAAAATAAACAATAAAACAGACAAAAAGAATAAAATTAACTTAATCATTAAAAAATTACTTGTATGTGGGATATTAATCCATTTATATGAATCAACTAAATAACAGACCATACAAGCTTCTACAATTAAAATTGTAAAACCACATCTTGAATGCTCAAAAATAACACATTTCCTAGTTCATTTTATTTACAGACATTTATAGATAATGATTTTTTTAATAATTTCATTATTAAACACTAATATTCATTTTAATCATGCCCCAATTCTTATTTATTTCACCAAATAATACAACATATGTTCACTAGAATACATACAATATTGCCACCTAGTGCAAGGTATAGTAATCAATAGATGCCAGAAGATTTTTGTATTTAAATTCCTGTCTAGTATCTACTAATCCAATATCTTCAAATAGTTCTGGATTATGGCTGTCACCAGATAGGGTCTTGGATCTGACACCAAAGCCTTTGGATTTAATTCACCCCTCCAGCAATTATCTTTTATCTATTTAGTCAATTGTAAAGGAATGAGTCCAAATTCAATCCATCCTAATTTGCCTATATAACCAGGGATATTTGAACTCAGTTCAGTATCTTTATATTTTAGTATTTTTGGCCTTTTATAACCATAATCATCAATATCCTTTGGTCTAGGATTGATATTAAACTTTTCCTTTCCATGCACAAGCTATTAAAATAGTAGCAACTCTCTCTCTCTATAATATTGCCACCTAGATAAAGCTATAGTAATCAATAGATGCCAGAAAGTTTGTATATTTACATCTCTATCTACTACTTACACATCAAATATCCTTAGATGTCATCACTGAAGAGCTTTGGATCTGAAAGTAGTGAATCTAGACCTTTGTATCTAATGTGCCAAATTTCCAGAAACTATCTTTTATCTATTTAGTCAACTATAAAGCAATGAGACCAAACTGAAAACATAAATGTTTTTAATCCAAGCTAAGTTGCCTGTGTAGTCTACAGATCTGAACCCAGTATGGTATCTATATGTATTGGTTTATGGCTTTTTATAACCACAGTCATCAATATTCTTTGTCTAGGACATCACATGGCTAGTATTTTCTTTTCTTGCACAAGCTGTTAAAGTAGACACAGATTGGTATGACTACATGGGGAAATTAGCTTGGATTGAAAACAGTTTGTTTTCAGTTTAGACTCATTGCTTTAAAGTTGATTAAATAGGTAAAAGATAATTGCTGGAGAAGTACATTGGAGATTTAGATGCATTAATCTCAGATCCAAGGCTCCTCACTGATGACCATTATAAACTAGAAACTAGTCAGGATATTAGATGAGTAAGCAATATATAAATCATCTGGCATTATTGATTACTGTAGCTTTCACTAGGTGACAATGTTGTATGGAGATAATTGCTAATTTTTTATGTGATTAATCATCTGAGATCATCGATACAAAGATTGTTTGCTTGTTGTATGAAAGTGGAAGGTAAATTGTGATCAAGAGAGATAGATATAATTGAATTTGGAAAGATCAGGAATTGTTCACATTTAGAAAGTGTTTTGTTTGCCATTTTAAATATAGAAGTAAAAAAAAATTATTGTGTTGAATGTGTGTTAATGTAAAGATATTTTACAACTAAGTTGTATGTAAGATCAAGTGGTTTTTTAATAAGGTTGCTACTAAATAATTTTTTTAATTTAAGAAAGGGAGTGATTTATTTGAGGAAAAAGATAATGTTTTGAAGGCCTATGGTCAGAACACCCATGGTTATCAATTGATTGTCATTGAAAGAAAGTAAAGTTTTTATTCTTCTGTGCAAAGAGGTTTGAGAGTAGGAGAGAAAGTGTAAAGTCAAATATAGAGTAAGTGTACTTGGAAAATAAGGAATATGGATTGCATTTGTATTCCACAATGCATATATAATGGTCAGAAAGAAATTAGGCATACTTTAGTGGAGTGTATTTTATGTGATGAGGTTTATTACTTGAAATGTTTAAATAAGATTAGAAAGGATATAACAGGTGTATGATTATGTAGACACTGTGTAAATATGATAAAAGAGGTAAAAAGTGGTTTCTAAGTGTAGTTTAAAGAGAAAGTCAAAAGAAATGGAGCAAAATTCAAATGAGGAAGGTAGGATAGAGTATGGTTTTACTGGAGTGATAGGAGATATGGGTGGAAAAATTAATAGTGAAATGGAGATGCTTAGCCAAAGAATAAGTAAGATAGAGGAAGAAGTAAAGGATGTAAAAGCAAAATTAAAATCATTAGAGATGAAGTGTGAGCAGATGAAGGAATTATTGAGTAGTAATGATAAGGAAGAAGTAGATAAGGAAGTCCAGAAGATGGTAGAGAATGTTACAGATGAAGCAGAGAAAGTAGACTATGAGACAGTATTGATAGGAGATTCACTAATTAGAGAATGTGGAGATATAATTGCAAGGGAAAATAGAAACAAGTATGTAAGAGTATGTTTGCCTGGAGCTAGAATTAGGGATGTTACAAATAAAGTAAAGAAGCAAGGTTAGTAGAGATATATATGTTATAGTAGGAACTAATAATTTGTCAGAGCCATCAGAGAGAGTAATGAATGAGTAGATAAAATTGATTAGAAATTTGAGTAAGATTAAAGGAAGAATAAGAATAGTTGGATTATTACCAAGATTTGACAAAAGGTATATGTTAAATATGGCATGTTCTATAAATGAGAGATTGAAAAAATTGTGAGAAAGAAATTATGTCATGTTTTGTGGATGTATGGGATCTTTTTATTGGAAAGAGGGAGTTATATAGTAAAGATGGATTGCACTTAGAAAAACAAGAAAGTGAAGTTTTAGAGAGTTTGATTTATAATGAAAATATAGCTTGGGAAACTTATAAAGGGGTGTGATGTTTTAAGTGGCAGTGTTATCAAAGAAAAGAAGAATGGACTGAATATAAGAAATAATCAATTGGTAGCTGATTTAGATATAAATGTATATTTAGGGAAGGAAGTTATTTATAAATGTAATGGAGAAGAAAGAGTCAAAAGAATTTACAAAAGAGTAGTTAGGAAAGAAGAAATTGTTAAAATTAGGTATTTGAATACGCAAGGTGGTAGGAGACCAGAAAAGTGATTAGAATTAAACAAAGCAATTAAAAATGAAGAGCTTGAGGTATTAGCAGTAGTGGAAACACATCTAAGAGAAGAAGAAGAACCTATTCTGGAAGACTTGGTATGGTAGAGTATAAATAGAAAAGAAAAAAGAGGTGGTGGTACAGGAGCTATGTCAAAACAATATTTAAATACTGTTAAATGACAAGAACATTTGTGGTTTGAGATAAGATTAAGAAGATAAGAATGGATGGTGGCTATAGTGTATATAGCCACTGGAGATAGTCAAACTATAATGGAGTGGAACAGTAGCATATATGAATGCCTAGTTAAGGATATACAGAGTTTCAAAGAAAAGGGGAAGAGAATAATGGTTATAGGGGATATGAATGGGCATATTGAAGAAATTGATGATGTAGGTAATAAGAATGGACAGCTTTTGAAGAATTTTTGTCAGAGAGTGAATTTGAGCATTGGAAATTTATCAAATATTTATGAGGGACAATACACATGGTCTAGAAATAATATATTCCACACAATAGATTATGTATTAGTAGAGAAAGAGGGAATGAATAAAGTACGGAAAATTAAGGTGTTTGATAATGAAGAGAGAGTATGTAATAGTGATCATAACTTCTTTATAATAGAAATGGTTAGTAATGTGATGGAAAATAGTAATAAAAGTAGAAAGGATAGTGAAAGATGTGGATGGAAAGTGAATGATAAGAATAAGTTAGTGCAGTATAAAATAAAAGTTGAAGAAACCATGGAAGAGTTGGTTGGGTATAAGTATAAGGACTGGTATGGTGAAATAGAAAAAAAATGGCAAATAAGGGTTTTAGGTGAGAATATTCAGAAGAATAAAAGTAATAGGAAAGTGAGAGTTAGTAAAAGTATAAAAGTGATGAAAAAAGCATGCAGAGAATATAAGTGTGCTATTAAGAACAAAGAAAGTGAAAAAATATTAATGCTAAATGGGAAAAATACTTAGAAAAAAAGAAGTTGGCTAAAACAGATAATTATAAAGAGAGAATAAAATTGAATAATATATTGTTGGAGGATATTAATAAAAGTAGAAGAGATGAGAGAAAAAAATGAAAATACATTAAAAGAAGGAATGTAAGGTGGAGAGAAGTAGTATTACTATATGATAAGGGAATAGAGTGTAGCTCGAAATAGAGATAATCTTAAATAAGTATGTAATGGATATAGAAAAGATGTTAGATGTGAAGGACATAGTGATAGCAAACATGAAAGCATATAGTAATGAGAATATTAGGTTTTACAAAAAGGCAGATAAAAAATTGAAAAGTGGAAAGGCAAAAGGTTTGGATGGAGGGACAGCAGAGACGGTAATGAATTTAGAGCATAGGGCAAAATTAAAATGATTATCATATTTTAATAAGATGGCACAGAAGAGATTTTCCGGGTAGTTGGAGTAATACAAGAGTAAGACTACTATTTAAAGAAAAGGGTAAGGATCATAGAAAGTTAAACAATTATAGACTGATAGTGGTAATGTCAGTGCTGTATAAAGTTTTCTCATACATGATGGCTGGAGGATCACAAAATGGATAGAAGAAAATATTATAATGGGAGAAATACAAGGAGGTTTTCAATTAGATAGGTGTATAGAAGATAGTTTATTAGTAGATACACAACTTATGGATATGATAGGAATACAGCTAGACAGCCATATATGATTTTTATAGATATAGAGAAGGCATATGATGGAGTAAATAGAAATAGATTATGGGTAAGTTTGGTAAATTTGGGAGTAGATAGAGCTTTAGTGGATATTATTATTATATGAAAATAATTACTATACATATCAATTAGGAAATATAGAATCAGTTAAAATTAAAAATGGGATGGGACTAAAGCAAGGATGCCCTATGTCACCTACTTTGTTTTTGTTGTATTGAAGAGAAATGGAGAGAGCAATAGAAAGAATAGAAAGAGGGGTAGAGAGACCATTAATAAGTGGCAAAGGAGTGTTTACATCATCAGGTTTTTTATTTGCAGATGATGTCTTTTTGTGTGCAGAAAGAAGGGAAGATATGAAAGTTATGCAGAGGACATGTGCAAGAGTTAGGTGAAAAGATGGGGATTAAATTTAGTGAAGAAAAATAAAAAGTAATGATGATTAATGCTGGGGAAAGAGAAGACAGAGAATTTTTATTGGGAATATAAAGTTAAGTGTGGTGAATAGATATAACTATTTGGAAATCATCTTAAATAATCAGAGATATTGCTTGAATGAATGTGAGAAAAATTTAATAAATGAAGCAAAGAAAAGAAAAGGATTGATAAAAAAAGAAAGGGATTGATAAAGAAATTAACAATGTTCTCATATAATAAGTATGATGTAACTAGAATTGTATGGAAATGAGTTGCAGTAGCAGGGTTAATATATGGTAATGATGCATTATGTGTTAGTAAAGGGGTATTAGATTACTTAGAAAAAATACAAAGAAAAGTAGAAAGATGTGCATTAGATGCAGATGTGTGGACAGCAAAGAAGGCAAAACAAGGAGAAATGAGATGGTCATGTTTTTATATGAGAGACGCAAAAATGAAAATGAAAATGTTCAGTAGATTTCAGTTTATAGATAACAAAAAATAGCCAAAATAGTATTTAATTGGGTTATGAATAAAGAGCAGACAACAATTTGGGTGAGAAAAGTAATGGGATATGCAGAAGATTTGGATAAAGAATTTATGTCAGTAAAAGATAGGATGATTGTGTTAGGAGAATTGTTGAGTGTTATGGTGTTAAGGAATGGGATAGAAGAATAGATGCATTAATAAAGAATAGGGAGTTGGAGAGATGGAGAACTAGTATGGAGAATAAAAAGAGTTTAAATATATATAGAAGTAAACAGAATATTGAGTTCGAGTTAATTTATGATAATAGCAAGGAAAGTAGTTTACTCTTCAAGGCTTGAATGGGATCTTTAGTAACAAAGGAATATACACATAAATGGAAAAATGTGGGTCATTTAGTCTGCAAGTTGTGTAAGGAAGGCATAGAAAATATTAGGCATCTGTTAACTGAATGTAAATGCCTGCAAGCAGAAAGGATACAAATAATGAAATAGGGGAAGAATAAATATAAACAAAGTCACTATACAGAAAGTGGGTTATTGGTTTTTTTGGTGGGTTTGGGAAAGGATAAGGGAGATTTAGATATAAAGGTCATGGAGTTGACAAAGATTAGATTGTGGAAATGGGATGGAGCAGGATAGAGAAGAATATGAGGAAACTTAGGGTAGGGAATGGAAAGTGAAGTTAAAGTGGCTAACAGGTTTCTCTGGTCGTAATTGCTGAGAGATTTCTGACTTCGTATAAGAAGTCACTATGCAAGAAAAAGAAATGGTGACATGTAATATTTTATTACTATTTCTTTAAAGAATTATTAAGTATGTGTTAATATTATTTGAAAAAATAGTTTCTTCCAACATGCTTTTTATATCCAATTGATATCTTTCTAATTTTAATAACCTGCTATAAAAATGCATAGAAAAAATATGACATTACAATTTTATCTCTTTGCATCTTATTAATATAAGTTTATAAACTTCAAATTATATTTATCTCATTCAATAATTTCTTATTATTTTATTTATAAACAAACTATTATTTTTCCGTAATATCTATTAAATTTAAATCTAAATGCAAGACTTTTGAGAAGTTCATAAATAATTTTTAAATATTTAAGACAATATTTTTGATTTTTCATATGTCTTAAATACTATTGATTCCTAGAAACTTATTCTCTAAGTAAATTCACAATTAAACCACTAAATATCACATGATCACCAACCATTTTTATATTTACACAATCTGTTTACACAAAGGCAAAACTCTCCATATAGTAGCGCCACTCAGTTCAAGCCATAAGCTAGAAACTAGTCGTTGGATATTGAATGAGTAGTCATTAGATAGGGATTTTATGCACAAACTTTTCTGCATCCATTGATCACTCTGGCTTGCACTGAGTCACACTACTGTATAGAGAGTTTTGACTCTGTGTAAATTCACAATTTGTACAAATAGAATATTAATGAGCACAGTAAATATTATTTTTAAAATTTGCTTTTAGAAGTTTTAAAAGTAAAACAAAAATCTACTTAAAAAAAATCTTACAAGTTTACAATATATTAAATTATTGCAAAACACAAATCTAGATTACTGAGTAATATTATACCCACTGTGTTATATAAATGAATTTGAAGTTAAAAAAAAAAAAACAGGAGTGTTTAACTTAATGAATAATATTTATGTAGTGTAATATAAAAATTATTAATATACAGGAGTATTTAAGAAAATGTATGCCTATTTAAATTTTGTGTCCATTTTTTTAAAAAAAAACTCTATTTAAGTAATGGTGGAAATTTCAATTCTATGATAAATTTAAATGAAAATGATATTGAAAACTTATAATTTATTTTAACATTCTATTAAAATGTTGACCTTACATTTTTATTTTATTTTTGCAAACTACATTATTATATTCTTGACATTGACAATAAGATGTTAAGGATAGGATCATGTAACAGTAAAATACTAAAAAAAATGCTTAACATTCTAAAACTCCTTTAAAATTAGTAAAAAAAAACATTCCTATAATAATGTGTATTTGTCTTCTATTTCTCCAATTTTTTCATTCCCCAAGTATTTTTTAAATATTAAATAAGCATCTTTATTAGAAACTGATATTACAAATAATATTGTTGAATTGTTTCATGCTAACATTCTTAATTTCAGAAAAAAATGAGATTAAAAAAGTCACTGACTTCTTAAAATATTATTCAGGTGATGTATATATCAATATTAATATTTTAAAAAGATGATAAAGAAAATATTAGAAATTACAGAGCTATTAGTCTTTTATCAGTTTTATATAAAAAAATTTATCAAGATAATTACAACTCATCTGCTCTAAACTTTGGATTTCAACCAACCCAAAGAACAAGCTGATTTAAAAGTAGTTTGAATACAGTGGATCATATCCATATATTGAGAGAAGTTATAGAAAGAAACAATGAATATGAGTTGCCATTATACTTTGGATTTGTAGATTATGAAAAGGCATTTGATTCTATAAGGGTTTCTTAGGTGATTAAAGCATTGGATCATTAAGGTATAGACTCAGGACATTGTTATATTGTGAAGAATTTATATAAAAATGCAACGGCAATAATTATATTACATAATGATACTAAAAAGATTAACATTGATAAGGGTGTATGAGATGTTGACTTCATATCTACAAAACCTTTTACAGCAGTGTTATAAAAAGTATTTTGTGGATTAAAGGGAAGCTAAAGAAATAAAAGTAAATGGAAATTATTCAAGTCATCTAGATTTTGCAGACGATGTAGTTGTTTTTGAAAATAATGCTTTAAAGTTTCAGAAAATGTTGCAAGAATTAATAAATGAAAATATCAAAATATCACATGTACGCCATTTCTTAGACTTACACAAGCTGTTAATAATGTAATGGTCAGAAAACGTGTGACTCGTAAACATAGTGCAGAATTCGACCACCATACAGAACAGCAGCACCATCGAGTAGCGAAGCCACCCGTGGTACTGAGTTCGAACATAGTTTATCGGTTCCACAATACAATCCACAAAACAACGCATCTGATGCGACATTAGTAAATATTTCCTTAGGCACGGTGGTCAGGGATATGCAAGAGACTCATGATTTTATTCTCGAGTTAGCCAATAATCAAACTAATATTAATTAAACATTCATATTTACATAATCGAGGAAATAGTATATAGAATGGGTATCGAATAAATGAAACGTAACTGCAGATGTATAGTTTAAAATTATTTATTAATACATTTTAATAAAACAATCTAATAATATTTTATGGACTAACAGCTTCAGTAGCGGGATTTGCGACATGATTATATTTTAAAGAATACATTTATTTATTTAGACATTATTTTATATTGAGGATTTCAGTAGCGGTATTTCCGATACTGTAATGTTTACAAAAGGAATACATTTATTTGAAGGCGTAATCTAGCTACCTAAAATTCTCAGTTAGTATTTCTAATGCATGCCTGGAGGGATTTATACCTTTGCAATGCAAGAGTCTAAAGTATGGGTTATAAGAGTAATGGCAGACATATATTTATTTAATTAAAATATTTATTTATAACTAAGGGCAAACATTTATTTGAGAGTGAATTATGCAGATAATGCAGAGGCGGAGTGATATGTTTAGAATAATAAAACTAAGTAAAGGAACACGTGGTACGCTTTAGGAAGGCGATATGGAATGGCAGTATATTGAAACTGCAATGCCGTGAATGAGTTTATAAGAATGTCGGGCTGGTCTCTGCCATCGGCCCGATGAAGTAAGGTGTCACATAAGCATAACCAGGGACAAGTGGTCCATATCGCAGTTTGCCGGCTGGCTGCATAACATTGTCAAATCCCACGGGAGCACCCATTATGCCCAGAAATTTCACGGCAGAATGGGTCATCGCGTCTCTAAAATGTAACACATGTATAATGTACAAACGATTAGGATGAGATTTAAATAGATTTCTAATTCGGCCCTACATTATCAACATTTACTAAAGAATGTTGGTGACTCTCAAAGAAATGTAATTTTCTGGAATTATTCATGATGATTTAATAAATACAAAACAGATATAAATTGGGAATTATTGTAACTAATACGTCAGCCATTTGCGAAGTAGTAGACCCCTGCATTACAATAAATGATGTCATTGAATGCGTGTCGATTTATATGGAAGTTAAGTTATTTAGGAAAATACATATTAATGAAAATGTGACACGCATTCACTGTTTCAAACGATCATAGATTTAAACTTTGAAAATAGAGACAAATGTGAGCATGCAATAATTAGATAATAAATATAGATAAAATGTAGATTTTAAAAATACGCACCCAAGATAGAATGAGGTAAGCTAGATTAGTAAAGAAATTTACACATTGAATTAATTATTCAATTTTAGTTATACAAATTGTAGTTTTACATTTTATAATTTAGATAAGTAGTATGAAGAAAAGCTATAGCATATTATTAGAGTACTCTAGAGTTTGAACACAGACAGGTACCTGTTTTATAAGAAGTTTTCCGAGTCCATTGGTTAAGTAGCAAATAGTTCATGAGTGGCAATTCTTTCTGGTATTTAGACGTTTCATTTTACTTTCACAGCAGCAGCAGCTTTCTCATTTATTTCAGGCAGCAGATCTTCATGGTGAATTTATGATGGGCAATGGAAAGTTCAACAATAGGCCATCTCCCGATGGAGAATAATCTAGGTGCTTTACTCAGTCATACTTTGGCAGGAACAAATTATTTTTATTATTTTTGGAGTCTCTCAGTGATCGAGAGCAAAGCTAAAATTTAAGTGAATGTCTCCAGCAAGTCTAAGATGGCCTCTTTTCTTATCTTGATCTTTCACATTTTTGTTAAGATATTTTTAGGTTCTACTTAATCTGCCCTGAGGATAATCAATGCATTTAGTTGGTTTTTAATTAAAGAAAGCTGCCGTTCTATTGTTTACATTTTACATTTACTAATTACATTTTTGGGGAATTTTTCTTTAATTAATCTATTATCTATCACTGACCGATGCTTTTAAATTTCAAAAACAAAAAGGGAACATAAGATTATTTTAACTTTTAATTAAATATTACATCAGATATTTTTAGAATTATTATTAAATGAAATTTAAACAACGCAATAAATACGAACTTTATAATCCAAAATAAATGATTAAAATTATACAAAATTATATAACTAAAAGAAATCTAAATTATATTATTTTATCCCTATTTATTGCATTTAATTTGAGATCGAAATGTGTGCGTGTTTATGCTGAATTCTACATATATTTATACATTTTTAATATTGTTACACACACAATTCGATATCAAAAAGTTTAAATTTGGGCAGGATAGACCGGTCAGTGAGAGATGACAGAAAAAGGTGAAACTTAAGATTCGAATACGAATCTTACTGTTTCATTAACAAAGGCACTACTGTATGGAGAGTTTGCTATTGTCAAATGAAAATAATAAGTAGGATTAAAGGTAAATGTTAAAAAGACTAAAATAATGTTCAATGTATTTTCTTAAAAGTTGAAAATAAAGATTGATAATGATGAGTTACAAGTTAACAACTACCCATATGTTGGTCAGATTATTACTACAGATGAACACATAATGAATGAAAGTAATCATAAAATTAAACTTGTTTGAAGTGGTATGGGTAGAAATAACTTTTATATTAAAAGAAAATATATCTGTGTATTTGAAAATGAAGGATTTTAATGAATGTGTTTTACCAGCTCTTACTTATGAGTCTGAGACTTGGACATTTAACAGAAGTACAGAAATTTCAGTCTACTCATTGAATTATGGAGAGATGCATGTTAGGAGTAACAAGCAGAGATCAAAAATGAAATACATGGGTAAGAGAAAGAACAAATGTTACTGACATTGAAAGATAAAAGTGGAGTTGGGATGGACATATTGCTTAAAGAGATGATAATAGATGGATGTGAAATAAAAAGTGTGCATGGGGTGCTGTGGAGAAGAGAGGCTATAGATTGGAAAAGATCAACTGAACTTGGAGAGAACTTCATCTTGCAGTGGATTAATAATGATTGAAAATGATGAGAATGATGATGCATATATTTATAGACACAAAATTAAACAATTCTTTATCATCTATAGTTATTGTGTAAATACATTAATGTTATTCCAAACTATAAACTTAATAAAAGTCTCACCCAAGAGGTAATTATATTTAATTAACAGATGATTGTTTGTTAATTAAATTCAAATAATAAATTTGCTTAAAATTATAACAATAAATATTATAACATACCAGCTAACAACTACTTATATTGCCACAGTATTTTATTTTATGTGTGCTTCTTTTTACAATTTTTGTTGACAATTTCTATGTAACCATGAGTTATAATAATAGTTAACTTTTCATTTAGAAGTCTGCCAACTTCATTAAGAAATAAACAATGTAAAATTGTCAAACATTTTCATAACATCTATATCAACCAGATACTTATCTCTTTTTTAAAAAATGCAAGAACAAAATCTCTAACACATTTATTTTTCTTCTTGAAAAAAAAAACCTTGTATTTTTCAGCAGTGACTAGAATCTTTTTCACAGCTTTCTTAGATTATTTGAATTTTCAAGTTAAGTGATAAACTTTATCAAAAATTTGAACTCTATTCTCATACACATTAAAAGAAACTATATTAGGCTCAATTGTGCATTTTGTATCCAGTTTCAAAGCTATCAATTGCAACAAATTTTATAGCAATGTAAATACATCTGCTTTTAATACACAGCATATTACAAACTGAAGCAAATAATTAATGAAGAGCAGAAAAAACCCAGATAGTGTAAATATCTCAAACTAATTCAAAATAATAATCATTGTAAAAATACAATGTAAAATCTATAAATATTTCAGAAAATACTAAAAAACATATTTCAAATCTAAAAAACTTAGCTACACCAATGTGTAATTGTGCTCAGAATTATATATCACATATTGCAAGTCACTATCTCTCATAAATACAAATGATCATTCATAGACAAATACATACATATAAACTCACTAAAAAAATATCAACTCATTTAAACAATATTCTTAGGAATATGAATGTTCTATTTCAAAAGCATTATTATTCAAGATATTTACAATGCTATAAAAACCTACATCTTATAATTGTCAATTATCTATGTGTAAGCAGTTGTAAAATGTTATTGGATATCTTGAAATGCATCTTAGAACAATCAGATACAAAAGCAAACATTTTATTCTCACTCATATGAGCAAAAATTTGGCACGTTTTTATTACATTTTCTTTTCATAACTTTTCACTACTTAATAAATTAAGAATAATCATTCTTGAAAGCATAAAATATTCACTAGAAATATTTTAAAGAAACAACAATCTCAGATAGTAATTAAACTTTCTAATACACATTATGCAGTTTTAAAAATTACAAAAGCAATTCATGCAATATTGAAAATTCAAAAAGTAATTTTATAGGTGAAGGAATTAAAATTAACAAATTATTATGCTCTTAGTCGGCTGATTATTTATAGTTAAAATAATAACATATATGTTATAACTCAAATCAACTTTGTTTATTTCAATTCACATTAAAAATATTTAATACATCTGTATATATACTTTAATTAATTATATAGAATGTAATCATCTCTTCTCATTAGCACTGTTAAACAGTGGTATTAAAAGTGCAGGATTATAATATTTCACAAAGGCTAATAAGATTATTAAAAAAAGAAATGAATTTAAATTGAATGACATACATTTACACTCTCACTTCTAGATACTTACAATTGGCTCATATAAGTGCATGTGAGTTTGAAAATAAAATGGCCATTCTTATTTTCTCAAAGTCCCTCTTGTGACTGAGGCAAGAGTATCCTTGCAGTTTTAATATCACTGTTTAATAGTACTAGTGAGATGGGATGATTACCTTCTATATAATTACAATCTAAACACTGCAATAATTAAATTTATTGGTTCCTACATAATTTAATTAAGTATATAAAAATGTTGAAAGATTTAAGTGCAAAAAGAAGTATTACACATGAGTTGCCACTAGAAAATTAGTTATTTACTATATATATATATATTAGTAGTGTAGATAAAAGGCTTCTCTCCTTCATAGGTGAGCAGTGAAGGAGATAGCATTACTTACTAAGCCCATGAAATATCAGGTGGCAAGGATTTATCTTCTAATTTACCTTGATTATCTTTTAGCTAAGAAAAAGTACTGCTATTACACTACAAAGGCTTTCCATATATTCTCATTTGATTATTAAATTAAAAAAATAGAATAGTACAGAATCTCTATCTTCATTATCTAAAATATCTAAATGGATATTATTATATGTGAATTTAGTAGCATAATTAATATAGGAAATAAATTTAATCAAAATTCCAGATTGCTTATACATCCTTCAAAATGAATTATATGACACGAAATTGAAAGCAATACTATAAGTTTTTCAAAAGTATGTTTTCTTATTTACCAATATTTTATTTTATTAATAATTTTCAGTTTTCCCCCTCATTTGCACTCTTTTGTGGTTATTATTTTAATTTAAAAAATTGGGCATGCAAAAAAATAATAATAATTTAACTTGAAATTACATTTTTATTTTTCTAATTTTAAATTTACATTTGAATTTATAAATGTGGCAAATTAAATTTCATAGGTATCAGTCTTTACAAATTGATTTCATGTGATAAAAAAATAATAATTTATATTTACAATAAAAAAAATAGTTATAAAAGGATTGCTTTGTTTGAAAAAAAGATAGTTTTATAAAATTAGTGTTGGCTATTCTGATAAATTAATTAAGAGTATTTTGTTTAATAGAAAGTATAATACTAATAATAATAATTTTAAAAATGTGAAGATAAAAAAAAATATGACTTTATTTCTTTGCCTTTTAAAGATTGACTTTTTATAAAGTTTTTTAAAAAAATTATGATTTGTTTATGAATAATAAAATAACATGGAGGAAGGGTGTTACTTTAAATAATTTATTAAGAAATATAAAAGTAGTATTTGATTTTCTGGAGAAGTTTATATTATTTCTTGACTTCATAAAAAATTACATATAGATCAGAACAGTACCAATAATTGTCTTTTCTCTTGATGGTTCTTTTTGTTGTCTATTTAATGTTTTTTTAAGATCGGCTAACAACGCAAGACTTGATGGTTCTTTTTGTTGTCTATTTAATGTTTTTTTAATAACAGCTGATGGATAACCATTTTTCATAAGTGTTTGTTCTATATAGATCTTTTCTTTTTTTAAGTCACTGGTTTCTGAACAAATTTCTTTTGCTCTGTTCCATAGTGATAGTATAACTTCATGATTTGTGTTTTTGATGTGATTGGATGTATAGGCTAAACATTTTCCTGTATGTGTAGGTTTTTGGTAAACTGTAGTTTTGATATTGTCATGAGGGAGTCTTGTCATAAGAACATTAAGAATGCCAATTTTTGTTCTTCTTATGATTCTACTGTGAATTTAATTGAAGGGGATATGTTGTTGATGTGTTTTGGTACTGTAGTGTACCCATACATTCCAAAAATAGCAGACAAATTAAGGAAAATCTGCAATCAGTATAACATCAGAACAGCTTTCCAGAGCCATACCACACTATGGGGAATTCTAACATATACAAAGCCTAAACTTGAAATGCTGAAAAAAAAAAAAACTGCATCTATGAAATACCATGTGAATGTGGAAAAATATATTTGTATTGTGTTTGTGGTTTTTTTTTTCCACCAATGTGTATATCTTGATAGTGAAATCAATGAATTGTGAAAGAAAAAGAGGGAAAAAGAAAAAATAGGCATAGCTAAAGTAAGTCTGGATAATTTTAAAAGATCATAATCAATTCTCAACTCAAGACAGATAAAAAAATATTTAGTTTGAACAATTGAATAGAATAGTTGTGATTATATATCTTGATTTTCCAAGAAACTGTTAATATGATTAAATAAATCATCACACGTGTATACAATAATGTGAAATTCTTCTTCTAATAGATAATAAGTTCAATGTTGAAATTAATATTAAAAAATTAAATCACATGAATTAAAATGATTGGGGGTGTAATTAACATTAGCAAAACTACTTGAATCATCTTAACATATATTGGATAAAATTAATCCAATAAAATATACTATTAGATGCATAAACTGACACATATGCAGCTATAAGGTCAAGAGAGGAAGGGAGAAGAAAGGATCCTATAAAATAAAAATATTATTAAGTACATATATATATTCTCCTAAATAAAAAATTAAAAACTGTTGATAACTTAAAAATATAAAATCTTAAAGCTTATATAAAATTTAAATAATTTCCATAATGCATTTAAATAGATTTTTAAATATACATAAAACTCATTCAGAATTTAAAAATTAAATGCAAGTCTTGAATGCCATTAAAATTAAGAATGTTAATAAAACAAATAAAACCTATAACTGTTTTTAAATGACAGCAATTATAACTTTATTTTAATTTTAAAGAAATAAATTTTATAATTACATTCTCTCCAAGACAAATATTTTTTTTTTAGATTTACGTGCAATAAAATATTGACTACTAAACAACCTACTTAGTTTTCAAGGTGAAACACATTATTTCAAATAAAATATGATAAATTGAGTGGGCATGCAAAAAATGTTTCACAATTGTATCAAATGATAAAAGAAATATTCTTTTCAAGTGACACAAATCATAAGAAAACGAATGTTACTTTCACTTTAAATAAGAAACTTATATATACATACACAATCCCAATGTCTAATCTTGAACTATTATATTAATTTCACACAATTTTAATTTGTAATTTTAAAAATAAACTTTATTAGCTTCTTTTTTTTTTTCCTGATTACAACAAATTTCTCATGTAGACTAAATAAAACAGTCAAATTAAAACATAAGCTGAACATTGTTCAACATTTAATTCTAGATATTTTATAATACTTTGATTCAGGATTTATTATTATTCCACACCCACGTACTTTCGACTTTTTAAATTTACTATAAATAAAATATTGTTTTGATGATCCTAAAAATCATCCAGTATTATTTCATTAATTTTTGCTCAATAACTTATTTTTTATGATTGTGGTAATAAAGAATGTAAAGATCAGAAATAAAAAAAAACATTAAGCATTATTGCTTAGTTTTATATGACAACGTAAAAACTACTAGTCATTATTTTGTTCCCAATAGTAGTATAAAATACATCTTAGGTTTAAACCATAGAAAATTCATGGAATCTTAAAAGCTTTCTTCAAATGTTATTAATGATGATATAATAAACATGCTAAGCAAAACAATCATGGTTGAGCTGATCAATGTTATCACCTGGGGAAATCTTAAAACCTGCATCTTTTAAAATTATTTATCTCATAATGCAAAGATAATACATTTGTCTACAATAAACTACAACATGAGATTCATAAGACTTAGAAATTTTTTCTCTGGTAGTTCATTCATAATAATCATCTAATATTGGTTAATAAATGGGTATCTAGCTATCTTGATTAAAGGGTAAAATAAGATTGAAAAAACATTCAAATCCTCACTACCCAGAAATTGGCAAAACTGATAAGTACTGTCTTATCCTACTTTGTTCCTGAAGGCCTTCTGGAGCTACTTTTGCCCTCAAGTGGGCTAGTTATCACAAAAGTAAGTTACCATTATTTAATTCTCTATCCATTTTCTCCCTGAACTCATCTTCTTTCATAATGGCAAACCGACCAGCTTTGTCTTCATGAGAAATGATCACATCATTAGCAATTAATCATCTCTAAGATGTCTAACCTCAACAGGATTAACAAATTTTTCTTTCCTTTTTAAGCTTTTACTTAAAACCAATTGAATGCCAACTTTCTGCTCATCACTCAAATTACTAGATTCAATAGACGAAATTGTACCAAAAACTATATTTTTTTAATGAAATGGAACAAAATTAGGCCTTTACCAAGAATCTCTAATTCTCTATCATTTAACTTAATATCAGAAAGATTAAAAATTTTATTAATAGAAACATTACCCTCATACCCCTATCACTACAATATTTTTTTTCATTTTTCCAAACAACCATTTTAATTTCCTTTCATACTTCCTACAATAGAAATTTGACCTATTTTATCTAAACTTCCTCATGAAAAAATTTAAAATAGAATAATTAGAATTTTGCATCCTGTCTAAACAATACCTATTTCTTTTATATTCATAAATAAGTTTGTAAAATTTAATACAATTTTCTTTCAAAAAAAACTATTCAAAATATATGTTTGTAAATTAAGAACCAAATTCCTATTTTTAAGCAACTTTTTACTCTTTTTAAAATTAATAATACAACTCCTAGGAAAAACATTAAATTCCCTACAATTTTTAAGAAAATAAATCTGCCATCTTAATGATTCTATCCTATCATTCAATCTAGATAACTTTTTAATCCTCCTAATACCATTCAATGGAAAATTATTAAAAACTAAACCCCACGAACCCATACTAAAGATCAACTACAAATAACAAATACAAAAGTAAATTAAAATTTAAAAAACACACACCTATATATATAACTAAATAAACACAAACATATACTCTTTCAACAACACCCATACAATAAAATTAATATATGTGAATAATGCACTATATCAGCAAAACTACCCATAAATACAAAGAATCTCATCAAAATGTAAACATTACAAGCATAAAGCTAAACTAATCAATAAATAGTTAAAATTACCCCAAATCCAAAACTCAAACAGACTAGCCAAGAAAATAAAATCAAAAACACAACCAATGGTTTCACTCTACAAAACAACAATATATTTATATTAAACATTACCCATAAATCCATTTGTTTCCCCTCCACCATTAATATTAAAAGAACTTTTAAATAAGTTAATTGCTTCAGAATAATAAATTTTCAATAAAAATGATTCTCTAATTCTTCTTTTTATTTTATTTCTTTGTTGATTTTGGTCAATACACTGTTTCTTTTTCTTTTGAGGCTTTGATAAGATTAATAATTCTAAAATGTAATGTAATGTGGTATTAGGCAGTTTAGATATGGAGAATATGTATCAGTCTGTTAATAGGTTAAGCAGTAATGATGTACTTATGTCTGTGTTGGTAAAGCAAGGATCTTTATCAAAAAAAAAATTAAAGTAATTAAAGATTTGCTTTTATTTTTAGAGGATTCTATGTATTTTACTTATAATGGTAATTTTTATAAAATTAAGAAAGTGTGGATAATAGTTATATTATTTCTCCTTTAGTTTGTTCAGTTTATATTAATTATTTTGAAGAGGAAATTATTATTAAAAAGAACTGTTTATATTTAAAGTTATTTGTTAGATTGTTTGTTTGTAGTTGAGAATTATAAATTGAAGGAATTTGTAAATGAGTTTAATTGTTTTGATCCTTCTATAAGATATGTGATAGAAGGAGAAGGTTAGATTTTGTTAAGTTAATATTTTTAGATCTTTTGATGATTAGAAATGTAAACACTATTTGTTTAATATGCAGCCATTTTGTTAAAAGTAAAGAATTAAGGTCTATAATTAAATCTGATAGCTATCAGTCTGTATCTCATAAAGTAGCTGATTTTACTTTAAACAAATTTTTATTAGGCTGATCAAAGGTTACATTTTATAAAAGGACAATAATAATGAAAGAAAACTATTATACAATTGGTTGTTAGAAGAGATTGGTATTAGTCCATACTGTTCAATAGAGATGATTATTGTGATAGTTTTGTTATGTTAAGTTCTTAGAAAACTGGAATAGCTTCCAAGTCTCCTCAAAAATGAATTTTGAAGATAGTAATTGATCTCTTGTTTTTATCTTTTGCATTGATTGCAAGAAGCATGAGTCTTGATCGGTTTGAGGCTGAATATACATTATCTTACACTTCATGTACCAGATTGAATAAATGATAAAAATTGAAAGTCTTATTTAAAAAATTATTGGGTGCTGATATAGTACTCACCTGGTGGCCATTTAAATTTTTTTTAATTATTGTTATAGGAATAAGAAATTAAATAATTCTAGTGGGATAACTTTGTTTCAGAAAGATCAATTTTATAAATATTATTTGAGTGTTGGCTACTCTGATAAATTTGTTAAAATTATTTTATTTAATAGTAATATTTGTAAAGATGTAAAGCATAAAGAAAAATATGATTTTATTTCTTTGCCATTTAAATTGTCTTCTTATAAAATTGTATGTAAGAATAGCAATTTGTTTGGAAATAAGAAAATTGCTTGGAAAAGGTGTATTACTTTGGATAATTTATTAACATATAATAACTTTTACACTTTAAAGCAAAACATATTTATAAATAAATAAATATAAATATATTTTGCTTTAAAGTGTAAAAAGAGTGGAATGTGGTTATTATATGTTATATATTAGAAAAGGAAAAATAAAGAAGAAAAGAGGAAGAGAAACTATTGAAGAATAATTTATTAAATAATACAAAGGAAATTTTTGATAGAACAACTATTCCTGGTGTAGTGTATTTTATCCCTTGTTTTTCTAAAAAGGTTTACATAGGTCAGAGTAGTTTGAGTTTAAATGAAAAAAAAGGTTCATAAAAGTAGGATTAGAAATAAATATCTTAACTCTGCTTTGTATGTCCATGAAAAAGATATAGGCCACACTATTAATTTTGATGAAGCTAAGGTTGTCTTCTTTGAGAGAAATGAAATAAAAAGAAGAATTAAAGAATCTTTATCGAAAATTTATTATTCTGAAGCAATTAACTTATTTAAAAAGTTATTTTAATATTAAGGATGAATGAGAAGTAAATGAATTTTTGGGCAATGTTTAATATAAATATGGTGTTGTTTTATAGTTCTTTACATTTGAGAAGTCTGCTTGTAGCAGTGAAACTATTGTTTGTGTTTTTTATTTTATTTTTTCTTGCTAGTATTGTTGAGTTTTGGGTTTGGGGTAATGTTAATTATTTATTGACTAGTTTAGCTTTATGGTTATAACATTTATATATATCTGGACTTGTATATACAGAAATATCACAAAAGCCTTGCATACAAAATGATATTAAAGCTGTTTGAAATAAAAGAAGCTATACAGCTGAAATCTAGGATTTCTATCGAACATAAAGTGGCAAAAAAGCTTCTTGCATTGATATATGAACTTTGTATAAATACGAAGTGGAATGCAAAAATAACATCGACATTTATAACAATGATTTACCAATGTTAGGATATAGCCATAAGAAGTTAATTAGACAAATAAACAAGTTTTATGCAAATATAAATAGACATCATATCACACAAAATGATTCTAAACCATGGAAAAGTCTTCCATATTGTAATGAGCACAGATGACGTTACATTATTTTTTTTTATTATTAAACATTAAAATAAAAAGTTCACATTAAAAATTTTTTTTTTAAGACAGAAAAATTGAAAATAAATTCTACCTTAAACTCGTATATATATATATCGCACAGAGGAGAAAAATTATTAAAATAAAACTTTATTAAAGAAAAAGTATTTTAAAACTAAATTTTAAAAAAGATTTGGAGATAAAATTATATCTTTAAATTTATCTTTAAATATATCTTTGGATTTGGAAAACAAGTTAATTAATGTTATGGAAATGATTATTTTAATTAGTCCAAGTGAATAAGCCCTTGGGCATTTAAATGTATAAACAATGGTCAGATAGGAAAACAATAGAAACTTTTAGCAAATAAAAAAGAAATCCCTATGGAATCGGACCTCAGCGAAAAGACCACCATCATCGATGACGTAATGTTGAGTCAATCCTTAAGATTAATATAAAAAGAAAAGTTGGAAATTATTAGGGATTATTAAGAGAGGACTGAGATGTGTTAAGTTGGAGAGTTGGAGGTGAAGGGATTGAAAGACGTACTTTCAATTCCTTCAGTTGTTATAAAAATGGAAAAATGAAACATCGCTTTTCTTATACTGAGGACAACAGGATCATCGGGGGATTTAATGTGGATTCCAAACGGCATGCAATGAATAAAGAGGAACGTTGAAAAAAAATCGTAAGAACTTTAAAAACATTTTGAAACACTATGAACATTAAATTAAAAACTTTCCATATTTAAAATAATTAAAAAATAGAATCCTATCTGACCAACGTTATTTATTAATTAGTTATAATTTTATTTAATGTATTTCTTTTGTAAAATCATTTCCATTTATTTATTTATTTGTTCTTTAAGTTTTATTATGATTTCTGGTTTTCATTAAACTAGTTATATAAATATTAAACTTAAGTCGGGCGTGAATGGCTATATAGATTTGTAAAGTTATATTAGGGGAGGGTAATTTTTGGTTATTCGTTTCGTAGTTGAATTAGGTCAGTGGATTGGATATATTGGTATAATTAGTAGATGTAGTATGAGATTCGCTATGGGCAGAATTGCTATTATATGCCGCACACTTCCGTTTTGCCTATGGAAGGGATTATAGGATGTAGAACACTGTTCCTTTCGATGAAGTTTTTTTTTATTGCTCTTCTTGTCTGATAGATGTAATATTCCTATCTGATGAGAAGCAGATTCTTCTCTTAACCTAATTGTGCTGCCGTATTCATATTATATTGAACACATCGATATATCAGATGGATTGAAGTTTGGTTTGACTGCGAATCTTTAGCCTAAGGTTAAACAAGGATTGAATATTTTCTTTTCAAATGCAAATCTATGTAGTCTACTCATACTCGACACTAAATAAAAATGCATTAAATTTAAGTTGTTTATAGATGCTTGCATGGATTGGTTATCGGTTAATTATGTTTTGGGTTTTCATAGGTGATCAAAATATATAGACATTCGGTAAATACTGATACCTTACGGTGAGTATCTAAGATGTATTTATTCAGACGTCTTTTAAGTTATTGGTGTTAATGCGGTGTCTTATGATAAACACCATTGGGTTTCTTGTATTCCCTATGCAATTGACGGTATCAATGATTTTGTATTTTGATCATTTATGTTTACTTTGAAATGTTTTTAACCGTGTAATCTATGTAATCGATCTATACTCAACATTATAAAACAAACTTTCATAAATTTATCTGTGCGAACTTAATTAAAATGTAAACTTATAATATTCTAAAAATTAAAATGTAAATTTAAATTATAAAATCAAATTAAAATCTAAAATAAACATACTAAAATAATAATGTTAAATTTTATATATATATGTGCGTAAATAAATTTTTGTATGTTAATTACTGGCAGTTGCTTATTTTATTTATTTTTTAATATTGAAATATAATTAGATAAGATATTATATTATTAAATCTCTGCTACTCTCTGAGCTAGTGACTTGGGCTAACGACCGGAATCAAA
Source organism: Epiperipatus broadwayi (assembly GCA_028023455.1). NCBI lineage: Eukaryota > Metazoa > Onychophora > Udeonychophora > Euonychophora > Peripatidae > Epiperipatus > Epiperipatus broadwayi. Next base: position 1,397,056 of record JAQFVV010000143.1, on the reverse strand, counting down.
ATTTAAAAAAAAAAAAAATTTTTTTTTTGACTTATGTATCTGCCTACTTTATACATTTTTCTAGGTTCAAATACCTAGATGGCGCCCTGTAGTGCAGATTACGTTAAGTGCTTTTCTCCAGATCATTACAATATATCCACAAGCTCTCAGAACAATTTAAAGACATATATGCTGATACATATAACATTAACTTTATAACCCTTCTTCACTAAATAAATTACTGAACAATGTGAAGGATAAAATACCAGCAGAGTAAGCCCCTCATGTTATTTATAAAATTGCATGCAGTGCTCCCACATGCAATGCAGTATATTATGAATTGTGGCAATATCATGATGTGGATCACTGAGCATAAATATCTTTAAAACAGAGCAAAGAACAACTCTGAATATAAATCAATATTTCTTGAACAAAAGTGTGATATGGATCATATGTCTGACCTGACCAATGTAAAAGCAATTTATGTTGTGAAAGATGAATGGAAGTAAAAATTTGAAGAGGCATGGGCAATTTCTAAAGACACTCACCTGATTAATAAAAAAGGCAAGAATTCAATTAACAAAAAAAAAAAGTAATATTTAATTGAGTTTATTTAAATAATATGCAAATTTATGAAAACGAGAATAGCAACCTGCAGAATAGCTGAAGCATGCTAAGCATATAATATGTAGTTGGAAATAAAGTACCTTTTCTTGTTAAACATTTAGTACATAGTCTTAAACATGTATATATAGGTAACTAATTCACACCAAGATCATATTGTTACATATTTGCCTGCACAACAGGAACATTATTACAATAAACCAACTCACAGATATATATCATTACAGTATATATTGAAAAAATATTATATAAATTTAAAATGTAATTTAAGCATAGTGGGTTTATGAAAACATCAAAATAAACAGATTGTATGTTTATTTAAATAAACAAGAATTAATGTAATACAATCCTGATGAAGAAGGAAGTGAATTATAAGTAATGCAAATGGAATCAAAGATTACTGAAAAACATGAAAAGATAATTAATAAGCAGTTATTTTCTATAACATATTCAGGTTCCATGTAAAGCATTAAATATTTTTAAAAAGTAATTATTTTTAATGGTTTATTTTTATTTTGATGAGATGTTTTAAAATCTTGTAGATATTATACTTTAACTAGAGATTTTTCTGTTTCATTTTAACAAGTATCTATAAATAAATAATTAAACATTAATAACAAATGAAGATTTTATTAGTAAAATACACTTTGTTTTGACACATACTTAGTTTTAATGAATAAAAATATAAACGTCTGCCTTAAACATATGAATCCTCATATTCTGAAAAGATTAATAAACTAATCAATGTAGTATAAATAAAAAATATTGAAATATTAAATCTTTGTGCTTTATCTGAACTTCTAAGGCTTATCTACTGATTAAAAATCAAAAAATCTCAGCAACTTATTTAAATACCATCACTAATCTGCCTCATAGCTAATGATTTAATATTAATTTTCCAAGCAGAGCTACATAAAGCTCTTTTCTTCACAAAGAACTTTGCACGTATATAAATAAATAATTTATGAGGGCAGCAAATATTTAATTATTTTAAGTGATATTAAATCTTCATAAGTCATTTAGAAATTTTTCTAAAATTCTAATCTTTACTTAACGATAAAAGCAAAAGTTGATCAGTTACAACACAGATTTAAATGCTATAATATTATGCTCAATTTGATATAAGATTTGAATGATCTAATTAGTAATATATTTAATACAACTTTATCTCTGTCAAATATCACATAATCACCATCTTTTATACTTACACAAGCTGTTTTCAGGCAAAACTCTCCATATGGTAGCACCACTCAGTGCAAGCCAGAGCAATTAATTGATGCAGGAAGGTTTGTGCATAAAACCCCTTTCTAGTGTCAACTCACTAGGGGTTTTATGCACAAACCTTCTTGCATCCATTGATTGCTCTGGCTTGAGTGGTGCTATTATTCAGAAAGTTTTGCCTCTGTAAAAAATATTATTTCTGATATTTTAATATCATTGTACAAAGCTAAGCTATATAAAGCTAACTTTTTTTTACAAAAAATCTTGCATGCAAATAATTATCTAAATATATAATTTATCTGTATTATAAATAAATAAATAAGTAATGATTAAAAAGAGAAAGGCTTCAATGTAAACATTTGTATAATAACCAAATGATATATTTTTGGACTACAAAGGTACTTCTCAAACCTTAACACAAGATAAGGACTTTATAAAGATAAGAATGACTATCTTATCATTAACTTAAATTCTTACTTATATAGGCCAATATGAAACATCTTGATTTGAGATTGTGGGAAGATTACTCTCTTCACATTTAAATCTACTATTTCCTTTCACAACTTAATTATTTGAAATCTTGTGATTTACAATGAGTTAATATTAAGTTCTTTTTAATGGAAATATGAAAACTAACATAATATTCTAATTATTTATCAAGTGCACAGACAGTATGCAATTAGAAAGAGAAAAGCTTTAATCTTTTTCCACATGCACCTTGATTAGAACTTTAAAAAAATCCTCTATGACATATGAAGATTTAATATTAGTTCAAGAAATTATATATTTATGGTGCGGATACATTTTTTATTTATATACATAAACCAAATGTAGATAATTCAGATTTATGCTCCAACAACTATTTACTCTAATAATGTAATGGCTTTTTTAAGAATGCCTTTGATAAGATGAAAGATTTTAAAATTATCATAGGAGATTTTAATGCTAAGATTAAAGAATAGAAAAATGGAGAGCTGTGGATAAATAAAATTTTGTGGACTAAAATGAGAAAAAGCATAGATATGTTTGCATATATATAACAAATTCTTCTTTTAAAAAAAAAATCCAAGGAAGCATTCAAATAAAAATATTGCAAAGTTGAATTGTATTTTGTCTACCAGAAAATGCATTTTAAGACCATGCTTAGTGAAATATAAAATATGTGCTAAGAATCAAAAACTATTATAAAAGATACTATAAATAATTTTTGTACCTAACATTTTAGAACTACTTCAGTGAATTTTAACAAAAACTTGCAAATAATATTATCATACTTTGAAAATGCTTAGATTTAAATAAAATCAATAAAAATAATAATAATAAAATCTAATATGAACTGATATCAGATAGCTGGTACAAAAAGCTATAATTGCTTTAAAAATTTTTTTAAAGAAATAATATACTCTATTAAGAAAAGAAAGGGTATTAAAATATTTAACAATGAATTATCTAAAAGGATTGAACATTAGAAATATAAATTGATACAAATAAAAGTTAATAATGATACAAGAAAATATAATAGTAAAAGAAAAGTATAGAAAAAAATAAAAGTTTCAAAAATATAAAACATTTTAGTATTGAAAGAAAAGTTATATCAGTAATAAGGAAAAGAAGGAACAATATTACTAAAAAAAAGATGATGCCAGTAAAGTACATGAAAGAATTTTACTAAAAAAAATATCTTAGTTAGAAAATCTCTATTTTTCTCTGTTGTCTAGTTGATGAATGTATAAATGTTTGATCGATGTCATGTGTCAAATTCATAACCATTATGTTTCTGCAAAGGAAGTATTCCATCATTAATAAAAAATGCTTGAAAAAAATCTGTACATGGATTTTGAACTACAGAGGCATAGTATTTAAATCATGAAGAAAATGTGATTACAGTACATAAATTCATGTTTAAAAAGTGATATTTAGAAAGGGGAAAAATAGATGTTATAATATCGTATTTACATTTGATTTTGGTTAGCATATTACTATGTTTATGCAAAAGAAATAATTCAAAGTAATTCCACCATTAATAAAAAAAACACTCAGAAAAAAATTAGTATATGTGCTTTGAACTAGAGAGATTTAGTATTTAAATCATGAAGAAAATGTGATTACTGTTCATAAATTAATGTTTGAAATGTGATATTTAATAATGGGTAAAAATAGATGGTATAGTACCATATTTGCATTTATTTTTGATTAGTGTATAATTCGAGTCGATTGTCTCAGGCTAGTATACAGTTCTCACATTTCTTTTACTTAATTTATAAGGCACATCTGACAAAGGTTTCAGCCTTTCACATTATTATTAAATCTTAAAAAAACTGTTAAAGCAACCAATTAAAAAAAACAATGACCTTTATAAGGGCAATGTACATCTGGTATAGTGATAAAAAACAAAAAAAAATCCTTTGTTTCTAATGACAAGTAAATTAATGTACAAATAAATCTATGAAAAGTGAAAAAGTGAAAGTTTAGAAAAAGATAAAAATTATTATGGATTTTAGAAAAGCAAGTGAACAAAAAAGAGAAATTATTGTCAGTGCTAAATAGCAACTGTGTAAAGATCTATTAATGATATTGATGTTAAAAATAAAAAATAATATGGTGATAACAGAAATTTCAGAATTACTAGACTTCTGTCAGTTTTATAAACAATTTTTAATATCTCATCTTGAACTTTGAGCTCATATCCTAACAAAAAGTAGGATTAAGAAAAATTGTAGAATGGATAAATGAACATGGATTTTGCTTGTATTTGATGATTAAAAAAAAGGCACTTGATTCTACAAGTATTTAGACAATGAAGTTTATTACATCTAGAATATTATTCTGAAAAATATTTATCAATCATCATCATCATCATCAACCATTATCAATCAACTGCAGGATGAAGGTCTCTCCAAGTTTAATCCATCTTCTCCGATCTTTAGCTTCTCTTCTCCACAACACCCCTGCACATTTTCTTATTTCATCCCTCCATCTCACATGTGGTCTCTTTCTGGGTCTTTTACAATCTCTTGGAATCCAGTTTAAAATTTCAATTGTCCATCTATTATCATCTCTTCTAGCAATATGTCCAGCCCAACTCCATTTCAATCTTTTAATTTTTTCAATAAGGTCAGTAACACCTGTTTGTTGTCTTATCTATACATTGCGTTTTCGATCTCTTCTTGTTACTCCCAACATACATCTCTCCATACTCCTTTGAGTGGTCTGAAGTCTTTGTATTGCTCTTCTATTAAGTGTCCAAGTCTCAGATCCATATGTAAGAACTGGTAAAACACATTTGTTAAAAACCATCCTTTTCAAACACATAGGCATATTTCCTTTTAGTATCAAGTTATTTCTACCAAAAGCACTCCAACCAAGTTTAATTCTATGATTAATTTCCTCCAGTATGTTTCCATCTGTATTAATAATCTGACCAAGGTATTTGTAACTGTTAACTTCTTCTAATTCTTCATAATCAATCTTTATTTTCATATTTTGAGCAAATCGATTAAACATTACTTTAGTCTTTTTAACATTTATCTTTAGTCCTACTTTTCTACTTTCATCTGCTAACTCCTGCAACATTTCCTGCAGCTCTGAAGCATTATTTGCAAAAACAAGTACATCATCTGCGAAATCTAAATGACTTAAATACTCTCCATTTACTTTCACTCCTTTAGTTTCCCATTTTAATCCAAAAAATACTTCTTGCAGCACTGCTGTAAAAAGTTTTGGAGATATAGAATCACCTTGTCTTACACCTTCCTCAATGTTGATTTTTCCAGTATCATTATCTAATCTAATTGTTGCTGTTGCATTTTTATAAATATTCTTTAAAATATGACAATATCCTGGATATATACCTTGATGATCCAATGCTTTAATCACTGAAGAAATGTGTATAGAATCGAATGCTTTTTCATAATCTACAAATCCAAAACATAATGACAACTCATATTCATTTGTCCTTTCTATGACTTCTCTCAATACCTGGATATGATCTATTGTACTAAAACCACTTTTAAATTCAGCTTGTTCTCTTGGTTGGTGGAAATCCAAAGTTCTCTGTAGACGAGTTGTAATTATCTTGGTAAAAATTTTATATAAAACTGATAAAAGGCTGATAGGTCTGTAATTTCTAATATCTTCTTTATCACCTTTTTTAAATATTAATATTATTACTGCATTCTTCCAATCTTCCGGTACATCTTTATCATTTAGACATTTGGTATATAACTTTGCTAAAATTGTTTCTATTTCTTCACCTGCTTCTTTTAATATATCAATTATAATTCCATCATTTCCTGGAGCCTTTCCTTTCTTCATACATTTAATTGCATGTCTCACTTCTTCATTTAAAATTTTGGGCAATTCGGAAGATGTAATAGATATAGGAGGTACTTGTTCTTTATTACTATATAATTCTTGATAAAAATCTTCTACCAATTTCATGATGTCATCTCTCTTTTTAGTAATAATTCCATCTTTTTTTCTAATTGCAGATATAAATTTCCTTCCAATACCAAAATGTTGTTTAACATTCTTGAGACTTTTATTTTCTTCTACAGCTTTCCTTGCTATTTCACAGTTATACTTTCTTATATCATTTTCAACTCTTTTCCGTACCATTTTACAAAATTCGAGATATTCAATTCTTTTTAATACATCATTTTTATATATCTTCATATTCCTTCTTTTCTTCATAAATTTTCTAGTCTCAGTAGAAATTTTATTAGTCAATTGCTGCTTTTTTCTACCAGCTATGTTTGTTGCAGTTTTTAAAAGTGTATCAATATACAGAAGATATTAAAATGACTAAAATGGATTGATGATGGAAAATATTTTGTAAGATTAAAATGGAAGATTAACAAAAGTAAAATAAATGGAGATCAATTAAGTCATCTAGATTTTGTTACTGATGTAGTTGTTTTAACAAATAATATTTCAGAACTTCGCAAAATGTTATAAGAGCCATTAGAAAGAATTAATAATTATAAATATCTTAGATAGATTACTAATATAAGTAGAAATATTGTGAATGAAATTAATCATACCATTAAATTTAAAAGAATATTTTTTGTAGAAATAATATTAAAAGTAAATATGTTTTCCTGAAGATTTGTAATGATGGAGTTCTAGTTTTTTTTTTGTATTGGACTATTTCCATGATCTAATATGTGTACTGAATGTCTTTAGAAAAATTGAACTTTATTTAAATATTCGAAATACATTCAACTGTTAGTAATAGCACAGCAAACAGGTTAGTATTCGCACAACATTTCAAGAGGTATTATTATCCTCTCTTCTACAAGTGTAGTGACAGTACTAGCATGGGATTCGAACCTGGACCCTAACATTCTTGGGTATTGAATTTTAAGGTAACACTCATAGATAAGTATATGAAATTAATACTGACTGTTGCCTTTGACAGAATAGCTTAGTTGGTTAGAGAGTTACCTTAAAATTAAATACTAAAGAATCTAAGGGTCCAGGTTTGAATCCCATACTAGTACTGATACTGTTCAGGCCAGCAACACCTGAAGAAGAGGGAAGAATAATATCTTTCGAAATGTGTATTACAGTTGAATGTATTTGGAATATTTAAATAAAATTAATTTTTTTTAAAGACATTCAGTACACATATTAGTTGACGGAAATACTTCAATATAAAAATATAACTAAAAATAAATGTGTCTATGGGCTTGAAAAAAAAAAGTTTTTAAGAAATATAGCTGACTGGTGCTTCCTTACAGTGATACTTACTAAAACAGCAATATAAAAATTGCAGACTACACAACAAAATAATAGATAGATAGATATTGACATTAACACAGAAGATCAAAAATAAAATACAACAGATAAAAGAACAAATAAGATACAGCATGCTTCACTGAAAAAATTAAAAGGTTGAAATAAAATGTTGGGCTCCAAATGTTAAGTGAATTACAAATTGGGTTCCAAAAGATTTTAAGAGCCATAAAAAAATCACATTTAAGAAAAATAAGTAAGAAGATAAGATAAAAAAGAATTCTGAAGGACTGTAAAGTGAACCTATGAAACAGAAATTAGATTAATCTTGAAAGATCTTAATTTGTCAACAGTATGATAGCAGTTTAAAACAATAAAATGATGTATAGATATTATAAAGTAAATTGTTATTATTTTTAAAAGACCTTCTTTTACAGTTTAAAAATATTTAATTTCAGAAAATCATTAGAAAGTTTTTAAAGTGATAAAATGAAATGAACTTATATTTTGTGTGTGCATGTAAAATTACAGAATCTCATGGTGATATGATATTACATCCATCTTTCAACCTATGAATTGGAATTGAATTCATAATTCAATTAAATATCAGGATTTATTTCAGGTTCTAATAGCCCTAATCAATAGTCAGCCTAGTTAATCATATAATATTGGTTAGCAAATGTGTATTTAACTATTCTGAAGATAAAACTACAATGAAAAAAGTTCAAATCATTTAATGGTTTTTTCATTATTCTTCATCTATAATAATCCTGCAATGGGATATTTTAAATCCTTTTGCCTATATACATAATAAATAAGTGATAATCTATCTTAACTTGTACAAAATCTTAAATTGATTTTACAATACATATCAATGCATGATGAAATGCTTACTGACCACCAGTCATGATGTAAAATGTATTTTTCACTAAATCAGAAATTTTTTTCAAGTGACTTCAGGCCTACCATCAAAAATTTAATTTTTGATATTTCTTGTTAAAATAAAATAGATTAACTATATAATCAATCACAAGAAATTTTACTTCAATAAATTTACAAAAGCTTTTTAAAAGAAATCTCACAAATGCTGAATATTTTCTACATTTCTATCATATAAGAATCATTAAAGCCATAGGATTTCAATATCTGTTTTTTTTCATTCATCAGAAACAAACTTATTTCTAAATAAAGAAATAAACAATATTATTTCAATAGCCAACTCCAAAGTTGAAGCGGATTGTCAGGATGCTAATAATTCAAATAAATCAGAGAATGATTAATATTGTATCTGTCAATATACGAGGCTTAAATTCTCATGACACGGCATATGCTTTGTCACATTGGTTTCATTTTCATAGACCTGATATTTTATGTCTTAGTGAGACTAAATTACATTTGCAGTTGGAATCACACATAATTGATATGATACATAGTTTTGGATATTTTTACTACTCCTTCTCTTATTCAGCTTCTGGAGGGGTGGTGATCATAATCAGAAAGGTATTCACAAATCGCATTGTTCAAAATATTATTCATTGACTCAAATTGCCTAAATGCGATCATACAATATCAAAGCTGGTACTTTAATCTGGTAAATGTATATCTTCCTAAATCTCAAGATATTGTTACAAGAGTGATTAATGCAATTAATTCAACACTGAGAACTAGCCCTTTTGAAACGATTGTTATTGGAGATTTTAATCATACATATCAAGTCTTCCAAAAAATTATATTGGTTACATAAATCAGTCTCTAGTGGAAAATTCTTCTTTGATGATGAAGCATTCTCTTTTTATACAAAAATCATCACATTTACTAATTGATCTACTTTTTTTTCACCTTCATTATTATCACAAATAGAAGCTCATCTGTGGCCTATTACGTTCTCTGATCATTATGCTCTGGAGATTAAAATAATCCCAAGAAACATTTTACAACCTATCATTGAGATGCCAAGGACTATTCACATGCTTACAAAGTTTAATGACACTATTAAACTGATCTCTAAAGCTTTTATCAATTTCCATAGAACAAAAATTTTAACACTCCCTGTGGTAGAAGCATGGAAGACTTTTACTGAGACACTACCAAGGTTAATAAATTCTTGTACTGCTAAAACTAAAGGTCCAGTTATTCTTCTCAATTAGCTGGACTCCATAGCATGTGATCTCAAAAATATTTCATATGAAGCACAAAATATTCCTAACATTTTAAATTTAAAGTCCAAATACAAGGCTAAACAAAAGGCCATTGCTGAGTACTTATCAATTAAAAGAGCGAGACAATATCTCCATCACCAACATTGCTGGACTAGGGGGTACCTGAGATGGGCCCTTCGCTCTAGAAGAAGATCAAAGGCACCTAGGTCCATTGAGATACAAGGCAATTGCTATACAGGTCCTTCCATGCTTCTCAGAATCCGGGAATATTATGCAAAAAAATTCCAACAACTTGGCATTTCATTTGTCAGGAAATGTTTTGTTTATGAACATTCTGATCAACACAAAATTACTGAAGCAAGAATCCTTTCAAAGAATAACATCATTCCCTGACAGAACTCACCCTGGATTACATGGAATACCAAAATTTTTATTACTTCATTTATGCACCTTTTCAGTCTCCATTATTAAAAAATGGTAGACTTCTTGAATCTAGTGGCTGCTAAAAAATTAATGGGCTTTGTCCAATAGGCATGGTCCCGCTTGTTAAAAAATCTGAGGTCAAAAAAATCTTGATAATCTTCGGCCTATCTCTATGGGGCCATTGCTTGTAAAAACCATTGAAGGCCTTATTAGAGAGAATATACAAACAAACACTATTGGAAAATTATCAACCTATCAGTTTGCAAAGAAAGCTCTACTGCTGACGCTGTCAGTCGATTTTGACTCCTAGTCGATCATGTTTGTGGGAAAAGGATGCCACGGCCAGTTGCAGTTCAACTTGACTTTGCCAGAGCCTTTGATTGTGTCAGGATCGATGTACTACTTGGTGTACTGGGGGACTCCAAGTGCCTCTGGCATATCTTCAGATGATTGAGAACCTTCTCCTTAACAGAGAAGTGTTTCTCTCACTTGATGGAAGAGTTGCTCCTGGCTTTTGGCCTTGTTATTCATCCCTCAGGGATCACCAGTAAGTGCACTACTCTTCACAGTCTACGTGAACCCATTTGGTGTTGAGCATCGATTCTTTCCTTCCAGGGATTTATATTCCCTTTATTGAGAGAAAACATATGTCATATTTCTTATATGGATGATGTGTTTCTCTCATCTCAGGATGAGTTTTCTAGACTTGAGGAACTCCTAGACCAGTTTTCATGTGAATTTGGCCTGGCAATTAATGGAGTGAAGTTGGCAATGTTGTCCATCCTGACAGGGAAGCAAATATCTGGTAGACTAAAAGCTCACCCACAGAAAGTTCTTGGTTTTAGTATTGCTTCTTCTCCAGAAGCTATGAGAGAAGAAGTTGAAAATTCATTAAAAAGATTAAAAACACTTAATTCACTATCTAAAATTTATTTTTCTCTGTTTGGAAAGGTTGCACTCCTCAATTCTGTGATTTTACCAAAAATTATTTATTATCTAGCTGGTTTTTTACCAACAATTTGCTTCATCCACAAGGTTGAATCTCTATGCAGAAAGCTGTGCTGGGGAGGGAAGACACCAGCAATAAGTCTTAATATTTTGCAAAAACCAAGATATCTTAATGGTTTAGGACTGCATTCGATTAAAAATTTCCTGATACAGAGGACTTACAATGTCCTTGTTAAAATTTTCAAAGACAATGCAAACATAGAAAGTCCCATACCTTTTGAAAAAATAATCCCCACTGATCACCCATCCCCTCATAAAAGAAATATCTGGATGCAACAGCAATTAACTATTGTCTTTAATAGCATCAAAAGCTCTAGCTCCATGTTTGATGAAAAAATATCATACTGGAGTTCTTATCAATTAGTTCACTCTGGTAAATCTAGGACTGAGAATCTTCTCCCAGTTGCAATCCCTCATCTCATCAGGCTGACTAAGTTCCTGAAATTGGAATCAAGGTTTGTGGATTTTTTGGTTAAGGTCAATTTTGGAGCCTTGCCTACTGGGATGTTTCTTTGTAATCAGAGGGGACATAACATTGATACAATGTGTACTCTTTGTAGAAGATATGACGAGTCCATTGAACACATACTCTATCAATGTAAATGCTGGACTTGGTTATGGAATATTGTCCTATAGAAGATTACAGGATACAATTCTTCAAATGTCTACCTTAATGATGCATTCAAAAATGGAAACTTTGGCTCCATCCGCCTGACCACTTTCATAAATTTTATCATATGGAAGATTAGATGTAAGGTATTATTTGATAGAGAGTTGGCCGGTTCTATTGAAGACATTTTCATAAAGTTATTATATAAACCTAAAGAAAGTGATCTAAGAACATGCCTGCCTAGCCTTGCTGAGCAAACATGGAGTCAATTAAATATTTAGCAATGGTCATGTATATTATTTATTCATGACACTCAAACTTTACACACCATGGGATTTATATGCCAAATTAGATCACCCCTGATAAGTAACATAACATAAAATTTTACTTTTAATCCTGTACTCATCATCTAATTTAATAATTAATTAGTCTTTAATGTGTCAGACATGAACATGAACTCTATAATATTACAATGTATATTTTACTTTTTGTGCAAATAAAGATTATTTTTAAAAAAAAAAAACCAAGACAATAGGGCAATTCTTATGTGCTAATAAATATGAATCGATAGTGGATTTTGTAAACATCACGCGTTATTAATTTCTTATATTTAAACTTTTTAAAAAAATATAAATAACTAAAAATAAATACAACATAAGCCTATCGCATTTCTTGCAGTTGACCCTTGAACTTTTGAAACAAAAGGCAAATTAATTTAAATATATTTAAATACTTTTGGATGATTGGACAGATTATTTAATCTTTTAATTAGCATAAAATTAAATATTTCTAAAATCTATGAAACTAAAATATTGAATTGTTCTAAACAAAATAATATTTATATATTGTATATTTTATTTTATTTTTAGAAATATAATATAATATTTCTTCTTTTACTTTTCAGAAAGATCTAAAAAAAAGTCATAGAAGTAAAAAGCATAAAATTTCTTATTTCACACTTGATAACTAGAGCAGAGGTAACAGTGATATAACATTAAGGTAAACTGTGAAGAAATGATGCGGAAAAAAAAAAATTAAAATAAAACAAATATTCTTAGTTTTTCATTTTATCAATATATATATACGTTAAAGAAATCTAAAAATATTTTAATTATTAATGAGCAATACGTGAAAAGATTTTCGAACTATTATTGCTCGTTTCTTATATATTAAGTGATAAACATCTGATGTGGCTTGTAAGTATTGCTACTTAAATAAAAATCAATTTAAAATACTACATTATGCATAACTTTTATAGTTGACTGAATAGAATTAAGTATAATTTATATACTTGGACTTTTAGATGTAATTATATAAGGGATTTGAAAACAGGCTTTCAATCTCCTTTCATCTACCAGCTCTTTCTCATACAACCGATGTACATGACCACACTCATGTGAAAAAAATAAATGATCACCAATATATGTATTTTATACTGAACCAGCACAAACAGTTGGTCCAGATCAACATCTCCCACATCTATATATATAATCAGTGCTCTGTTAGTAAATCTTCAACCTTTAATAAACAGGCTTCAGTCTACTCCACCTTTCAATTTTTCAGCCATCGATACTATTTAGGGGTCAGAGTGACTTAAAGTAAACATGGGTATGACAATAATATTGGCATCAACAAGGAATTTGGGTGTTTCATCATCAGATTTTCAATGGTCTTGATGACTGAAGAGTTGGAAGATAAAGTAGACTGAAGCCTTCCCATAAAAGTTTAAAGATTTGCTATCTTAATATACACTGAGCACTCATTATATATGTCTGTGTGGAAGATGATGATCTGGACCAATTGACAATTCCTTGTTTAGCACAAAATACATATATTGAAGATCATTTTTCTTTGTCATAAGTGTGTAATCATGGGTATCAGTTGTATGAGACACAGCAGATAGCTGAAGTGAGCTTGAAAGTCTGTGTTCAAATCCCTTATATAACTTTTATAGTTGTAATATTTTAAAGTACAGTATAATGAAAAATATTAGCTTCTGGAATTTTTGCAAAATTTATAATATTAATAATTAAAAAATTAACAATACAATTGAAAATTATATTAAGATTATAACAACAAACCTAATATATTTTATATTGTAGAATTTGAAATGTGTTAATGTATTTATATTTGAAAAAGTAATACCACAAAGTCACAAAAAAAAAGCCATTAAAATATATTACGATTTTAAAAATCATAAGTGAATTGTTTAGATTTAGGGATAGTACTATAAATGCATTATTTATATATACATCATGAAATGAATATAAAAATAAATCACAATTTAGTAGTGATAAAATTGAAAATATATTTTAAAATTATAAAACCTGGGACCAGAAATGGAAAGTTGATAAAATAAATGAGGATTTGAATAAAATTGTAAATAGCTAATTTGTAATTATAAAGAGAAAGTCTTTAACCTTTTTCATGCACACCTTAAACTATTGTACGATAGCCAAACAATGTAGTTTTTGACTATAGAGGGACCTCTCAAATCTCATCGCAATATAGACTTTATAAAGATTCTTAAGAATGGTCAGCTTATCCTTAATCTAAATTCTTATTTAAATGGGTCAATCTGAAGCATCTTTATTTGAGAGTGTGAAGATATTACTCTCTTCACATTTAAATCCACTATTTCCTTTCACAAATTAACTTATGTGAAATCTTGTGACTTACAACATAGAAACTAATGTAATGTTATAATTATTTATCAAGCCTACAGGAAGTCTGTAATTAGAATAAGATAAATATAAGATTGCTGTTCTTATCTTTATAAAGTCCCTATCTTGTGTTGAGGTTTGAGAGGCTCCTCTATAGTCAAAAACTACATTGTTTGGCTATTATACAAATGTTTAAGGCACATGTGGGAAAAAAAGGATTAAAGCCTTTCTCTTTCTAATTACAGACTTCCTGTGTGCTTGATAAATAATCAGATCAGTGCATTAATTATTGTAATTCCATTAAAAAGACCTCAATTCATTGTCAGTCGCAAGATTTTGTATAAGTTAATGTGTGAATAGAAATAGTGGATTTAAATATGAAGAAGTGCTTTCAAATCAAGATTCTTCAGATTGGTCTACATAAATAAGAATTTAGTTTGAAGATAACATGGCCACTCTTATCTTTATGAAGTCTCTAACTAGTGTTAAGGTTTGAGAGGTCCCTCTATAGCCAAAAGCTACATTGTTTGGCTAATATACAAATGTTTAAGGCACATGTGAAAAAAGTTAAAGCCTTTCTCTTTCTAATTATACATTTTCTGTGTGCTTGATAAATAATCAAAATGTTACATTAGTTTCTATATTTCTATTAAAAAGATCTTAATATTAACTCATTGTAAATCCCAAGATTTTACATAAGTTAATTTGTGAAAGGAAATAGTGGATTTAAATATGAAGAGAGTAATATCTTCATGATCTCAAAGCAAGATACTTCAGATTGGTTTATGTAAATAAGAATTTGGGTTAAAGATAAGACAGCCACTCTTATCTTTATCAAGTGCCTATCTTGTGTTGAGGTTTGAGAGGTCCCTCTATAATCAACTACTTCATTTGGCTATTATACAAATGTTTAAGACATCTGAAAAAGATTAAAACCCTTCTGTTTCTAATTACAGACTTCCTGTGTACTTGATAAATAAGCAGAATGTTAAATAGCTAATTTATAAAATATATTCAATAAAATATAAAAATTACTCAAGAAAATTTAACAGATACTACACCATGTACTAAAGGCAGAGGTTATAAAAGTAGGAAGTAAGCAAAAAAAAGTTGCATTAATAATATGATGATAAATAAAATATAGAGATAAGAAAATAAAAATATATGAATCTTGATAGTAAATTATTCAAGCAAATAAAGCTATAATAATATGTTTAGAGAGAAAAAAAATTACACAGAAAGTCAGAATTTGCTTTAATTGTATGCTACAATAATAAAAAAAATTGGATGAAAAAAGAAGATTCGTAAAAATAAAGTATTAATTGAAGATAAAATGATAAATTATTGTTTTTAAAAAATAAATGAATATATAAGTGATTTATACGATATAAATAGAAAGTCTTCATCTATATTAACTTAAAAAAAAGTTAAATTATGAGAAATTGGAGAACAAAATTACAAAGCAATAATTGAGATGACAATTGGTGAGGCACAGAAATTAGAAGATTTTAGTTGAATTATTGAAGATTCTGAAAAATTTTTTTGGGAAGAATTGACTAACATTAATAATGTAATTTATGAATTCAAGAAAGTTACCAATAGAATCCATCAATAATTATGATTCCACTATTAGTAAAGACCTAATTCAATGAAATATATAAATTTTAAAATGGTTTTCTGTATGTCTTGAAATTTCAATTAAAATAGATATGTTTTGATCAGATGAACGATTTAGATTTGGAAAATCTAGAAATAAGAGAGAGGAGACAGACTTATAATAGGAATGATCATATATACCAATAGAGGAAAAAAAAGTTTTATTGCAAAGTCACTGAAAGTAATCTCTAAATATATTAATTCTAATATTTTCACAGATAAATGATGACTTCATATTATTTTTGGGATATTCTGTGTAGTAAAATAGCTAAAAAGCTGACATTTCAGTACAATAACAAGTACTCCCCCCTGATAGCATCCTCTTTCTCAAATTATAGGAATGTGTGTGAGATTTAAAATCATTATTTTTAACTTTTTCTTTCTTCTCATATTTAAATTTTATTGGTTGAAAAGTTTTAAAAATTAGTTTGTCTTCCAATAGCCTCTTTCAAATGTTGTTAATTTTCTTTAATTCACATCTTTCATTCAAGCTCTTGAGCCTATTAAAAATCTCTACAACTTCTCTTATCAATCTCTGGTCATATTGTTCAATTTTTACTAGAATATTTGTTTTATCAAAATTGATATCATGATTAGTTAATTTTATATGAAAATAAATAGCTGATGAATTGGATTTTTCTCTGACTGCCAGAATGTGTTCTTCCTTTCTATATTTATTCTATAATTAGTCTTTCCAATATATGAATGTGAATAGACCCTTCATGGAATTTCATATACACCATGACACTCCTAAGAAATTTTATCTTTAGAAAGTGGACATATTTCATTAATTTTGTTAAAGATAGTATAAACTGTGCGAATATTATTTTTCCTTAGAATGTTATCAGTTTTATAAGTTACTCCTTTTATAAATGGCAAAATTGTCTTGATTTCTGTTGTATCAAAATCTTTTTTCTTTAATACAAAAACACCTTATTAATAATGTTAATATTATTTTTCCTTAGAATATTGCCAATTTTATCAGATACTCCTTTTAATATATGGAAAAATTGTCTCAATTTCTAATGTATCAAAATCTTTTTCTTTTTATATGAAAAAGCCCTATTAATAATGTTGTAACTAAAACCATTATCAAGAAGCATTTTATTAGTAGCAGACACTTTCTGATAATAGCTATTATCTCCAGGACATTTCTGCTAATAATAAAATGCTTCTTGATAATGGTTTTAGTTACATCATTAATAATAAGGCTTTTCCATATATAAAAAAAGATTTTGTTACATCAGAAATTAAGAGAATTTAGCATATATAGAAGGAGTAACTGATAAAATTCGTAGCAAAAAATAATATCCACACAGTTTACACTGCCTTCAAAAAAATTAATGAAATATTTCCACTTCTTAAAGATAAAATTTCTTTGGAGTGTCATGGTGTATATGAAATTCAATAAAGGGTCTGTTCACATTCATTTATTGGACAGACTAATCATAGAATAAATATTAGAAAGGAAGAACACATTCTGGCAATCAGAGAAAAATTCATCAGCTATTCATTCTCATATAAAATTAACTAATCATGATATCAGTTTTGATAAAACAAACATTCTAGTAAAAATTGAACAATATGACCAGAGATTGCTAGGAGAATCTATAGAGATTTTTAAAAGGCCCAAGAGCTTGAATGAAAGTTGTGAATTAAAGAAAATTAACATTTGGAAGAAGCTATTGAAAGACAAACTAATTTTTAAAACTTCTCAACCAATAAAATTTAAATATGAGGAGAAAGAAAAAGATAAAAATAATGATTTTAAATCTCACACACATTCCTATGATTTGAGGAAGAGGACACTCTGAGGAAGGTACTTGTTATTGTACTGAAATGTCAGCCTTTTAGCTATTTTACTATACATAATATCCTGAAAATAATATGAAGTCATATATATATAATAATGTTATAATGTGATGTCTGTACTTCTTCAAAGCATATATAATTATATAATTGAATATTTATCAATACAGTAATCAGATATATTTTTAAAATTTTATCTACTTAGTAGTGCTTTCTACTATCCTTGTAGTCTTTGTCAACTAACATTTTGAAAGGCTAGCTTTCCCACAATTCCATGATCTTAATGTTTGCTGCCTGCCTGTTAATTAAGTTATGTTTGTATTTGTATATTAACATAGCTTCTTTTATTTTTCTTTTGTTATTATTTTTTCAATTTGCAATATTTTAACGTTATTGTAATAGAAGTTAAAACCATAAATACATGAATTATTATGTCATGAAAAAAAGATGCTGAAACATTATTATCTAGTTTGCAATTTTGATTCAATTTCTGAACTCTCTCTTTAGTTTTTTTTTTTTTTGTTGTTGTTAAAAAGAATTCAGAAAGCAAATCAAAATTGCAAAGTAGATAATGTTTCAGCATCCATTTTTCACAACCATAATAATTCATATATTTATGGTTTTAATTTCAATTACAACAACATTAAAATATTGCAAATTGAAAAAAATAACAACAAAAAAAAAATAAGAGAAGCTATGCTAATATACAAATACAACATGACTTAATTCAGAGGCAGGCAGTTAAATGTTAAGATTATGGAATTGTGGGAATGTTAGCCTTTCAAAGTGTTAGGTGACAAAAACTGCAAGGATAGTCGAAAGCACTACTAAGTGGATAAAATTATTACATCTGATTACTGTATTTATAAATATTTAATTATATAATTATGTATATATATGTAAAAATTTATATTTAGAAGCTATATTTGTATGATTAAAAAATATTGTCCTACATAAAAGATATATAGGAAAGGGTATAAGGTAGGAATATTGCTTTTCTTCTATTTTGCTAAATATATATTTAAATAAGTTGTTCAATGAATGTTGTTTTCTTACGAGCAGAAATAGCATTGTAGGAGTGATATGTATCAGATTTTCTGCCAATATGCCAATACATGAAAATAGTGAAAATAGTTTTTAATAAAATGTTGTGTACATTTGAAAGAGATTGTAGTGTAAATAAACTAAAACAATAAAAATAAATATAAATAAACAAAATTAAGTGAAAATATTGAACAAGAAGTTACTTAGAATTTCCAGAATTCTTTGGAAAGCATTGCACTTTATTCCTATTTGTCGTTATATTTAAAATAGAAGGCATTAATTGTATTTATGTATATGTTTAACTATTTGCATCATTTAATATTGAAAAAAATTTTAAACTTTATTCCAATTTTCCATAAATTACTTTTAACTGTTAGTAATAGCACACAGGTTCGTATATACACAATGTTTCAAAAAGTGTTATTCCCCTCTTTTCAGATATTTCTGGTCTAAACAGTGACAGGACTAATAAGAGAATTGAACCTGAACTTCTAGGTTTTTGAATACTGAATTTTAATTTATAGCACTAACCAACTTAGCCATCTCTCAAAGTCAACAGGGAAATTTCATATATTTATCTATGAAGTTCCTCTTGAATTCTCCAGTTTTTTATAAGAGCAAAGTTAATTAGTGAATTTCTGACACTGTGTATAGTAACTCAAGGTTAACTTATGGAATTATTTGCCATTATCATGTGAATCTCTTCTTTGAATTTTTACTTTGTATCTTTTCTTCTCTATATGATATTTTTGTATTTTCTCAATCAAACATATATTCATTGGTACACCCATGGTTTCCTACTGTAAACACACATATTTTCTCTTTTTTATCATCAGTTTATGCTCTTGCAATTACTTTTTAATGGGGTGATTTATCTTAATAAAATACATCCTTCTGAACTCACTTGGTACTTTATAGAGGCAGGTTTTGTTTTCAGCATTTCAAGTTTATATTTGTAGATGTTAAAACTTGTCATAGTGTGGTATGTTCTGAAAAGCTGGTTTGATGTTATATTGATTGCACAGGTTTTTGAAATTGTCTTCTATTACTGGTATATATAAATGTACTGCAATCCCAGTAATGTTTTTTTTCTTTTGATGGTTCTTTTTGTTGTTTATTTAAGATTTTCTTAATGATAGCTGATAGATAATCATTCTCCATGAGAGTTTGTTTTATATAAATCTTTTCTTTTTCCAAATGACTGGTTTCTGAATAAACTTCTTTTGTTCTATTCCATAGTGATAGCATAATTCTATGTTTTGCATTTCTAGTGTGTTATTGGATATATAAGCTAAGTATTTTTCTGTATGGATGGATTTTCTGTAAACTGTAGCTTTGATTTTGCCATGAGGGAGTCTTTTTTTTCATGTGTCAAAGCATCGGCTGGAACGTGAACCCTTGGACCCAGGACAACTGCTTGTAAGGCAACTATGCTGATAACTCAGATACCAATGCTTGAGAAAATCTTGTCAGAAGAATATCTAAAAATGTCAATTTTTGTTTTTCATATCTAAGAATGTCAATTTTTGTTTTTCTTTTGATTCAATTGTGAATTTAATTGAAGAGGATATGCTGTTGATGTGTTTTCAGAAAGTTTGTAGAAGTGCTTCACCATGTAGCTATATAACAAACATATCATATACATAGTGAAGCCAAAGTTTAGGTGGATAAGGAGTAGTCTTTATTGCTGTGGTTTCAAGATCTTTCATGTAAATATTTCTAATCAGGGATGATAATGATAATTCCATAGCCATCCCTTGATTTTGTATTTTTATATTGGACTATTTCCATCATCTAATTAATATATGTATTGAATGTCTTTAGAAAAATTTAACTTTATTTAAATATTTCAAATACATTCAACTGTTAGAAATAGCACATCAAACAGGTCAATATATGCACAATGTTTTGAGAGATATTATTCTTCCCTCATCTTCAGGTTTTGTTGACCTGATCAGTGACAGTACTAGCATGGGATTCAAACCTGGACCCTTAGATTCTTGAGTATTGAATTGTATGGTAATGCTTTAACCAACTGATCCATCCTACCAAAGGCAACAGTCAGTAGAAATTTCATTTACTTATCTATGAAGTTGCACCTCATTTCTCCACTTTTTCCTAAGAGCTAAGTTGATTAGTGGTTTCCATACTTTATGTATACTCATACTAGGTTGGTTTATGGGATTTTTTTCTATTATTATGTGAGTAGCTTCTTTAAATTTTTTTCTATTGTCATGTGAGCAGCTTCTTTACATTTTCTTCTTTGTATCTTTTTTTCTCTATCCAATATTTTTGTATTTTCCCAATTGAACATATGTTCATAGGCACATACATGATCTGCTACCTTAGGCATGTCTATTTTCTCTCTTCTAATCAGTTTGTGTTCTTGCAAGTACTTTTCAATGAGATGAATGGTCCACCAATATATGTTCTTCCACATTCACATGGTATTTCAATAGATGCAGTTTTTTCTTTTCAGAATTTCAAGTTTAGGCTTTGTAGATGTTAGAATTCTTTGTAGAGTGGATGGCTCTGGAAAGTTGTTCTGATATTATACTGATTGCAGATTTTCCTTAATTTGTCTGCTGTTTTTGGAATGTATGGGTACACTACTGTACCAATAATTGTCTTTTCTCTAGATGGTTCTTTTTTTGTCTATTTAACATTTTTGTAATAACAGCTGATGGATAACCATTTTTCATAAGAGTTTGTTATATAATAGATCTTTTCTTTTTCCAAATTGCTGGTTTCTGAACAAACTTCTTTTTCTCTGTTCCATAGTGATAGTAACGTGTGATTGTATGTATAGGCTAGGTATTTTCATGTATGTGTACATTTTTGGTAAACTGTAGTTTTGATTTTGCCATGAGGGAGTCTTGACCCAAGAATATCTAAGAATGCCAATTTTTGTTCTGATTATATTGTGAATTTAATTGAAGGTGATATGTTGTTAATGTGTTTCCAGAAAGTTTGTAGTTATGTTTCACCATGAGGTGATACAACACATGTATCATCCACATAGTGAAGCCAAACCTTAGATGGAAATGGAGTAGTTTTTATGGCTAAGATTTCAAGTTCTTCCATGTAAATATTGCTAATCAGAGAAGACAATGGTGAGCTCATAGTCATTCCTTGATTTTTCTGTGTTACATTGAAAGTAGGTTGTTTTTATGCAGAATGTTAATAGTTTCATTATACTATCAATAGGAGAAGATGTTCTGGTTTGTAAATTATTATCACCCTTTAACTTTTTCCTTACAATAGACAATGCTTCTTCACATGGTACATTTGTGAATAAACTTTCCACATCAAAGCTTTCCAATAAGTCAGTTCTTTCAATTTTCATGTTCTTCAGTAATTCTACAAAGTGTCTAGAATCCCTGACAAAGGACTTAGAAATTTGAGAAGAAATTTTGCCAAATTTTGGCAAGGTGAATCTCTAGAACTAACAATAGGTCTTAATGAAACATGATCCTTATGGATTTTAGATAGACCATAAAAATGAGGAATTTTGTTGAAATATAATGTTATTCTACTTTTTTCTGAATCAGTAAAGTACTTGCGATGCTTTCTGAGTAATGCTTGTAATTCTATTTCCGTGTTTGGTATTGGATTTTTTGCCACTTTTTTATATTGGCCTGCCATGAGAAGTTCTTGTATTTTGTTGCTACAATCAGTTGTATCCATTACAACTGTTGCATTGCCTTTGTCAGCAACAGGAATAATTATAGATTTATCTACTTTGAGAGATTTAACTGCTCTCCTTTCACCATAGGATATGTTTGACTTTCCAGTGTAATTCTGCTGCTTCTTCTAAAGGCAATTTTTGAGTCACTTCCTCAGTGGCTGTCATTTTATCTAATAAAGGGATATTAGATGGTGCTTTGGCAAAGTTTAATCCTAATTCAAGAACAGACATTTCAGTAACTGTTAGTTTAAAACTGAGATTTTTAACAGATGAAATTAGTACATTGCTTGGTATATCATGATTTTTGATGCACCTATGTAGATTAGCAAGTTTCTTCTTTTAGCATTCTTTTATTTTTCCATGTAATGTAGAATATGATTTTCTTACTGCTTGAGAAACTCTCATGTAGTCTTTATCAGAAAGTTTATTTTTTAAAAAACATTCTACATTATTAATGGAATGCATTGTTTGATACTTAGAAAATCTTTGAACATTTATTCTTTCTCTTAACAGATATTCACTTGCTCTCTGAGTAATTTTGTCAGCTTTCTGAGAGTGAATTGCAGGTTTTAGTTGCAAATCTTTAAGAATTAGCTTTTCAGATTTACATTTAAGGAAATTAAATGATTTTTCTACTTTGGCCAGCTTTAGATATAATTTTTCATAATGTCTAAAGTTTGATATAATATTGGGTCCATACCAAGTGTTTTGTGATGGTGATGTTCTAGTTGTATTTTTATATTGGACTATTTCCATCATCTAATATGCATATTGAATGTCTTTAGAAAAATTTAACTTTATATAAATATTTCAAATACATTTCATTTTCAGAGGTATTATTCTCCCTCTTCTTCAGATGCTGCTAGCCTGACCAGTGTCAGTAATAAATTGGATTCGAACCTGGACCCTTAGATTCTTGAGTATTGAATTTTAAGGTAACACTCTAACCAATTGAGACACCCTGCCAAAAGCAACAGTCTGTAGAAATTTCATATACTTATCTATGAAGTTGTTCCTGATTTCTCCACTTTTTCCTAAGAGCGAAGTTGATTAGTGGTTTTCATACATTATATATTGTCACCTTAGATTGGCTTATGGGACTTTTTGCCATTGCCATGTGAGCAACTTCTTTAAATATTCTTCTTTATACCTTTTCTTCTCCATTCAATATTTTTGTATTTTCCCAATTGAAAATATGTTCAGTGGCACATACAAGGTCTGCTGCCTTAGACACATCTGTTTCTCTATTTCAATCATAAGTTTGTGTTCTTGCAAATACTTTTCAATGGGATGACTGGTCTCACCAATATATGCTCTTCCACATTCACATGGTATTTCATAGATGCAATTTTTTTTCAGGATTTCAAGTTTAGGCTTTGTAGATGTTAGAATTCCTCATAGTGTGGTATGGCTCTGAAAAGCTGTTCTAATGGTATACTGATTGCAGATTTTCCTTAATTTGTCTGCTATTTTTGGAATGTAAGGGTATACTACTGTACCAATATTTCTTTTCTCTTAGATAGTTCTTTTTATTGTCTATTTAACATTTTCTTAATAGTGCTGATAGATAACCATCTTTCATAAGAGTTCGTTCTATATATTTCTTTTTCCAAATCACTGGTTTCTGAACAAACTTCTTTTGCTCTGTTCCATAGTGATAGTATAACTCCATGTTTTGTGTTTCTGGTGTAGGCTAGGTATTTTCCGGTATGTGTAGGTTTTTGGTAAACTCTAGTTTGATTTTGTCATGAGGGAGTCTTGACACAAGAACATCTAAGAATGCCAATTTTTGTTCTTGTTCTAATTCTATTGTGAATTTAATTGAAGGGGATATGTTGTTGATGTGTTTCCAGAAAGTTTGTAGCCATGCTTCACCATGTGCCATACAACAAATGTATCATTCATATAGTGAAGCCAAACTTTAAATGGAAATGGAATAGTTTTTATGGATAAAATTTTCCAAGTTTTTTATACAAATAATGCTAATCAGGAAAGACAATGGTGAGCCCATAGCCATTCCTTGATCTTGTTGGAAGAATTCTGTGTTATATTGAAAGTAGGTTGTTTTTATGCAGAATGTTAATAGTTCCATTATACTACCAATAGGAAGAGCTATTCTGGTTTGTAAACCATTATCATCATTTAATCTTTCCCTTACTATAGACAATGCTTCTTCACATGGTACATTTATGAATAAACTTTCCACATCAAATTTTACCACTGAGTATTCTTTCAATTTTCATATTCTTGATTAATTCCACAAAGTGTCCAGACAAAGGACTGGGTCTTGCACCATCATCACAAACCTTCAGGAAATCTTTTGATTTTGTTTGAAAAGTTTTGTGTTGAATTAAAAATATGTTATTATGCAGAATGTCAATAGTTCCATCATACTATGAATAGGAAGAGTTACTCTGGTTTGGAAGTTATTATTGCCATTTAATCTTTTTCCTACACTAGATAATGCTTCTTCACATGGTACATTTCTGAATAATCTTTTTACATCAAAGCATATAAGTATGTACATTCTTTTAATTTTCATGTTTTTGATTAATACTACAAAGTTCTTAGAATGCCTGATAAAAGATTGGGTCTTGTATGTCAAAGGATTAGGAAATTTGAAAAAAAATCTTGACAAGTTTTGGAAAGATAAATTTCTAGAACTGACAATGGGTCTTAATCGACATGATCCTTATGGATTTTAAGTAAACATAAAGGTGAGAAATTTTTCTGAAATATGATGTTAATTTATTTTTTTCTGAATCACTGAAGTATTCAAAGTAATCATGATGCTTTGTATTTGTCCTCAATTCTCGATTTATTGACATCTTTTTCTAAATACATTCAACATTTAATATTAGAGGATGGAAATAGTCCAACATATAAATACAACTAAAATAACATTATTACAAACCTTCAAGCAAACAGAAGGCTTTAAGTTTAATCTTAAAATTCATTGCTTTCATAATTATGCAGGTAAAATGTGTTGCCTGGTTGTTCTTGCAGATTATAGTTTCATCACTCTTGTTCACATGTAAAATGTATCATGACAAATTCTACTATTTGAAATACTTTTTTTTTTTTTACTCAAGATGTTAAAATTTAATTGTGTTTTTTAAATTTATTCTTATATCTTCATGAGATTTTCATCCTCATTATTTTATTATGAAATTCTCCAAAACATTTATTTCAACATTATATATATATAAAACAAAACTGTCTAACACTATACTAGCAAAAATAAAAATGCAAAACCATAAAACAATACAATACTAGATTAAATCCAAAATTTTACCAAAATCCTTACACAACCATGGTTTCATCTACTACAAATGGACCTTCTCAAGTGAAAATCAAACTAAAGGAAAACATATATATATATACAAACAAACAAACCTTCCCATAATTCATTTCAAACCCCACCTTCCCTTAATATCAAAAGAAGTCTTCATAAGATTGATAGCCTCAGAATCAAGGAGTTTTATCATCAAAGTCTCCTTTATTCTTCTTATTAACTCATTCTTTTCATAAAAAATAACCGAAGCATTGTTAAACAATATTCTATGACCTGTATTCAATTCATGAATATATAAAGCTGAGTTAAGATACCTATATTTAACTCTACTTATATGAACCTTAACCCTTTCATTAAGGCTAAATTTACTCTGGCCTACATAAAATTTAACACAACTACATGGAATTTTATAAACAATACCAGGAATAGACCTACTATCAATAGACTGCTTTGAACCATAAAGTAATGAATTCAAATCAGAACCTTTCCTCCATGCAACCTTCATTCCACCTAACAAATGACTATTCCTATAAACCAAATTATATATTGATGCTTTAAATGGTAAAGACATATAATCATCACCCTTACCAACAAAATTCTTATCATCCAAATCACGACTATAAACATTATTATTAAATACCACTTTTTTAATAAAATCATGATTATAACCCAATTCTACATATTCAGCAGCTAATTGACTACTTTGAATATCAGCATCATTATTAAAATTATTAAGCCTTCTATTCCGACAACAAAAATTCAACAAAGACATTTTCTTATGTATAAAAGGCTGATAACTATCAGGCCTAATCATATTTCTCAAATTTTTAGGTTTTATAAAATGACTACAAAACAAAACATCATTAACCTTCTCAACATTTAAATCTAAAAACTTTAATTTACAAAATCAAAAACACCCCCCTCAATTGTAAACTTAATACTAGAATCAAAACCATTCAATCCACATAAAAACTCTTCTAATTTCTCTTTCTGAATAACAAACAAACAATCATCAACATAGCTAACAAATAATTTAATAGAACATGAAAACATATTAATAACACTACACTCCAAATAATCAATATAGACAGCACACATCAATGGAGAAATGACATAACCAATAACCCAACCTTCTCTAATCTTATAAAACACATCATTAGACATAAAACACATTGAATCCTCTAACAGCAAAAGCAAATCATGAAAAACCTTAATCTTATCTGCAGAAAAACATTCTAATTTTCTTAAAATTGAAAGAAAAAGTATTGATGTTTTTCTTTCAATTTTAAGAAAATTAGAATGTTTTTCTGCAGATAAGATTAAGGTTTTTCATGATTTGCTTTTGCTGTTAGAGGATTCAATGTGTTTTATGTCTAATGATGTGTTTTATAAGATTAGAGAAGATTGGGTTATTGGTTATGTCATTCCTCCATTGATGCGTGCTGTCTATATTGATTATTTGTAGTGTAGTGTTATTAATATGCTTTCATGTTTTATTAAATTATTTGTTAGGTATGTTGATGATTGTTTGTTTGTTATTCAGAAAGAGAAATTAGAAGAGTTTTTATGTGGATTGAATGGTTTTGATTCTAGTATTAAGTTTACAATTGAGGGGGGGGGGTTGATTTTGTAAAATTAAAGTTTTTAGATTTAAATGTTGAGAAGGTTAATGATGTTTTGTTTTGTAGTCATTTTATAAAACCTAAAAATTTGAGCAATATGATTAGGCCTGATAGGAATAGAAGGCTTAATAATTTTAATAATGATGCTGATATTCAAAGTAGTCAATTAGCTGCTGAATATGTAGAATTGGGTTATAATCATGATTTTATTAAAAAAGTGTTATTTAATAATAATGTTTATAGTCGTGATTTGGATGATAAGAATTTTGTTGGTAAGGGTGATGATTATATGTCTTTA
Organism: Epiperipatus broadwayi; assembly: GCA_028023455.1. Lineage (NCBI taxonomy): Eukaryota > Metazoa > Onychophora > Udeonychophora > Euonychophora > Peripatidae > Epiperipatus > Epiperipatus broadwayi. The sequence continues at coordinate 1,369,221 of JAQFVV010000143.1, read as the reverse complement.
CCATTTAAAGCATCAATATATAATTTGGTTTATAGAAATAGTCATTTGTTAGGTGGAATGAAGGTTGCATGGAGGAAAGGTTCTGATTTGAATTCATTACTTAATGGTTCAAAGCAGTCTATTGATAGTAGGTCTATTCCTGGTATTGTTTATAAAATTCCATGTAGTTGTGGTAAATTTTATGTAGGCCAGAGTAAATTTAGCCTTAATGAAAGGGTTAAGGTTCATATAAGTAGAGTTAAACATAGGTATCTTAACTCAGCTTTATATATTCATGAATTGAATACAGGTCATAGAATATTGTTTAACAATGCTTCGATTATTTTTTATGAAAAGAATGAGTTAAAAAGAAGAATAAATGAGACTTTGATGATAAAACTCCTTGATTCTGAGGCTATCAATCTTATGAAGACTTCTTTTGATATTAAGGGAAGGTGGGTTTTGAAATGAATTATGGGAAGGTTTGTTTGTTTGTATATATATATATGTTTTCCTTTAGTTTGATTTTCACTTGAGAAGGTCTATTTGTAGTAGATGAAACCATGGTTGTGTAAGGATTTTGGTAAAATTTTGGATTTAATCTAGTATTGTATTGTTTTATGGTTTTGCATATATATATATGTATTGTGTTTTCCTGAAGGTTTGTGATTATGGTGTTCTAGTTATATTTTTATATTGAACTATTTCCATCATCTAATATGTGTGTTGAATGTCTTTAGAAAAGTTTAATTTTATTTAAATATTCAAATACATTCAACTGTTAGTAATATCACAGCAAACAGGTTAGTTAATATATTTGGAATATTTAAATAAAATTAAACCTTTCTAACGACATTCAACACACATATTAGATGATGGAAATAGTCCCAATATAAAAATACAAATTGGGTTTAACCAAAGCTTCCTGCGTTTGAAGCTAGCTTTATTTATTTATTTTTCCCATAAAATGCAGTATTTGTGTTATAAAAGTTATTTAGAGTATTAAGTTCGAGTCGAAATAAAATTGAATAGATTTTCATAAAATTACTTAGTACGAAAGCAAAATTCATTTATAACTGCTTAACAAGAACTGTTTTATTTAAAAGGGTCAATTTAATAAGATGTAAAGATGAAAAACGGTCGAGATTGAAAGTTTATTTATTAAAAATATTTTACAGATCGTATTAATAGAACAAATGAATCAGAAAGGGAGGGGGATAGAGTTTATAAAGTAAACATCCTGTTTATTTAATAAAGAAAGTGTCTGATAAAAATCATATCATTGTAGAAGTAAATTATAACTATAAAATATTGAAAGAAAGTTGTATAGAAAAATAAAGAATCAATATAAGTATTAAGAAATCGGTTCAAATAGTTATGTGTGTGTGTGTAAATGCATATATGTAAAATGTGTTAGAAAATTTTAATTATAGAAATAATCAATAATCATTAGGAATAGTACGTGGTATCGGTAGAAAGCCTTTTGAGGGGACTATTACTTCGTCTCAATGTTATTTTCATAGTAGCCAATTCCTATTCCAAATCTTGATGTCTGTAAAAATGTGAATAGATAATTTATAATACAATAGCAAACAACCAATTAAAAAGTGGATATAATTTAATTGATAAAAAGTATCATTCAGAAATTGTAGGGGGGGGGTACCAAAAGTGTTTAAACTCAGCCATCTTTAAGGCTGGGTTCTTCATCATTATTTTGTTTCTAGGGGAACAATTTTCATTTTACAAATACTAAAAATTTAAGTTTTTACTCATTTCTGAATGAAATTTTAGTTAAAATATTATATTACTGTAAGATATGATTATTAGCAATTTTTTTTATTGGGCATAAATTTAATTCCTTCCTGAAGTTAATCATCATCATGAGCTTCTATACGATCGTAATCACCTGCAGCGTCGTCTGCAGATCAAATTTTACTTAAAGAAAACTGAGAAAATACTGAATTTTGTGGATCTGTATTTCAAATGTTCATTTATTAAAATGGATGGATATAATTATTTGTATCGTCGAAAGTTTCGAGAGAAAAGAATTATTATTATTTTTTTAATCAGAAATAAGCGTGGAACTGAATCCCAATACAAATGTTATATCTTAAATCCTGCCTAAAATGTCTGGATCGTCATTGAATTGAAATGGCAATCTGTCAATGGGAAACAAATAATTAATGCAGAAAAGAAAACATAATTATTAATTAAATTGGCATGCTATCAACCTATGCCAAAATTTATGGAATATAATGCTACAATTCTTTGAGAGAATGTGTGAATTATTGGACTTCTCCAACTTAAGTTACTGTGTAAAACAACGTATGTGTGTATGAAAGAAAGTTAAGAGAAAGCTGATTACCTTCTAATATAAAATAAAATCCTATTGAACAAACATAAACTGTGTAAAGGAATTAATGGTCATTTAAAAATTGTTACTTTTTTGAATTGCAAGGATTATCTATGTCTAAAAAAAAGTGAATCGATAAATTAAATACCCTTTGGACTAATGTTTTCCTGTTTAAAAGGTGTGTTATATGCTAAAACTTCGAAAATAAATGTTTAAACCTTAAGGATTATTCCGTGAAAAAGTTTATTGAAATTTTCCATGGATTAAGTATTCAAATATGTGTGCACACAAAACTATAAGTGAGATTTGCAGCTGCAGCAGTATAAAAGACTTGGAAAATGATTGAACAAGAACTATTTAAATATAATTTTTATTCCTTATTATTATTTTTTTTTAAAGTTATATTTATCTAATGTGTTAGCATATGAGTTATTCATATGCCTAAGTTTAGAGTTAACAAATATTTAGATTTTTTTTTTGTCTTAGCTTGAGTTAGTATAAAAATTTGAGATATGTCTTTTAACTACAAAATTATTGCTTTGCCCTAATTAGATGAATGAAAGTTATGAATGAAAATATTTAGTGTAGGAAGTGTTTAAAAGATCAGGTTATTATTATTAAATATTTTATGCTAATAAAATAATACTTTAATATGGAATGCATATTGTGACAGAATGAAATACCTTTGTCCCAAAAGGGGGGAGAGAAGATGATTTTGCAAATGATGCGCATTTCTTGTTTTATTTATTTTTATTATTAAAGTTAGAAATGATTTAGAGGTAAGCTGATTTAAGCTTGTAAAATTGTTGGCTCATATGCCAGTGCAATATTTTGTGGATGTAATTTAAGTTTAAATTTTCGTATATGTGCATGTGGATTGGTGAATGACTCTTGTTTGTGTGGTTGGATAAAGGATCATCACCTAGCCAGTGAAGCTGTAAAATAGCTAGCTCACTCAATAGTAAAATTTATGAAGTATTTAGAAATGGTGGATAAATTTTCTCACTTTGTTTAATTTTACATCATAAGATGATTTCTTTATTAATAGCTGGAGTGCTTTGTGCAAACCCATTTATATTTGTATGACTAGTGATTAATCCTAGCATACCTTAGCCTTAATGAAAAAATGCTTTTTCTCTTATTCTGTTTTTTTTTTTTTGCCAACACTTATGCTGATACTGACTTTGTTTTCTTATGGGTATATATTAGTCATGGTATAGTAAGAGTACAAGTTATGAATATTGTTAACAGGGTCATAGAATCACTTGGCTGTCGATTTGTGAGTGTGGGTTTGAAAGTGTGATCTATTGTATTGAGGCATTGCATTTTATTTAGCTTTAGGTAGCTAAGACCCGAGAATAAGTATAAAGCTAAGTATTGAATTTGAGAAATAAAACATATTTGTGTAATAATAAGCAGAGTGTGTCATGGGTTCCAGTTTACAGCCAGATGAGGACATTGCTGGAATGGTAAGCCAATTAAAATATTACTCCTGTGGTGACATTGGTATATGATTTACATGCATATAAGTGAAAGTATGAGCTGTCTGTGTACCAATTCTTTATCACTTGAACAGTTGTTTAATTCATACTAAGGTAAGCAAATGCTGTAAAATATTTTAAATTTTAAAAGCAAGTGGTTAAGGCATATTAAGTTGAGTTAATTAATACATGAATTACTAGCTCATTATTTCATGGAGACACAACTGTAAAATAAATAAAGTAGTTTAAAGTTTAGAAATATATTTAAGAAACAGTTGTTGTCATATTTAAAGGTTATGTGATTATTTAAAGTTAAATAGTATAGTTACCTTTTCATATAAAGTCACTTCATAGCAATTGTAGACCCCGGGTCATTGATAATTGAATAATACTTTGTCCTATTACAATTTAGCAGTATCTATTGTTTTGTTTATATTTTTTTTAATTATATGGTTGAAGAACAAGGGAAAGCTATGAGAAACTATGTAAATATTGGGTAGTCATCGATTAGCCACCAAACGTTGCTTGATATCACTGTTTCCATGAAAAAGCACAGAAATATACCATTTACATGACCTATAGAACAGTTCTGTCCATATTAGCTGCTAAGCAGGCCTAGATGGTGTTCACCAATATTATGGCCCACTTTGTGCTTTGTGATATGATACAAATAGTGCACACTTCACAGATCGCTACAGCATGATGTGAGGGTGTGTAGAGTTCAAGTGGACCTAACTGTTTTCATGTGCATTTGAAGTACTGATTTTTCACATGACCTGATGTAGTTTTAGATAGTAATAATTGTATGCCCATCGCTGCACTTCCGTATGTCCCAGCAGCATTATACAGAAATCATGCGAAAAATATGTTTTGCGCAAGAACAGTTATGAGACTACTAAAACAACTGTGGTTTGTCACTGTTTTTCAAAGCATAAGCTTAGTTTGTTCAGACAGTAATTTGAAAATGGAACTTTTACATTTTATTAAATAATGTTGTTTTGGAAATTATTTTAAAATAGTTTTCAAATAACATCGCAGAATGTTTTTAATATTTATATATTTTTTTGTTTTATCAGAATAGTTTGGTTTGATCAGATGGTAATTTTAAAATGGAATTCTTACATTTTATTAATGAATTTTGTTTCATAAATTTTTTAGAATAGTTTTCAAAATATAGTGCATGTTCTGGATGATCCTTTGGACCGTCGAAACCACCAGTTCCCCTCCCTGCACATTCCAGTGCTACATGCTGCCTTGTATAATGTAATTTAAAAATGTTGGATCAGAATAGTGCATCTTTTGGACAATCCTTTGGATTATCAAAAACAGTGGTTTACCTCCATGCACATTCCACTGTTACATGCTGACATGTCTAATATAATTTAAACATGTAAAACAATAAATGTAAATCCCTATTTAACACTTAGCGAGGTTTTGACACGCATCCATGTCAATGGCTTTAGGTCACTTGAAATCGATCATTTTTTGAGCTACGGTGATGATTTTATGCTTTTTTGAAAGCTTAGAAAAAGTCCCATAAGTTGCTGCCCTCTCTTGAATTATTTTACAAGTAAAAAATCAATAATAGGGATGTTTTAAGTCTAACAAAATGAGGAGGCCATCCATTCTCAACACTGATTGACTGATGATTATTTGGTCAAAAAAGACCGCTGATAAATAATTTTCACCGCTGAAAATGAAAATATATGTTTTAGAGAGTTTTTTTTATTATTTATCGTACATATTATAAATTATTTTCATAAAATCTGCTGAAAATAGAGTTATTTTACAAAAGTAGTAAGGTTGTATTAAAAAATTGTATACTTTACACAAAAGTAAATTGAAAAAGAAACTAGTGGTAGCAATAATTTTGATATGCCTGTCAATAGTTTAGATTGCCCCAAGCTGCTTATTTGATTTTCAAACAAAGATTAATGTTTTAGAATATTTTTCTGTCATTTGTTTACATATTATAATATATTTTGGTAAAATATGCTGAAAATATAATTATTTTTAGAAAAATGATAAGATTTTATTAAAAAAATTCTTAACTTTTATAATAATGTAAATTGAGGAAGGACACCAATGATGTTTACATGACTTGTAATTTGCTATGATTTTTTTTTTCTGCTATTGAATATTTTTATAATTATAAATAAAAATATATATTTGGAAAAACTTTCGTTTACTTTCATAACCTGAGAAATTATTAATATACTTTTTGCAAATGAAACTAAAATGAATATAATATTAAAAGATGAATATATTTTTACCACTAAGTTTGTGAATTGACCAATTAAAAGTTCAGAGTTTTACCTCACTCAGCCAATAAATAAATTGATCAATTTAAGAGTTAAAAAAAACAAACAGGTGAAAGCATTATATATTTTTTTTTGAATAAATAGTAAAAAAATTGTAAATCGCTTGGTAATGTTATATCTATTGGTTTTTGACTAGCAACAGAGCCATCAAGTGGCATGTGGTGGCTAATTGACAACAACCAAATATTGTAAATAAATTTTTTAGTATATCTTTGTTAATAAAATGTCATTTTTAAAGTAAAAGCTTTTCTCTGTGTCTCAATGTTTTGCAGATCCCATAAATTCTGGAAATCCTAATCTCAATACATTATTACTTGAGTTTTAAGTAAGGTTCAATTTTATTACACTATATCAGGTAAATTATTGAGATTATTTTATAACATTTTATTACCTATATTGGTATAAGAAAAATTATTTAGCATTGTAATTTCAAATTAATAATTCAGAAAATAAGTAACTAATTTAGCAACATTAAAGTTTAAGATTTATAGTATGCAGTAGGATTATTGAGTGATATAATGTGGTGGGTGGACATAAAATCCTTTCTCCATCTGACATATTCAAATACCTTCCCAGGTGAACTAATTAATTAAAATTTTCTAAATTCTTAGAATGTTTATAGTACTTTATTTACAAAATTTGTAGTTAAATTTTGATCTTAATTATTTGGAAAAATAGAGAAAGTAGACATTGACTATGTGACATTCATCCAAAGTCAACTATGGATATAATCACTGGAAGAGTATTCATTTATCACTGATAATTCACAGCTGAGTGTTAATTTTTCACACTTTACTGTTCTGAGGTCCTGAGACAAGATTATTATTCTGTAAATAAAAGTTAACAAAGAAAATTAATCAGGAAAGTAATGAAAAGTTTTAGAAGTAACAGTTATGAGATTATCATTCACAAAACTGATTATCATTGAGAGTGTGGTAGTGTGATGGACCAGGAGGATGATGATGTGCATGGAAATAAATCTAATTTCCTTAAATTTTAATTGTGACTTTGATGGTAAATGGATGGGACGTATGCTGAGAGATTTTCCTCCTCTCCAAATAAATATAATAAATCATGAGAATATTATTAATAGTAATATCACTCTCAGTGTTTATTTGTTGCAAATTTTATTCATTACTCATTCATTGGATATTAGTGTGGATAATTAAGTAAATTATTATTAAATAATAAGTAGTATATTGAATTTTCATTAAAGTTACACTTTGGCACACTTGCAATTTTATAATTTGATGATCACCATCGATCCTAAGGCCACCCACTCTGGTGATAGTGTGTGTGTGCGGTAAAGAGATGGGCTGTTTGTCCACTTCTAGAGGTTAAAATATAGATACTGTAAATGCTAGATTAATACTGTATGTCTCTATATTTAAAAAATATACAAAAGTTTACTGATCTTGTTTAATTTTCATTTCACTTGATCTATGGATAATGAAGATCATGAAATATAATGTTAACTAGATAAAAATGCCAATCTAATGCTTTCAAATAATATTGTTTACTGCTAATTCTAGCATCAAATCTTAAATGTGTTATGATCAATCTCAGAAAAAAATATGAACAGGTGAATAAACAACTAGATTTTGGGAATAGTTAAGTAATCATAAAAAAAATCACTTGAATAAAATCAATATTGTTATCCATTATTATACAATTCAATTTCTGTTACTACAATCACCATAGCAACACATATTACAAAATTAAATGTTTTATCTTTCCTATATGTTTGTTTATAAATTAATTTATGGGAAAATTAGTATTAAAACAAACATGTAAAAATATTTATGTCCATTAAAATGTATTAAAGTTGTGATGTGAATTTTTTATTTTGGCTTAAAATAAAAAATAATATTGAATTTGCAAAACAGGATTTTATTTTCACTGTATCCAATTATTTTAAAATCTTTATTTCACTTGTTAATTGGACATAAATTTTTTTGAACAATTTTTACATCATCGAGTAAAATTTGAGTGATTTCCAACAGTCATCATGACAATAGTAGTATCATCAATAGTATCTTATAAATAGAAGGGAGTTGCTGTAATTTGAGTTCTTGTAATTTTGTCATTGCCTGGAATGGATAAGTTTATATCTGTCTTTAAAAATTTATCAAATTTTTTTATTTAAGTGATTAATTTCTTAAACTATGAAATAATAAAATTTTAATTATCTCCCCATTCAATTGGGACCCGTTCATTGATAAAATTCCTGTGGATATGACAAATTATAGAACAACAAAATAAAAACGATCAAAATGTGCAAAGTCAGTTATAAAGAAAAAAATATTATGTTGTCAAAAATCTAGAATTCCACCTATTTATTCATGATGAATGCAAATCCAAATTGTGTATATGGACATCATATTTCAGATCAATGGATTTCACAAGATTAACTTAACTCATATGTAATATCAAGCAATCTAAATTTCACTTTTTTAATCTGGAAAGAAAAAGTTAGCATATTTCACTTGGATATGGCTGAATTTTTGTCAATGAAAAAAATTATCTTTATACATGATTATCAATGAAAAGGAAAATAAAACCAATGATATGTAATTTTGCATTGATTAAGTAACTATTGTTTTAAAGGCTTGAATGCATTTATATGCTGAAAAGAAAATATCAGAATTTAAATGTGAAAGCAATTGGATTCAAACTCGCAATAGTTATCATTCATGCTCACCTTCTTGACTTAAAGAAAAATTCTCTCTATACATTAGCATCAGAAACTAGAACCAAAAGCTCGATGGACTAGTGAGTGAAAATGGACAGACTTTCACTTGGATGGTATGATTTCTATATATATATTGTTAACCCCAAAAAGGATAGAGTTTACATTTGTTTATATTTCATTTTAAAACTTAGGGTTAAATGATATATATATATGGTTTATTATAGAATTTACACAATAAAAAATAGATCAGAGAGATTCATTTTTGTTTTCATTATTTAAGCTCTTATTGATGAAATAAGTTAATACGACCTGATGTTTTCAAGTGTTTAAAATTTTAATATATATGCCAAATTTAACTGGAGATATTCATATAGAAAAAGGGTTTAAATATAATAGAGGTTTTTTTATGTTAGCTCAATTATTTAGAAATTACATTAATGAATAAATAGAGATGAATTTTAATTTGATTACATTTTTTTATCATTGTATATTCTATTTAAAGTCTCAGGAAGATATTTCAAATCTCTCTTTCAGTTTTATATATTATTATTGTCATACAACATATTTTTTGGAGTTTCAGATAAATATTTTATTTTATTGATTCTATACTGTAATAGACTACCAATTATTCATATATCAAAGAAACCTACGACTGTATATTTTTAATTGGTTATGACTTTATTGCAAACATCATTTGTCTGTTCTGTTATATATTTTTTTATTACTGTCATCAATTTTTATCATAAACCAATAAATTTAGAGTTACTTTAAAATCCTGTGAATTTGTCTAATTATTTCTTTTGAATATGAAGGATAATTTTGGTACTTGAAGTGTGATTCAAGATCAACCCCATCTTGGTAAGTGAAATAGATTTAAATAGAAGTATATTGCCCTTACTCTTAGGTCCAATTAGATATAAATGTGATATTTATCATTGTATTGAAATATTTGTTTATTTACATAAGTCAATATTACTGGTAGAAATAATTTCATTAGTTCAGAATTGATTATTTATTTGCTTATTTTGTCTGGTTACAAAAATCTTAATAGATTTTGTTCTGTCATACTTTTAAATTTCTTTGATGTGGAGATCATATATTTTATTGACTAATATAACTTAATGTTATCTTTGGCTTGGATAACTGCCAATTATCATCATATGTAGTTTGATTGTTATAAAATCCATTTTTATAATTGATTGATTGGAGATTTCAGTAGATGAATAATATCAGTGATTGTAAGTCAGTAAATATCCAATGGAAACCTATAGCTTACTTTATATAATGTGATTGGGTACTGTAAAATGTAAAATTATCTAATAGATTTATTGATAATAAATTCTTATGGAGCATTTCATTTTAGAATATAACTGAAGCAATAATTGCATGTTGATCTAATGTAGGGTATGAATGAAATGTTTATATCATATTTAAAATTTTATTAAAATAGATATAAAACTGAGTAAAGATTTATTTCATTTGAATATTATAAATATTGTGTAGGTTTATAAAACATTTTCAATATGTAATTATAATTATTTAGAAACTAGTTGATTTAAATAGAATGTCATTAAATATTAAAGTAAATTGGCATTACTATAAATAATATTAGATTAGTTGAGTATGTTAGAATTTAGTTATTTATTGATTCAAATTTAGTTTTATTCAATTATCAATCAAATAGATATCTTAAGCATACATCATTGTTTAGAGCAATGATGTACGATTTCACTGCTTATTGCAGTTTACTTTGGGAATAGTAAATAGATCTGTTGGTATCTGAGGTGATGATCTTAGTTGCTTTATTTCATTTTAAATCCTATCTGGATAAATTAGATTTTAACAGAAATTGTTATATTTTATGATAGCCCAGTGGACAATCTAAATAATTATGTATCGTAAATATTGTTATTGCCTAGTGTGATCAATAACTGAGCTAGATAATTCAGGTTCTAACAGAATTATTATTTGTTAATGCATGTTTTGCTCTGAAATAAATAATATAAATCTTAAGGGCATTTCTTTATGACATATGTTGACTAAACAAATGTAGAGAAGTAGTGAGATAGAAAATCCATTATTATTGTGACAAAGTAGCTATCTAATGCTAGCCAATGATCATGTACAAGGGGCAATTATTACAAAATGTCAAATCAACTTTAGGGCTGCTATAAAATGACATTCCACATTTAGGCTAGATCTATATTATTATGAATGACATCTCAATTCTGAGACATAGTAAAATTTTTTACATTATCATCCCATATTATAATCAATAGTCCATTACAAAATGGCGACCAATGAGATTGGGTTATCTTAATATAAAGCTGAGCACTGATTGTATATATGTGTGGAGATAGTAATCTGGACCAACTGATGATTACTGAATTAGCATGAAATACATATATTGGTGGTTATTTATCTTTTCAACATGTGTGTGATCAAGTGGGTCAGCAATATGAGATGGTATGGAGAGTTGAGGGTCGTGTGAAAGTCTGAGTTCGAATAAACAATGTTGCAATTAAAAACTGAATGACTACTCTATATGTAGCAAAATTTATAAATGCTACATTTAATATGACCCATACTGGCATATAATATAGTAAGATTTATAACAAAAAAATAATTTTAAATTCTATCTATGCATAATATAATTATATGTGTGCTTATTAAATTCAAAAACATATTCATGATTGTCATTATTTCACACTTTAAAAATAAAGCAAGTAAAATAGGAATAATATTTTAGCTATCTGCAATTTGTTTAGTGATATTAGTTTACGATTCAACTGTTGAAAAGAATTCTTTTAAAACCAGTCCCATGAGTTGTGGATTCAAAATTTGATTATTATATATAACATCATTATATCTTAGTTAAATAATGTTACTAAACAGGAACATATTAATTACATAATTGATAATATTGCAAACATTTACATATAGTGAAGGAATTCTTAAATGTAGATTCTTTTAACATTATGTGACCAAAAATATAAGGCAACTATTATTGATTATTTTAAAATTTATTTTTCCCACATTTATAATTAATTACTATATTAAATGCACTTTCTATGAGTATAATTCTACATTTTATTATATTTTCCTCAATTTTGTTTATTCATATTAGATAACAAGCATTGGTGGTTGAGAGGTCAGCGACCGCTGCTTTACAAGCAGTTGTCGCCCGGGTTAGCGGGTTCGCTTCTTGGCTGATGCTATGACACATGAGGAAAAAAAAAGTATTTTATTTAAAAGAAGAAAAAAACAGTTGGAAATATTTCTAAAAGTAAAAGAAAATTCTTAGCAAAAACTGATGCTAATGAATTATTCTATATTATCCAAACTTTAATTTTATAATATAGACATTTAAATTGTATAATATCCTAAACCAAATTGAATCAACAACTGATATGCATTGTTATAGTTATTTTTTTAATATTATTTTTTTTGTATGTGTGTCAATTTAATTTTTTTAACTTTATAAATAATAATTTACAAATAAATCTACTTTTGTCAACAATATCATGTGGCTTTTGCATATGTGTCCTACAGCAGATTTCCTCATGATATTCAAAACCATCCACTGTAAGCAAGAGTAATCAACAGACTCCAAAAAGTACAGTGCTATATCATTGCCATTCACATATTAGCTAAATCATTCAATCTGTCAATAGGACATAAGCTGTACAGAAGTAGACAATGTATTTAAATAGGCTAAAGCTACACGCTATTTATATTCTGAAAATGTAACATATATTCAAATTATAAAAATTCACATGAATAACTATTTTCCAACTTGAATTTTAAAATAAAATGTATATTATAAAAGAAAAAAGCTCATTAGACATGAATTTCCAAAAACATTATTTGTGTTTTATTTAATATTCAGTTTGAAGTATAAAAATAAATACTATTTTTTAAAATATAAACCCACTGCTAACCTTGTTTATATTGAAATATGTTCTTGAAAATATTTTTTTATTCAATATATACTTTATCAAATTACATTCACTTTTTTATATTCAATTAGTTTAAATTGATATGTAACTTTTATATTATTTTTTTTACTGATACTGACTATAAATATAGGGGATTTGAACACAGACTTTCAAGCACCCTTCAACTATCCACACTATCTCATACCACTGATACACATTACCACACATATTCTACCCAAACCTCTTCTATGTATTTAAATGAATAAGATCCTATACATGAGGGGTCAAGCTGACTAGAGGCCAATATGGGCATAACAATAATATTGGCATCCGCATGGGATTTGGGCTTTCCATTATCAAATGTTTATTTGTTTGGATGGCTGAAAAGTTGGAGGTTGGAGTAGATTGAAGCTTGTCCATTAAAGTATGAAGATTTTCTATTTTAATATAAACTGAGCACTGATTATATATATATATGGGAGATGATAATCTGGATCAAGTGATGAGTGCTAGTTCAGCACAATATATATATATATATATTGGTTATTATTCATCTTTTCTACATGTGTGTGGTTATGTGTATCAGTAGTATGAGATAGTGTGAATAGTTGAAGGGTGCTTGAAAGTCTGTGTTCAAATCCCCTATATTTACAATTAAGCTCCAGGTATATGAAGAGTGCCTGTATTTCAAATATGATACTGTTTATATAAAACAAAGCTATTTAGTCATTTGCTATAATCTTTGTTTTAAAAATAACTTTACTAATTATAAAATAGTCTATTTCACTGCAACATGTTTATTGTTATAATACCTCACTATAAGTGCATGGAAAGGAGGGTTATAAACCTTATCAATTTTTTAAGGGAAAATGATGCTACAGTTCTGGTTGAGATTCAGAGGAAATTTTACTGTTCCTCAGCTGCTAGTTTCTCTACAGGAGAATTATTTACATAATGTTAATCTTAGTTTGCAAAAATAATCGACAAAACCTTTGATAATAAAATAAACTTTAAAACATTAAAAATCACTGGTGATTTGAAGTGGAATCTTTTCAGAATGATTTATTAATATTCTGTGACAAAATACAAACTTACCAACAGACTAGCAATTTCTTCACATTACATTGGTAGCACTCATCAGAAGTCTAAATAATAGGGAACCAAAACAAAATTTAAACTTATTCCATCATTAGAATACATATAAATAATTCTGTACTTCAATATAGCTAAACAATTGAGGCTCATAAGTCAATGAAATTAGGTAAATAAACTTAACAAATATACAATAATATATAATCTAACTCAAAAATCTAATATAAATTTATTTATAGCAGTTAAAACAATATATGGCTTAGAAATAATTCTTTCAAATTTTTTTTAAAATTATACATTGATAATTATTAGTGGAATAAAAATTGCAACAAAAAAAATTTTTAGAATAATATTTTGGCACCAGTATTACAAACAAAGCAATACTGAGTTTGTCTAACGACAAAATCATTAATGATAAAATGGAATGAAAATTAAATTATTTATATTAATGATATGGATATAAATCCTAACACAACACTTTTAGGCATTTCAAATTTATTTTCCAAAATATTTTATAATTTCAAACCTACTTAAGTGTGTGTATGTGTGTACATAGATGTTCATGTGTACACTAACATTCATAGGTTTGTTTAAATATAATTATTATGGTAAGTGCAAAACTAAGCTAAAAATATCTCAGATAGGTTGAATATTATAGCTAATCAAATTAAACATTAAAATCATAAAGTTAAACTAGTCAATAAATAATCAAAATTATCCCAAATTCACAACTCAACTACACTAGCCAAGAAAAGAAAATTAAAACCTACCAACAGTTTCATTGCTACAAGCAGACTTGTCAAGTGTAAAGAACTACAATTACACTAAATATTAACCATAATTCCACTAACCTCCCATCCACCTTTAATATTAAAAGAACTTTTAAATAAATTAACTGCTTCAGAATCATAAATTTTTAATAATATAGATTCTTTAATTCTTAATTTTATTTCATTACTTTCAAAGAAGACAACCTTAGCTTCATCAAAATTAATAATGTGACCTGTATCTTTTAACATGGATATTTAAGTACATTCATATCAGCCTTTCAAGCCAATTGTGCAAATGCTTTGTGAGTGTTAAATAATAAATGAATACCCTCTGACCAATACAAGATATAGAATTTATGCAGGAATAAAAAGAATCCCTCTTATTCCTACGACTCAAATATTTATATATGAGCAAATCTGAAGTACTGGCACAGAAGATGTGACAATATAACGGTCACTTTAAATTATTATATACAATGTCTGAATGAATGACGACACAATTGGCTTGAAAGGCCGATATGAATGTAATTACAAATTGTATACAGACGCTATAAAAATAAATGCTTATTTATATATATGGATATTTAAGGTAGAATTAAGATATTTATTTCTAATCTTACTTTTATGCACCTTTATTTTTTCACTTAAACTCAAATTACTCTGACCTATATATATCTATCTTCTTACAAAAACAAGGAATAATATACATTACTCAAGGAATTTTTGTTAGAAAGATTATTCCTGGAGTAGTGTATATTATTCCTTATTTTTGTAATAAGAAATATATAGGTCCGAGTACTTTGAGTTTAAATGAAAGAATAAAAATACTTAAAAAGATACAGGCCACATTATTAATTTTGATGAAGCTAAGGTTGTTTTCTTTGAGAGTAATGAAATAAAAAGAATTAATGATTCTTTATTATTAAAGATTTATGATTCTGAAGCAGTTAACTTATTTAAAAGTTTTTTTAATATTAAGGGAGGATGGGAGGTAAGTGGAATTGTGGGTAATATTTACTTTAAATATGTTATTTTGTAGTTCTTTACCCTTGAGAAGTTTGTTCATAGTAGTGAAATCATTGGTAGTGTTTTAGATTTTATTTTTTTGGATAGCCTTGTGCTTATGAATTTGGTATAATTCTGATTAATTAATCAATTATACAAGCAAAACATTCCTATTAAAAGGTAGACTGAATTGCAAACAATTATTTTGGCAATAACATTAAGAGCATAATAAATAATAAATTCAAATATAAAAAGCTCATTCTGAATAGTGTAAGTAATCAATATCTTAAATATTAAGGGAGGCAGAAAAATATTAATCCAAGTGCTGTTAAAAGAAGTTATCAGTCCCATTCATATTTAAATACATTATTAAACATAAGCAGTGGTATAATAAGCTCTGCTATATCATGCAGTAATAATAAACACAATAATAAAGAAAGCAAACACATATAACTCAAATATTTGAATACACTACAAGAACCATTTCTATAATGTTTTATTGCATCAATACTTTCATTAAAATGATAAACAAAGACAGAATTCCTATATGGCCAATATTAATAAATGCAAGTAAGTTTTAACTGTCTAAATTTCATTCAAATGTACACAAACTTGAAAATATTTAGTTTTTTTTACATATTTTTCACACTAAAAGATTATTTATACACTCTCATACAAACAGATATTACTGAGATCATTGAAAAAATTAAAAAACTTAAATGTAAATGGGCTAGACATATGTCTAGAAGAGATGATAATAAATGGATCATTGAAATTATAAATTGAATCATAAGAGATTTAAAAGATATGGAAAGAGATCACATGTGAGATGGATGGATCTGAGAAGAGAGGCTAGATATTGAATAAACTGGATTAAACTTGGAAAGTCTTTATCTTGAAGTGGATTGATAATGGTTTTAAATGACAATGCTGATGATATGCTAAGCAGAGAAAGTTTAATTAGAATATGCATGAGTGCCTTATTAACTTTTGCTATTCTTATCTACAGCTAATGAGAATACAAAGAAATTCAAATAATTATTAAGCATTGAATAAAAATATAAACAATAAACATATCACTGATGAAGTAGATTACCACAAAGAAATCTATTCAAGACAAAAACTTTCCATTTAGAATACATTTTTAATTTATACATTAACATTAAAAAAAAATTTTTTCCTACCAGGAAACGTTTTAAAAATTACTGCAGAAACTGTGCATAGATAAAATTACATTCCACCAATCACCTCTGGATGAGAGTATAGCTATTTCTTATTATGTAACGTATGCGGGATTCAAGCTCAGACTTTCACATGATTCTCAATTATTATGTTTACATAATAATCTGCTTTAATATAGATATGAATAAAATTTTTCTATCAACTACTTTCTTCAATAGCCAACTTAAACTACTCATTATACAAAATATATATACAACTGTATTTTGAGAAAAGCTTTAAATTATATAATTAGCAAGGTATGCCTAGCATATTTTCAATTACTTAACAATAATAATTATAATCAAAGCACTGACCATGAGAAGAAATTAGAGAATAAATCACAATAGAAAATTTGCATATTTGAATAGTAAATGAGTTATTTATGTTGGCCATTTTATTGAAAAGGGGATGCAGGAATCTTTTTTGTTAATTGCATGTTTATCTCTGGCAATGTGCCAGGCTGCATTCACTTTGTATTAGGCATTATTATGTTCGGAGCAGATGATGCTGGTGGAGTAGGTTCAAATATGTGATGTAAGTTAGATACATGCTTGTAGAAAATTAATTTTCCTTCAGTATGCGTTTTGGCTGTTATATAAATATCTGTATTGTGCAATATGTGTGGATAAATTGATGTGATTAATCATAGCTGTATCCAATTTTATAAATGGTTTGTGATTTCAGCTCTAAAGGTAGTATATCTTTGGTGTTGCTAATTAGCTGATTCAGAATAGGAGAGATGTGAAGGCCAATATCTTGAGGAAAAAAAAGTATTTCAAATAATAGAAATTGGCATGATACATTTTATATGTGAACAAATGATGAAAGTATAATCTGTAAGAATAAATAGGCAAGATATTTTATCTGCATGATTATGAAAGCAATGAATTTTAAGGTTAAATCTAAAGACTTCTGTTTACTTGAAGGTTTGTGATGATGGCATTTTAATTGTATTTATATGTAGGATTATTTCAACCATCTACATTAAATATTGAATGTCTTTAGGATAAAAGTGGCAATAAATCCAGTATTGAGGGCAAAAACAAAGCTGTAAGCATTATTTAGAAAGCATCATGAGTACTTCAGTGAATCAGAAAAAAGTAAATTAACATATTTCAGCAAAATTTCTCATTTTTATGGTCTACTTAAATCCATAAAGACCATGTTCAATTAGAACCCATTGTTAGTTCTAGAAATTCAACTTTCCAAAACTTGTCAAGATTTCTTTTTAAA
The DNA here is from genome assembly GCA_028023455.1 of Epiperipatus broadwayi. Taxonomy (NCBI): domain Eukaryota; kingdom Metazoa; phylum Onychophora; class Udeonychophora; order Euonychophora; family Peripatidae; genus Epiperipatus; species Epiperipatus broadwayi. The sequence goes on along the minus strand of JAQFVV010000143.1, from coordinate 1,351,136 downwards.
TTTTCTAATCTTTTGACATACAAGACCCAGTCTTTTGTCAGGGATTCTAAGCACTTTGTAGTATTAATCGTCTGAAAATTAAAAGAACTGTCATATTGGTATGCTTTGATATAAAAAGTTTATTCAGAAATTTACCATGTGAAGAAGCATTGTCTAGTATAGGAAAAAAATTAAATGGCAATAATAACTTACAAACCAGAGCACTCTTCCTATTAATAGTGTAATGGAACTATTAACATTTTGCATAACAACAACATCCATCCAAAAAAACCAATGACAAACACTGGATATCACTGCCTTACATTCCCAAGGCTACCCATTGCATCAAAAAAGTCTATGTTATGACTCATCAAGTTAGCCTTTGTACTCCTCCTATTCTGAATTGGCTAATTAACCACACCAAAGATATACTGCCTTTAGAGCTGAAATCTCAAATCATTTACAAAAATTGTATGCAGCTATAGTAACTACCATGCTATTTATTATGGAGAATCACATGCCAATTTAACCACTCATATTGCACAACACATATATTTATATAATTGAGCCAAAATACACACCGATGCAAAATCAATTTTCTATTATCATGAATCTAACTTAACTCACATCTTCAAACCTACCTCCACCAGCATCATCTGCTGTGAGTGTAATGATACTTAAATGCAAAATGAATGCAGCCTGACACATTGCCAGAGATAAATATGCAATCAGCAAAAAAGATTCCTGCATCCCCCTTTCAAAAAGATAGCTAACATAAATAATTCATTTATTAATCACATATGCAAATTTTGTATTATGATTTATTCTCTAATAAATACTACAATTTCTTTTCCAGCCAGTTACTTGAATATAACTATTACTGTTAAGTAGTTGAAAGCATTCTAGGTATACATTGATAATTATATAAGTTAAAGCTTTTCTCTAAATACAGATGTACATACATTTTGTATTACATTTTCTGAGATAAAGTTCACAGAATTCTTAAAGTTAAATTCATTATTTAAAAATTGTGCTCCTACAAATTATCTTTATTCATATACATCCTGACAAAAAAAAAATTGAAAGTCACATGATTATAAGTATATCGAATTGATGCTCATTCACACACAAAATTCTATATATAGTTTTTTTATGTATTAATAACCCAGGAAACTAGAAAAAAAAACTTAGAAAGATAAATGTAAGATGGGTAGATGAGTCAAAAAAGAGTAATGTAGACAGAAGGATGTATGGTTCAGATAACTTGGGTAAAAATTGGAACAACCTTCATTCTGCAGTATAATGAATAAAATGATGATAATAATTGTGCATTTATGTCCAACTCATATCAAATAAATCTCATTAAAAAATCTTCAAATGTAAATGAATAACTCATTTTATTTTTTGTTCAAACCCTTTTTATTACAGTTTAAAATAAGAGTACTTAAAATAAATAATTGTTCATATTTCTATAATTTTAATTAGATTGACTTGTTTCATAATTTTTATTATGATCAAAGAAATATATGCAATTTCAAATTCACCTTTATGACCTTTGTTACTGTTCATTATTTAACTGTTTTTTATTTATTTATGCCATAATTAATTGTATTATTCTGCATGATTTTTGTGCTTATATTTTTTTAACTACTAAGTAGTATTCTATAGATTTCATTCACAATTGAAATGAAGTTTTTCCTATTTTAGTCATGTTATTATAAACTCCAACCATTATTGCTGTACAACAATATTTTTTTATTACTGTTTTGCCTAAAACGTAATGAAAATATATTTTAAATTATTGTTCAGATGGAAGAATAACAAGTGCAAACATTTGTCTTTCAGCAAAATTATACCTCCAATTATCAATTTACCAGTAATTTAAACAAGATATATTTTAGTTTTGGGGAAATTTACTCTAAAATCTAAATATAAATGAAGAAAGGCCCAGGTACTTCTATGTTCGTTTTTTATTTATTAGTGTCTGTGAAACTAACATAATAATTCACAAAATAATATCAATATTTTTTTTACATACAAATATTTTAAGAACAAGTTTTTTTAAGCTCTAAAAATAAAATATATGCTTTTTGCACATATTTCTTGAAAAATAAGTATCAGTGTTACCATAAATTTTGAAATAAAAGAAAATTCATAGCCCTTATTTGCCTTGTATCAATATTTATTTATATTTTAATAAATACAGTCCAGTCAAAAGTATAAATAGATTTTGATCAGGCAAATATTAATAGTGATAAATTTTAAACAAAGATAATGAATTAAAGTGAGAGATTGTGACCTAGGCCAACTGAAAAATACAGGCTCAATGAAAAATGCATTTTTAGAGTCATTTACATTTTTTAAATTTCTTTATTGATATATTTAAATGTGTGTGATGAAATAAAAGTAAGCAATATATTTAAATATCAGTATTATAAAAAATGATACCTCTAAAGAGAATTTATAAGAGAAATTTTGATTAAGCATGTTTTAAATACATAATAAACATTATGTTCAATTCTCTTTTAAAAGAGCTATATGCCATTTTTAAAAATAACTTATTTTTAACTCAAAAAGAGGGGGGTGGGGTGATCAAGAACTAAAAGTTTAAAATAAGTTTTGATATAAATACCAAAATCATATGAATAGCAAATATATTCACATGTATATTTATTTATATACTATATATTACATACCTTCTTATTCTTTAGATTGTTTATTGAACATTCTTCTATACTATCTTTTACTTCTGTTTGGAATACACTTTCTTAAATAACTAACAGCTTACCCAATTATAATATTCGCTGCACATCTTAATAATGTTTACTAGAATAATTTTTATAATGTAAGCAGGTAGATCCTGTTTACATTATCAGCTGACTATAAAATATTTTTTAGAAAGTCTACAACTCTTCACAATTTATGTTCTCAATTCAATAAAGATGTTTCATTGCAGTTGTAGATTTAATATCAAGTCCAATTAGCTAAAACAGATAATTATTGGTCTTTGATCTTATCATTATAGTTTCAAAATATTATAAAATATCCTTATTAAAAAGAAATATTTGAGTATCTCTGTTGTAGTAATAGCACATTCAGGCCTCATTTGTATACAATAACTTTAGAAAAATAATAAACTAATATTCTATCTTACAATTTCTTAAAAGATGGAATGTAACATTGGCCTCTATTTCAGTGTAATATCAAAAGTTACCCTTTCTATCAAAAAAGATACAAAGTTTATTTCATTTAAACATTTTTCAGTTGATAGGTTTCAGCTGAAAAAAATTGACTTTTTAAATTGTATAAAATTGACAATTATCAATATATTACAAATCTATTAATGGTGATGAAATTATAAAAAATGAATATGAACAAAAACAGTTTAGAGTTATATTCATATATATAACATTGAAGGATATAGATAATATAAAAAAGGGCTTTAGGCAGAAGATCAATATTCTAAATTAGGCTTTACAGACAGTCCAATTCCATGCAATATAAAAGAATTTCCAAAAACTATAAACATTTATTTTGTTACACCAACAATAATAATATTTCTTCTAGTACTACTATGTAGCTCTAATCTTATATAAATAAATGACTATGGGTCAAACATTTCTGCAAGCTTTCTCAGTTAACTGAGTTAATGGATATGAATAAATTGATAAAAGATAATGTATAAATCACACTTTTACTTCATAACCCTTTTCTTGCATTTGTATGGCATTGAGCATGTTTTTTTTGATTCTGTAAAAGTATGCTTAGTCTTTGTTAATTACTCATCTATGACAGAAAATAACTAATTTAATAAAAAATCATTGAAAACACTTTTTTCTAATGTTTACAATGATCTTCTATAATAATTACTACAGTTTTAATATCAACATGGCACAACTTTATAAATTTATATATTTCAGTAGCTTTGGAGTTAAACATCACCATATTTTAAGATTTTAAAATTTGTATAAGAATTCATCTGCAGCCTTTCTATTTTGTAAATTAAAAAGAACAAACTTAACTTCACCATAATAGATATCTCTGTTTAAATCTAAATAAGAATTGTTAAAACAAACCTATTATTAAATACAGTCATGTGTAGCATTATTCAAAAGATGAAGAAATAATTTCAACTGTTTCAAATAATATTATAAATGTGTAAAAGACTACAATATATATTAATTTAATAGAATCATAAAATTATTATTCAGATTTATATGTCATTTTCAACATATTAACAAAAACTCTAAAGTGGCCATTGTTCATAAATAATAATCTTCTTGCAGTTTGAATCTACCAATCATTTTCAAGTTTTTTTTCTAGCTTGGTGAACTTTAACGTTTAAATCACATAAAAATCCATATCTATTTAATTATTCAGCCAGGTAGAAAATGTTACATCTTTTCTTTTAATCAAGTTATTTACAAAAACACCACTGTCAGAGAACAAAGCAGAATTTTTTAAAAATAAACTCAAGAACAAATTTAATTTTTATCTACAATATAATTCTTAAGTGAATTTCATGCTTAGAAGCATGTTTAGCATAAAAATCCAAATTGGAAAATTTGATTTTTAACAGATATTGAAATTCAACATGCTTCTAAAGAATGATTATCAAATTTCTTTAGTACTACATTTAAAATAAGATCTATTTTTAATGCCTTTATCAAAAGATATATTTCTAAAGCCACTATCATAAAATTTATTTTTAATATGATCATAATTAAAAACATATTAATCTACATAACAATCTGTGCTAAAAAACAACAACTCATGGAATGATATGATTTCTTTTCTTTTGAATTTTGATCCTTAATTATAATATACTATTAAGCATTACATGATCACTATCTTATACTAGCACATAATTGTTTATAAAAACAAAGCAAAACTCTCCATACAGTATTGCCACCCTGTGCCAACCAGAGTAATCAATGAATGCCAGATAGGGATTTTATGCACAAGCCTTCTGGCATTCATTGGTTACTCTGGTTGGCACAGGGTAGCAATACTGTAGGAGAGTTTTGCTTTGTTTAATTATAATATAATTTGTAAGATGCCTTTTTTTAGTATGAATGCATCCAAATGTTCTTTGTTATATTTTTTGCCTATCCAAAGTATTTGCAATATTTAATCTTTGTTCTGTGAGAAATTAAACAAACTACTTGAGTTTAATAGTTAGTACTATCATTTTTAACACCTTTTATCTATCACATACTGTTTCTACTGCTATGTCAATTAAATGTTACAGAAAGTTGTTTATTTTTAACTGATATTGATGAATTTCATTATCAATGAGTTCTGAAAGCAATGTGAATACATAATATTGCAATAAGAAAATTTTAATATAGTTAAGCATTCATAGATACATTTAAGAAATTTCAAAAGTTAAGGATATTAAATTAGACTTCAAAGCAAGTTCAACTCCATGAAAAAAACATATAGCCAACTATTGTTTACTATTTCATAACAAACTTAAATTTTTAGCAAATTCTTCTATTCTGTCTATATTTTTGTCATCCATTAAAAGTTTTAGTATTATCAATAGATATCAGATGACAGTGCTTAATAAATCTTTATCCAGAACTGTCCTATCAACCCCAGACTAATTACTATCTTATGGGTTTCATTAGTGCAAATAGTAGAGAGAATTGAAGAAATTGCTATTGAATTAATAATGTGTAGATTAAGATCATGTTAAGTACTGTTGGTTATGTGAAACTTACATTTTACAATTCCATAGATAGTATTATTCTACATTTACATCTTTAAAAAAAATCAAGCAAGCTTTACACATTCTGCATATCTATTTAAAAAGCAAGAAATATATTTATTTCTGCTACTAACTCATATATTACACAGAGGCAAAACTCTCCATACTGTAGTGCCACTTAGTGCAAACCAGAGTAATCAATGGATACAGGAAGGTTTGTACATAAAATCCCTGTCTAGTGCCTACTCACCCAATATCCCAGACTAGTTTCTAGCTTGTGGCTTTCATCAGTGTTGATCATGTGATCTTTGATGGTTTAAATTCATATATTACCATGATTACTATTACTGATATCTATTTTTACTTCTTAAGTAAGTATTTCACAAAGTACAATGATTTAGTTAGACTTTTTTTATATTTTTATATTGATAAAAAGCAGATCCTTCCAAAGCATATATTCATTTTCTGAGTGATACTCCTATTCAAATTCCAAATCCAAAGTGACTTTTTATTGATTGTATTACTTTGTACAATATCACAACTAAAGCTCCCATTCTATTAAATCTTCTGATATTACTGCTTTTTCAATGTTAATGCCTCACTTTATTTTAAAAACTTGTATACGCTTGCATAAGATAAATATTGGAATCAGAAATTTTATGAATACAATTAAAGTGTGGAAATGTAGTATCTACAATGCATAATCCCATTACCATAAATGATACACAAAAATAACCAATAGCAGGAAAAACTCATGACAATAAGGCATGTATTAGTCTAAATTATTAAAAATAGTAATGCCATAAAATATATTAAAAAGAAAGAATAAGAAATAGAGCACAAAGTAAAAATAAAAAGTATTGTTTGTATTAGAAACAATACCTAGTTTTTGAAGAATCAATATTGATCTTATAAAATTGCTTAGTGATTATAGATAGTTAATCCTTATATGTGAAATTTAGTCAACTAATTGTGGAATCCATCAGTATCCTGAGCTCACATGCACAAAATATATTATAAAATTGTTTAGTGATTATTGGTAGTTAATCATTATATGTGAAATTTAGTCAACCAGTTGTGAAATCCAATATTAGCCTGCTCCCATGTAATCAGATATATAACATATAATTGTTTTTTCCTGACAAAAGATGAAACAATTCTTTACAATAACATTTTAAAAAATCAATAATAATTCATTATAATAAATGTATTGGAACTTTTTATTTTTTTTCCTCTGAAGAGTAGCTTCAAAAAGAAATGTTTAAATCAACAATTCTTTTCAATACAGTTTCACTTTCTATTATTCTCTAAATCTTATTGAAATGAAAAAATCCACCTTATCACAATTTTATAAACTTACAAAGAATCTTTTATATTAAAATGAAGTATTAGATTGTTAAAAATAAAGTTTAATAAAAAATATTTTATTTTACATGTAATAAATAAGCCACATAAATATTATCAACTTTTATTAAATTCAAACAAAACCAATAAAAATTTCATGAATATTTTATTTGTCAAAGTGCTATTTATGAAACTAATTCCAGAAACAGACTACGAAAATATTATGTCTAATGTTTGTTAAAAGAAAACAAGTTAGTTTTAGACATATTCTCATTTAATCATCCAGCATATAGTAGTATTCAGTTTTATTTGATACAAACTTACTCATACTTGGCATTCAATAAATATATAAATAATAGAACTCTTTTAATGACTGAACAAATATAGCAAAGAAGGGAGGAAGATGTGAAATTGATAATACATAGATTATATGACCTGCTGATGAACAATTATTACAAATATAAAATATTTATTTTAAAAATATGATTTATTTGAAGTAAATACGGAGATTCTAAAAATCCACATTGATTAAAACAAAAATACACTATACCAAACAAAAAAAGACAACAATTCAAAAGAAGAACTGACGGGATGAAATATAAATCATTCATTCTAGTTGAATAGACTTCTGTTTTGAAGGAAGTATCAGAGAGAACTATCTATTGGTATCTCTCTTGATCTTTTATTCTTATGCCCTACACTTAATTTTACTTTGAATGTAATCAACCTTATTGCAATAAATAAATAAACAATAAATTAATAACAAATTGTTAATTGGTTTAAAAGAATTTAACAACGACTTCTTATTAAATGTAAAAGTTTAGAGAAATTTGTCAAATAAGGTGATCTTGAGTCATATATATTGTGCCAAAAAAAAAATCACCTAAATCACTTTCTGAACTCAGAAGGTTAGTGGCAGCATGGTTTACTTTTTCCATCTCCAAGTAAGCCGTCTCTAACCATATTGTGCAAAAAATAATAATTTCACACATATATAAATCAGTTTTATAAATGTATAACTTTTTTTTATACTCATTCATTTGATATTGTCTCTAGATAAATATATTAATGATTATTACTAAGATTTTATTATGCTAAAGATTCTTTCGTTCCCATTTGGCCAATATTAAGGTTATTTCCGTTGAAGTTATCTTAGACAAACTGGAACAAGATGTTCTTCACTGAAAGGCAGAAATAAGAAACCCAATTAAAATGTGCAGTTTTTTATTTCCATTTCGTCTATTATTCTCTGGAGTAACCAATAATTATAGAAATGACTTAATTAATCAGTGCTTTTCATTAATTTAGTCTTGGTTAGTTTTAAGCAATCAGTATGTTTATTTTAAATTATGAACTAAAAATTCTCTTCATTGTTTTAAAAGATTAAGTTAATCTTATTTTAAAATTGCAAAGCACTATATTCAAGTTCTAATTATTTTTGATTTACTCTTTATAATTACACAATTAACGGCTAAATAAGATTTATTTGAATACAATTATAAATATAAAATATAGTTGAATTGACTAGGATTACAAATAAAATAGTCAAAACAATTATCAAACGGAATTTTTTTTTCTTATGAAGTTTAATCCCCCCCCTTCCCTCCCTTTTTTTTCTTCAGAAAATCAATTTAATGGCTTCTATTAGTATAACAAAACAGTATACTCTATTTAAAGTTTTTAAATAAAAAATTTTAGCACTATATTATCTAACAATAAAAAAAAAAATACAATTTTTCATTGTTAGCTAGTTCTACTTTATTAAAACGCAATACAATAACCCATCAGTTATAGGAATTACATCTTTATCCATTGAATAAAAAACGACAGCAGATTGGTAACAAAGATTTGTGTTATAAGTCTAACAATGTGTGGTTTCTCAATATATATAAAAATAAGTTTATCTTTAACAGCTTGTTATAGGCTAAGACTTTTTCAACATAACCTCCACAGAAAAGCAATAAATGAGAAGCCATTACTCACCAGATAAATGAAAATGCCAGTTGTTAGAGATTTTTAATAATTTTCTCTTCAGGTTTTATATTTTAATTAAGAATAACTAGATTGATAGCAAAATAAGAATAAATATGGACTGACTACTTTTTTAAAAAAAGTTTTCTTGAAAATCTACTGTGTTTGAACAAATAAGTTAGATATAACAAAAATTAGTATAACAATTATTTTATTTAGAATAAAATCCATAAACAAACAATTTAGATTTCATAAAATTTATTGTCATTTTTAGTGTTAAATGCTTAAATTATAAAAGGTTATTAGGTAAGCAAATAATATTGAATTTAGCTTATATTTAAATAGTAGTAATTAGTTCTACTGGGATAATTAGCTCGCAGTTAGACCTCCTGTGTTTTCTACTATCAGGTAATGATAATGTTTCAGTTTATCATGATTACTTTACAATTTCTAGGTTTCACATCACCAAATATATATTTGGTAACATTTAACAGCACACCAACTATGTTCTACAATTAAACTTGTAATCTGTGTAATTGTAATATAAAAATAGAATGAAAGAACTTCTCTAAATTACAAGCTATACTTACTAACTGAATTTCTTTTCAGTTGGTTTCCTGATGACATTAGTCTTCAAGATATTTTGAGACAGAATTAAATTATTATGCCTCATTTCCAGATGTTAACCTTGTCAAAACTTTAACTGTTTTCTGAATTGTTTTTTGTTTTTTTTGTTAGCTCTTCAGAATAGGTTTCATCTATTTTGATATTCATTCATAGTAGATGCTGATTATGGTGATTGTGTTTCCTTTTTTGCTTTTAATAATTGAATGTTTGAAAGGCTCTGCTTTCTCATATATAAAAACATTTTAATACAAACTTGAAATTTTCTGTAGTTTGATTTGTTTCAGCTGTCCACTTGTATTCATGTTTGATGACTGAAAGATTAATGCTCAGTGTGTAATTCATAAATAGTTTATGTGTAGTTTTATCCATAATTAAACTTGATTATTGTTTGCTGGACTGTTAACATTATAGTTAATGGGTATATCTTCTTAACTTGCCTCTTGAAGAAAACTGTCAGTCAAAATGCTGGAAGAAAAAAACAGCAAAAAAAAAAATTCCCTGATAAATAAATATTTCTCAAGAAAACTAGTCATGTAACATTTTTCAGCTATTAATAGCTGGAAGATAATGGAAAAATGAAAGATCTAAAAACTTTACTAACTGACAGTTGATTAGCCTGATTAATAATATATATATATTCTCCACTACCTTCAACATTTGTGAAAGACCATTTTGCATTAAAAAAATTAAAACCATAAATATGTTTTATTTTCATTATTATTAGCATTCATAAATTAATATAGCTATTCTAGCATGAAAAAAAAAAAGATTAAAAAAGCTAAAGATCATTTTTGCTTTGATTCTACTGTAAAAAATCATTGCATCTGATGCATATGGTGCCACTTTTAAACCTCTTATGCTGTAATTTTTTTTCTAAAATATTTCAGTACCTTTTTATTGTATCTGCTTATTTATTCTGTAATCAGTCATATTCTTCCAGTGAGACCAATTATTACCATCTATTTAGAAGATCTTTGTAAAATAAATGGGATTAGCCACTTACATAAAAACCATGATCAGATTTATCAAAAAATGTTTTTAGAAAGTCTAGTTATATCTGACCTGCCCAATGTTTCTTAAATTTTATAGCACTCTTAAATAAATTTTGTCCATATCTTCAGGTTATGCTTAGATGTCTATATATCATTTCTATACATTAACTTAGGCAAAATAAATGATATATATACAACTAATTTAAAATGTTTTAATTATTAAATGCAGTATTACATTATGGTACATGTTTTTATTTTGACACTCAAATCCATCTTTCTATAATAAAAGCTGGTAAGACATTTTAGATAAAGCATCTTGAATGTTTGAACATTAATTACTAAACCAAATTATTTTATAAATTGCAATCAAAACATTAAGAATATTCTATAGGTTAACTGATCTGAGATTTAAATATGTGTGAATGAACTTCAAAATATTTTTTGATCACAAATATAATTATAACTTTTTATTAGATTGAAATACTCAAGTAAACATTGAACAGTGGTTAGTAAACATGTATCTAATTGTTCTTAGTTATATGGTAATTTGGATTAATCTTGATTAATAAGATTATGCTGATACCCTGACTATAAATTTAAAAATATATATATTTCATTGCTGGTGGTAAGGTATCATTTTAAATAATGGGTTTAAATCCACAGTTACCTTAAACATTGTAGGTTATCCTTTGAATTGGCAGAAGCTAAGAAAGTTACACTCTTTTTTTATTTTAATCAGTTTAGATTAAAAACTTCATTATAAAAACTAATATTAAATGTTTAATGCATGCTTCATAAAGTTATTTATATATAAATACCATAGTTCCTAAATGTTATTATTTGGAAATGAAAAAGAAAGCTAGCATTTATATCAAGTTTGATTTTAAATGCCTCACATTTTTCACCATCAGTAATAGAGATTCATTTCATGATTTAGAAACTGTGAAATATAAAAATTTTTGGACAACCAATTCATTTCAAACATTATACAAACTACTTTGATTAGCTGAATTAAATGCATTGACTAAATCAATAAAAGCAATAAGTATATAAGTCATAGTTTTTGCCCAAACACTGTTCTTGCATTTTCTTGACAATTCTTTTTGATTTTTCTAAAACTACAATATATCTAATAATTATTTATTTACAACTGGAAGCAAACTAAACAATAAAATCATTCAAAATACTTCTTTCATAGAAAATAATGATGGCTTTCCATAATAATTAAAGCATTATTTTCTATTATTTTTATTGTTATAATCATTCATAATATTGTTTATATATTTCTAAAAAATTTCAATAGTTTTGAAAATTGTAATTATTTTGAACCTAAGATATCCCTATCATAACCAAAGTTTTTTTTCTGATATATCATCATAAACTGCAGCTTTACATTTTTAAAATTATGAAAAGCTGCTTTTAACCGTCATCTTTATCATATTAAAAGGCAATCCATTGATTTAATAGACTAAATATTGTCTTCACATGTTAACTTTCAATAAATAAATAAAAAACTTCTAAAATAATCATCATCAATGAATGACTATATTTAGTTGATGAATGCATGCTAGAAATATGACATTTACAATAAAAATTTATAAATGTGTAAGAGAAAGAGAATGTCTGTGAAAGAAAAATTAAAATCAAACATACTACTCTGTTAAATGCTAAAATTAAATGTAAATATACAAATAATTATTACTGTATATTATTAGGCAGAAATTATTATATTTCTTTAATTCCAGATATATAATAGATTAGGTTTTTTCTATTATAGTTTAAATATGTTTTCCTTTTATTATCTATATATCCATAATTCTGTTTTTTTATTCAACATTTATCTTCATTAAGTTTTATGCCGAAATCTTATATATATATTTTAATGCATAACTTATCATTTCTTAAGTTTAAAATATATAGTTACAGTCACTAAAAAAACAAATATTTCTTAAAAGCATCTCAACTGAACGAGTTTTTTCAGTTAACCTAAATCACCACACAAATCAAACATGTCTTTTACTATTGTTTTGTATTTATTTATTATATAAATCCATAACATATGCATTTGTTAACAATTATGGTTTTTTAATAAATATACAAATAATTATCAATCATTTTTATCAAGAAAATAAATTATTATATCTCTTTACTTCCAGTTATAGACTTTATTCTCTAATATTATTATCATTATTACAAATCAAGTATAAGAATGATAGATTGTGATTTTAAAAATATATAAAATAATCTTGCATTGGTGGTTGAGAGATCAGCATGACTGCCTTGCACTTGCAGGCAGTTGCCCGGGTTGTGGGTTCACGACCCAGCCGATGCTATGACACTTAAAAATATATATATATATATAAAATATTGTAAAAGAATGAAAAAAGCTAAAGTATTATAATAAAAAAGATATATTTGATTTTATTAAATAAAGTCTACTATCTGGGTTAAAGAAAAGTAATAATTTCTGTTTTGATAAAGCAAGATTGATAATCATTTATGTATTTATTAGAGTGCTAGAATGATCAGCGAATGCATACTACAAATAGAAAGCACACAAGATAAATTGGTATGATATACATTGGGTAAATATGAAATAATGGTAAAAGATATTCAAGCCCAGTGAGTGATTCAATTGAAATGCATCTTAAAAGTCATTTATATTTCTTTAATTCTGTAAAAAACAATAAATGATGGTTTAATATATTTATATAACCATTAGAAATCAGTCAACACTTAGACAATTCCTTATAGATAATAACCAATAACCTCAAACTATTGTCAAGGCAATCTCCTTTTAACAATAAAGTTTGAGATTATTGATTGTTATCTATATTGGGATTATCTTAGTGTTGATTGATTTCTAATGATTACTTATAAACCCATTTAGCCTTGAGCATTATTGCACTTAATATATATATATATCATCAAAAATGGAAAAGTTAATCCATTATGCTGCTTTTTCATATATTTAAATAAATAATATATAAAATAAAATATCTATAGAACAGCAATAAGTGTACATATATAATAACAGTAATAATACAGAAAAGCTCTTTTCAACAAATATTGATTTTTCCTCTTCTCAAATGGAAAATTATATTCTATACATGTATACAGAGTTGTTTTTCTCTCTTCCTTGTATACATTGCATTATTGTTATAATAGGTTCTAGTTAATTTTATAAACAAGAGATAGACTCACTATGTATGCAATGTAGATAAGAAAGGGATTGATAAAGAAATTAACAGTGTTTTCTTATAATAAATATGATGTAGCTAGAATTGTATAGAAGGGAGTGGCAGTAACAGGGTTAACATATGGTAATGATGCATTATGTGTTAGTAAAGCAGTGTTAGGCTACTTAGAAAAAATATATAAGAGAAATAGGAAGAGATGCATTAGATGCAGATGTGTGGATGGCAAAGAAGGCAATTCAAAGAGAAATAAAATAGTCAAGTTGTTATATGAAAAAATGGAAAAAGCAAAATGAAAATGTTCAGTAGATTGCAATTTATGAATAATAAGAGAATAGCAAAATAGTATTTAATTGGGTTATGAATAAAGAACTGGCAACAAGATGGGTGTGAAAAGTAGGACAGTATGCAGATTTGGATAAAGAATTTATGTCAGTATACTTATACAAAATGGATGTTTATGTCAGAATTGTTAAGTGTTATAGTGCAAGGAATGGGATAGAAGAATAGATACATTAATAAAAAATAGGGAATTGGAGAGATGGAGAACTAATATGGAGAGTAAAAAAAAATTTTAAATATATAGAAGTAAACAGAATATTGGGTGCAAGGGAATATACACCTAAATAGAAAGATGTGGGTGATTTATTCTTGTAATGAAGGCATAGAAAATATTAGGCATCTATTAATTGAGTGGAAATGCCTGCAAGCAGAAAGTGTACAAATAATGAAGTTGTGGAAGAATAAATATAAACAAAATAATTATGCAGAAAGTGGGTTCTTCTTTTTATGCTGAGTTTGGGAAAAGTTATGGAGATTTAGATATAAAGGCCATGGAGTTGACAAAGATTATGTTGTTGAAATGGGATGGAGCAGAATAGAGAAGAATATGGGAAAAACTTAGGGTGGGAAATGGAAAGGGAAGGGCTTACATGTTTTTCTGGGTATAATGGCTGAGAGATTTTTGACTCCAAAAAAGAAGAAGCCACAGTGCATTGCAGTTCACGCATTGAAAAGGGCAAAAATCAATATTTGGTGAAAAGAGCTTCCCTGTATTACTATTGTTATTATTATATATATATACAACTATTGTTGTTATATAAAGATATTCTATTCTATATTATATTGTATGATTTATTTAAATATTTATATGAGATGATGCCACCTTAAATAGTCTACTGCAAGTCAAAGGCATCTTAAACATTTTTTCCCTTGAAAAACTGTGAAGGAAAAATATTGAAACTAATTAGTTAATCAAATACTGTAGTTATAAATTCACTTTTGTTTTTGTTTATTTTTATATCTCAGAGTATCTAAGTTAGCTATGGCTGAACTTCTTTAAAAAAAATAAATTAAAAGCCAAGTTTCATAAATATTCAAATTACAAAGCATGGCAGATAAATGCCCTAATCACTATACCTTGACATCCTTACTTTTCATATACAACACTTAGACAATTCTAATATCAATAAAATCAACAATCTCAACCTTTTGTCAAGGCGACCTCCATTTAACAATAAAGGTGAAATATATATATGTTGTGCACATACTCAAAAAAGAAAACGGTCATATATAGCAGTTTTTTTCTAGTTGCTATTTAAGTCAGATATAAAATATATCAAAAATGATTATCATATTTAATAATGTGTTAAATAAAACTAAATAAATTACTTTTTCTCTGCGAGTAGAAATTGATAATGTGAGTTGCCTTTTCGCTAGGAACTGTGTTTTTTTTTTTAAGTAGCCTTGAATCTGACAGTCTGATGTCATTTATTGATTGCTACCTAGGAGGTTCAACACTGTCTATCACAAGCAACATCTAGTAACTCTCAACTCCGTATTAATTAAATTAAACATTTCAAAGCAGCTTTACCCAGTTCTAGCAACTTGATCAGGTTTATATTTTATGACTGTAGGATTTTATTTTTCTTTCATTATTTTTGTTTTATTTTCCTGTTAAAATAATTAAAAAATAAAACTATTGTACTTGATTATATATGTAAAAGTGTGAACTAAAAAAATTATCAATATATTTTACATAATAAACAAGTAAAATAAATTACGATTGTGTAAGTGAATTATGAAGTAGAAAATTTTAGAAAATTAATGCAGTTTTTAAATTAAGATTTTCCGTCTTGCAATTTAAATTTTTTTTATATGTAATTAACTATTTTAACATTTTTTGATATTATAATTGTATTTTTGAAATGAATATATACATCTTCGTGAGACTCCATGAATGAACTTCATTACAAGGATATTATCTGTTTAATAAATAAATATGATCTTGGCTGTATGGACTGACTCCACAAATATGTATATTTTTGTGAGGTTTCAGATATGAACTTCAATCACAAGAATATTATCTGTTTAATAAGTAAACATGATAACAGCTGTACCATGAACTCCATAGATGGTATATAATAAAATTACTTTTAGACATGAGGATTAACTATAAATAACAAATAAGCACTGCATGAGCAAGAATACTTAAACTACTAAATATCACATGATCACCATTTCTTATGCTTGCTCATAACTGTTACTAAAACAGGCTAAACTCTCCAACAGTAGTGCCACTCAGGGAAAGTCAGAATAATCAATGGATGCCAGAAGGCTTGTGCATAAAATCCTTATTTAATGCATACTCATTCAATATCCCCAGACTAATTTCTAGTTTGTGGCTTTCATGCACAAGCCTTCTGGCATCCATTGATTACTCTAGCTTGCACTGAGTGTCACTACTGTATGGAGAGTTTTTCCTGTTTTAGCAAGAGTTGTTGCTTTGTCAAATAGGATGTTGGTTTATCAAAGGCTAGTTATTGTTCTGGTTCAAATGCAAATCATTCTGCTTCTCTCTTTTTCTTTTTTGGTCACTTAAGTCAATATAGAATCCAATATTCATTAGCTTCTTTTGCCATAAATCAGCTTATTATACAAATTATGATAATGGGATTCCATGTTTATGCAACCACATTCTGATTCTTTACCAATGTGCATAGCATTTTTGATTCCAATTTCCTTTCCCATTTTTTTATTCAAGTTCTAGAAATAAAAATAAATAAATGACAGGGACAGGCTTAGTAGTCTTACAATCCTTACTTGTGATCTTTGTTCAAGGCAATACAATCATTAATGACTCATGGTAGATTTGCATTTAAGATGGAATTTCAGTTGAGCAAATATGTATGTTTATGCAGACCTGTTTAAAAATCTTCCTGTCTACCATAAAAGTTGAAAGGAACCTAAACAATATTTCTATAAATGGCCTATTTCTCAGTATGACTAGATTGTTATGCCTGATGCATTATTCATTAGAAATAATAATATTGTCTAAACTAATAGTAAAGCAGAAGACAATTGTAATACTAATAATAGATCTTATTTTTTTTTTTTTTATAAATATAGATGCATGGATTATTGCAAGAAAATCAAATCTTATATCATGTGACTTAATTTAATAAGCTATTGCAAATGTTATATAATAAGCATGACAATAGCTCTTAATAAGCTTTTCAGAACATCCATATTCTCAAACTGGTTTCTAGCACCTCACTGATTGAAAGCTAGAGATAGAAACCAGTCTGAGGATAGGGATGTTCTGAAAAGCTTGTTAAGAGCTATTGGCATGCTCATTATATAGTACATAAATTATGCAAAATTTACTTTATAATATATATTCTTCCAGACCAGAATAGTGATTGACTAAGAAGCTTATGAAATTTAAGGCTGTTGTAGCCGATTGTGTTGTTTCCTGAAGAAGAAATTTTAACAGAACGGAATTTGTGGAAGGGCTGAAAAATCAGGGAAAAGAAAATGATATAAAATCTAATTTAATATCTTCTGTTCTTTGAATTCTTTACTTGTGAAAGTGAAAGAATAGTTAGTGTTGTTAAAATTTGATTTGCACAATGATACAGAGCTCATTTTATCAGTGCATTCTCCCAACATCAGATTCATCTTGCTGAATAGCATTATTACAGCAATATTATTAAAAGTCCAATTTTTTTTTCTTGGAGACTTTAATGCATACATTGACACAAATAGAAATTATGCAAAAATTTTGGGAAATAATGGCATTGATGCTGTAAATTTAAATTATATTATTGAATTTTGTACAACACATGCATTGACTGTCACAAACACTTTGTTCAGACAAAAAAATAACATTAATGAAAACATGCATGCATCTGCACTAAAAACAATGACATTCTATAGATTGTAACATAGTTAGGAATCAGAATATAAGAAAAGTTCATGTTATACAAGTGCTTACAAGTGCAGACTGTTGGAAAGATCATAAATTAAAACACTTCATATTTATAATGATAGTGGCAATAATAAATAACTATTATTCCAATCTTGTTTACAAGAAAATTAATATTCATTCTCTAAAACTAAATATGCTAAATTTCAATTGCTATGGAACACTGGAATTGTTAATTTGGACTTTGATGATTGACATATTATTGAAATGTTGCAAATCTATTTTCAGGTTCACTAAAAAAAAATATGGTTTATTTTCTGACAATGATATTTATTAATGATTTGCTTAAATAAAACATATGGCTTTTTTTGTTTTACAGAATAATATACTAAATGTGGAAATTCACAATAAATATGAAGATTTAAAGCCAGAAACTCAATGACTTACAAAAAGACATAAGTAGAGGGATTTGAATTCAGGATTTTTTAGTCTATTCATCTTCCACTCCATCTCAAGCAACCAATACGCATCACCACTCACACATGAAAAAGATATACAATCACCAATAATTAGTAAAGTAAAACTGCACTGAAAGCAACATATGGGTCTGAGAAATGGTATTACAATCCTATTAAATGCAGAAATGACACTCTCTTATAAAATAATGATATTTTGAACAGGTGGATGAAGTACTTGGATAAACTTTTGAATAATGATACAAGAATTGAAATGAGATCTTTTACTGATTTATCCATTTAAACTACTCATTCAGCTTTAGACACTGAAAATTAAATTAGTATTTTAAAAAATCACATTTTAATACTGTATGTAATAAATAAATTGTGCATTGTACTATTTTTTTCTTCACATGAATTCTATGTGAACAGCATTCCCTTTATGATATTACCATTTTATGATGTCATTAGTCTTACAAAATGGCCATCACTTAAAAAAATTACTGGACATTTAAAAAAAAAATAATTCAAATTTTTTAAAAATCAAAATAATGGGTATATATTGATGGTATATATTGATGCCATTTGATGACGACTTTTTATTTAGGTACTTACAACTGCAGATCACTTTCAAGTGAAGGAAGATTGCAAGAATTAGAAAAACTCTCTTATATTAAATGGGACATTATTGGACTTTGTGAAGTTAGAAGAAAAGGTGAAGAGACAATTGATTAAAAAAGTGGACATATACTCTATTATAAAGGCACAAATATTGGAAATACAAGTGAAGTAGGATTCATTATAAATAAAAAGTGGAAGAACAATATTGTGGAGATTGATGGTGTATCAGACAGAGTGGCAAGATTAGTTATACAACTTAATAGCAGATATCAAATGCAGATAATTCAGGTTTATGCCCCAACAAGTTCTCATAGTGATGAAGTAGTAGAAGATTTTTATATGGATGTAAGTAATTTTTAAATTGTTAATTACAATTAAAAATCAGATTTTAATTTTTAATTGTCAAATTTAATTATGCCCACAGCTATTACTGACCTTTTAAAAATAAACTTGTGGACACTAAATGATTAATAATTGATTACGTTCTTTTTAAAAAGCAAAAACAGAATGTGATTTAAAATGCAAAATTAACACGTACAATGTTTGAACAAATTTACATTATAATCTTGTAAAATTTAATGTGTGTATACATAAAATGTGGAAATTATGATTTTAATTTCATTATTGCATAAAATCTTACTATTATAAAGCACTGAAAATATTGAAATTACTAAGATGAAAGTCGAATTCCAATAATGTGCTATTACTTTCAATATAACGTAAGTGCGCGAAATTTATTATTTAAAGTAATAGCGCATTATCAGAGTTCATACACGTGGGTCTCTTTTTACACGGACTTATTTAACACACTTCTGGTGAAACACGAATCGCGTAACTTCAAAATCGTGTTAAATAAGTCCGCGTAAAAAGAGACCCAGGTTTATTTACAATTTATTAGCAAATGCCTAATATTTTCCATACCTTTCTTACATAACCTGTAGACTAAATTCCCATTTCTCCATTTATGTGTATATTCCCTTGTTACTAAAGATCCTGTTCAAGCTTTAAACAGTAAACTAACTTCTTTGCTATTATCATAATTTAAGTCATATTCTGTTTACTTCTATATATATATTTAAACTCTTTTCACTCTCCATATTAGTTCTTCATTTCTTCAGCTCCCTATTTTTTATTAATGTATCTACTCTATCCGAGATTTCACCACTATAACATCCAATAATCTTCCTAACATAATCATCCGACCCTTTGTACAAATATATTGACACAAAGTCTTTAGTCAAATTTTCTGCATACCATATTTCCTTTCTCCCCACTCTTGTTGCCTGCCCTTTACTCATAACCCAATTAAATACCAGTTTGGCTATTCTCTTATTTTCCATAAAATATAATTTACTGAACATTTTCATTTTGCTTTTTGCATCTCATATAAAAACTTGGTGACCCCATTTCCCCTTGAATTGCCTCCTTTATCATCCACACATCTGCAACTAACTTTTTCTAGTTAATCTAACACCCCTTTGCTAACACAACATATAGTTAACATAGGTTGACCTCGCTACTGCCACTCCAGTACAATTCTTCCTACATCATATTTATTACATGAAAATACTGCTAGTTTTTTTAATCAGTTCCTTTCTTGTCTTTGCTTCATTTATCAATTTTTTCTCCCATTCATCCATGCAATTCCTCTGATTACTTAAAACAATTCCTAAATAGTTGTACTTATTTACATTTAACTTTTTATCACCCCCCCCTAAAAATACTCTTCTCTTTCCCCAACATTTACCAGCATTATACTTTTGATTTTTCTTCACTAAATTTGATCCCCATCTCTTTAACTACCCTGTGCAAGTCTTCATCATAGCTTCCATATCTTTCCTATTTTCTGTGCATAAGAAAATATCAACAAATAAAAACCTTAATCGCTTGCCATCTATTAATGGTATCTCCATCATTTTTCTTAATATTTCTATTGCCTTCTCCATTGTTACCTTACTTGTACATCATTTTTAATTCTAGCTGATTCTATATTTCCTAAGTGATATGTATAATTATTTTCATACAATCCCTTAATAAGATCCATTAATGGTCCATTCATTTCTTCATCAGTAGTTCACAAATCAGAAGATATAAATGTAGTTATACTTGAGATAGATGTACAATAATTCTAAAGCACATACATATATTGAAGCAGTCGGATCTGAGTTCGATCCTAGCTTCATGACATCTAGCCATAAGTCCACTTCAAACCCTAGTACTAACCTTAAATTTCCGATGCAATGGGGCTTTATACATTCAATCCACGCTAATTTCCATAAAGAATAACTTATTTCATAAATGCATATTAAAATTAATTAGTTTCAGATTTAAATTGACCAATTCTATTAATAAATTCATGATAGAATTATTCATGAATTTATATATTATAACTGCATGGATTGTGCGTATATATTTGTAAATATTTAAATATATATAATTGTTTAAAAGTTTCATTGTGTCTGGAATGTTTGATTTTATTTTTAAATAATTTGTTAAAGTTTTATTGATTAAAAGCTACATTCTTTTGATAAGCTTTCAGATTTTCCTTTCCAAAAACAACAGTTAAAGTTTTATTAATTAGAAAAAAGATAAGGATTTCCTAATTAAAATCATTTTCTGATTTTAAGAATTCATTTTCTAATTAGAAAATGATTCACATTAATGAGTTTGAAAGCCTTATCGAAGGAATGTATCTAAAAACAACCAGTAAATCTAAAAACATTGATAATGAAAGAAGCTCTAGCCTGAAGGTATCAGAGGACAGATATATATAGCTCTGAAAAGTTTGGAGAGAAAGAGAAGCCATCTTTGTTGCAGAAAAGTGCCAGTAAATTATGTGCTGTTCAAAATCATGAATTTAAAAAGTGTTCCTATCGTGGTAAGGGGCTAAATGTCAGGAATCTGGCCATTGTTCTTGAAGTCCCCTGAAAATCTTCAATGGAGCCGCTGAATCTTTTCCAGACAAATCATGCTGCCAAAATCAAATAAAATGCTGTTCAAGTAATTAATCAAATGGTGCCTACGTTTTTTACCAACTTGGATGTGTAACCTAAGGATCAAGCCCAGAAGAAATGGGTAATATATTTCCATAATGAACCTTAAACTTTCTGGCCAGTTCTGAACTTTACACTCCCTTTAAGAGCTCTTTTCATTCTATAAATGTCATAATCTCTGTGTAATAATCTCTGTGTAAACTTACTTTTATTTATGCTATTATATCATAATTCTCTCAACTTCTAGTCTTTAACTTTCTCTTTTCTTACTTGGCGGTTCATTTATTATATTATATATATTTTTGTGTAATTTATTAATGTTGTTACTTTAATTATATGCCAATAATCTTTCAACTCGATAAACTCCTTTGTTCTATTTGCCTTACGTAGAAAATATAATATTAAATCTGATAATAATTCTCACCCATTAGAACTAGATTTATACAGTTCTATCAATCATCGAGTCGAAAGAAATTATTAAATGTGTGTTATTTTTATAATTGGCTAATAATAAATTATTAGCTCTGTTTCTAATCTATGCCACCGCTATTTTCTCGTTCCACTAATATTTATTTATTCAAATATAATCTTAAAATGTTTTTATTGCAAAAGGGCCGATAAAGGAATCAAATATATTTTAATTTAAATTTCTTTTACTCGCTATTAAGATTCAAGAAGGGCACGATGATTGGGGCATAATTAATATGAGTTACAAATATTTTAAAATAGTTTTCATTAAAAGCTCATTTGACTTTGATTAAATTGATCAAGTCATCACGTAGAGCATTCTATAATTGGGTTTTATTTTTCAAACGATGACTATCAAGTCATCATCTTTGAATGTTGCTGATGTAGGGCAATCTTCCGCTCCGTCAGGCTGGTCGGTGATATATTTTTGTTATTTTAAATTGTTGAGGAAGAAAACACTTCCTCTCCTTTCATATTAGTCAAAGGGCATAAGACTTGTCAGATGCAAGCTGCCAGAGGACTTCGATCATCGACTAGCTATTATCTTTCATTTTATTTTATAGCTCATAATTCGTCAGCACAATTACCTCTCTTGTTCCAGTAAAGCTCACTCTGATGCTCATAATTCGTGATGAAGCGATTTCAATTAAAGTTGAACAAATTTCCAGTCATATTTAATTA
Organism: Epiperipatus broadwayi; assembly: GCA_028023455.1. Classification (NCBI taxonomy): domain Eukaryota; kingdom Metazoa; phylum Onychophora; class Udeonychophora; order Euonychophora; family Peripatidae; genus Epiperipatus; species Epiperipatus broadwayi. The sequence continues at coordinate 1,327,888 of JAQFVV010000143.1, read as the reverse complement.
AATAATTTTTCAAATAAAGATTAAAGTTATGCCCTAAATACGTATCTTGCTCTTCGTGAATGGATTTGCGAATGTGAAAATAAATATCACATTCTTTTGTATAAAATTAGAGTAATAAATTCCTTTACTAATGAATACCTTTATCTGCCTTTTATTCCTTGTTGGGGGCATAGACATAGACTTTCAAATATTGCGTAATATTCATTGGCATATAATAAGGACTGCCACTCTTATTATAATTATAAATTTTGTTTAACTAGAATTAATTAACTTAATCTTTATTTAAAATTCAAATCAAACAAATTATTACTATTAAATATTTTCTAAACACACTTGATTTTTTAATTCTTAATTCTTTCATAATTATTTTAATGTTATTACTCACTGTCTGTGTTGGCAACCCGAACATATACATATGATTCGATTTAAAATTATTTTTAGTCAGTTTATTATCAGATATTAATGTCAGTTCAGGGGTCTCTGAGCCTCACCAACCATTGAGCTAGTTTCTTGGTGCATAGCACTGTGCCATCAATTTAGATTTCTATTAATCTGAGCTGTTGAGTTGGGTTTGAATTCAGTTTTGGTTCAGCTGAGTTTGGATCTGACTTCCAGTTCTTTTTGGTGGGTTTTTTGACTGGTACAATATATATATATTGAACTGGGTGGAAGAGGATCACCCTGATTATATAAATTTAAAAAAAATAAATATCAAATCTACCCCAGCTGCACCTTTTATTATCACAACACACCAGCCCTCCAAGTGCAGAAGTCAAATACAGAAGATTGATAAGACCAATGGCACTTATAATCAGACCAAGGTTATACAAAGTATAACCTAAGGCCATATTTCCAGGCTAGAGAACTTCTTGGCTGCTAAATTCAAACCCTGGCCATCCAAAGCATTTTTATTTGTTTCAAGGTAAAACCTCAGGCACCAGCTAACCACAAATTATAATTAGCATGCTTAGACGAGAAGTAAACAATTTAGCACTTGGTTAATCCCTAACTAGCTCTTTTATTTATGTATAAGAAGACAAACTATATGTATTGCCTAAGGCTTACATTAACTATAGACTATTTTATTAGTGGCATAATTATAAAAGAGAACCGACCAAACAATAACTAGAAAACAAACAATTTATTTTAAGACACCTCTAATTAAAAAAACATATTAAAGAATATTCTAATAAAAAAAAATTATAAATTTGTTTAGGCACACTTTTAGTAAAGTACATAATAAAGAATAATACAATTAAAACATTATATACTTGCATATGCACACACACCTAGAAATATAAATTTACCAATCAAAGGAAAGCTTCGCACATATTAATATATTATGAGAAGATTAAATACTTATGCACATACTAGGGTTTATTTTATATAATAATTATAGGAGGCACTTAAATATTGCTATGGCTATCAAAGTCTAACAAAATCTTTTATTTGAACATGATCAGTTCATGAATGGAAGTAAGGAAATTCATAATTACCTAGGATTTTGCATTTAATACTTCTGGAAGTACATCTCTTTCTTCTATTGTATTGGCGACCAACCAGTTGGATTTTTGAACTTAACTAATGATTTTGCCTCAAATGGCTGACTTTCTGCACTTCTGAGATAGACATTCCTTGGCTGTTCAGATTATTAAGTGGCTATGATGTCTAGATGAAGGATTTCTGATGTTCTGGAGAACCAGGACTGAAGACTGGCCACATACTCCAGTGACTGTTAGCACTGCATTGTATTAGATGGTTCTTCGGTAAATGTGAAGATACTTAATCACATTCTGGTGATGCTAATGGCTTTTCCCATCTCTTCTCTGGAGTTCCATAGTAGTAATACAAGTACAATCTTAATCTTAATGATTGCTATGAATAAAGCTGAAGAACAATCAAGAAGAGGAAGAATGATGAATGGATTTTCAGTCCTTTTATATGATTCCTCTTTATTGTCTCTCTACTTATCACTCCAATCTAGTTTAATTTATTGATTAAATTCCCATTGTGTTCTAATCTGCATACTTACATAGATTAATCTGGCCTTTGGATAAGATATTGTCTTGAATTATTTTCCATTTACTGCAATATATAGTTATTATTCCCTTTCTTCTGTTTATCAGCCAGCAATCTTTAAGTGTATTTAAGTTTTATATGCTTTCCTTTCACATTTTAATTCTATTTTCATTTTTACATACACACTTTTTTTTCTTTAAGTTTATGAAAAGAGAGAACTCTATTTTCTAACGTTTTACTTAGTTAAATTTCTCTCTCCCCCCCCCCCATTCCCTCTTTAATTTGCAAAACTTTATTATAACAAGATGATGCAAAAAAGGTAAGAAGATGGCTGCTGATTAATAGTCTTGCAGCCTGTGACCACAGAGCTCTTGTGAAAGGGTATTTAAATAATGGTTGAATTCTTAAAACAAGGCAAATATTACATAGATAGTCAAGGTAAGTACTTATTATAATTGTTTTTTTAAATCTTATTGCATGGATTTGAGAAGTAAATTCAGGATTTCATCTAGTTCAAAAAAAAAAAAATGCAAACGCTAATTTGCCCATTATGATAAAACATAGCGTAACTCAAGCTGACTCAAAAAAAAATCAAAAAAAAAAAGGAATCAAATATCTCAAATGAAATAATTCAGGCCATATCTGATCAATCTAATGAAAATTATAACTCTTTTCCACAAACTCCTACTAATATTTTACCAAATAAGTCCGTTTTGCCAAACAAGCAAACGAACGTTCTTATGAGCCCAGAACTAGACACTGAAATTACCGAGTCTGAGTATGATATGTCAGATCAATCCCATAACAATCCTATAATTACTCTAGCACAAGATACTTTAGAACAAAATACCAATAATGAGCAATGCATGCTCAAACATTCTCAAAATAATCCATTAAATCAAATCTTAATGCAAAACTCAGTCAAATGCGGGCATTTAAACATAACATGGAACAAACTACAGCTTACATTAGTTCACTACATCACGAAACTCAAGGTGATACAGTAATAACAATAGACCCCCCTGAATATAATAAGCCTAATGAAATATGTAGTAGCTTTAAGTATAAAAGTTGTTCCCCAAAATGTGTTTCTCCCAGAACCAAAAATGTTAAAAAAAAAACAAACTTAACTTTGATAGCGATAAAAATACGACAAGTACGGAAAGTAATGATTGCTATTCTGCCATAACATATGAATCAGAAGACTCTGATCCTCAAAAACAAATATCTATTAATAAAAAATACTTACAACATGTTCATAACAAAAAAGCAAATAATATTAAACAGAATAAAGTTAAAAAATCCACAAATAGTAAAGAATCAAAAAATAAAAAAGTCCGGAGCCTAAACCTCAACACTGGTCAAATGGACGATTACGTTCATACCGAACATGGCTCATTGGGTCCACGGAGATCTACAGAATCAAGCCCTCAAACAAAATATAAACAGCGAAAATAGCACAAGATACAATAATGCAATTTAAAAACTCAAAAAAACAAATTGAAACACAAGAAAAAACAACGTTTAAAGTAAAACCTATCGCCGATAGTGATATAGAAAGTTCTAGATATTCCAGCTTAGAGTTTGACTTGGACAATGAGGCTTATGAAACCATTGACCTTAAAACAGAATTAGTACAGAAACAGCATAGTTCATATAATAAATCGAATAAAAATAATAATAAAACTCCAAAATATTACTATCCAAAAAAAAAAAAAGCTTCAATTAGCAAAGATACAGATAAAAAAACATAAAAAGCAAATGGGAAGTAAAGCTGAAAATAATTCCATTCAATCAGAAATTATTCCTGATTGCAGAGCTAACAACAACAATGAATCAGCATCTTTCCAGCATAGTGATATAGCAATTGAGATACATCATACTTTAGAACTTAATTCTGGTGTAAATGATAAAAATCTCCCCTCAAATACAGCAACAAATGGAAACTACTTTGGTTATATCGTAAATTGCAACACACAAATCTTCAGAAATTAATTCTGATGATGATATTGACCAACCGAAGACAAAAAACATCTAATATTACAATACAGGTCTCCCTGTATCAACCTCCAAAAATCCTACATTAAATACAGATAACCGTACATTTGAAAGTCAAAAACTCTCACCAGAGGCGAAAAATGGACACTCACTTGAAATAGCCAAAATCAGCAATAATAATAAAAATCTAGGTTGCGAAAGGAACTACAATATCAATTTCCCATCACTAAACCAAAACAACATGCCAAACAAACCACAACAGAATACTAACACCACAAAGAAACCATCATACGCCAACATCGCCAAAAATAATAGCATATTGCAGGTAAATGCAAACCGAAACTTTCTTAAGAGTAACACATCACCAACTTATGAACAAAATATGGACTCAGATACAGAAATTAATTCTGACCTAAACTACATGACGATTGATCTGATGGAACAATCTACTGATGTCACACAAATGCAAAGTCATAATAGCCATGATGATGAAATATTCAACACGCAAAACTTTGATGAGGAGCAATACAGTGGCTTGACATACAGATTCAATCAGACTATACCAAACAATTTGCTCAAATCGCTAGCTTACTACAGCAGTGATAAAAGTCTGATTCTGGCTGTCACTGACAGCAGTTGCTCTCTCATTAAATTCCCATTTGATGACCTGTGTAACATGATCAAGAATTCAAACATAGCAGATACAATCTACAAGATATCTAATCATCCAAACTCTAGATACATCACCATAGAATTCACCAGCTGGGCGAATAGAAATGTATTTAAAGACACACATAAAACCCTTAATAACTTATTCATTTGTTATACAGACTTAAACTGGGCTAATGCCTTGTCTGTCAGAATCAAGAACTGCATACATGGCTTAGATGAGAATAGACTACAAGAAATACTGTCACCCTTTGGTAAGGTCAACAGATTCAAATACCTGCCAGATGACAAAGCTGGGTTACAGATTTTTTCAAATATAGCCTCATTTGAACTACACCTAAAACAAGGCAGTAACCCAAGTGATATTCCAACAGTGGTTAAATGCATGGGACAACCAATGATCCTAACTTTTTTAGGCATAAGGCCTCAATGCTTCTACTGTGGTCTAAGAACACACCTTATCAGAGATTGTGTTGCAAGGTTCTGTGAACTATGTGGCATCAAAAAGAACAGATATCACAAATGCAGCCAGCAGATTAAATACAATGCAACAAGTGTGGCTAATCAGACCAAACAATCACCCAAATAGTCAACATCAATAGAACAATTTAATCAAATGAATGAACAATACAGAATTACTCAAAAACCATCCAAGAAATCCTATCAGAAATCACTTCAAACTCACTCAAATGCTCCAAACCAACAAAATAAAAATAACTACAATACAAACTCCAATCAAAACATAAATAAGAAAACCACCTCAAATAAAACTAATCATGAAACAGACAACAAACCTCCCACAAATATTATCCAAAACAGATCATTTGAAACTGAATCTGATCCTACTAAAATAACAAAAGCAATCCCTACTCCTAAACACAAGCATAGTCAAGACCCTGGTCTGTCTAATAACCAAAATCAGACAACACAATTAAATAAATACAACAGAGAACAAACCAACAACCCAGCCTAACAGATGAAGAAACAGAAATGGATACTTCAAATCAAAACCCCCAAAATAAAAAAAGAAAATCTTCATGAATACAGAAAGTTAGTTCAGAAGATGATACACAAATAAAACATATATCAACAAATGCACAAAATCAAGATGCATCACACAACACAAACTCGTATGGAAAAGTGTCAGCTGCAGAGAAAAAGTGTAGAAAAGCAACAGCTGAAAACTACCTTTCTCCACATAACAACAAAGATAAGCCAGATTCGGAACAAAGACTATACCCTCCATTCTGCACTGATAACCTATTACAAGACTCACTGCCAATAAATATAGATATATCTCATGAACCAGGAAAAAATCTGACTGCAGTAGATAATAGTGCTACAATTAATCACATTTATGAAATGTAAGATTGTTGGCATGAATGTCAGGGGAATAAACATCCCTTCCAGAATATATGCCATAAGGCATCAGTCCAAAATCCACTCTCCCCACATTTTATTCCTTGGTGAAACCAAGTTCCACTCAGAGTCCAGCCAGAGATTTTGGAGGTGCTTGAAGGTCTTGGTTTCACAAAACTCATAATCAACTACACAGCTGCTAGTGGAGTTGGCATAGTGATAAACAGCCAACAAACTCCAAACAAATTCAACATAATCTACCATGACAATAACATAATAGCAGCAAACATAAGCTATGGTAAAACAACAAATGTGTGTGTGTTTTTTTTTCATTCCTTTAACTATGTTCCTTTATTCAAAAGTAACCTTTATTAGACCTAATAAAATTTGTTTTTAAAGTACAAGATGACGCAGGGCTCTGTCTTTTGGCGATCTGCATTTCTAAAAAAAAAAAAAAAAAACTCTTCAAACTTTCTAAATTATATTTCTCTTTCTTAGAACTTTTTCTAATTTATATTTGTATTTGTTAAAACTTTTATTTATTTCAACAAAATTTACTCTAATCATTTATTGATAATTGATTCCGCAGTATTTATATTTATTTAAATGTAGTTCACTGGTCTATTTTCTTACAATAAGAAGTTATTGAATATGGAAATTAGATAGAAGTTCAATTATTAATTAAATAAACTTAGTAATTATTATGACTTCACATCTATTCACTGTTAAAACATATTATTTATCATTACAGATATATATATAATTTCTTAACTACACTCTAGTAATAATTTATCGTGTTAATTGTAAAAAGTATCTGTTAAAAAAGAGACATATTTGTCTTTTATTCTATGCAAATGATTTCTAAAAAAGTAGAATAATTAATAACATTTTAATATCAGATATCATAAAATAATAAAGATCAGTACTTCTACTAATAAAAAAATATAAATACCTGTATGTAAATGAGTTGTAAGAATGTAAAAGAATATGAGATGTTTTTTTCTTAATATTTCTAAGCTGAAACCTAATACAGTAAATAATGTGATTCATAATATCATTTTATCTGCATTCTTCTTTAAGATTATACTTACTAAAACTATTACCTTAGTATGACAATAATATTTTTAATGTTAATATTTGTTGTGTAATAAACAAAATTTATCACAGAGATATTTGATCTGTCTCATCTCTTAAGTTTCATGCTATTACTAGATCTAAGAGACAGTAGTTGCAAATAATGAATCTATAATTTGGCTTAAATATACCAATTGTCTTATGAATACCTTGAAACATGAAAAAGACTTAGTCATGGAAGAGTTGCTAATCATTTCTGCTATCTCAGAATGCTGTTGCTATGCTTCTAAAACTAGAAGTTTTATTTTTTTTATAGAATTAACACAGCGAAAATATGTTTCTGAAAAATTCCATTGGTAGTTTTTTACCAATATGAATCCACATCCATGGCTAATTTAACTTTTTTAAAGACTGCTGACATAATCATCACAAACAGTTACTGACAAATGAAAATAGTCATTCCAAGAGAAAAAAATCTACTAAACATGAATTTTGCAATAATTATACAAACTAATTCATGAAATACAAATACATTCACATAAATAACATGTTGATCCATTTTTGGGGCTGTCTTGTGCCCTTTAATTTTTTTCTGCAGCAAACTTTTCTTTCTGAAAGTCTTCAATTTCATATCTAATTCATGCATACTATTCTCACCTTCAACAAAAACAATCAACATTGCACTATTTGAGAATGTCTTTAAAGTAATTAATATAATATAAATGGAATCTATTTCTATCACAAAACCATGCCCAAGTTCACCATAAAATATTTATTAGTTGGAAGAGTGAATATATTGAAGCCTTTCCATTAAAGTTTAAGGAATTGCTATCTTAATATAAGCTGAGTACTAATTGTATATATGTATAAGAGATTCATAGATCTGGCCCAAATAATGAATGCTGTTTCTGCATGAAATTCATATATTGGGATCAAATATCTTTTTCACATGTATGTTGTCAGGTATATCGGTTGGTTTAAATGGGGTGGAGGATGAATATAGACTGAAAAATATTAAATCCCTCTATTTACATGTATAAGAAATTTTCAATATACTGAATGAATAAGCTAAAGTCTTGTATTATTCATTTGTCACATGTTGAATCCAGTAAAGATGTGATTATAAAATTGGACTCTATGGTATTGTGCCCATCAATTTCATCAACATATTATATTAATTGGTCTTATGATCTTGCCAAATTTATTTTTATAGTTTTATGAAACACCCATGAATTAAATTTAATGGTATCCACTTCTCATTTTTCAAAAATAAATTAGGTAAAAATAATAGTTTAAATTGATCTAATTATTCCATAATATTGAAATGCCTTACTTTTTAACTTATTTAAGATAACAAAGTACATTCTAAATATACTGCACCTCATAAGTTCACTTAAAAAACAACTTTTAAAGAAAATTAAATTAGCTTACATTCTCAAGATAATAATATCCAAGTTAAAAGTTTCTGAAGATTTTTCCTACATCATTTACTGATTAAAAACTTGAATTTTTTGAACATTAATTATTAAACTAAAATCTTTATAGGTGCAATATTGTAAGTACAGAAACTAAAATGCCAATTCACATTAAAAATTCTATCATTGAACTTGTCTCACATCTTGTTCCTTATTTGCTCCAAAGACCACTGTCATAAAAATCAAAAACAATGTTGGAGCTGTTTCATATAGTTGTTTAACACTAGTTTTAATTATCATCATTCCAGATTTTTCACCTATAGTAATAACACTTCTTCTCATATTATTATGTATAAACTGTATAATACAAATAAACTTTGATGACAGCATAATAAATTTAAACTATACCAATAAAAACAATTATCTATAATATATATATTAAAAGCATAAAATTAAACTAGTCAATAAATAATCAAATCACCCCAAATTCACAACTTAACCAAATTAATTAGTCAACAAAAAAAAAAAAATTCTAAAACACAACCAATGGTTTCACTGCTACAAGCAGACTTCTGAAGTATACTTCTTTACACTTGAGAAATCTGCTTGTAGCAGTGAAATCATTGAGAATTGTGTTTTAGAGTTGTTGTTGTTGTTTTTTTTTTTGGTTAGTCTGGTTGAGTTGTGAATTTGGGATAATTTTGATTATATAATCAACAGGAAGTAACTGAAGCCTCCACTCAGTTATGTAATGTAAATACACTCTCCAAAAGACAGATAATACTACCTGTCTCTTAGCATTTATTTGTATATATGCTTAGTTTATTTATGTAATTTTAAACAAGACAGTGAATTCAATCTATTGATTATATACAATTATAAAATAAATGATATGAATCACTATTTAAATATTCAGAGAATCAAAGCTGAGTTTTAGTTTAAACAACCTCTAAATATGAAATGAAAACTCAGTTTTGTAAATAATAAAGCTTAGCTTTGATCCTCTGAATATGTAAATGATGATTTATATCATTTATTCTATAAATATATATAATCAATACATCGAATTCACCCCCTTATTTACAATATCTTAAATAAACTGGACATATATAAAAACAAATTCTATGAAAGTGTTATCACCTGTTTTTTGGAGAGTTTATTTACATTATATAACTCAATGGAAACTTCAGTTATTTTATGACTTATTTATTATTTGCTATATATATATATATGTATCACTTCTTTTGTTTTATTTTTCTTGCCTGTTAACAAAAATCATATCTATAGTGCTTTTTAGTTGTATTTATATATTGGATTATTTCCACCATCTAATATTAAGTATTGAATATCTTTAGAAAAATTTAACTTTATTTAAATATTCCAATTACATTCAACTGTTAGTAATAGCACACAGGTTAGTTAGTATATGCATGTGTTGCTAGACTGACTAGTGACAGCCCTAGCACGGGAATTGAATCTGAACCCTTAGATTCTTGAATATTGAATTTTAAGATAACACTCTAACCAATTAAGCCATCCTGCTAAAGGCTATAGTCAGCAGAAATTTTATATACTTATCAATGAGGTTCTTTCTGACTTCTACTGTTTCCTAAAAGCAAAGTTGATTAGTGGTTTCCATACATTGTGCATAGTCACAATAGGTTGACTTACGGGATTATTCACCATTATCATGTGACCAGCTTTTTTAAATTTTCTTCTTTATCTTTTCTTCGCTATTCAATATTTTTGAATTTTCCCAATTGAACATATGTTTATTGGTACATACATGGTCTGCTCCTTTAGACACATCTGTTTTCTCTCTTCTAATCACAAGTTTGTGCTCATACAATCAATTTTCATTGGGGTAACTGGTCTCATCAATAAACATTCTTCCTCATTCTATATGATACTTCTTAGATGCATTTTTTACTTTTCAGCATTTCAAGTTTAGGTTTTGTAGATGTTAGAATTCCTCATAATGTGGTATGGCCCTGGAAAGCTGTTTTGATGTTATACTGATTGCAGATTTTCCTTAATTTGTCTGCTCTTTTTGAAATATATGGGTATACTACAGTACCAATAATTCTTTTTTTCTTTTGATGGTTCTTTTTGTTGTCTGTTTAAGATTTTCTTCCAAACAGTTGATGGTTAATAATTTTTGTAAGACTGATCTATATGGGTCTTTTTTCAAGTAGCTGTTCTCTGAGCAAACTTCTTTTGCTCTGTTCCATAGTGATAGTCTAACTTCATATATTAGATTTGTGGTGTGGTAGGATGTATATGCTAAGTATTTTTTGTATGTGTGGGTTTTCTGTAAGCTGTATTTTTGATTTTTTCATGAGAAAAACTTGTCAGAAGAACATCTAAGAATGCCAATTTTTGTCCTTGTTTTGATTCTATTGTGAAATTTAATTGAAGAGGATATATTGTTGCTGTCTTTCCAGAAAGTTTGTAGTAGTGCTTTACCATGTGGCCATACAACAAATGTATCATCAACATAATGAAGCCAAACTTTAGATGGATATGGAATAGTCTTTATGGCTATGGTTTGAAGTTCTTCCATATTAATATTGCTAATGAAAGGAATGGTGAACCTATAGACATTCCTTGATTTTGTTAGAAGAATTCTGTGTTATATTAAAAATAGGTTGTTGTTATGCAGAATGTTAATAATTCCATTATACTACCAATAGGAAGAGCTGTTCTGGTTTGTAAGCTATCATCACCATTTAATCTTTTTCTTACAATAGATGATGCTTCTTTACATGGTATATTTGTAAATAAACTTTGCATATCAAAGCTTACTAGTATATCAGTTTTTTCAATTTTCATATTCTTGATTATCTAAAATTCCTTATAAAGAATGGATCTTATATGCCAAAGAATGAAAGACTTTGAGAAGAAATCTTGACAAATTTTTGCAAGGTGAATTTCTAGAACTAATAATAGATATTAATGGAACATGATCCTTATGAATTTTAGGTAGACCATAAAGATGAAGAATTTTGCTGAAATATATTGTTAGTTTACTTTTTTCTAAATCACTGAAATACTTGCAATGCTTTCTGAGTAATGCTTGTAACTTTGTTTCAGTATTTGGTATCGGATTTTTTGCCCCTTTCTCTATTGGTCTGCTATTAAGAGTTCTTGTATTTTGTTGTCATAATAAGTTGTAACCATTACAATTGTTACATTATAGGTTTATCTACTTTGAGAGATTTAATTGCTTTCCTCTCATCATAGAATATGCTTGACTTCTTTTTTTGTTGCAAGTGTTCTTTTTATTCTCCATTATAATTCTGCTGCTTCTTCTAAGGGCAATTTTTGAGTGACTTCCACAGTAGCTGCCATTATATCTAATAAGGGGGGATATTATGTGGTGTGATGGCAAAGTTTGACTTTTTTTGAGAACAGAAATTTCAGCAGATGTTTGGAACTGAGATTTTTAAAAGATGAAGCTGGTATACTGCTTGGTATATTATAGCTTCTGTTATGCCCATATAGATTTGCGACTTTTTTTTTTGGCATTTATTTTTATTTTTTCATGTAATGCTTGAATTATTTACTTCATTAAAAATTGTAAACTACTATATATTGTATCGGTAAAAACAGTATGGTCACTTAACAAGATTCAAATCCTGAGCAAAAGTACCTCGAATCCGATGCTCGAGATACACAGGTCTGGAGCAATCCTGAATTCTAACCTATTTGCCTATTCTTCGAATCTATGACCCAATGAACAACAATCCTGATGATACAGTACAATTATTTTAATTCCATTCCCAGAATCAAAGCGGTAGAGCATAAGATCAGACTGATGATGATGATCGAGATCAGAGTAGCCCAGGAATTACATTTATGACAGTTATATTTATTAATGCTAAGTTATTAGCTAAATAAAATAGTTCTAAATACTAATTAGAAAATAATCATTCAACAACAAACCAGGATTTACATGAAATATATATTTAATAAATATAGAAAATGCATATATATGTTACAAAATGTTTCATGCTTGGACTGACATTGTTTATTTACAAAATTTGGGATTTGTTTTTATAAAATCCTCTTTATTAATTATCTGATGAATATAATTCTATGGACTGTGTTATAACTTGTGCGGGGTTAATATGCCAATGTACAAATGTTTACAAATAAAATGCTGTAGATGGATAAAACAAATATAAAATATCGTGACAGGTTTAGATGACTAATGAGATATAAACAGGCAAAATATGCGATCTCAATCACTTATCTACTTTAGTAATATTTATATATATTTTATTGGCATTGTTTGGAAAAGACATCTTTGGAACTTATGCATAAGAAACAAACAATGCACTATATTTATGAGAATAAATTATACAATCATTAATACAAATTAGATTTACGTCTATGGGAATCGATAACGCTTTTAAATGAAAGCCGTTTTAAAATCAACATACTGAATGTATTTTACGAAATGAATCATTATCTTTAACACATCATTGCAACTTATTAAGGTTAGGCAGACGGTGATCAAATTAAGGAGCAGAGTAACGGTAGTAGCATACAATAAAGAAATACGGCATTCATGGCAGTTTTGGATATTCTATCATTTTAAAAGAATATTTGAAACGAACTTAGATTTGATATGCCCATGCATTCTGGCAGAGCGATATCGATGGAGAGGCTGGGTTTGAAAACCAGAGCCGGATGTACGGTCATCTGCAGCAAGCCTCACGTTCCACAGGGAGTAGTGTCCCTGATTACGAATGATTTTGAAAAGTAGGATGGAAGCTTCAGGCTTCCGATGTCCCTAATGACAAAACAATCGAGAAATGGAAAAGATAAAATATCAGAATAAAGGAAAAGGTATGCCAGCAATGTTTATACAATTTTATAATATTATTTTAAAGTTTGGAAATGGTCTAACCTCTTGCACAATAACCTGTTTTCAATCCTGAGTGATTTAACAAAGTGTAATAAATAATAACTCTTTTCTATAGCATTAAACTGATAAAATTTATATTTAAGTTCGATTCCCATATATGTATTATGGATTACATTAGCCCTTTAGACAACAGCAGGAAAGAATGGACTAATTGTATTAATCAAGGTTCACAATCTTTTAAAATGAAATTTTAAAGACAAATTCAAAGCAGTAAATTTAGCAGAATTCATCCACAGTAAAAGTTTTTAATTGACTTTAAGAATAACAAATTTAAAATGAAACCAAACTCGTGAGTAATTTTTATTTAATATAAACAAAACTTTATTGATAGGTTTTAAATAAGCTTCGCTTCTTTCCAAATTAAACAATTATTTTCCCCTTTTTCCAGACTTGCGAATTTGGCGATTTTTGGCATATTAAAGAAAATAAATTATATCTATACATTAAACAAAATACATAAAATCTTAATGGAGCCACACACAATTATATATATAAGTTCAAACATTAGAGGTAAGTTAAAAATATATTATATTACCTAAGGGATTGTAGAGAGAGAGAGTTTCAGAGCATAATTAGCAGAAACTTATAAATTGAGATCTGAATTAAATATAAATGTTTAATTACATTATATCTTAGATAAACAAATTATTTACGGACTTTATATTAAAGGCAGCTCCACATTAAAGGTTACAGGAAAGCAGCATAGTGGTGTTATTAGCAATCAGCAGTTGGAAGTGATCATCTTATATGGCCAGCCAGATGGAATTTATGGCAGTTGCAGGCAGACAGTTCTCTGAGAGAAGACAAGAAAGGTGAATGATTCCACTACTCAAACTTCATAGCACTTGACTTGTGTTGGCTTCTTAAAATTTATTTTACTGAAAGTAACTAAATTGAAAAGTAACTACACTCAACTAAAACTCCACTGACTCAACTGACTAAAAACTGAACAAAAACTATACTCTTTTGTTCTATGGGCTTTTTTATACACCCTTAATCCCGCCAAGAATGCAATCTCAGTTGCCCACGGCTATCTCTTAATTAAAAAAAACATGTTTGATTAGTAAAATATCTAATTAACAAAATAAAACAGATATGGCTGGAAATACCATTTTAGCTATTTTTAGAGATTTGAAAACAACTAACAAAAGAGTTGCTTATTATTCTAATTAAGACTTATAAATTTAATTAATGAAAACAATCTGATTATCGATAAAGATAATTTCAGTATTTCAAGCCTTCCCCATCTTACATTGTTTTTACATTCCAATGCTTTGAATACACACATATATAAAAGATATTTACACTTATAAAAGAAAATGTACTTTTCAGCAATAAATAATAAAATTATTGCTTCATTCATATATATATGCATCACTCAAACTACTGTTTTACTTTGCTAAATATTTTATTAATGTTTTTGGATCATTATGCATACAGTGTGTGGGTGAATGGCATATATTTACAGTGAGGTCTGAATTGCAGGCCCCACAGGAGGTTAGTGTAGATGGTGAAGCATGAAGCTCGATGATGATTAGAAATCGACTGCTTCAATATATGTGCTATATCCACAGATAATAAAACTAGTAAATAGATATAATTAAACACAAGTTATTAATTTACTTTAAATATAAAAATATTAATTTATTTTAGCTAAGTACTTTCAATAGACTTCTTACTCTCATATTCATAGCTGTTGTAAGTATGAGTATAGCACTTGGCTAAATCTTGCGTTTAATTATATATATTTACTAGCTTCATTATCTATGCATACAGCACATATATATAGTAGTGTTTCATGTAATATAGAATGTGATTCTCTTTCTTAAGTTCTCCATCAGTAAGTTTAGTTTTTAGAAAATATTCTACATTATTAATGCAATGAGAAGTTTGATACTTGGAAAACCTTTGAGCATTTATTTTTTCTCATGACAGAGCTTCGCTTGCTCTCTAGATAAATTTTCTTAGCTCTCTGGGAGTAAATTGGAGGTTTTAGTTGCAAAAACTTAGGAACTACCCTTTCAGATTTACATTGACATAAGAAAGTTAATTGACTTTCTACTTTGGCCAGCTTTAGACATAATTTTTCATAATGTCTAATGTTTGATATAGTACAATGCCCATACCAAATACTTAGTGTTTTCCTGAAAATTTGTGATGATGATATTTTAGTTGTGTTTATATATTGGAATATTTCCATCATCTAATATGAAATATTGAATGTCTTTAAAAAAATTTAACTTTATCTAAATATTCCAATTACATTCAACTGTTAATAATAGCACACAGGTTAATATATGCACAATATTTTGAGAGGTATTATTTTCCTCTTATTTTCAAATGTTGCTGTACTGACTAATGACAGTACTAGCATGGGAATCAAACCTGGACCATTAGATTCTTGAATATTAAATTTTAAGGTAACACTCTAACCAACTGAACCATTCTGCCAAAGGCAACAGTCAGTAAAAATTTTCACATACTTATCTGTGACTTTCCTCCTAATTTTTCCACTTTTTTCTAAGAGCAAAGTTGATTAATGATTTATGGGTTATTCACCATTATCATATAAGCATCTTCTTTGAATTTTTTTCTTTATACCTTTTCCTCTCAATCCATGCTAGTACTGTCACTGGTCAGGTCAGCAACACCTGAAGAAGAGAGAAGAATAGCTCTTGAAATGTTATGCATATGCTAACCTGAGTGCCATCATTAACAGCTGAAAACATTTGTAATATTTAAATAAAGCTAATTTTTTTACTAAAGACATTCAATACTTAATATTACATGATGGAAATAATCCAGTATATAAAAACAACTCAAATACCATCATCACAAAGCTTTGGGAAAAGACTATACTGCTGCTTGATTCTCTAAAACTACACTCTCTCTTATACCCATTTATCTCTGACTGGAAACAGCCTATTCAACAAAATTCTTGATATCAATTTTTTTGTAACTTATAATGATGTAGCATGATAATTATGACAATTTGTTAATATATATTTTTTATTTTAAAAAATTGGAACAAAAGATGCATCTTTAAAATCAGATGACATAATTTTATAAGTCATTTTATGCCTTAAAATTTTCCAATATTTTGAAGCTAATATATTATCACCTTATTTTTAAACTCCTCCAGATATTTCATGAGGTCCAGCAAACTTTTCATATTTTTTTTAATTATTAAAAATTGTTTTTAGCTTCACTAAACTGATTATTTTTCTAAATTTAAATGAGCAGACCAAATAGATATATCATTAAAAGTTGTCCACTCCATTTTTGTATCATTAATCAAAAAATATACTACGGTTTATGGCAGTGGTAAAAGTATCAAGCCTATGGAATGTAAAATCATTGGACTCCATTTTTGCATCATTAATTAAAAAATATACTGTATGATTTATGACTGTGATAAGTGTCAAGTCTATGGAGATTAAAATCATTGAATTGATTTCACTTCTGGCTCTTCCTAAGTTTAAACTTCTTATGAACTTCATAGTAATAAAACTGTTCGGTTATTTATTTATTCACAAATAATTAAATGCTTCCATTTCCTGCTACTATTATTAACAAAACATATCTTCAGTACCATTATTATCATCATGTAATACAATAATATCATTACAACTCTCATTATTTGTAAAGATTAACAAATTATTATTTTTTTTATAACACTATTACTATTATCATTTTTATTTTGATAATACGGCATGGCGGTTATATTAGGAACGAAAAATTGTTTTATAGATCATGTCTGTGATATTCTTAAAGTAAAATAAACACACGTCATTGTTATTGTTATTTTTTAAGATTTGTAAATTTTTAAGCTCTGATTAAAAAAAAAAAAAATCTTTTTTAATATTGAAAGTAAAATATGTAGATGGTTTATTATTCAATATCAATTAATAATAGAACTACGATAATGATAAGTGACAGTTGAGTTTGGAGTGGAAACTCGCAGATTTTTTTTTTTTTGTATAAAAGCAGTTACTTTATCCCTGTCATAAACATGTTTGATAATGTGAAGTGAATGAAGATGTTCTTCATGCTAATCTGTCATTAAATCATTTTCACAAGCTCAGAGAACATTTGCAAACTTTCTGCTCTTATACTTGTTTGTTATTCGCTCTTTTAAACCTTCTTTTTAACCTTTTAAGTCAATTGCTACCTTCACTTTTGTTGAGATGATAGAACAACTTGTTTTATTTATCTTATTAAAGAAAATCTGTTGGTTTGATAAAATGCTGGAGGGTTTGTATTATTAGCAAATTGCATATGATATCATTATGATTTGTAAGAGCATTTAAAAGGCTGGTGATGAATCAATATTCTTTGTATTGAATTAATTGGGTCAACTTTGGGTCAGTTAAGTTGAAAAAAAAAAGTAGTAGCTTATTACTATTACAGAAAAAAAAATTAAGACGCTAAACATATTTTTAATAATTTTAAATAATATGATTAAATAAAGTAAATACAAAAGGGAATAATTAAGAACTTTTACTTAATAAATTACCTAAAAATTACTATAAATACAAAATATGTATTACTTTATGCATCTTCATAATGTAAATGGATTTTTACGGGTTATGATGTAGTTTTTAAACACTAAAATACTATAATGAAGTGTTTTGGTCGTATTTACTATTCTATTGGCTAATTACGCCACTTGCCTTTGGGCAAAACTTATATGCATACTTTATAATAAGTTTAAGCACAACATGTTTAAAGTTAAAATATTTCGAATTAGGTCAAAAGCTTAGGTGCTGAGTATTTATCTGTCAGTTGAAACTAAAGTTCTGAATATTTATGTAAGAGCAAGAGTTTCTTAGATGGGAAACAAGGTCTCCATTCAATTTCAGTCAGAAAAAATATTTCCGTGATTAACTTAATAATACAAAAAATAATAATAAACATTTTCATTTTTTAAATTACTTTATCATTTTGACTATTATCAGGGAAAATTCTGAGTGGAACAATACTTTTACCTACCTAGATGTAGCGCATACTTATATAATATATATCCATATATTTTAATCGCCCTAATCAAGGGAGTGATGCTTTGACATAAATAACATAAAAAGCAAGTTTTCTGCATGTATCTATAAGCACTTGAACATCACCTGATCTCCTGAGAATTTGACCACATAATATTTTTTTTATTTTTCAAATCTTTTTTTTTTTTTTTTTGTAAATCAGAATAATTTTATTTTAAAAAGATCAAGAATGTCAATAATTCATCAAACTTTCCCTTATGTATATAAATCACAAACGTTATTTAATATCAGTGTGTTTGGATCCGCGAAACTTCTCGGACTGGGTTACAGCATAATTCTATTATTTAGTTTATATATATATTTAACAATAGAATATATTGTAAACAGTTATATATATATATATTACCGCCAAAGTGTGAAAACTGGAATTGTATAGAATTTCTAAGTATTCTATACAATATCAAAAACGGGACATCCAATTATAAAAGACTTAGAATTTCATGTATTTCCTATGCATTCTATATTTTAAAAAATCGGTAAAGTATTTCAACAATTAATGTTGCAGACTTTTGACTATGTTCACCAAGGCTAGTGGTACACAGATATGCATAAACTGTCATTGAAACATTCATGATGCCTGTGGACATAAAGGTGATGGAAGTAAAAGCATAGAAGATTATGATGTTAATGTTTTATGTACTCTTTTGCTTCAATATTTAGAATGATGTTGAAGGTAAAATTCAATCTAGACTGAATCTGGAAATATAGGTAAAAATAAATAAAAATAGATTTTGATAAAAAAAAATCCTCCTATACCCTTAGAAACTGCATGAGTTCCTATTCCAGATGTTGGCAAAGAATGAAAAGACTCGTGTAGTCTGCTGGTGTTTGTTATGAGTATGACAGATAATGTTTTCCCTTGACTTGGAACTGCTGAAGGAATTTTAAGGCAATTCTATGCCATATCACAATTCATTTCATGTCCCTAGGACATACTGAAAATTGGAGATGTTCCTGATTAAGAAATAGTTCTCTGGTTAGCCACTTTGCTGAATCCACAGGTTGTGGCTGAGGGTTCTAAGGTATACTTGTGGCACCAATGCCAAAATTTAATGTGCTTTTGTATGAAAAAAGGCAATTAAGTGCATTTCAAAATATCATTCCAATCTATCTTGTAGCAACAAGTAATTCTGCATCAATCTTTTTCTCTCTCTGTAAAAATAATCTCGTATTTTGTATTTGTTACATTTTGACATGTATCTTTTCAATGACATATTTTGCCAAAAAACTATTTGTCATTCTTTATAATGCCAAGATATTTTATAAAATGTCTAGGAAAAGTATGTAAAAAATTAAAATAGAAATTAAATGTCTTACTTTGCCCCAAAACACCATGCATTGTACAAAATCCCTGGACATTCTATATAATGCTGACTTTTCACAATTAGCCGATAACATAATCAATGGTAAAGTGGCATTACTCATCAAGGTAGCCAAATTTCTAGATGTTGAGGATTTAAATGTATTCTTTAAATAATCACTGCAAACCGAATGTCTACTATAAACCACTAAACATCATATAATTTCCATTCTTTATGCTTACATGATCTGTGATGAAAGCCACAAGGTAAAAACTAGTCTGGGGATATTGGATGAGTATTAGATAGATTTTATGCACAAATCTTCCTGCATCCATTGATTACTCTGGCTTGCACTGAGGGATGCTTCTGTATGGAGAGTGTTGCCTCTGTATCTACTATAAAAACACTGAAAAAAGAAAGGATTAAATTAATCATCAGGCTTTTCATACTTGATTTATTCTCTAGTTATTTAGCAATTAATATTTCATGATGATTATCTCATTGGCCATGTATTAGCTGCCTGGATAAAAATCAAGTCCTAATGATATTTGAAAATTAAATTCACCATTGAAATAGAAAAAGGTGTGAAATTCCCTTTTCTTAATATTCTTGTTTTTAAAACAAGCAACAATACCTTAGCAGCCTTTATATATAAGAAATCTACACATACTGATAGATACCCAAAAGCAACATCCCATCTCCATCCAACTCTGTAGCTAAATCAATTTTTACAAGAGCATTTTTTCTTCTAAATATATCTGAATTAAAAAAAGAAATCAAACATATATGTGAAGTTTTACTAATGATTGGTTACAATATCACTGCTATAAACAAAGCAATGTACAAAGCAAAAACCTCACAAAAAGAAAGAAATAATTCTAATAGAATATCATCATCATCATCATCATTATCAACCATTATCAATCCACTGCAGGATAAAGGTCTCTCCAAGTTTAATCCATCTTCTCCGATCTTTAGCTTCTCTTCTCCACATCATCCCTGCACACTTTCTTATTTCATCCATCCATCTCACACGTGGTCTCTTTCTGGGTCTTTTACAATCTCTTGGAATCCAGTTTAAAATTTCAATTGTCCATCTATTATCATCTCTTCTAGCAATATGTCCAGCCCAACTCCACTTCAATCTTTTAATTTTTTCAATGATGTCAGTAACACCTGTTTGTTCTCTTACCCATACATTGCGTTTCGATCTCTTCTTGTTACTCCCAACATACACCTCTCCATACTTCTTTGAGTGGTCTGAAGTTTCTGTATTGCTCTTCTATTGAGTGTCCAAGTCTCAGATCCATAAGTAAGAACTGGTAAAACACATTTGTTAAAAACCTTCTTTTTCAAACACATAGGCATATTTCCTTTTAGTATCAAGTTATTGCTACCAAAAGCACTCCAACCAAGTTTAATTCTATGATTAATTTCCTCCATTATGTTTCCATCTGTATTAATAATCTGACCAAGGTATTTATAACTGTTAACTTCTTCTAATTCATCATAATCAATCTTTATTTTCATATTTTGAGCAAACCGATTAAACATTACTTTAGTCTTTTTAACATTTATCTTTAGTCCTACTTTCATCTGATAACTCCTGCAACATTTCCTGCAGCTCTGAAGCATTATTTGCAAAAACAACTACATCATCTGCGAAATCTAAATGACTTAAATAATCTCCATTTACTTTCACTCCTTTAGTTTCCCATTTTAATCCACAAAATACTTCTTGCAGCACTGCTGTAAAAAGTTTTGGAGATATGGAGTCACCTTGTCTTACACCTTTCTCAATGTTGACTTTCCCAGTATCATTATGTAATCTAATTGTTGCTGTTGCATTTTTATAAATATTCTTTAAAATATGACAATATCCTGGATCTATACCTTGATGATCCAATGCTTTAATCACTGAAGAAATGTTTATAGAATCAAATGCCTTTTCATAATCTACAAATCCAAAACATAATGACAACTCATATTCATTTGTCCTTTCTATAAATTCTCTCAATACCTGAATATGATCTACTGTACTAAAACCACTTTTAAATCCAGCTTGTTCTCTTGGTTGGTGGAAATCCAATGTTCTCTGTAGACGAGTTGTAATTATTTTGGTAAAAATTTTATATAAAACTGATAAAAGGCTGATAGGTCTGTAATTTCTAATATCTTCTTTATCACCTTTTTTAAATATTAATATTATTACTGCATTCTTCCAATCATCCGGTACATCTTTATCATTTAGACATTTGGTATATAACTTTGCTAAAAAAATTTCTGTTTCTTCACCTGCTTCTTTTAATATATCAATTATAATTCCATCATTACCTGGAGCCTTTCCTTTCTTCATACATTTAATTGCATTTCTCACTTCTTCATTTAAAATTCTGGGCAATTCGGAAGATGTAATAGATATAGGAGGTACTTGATCTTTATTACTATATAATTCTTGATAAAAAATTTCTACCAATTTCATGATGTCATCTCTCTTTTTAGTAATAATTCCATCTTTTTTCCTTATTGCAGCTATAAATTTTCTACCAATACCAAAATGTTGTTTTACATTCTTAAGACTTTTATTTTCTTCTACAGCTTTTCTTGCTAGTTCACAGTTATATTTTCTTATATCATTTTCAACTCTTTTCCGCACCATTTTACAAAATTCGAGATATTCAATTCTTTTTAGTGCATCATTTTTGTATATCTTCATATTTCTTCTTTTCTTCATAAATTCTCTAGTTTCAGTAGAAATTTTGTTGGTCAATTGCTGCTTTTTTCTACCAGCTATCTTTGTTGCAGTTTTTAAAAGTGTATCAGTTATTTTCATATTAATTTCATTCAAATCTGAATCATGTTCAAAATCTACTAATACTTGAAATCGATTTGTAAGTTCTAATTTAAATTCATTAGAATGTTTCTGAAGATTAGGAATATCAACTGTAAATATTGTTTTTCTTAACAATTTTTGTCTTTCTAGTTTTACATTAACACGCATCTTGCACCTTACTAATCGATGATCACTTCCTGTGTTAAATCTATTAAGAACATTATAATCTTGAAATATGTATTTCCTGTTAGTCAAAATATAATCCAATTCTGCTTTACCTTCATTTGGATGTTTCCATGTCCATTTTCTTTTAACATTTTTCTCAAAAAAAGAATTCATAATATAAAGTTTTTCTTTTTCTGCAAACTCCACAAGTCTATGTCCTCTCTCATTTCTATTACCATAACCAAAATTACCTACAGCACTTTCATCTTTCATTTGTTTACCAATTCTAGCATTAAAGTCTCCCATAACAAGTTTAAAATGTTGTTTACTCTTATCAAAAGCCTTTTGTACATCCATATAAAAATCTTCTACTACTTCATCACTATGAGAACTTGTTGGGGCATAAACCTGAATTATCTGCATTTGGTATCTGCTATTAAGTTGTATAAATAATCTTGCCACTCTGTCTGATACACCATCAATCTCCACAATATTGTTCTTCCACTTTTTATTTATAATGAATCCTACTCCACTTGTATTTCCAATATTTGTGCCTTTATAATAAAATATATGTCCACTTTTTAAATCAATTGTCTCTTCACCTTTTCTTCTAACTTCACAAAGTCCAATAATATCCCATTTAATATAAGAGAGTTCTTCTTCTAATTCTTGCAATCTTCCTTCACTTGAAAGTGATCTGCAGTTGTAAGTACCTAAATAAAAAGTCGTCATCAAATGGCAGCCTGGGTCCACAATCAGGGGATTCTTAGCACCCTCCGCCTTCAGCCACCAACTGCTGCCTTGGTTGGTGACTTTACAGCCTCCTGGGAATAAGGGCCATGCTTTATTTTTGTCTGTCATAATTGTATATATGTATTGGAAAAATATTTATCATTTACACAAACATTCATTCTGCCTTATCAGGCACTGAGAAGAAAGACCATGGTGTTTCTTGATCTTAAACTCAGAGGTAAAAAGCCAAAAAACTCACCACACTGGCTAATGCATGTTGGTGAGCAGCCCATCCATGTTCATATACTATATGAATAAACACATAGTAATAACAGCTGCAACGACAAGAACGTATGGAGTGGACATTAGGAATTTGCTCTGCTCGGTTCCTTTAAGGCCTCCAAGAGGAATCAAAGGGACTCCTTTCAGTTAATAGCAAACTCCTTTCTGCAGCCAATAGAATATCACTTATATAAAAAGAATCACAAATAAAATTGAAAATATACTAAAGTGCTATGACATAAAAACAAAGTTCTTTATGAAGCAAAAGATTAATAATATTCTAATTAAACCTAAGCAGATAATTCCTTTAAAAGCCCAAGGAGTCTATAAAATCCTACGTGACATATGCCCAACTACATACATAGAGAGATGCAATAAATGTATAAGTGTTAAAAGAGATGAATACATTAATGCAATAAAAAAATTCTCAACATCTTCAGCATTTGCTCTCATGGACATTGTAGAGACTTCCCAAATACCAAAATCATATCCACATGCAATAACCATGATCAAAAAGTATTTAGAGATGCTATAGAAAATTTTAAAAATAAAAACTGTATTAATAAACATGATAAAACAATAAAATTATCAACTAACACAAAATAAATATAAAAAATACTGCTAAATATAAATCAGACTATTAATCAACCACATGATATAACAATCATGTGAAACAATTCTATATACTATATCCATATAATTATTACTATATATTTTTCTCACCCAGTTGAGGATAAGTGTTATCTTATTGAAACATTGTTAATAAATTTATTTTATTCTATTAAATATGATTACTCCCAAAAACATGCTTCATAAAATATATACAGGCAGACCACTACTTTCATACATTCTACTTTTGTACAATTTGCTATTTTTTACAAAGAAAAGAAAAAGAAGAGTACAATTCAACTATCAATAAATTTATAAAGAAAACACCAGATACTAATCAATAACTTGTTATTTATTGTGCCGATCAAAATCATGTATTCATTCAACAAGACCAATAATCCAAGCAAAAGTACCTTGAATCCAACCATACACAAGATACATATTTCAGGGGAATGGTGAATCCTAACCTATTTGCCTGAACTATTGCCTCTCTGACTAATAGATAACGTTTATGATGACACTAGCAGTCCTCAGTTTTTATTCCATCCCAGCTGGAGGTCATGGTTCACATAGAGACTCAAAATAATAAAGGGTTTATATGAGAAATTAATTATTTAATGAGTTCTGATGATTGCAAAATGGGACAGATGGGGTTTGATATCGATTACTAATGGTTTGAACCGGAATAATGATAATTCTTTCTGGCAACATTACAAAAAAGTGACTTTAAATCAAAGAAATATTATAAATAAATAGAATAATTAACATTAGAGATTCGGAGTGATGACAAACTAAGCTTATTTAAAATAATAATATTACAGGAATTTATTAAGAAATTGAGTTACAAAATAAGTTAAGTTTTGTTTATACAACTTGGTTATTTTCTTGAATTCATTTTTGATGTGGCTAAATGCAAGGCATTTGATAACAAAGTAAAAGTTTGTTAATTGGTCTGCCAAGAATCAATCAGCAATAAAATATTATTAGCCCTCTTTAAAAGATTACAAAGGAATCTATTTTATATATATATAGATAGATAGATAACAAGATATGAAAGATGTGCATTTATAACACTATTACATTTAAATCAGTTGAATCTACTGAGTGTAGAAAGCAAGATAGTTCATTTTAAATAAATTATATAATCATATTTAACTAATTAATGGGGTTGGTTTGTGAAAGACGTGCCATCATGGCAGAGAGCATTTCAGGTTTGTAAATAAATAATATATATATATATAATGGTGAAGGCAGTATGCTATTATAGATTACAACAAAAGAACATATGAGGTCTGTTATGAACCTCTAGGTGGCTTTGCTAAAAGAAATCCCTGATATATACAGGTAGATAAGAGAAATGTTGGCCCTCTAGCCAAAACATATCTCCGAATGATATTAATAAATTTGATGTGCTGGCTTTCCCATACACATCTTAATGGCAATGACTGAAAATGATCCCTTGGTATGAACTATGTCTACTTTGAGGGAAAGTGAAAGATTGGACTGGTTATATTTAAACTTCCGAAGGTCCTGAGGAGTATGTAGCAAAGCAAGAATAACAATAATAAAGAAATGGTTGTAACTATAAATACATAATGCCTCAGACATATATATATATAGATAGATAGATAGTGTATTACTAACAAAAATACTAACTTAAATCCTGATTAAAGTAATCAGCTCCCTGACATAATAAAAAGTCCCCAGAACCCTTAGGCCATTAATGAATGAATCATAAAATATAATATAAAAAGGGAAGGCAAGAATTAAAATTAAAATATAAATTGTTTTCCACACTTTCCAAATATTTCATTTATTAGTAAGTTATTAAATAGTTCCTCATTGAAGATTACAAAATAAAACTGTCTTTTAACTAACATAGATGGAGCATTGGATATCAAACTCACTTATGAAGTTTGACAATATACAGCATAACAAATTATACATCAAATTTTTACTATTTTTTTGACAAATAAAATATATATGTATGAAACATGTACTGATAAAATGCTTTCAACGATTTTCTTTCAAGACATTTGTTTTACAGAAATTGTAATAGATTTACTTAACTGATTTACTAAAATTCTTTATTCTTTCAGAAAAAATTGTGAGAGCAATTTTAAATTGGAGGTAATAATAACACATCTAATTTTCAAAATAATTTCTATCATTTAAAACAAATTTATAATATAAAAGGTACAAAACTAAACGAACTTTTCTATTAATTAATTTAAGGGAAATAAGACTCTGGTAATGATTTTTAAATGGAGAAAATAAGAGGGAGGGTTTAAAGCTAGTTTCTCCTCGAGTTTTATACTTGGCAATTTCAGTAAGTCAATATTCTAAACAAACCAACAAAAAATAATTTAATTTGCTGCATCAAAATAATGTGAGATTTTAAGAAGAATTGTTATTTTAAATTTAAGAGAAAAGAATTAAGACACATTTTAAAATTAAGTTGTATAAACATTACACAGATATATGGAATATAAATTAATATTGATTTGGAAAACAAGTAAAATGGAATCAGTGGCTTGCAGCAAATTGGATATTACCTCAGAATCAATCGGTAGGCATTCCATGGCTTGAAACAGGCAGTTATACAGTCAGATCATTTAGCAGGCTTCCTTGACACAATACACTCTCCAGCTAGATGTTGAGAGCACTGGAAAGGCATTGATGAGCTGGTGGGACAGAGCTCTGGAAAACAACGGTCGATCTTTTACTCAGTCATTCTTTAGGCATGATGTACTATATATATTAATCACCTCTCTTCAGTGAACTCTTTTTCAATAATAATCCCTTCTTATCAAAAATTTCCACTATTTATTTGATCTAGCTTTATCTATAGGATTCAATCTACAGTGACAACTGCCAATTGCAACTGCTCTAAGTGGTTCTCTGAAGTTGGTACCTGCTTTGGAGGGAAATCTATCATCCTGCATTAAACATGTCCCAAGGGTTCATTTGCTACTTAATAGAAAACAGCAACAAGCATATTCAGTTTATCAGTCATTGTACTAAGAAAGCTATTTAATTAAGATTTAGATTAACAAAAATGTAAATTTTATTCAGAAAAAATTTAGGAATTTGGTACAATGACTTTCAAATTTAATATTTGACATAAACTTAAATAGAAATTTACAAAATATTTCTTACAAATATTACACTGTTTGCATAATTGATCCTTTAATGTACATTTATCAAAAGATAAATATAAAATGTTACCAACTGATTAGTTGAAAAAAAATGAATTTTAATAAAAGAATTTAAAATATTTGTAACATTTTATAGATATCTAGGATTCAATTCATTTTAATAAAATAAACACAATATACATTTTTACAAATATAAAAGAAATAAACTATTATAAAAAGATTAGTTTTAATTATAAAATAAAATTAATAAAATATGAAAGATTATAATATTGATTATAAATATACTACAACCTACTATGAGATGGGTGTCAGTTAATATATAAGACTGGGTTCAAATCCATACTAGTGCTGATGACATTGGCACTAGGTGAAGCAGAAATACATACTATACTTCCAGCTTCATTATATACATGTCTTTTTTTACTACACTCTACTGAATTAATACCTAGGTAAATATGTATTATTAGTGTCATTTACATTTTTCTCTCAATTTACCTATGAGTCAATTATATTTAAATATTCTGTGATGCCAATCTCATATTTTTAATAGCTAGTCATGGATCAAGTGTGTTAATGTTATCTCATAGGTTCCAGTTACTGGGTGGTGCTCATAGGGTTTAAACCTGTTATAAATATCCTCATAAGATGTTTCACATTTCTTGCAGTCAGAGACAGTCACTTCAGTCTGGAAAAGTGACCATTTTTTTAATATTTTATGAATCTTGGTTTGACTGGGTTATGATTAATATGTAAGTAGTGATTGCATTTATTCCTCTGCTTGAGTAACAGGGTCGTATAAGTCAAATAATTAACGATTAATTATGAACTAATAAGTTAAACTATAAGTATATAAAAAAAATAATAGTAATAATAAACTGGTAAAGTTGGTTTTAAATTCGTAAATTCAGTTACAAACTTAAATTAAAATTTTCCATACTCCTCAAATGGTAAATCCCGTTACAATATAGAAAAACAAATAATCAAGAATTTATATGAGACAGACATTAATTTATCATTATAGTGAAATGATTCAATAAATTATTTCAATTTTTTTCAAAAATTTCTTATTATTATATATATTAAATTAAAAGTTAATCTGCCTATAAATATATTTTTATGTGAAGATTATAAATATGTTTGTGTTAAGTTTATAAATACATGTATCTAATAGAGAAATAAGTAATAAGTACTTCCAAAGTGAGGTTAAAATAAATTTGTTTATTAATCTGCTGAGTCTTGTTTGTTTCAAAGTATAATTGATAGATAGTCAGCAGATTAATAAACAAATTTATTTTAACTTCACTTTGGCTGTATTTATTACTTATTTCTCTATCACATATTTTCTACAGCTTTAAACTTCTGTTTTAAATATACATGTGTCTGGATATAAAATATTGTGGAAGTAAACTACTCTTCACACATATGCTATAAAAATAGACACACAATCTCCCAACAACATGCTTAATAGAGGGTGTACCTATTTTATAATGCATGTGTAAAGAATAATTTATTTCCAATAAACATCACATGACCACCACTTCTTATGCTTGGGTATAACTGTTTTAAAACAGGCAAAACTCACTATACATATTGCCACACATGGCAAGCTAGAGTAAGCAGTGGATGCCAGAAGGCTTTTGCATAAAATCCCCATCTAGTGCCTACTCAGTTGCATTAGATCCTAAGATCTAGGTGCAGTGCTCTCAGATCCAAGGCTCCTCACTGACGAAGGACACAAGCCAGAAACTAGTCTGGGGATATTGGATGAGTAGGCACTAGATGGGGATTTTATGCACAAGCTTTCTGGCATCCACTGATTACTCTAACTTGCTGTGTGTGGCAATACATATACTGAGTTTTGCCTGTTTTAAAATAATTTATTTCCTTAATATTTCATTAGATGTATACTATTACATATATCTGTGTATACATATGCATTTATGTTATGCATATTTGTACTTTTAGATAATATTTTATTGATATTATTACTAAATAAAAATATTAAAAATGAATTATTACATAATCTAACATCCATTTCCTTAGAAAAAAACACTCCTTAACTATGAATTAAAAATGTAATCGTAAAATTATCACAAAAAGTTGGCATGAAATATAATCAGCAAATACTGTTACGTATCATTTTAATCAAAATTTTATAAAGATTTTATTAAACTAAAAACAAAAGTCATATTCTCAAATTTAAATATTAAAGTTAACAGCTTATGAATAAATTCAAAATTAATGACTAAATATGTTTAAATTTGTAGTTTTTTTATTGTCTTTTATGATAATCATTATATTTTTCCAACTTTATTATTATTTTATTCCTAAGATCTAGATGCAGTGCTCTCAGATCCAAAGCTCCTCACTGACCAAGGCCACAAGCCAGAAACTAGTCTAGGGATATTGGATGAGTAGGCACTAGATAGGGATTTTATGCACAAGCATCCATTGATTACTCTGGCTGGCACTGAATGGTACTACTGTATGGAAAGTTTTGCCTGCTTTAATAACAATTATGAGCAAGCATACGAAATGGTAATCATGTGATGCTTTGTGAAATACATAATATTTTATTTTTGACATTATGTAAAAGAAAGTTATTGTGAAAATTATATTTTCTATTAAAGTTATAAATAATCAATATGGTGAATGTGGCGGTGAACTTATTAAATACCTAAAAAAAAATCATGATGAATAAAGTGGAATTACAAAATTAAGTCTCACAGAAATCAAATTATGAATGTTTATTATTTTTTGTTAATATGCATTTCCTAATGAAATCTCTCAAATTTGTCAAAAAGACAATTATGCAAGCAAGCATCAAAAATATTAATAAATCTGGTCTAAAAGTAAATTGACTTGTAAATTATTTTGTTGTTTTAGCAATAGTAAAACTTTTGATGGAATTTTAGCGTTTTAGTATATGTATATATAATCAGGTCATATGTTATATGACCTATATAGCTTGCATTATAAATATAATATGAAGAGCATACTAATAGCTCTAAACAAGGTTTTTTTTATTTTTATAAATGCTACAAGAGAAAGAATTTAAATTATCTTTATCTAGGATTGTCCACATCCCCAGACCAGTTTCAAGTTATAGCTCTCTTCAGTGAGGAGCTAAGACACCAGATTCAAAAAACCAACTCAAGCTAAGCATTTGTTAACTCTTAAGAAGAAGATCTGAAATTTTTAAACATCTATGAGTCTTTAAATTCCACTCTCTAACTAGGCTTAGTAATTTATGGTGTATCTGAATTAAGTTCAGATCCATATGATTATTTCAGTTGGAGAACTGAATTTAAAGCCTGGTAGATGTCTAAAAATTTCAGATCTCCTTCTTAAAAGTTAATTTTTAAATAAATGTTTAGCTTGAGTTGGTTTTTGAATCTGGTATCATAGCTCTTCACTAAAGAGAGCCATAGCTCAAAACTAGTCTGGGGGTAGTGACAATCTTAGATAAAGATGATTTGCATTTATCATAAAAATAAAAATAAGTTTGTTTAGAGCTATTAGCATGCTCTTTATATTTTATATATATAAGCGAATTTTAATTTTGGATTTTAGATGATAAAAGTATTAGGAAAATTTTTATAAAATTTATTATGGGAATTTTTTTAGATTAAATTATTTTAATGCTTTTAATTATTTTAATTAATTATTTTAATGTTTGCTCAAAAAAAAATCTTTTTTTAAAATTTTCTCAAACAAAAAATCTCTTTTGTAATTTTTATTATTACTAAAGTATTATATATTGATTTCATGGTAAGTGGAAAGTTTTAGTGTTGTTAATTTAATTTTACATGATTTCAAAAATTAAATTTATTTTAATGGTTAAAAACCAGTAATATCACTGAATTATTATTTATAATTAAAAAAAATGCTGTGGTAATTTCCAATAAGAATTTGGTGGTGTTGCTGATCATCAAATATTTTTAGCCTGTACATAATTTTCTTTGACAAATCCTCTAATATAATTGTTTATTTACTTATCACTACTTGCTTGTACTATAGTAAAAGTACACTCAGCTATGTCTAAGAAAAAGAGATTAATTTATATAAAGAAAATAATAAAAAACTTTTTCGATTGTTGACATAAAAAAACCTTTGGCCAATTTATTACCATGTAAACATTTATTTATTTCTTACATCATCATCATCATCATCATCATTAAAATCATCATCATCATCATCATCATTATTATTATTATTATGATAATGATGCCAGTTTAGGCAATCAATGATTTTTTGTTATTTCCAGAATACCTTGTACTATATCTAGTACTGTAAACAATCATGTCATCAATTTATCCCCTCCCCCCTCACCAATATGATAAAAAAAAATTTAATATTTATTTTTCCATCAGGAATTTTGTATTCTAGTGATTTTTATTATTATTAATTTATTTCATATGAATTTAATCACAAAAAAAAAGTTTTAGTATTGTTAATTTAGTTTTAAGTGATTCTAGAAATTAAATGTATTTTAATGGTTAAAATCCATTAATATATCACAATTATTATTTATAATTAATCACAAACATAAAACAATAAAGTTTGAATACATTTCTTTTCTAATTCTCATCATGTGTGGCTTTATTTTGTAGGTTTTTCAACATTTTTTCTAGTCCCCCTTTGTATTTTCACTGTCACCAAATTACAGAAGAGTTTCATCATCAATCTCTTTCAGATGTGATAGTTCATATTGTTTAGCTCACAAATTTTCAAATTTAAAATCACTTTAAAGATATGTATTATTTTTGGAGATGAAATTGTAACCTTATATTTAGCCCAGAGAAAGTTAAGCATGCAATATAATAATTTAAATTTTTTTTTATTGATTTAAATAAAGATAGCTATTTGCTAAAATAAATCGGTGCAATAAATCTTACTATTCTAAACTGTATGAAATATTTCTTGTATTTTTTTAATTATATTATTAAACAATTTGATAAAATGTATTTAAATGCTACTTACTAACATATTAATTAATTCATTTGGTACTCATTTAAAGTTAAAATTTAAAAGATTAAAATTGAATAAAAATAGTTTGAAGTATATTATATTTTAAGTAAGTTTTACTAGATAAAGTTTCATATATTTCAAAAGGCATTGCAAATTGATAGCCATTAGCTTGTAATAAGTTTTATAATTCTAGTTATTTCATATATGTGTGTGTGTACATGGTTATTTTAAAAGAAGAAAGTTTGAAATAAATTATCTTTAATGTTGAATTATTTTATAATTGATATATTTAACAAATTAGTCAAATTAGTATTACTTTAATGTTAGTGTGAATTAGTTAAGTCATGGTTTTTGAAAACTTTTAAATAAAACAAAAGATAATTATTTTAAATAAATATGGTTAGTAATTAAATACAAATAATTATTTTTATTTGTTTTAATAATGTCTAGGCAGTTTTAAGGTTAAATTTATTTTTACATGACCTGATTAGAAAAGATTACAGTCCCTTCAGTTAATTTAAAATCCTACCCAATATTAATTGCAGATTAATTGAAATCACATGATCAACTTGACCATTATTTACACAAGCATACAAATGCATTTAAAAAAGGGGGGGTAAATTACTTCTTCTAACTTCACCTTTGAAGAAATCCACTTCAATTAAATCCTTTTTTGATATGTGGTTAAAATCTTAACATCTTTTGAGTAATCTACACTTTGTGCCATGCCATATTATTGCTACATATGGACAAGATCTTCATTCTGAAATGTACAATGAGTTTTATTGTTAAATGAAAGTCTCCAAAGCATGAATAAATATAAAGGAAATACTATGATATTTCAAGTTGGAGAAATTATTACATATATTGTTTACTGTTCTATGAACTTTAATTAATTCTAGGCATTATTTTAAAATAGTTTAAATAACATCTTGTTTCAAAGTTTTAAATGTTATATGACTTACATAAAAGACTAATGTTATTGTTCTCATGCTTTACTAATTTGAATTATTTGAAAAAATTAACTTATTGTGGACTATTACAGATACTTTAATTATAAATTATTGAAATATTCTTGTTACATGGAATTGTCTTTAAACTTATTATCATTTAAGTTTACTAAAATAAATGCTGGGATGAAATATTAAAAAAATCATGGAACAAAAAGAGGAAATGAAGTGAATTCATTGCAGAAGTTATCTGTTTTAACATAAGTGACAATATTATTTATGCCTATGATTTTACTACATTTATGAAGATATCATACAATTGTACTTCATATAATGCAAATAAGTATTATTTTGGAATTTCAGTAATTTATCCAGTTAAATTATATTGTTCTGCAAAACAAAATGATTTAAAATTTGCATGACATGTTAATCCTGTTGAACTGCTATATAAACTTTTGTTACAGAAGTTTTGCTCTTATTTATTTAAAAATTTGCATGAGCTTGTTCTGTTCATTTAAAAATGAAATTGTTGTTAATATTTTGAGAAACCTCTGCTCTGATTGATTTGCTTCCTATAAATTTAATAAAATTGTGTAATGTTTTACCTTCATGAATAATTGTTGGACTCCTAAGCCTGGAGAGTTTGTTTTTTTTTTATTAAAAAAAAAGAATTCTTAAAATCTCTGACTTTTTAAAATGGGGTAACAGGAAAGGTATTGTATTTAAATAATAATAATAATAATAATAATAATAATAATAATAATAATGATGATGATGATGATGATGATGATGATGATGATGATGACAATAATAATTATAATAATAATAATAATCATCATCATCATGCTTATCAGTATATTATTAATTTATTCCTATAGTTTAAATTATATTAGGTATATTAATGATATTGTGTGTTTATAATTAAAATTCATATGAGTAAATATCCAAATAATAGAATTCTAAGTATAAATATTTTAAGGGTTGTCAGAATATGCACACAGGGTAAAACAATTATTTCATGCATTGTATGCAAATGAATGTATTATTTAAGGTCAGTGTATTGTTGAGTAAAATTTTAATTCTTATTTTGTGCTATTGCTTTGCTATTATGTTTGTATTGGTTTTCATATTTTCCTAGTTAGAATATAATATTTATATGTACATATGTGTAAACGTGGGATAAACTTTCCATTGATTAATTTATAACTATGCATTTTATTTTTCATTTTATTGGTATTGTGCCTATTGTCATGTATCAATTGTGGCAACAATTTTGATGGTTTCTATTACTTCAAATTTCATTAAGCTCCTCAAGAGTACATATTGAGGTTTATACCACACTTTTACATCACCAGGTGTTGACTTATTCTTTACCATCATTTGTCCTTAAATTTTCTTAGTGGGTATTTTTTATATTTAATATATTAAAGGCATATATGTATGGAAGGGTGCAGCTCTACCCCAGTCCACTTTAAGGTGTATTAAATTATTGATAGTATTGAGCTTCATTAATATTCTACTGTGTGTATGCATAGGTAAAATTTATATGAATTATAATTATTTTGTATTCAACTCCATTAGCAATATAAAAAGAATAGCTTATGCATTGAATTTGAATTTAGATATTGTCATATTACTATCAACACTTAGTGCCCAATGATAACACAAGTGCTTGCTACTTTGCATATAAAATGCTACCTGATTTGTTTTATATGACAGGGAGAACTTCTTAAATGCAATTTAAATATAAATATTATTTTAAGGATTTACTCCAGTGATATTTTAATTAATATTATTTAAATGCTTATTTCAATAATAATTAATACTGCAATGTCTATTGTTTATTATTTTATTTTATTGTTATTGTAATATTAAATGTTATATAATGTAAATAAATGTTTTTATTCTTTAAACATATTTATGTTTTTGTTGTTCTCATCATCACATCATTTAACCCACAAAATCTAATTAATAAAGTTATATTAAACAATGTACAAGAGTACATTCCAAAATCACATTGAAGTTATTTATTCGCTCTATTTTCCCAATACCTGCATTATTTAAAATAATATTATCTTTACTTTTTATTATAAGTATTTTTAATAGTGTAATAGGTAGCATAAAAACACTCTTTCTGCTCATGGTATTATTTTAACTTTGTTTATTACTAGATTAGACATTAAAATATTTTAATAAAACTTACCAACTATCATATTGACATTATTATGTTATAAGATAAAAACATTAAATATTTTAGAGAGGTTTCTCTTGATAACCAAAGGTTATTAGAAGTATTTTGACATTTAAATACTTACAATTTAACTTTATAATTTATTTTGTAATGAGATATAAGTTAAAAAAATAGAAGAAAATAAGAATATCTTATATACAAAGAACCCAGATTATTATTTCTTTTAAATGTGTTTTAATTATTAAACAAAATAATTATTTATTTTATTGGATAAATTAAAAATCTGAGATTTATATTATTTATATTTCTGTTGTTGTATACTTGACCCATAAGAGGATTAATCACGCCAGTCACTTGGTTGCCATGACAACGTTGCCATGCAAAAATCGACGATGTCTACTGGAAGGGAAATTGGTAAGTGTAATACATCATCGGTTGAATTATGCAGGAGTACCGCATACTTATGCACAAATCCATATTTATTTTATGGTACTTCACCTTTGATTCATCTGCATTTTCTAACGTTATAATATATATAAAACACAGAAGCAGTGCAATAGAATTTTAATATAATTTGATTATCTAACTCTAACTTGTATATCTTAAGAGTTACTAAAGTACTTAAACAAATTCACATTTTTAAAGCTGATAATCATCTGAACAAAATACAATTACCAAAATAATATCATAATTTACATTGTTCATTGCAAGAGACAAATATTATTTTCAAAACCAGAGACTTATTTTCTTATAGTCACTAGATTTTGGATTGTAATTTTGGTGTGATATAGGATTTCTATCATGATAATTTTTTTATAATTTAATGTACAGGAAGTCCCCTAGTTACAAACACTCGAGTTATAAACATTTTGCTATTATGTAATCACTTTTGGATTTTAGATCTTTATCTATGCACATACTTTCATGTATAATTAGTGCTATATACTGTAGAAAGAAATGGATATTCAAAATTGTACAGTATTTTAGTACTTTAATAATTTAAAAATTCCTTTTAGTAATTAACACTACAAAGTTACAGTAGCTGATAAAAAAAAAAACTATTTCCATACATTCGTAATTGAATTTCTTCTAAAGAAAGATAAACCTTGGAATTTAGAAAATAATTAAAAATATATTTTAGAAAATAATAAGAATTTATATAAAATACAGTAAATCTTCACATCTCTCTGACATTAATTACTTTTATTTTTAGCACTGTCACAGATTCTCTTGAACAGAATCGTCATGATGAGTGCTTGTTTTTAAAAGTACATAGTTTGTGCGCAATTACATTACATATACACTGTATATATTTCTTTTTTGGTGAATTTTTTTCATTTTTATTAACTAAAAACATGACTGAGAAGCAAAAAAATAGCAGTGTTGATACAACCAAAAAGAAATCAAGGTCTCATAAAGCCCAAACAGTTGAGACAAAAATGGATATAATTAGACATTCTGAAAATAGTGAATCTTTTGCTTCAATTGCATGTTCATGTAATTTAAACTGATCAACAATATATACAGTTGTGAAAAACAAGAACAAAATTAAGGAATATGTTAAAAATTGTGGAAATATTTCTTTAAAGACTTTCAAAAAGACATGGCAGAGTAATGGATAAAATGGAGAAATCTTTGGCTTTATGGATTGAAGATCAACATCAAAAAGGCATCCCAGTGAGTTTATCAATTATTCAAGTTAAGGCTCTTAGTTTGTATAGATATTGAAAGAAAGAATTAAAAGAAGCTGTTGAATTTGTAGCAAGCAATGTCACTGATGAAGATATTGATGAGTTAATGCACTCTCACTCAGAACCTCTGTCAAATGAAGACTTGATTAAATGACAGGAGATGAATGAAATGCAAAATGAAGAACTTGATAATGAACTTATTGTTAAGAGTTTGACAATCAAAAATATGAATGAAGCCTTCATGCATCTTGACAAATTTTTGACCATCATGGAAAAATGTGATACCAATGGAGAGCATATATCTCATGTACAAAGGGCAATAGAAAAAAGACATAGAATGTTACAGAATTCTTTATCAAGAGAAGAAAAAGAATACAATTGAATTAACTCTTGATAAATTTGTAAACAAAACTCCAGATACTAATCAATAAAAAAATAAATACTTTATTTTGAAAACCCTTTTTAATGTTTTTTTACATATCTCTACTTTCAATTTCACCAAAGTAATAAAATAAACCTAAAATTTCCCCTTAAATTGATCACATTAATTTTTTTTTAAAAATTTATTAGCTGGAAAATTTTTTTGAACACTCTATCTCTTGAGTTTGTCATTTTTACCATGAATTAAAAATAAATATTTAAAGACATGTAAATAAACACTATCAAAAAAGCATCATTTAAAAACAACATAAGCTTAAAAAATAAAGGCATTAAATAAATATAATGAAACTATGTAACACTTAGCAATCAATCACTGTGTTGGCATGGAGACTTTACACTCTCTCAGAAATATGAACTCTGTTATGATTGATCTGTCTAAAAATCATTCCCGCACATATTCATCCTCTCTTCAAAAAAACTCAGATATTCAATTAAAAACTATCAAACTTCTAAGACTAGAAAGATCATGGTGTTTCTCATTCTTAAATTCAGAGATATAAAGAGAATAAACTCACATGATAGCTAATGTGTGCTGATGAGCAGAGCAAATGAATGATTCTACACTAATAATAGCTGCAAGAACAGAAACGTATGAAATAAACATTAAAAATTTGTCTGCCTCAGTTTCTTTAAAGACTTGAGGAGAATTAAAAAGTCTCTTTTCAATCAGCAGCAACCTTCTTTCTATAACTGAAAAAATATATACATTAGCTAAAATGCTAATTACTTACTTAATTTTTATTTAATAATCTTGTAGTAGAATTGCAGATTCATTAAATGTTTTTGTTATAAATATAAACAATTTTATCAATAAATTTTTTCATTATATAATTTTTCTAAAAAAAAAAAACTTTGATTACATACAGCAATAAAATGAACCAAAAAATAAATTGAAAAATGTGCATATTAGCTAAGGAAGGATCTACTTGTCTAATTTTTATTTCCTATACTATATGTTTAACCTTAACCATAAATATTCTCAGCAAAAAGTACACTTTTTTCATTATATTATTAAAAGTGATTTAATTGAATCAAAAATAAATTTTAAAATTGGTGCTGTAGATTATATTTATTAATCTAATTTTTATTTAATTGGATTGGCTTCATAATAATAAATATTGTACTCATATTAGATGAAATATGGCATTTCAGTATTATTTTTTAAAAAACCTTGATGACACAATAGATGGATATTAAAAACAAATTAGAAAATATATACTCTGTTAATTTAATTCCTGTTTTTAATAAGCTTGATTTTAATATAATAAATAGTGATTCTACAGGATGTCAATATTGACCCTTTTCACTATGATGACTTGAAGTACTAAAATGTTTAAAATTACTTTTACTAACATGCATAGCATTTATATTATTCTTGTTAATAGACAGTTTATATGTTACATTTACACACATATCAGTATTTTATTATTAATAATATACTTAGGAAAATATTTATTTATCACTTTGTCTTAATTCGTAGTCAGTGGCATATTTTGACTGTAATATTGATTGCTTTTTTCTTCTTTTTTTTTAAATTATTGCTTTGTAATAAATTTTAGGAA
This sequence comes from Epiperipatus broadwayi, assembly GCA_028023455.1. Lineage (NCBI taxonomy): Eukaryota > Metazoa > Onychophora > Udeonychophora > Euonychophora > Peripatidae > Epiperipatus > Epiperipatus broadwayi. Next base: position 1,288,478 of record JAQFVV010000143.1, on the reverse strand, counting down.
ACCAATTGCCCTTATTATCTGGTATAAAGACAAACATATTTAATAAGGTAAAAAATATTGGTATTTTTTTAATTAACATAATAAAGTCGTCTTTGGAATTAGGCAAAAATGTCATTATTATAAAAAAAAATTATTAAAAACCTGGTATTCTTGTGCTCTTACTTTCTTAGTTTTTGTTAAAGAGATATAATTCAAATCTTTTGTGCTCCTTTCAAGAAGTTATTTCATTCATGTTTACAGGAATAATATTACAAATATTTTTTTAAATTTTTTTATTATACAATCGTGATAATGTCTAGATGTTACTGAAGATTATTTCTTTTTCATGGTCAGTGGAGATTACAGTTTGCTTATTCTATGCCAAAATTAACTGAATGTTGCTTAATTTAACTGATGGAATCATTACAGTGAATTGTATATAGATATACTGGTAAATTTTAAAATCTCTGTGATATATTTATTTTTTTAAAAAAATCATTTTATTAATGGATCCAAAAGATAAAATTTTAAAATTTTTATACAATTTAATTCCCCTTTAATTAAGATAAAACATAATAACTATCAATGTGGCATATATTTTTCAAAATGATTTTTCATTTCATTTTCTGATTGCTATGTAGTAATTTTATAAATAGTATTTATGATTCTGTTAAGATTTAAATACATGTATATTGTCTATTGCTAACTTAATATAATTAGAAGGACTTGAACTTAGACTTTCAAGCTCCCTAAAGATATACACTTCATCTTATACAACCAGTATACATGACTACACACATGTCAAAAAGATAAATTATCTTCAATATACATATTTCATGCTGAACCAGCACTCATCATTTGGTCCAGATTATCATCTCCCACCCATATGTATATATAATCAGTGCTGAGTTTATATTAAGATTGCAAATCTTCAATCTTTAATGGACAGGCTTCAATCTTCTCCACCCTTCAACTTTTCAGCAATCCATATAATTGAAAAATTCGATGATAACTTCATATAATTAGAAGAATTTGAACTCAAACTTTTAAGCTTCCTATATCTATTCACTCCATCTTATAAAACCAATACGCATGCCCACATACATGTGAAAAAGATAAATAATCTCCAATATATGGGAGATAGTGATCTGGACCAACTGATGAGTGCTGGCTCAACACAAAATACGCATATTGGAAATCGTTTATCTTTTTCACATGTATGTGATTCATGTGTATCGGTTGTATAAGATGGAGTGTATTGCTATAGGGAGCTTGAGATTCTATTAAGAGTACAGCAGTGTTAATAAGTTTGCCACATTATTTTACTAATTCATCAAATTAATGAATCAAGGTTTATTATTTACCGAAAGTTTTCTTTTTATCAATTTGTTGAGTTTCTATCCAATGCGCGATATTTATAATAAACAATTTTTTTGTCGTTATTTGCAACTTCAATTTGTTGAAAGATTTAAAATTAAAAAAGTATAGTAATTAAACCAAACATAAGCTGATTTATCATTATATTTTTATTCTTTTTCCAAAAGTTATTAAAATTGCACAGGTATTTTATATTCACATTCACTACATGTCTGTATATATTGATGCATAGTGGAGAATAAATTAACTACTGGATCTTAATTTTGAATTTAAAAATTGATGAATGCTGTGAATTTTTTCCCTCATCTATTGTATTCCAGAAAAACTATCATGTACTAGAATAAGAACGCTACTCAACAAATTTATATATTCATCTTTAAGAATATCTGCTACGCCATCATAAAGTTGATAGCCTGATGTTTTTGTTGTTGTTTTTGAAGATAAAAAAGCTTAAATCATATTTTCTAAGTAATATTGATTGATGCTGTACCTGTTAAGAAAAAAAAAGACGGGGGAGATAATGGTGGGCAAAAAATTAATATTTCATTTACCATTAAGTATCATTTATGCTAGAAAATCTATATAAGTTTTAAAGTTATTATTTTTCTAACTAATTGCATGACCTTTGTGATAACATGTTTTTATTTTATTGCCTTCTTTATATCTTGTTATTTACATTTTTCCCATTTGCATTTAAATAATTTTCTAAAATATATTTATGTGGGTTATAGGTATGAAGAATAAAAATAAAGCTTTTAATAACCATAAATCTATTTTCAAATCATTTTAACAATTTTATTTCATTTTTATAAAATTTAAGAACAATAAATTGTTATTTATCTGCTACTAACTACAAATAAATATTTTTTTGCTAAATAAAAATGTAATCATATTTTTTTCAAATCAATTTATGACTGTTTATACAACTTTTTATTAAAATAAATGTATATATATATATTAAATAAAAGATAAAAGAAAAAAGTATTTTGAGTGAAGATCAATAAATTGTTGTTTTTAACTTTTAAGAGCGACAATGGCTAAAAGTAATGAATGAATGCTTATTAGTTTCTGTTCTTTAAAACAGATAATTTGAATAGTTTCATTGAAGAATTGGTATGTGTATTGATTTTAAATGTATTATTACTATAAGATTCTTTCAAGTTAAGAAAGGACTTTAGTAATCGTTGGAGTGAATTGTCTTTTTCAAAATGCTCTTTGGCAAATTCATTATAATTCATCAATTTTATTGCTGTGTTTTTTTTAATAACTGTTAACATTTTTTACCACATTTCAAGTATATTCTCTTATAATATGATCAAAATGATGCAATTTTAACTTGGTTATGTTCATTTTCTTTGCAGTTCTTTGTCATTGTCCAATTTTAACATTCACAAGGAATAATATAAAATACTATATTGTTTTTTTCTCAAAAGTAACCTTTATTAGTCAAAAGATTACAAAAAATTATCGGGTACACTTACCCGTGGAGGATTACAAAGTGTTCAATGTTACAAGGCAAAACAATTATTGACCAGGTTTACAAAGTACGTATGCTTGATAACAAATATATCCATAAAAGAGTTGTATAGTTTTACTTAATGTGTATCTATACATGGATGAGCACAGATCTGCACTGCCCAAAAACAATCCATCAAGGGGGCACAGCAGCCCATTAGAGTGGAAAGGCACTGAAAACATTGACCCTGTACCCTTCCGGCAGGTTTTCCAGGTAGCGGCAATAATCGTCACCAGCCCGCACCCATAAACCAGACCCCCAATGACCCCATAATCAACCCTCATGGAAGAAATGAGGAGTACAGACCCATGCTTGCAAATATTACAACAAAACTCTATAACTGTTACAAAGATGATATTTCTAGCTGGAGTGTCCATCATCCAGTGATATCATCCTGCACACCGAGGTCAATGGAGCTGAACATCTGCCCTTAATCATTATCAAACTCCTGTGTCTGCAAATGTTCACAATAGCTGCTCAACCCACCAACCAAAGTCCTGTCAGGGTTCACAGTGATTTTTATTTGTCAATACTAATTGGATCCTTCTTCTTTTGATTGAATTTCAGGTCTTGATTAGTAATCAGTGATTCAAGTATAATCTGAAAGTTTGTTGTTAAACCTTGGAAAATTCTCAATAATTATTGCTTAAAAGAGTATGAATAATTTGCAGTTTCAATGACTCTTTAGGTCTAAAACATCATTTGTACTCATTTTTGTCTTTAAATTTTTATTTTTTAGCTCAGGAATCACTTTATTGTAATTCTGGGTTGGTTTGAAATTTTTTTATTTTTTTTGTGGCCCCCAATCCACCGGAAGGGGGGGGGGGATAACTTCTGTTCTGATCATTGGAGAAACCTGATTTTTGTGCAGGGAGATTAGGTTATTTTCTATAATGTTCTATTCTAAAATTGAGATTGAATTAACATTTAAAACTTGTTTAACACTGCTAAAATCTAATGCAAAGATAAATTTCCTAAAACCATCATTGTCAACATATTACATTCCACGTTTTCTATGAGATTTGATGTCCAAATGACTTTTTTATTTATTCTATCAATAAAATTAGGATTTCTAGTGTCTATCCAGAATTATTTGGTTTCATTTAAAATTATTTTTAAAAGGTTTATAATATTCTAATGATTCCAAGAATTACTTAAACTAGCTTTTGTCTATTTCTATTGGCATCCATTTGCATAAAACAGAATGATAGATAATTTCAATTATCATTGAATGAAAACTGTTTCAAAACTTCTTCTAAAGATGAAAAAACACTAAAACAGATATTCACTTACATTTTGGTAAACTTTTCTTCTATGAATCCAACAATGGACTATGACTTTGGTGAACAAAACAGGGAGCCTGAAACAGTGAAAACTGGAGTCTTAGGCTCCCTCTATTGTTTTCCTGAAGGTTTGTGATGATGGTATTTTAGTGGTATTTTTATATTGAGCTACTTCCATCATATAATATAATTATTGAATGTCTTTTAGAAAAAAATAACTTTATTTAAATATTGCAAATACATTCAACTGTTAGTAATAGCACATTGGATAGAGAAGAAAAGGTACAAAGAAGAAAATTTAAAGAAGCTGCTCATATGACAATGGCAAACAATCTCATAAGTCAACCTAGTATGACTATACATAATATATGGAAACTACTAATTAACTCTGCTCTAGGAAAAAGTGGAGAAATCAGGAGGAACTTTATAGATAAATATATAAAATTTCTACTGACTGTTGCCTTTGACAGGATGGCTTAGTTGGTTAGAGCATTATCTTAAAATTGAATACTCAAGAATCTAGGTTTAAATCCCATGCTAGTATTGTCACTGGTCAGGCCAGCAACACCTGAAAAAGAGGGGAGAATAATATCTCTCAAAACATTGTGCATTTACTAACCTGTTTGATGTGCTATTACTAACAGTTGAATGTATTTGAAATATTTAAATAAAGTTAGATTTTTCTAAAAGACATTCAATACTCATATTAGATCATGTAAATAGTCCAATACAAATAAAACACTATAGTTTGAATAATTATGATCATTTAAATTTTGAAGACATCTATTTGATTGCAAGAATGAGCATTATCAAGCTATCGTCTGCTGAATCTTTTAATATTGATAAATGAATGATCCAAGAAATTATCTAACAATGATTATATCTAGCTTTACTATTAGTTTCAAACTCAACTCTGTCCCCCTCATTCTAACTTGTGCTCTATATCATATTTAGCTACAATCTACTACTTTGACTGGGATCTTCTATTTTTATAATAATTGTCTTCAGATATATTTCATTTTTAGCTATAAAGTAAACATGACAACATATATGAAGTTTTTTTCACCAATCTTTCATGTAATCTGTCATTCCTATATAAATTTAATAAGTAGGAAGATAAAATGTAGCTCATTCATCACATTTACTAATGTGAAAGAAATCTGCAACTTCTGGTTTCTGTAAACAATCCTTATTTGAACAATAGGTTGTTATGGTATGATAGTTTGTCTAACAAATCTGCCACAATTAATATGGTCAATTGATTCAAAAGCTCTACCATAATAAATAAGGCATTTATTGGTTTCTCTTAGATATAAAATTCTAAATTTTTGATTGATCAATTACAGAATCAGCAGTAAAAATATATTTAATCTTTTAAAATTATACTCATTTTGGTTTAATTTCTAAAAAGAAAATTAATAATTTGGCAGATTATTAAAATAAACAAAAGTTTTTTCAAAATATGTTAACAATAATATATTTAATCTTTCCTAAAACCAAACTGTGTAGATGATAACTATCTTTCAGTGTGTAGTTTTTTTAATGTTTATTTGGTGTATGATTGTAAATTGATATTTTTCTGTTCTATAATCCATTAGATTATATTCCAAATTAATTGGCATAATTTGGCCAGTTCTTTAAATACAAAAATAGCTTAACAGAAAGTTTAATGCATGTCAAAAATATTCACTGTTAAAATTTCAAACAAACAAATATCTTTAGAAAGAACTGAAATGTGTGTGTATTGTGACCATGTGCTTTTGCACATTGTCTTTATTGAGTACTTCAGCTTATGAATTTATGCTATTCTATTCTAAACAAAGGGAAAGAATAAAAATAAAGAGAGAAAGAAGATGATAATATTTATTGTTTAAATTATAGTATCTAACTCTTAGGCATTAATATTTTTACTTTATTTAGTTCATTATAAGTATAAAATAGATAATATCTAATAAATTAAAAACTGTTATAAAGGTATAATTCTAATATTAAAAGATGTATGCTTTAGGTTAAAAGTTAATATTTAATTTATGTAATCTTTTAGAGAGAAGGCTAGACAAAGTTAATTTTATAGTTAAAGTTTAAAAAACATTGACAGATAGTTTATGAGTATTAAAATACAATTATTTAATTGTCTTTATAGTAATTAATAATCTGGTTAAGTTCTTTTATTTAGTAAATTAAAAAAAAGTATCTCTGAATAAAGCTTATTAATTTTATTTAAATATTAAATTGTTTAAAGAAATATAAGTTAATTATTAAGATTTGAAATACCAGGCACTCTTAAACCTGGAGCCTAATTGTAAATATAGGGCATTTGAGCACTGATTATATATGTGTATGAAAGATGGTAATCTGGACCAACTGATGAGTGCTGGTTTAGCACAAAATACATATATTGGTGATTATTTATCTTTTCTGCATGTGTATGGTCATGTGTATCAGCAGTATGAAATAGTGTGGATAGTGAAGGGGCTTGAAATTCTGAGTTCAAATCCCCTATATTTAATTATTAAGATAGATTTAATTTTGAAAAACATAATTCCCTGTATACATGTGTGTGTGTGTGAGTCCAAGTGTATGTGTGTATATTTTGGTTTCTTGGTTTTAATTGCCAAGATATTTAATTTTAATCATTAAATATTTGAAAATAAATATTTAGTTAAACTCGGTAATAAAAGCGTTAGAGATTTAAATAAGAATTTCTGATAAACTTATAAAAGAAAAGGTGATATTTTGTTTTAAAAAGAATAAAATATTATGATTTTATTTTTATTAATTAATAAAAGACAGTTAAATTAACCTTTTTTCAACTTTGGTCATTAAGATTATGTGAATCAAAAAAAAGGAATGTAGAACAAAGTTACAAAAATTTTATTAATTAGTTCTGCATCTTAATTGACATCTTAATTTTTTTATGAGTGGGTATTAATTGTTGCTATCTGTCAATGAAGCTATAAAAGATGGGGATTGTCAGTGTACAGGGTCTTTACCTACTTCACCTACCTGATCTGGCTGACCACAGCTGTTGCTGATAATTTCATGTGCATTGCAATCTTCTCATCTTTAAATAACAGTAATAATTTTCTTTATTTTTTTATTATCTAAGTGATAAATTTATTAAAATTTTATATTTTGTTGATTTAAAATGCAGTGCTAGACAACTTGTATAAGGAATTTTGTTTTATTGCCAAACTCAATTTGAACTCTCTAAATTATTAATGTTATGCTTCAAAAGAATAATCAGTTTATAATGACTCAATTTCATTAATTATACTTTAAAAAAATTTTTGAAAGAAACCGGGTGACATTTTCTTTTGTCACTATTATAATTAACCTTTAGGAGAAAGAAACTAAAGTTTAAAAAAAGACATAAAAATTTGACTTGAAGATAAACAGCTATATTAATTATTATTACCCATTATTAATGTTAAAATGCTACATTTACATTAACTTCAATGAATATGTTGAAATACTTACTCAATAGAAAATTTACAAGTAACAAATAACCTGTCATCTTTGATACAGGAGAACTTTTAAATATGCTTTGCTTTCTCTGTATTTTGGTATGAAAAGGAAAATATTTAGAAGAAAATTTAGCTAAAGACATTTAAAAAAAAAACTTTATAGAGAAAATAGAAATGGACATTTAATACATGTGTTGTGTTGAATTGTAAACTGTTAAACTTAAATGTAATTTTTAAAAAAATTACTGTAAATGATATTTCTAAGTGAATTTTGAAAAAAAATAAGAATTGCTTTTTAAATGTACATTTTTTTAAAGAGAAGCAAAAAGAAATAATTTTTTATTCCCAATGGAACCATGGACACACAAACTTTAATGAACAACTTGCTTAATTATTATTATGTGCTATTAAAAATTTTCAAACAAGCTAGCTTACATTTAACCAGTTGTTTTAAAAATAGATTCAAATCTTTGTTTGTTTACAGTAAGACTTTTGTTAATGTTTTGTTATTTATTGCTTACTTGTGGAAAGTTGTATTTGCCATTATTTTCTATGGAAGAAAATATATTTAGTTAGTACAGATGTTTCATTCTACAGATAATCTGCCAAGGAACGACATCACAACCCCAACAAACTGCTCACTATGTAAGGAGTTCTGCTAAAAAAAACTAAGATGTTTTATAATATATATATTAAAATAATATTTTATATGTCGATATTTTTATTATTATTCTTTAATGGGTTTATAATAGAATGTGTAGGTATTCTTATAACCGGGAATGTAAAATATTTTATATATACATTGGTTTAGGGTAAATTTTATAATGCCTTTTATTCAGGTAGAGATATTTATCTGTTTTTTTTAATAGTGTTTATGAGGGTTTCATTTACTTATAGGTAAGCAGCCAATGTATGTTTATCAGAAATTCAATATTTTCATAATTATTATGATATAATAATTTATGGTTAAATTTAATATAACTGATAATAGTCATATATTTATTAATATTTACTTTGTTGTTATGTCCACTTTATCTTTATAAATTTTATTCTGTTCATTGTATGTGTGAGTATTCCTTATTTAATGCAGAATTTTTATTGTGCTATTTTAAAATATTTTACAGTTGTTTGACTGACAGTAAACTTGTTGGTTTCAGACATTGTTTAATGAATGTAATTTTTAGCATGAATATTAAGCTATTTAGTTTATATGTGTTAATTTTGTTATCTTACCATCGTTTAGACTAGGATTTAGGCCTCCAAGCATTAGATTTCATTAGATGTTGCTTTTCTTATTGTGCTTTGCAGGATGGAATGCATTCTCCCCATTGTTCACATTTGTATTCCATGAGAGGATAGTGTTTTATATTCTAAGATTACTTTCATATATTGCTAAAGTAGCTAGGTGCCATGAGAGGTTTGTTTTATGGTGAGTATTGTTTTCCCCTTGTGTTAAGACCTTGTCCACATGTATTTTTGCCCAAGATATAGGTGTTGAAATCCAGCATACTGTTTTATTCATATAGTTTTGATCTGAGGAGTCTGTCTTGATTAATTTATCCCTCATGATGTTACTAAAAATATTTTCCACCATGGAAGATGAAATTATTTGTGCTTTTAAGAATGATATGGCAGTGATAGGATAGATGTTAAAGTACTTACTTCTTCAAGGTGTACTTTATTATTTGTAGTGTTTTTGTTAAGTGAAACAGTGTCTGTATTGTGATGCTGTGCTTTGCCAATAATTCACAAGTAAACTAACAATGTATTAGTAATTTTTAATGCTTAATTAGTGCATAGCAGCATAGGAAATGTGCATATACAATGTCATTTTCATCACCATTTGGGAGTAATTCACCGATGGATTAGTAAGACATTTTAAGGTTAAATCTTTCTTTATTATGTGGACATAAATAAATAAAATATATAATATATGTATACATGGCTTCTGATGAATGTTCCATACATTTTATTTTATTCAAAAAATAAAATAGTGCTACACAATAGTTATCTTATTTGTCTGGATATGATAATCATCATTATCATACAAGTTTGTTAGTTCAAACTCAGTCATAGAGTAGTTCAGATTAAAATTATTTTAATCTGTAATGTGTTTTAGTATTGTTAACAAAGATATTATGAGTTGTTACCTGATAAAGGGATATATTTCATAAATTGTATTGCTTAACTTCTAGTTGAAGCTATATACATTTTTTATTAAACATTTGTTTAATAGGATGATTTAGTTAAAACAGATTAAAAATAAATTACTTAAATGTTGAAACTATTTATCTTAACTGAATATATTCTTAATAACTCATCCAAATGTTTTAAAACTCTAATAGATAGTTTGTTAGTGAGGCAATTCTGTATTATCTATTGTGACATCCTACTAAAAATTTAACAGTGCCTATGTTTTGCAAACAACTTTTTCAATGATATTGTAAATAAATTTTTATTTGTATCTAGAATGTTAATAAATGTGTTTGTTATTGTTTAAATCTAGTTTTTGTTTTTTTCTATATGTGATTTCTTGGGTCCTGAATCCTTAATTATAACAGAAATCTTGGTAAATCAGATGATCAATTCTCATTCAGATCCAAAATCTCAATGTTTAAAAATGGAAAAATTCATTAAATGTTTCTATTCCAAAGATAGGACTGTAATTAAAAAAAATGAATATTTATTTAATCTTGCTTGGGATTACTTAATCCATTTTTTTCCAGACTGCACATTATTTTATTTATCTTATTAATAAAAAGTACAATAACTAAACTTAACTATTTTAATTGTGTTGTTGATGAGTAATAGGAAGATATAAAAGATACCTTTTCTTTCTATTATTTCGAGTGACATCCTGGGTAAAAGACTATGATTTTTCTAAATTTTATATACTTTTGTTTTATATTATTGTTAAGCAGATTAAACACTTCTTATGTAATTATTATTATTGCTATAATATATTAGGATACATTAGCTTATAAGAGAAGGGTATGTTTCCTATAGTCTATTAGGAAGCCATTCATTTGTTAGCTACACAATACAACAGTATATTCTCCAAAGTTAACAAAACTAGAACCCTGAGATCATTATTTATTATTTCATTAATTATTAATCCATTTGTCTGCAATATAATCCAAAAATTGATGATGTGGCATAAGAAACATGGTTTATTGTACTATTAGAAAAATACATTACATTTCACTCTACAAGAGTAGAGTAGATCAGATATAAGATATTAAAGAAAAGTTATAAAGACTCTATTAGATGTTTCTTCAAGTATAAAATATTTATTGCTCAGAGAATGTATTTTGATGGAGGGAAATGTATGTTTTAAAAGTGTTGCATAGGAATGAGTGAAGTTTTTCTTCTTCCTAATTTATTTATTTACTTTATGAACAATGCATTTATTATTGCTTTGAAAATTTCTTTTATTGTAATGCATGTCTCTGTAGTAAAAAGTAAAAGGTAACTATAATAACAACATTTCACTCTTCTTACACTTTAAAACAAAATATATTTATTTATTCTTTACAGTTTCAACTGTTCCTAGCAGAAATAAAAAAGGAAAGAGGAAGAGAAAGTATTGAAGATTATATTACAATAAAAAAGCACTAACCAGTCACTGAGCTTAGCTGAATCTATTATTAGTATTCATAATATTAGGAGTCTCTCATATATTTACAACCATAAATATTGTTAGCTTCATATTAATATAAATATTCTATTTCCTCTTTATTCGTTTAGATTATGCTGCCCAACTTTAGATGCTAGTATTAATAATGTTTTAGCCCCCCTTTCTCTTTCTTTGGGTTAGAGCATATATATATTCTAAAAATGTCTTATTAAAACAGAATAAGAAGAAAAAAAAGGAAATGAGTCATTGACCAAATTTATTTGTTAAAGTTATTAATAATTTTGTATACTGTAAAAATGTATTTTAAAAATTTAGTGATTAAAATGCATTTCCATTCCTCCTATTCTTTCAGCTATTGATTTATAGAAAAAAACTAAAATCATGTATATTTGCTATATATAATTAGAATATTTAAACAATATGCACAGAAGAAAAAAAAGAAAATTGTTTACGTCAATTAGTCCATTAATTTATTTACTGTATTTATTTTTTTAATTTTTTAAAAATGTATATTATCTTATTCAAAACGGAATTTTAAAAGTATACATTCTAACTTTTTCCAGAATAATAAAATCTGATGATTATGAAAATTTGAAGTGGCTTTTTATAATTTTGCCTAACTAAAAGGGATGCTGATTATCAGAGTCCATATTGTATTATATTCATAAAGATTGAAGTTTTATAATTTTGCCTCATTAAAAAAGTAGTTGAATTATCAATATCTATTTATGCCATAATGTATCATATTTATAAGGACTGTGGTTTTATAATTTTGCCTTATGTCCAGAAAATTTATACCCATACTGTATTATATTCATAAGAACTGTGTTTTTATATCAAACTAATTTGTTTTAATTGTTTTTAACTTTTGGTCATGAAACTTGAAATTTGAATTAAAAAATGAATAAAAAAATGCAAAGGACACAAAAAAATATTATAAATTACAAAAAGAAATAGAAAAATGGAAATGAAAAACCAGTGTTAATAATAATAATTATTGTAAAGACTTTAAATGGAAATGGGCAGGAAATGAATCAAAAAGAAAAGGCAGTGGATTAGAACAATTTTGAAAGCTCAAAAAGGATGAGAAATATTCTTGCAATAATTTAAATTTGAAATGAGATTATTAGATCAAGAAGTTCCCCAAATCTTTATGAAGAAGTATATTATATACCCTTATGAAGAAGTCATGGGAAGTGGTTTTACTATTATGATTGATGAAGATTCCTTATATATTTTGAAGATTTTTGTTACAATATGTATATTCCAAATGCCTATCTGTAATGTGTAATCACATGTCTTAAAGTTTAGCTTTTATAAAAATTGCTTGAAATATTACCCCATATCAAAGTATTTAGCGGTAAAAAATTCAGTAGAGAGTAAGCCTGACTCTTAAATTGGAGTCAAGATTTATACATTCACACAACAAAATCCAGAGTAAAGGTAAAATACACCAAAGATGACAGAAAGGTAAGATCCCAAATCTGACCGAGCTTCAACTCATTCACCAGTACTCCATGATTTGACACCTTATGAATGACATTTCTGAAGTTACACATGAGTCTCAGTTTCTTCTATGATGAACAGGAAAACATGAGACTCAGAAACAGATTACACAAAGACTAACTAGAGGTTTTAAATAGATTAATATGCTAATGATTAACTAAACTAAAGTTACTATTATTTAACTATAATGCACATTCAACATATATACATAATATTAATGGAATCAGAATTTGGATTGCGAGCAAGAAGATATGAAACAAGTTTTATATTTTAAATAGGTTTATTGAACAACAAAATAAATCAAACAAAAATGACAATTATATGGTATTAAATGTGTGGTATCAACTCACCCAGGCGTTACATAGTGGATGAGACTAAATTAACCTAGCGGTCTCATCTTAACATATAAAATAGGTGTACAGGTATATTTGTGCAGTTAATGAAATATATGCCTATAATAATGAATATGCCAAACTTATTTACACTGGTTTGCCCATATTATTAGAGAATAATCTAGCTAAGATGATTACTATATACAGTGCTAAGATGGCTGCTACATATTATAAATAATTAAGCTCAAATAAAATTCAGATTCAGTCTAGTAATGAAAGTTTCGGATTTCAGTCTAAGGATGAATGATTAATTAATAAGGTGGAAGAGACCTGGTTAACTTTAGATCCACATATATATGCTATAGTACTAAATAAAACATTAAGATATAAATTCACAGTGTGAATGAGTAAATTATTTATGGAATTACGCATCAAAATGCATGGCTCCCTAGGACCAGATGGACTTCTATTTCGATAGACTTTATGAAAATGGTCTGGACCCTTGTGTTTCAGTTCTAAAACATATCCATACCCCAACTAAGATGAATGGGAGTGGTCTCTACCACAAACCCATATTAGAAGGTGTAGGAAGACATAATGTACAAAGCATACTTATAAAAACACTCGCATACATAAGTAAAATACAAATATGCATATGTAAAGTTAATTGCACCTAAACAGATAGCCTCTTTCTGTTAAACTAACATAACCCAGCTCTTAAAATAGCACATTAATCATGCTAAGTAAAAGGGCTAAACTAAATTATCAATCTAGTTTAAAATATTGAATCTACATATTAAGTCATAATCTCAGGGGGAGAAAGTATATTTAATGGTATTAATCAATAATGACAATATACTTTAATATTATTTCTAGCTAGCCTATCACTTCTAACTAATAGATATTAACCATCATAATTTATAATAATTCTGACTAGGCAAACCATAAATAAATATAATATAAATCAATGATAATAGTGAGCACAGAGTGATCGGTTATTATTGAAGCCGTACATGTATATATATATATAGCCACATATATGTGTGCTTCATCATTTACTGTTTATTTGACCACAGACCATAAAGTCAACCACAGCAAATGGATATTAAAATAAATAATTAATAATATATGTGTGTATATAATGTTAAAATAAATTGTAAATTATAAAGGAAATTTAAATGTATATAATTTGGAAATTATAGAAAAAGTTTAACGTAAAATAAATTATTTCATTAGCAAATATAGAAAAGTATTGCATCTGCAAATAAAGAAATCAGCTGATGCACAAAATAGATTAAGTAAAATAATTTTAACTTAAGATTCATTAAGAAAAATGAGGTAATATAAAATCATTTGTTTAACAATAGTGTAAAATTGTATGATGCTTTTAAGAGCTGGTAAACAATGGAAGCATTGATAAACTGCAATGAATTAATTAATGTGAAAAAAAAAGTGTTAAAAGGTATAAATACTAAAATTATTCTCTGTTCAAAAAATCATCATTTTCTTATTCTAAAGTCTGGATCGGTTCATAAATGTCTGTACAAATCATGCATGAGTAGAAAAATTCCCCCCCATCGTCCTTGTCCATCCTCAGAGAGAGTCCTAGAGATGAAGCCCAGCAGAAAAACAAAGAATCATGCCTGATAACTGCCTACCCTTGCTACCTGAAAGACCTATTTAAATGGAAACAGGAGCATAGATATTGTATATAGACCATAACAGCCATCAAGAAATAATGACTGCATCATGAGGTCTCTAAAAATGGACTCTTAATTCACCATCCATATATGGTTTAATTCATATCATATATATATATGCGCTTCTGAATAACCAGTAACTTTTTATCTATGTCATTTTTTTTATATATTATGGTTTCACTTAACATATATTTAAAAAAAGTTAAGTTATGTATTCTAATGATCAACTAATTCTGCTTTTATATATATAGTGACATATTGTTAGCATACATATGAAATTAACAATATCTCTTTTTTTTTTGTATTTATTATTTCATTGGTAATATGGAATATATATATGTATCAAGGAGAAGCTAGGACATATTTTAAATAAGTTAAACTTTTTTATTTTATTTTACAACCCGCTATAATAAAAGGCAGACATCATTTCTCAATAATTTGTAAAAATTATTTTGATTTTTTCGAAAGAATTCCCTCCACGTTCTCCAGCAGTTGTTTTTTTATTAAATGTTTTTAAAGGAGAGAGAAAAGAGTATATTGCCACTTAGTTTAACTAAACTCTATTTTCATTTTATAATTAGACTAAGAAAGACATGCATATCATATATATATATGCGTCTATTTAATTTGTCGATTTATATTTTTTAGAAAATCCCGCAATTATTATATGTATATTTAATCAAGACTAAATGCTTATTAAATAAATACTTATTGGCAGACACAGTATATATAAGCATTTGCTATTTAGTATTTGTAATAAAGGCGTACAGTATGATCTTTTTCATATAATTATCTATTCAATATTCATCAAATCTATGTGCATAAATTAATTAAATAACAAAAATTATTGATTAATCAGGCTAAGAATAAATGCTGGTATAATGCCTGTATATAAGTTTATTTTATGACTTTGAAATGAGGGGGGGGGGTATTATTGTATAACAGATTTTCTAGCACAGTAATATATGGAATCATATATATATTAATGTTAATAAGGCTTTACTATTTAAAGTTTGACTGCATTCCCTGTGATGTGTTACTTAGTGCTTATATAGTGTCTCTACATTTCTTTTATTGTATTTTTTTTTCCAAAATACTTCATCCAGCCAGCTCATGGATACTGGACACCATTAGTTGCCTGGAATAGTGAATCCTGTTAAAGGGGCAGTGAGAAGAAAATGGACATTAAGCTATCACAAAACAGTTCATTCCTGAACTCAGGTCACACTCAGGCGAATGAGTTCCTTTTTCAATAATCACTTAGAGATGAAGTAGCTATCCATTGGTCAATTTGACACCATGATGAAGACTTTACTATAGTTTAGAGACACACATTTAAGTAAATATCATAGTCACTGAATCTTACCCTTTTATTTTATAATTATGCCTGTTGATATATGATATGTGTGATGCTATGTAAATCTATTATTAAAGAATCATTGGGATTATATACACCTAGGTCTCTTTTTACGCTGACTTATTTAACACAATTTTGAAGTTATGCGATTCGTGTTTCACTGGAAGTTGATTTCTGATAATGCACTATTACTTTAAATAATAAATTTTGTGCACTTACATTATATTGAAAGTAATAGCACATTATTGGAATTTGACTTTTATCTTAGTAATTTCAATATTTTCCGTGCTTTATAATAGTAAGATTTTATGCAATAATGAAATTAAAATCATGATTTCCACATTTTATGTATACACATATTAAATTTTACAAGATTATAATGTAAATTTGTTCAAACATTGTGCATGTTAATTTTGCATTTTAAATCACATTCTGTTTTTGCTTTTTAAAAAAGAACGTAATCAATTATTATTTTCTTATTAATGACACTAATCATTAACGTGCTCTTAAATTCCAACAAGAGCTAAATGGTTGTATGTCTGGATATCGCAAGTTTCGTAAACAATTAATAAAATCATCGTATCAAAGATTAATTACTAATTACATTGTCACCAGAAAATCATAATAATTAAAACGTGTATAAAGAAATGTAAATTACGGTACTGTAAATTATGCATAAAAATATATTATTTTGAATAAAATTAAATATTATAGTTAAAAAAAGTTTGTCTTGTATCAATTTTTTTCAAATTTGAAATTTTTTATTGGTCATATTTTATTTTCCTTATTTTTTTTTTTGCGCGAATTTTAAAGTAATTTTACGTTGGTGCTTTGCTTTTACATGAATTTTGAACAATCACAGACCACATCCCTCCCTTTTCAATGTAAGTTATGTCTATTTTTGCATGATTTCGTTTGCGCGTGTTTTCTGAGGAACCTATCTATAGCGTAAAACGAGACTCAGGTGTATATATTTTAGTAAAAATGATGCTATGTTCAATTCAGTCTCTGGTTCATTTAGCTAAATTTAAACATGTTAACTTTATTATGTTCTCACACCATAGATTAATTTCTGCACTTCCTCTCTACCTAGTCAAATTTATCACCATGTTTAATAATGCATATAAAATATTTTGTTTTTCTTTTAGTCAAAATCTAAGTACAACTGAATCTTATATACCTACGTGTGTTTTTTCTTGTTATTTGTAAATAATTCCATTAAATGAAACATAAATAACCTTATGTTAACAATAAACTATAATTTATAATAGTAACCAAGTTGTAGATGTTTATTATTGTATATGTGTAAACCTGATCATCATATGCTAGGATTCCTAAGAGTTTTTATGTCTACCTGACCCCCAGGCTGCAATAGAAAATTAACTTTTGTGAGGTTGAGGGAGTGATTCACTTAGTTAGGTTCTAAAAGGGCAGGTGAGGTTTTAACCCATTTACATATGTCTCTGGGTTGGGTTAAAGCAACTATACTTTCTGATCATTACAGTTTTTTGTCTCTGGGTCAGGTTAAAGTAACTATGCTTTCTGACCATTACATTATCCATCAAACAGGATTTTAAAACAGCATTCAAGTATACTAATTAGCATTGATTAAATATTAAAATGGAGATACTAAAATTATCTCTTCTTTAAAAGTTTTCACAATGTTCACAGTTTAGAAATACTTTGCATATTATAACATATAAAATAAATTGGGATAAATAATTAGAACAATGTATATAGGCACAACCATAGTACAAAGGAATTTAGATAATTACTGATTACAGTTAATTTAATTTAGAGAAGTAAATTATATTTATAGAGATAATTTCAGGCAAGATTTATACAGATTTAATTATATTAGTTTAAATAGAATTTGAAGAATAAAATAATGAATGTTCAAATTACATAATATCAGCTGGTTTTAAATATTAAAGTTAAAGATTTAGAAATTGCTTAGAGATCTGCATTTCTTAGAAAGGATATTACCAATCTTTGTTGCAGTTGGTAATTTATGCACATCAGATGGCAGGTGTAATGGCATTCTTGGTCTATGGATAGACTATCTGATTTGAACTATAATCTTCTTGTAGTAATCCATTAGCAGTAAGGTCACCCATCTCTACAACCATGATAATGGGCCCTTAGACATGTAAAATGGGACTAAAGATCAACATCTCTCAGAAAAAGGGCAAATCTAATGCCATTCTACTCTTCCATGTCAAAAATTATGCTGTGTCAAAAATCAAACTGAGACTGGTGGCAATGTTTCTTTAGATTTATACTATATATATTCACAGCTTGAAACATGGTCTATTTATATGATTTTGAGATCCTATAATAATTTGAAAACAAGATAGATTTACAGCTGATACAAAATTGATTTAAACTTTTTGTTTAAATTTTAAACACTTTTAATTTAACTTGGGCCATCTCGATTTCCCAAAGACTTGTCAATAGTTCCAGTTTAAAATTTTGCTCACATGCTATATCAACACAGGTGTGGTGGCATGATTTTTGTTTACAACGATTTTAATTTAAAATTTAGAAGCATTAAAACTTCTAAATAATATTTGTATCATATTGTGCTATATATGAATCATAGTGTTATATGAATCACACATATATACATACAATTTTAAATGTAAAAGTAATAAATTGACTTTTTTTAATGAAAACAAAATATATAATTTAAAAGGATAGATTTTTAAAATAAAATATATCTGCTGTAATATATATAAATCTATGATAGTACAGTTAGTTATTTTCCTATATATTGTAACAGTCAGAATTGTCTATTTTGCTAACACACTGCAGAATTCAAACCCCAAACATGAAACTGAACATTCTAGGAGGGGTTGCCTTCTAGATATACTAAGTTTGAATCTAAAGTCCAAATTTCACAGTGCCACCTCCATGATAACGCATTTGATGCTACTAGTATAACCTGTTACCAGTGCCTGGTGGTCAGGAAGAAACAAAAAGACTCTATACTAAAATAAGTTTGGGTGGCTAATTAATGTCTATGGATGTACAAAATAAATGTATAAAATAGATATATAGACTGAGACAGTGATAGGAATCAATAAAATAGAATCAAAATTAGTTTTAAATGATTTCAAAATTTATTTATATAGAAATATATATATAACGCCACTGTCTGCTGATATGAGACAGGGACACGTATTGAATAATTGTTGGCATTACATTCCAAGAAATGACAAAAAGGTTTTAAAGCAAAATTATATATTCTATCCCTCGGGCTAATAGCATTATGATAATGTGCTTAAAGAGATGGGAACATGTGCAAGGGGCTTTGAGTAATTATAAAAGTTTAATAAAATATTTGATATTACGGGTTATATAATATCTATTGATTTTGAGAATAGCACGGACAACTAAGCAACAAAATGAGGATGTGATCAAGGCATTTATTTGATAATAATAATTAAAGCAGATGGGAGGTCAGTATTGCTAATAATGAATTTATTAAAGTTGGAGGTTGTGATACATTTAAATCATGTATGCTTTGTAAAAACAAATATATAAATAAAACAATAGTGAATATTAGAAATGACTACGGAGGGCATCTTGCCGCTGACCTGTAGGAATGTGGTTGCCATGAACAGCCAAAACTTAGCGACTGGGTGATGACTGCATCTATTTCCCAGGTGTGACATTTGAGTACACATTCTGCCTGGGAAATGCAGAAAACGAAAAGAGAGCGGACTTGGCCGTTTAAAATCCTTGGAAAGAAAATGAAGCGGTCTCAACAACCAATTCATTTACCAGCAATACTAGACTACTGTATATAAAACATACTAAATGGGTTTTACTTGGATTACGAGAAATGCCCAATCAAATTCCCAGAAATTCATTTAAAAGGGTCCGCACATTCTCGACGTCAATGATGAACTTTGTAATTAAAGTAGTACACAGTATTTAAAATAGGAAAATGCATGCTTGTGGGTTTGAAAAGTAAGCATAGGTTTATTTACGCAATCATGCATTTGGGGACACATTTAATCATAGACCTCGCACATACTCTCATATTAGGTTAAAATCAATAAAATGTAATTTTAAACTATTTGATTATTATATATATTAAAGAAGCTTAGAATCGCCCTCGAACGAGTGATTTGCAAGATAATAAAATTGGGAATTTTTATAAATTTAAAATATGCCTTAATAGCAGCATCTTACTTTCAACAAAGGGAATAATTCACTCGGTCAAAGATGATTCTGACACATTATCATAATAAAATAAAAGAAAGCTTAATAAATTGAAAATATTAACCCAAGGATAGAGAGCAAAACTGTTGATTATATTTGAACACGTTAAAGAAGTACATAATAAAGTTATGTGACATAAAAGAAAAACAATTTAAAATAGCTATAGCATTTTAGTTAGGAATCACAAAAGCTCTTGGGTTAATTTGGGGTTACCTCTGCAGAAGCATTTGCAGGTAGATTGATGTTTGGCAAGTTGTATAATTCAGCAGCAAAATCTGAAATTGTTCATATTTTGGCAGCAGCAGCAGTTCCGGGGTTCCTTACATGATAGCTTCCGATGGTCTAGAGCAGCAGCCGGCCATTCCTGAGGGAAATAGCCTCCATGCTGGCTCTACTCTGACATGTCAAGGTTAGCAATTTGTGTGGGTAAACATGGTGAATTAATTTAAAGATGAAAACTCGGCTTCAAATATAAGTTCGCAGGCACATAGCTAAAATCTCAGGAAAATATATTTTGAAGAATATTTTACTAGACTATTTCATCAGCAAATGACCAGAAACATTCCATTAGAAAGTGACCAGAATGGAGAACAAAAGAAAACCCTTCCTTTTATAGTAGAATTGAACAATAGAACTGCCCTGGAGCGTTACAAAAATATATCGGACTTATCAGCTGTAATTAAATCCATCCAAATGTCTAAAGGAATTCAACAAAATTTTAATTAATTTCTATTGTTAACTTCCTTGTCGACATTCGAATTACAAACTAGATTTAATTAAAAATTACTTTTACTAATTAAAGAAAACCTTAAGTGGATATCTGCTGTTTTCTTAGATAATAATTACAACATGAAATAATTAAACTATTGTCCCTCATTTATTTTAACAGAAATATTTGGAATGACTTTTATTAAATTAAAGAAAATGATTTTACTTTTTCAATTGCAATATTTGAATCCATCTACTAAATGAATATGAATTTTATTTTAAATCAAAAATATATTACGACTGTAATATATTTTTGTAAATAGATTCAAACAAAATAACTTTAATTAACAATTTATAATTTTGATATGAGTTTTAAAATGCATATCATAATGTGTGCGCAATTACAACTTATATAACCTACTTTTTAAATAAATCTAAATTATGTGAACAGATACATAATCCATAAAATTTTATTTATTTGGGAATGAATTATACTTATATATAATACGAGCATTGTACTCGTGGTTTCAAATTAGGTGGGATTTTTGGCATATAAGCGTATTGCAGATACACTACAATAGATTGGGGTTCAAACTAAGGTATGAGGGTAGGAAATAGGTGAAATGAAGATCTACAAAGCAGACCTTACTGTTTCAATATATGTGGTACTCATATACAACTGTGTTAATACTTATATACATGTACTCATAGAGGGTTTAATTCCAGGACAGATGGAACTATGGGGGGGGGGGGTGAAACAGATATGAGAGAAAAATATACTGTTTCATATCCCCAAAATTACAATAAAAAATAGAAAAAAATTATTTTACTTATAGTTAATGTAAATTTGGATACAATCATGAACTTATACAATCATTATCAGTAATTAAAATTCAATTCTACCTTGTCAGGCTATTCTTTTCTATTTGGCTGACTTTTTAACTAACCCCACTACTATGATACTTGTAAAATCCCCAAGTAAAACTTTAAAACACTCTAAATGATTAACTATATAATTATGAGTAAAAAAAGCACACACAAAATTTAATATTCATAATGAATATATGATTTGCTTGTAAAAATGGTTGGGGAAGGGACAGATCCACAAATGATCTTAGATCATCCTATTTGAGTTTTATAGATCCACTAATGATTGAAAATAATCTTGTCTAAGTGGGATCTGGGGGTTTATTTATGAAGGGTCTAAGACTGCAGCATTATAGGTCCCTATTAATGTTTCTTTGTAATTCTCACAGTTTTGATCAACTAGGTATGGTTCCTTATGGTGGGAAATACTTGTAATATTCCCTGATGTGTCTATTTTTTAGTCTCTGGATTTGAACCCATAACTGGTTTCCTATTCTAAAGGTGCAGAAATCCTTTCTTTTCTTCTCTTCATAACCATATGCTCCATTTCTCTTTGGCATCATCAATTTTGCTCCTCTAATCAATGGATATTGGTTTCCAATAAACCCTATCCTCTATTCTCACTTTCGCATTTAACCTTTTCCACTTCAATTGATACTTCCTATTCAAAGTATTTGGACATTCTCCACTCTCTCTCCCCCAAACATTTGATTCACTTATGTCCCCTATTTTCAAAGTACAAGGTAGTTCCTTAGTTTTGGGTTCTTCTTTTATACTTAGGATATTTTGTCTATTCTTTTTCTTTCTAGTCAGAAAATCTTGAGAGTTGTGTTTTTCAGAGTCCAAAGTATTCTGCTTACCCATATCTTTTAACCCTAAATCTTTTTGCACATCTTAAGTTTTTTTGTTTCCAAAACATTGTGTTTATTTTTATCTTCATTTAAAATAGCTTGCTTGGTCTCTTCTTCTACATCTAAGGGATTCTGTTTGCCCCTATCTTCCATCTCCACAATATCCTGTCTGCCAATAGTTATTTGGATAAGCTCCATTGGTGGTTTCAAATATGGTTTCAGGGTCTCTTGTTGTGGACAATCATGAACAGGTGGGGTTTGCAACCTCGAAGATTCTATATTGGGTATATTCTCTGGAGGTCCCTCCTGTTTTTTCCTAGCTGCTAAGCTACTTTCCTTATGTTCTTGAACATCGCTCACCATCTCTATACATTCATTGATTACTGTTTTATTGTCCTACATCAAGTTGGCATTCTCTAAAAGATTATGTTTGTGCTTTTCCTTCACATCTAAAATCTTTGGTTTGTCTCTACCTGTGTTTTTAAACATCTTCAGACTGTTTTTCTTCCATCTCTCTACCAGATTCTTTGGTGCCCCTTACTTCTATATCCAGTAAATTCCTTTGATACTCATCTTCTAGATCTAAAATTTTCCTTTGATAACTTTCCTCCAAATCTAAAATCTCAAAGCCTCTACCCCCTTACTTAAATTTTCCCAATGGTTCACAGCTTCCCATTTCTTATCCATCCTTAACTGTTCCTCTCAGAACTCAATTAATACTAGAGGGATTCCTCATCAGCTCCTTTACCATTGGTATCATCCACTCTTCACTGTCTATATTGGTATTAAAAATTTTGGTAACTTTCTAAAAATGATTTTGTAAAAAATGATTCTTCAATCTGACTATATGCCACCTCTCCTGAAAATGGCTCACTCTAGCTTCCCAGTCTCAAGGCTGTTACACCCCTTATCCTAAATCCTCATATCCTTAATTCCTCTTTCCCTCCTAACTCATGCCACCTGCTTTAGTATTTCCTATTTAAAACAAAATTTAACACTAATTAATAATAATATTATATAAAATAAACATTAACCTCGGCACTTCTTATCTCTTTTTCCATTTGAGCTGCATTATTCCTAATAAAAAACACTTATAGATTCATGATTATATTTTGATTTTCTATGCCAAGTTTAATTTTTATTTAGAATGCATATACATATTTTTATTAGCCTTGCTTTACTCATTTCATTGCTTGCATCCAATCCAAAATTCCAAAATTTTAAAGTGATGGGTCCCTTTTTGAGCTTCTTTGTCACCCTCAGGCAGCAGTCATAAGTAGGTAAGAGAATACATTATAAAATATACAATCCTAAATATAACCAAAATACAACCAAAATTTCAAGTCAATATGCACTAAAGGAAACCTAATATTGGGCATTTTGCATAGACTACACTATGTCCTTATGCAAACCATGATAAGCAGAAAGATTTTTTAAAAAATTTGAAATCCATATATATATATATTGTACCGGTCAAAACATGTCGATACATCTAACATGAGCTAGAACTCACAAAATGTATTTCAAATCCAGTCAAGCCTGAGATTTAGGTCAGGGACCATCCTGGATTTGAACCCACTCTCTAAGTGCCAGATCAAATGCCTAATAGATAACATAACAATGATGGCACATAAGAATTTATTTTAACTCCGGCCC
Source organism: Epiperipatus broadwayi (assembly GCA_028023455.1). Classification (NCBI taxonomy): domain Eukaryota; kingdom Metazoa; phylum Onychophora; class Udeonychophora; order Euonychophora; family Peripatidae; genus Epiperipatus; species Epiperipatus broadwayi. The sequence goes on along the minus strand of JAQFVV010000143.1, from coordinate 1,264,012 downwards.
ATTAGCAGAGTGGAGAAGACAATGAGACATCTATTAACTATGATTTAAGTAAAATATGTATATGCATGACTGTACATTTGGAAGTGGAGAAAAAGGAATTCGAACTACTCAAACAAGTTAGGCAACAAAATTTAGTATAATATAATGTCAAATTATTATAAATTATGACTTAATTGTATACATTAGTATGTGCATGAATGAGCAAGCGGTCTACCAAACGATAGATAATTATATATTGTCATTCATGCTATATTTCTCATATGCTCTTTTATTAGCTAAGTAATATATTATAAATAAACACACATCTTTTGTGGGTACAGTATTAAGATGCCAATCAACTATTAGAAAGAATTTACATAAAATTGCTATTAACGCTTTTATATATGGTTCTGAAATGTGGTGACTAACATTATGATTTCGGGGAGCATTCTGGAATTCATTATAGATATAATAGAAACTATTTTCACACCATTACACTCGTGAAAATAAATAAAATACATTTAAAAACATATTAGGTTATATGATAAAATATTTAATGAAAATTCTTTTAATTAGCACTGGTAAGAAGAACACTTTATTTTCCCCAAGGCAAATACTTTTAAATAGATAAATAACAAATTACGACGATGGGATTGTATAACAAAATTAAAATAATATTAGTAATTAATCTAGCTAGTAATATTTGGAATTTATATATATTTTGAGCAGAGTGCAATATTAATATTATTACAGCACTAAAATTAGGTCATAAGCAAAAGAAATAATAATAATATGATGTTTGGGTGGTATTGACATAAGGGCAAAGAGCTAAGAGGAAAAGGTAGTGCTTCTGGACAAAAATGAAGACTAAGACCTCCTTCATGGGCAGTGCTTAGAGAAAAGTGGACAAGGCATGCCGTGGACATCACCGACGTGCAGGCCTTTTATACAAAGAAAGTGGATAGGCATAGCGTGTGCCAAACTTATGGGAATCACCACCAGAGGCCTTTTTATATAAAATAAATGGTCCTGAGGGGGTCAACTATCCTCAGGACAAGGCTTGAGAAGAAATCTATGAGTTCAAACTTGTCGCAACCCCCAGATTAAGAAGCACATATATATGCGAAGATAGGCTAAATGTCAATAATGCAATAATGATAAATGTCACTAATGACATTGAATAAGTTTTACTGCTTTAAAATAAATGACCCTTGTTTGAATGCTATAATTTAAATAATTAATTTGCTATGCCACTAGAATATATATAGAGAGATTTAGATTTCATTTGATAAAATATACATTAAGATTTGACCCCCTCCTTTTCTGCTATTTAAAATAAATCAATCCCAGCTTCGTTGATTTTATAATAACTGGAATATTTAAGTACAGTATTTGATATTTTAAGAGTAAATAAAAAAAGGATTAGCAGTTATACAGAAAACAAAATAGGAAGTCACCCTTTCAGAATTGGATAAATAACATTTATAAAATAAATAAGTTTCAGAGCCTTAATTAGGCTAAGTTCTGAATTCCCCGGATAGAATCCAGAGTTAATAAATAACAAATTTTATATTAAAAACAAACCTAAAATGTTGATTCATAAAAACAATCTGGTGAATGTATTAACCCTTAAACCGCTAATTTTATCATTGGTTGTATCAGATAAAAATCAAATCTTTTAATTGGCCAACTCACAAACTGAAGACAAAGCCTATTGTTAAAACATATTCGCCTATAATATTAAATTCAACTCAGATACATTTATAAAAAGTATATAATTAATTTTTCAGGTCATGAAAAAAACGAAAGTTCTTTCAAAAATAAATTGCTATTTATTTATTCTAAAATATTCAACATCGGCAACATAAAAGTTATAATGTAAACAAAAAGATCGACTTTTACGTTATAGAAAAGTAAATATTTCTTTTTACTACAACTTCAATATTTGGACTAAAATCTTCAATATTTTTCGAAAATAATTTTGTTTTTTTATTATTCTCTCTGAAAATTATGTTTAATTTCCATAAATATTATTTAATAATAATTTAAATCGTATTCGAAATGAAAATCTCAGCGTTTTTCTTTATTTTCTTTGATCAGGCAGTTTCTTTGTTCTTTCCAGCCAATCAGAATGTCTTTTTCGGCTGAGAGCATGCTAAGAACCAATCACAAATAATGTTCCTTCTTTGTTTAGGTTTAAATACGTTTTTTTCTATTTTTTACTTCTAAAATAAATCGGAAGATGTCACCATCGTACAGAACTTTTAAAAACGAATTCAATACGTATTTAACGAATTTTTTCGTATGAAAACGAACTGAGTTAGAGTGATTTCAGATGTCGACGAGGAGCCTCGTCGAGCGCGGGAAAAGGGTTAATTAATAATGCATTATATTTAAAAGGGACGTTAATAACCTGAATTCATAAAGGTTTAGTGAAAAAAATGACAGAAAAGATTTTTAGAAATTAAGCCGCCAGGTTGCTTGAGATTGGCATATTATAATAACTAAAATATATATATATATAATCAAGTAATAAATACATATAAAGCAATGACCGCACCAACATTAAAAAAGTTAGAGCATATGAGAGAGAATTAAATTTATAGAAATTACTTGAGAGCAATTTACATATTAGAAAAGTTACAAAGTTAATAAATAATACATTAGGAGAAATCTTAATAGAGTTTGAGACTAGTTAGACAAGCTGGATTTAGTTTCAATAGTGGCAGTTTAAAATAATTTACCTTGCACCATTTAATAGTCCATTTTTCAAAGTACAGCATTTAATGGATCCATGTGAATTCTTGGTGACAGCCATCTTCTGATCAGCATTCCAAAGTTTCTTTTTTTAGGCTTTTCTTCATTTCAGAGCAGCAGTTAGATGGTACATTAGCAGGAAAAATGACCCACAAAAATCAGAAAGTTGATTGGTGTCTACTCTATCATCATCTTAAATTTCAAATTTGCATGGAGTATTGATGACAACACAGTTCTCTAAGTAGTAGCTAATATGTTGGTGATTTAAAATCTGGTCATTTTATACTCTGCTCAAGTATTTCTGGAATGCTTTAAATTACTTAGTTTTAGCTTAAAATCTAATCTCTGATATTAAAAATTCTTACCTTTTCTTTATCAATTGTTTTTGAAGATGCAACTGTAAGATAATGTCCAAAAATAAATTCAAATCTACTTCCAGATTAGAAATAGATTTGACAAAAATGTTTATAACAAAAGAAAATCATTAATCTTAATCCCCATTTTATTTTAAGTAAAAACTTTAATTAAAAATACCTTCCCCAGCTTAAAACAATATTGTTTCCAACCCTTTAATTATTTTTGGACAATTAACAGTTACATCTTCCATCTTGGATTTTATAAAATATACATTTGAATAGGGAAAACAATTTCAAAAGAAAAACTTTTAAAAATGACATATAATAAAATATTTTAAAAAATCAATATTTTGTTAGTTTAATTTAATAAAAAAGAATTAATAATAAATTTTAAAAAAATGTTACTGAAACATTAAAATTTTGTAACTTAGGCACGCATCTCAAATATATACATAAAATATATATACATGACAAAAGAAGAGAGATGGGATATAGGGTTTAAACACAGATTAGTAGATAGATCCCACTCAATCTTAAGCTAAGATTGACTGCTTCAATATAACCAAAAAAAATCTACACATATATAAACCAAAAAAATTGCTTAAAATGCAGGAAATGTAGGTATGTAATTTGATAGTTTATGTTGTGATGCCATAATTGGGGGAAAAAAATTACGTATATATATTGTAACTTTTCACTTAGCCATATAGAGATGTAGATGGATAGGGAGTGGCAGAGTGATATATGTGTAATAATGCATTCACCAGGGCAGCAAATTGTAACTATATCAATTAGCTACTATGCCAACTTGAGATCATCATCACCTGACAAATTGTAAGTACATGAGAAAAGAAAATTAAATTTTCAATAAAAAAACAACAATAATAATAATTTAAGTTATAAATAATATGTTTAGTTCTAGTTTTTGAACTCAGTAATTATTATATAAATGAATTATGTGACAAATTATTAAAAACTGAAAGCAACTTTTCTCCACAGACTTATACATAAGTCATATGAATCCAACACAGCTATATGATCTCTCATGGCAGCTACAACAATTCCAGTTCTTAATTTTTTATGTTTAAATTGATGGGAATGGCTTGATAATCTATGCAGAGAACCTTGAAAATCAGACTCACAAGAAATATTAAAAAATCTTATTATCAAAATAAAAAAAGATGAGTCTTCACTCAACCCTCTCCCAACATATTAATTATCTCCTTGTTCTCCACATAGACCCCTCCCAAGTTACAGTTAATTTTTTTTAAGTGTTTATGTTTACATTTTTCCCATCACATCTCTACCACGAACATGACTCAACACATTGGAGGGGAATATACAAAATTTATCACATCAATAAATTCTTTATTGTTATATCCAGCAATGATAACCTCGTCACTTAAAATTTTCTGATTGTAAAACCTCTCACTCTCAGGGTCTTGATTTGTAGTGAGGAGCTTCAAATAATCACTTTCAAATTTATTGCAGGCCACAGAACACTATCCCAGCAAACTTAAGTAGAATAGGCATACACTCATTCTGAAAGCTAATGTCTACTCTTAACTAAGGATAATAATCCTAAATCACAATAATAAATGTTAGCAACTACAAAACTATTATTTAAATGAAATATTTATTTACAATAATTTTGACCAGATCCCTAGTGACTGCAATGCATTCAAATATCAGGAGTGAAAAAGGGATTTGATGTTCACTCATGATATTAATCATTATGCAATAAACTTGATAAACTAAAGATTAAATTTAAAATTAAAATTATTCTCTTAGTTGTTTGCCATATGATCATTATAATCTCAAATATAAATGAATGTTTCATCAGATTAATTCTTAAGTTTCAACAAATAAATAATAGAAAAATTATTCATTTAGTAGTAATATTTAATAAAGATATTTCATGACACATCAGTACTGGAAATCATGGAATATTCTCTATGTTAGATTAAATCAATGGATACCCAAGTATTAAGACACAACAACAAAGTTTAAATTCAAAACAAAATATTTATTAACATATGAACAATAAATACTGCAAGATAAAACACAAACATCATAGCGATCCAATAGCAAACAAAAATACGAAATAATAATTACAAAATATATTTAGAATGGATCTACAATAGCTATGGGGTAAAAGTCTTTCAGAGCCCATCCCATTTTGGATAGAACCCTCATCCCAACAGTGATACTCATATACTAGTATTGGGGACAAATAACTATTATACTATAGGCAATTCAATAAACTATTTTGACCCGCAGTATATTATTTTAACATTATTTTTCTAGCTGAAGCAGCACTTCATCAATACGAAAATTATGATTACTATAATTATTATTATTTTGCTACTTAAGCTTATAACTAATTTTATGAGGTATTACTCTCATAAACTTAGTGCTCTTCTCTTTTTTAATTATATAATAGTTTAAGAGGTTATATTCATGCACACACACTTGTATTTTATACCATGGCCCCAACATGAGTTTTCTACCATTGCCTTTCCAGTCGACTTGTGACTTGCTTCAGCATGAACCAGATATGATGCACGTTGCTTGTCTGAGTTCAAATTATTAATCTTAAATTTAAAATAATTATCAGTTCATAACATGCTGCGAGATAAGCTCAGCTACACAATACCTCAATTTCTGAAATATGATTTTACATGTAATTCCTTAAAGCAAAAAATGAGTCTTAACTAACACACCATGACCTAGCAAAACAGTAATAATATTTCATACAATCCTGGGTAGTAATAATAATAATACTTTCACAAGAGAAAAATAAATCAATAAATAACATCTTGATGAAAGAATAAACATAAGGGTGCCTTCTACCTGAGGCTATAAGATATGTGAGAAGCTTGTCACTGCACATATAAAAGAGAGTTTGCTAAATCACCACATACAACAAACGTATAAAAATATTTATTTTTTTATGAAGCAAACTAATAATAATGGAACTGGAAATATATCCTCTCCTGAATACCTTCAAATTTAAATGTATCTAATTGTGAGAGGTCTATGCTCCATCTCAGCCTTTGAAGTGGTCAGAACTACACTCACCTCAAATAAACAAAGACCATTTGCATTCTCACTGTACATAAGAGTATCATATTATTGATGCATGAACTGATAATTATAAAATTAGTCTATTACAACTTAAGAATAAAATTTTATTTAAATGTTAACTCTATAGACTGAGAAATGGGCATCATTTACTTTAAACACATATCTTAATTAACTCATTCTCCAGAGCATAGCAATCAAATAATTAAAAATATATGTGAATTAAGTAAACATGAAAATATACATTTAAAACTATTGGCATATTAATATTTTGAAACCCCCCTCCATACTTCACATCCTCACTAGCATTTCATAATAAAATAAAATATGGGCTCAAGCAATTAAGTAATGAATAAATTATATTTTTTATCCTAACCTGAGTTTAATACTGGGTCAATATTATAATGTTTAATTAAGAATACATATTAAACATACGTATTAAACATATAGCATAACAATAAATATAATAAATAAAATGTTACTTAGTCTTTTTTTAGCACACTGCATCATTTATGATTGTCCTCCATTGGACAGTTTAAAGTTTATCCATATCAGAACACACACATATATTATCCTAAATGAAAAGATACGTGGCCATAGCATAGTGACTTCGAAGTTATTCAAATTGCAACTTTTATTTTAGTAAAAGAATTTAAAGATGCACATTTTAAACAAGTAGCTACATTAATTATCAGGATCCTGACTCATTTATTAGTTCATTATGGAAATTTATATCTTTGCAATATCACTTATTTGATAGTAAATTATTTGTAGAGTTTAGTTTTTCCTGCTCTATGAATTAAATCATCCCTTAGATTCTTCTTTTCAATGTTAAAATTCTACCATTCATTCAGATTTACCACTTAAAACAGATGCTCGCTATGGTAAATTTAAAGAATCATTCAGCAATCGTTTATTTAATATTTCTTTAATTTTTAATTCTACTCTGTCTTTTCTGCTAAAGTTTTTTTCTCATGAGAATGCAAAAGTTTTCTTTGATGATAATAATTAAAAACAATAAACTACAGCTTAGATTTTATTTTGTCTTCCAATGCATATAACACAAATGCACAATCACAGCAATTGTACTCCTTTCAGTCTCTTCCTACATTTGATTAAAAATATCCATTCAAATATTATAAGCAAAATATGTATGACAGAACAAATAGCAATAAAAGTTTGTACCTGGAAGATCTTGTGGTGGCAAGATTGGACTATCTGGGCTATACACATTGAACTAAGCATGATTTATTAATTTTGTTGTGCTGGCAAATTTTGACTATAATTGACTTCTGAAGTAATCTAGTCTGCCCACTTAATTATTTAGTGACACATTTTATAATGAAACTATACATTTAAATTATTTATAATTCAGATGATGATGATGAAGCAGCAAACTTACTATATGTTCACATAACAAAATTTTTTTTAGAGAAGACCACAACCCAATGTGTTATCCCCTTTTATAAACTCTGCTTGTCCATCATTCTCTGACTTACCTACATAATCTTTGACTTTTGGTACTAAGTGTTAATTGGTTCATCAAATATAATTTTGACACTAATTATTCACAACTCGGCCTTATCCCACCTGTGCACTTGAGATATTTTTTCTGCTCTTAGTAAAAAAAATATGTCAGAAAAAATTGAAAAAAAATTTTTCAATAAAAAAATAGACTAAAATTTTGATTTAAGATTTATGAATGAAGACAATTATTAATTTATTCAAAACTAATATAAAATAATTGTTCTTTCAGTTTCCTTTCTAATGATATATTGCATGATATATAAAATCTTGGAATTATTTATATAATTATTATGCAGACTAAGACTCACATTTCAACATTTTCTGACATTTTTCTTTGTCTCACAAATCAACATAAAATATATGATTAAATGATTATTACTTATCAAAAAATGATAAATTTGACTCCATTTGATAGATATTTTTGTTTATTACTGAAAGAAATTTAAATGTTCACATTTTGTTTCTGTAAATATTAAAAAACATGTCATCATTTCTAAAAAGATTATTTTCAGTTTACAAAATCAATAAAATATTTCTTGTTTCTTATTATTTTTAAAAATCCAAATGAATATTTATTTATTTCTCTTATATCTAACAAATTATGCTTTAAAAGTTAAAATTTTTTGAATATTTATTGCAAAATTGCAATATTTTCATACTCATAAGTATAAGTAGATTGCTTACATAAAAGCTAATCTTGTAAATTGTTTCAGACCATATTTACATTCTCTGCTAATATAATATTATATTTTTAAAGATGAAATATTTCAAGTCAAAATAAGTTATTAATAATTTATATTTCTTGATAGCTAATAAATATAGTGTAAATTATTGTAAAAAAAAAATAATCTAAAACCGTAATAAATTTGCAAATAAACATGTTTTGGTCATTGGAACTATTTTCTTTAAACAATGTTACCAAACACCAAATGTTTTACAGCCTTGTTAACAGACAATGGCTGAACATGTTGGGTAGAGTATATGTCTATCGTAAGAGTGGAATTTTTGAATTTCCTGCGATCTACTGTAAATTTTTTAACAAAAATTCTATATAATAAAATATAGCATTTTACACACTTTTTCACATATAATACTTATAAAAAAATTCACCAGGGATGAATTGGTCAAAAAAATTAAATAATTCATGACAAGCAATCAGGGGGTTAAAATTCCACACATCATGCACACACATTTATTAATAATCTTTTAGCTGTCTAGTCATAGCAAATTTTAAATAACATTAAACCTATTTCATAGTTTTTTGAAACTTTCTAGCTATCCCCCCTTAATTCAATATTAAACAATCACTATAATAAGCAAGTTAAATTTCCTAACTATTATATTCAACTTTCATTTTTAAAAAAATATCATTTGTCTAATTTAACACTTAAACTTTTATAAATAAACAGATTCAAAGTTTTGCTTTGCGTGAGAGCCAAATCCCCCCCCCTTCCACACACAATACACTTATACATTATACATTTTAATAAACTACAGACATAATTTGATTTATATGTTGCACAACTGCTAAGTGAAAATTTAATTCCTTAAAATATTTATATATTCCGATTTTATTTAATGTAAAACTCCAATGGAAAAAAAAAATTTTTTTTCAGACTATTTATAACCAGCATTACTCATAGTTCATCGACCTTAGGTTTCTCTAGAAGAAACTAAAGGTCACTATATATATATACAAAATTATCATGCACCAATGTACCACATAAAAAAATAATCTGCTCATTGTTGTGATAGAAGTAATCAAGTCTCCACATTGTGACACTATAATCAGAAAAAAAAATTAACCTATATAATGGTCAGATTTGTACATTCACATAACAAAATCCAGAGTCCGGGTAAAATACATTAAAGCTGACCAAAAGGAGATGGTGAGATCCCAAATCCAACTAACTTCAACTCATTCACCCATTCTCCACAATTTAGCACCCTATGAATGACATTTCTAAGGTTACATATGGGTTTCAATTTCTTTTATGAGCCAGATCCAAACAGGGAGAAACTTGAGACTCAGAAACAGACTACATAAAGACTAACTAGAGGTCTTAAATAAATTAAAGTTACTAACATTTAACTATAATGCATATTCAACACACACACGCACACACATATATAATATTAATGAAATCAGAATTTGGGTTGTGAGTAAGATATGAAACAAATTATATATTTTAAATATTATATGTATATATTTTTCATATTTTAAATATGTTTATTAAACAACAAAATAAATCAAATAAAAATGACAAATATATAGTATTAAATGTGATGGATCAATGCACACAGATGTTACATAGTGTATGAGATTAAATTAACACAGCAGTCTCATCTTAACATAAAATGCAGTTAATGAAATATATGCCTATAATAATGAATATTCAAACCTATGTACACTGGTTTGCCCATGTTACGAGTCAATAATCTAACCAAAATGATTACTATATACAGCACTAACATGGCTGCTACATATTATGCTTGAGCAAATAATTAAGCTCAAGTAAAATTCAGATTCAGTCTAGTAACCAAAGATTCAGTTTTCAGTCTAAAGCTGAATGGTTAATTAATAAAGGGGGAAAGGTCTGTTTACCTTATGCTATGGTACTAAATAAAACATTAAGAAATAAATTTGTGGTGCGAGTGAGTAATTATTATCAGAATTCTGCATCAAAATGCACAGTTCCCTAGGACTGGATGACCTGCTACAATTAATATATGAACACATCACATTCAGGAACTCAAATAGGCTTTATAAAAATGGTCTGGACCCTCATGTTTCAGTTCTAAAAGATATCCATACCCAAACTAAGCAGGATGGGAGTGGCCTCCACCACAAACCCATCAGAAAGTGTAGTAAGACATAATGTATAAAGCATAGTTTGTAAAAACACACTCACAATGCATAGGTAAAATATAAATATGTATATGTAAAATTAATTGTGCCTAAACAGATAGCCTCTATCTGCTAAACTAACACAACCCAATTCTTAAAATAGCATATTAATCATGCTAAGTAAAAGGGCTCAATTAAATAATCAATCTATCTTAAATATTGAATCTACTTATAAAATCATAATCTAAAGGGGGGGGGGTATATTTAATGGGAATTAATCAATATCAACAATATATTTTAATATCATCTCTAGCTAGCCTATCATTTCTAACTAACAGGTATTAACAATCATAATTTATAATAACTCTGACTAGGCAAACCATAAAGAAATATAATATAAATCAAAGATGATAACAAGAGCAGAGCAATCGCTTATTATCTAACATAACAGGATTTCAAAACAATATTCAAGTATGCTAAGTAGCATTGATTAAATATTAAAATGGAGATACTAAAATTATCTCTTTTTTAAAAGTTTAAATATTGACAGAATTATGGAACAAAAAATATACTTCTAATGATGCATTAAATGAATTTCTTTTTCTAGATACAACAATAAAGTTAGCTGAATTTGATCTTTCTAGATGTTCATCCCATCAATAGATTTTGGACTATCATAGATAATTTAACATCTTTTGACTTATGTAATGAAATCAACACAAACTATTAACAGTATTAACTAGAAATAGTCAACACTGTCAAATCTTAGCATTGAATAGCAGTAATGAAGGATCTAATAAAACAACTAGTAAATTTATCTTCAGGTTGGAATCTTTACATATTCTTTATAATATTTATTAATAGTCATATAAATAAATAAAACTATCTGCTAAAGAAAGTGTTTAAATCATTGGTATTTGGCATTCAATTTAAGATATTATTTTCAAATAATTTTTAAAAAAAATTAAAACATATTTATTATTTTAGTCATCTGCAATACAATTGCAGAAAATTCATTCCCCTTTGCCTCAAATATCCCTTTAAAAAAATAAATAAATGAAATAAAATTCAAAATAATTTTAACAAAAATAAATTTTAAAAATTATTAAAAACTAATACTTTATAAAAGTTCCTACTGAGAATTCTCTTCTGATATGTGTGCGTACATACATGTGTATGCAAATTATTTGATTAAATTTAAATGCAAATTATATTAAATTGTGGCATTATATTTGCAGGAAAAATCATTAAAATCTAAACACATAGAAGAAATTAAATATATATTATTTATGATTAAAATCAAATAAAAAGCTTCTTTTTTAATTACTAAATATATTTATATGCTTTATAAATAGAATTTAACAGCCACTGGCATGTGCCAAATGTGGACAAATGTAACTGTGAACCACATGCTTAATAACTTCAAAATCTATAAATCCTATGGCAGACTATGAATCTATCTCCTGATTAGAAAAATTTCTACAGATTCTTTTATAAATAATAATAATCAAATGATTTAGTTCATAGGAATTTGTAAGAAGCTCAAGCATTGGAAATAACAAAATTGACCACAATCTATGAAACTTGGGCTCCATAATTTGTATCTCTAAGGACTACTGCACCAAATTATTCAGTGCAATATTCTTTTATATTTTATTAAGCTTCCAAAAAATACATAAGCTAAATAAATAAAAATCACAATGTACATATTTGCACATTTCTCTAATAATACTGTTGTTAACCTTTTATGTACATGTTTTTCTATGATTCCTAATGATCTTACATTCGAATCCTTTTAGAATATATACATTCATGTTTTTTCCACACAAATTTTTTGTTTTAAAAAAAACCTTGTTAATGCTATATTAATCCAATTTATCTCACATATGAACAATGTTGTTTACCTAATCTAATGGAAAAAATAAAATTGCCATCTTTCTATTATTATACTTCTATGGGAAACTAGGTTAATATATATTTCATGGAATATTTACTTTCATACTTTCAAATATTTATAATCTGTCGCAGTTCATATATCACAGACATATTAATCATATCAAATCTAACAAAATTATGATCCACTAGACCTTTTCATGTTATAAAACCTTTCTTAAACATAAGGATTGCACTAAGCTTTAATGTTAACTGTTGTTCCAAAAACTATCTAATGTTTACCACATTATCAAATTATATGATAATTTTTTGATCCACCCCAAAAATTGTATATGATTGGATCACTCCGATTCATTATCATAAATTTATTGTTATATATAAATATATGAGGATGTGTGCATCTGCTTATAACTTTGTGTTAGGTGTATTTGAAGTGTAGATTGAGTGACAAAGATAATTACAGTAATTACAACTTCAAGAAGATTTAATATTTCCTTTATTAATATGTAGTTAAGAAATTGTTGTTACTCATTTTAGGCATTTAATATTCAGTTGAAAACCCTTTTACCATTCTCATACTATTTTTAAAAATGACATGAAAATGTCCAAAGGAAATATGTGGCTTCATTTAACTATAATTATTTCTCCTTATACCTAACTTCTTAGTCTATACTACACAAATTAAATATGTTTATAAATTGGCTGCAAAAATAGATTTTGTTATTACCTGAAAAAAGATGTTTTAATCATTGTATTGAGAACATACGAAAGTGAAACAGAAAAAACTCCAATCCTACACTCCATGTATTTTTATCATTGCATAGAGAATTTATTGGCATTTGTATATCTGAAAAATCTAAAATATTTTTATTTTTCTTCCCAGTCATCTAATGGTTTCTGAAACATTGTTTAAATCTTTTTGCTATCATCATTTTCAATCATTCTCAATTCATTGCAGGATGACAATCTCTCTAAATTTAATGAAGTTACTCTAATTCCTAATTTTCTTCTCCACAACATTCTAGCAAACTTTCTTATGTTATTAATCCATTTCTCATGTGGTTTCATTCTAGATCTTTTACAATTTCTTAGTTAATTTAAAACTTTGAGTGACCATTTGCAATTATTTCTTCTAGAAATTTATTTAGTTCATCTCACACCAGTCTCTTAATTCTTTCAATGATTTCAGTGACATTTGTTTATTTTTGTGCCCATTTATTTCATTTTCAATCCTTTGTTGTTACTCTTAATAAACATCGCCAAATACTTTATGCATAGTTTAAAAATTCTGTATTGCCCTTCTGTTAAGTATTCAATCTCAGATTCCTAAGTAAAAACTAGTAAAGGACATCTATTAAAACTCCAAATTCCCTTTTAATATTATTTTTATCAAATTCATTCCATCCAAGTTTAATTCTATAATTAATTTCATCCATTATATTTCAATCTACATTAATAATTTGATTAAGATATTTATAATTGTTTAACATCTTCTAATTTATAATTATTGTTTTTTCTCTCTGAGAAAATTCATTGAACATTACCATAATCTTTTTAGCATTTGTCTTTAGTCTTATTTTCTTATTTTAATCTGATAACTCTTGCATAATTTCTTAAAGCTCTGAGAAATTATTTGCAAAATCAACTACATCATCTGCAAAATCAACTACATCATCTGCAAAATGTAGATACTGTGTCAAGCATTGTTAGCCGAGAGGTCATCACAGCCACCTTATAAGCAAGTAGTTGGTTGCAGATGGTTGTGGGTTTGTGTCCCAGCCAATGCTATGACATATGAAAAAAAATGTAGATACTTTTATTCCCTTAGCTTTCATTTTAATCCATGAAATATTTTTTATAAAACTGCAGTAAAATATTTTGCAGATATAGAATAACCCTGGCATACACCTTTCTCACTCAATATTAATCTTCTTATTATCAGCATTTAATATAATCATTTATGTAGCATTTTAATAAATATTCTTCAGAATGTGACAATATCCCAGATCTACATTCCAACAGTTCAATGCTGTAATCATTGTAGTAATGCTTATACAATCAAATGGCTTTTCATAATCTACAAATTTAAAAAAACAACAACTCATATTTATTGGACTTTATTAATAATTTTTGCTATATATATGTATATTCAAATGTTATTTTCATCTCAATGCATCTTTTATCTATTTTATATATATAAAAAAGCAAGTCATATATAATATGACATTACTTTTATAAGCTGTATTTACAAAAATGTAATACAGAGAATGTACCAATAGCTCAAACAAGCTCTTAATTGATAAGTGTGGTATAAGAAAATATTTAAAATTTCTATCCAGAACCTTCCCATCTCCAGACCAACTGGTTTTGAAGCTTATGGCTCACATCAGTAGAGAGATAAAATATTCAGACACTAGATCTAAAATATCAACTCAAAACCCATCACTTATTTCATACGTATATTTAAGTAGAAACTCGGAAATTTTTCGGACATGAAAATGTTTTTAAATCCAGGTATCTAACTTAAATAGCTATATGGGACTGAACTAAATTCAGATCTACCATATTTTAATAGCCTCAGCATAGCCAAAGCCTTAAAGGTAAAATAATAATAATAATCATCATCATCATCATCATCATCATCATCATAATAATAATAATAATAATAATAATAATAATAATAATAATAATAATAATAATAATAATAATAATAATAATAATAATAATAATAATAATAATAAAAGCAAGTCATATATAACATGACATTACTTTTATAAGCTTGTATTTACAAAAATGTAATACTGAGAGAGTACCAATAGCTCAAACAAGCTCTTAATTGGTAAGTGTGGTATGAAGATGGGAAGATTCTGGATAGAGATTTTAAATATTTTCTCATACCACACTTATCACTTAAGAGCTTGTTTGAGCTATTGGTATGCTCTCTGTATTACATTTTTGTAAATACAAGCTTATAAAAGTAATGTCATGTTATAAATGACTTGCTTTTTATTATTATTATAATTTTACCTTTAAGGCTTTGGCTATGCTGAGACTATTAAAATATGGTAGATCTGAATTTAGTTCAGTCCTATATAGCTATGTAAGTTAAATAGCTGGATTTAAAGACATTTTCATGTCCGAAAATTTCAGAGTTTCTACTTAAATATACATATGAAATAAGTGCTGGGTTTTGAATTGATATTTTAGATCTAGTGTCTGAATATTCTAGCTCTCCATTGACATAAGCCATAAGATTGAAAACAGTTGGTCTGGAGATGGGAAGGTTCTGGATAGAGATTTTAAATATTTTCTCATACCGCACTTATCGATTAAGAGCTTGTTTGAGCTATTGCTATGCCCTCTGTATTATATATATTGTAATAATATATTTAGCTCATAAGGGTTAAATATAATTTATAATAATTGTAAAAAAAATTTTTTAATTTAAATAAATATAACTCTATTATAAATAGACTTTATTATTATTAAGCTATATAAGGTCTTAAAAAGTATTCTAATTTATTAATAAAATAATTTGCTAAATATACTTGGATAATGATTTGCTAAGATAATGTCAATTAACTTATTTAACATTTGCTTAAAAATCTAAATTTGTTAGTTTAAACCTAGATAAAAGTTAAAGTGTTCTGTGTTTTAAATTGGTAACAGTAAATAAAGTTTTTATTGCTATTTGTAAAGTATGGTTTATTAATTTGTGTTAAAGTTTCTATTTTTTTTTTTTATCAAAATAAAATATTTTCAAAATAATATTTCATAAAGTATTAGTTAATGTAATATCTGTTTAAAGTTCATTAAGCTTAAAGATAATTTGTTTGGAATATGTTTTAGCCTAAATAAGTTTTAGTAGATAAAGTTTAATTTATAACTTTTAAATATTGATTATTTCTTGGTATACATATGTGTGCAAGTGTTTGTGCATATATGTTGAAAGATTGAGAAGTTTAAAAAGGGATTATTAACAGTAATATATTTTATAAAAAGGGTACTTTAAATAAGAACAATCTTAAACTTAAAATAAAAAGGAGAGTTTATTTTGAGTCAAATATGTTTGATTTAAAGTAAGTAAATAATTTTTATTAAAGTTAAATAAATGTTTATTAATGTATTCATTATTAGACTAGACATCGTGTGTTTAGACAGCTTAAATAGTAAGTTCAAGGTTAATTCTACAAATAAACAACTTTGCAATTAAAAAAGATTAAAAGTCTGCTAATGTTAAAAATCCTACCTAATACTTTGATTTGGTTATTGAATTATATTATGTGACCAACTCTGCAGTAAAATAGCTAACACATATACTTTTGAAAAGCAAAAACTGGAAAATAAAAGTTATTATTAACAGAACATCTTTATTATTTTACTTAATCAGTTTTAAAAAAGTTTTTGGTTCATTTTAAATTGCTTATTATTTTTATCAGTTTAAATGTCAGGGTGAGAAGTTAAAATTATCAAAGTGGGACTGTTTGACTGTATATGTCCACCTGTTCATAAAATACTAAATCACTGGAAGATGCAAAAACTATATTATTTTTTGAAGGAAATCATAAAGCATTTTGAATAGAAAAAAGTTATTGGAAACCAATAAAATGTTAGTATATGTGTATGTTTATTTTTGCCTTATTTATTCAGTTAATTCAAACTTTTAGTTATTAAATCATTCAATTAACATTTTATTATAACTTCCAAATTTATTACTTATGCTAATTCTAATTATTAACATTATTACTTATTATATTTTGATAAAGTTCTGATCTTAAAATAAATAATTCATGTGGACAATTTAATTAATAAAAAACAATTACTTTTAACTTATTTTTGAAAACCATTCTATCTTCATCATACTAGAAGAACTGCAATGATGTGTTATTTTAAAATTATTGCTAGTTTTAAAAACAAGGTAAAATATGATAATTTTAAACTGCTTTATATAATTCTAAGGAATGAAAATATCATCCAGATTGACTTTAAATATTTTAGAAAAAACTTCGTTTATTTTTTTTTCTGCTAATACAAGCAAAATAATATTCTTTTATTATAATTTATTCATCTAGTATTCATCTACCTATTTATTAAAAGTATATTTTTATTGCCTTACTAAAGAAGAAGTAATTCAAATTCACTTCATGCTTTAATTATTAACAAAATAATATGCAACTTTATACTCAAACTGTTTGTTGCTGGTTTATTGTAGGCCTTACTACACCTGTTCTCAGCTCATTTTACTTTAAGTTTATATTTTAATTGCAGATGGCCACTGTCAAAAAATCCCTGCTCTGAATTGTTTGTATGCATATTTATTTTATCTACAGTAGAGAAAAACTGTGTTTTATTATATTTTTCTAAAGAAAATAATAAAAGGACTCTTCAATTAAAAGGGTTAATTTTATTTTAAAAATGAAAGAACTTTTGATCCTTAACTTAAAAATGGGTAAACAAATGTAGCATATATGTATTTGTTTTTACAAATTTGATATATGATTCTTAATTATAGTTTTATAACTTATGCAATTGTAGTTTTATAACTTATGCATATTTTATTATTTATGATATTATAATGTATATCTATGACGATTTACACACATTAACTGAATTGGTAAGAAAACATCTAGATAAAAAGGTTTTATTTTAAGAACATAAATTATTAAAGTTCTCTGAATTATTATTATTATAGTTACGCAGGGTAAAACCACTTTTTATATTCGACATATGAATATGAATGGGATGTATGGAAGTCGGTTCGGTGTGTAATGTTAAATATCTTATAAAATTTTAATCTTTGACATTGTTATGCAATCATTGTATGTCACTTTACATATAATACATATATAAAAATGTTATGCTAATGAATGGGTGTGCGAGTTGATTATTTATTTATTAGTGTTGTTACTAAATTCATGCCTTGAGTGGTTATTAATTGGTAGGCTGCTTGAAGCCAAGTATCAATTTAGGCATTTTTATGTAGATATTTTATTGCCAGTGTATAACTTAAGCCCTGCTATGAGAGAGAGTGTGGCTTATTTGCTTTTGCACTGCCAGGTCAAGTTATTAGGTGTTCATTCATAAGCTCTTTTATGAGAGAAAATATGGCCTACTTGCTTCCACACTGCCAGGCCAAGTTACTAGATGCCTTTTCATAAATTTTCCATCCACTTTTCCTATAACTTAATATTAGTGTGTATTTTAGTATGTGAGAACATGAGATTATTTTATTAGCTCTACTACAGTTTAATTTTAAGTATATTAATGTAATTGGAAATAATAAGCTAACTTATTTTCCCACCCTTCATAGATATTAATATAGTTATGTTGTTTTAACTATTTTGCAAAATATTAAGCTATCTTTAGAATTCCATGAGAAGTACATTTCTACACTAATTTTTGGCATACTAGTGACTTGGATATAGGCATATATTTGTGTTATTTTATTCCATGTACATAAAATGTTAGAACTTCTTGAGTAATATAAATGCTATTATTATAATTTTGTAGGAATGTTTCAGAAGGGAATGTTCATTTCAAAGTATACTAATATTTCTGTTAATAGAATTTATTAGATTAAAATTAATGCTTATTGTAAATATTTATTGTATTAAATATTATTCTTACTTTGTAAATAAATATTTTTTCTATTTGTTAAAGACATTTCTGTTTTTGGTGCTAATATCTTATTCATTTATCCAGAAAATCTAATTTAATAAAATTTTATCAGTCATTATTTTAAAAGAGTTCATTTAAAAAGCCACATTAAAAATTATTTATTTTATTTATCATTTTTTAACATCTGCATTGTAATAAGATACATATGTTGATTTGAGTTTATTTCAAGTGTATTTTGTAATGTGGTGGGTAGCATAAAAATTACCGTTTTTATCTGCTATATTATTTTATTTTAATATTTGATACAAGTTCATATTAGAAGGCAATAGAATTAGATATATTGATAGGTGTTATAAGTTAAATACTTATATAAGAAGAAAATTTTAAATATTCACATAATATTGTGTTTATTTAAAGTGTTTAGATACTTGATTATTTCATATTTATATTTTTGTATTGCCTAGGAAGCAAGATATTACATGATAAAGTCATAAGAAGAAAAGAAAATATTCAATGTATAATTTAAATTGTTAATTACATGTAAAAGTCATAAAATATTTATTACAATGATTATTTTTCTTGTATCAAGTACATGAGTAAAACCTGAGATATGAGTAGAGTATGACCCTTGAACCTGAGATTAAATAAGAACTTGAGCCAAGATTTAAATATAAGAACCTGAAATTTTAATATTAGAAGTTGTATGATATTTTGTCTATATATGGGAACTCATTCTCTGTGGTGTAAATCCGTAGCTATTATGGTTCCACATTTGCAAGGTTACAAGGGTTGTTTCTAGCAATCAACATGGTGTCTTTTTGATCTCTATTCCACTCTCATTCTTAATATTGCAATATATATATATGTATCTAAATGTATGTGAATGCATTTTTTATAATTACATTGATAAAAGACAAAAGGAAATTATTGGTGTGCATATTCTGGGAACTGGAAGGGTAGCAGTTAGATATTGGTCAGTGTATAAAGACAAGGGTATTGAAAATCTCCAGATTAAAAACTGAAACTGTTTGATGATCATTTTTTGATTGTTGATCTACAACTATAGACAGATTTCAAAAGAGAGACTGAAAGTATTTTAATAGTAACATTTCAATATTAAGTCGAACATTGCTGGATGTTGAAAAAAATGTAAAAATGCAAATAATTTAAAAATAAATATGTACTTTGCTATAAAAGCATAAAAACTGAAAGCAAAATGGATACACTATCAATGACAGGTGCAAAAATAATATTATAAAGGTTAGTTATTCACATTACTAGAAAATATTAAATTCAAATATGCTTCAATAATTTTTTTATTTTAATTATAAAGTAGAGAATTTTTAGATAAATGCACAAAATACTTTTATAGACCAAGGTGCATTTAAAATTGTCCTGAAAGATTTTAATACTACAAATTGAAACTTTTTAAAAAATGAATATGTTACAGGTAAATTGAATACAGAGATAAAAATAAGGGATGATATAGACTTTAGAATTTACAGAAAAAATAACAACTATGTTGTAAATTACTTTCTTTGTGGGTGAAAATTGAAAGTGAAAATGAATATACACTTTACATGTAGACATAACAGAGTTAGAATATATTTTGGCTACAAAAAATATGTATTTAAAATTATAATAGATTAAATAAATAAAGTTATCATTGAATAATGACATATGCAATATGTATCAAAACTAGAGGAATAAAATATAATTAAGAAAGTCCATATTAACAGTAGATATATCTTAATCTTAAAAAAAAGTTAAATGTATTTAAATTAAAACTTGGAAATTGTTTGGAAGTATTAACAGACTTGAATTCAAGAGATCTCATATTAAAATGAAATCAGTATTAATGTAGCAAATATTCTATTAAGAATAATTATACAGCAAAATAAAAATAAAAATTTACTTTACCAATAAAAAGCCAATGTATGAAAAAAAGAGGGGGGGGGGGTAAATATATATCAAATATAAGATGAATGAATGAAACAAGAAAATGTAAAAAAAATAGATTAATTCATTTTAAAATCGATGGTGATTTTAAAATATTCCTTTTAATAATTATAAAATATTGTTTTGCAGTTTATATTCTATTGCTTATCATATATCAAATATTTGAGTATAAATAATCTTTTTTTTTCATGTGTCAAAGCATCGGCCAGGAAGCGAACCGCGAACCCGGGACAACTGCTCGACCACCAACGCTTGACATAAATGACCTTGTTTTTCATAAGTATTTTCAAATAACCATGAACACTTTAAATCTTTTTTTTTCTTTTGTTATATAGATATAATTTTAATTAATAATTTCCTCATTATTGGTTTAAAGGAATATTTTTTACTCTCCTGTCAATCTCTAAATTACAGTAAAACTTGTTTAATTTTAAGTTAATGAGAACAGGAAAAAAACTGAATTAATTAATAGTTTGAAATACCCACAAACTTATTTAACTAAAAAAAAAAAAAAAATGAAAAAAAAAATTATTAAATAAAAAAAACAATAATATTTTTTATCTGTTTTGATTATATATAGAATGAATAATCTTATTGTGTTTGTCTTATCTAGTACTAATGTTAATAAATATTAATTCTGCAATTATCCATAAAATCATTATGTACATCATAATTGTTTTAACAAATTAAAAATCTGTTGTAACATGATATTATAACTACATTTTTCTGATGAGAACTAATTCACTATTGTTTTTTTTCCCATTAGGTGGAGTTCAAGAAGCAATCTGATATTAAGCAAATTAATTAAAATCAGCATTTTCTAGAGTATTATCGATGAAGAAAAAATAGTTAGAGAGCGTAATGACCTGAGACGATTAAATTATAACTCAAGAAAAATCAAAAAAACAATTTTGAAACATGAAATTAGAGCCACTTTTGAAATGAAAAGATTTACTTGACCTGAGAATAGTAGATGAAATGGGATATTATAAATATTTGATTTAACCCAAAAAGTTCATATGGTTAATTCTTAAATTTTAATGCATATATGAGTATTGTAGTAAGCTAATATTTCTTTAAAATACATTAGTAATTTATACTGTAACTATTAAAAGGGGTAGATGTCACTAATTTATCTATTACTATTTGTGTAAAATTGATCAAATCAAACTCTGATACATTAAGAAAGATAGATAAAAATATTAAAGAAGAACTGAAATAGTTGGTGAAACTACTTAATATAAAGTTATCACATTGAATACTTATTAGGTTAATTATGTTTCAGTATTATATATGAAAAGGATCTAAAATATGAAGTGGAAAAAAGTTTTCTGAAAACTAGAAACAAATTAATAGCAAAGAAGATAAAATATGCTGTTGTACCAAAGTAAGCAAAAATCCATATGCTTTTTTCCTTTTTATTTTATTGAATAAAGAATTGTGAAAAGAATAGTAGTTTTTATGTCACATATAGTAATTAGAAAGATAATTTGAGATAGTGTGAATGGTACAGAAATGGAAAGAAGTGTGATTAGTAAAAGATTTTAAAAATAAAATCAAAGGCAATATTGAAACTTACATGAAAGATATCCATACATTTTTTAAAAATGATACCATATCCTTTGTCAACAATACAAGTCAAGTCTTGACATTGGTGGTTGAGAAGTCAGTGCAACTGCCTTGCACTAGCAGGCAGTTGCCCGGGTTGCGGGTTCGCGTCCCGGCTGATGCTATGACACTTTAAAAAAAACAATACAAGTCAAAAGATATGAAAATTATATATGTTAGCATAATATGATCTGGATAACTTTTGAATTATTAGTTCCATAAAAAAAAATAATCAACGTTTCTTGCCAGTGGTAAAGATGTTTGTAAATTGATACTTATACATCATATGAAATGGCAAGCAGTAGTCATTTCAATTTTTTTTTGCACTGAGATATTTTACACTGTGGTAATTATGATGTATCTAAAAATAAAGATTTCTATTTATTAAAGCCCCACTTGTCAATTCAGTGCTTAATATTACATGATCTTTATGTTAATTATTTATTTTTCCATGTCTGACTTAGTTTAGTGTGGTGTAAGGGATTCAAAAGTTAAAATTTGGATTAAAACTCCACCAGACAGTTCTGCTTTGACATTACTTGATCTAACAGGTTTACCTGGGCATAATTGCTGAGATATTCTTGACTTCATTTAAGGAGAAGCCATAATACATCACATCACATCTAAGCCAATAAACATCACATGACCATCTCTTATGCTTGTGTATAACTGTTGTTAAAACAGGAAAAACTCACTATATATATTACTATATATTACTTGATCTACTGAGCACAAAAGCATTATTATTATTATTTAACCACCAAAATATCACAGAATCACCATTTCCTATACTTACACAAACTGTTATTAACTCGCTATAAAGAAATGCCACCCAGTATAAGTGTTAGTAATCAATGGATACAGGAAGGTTAGTGCATAAATTTCCATATAATGTCTACTGTATGGAGAGTTTGCTAGATGCTAATTATTATTACGTACAGAGAAAGACATTGACCCTTATAGTAGAATAATAAAATCAGAATATAATTGAATACAACACTCAGATGACCAAGAAAAAATAGTCTAACGTATAGTTTTGCACATAATGGATATGATAAGATCCATTTAAAAATTTATATGATTTTTAAATGAAAGATTGTATGCATGGCTTCACTGCTTATAACAGAATTAATGTGACAGAGTAATTAAGAACATGAAATATACAACTTAATAGGATATAGCACAGTAAATTTCAGTTGATTACTGAGAAAATAATAAATTGTTTCGTTCTATTTATATTGAATGGATTAAGAAAATGCCTTAGTCTGAAAGAATATTATTAGCTGGTTTAGATTTACCATGACTAATTAAGTTGAAACTTGACAGACAAATAATATAGATGTCATTGATATGTAAAAAGACAACAAAGTTAATCATTGGAGATTATTCAGATGTCTTAAGAAGGAATTGTGCAAAAAAGATAAATGAGGAACTTTATTAAAGGTTAATATAATAGTTTTCCTGAAGGTTTGTGATAATGGTGTTTTAGTTGTATTTATATGTTGGACTATTTCCATCATTAGAATGTCTTTAGAAAAAAATTAACTTTATTTATATATTCAGGAAAAACTCTCTATACGTATTGCCACTCATGAAATCCAGAGTACTCAATGAATGCCAGAAGGCTCATGCATAAAATTGCTATCTAGTGTCTACTCATCCAATATCTTCAGACTAGCTTCTGGTTTGTGATGAGTAGGCATTAGATGGGGATTTTATGCATGAGCCTTCTGGTATCCATCGATTACTGTTACTTGCATGAGTGGCAATATATATAGAGAGAGTTTTTCCTGTTTTAATAAAAGTTATAAACAAGCATAGGAAATGATGATCATGTGATGTTTATTATTATTATTTAAATATTCCAAATACATTCAACTGCTAATAATAGCACACAGGTTAGTATATGCCCAATGTTTCAAGAGGTATTGTTTGCCCTCTTTTTCAGGTGTTGCTGACCTTACCAGTGACAGTATTGGCATGGGAATTGAACCTGGATCCTTAGATTCTTGAGTACTGAATTTTAAGGTAATTCTCTAGCCAACTGAACTATCCTGACAAAGGCAACAGTCAGTAAAAATTTCATAAACTTATCTATGAGGTTTCTCCTGATTTCTCCACCTTTTTCTGAGAGCAAAGTTGATTCGTGGTTTCTGTACATTACATATAGTCATACTAGATTGACTTATGGGATTGTTTACTATTGTGATGTCAGCAACACCTGAAGAAGAGGGGAGAATAATGCCTCTCAAAATGTTGAGCATATACTTACCGTGTGATAATTACTAACAGTTAAATGTATTTGAAATATTTAAATTAAGTTAAATTTTTCTAAAGACATTCAATACTTATATTAAATGATGGAAATAGTCCAACATATAAATACAAATAATATAATAGTTCTTTTAATACTATATTCATAAAGTATCAATGGGTTAAACTATACAAAATAAAAGACATGACAATGTGAAAAGATGCCAATAGCCAAGAGTGCTAACAAATTTCATTATAGATTATTAAGAAAATAAAATCAATGCATCTGAGCAAGTTTGACATGTAGTAAACTAAGTAATAAATCAAATGAGTAATGAAAATTAAGAATAAAAATAACAGTATCAGGGAACATGTTGAATTTTGCATTGAGCAAAAAAATAATTTTAACATTTTTGATTTTCCACAAAAGGAAATGACAAAAGACAAATGACAATGTAAAAAATACATGAGATAAAATACATGAGATATTAAAGTGCAAAATTATCTATATTTATTTAAATTTTTGGGAAAGTTTATCAATAATAAGAATTGTTTTTTGCTAAAATTTGAAAGCTGGGCAAAGTTAAGATTTTTGTTTCCGTTAAGATGATTACATCAACAAAAATTGTTTAATAAAGAATTTCATCAGCTCTAACTTTATTTGACAGTAATAAAAAAAATAAACAATTCTTTTGTGCATTAAAAGTTTTCACAAATTTTGCTTGTTATTTAGACTCTAATAAAAATGACTGCGGTTAAATAATTTTTAACTGATATAGTTATATTCAAAAATCAAATCTATAAAATAGAAGAAAATATTATGTTAGAAATCACATTTCAGAAAAGTAATAGTTATATGGAATGAGTTCAAATGTTAACCTATTTTATGCATAATGCTACTTTAAAACTTATTATGTATGGTTTATTTTTCCTTCCTTTTTTGATTGGAAACAAAAAGTTGATGCTATGTGGAGCCTGGTCTCTCTTCTGACCTCATTATAAGTAGATAATCCCTTTTTTTCTTTCTTTTCTTTTTTAATTTTTGTATGTCTTTACTATGTATTTGCAAAATATATTTTGTAATTTATACACCATTGCATTTGTCTGTTCTATAATAACTAGATGAATTTTAAACCATGTTTTTTCCAAGTGTATATAAAAATTTTTTGCTTAATAAAAATTATTTGGTTTTTAATTGTAGAGGATTTGAACACAACTTTCAAGTGCCCTTCAGCTATTGACACTATCTTATGCAACCAATACACATGAGCATGAACATTTGAAAAAGACAAATGATCTCCAATATATATGCACTCATTAGTTGACCCAGCTCATTATCTCCCACACATATATATAATCAATTCTCGGTACTATTGTATGAGATAGTGTCATTAGCTGAAGGGTTCTTGAAAGTATGTGTTCAAATCCTCTACAATTACATCTAATTTCCAAGTATATTAAATTATTAAAACAGGCAAAACTCACTATACGTATAAACAAGCATAAGAAATGGTGATCATGTGATGTTTATTGGCTTATATTAAATTATACTTGCATTCCTTTTTTTTTCATATGCCAAATGCGTTGACGAACCCGGGCCAGCTGCTTGGAAGGCAGCTATGCTAACCATTAGGCAATATTTGTTTAAAAAAAAAAAATGAAAAGTACAAAAGTTATTAAAAAATATATCACCAAATTTTTTACATATATTTGCTATTTTGTTTAGTGATATAATTCTATTAAGTTTTTTTAAAACTATAAACATTGCTTAATTTAAAGATTGTAAATATTTAGTAATCCATATAAATTAAAAAGATTATTTAAGGATCAATATCTAATTTTGTTTTCTCTTTCATTTCGAAACAATCAGAAATTGTTTCAAATTATTATTATTATTTTTTTTTAATTTAGACAGTCAAATATATAAACTAAATTTAATAATTAACAATGAAAATTTTCAATAATAAAAAATAATTATTTTATTTCTTCTTAATCACTAAAATGGAAATGCAATCATTATAGTAATTTTGATATAAACAATCTAAATTAGAAAGACAGATTTTCAAAAAGAAAGAGACTAAACAGTAGTTCTGCTTAAGGGAATAGTAAAACAAATTATCTAAATAGAAATCTACTCTTACTATATTTTTTTTTATAAATAAACTCTAAAATAAAATACTGTTTTTATTAAGACATTAATTTTTTTTAAAAACAGGTCTTCAACTTTTTACACGTACGCTGTACTGTTATATCCAATTAATGTTATTTTTGGT
The DNA here is from genome assembly GCA_028023455.1 of Epiperipatus broadwayi. Classification (NCBI taxonomy): domain Eukaryota; kingdom Metazoa; phylum Onychophora; class Udeonychophora; order Euonychophora; family Peripatidae; genus Epiperipatus; species Epiperipatus broadwayi. The sequence goes on along the minus strand of JAQFVV010000143.1, from coordinate 1,236,857 downwards.
TAATATTAGGAAATTCTCCATCCAAAGCACAAGATAGACTCTTTGAAAAGATAAGAGCAATCTCTTATATCTAAATTTAATTATGTAGACCAATCATAATTATCTTGAAATAAGAGTGTAAAGATTTCATATTATTTACTTTACTTCCATTTTCTTTATTACACGTATTGAATATAACAGTACAGGCACATGTGTAAAAGACTGATAATCTTCTGTTTAAAAATTTCAGTTTGAAACTGTGCTAGTAAATTTCTTGGTTTATTACATTAAAGCATTAAGAAAATAATTATGAGTACACAGAAGTAACGATCAAACTTAGAAAGTTAAATTTAATTTCCCCCTTTTTTTTTTTTTTTGCTATTAAAAGTTCTAATTAAAACTTGTATGGTATATTTATATTAAACTGATTGAAAATTTTTTTTTTTTAAATTTATTGTGTTTTATTTTTAAAAAAATAATTTTTATTAGACAGTATTGTAATACAGAGGATTTGAATACAGACTTTCAAGCTCTCTTCAGCCATCCACTCTATCTCAGACACATGTGAGAATAATAAATGATCTCCAATACATGTATTTCATGCTAAAACAGTACTTAATTGGTCCTGATCATCTCACATGTATATATACTCAGTGCTTGGTTTAATGGACAGGCTTCAATCTACTCCATGCTCCAACTCTTCAGCCATCAATACCATTGAAAATCTGATAATAAAATGCCCAAATCCCTTGTTAATGCCAATCTTATTGTAATGCCCATGTTGATCTTAAGTCAACATAACAAAAATATTGGCATTAGCAAGGGATTTGGACATTCCACTATCAGATTTTCAATGCTATGGATGGCTGAAGAATTGGAGGGTGGAGTAGACTGAATCATATCCATTAAAATGTGAAGATAGGCTATCTTAATATAAACCAAATACTGATTATATATATATGGGATATGATGATCTAGAGCAATTGGTGAGTGCTGGTTCAGCAGAAAATATGGATATGGAGATCATTTATCTTTCTCATATGTGCATGGTCATGTGTATCTTGTTTGAGATAGAATGGATGGTTGAAGAAAACTTTTGAAAGTCTGTATTCAAATCCCCTATATTACATCTAGACTCCAGGTATCTAAAATATACTTGTATCTAAAATACACAGTATCATGCAACTAGTAAAACAAGAAATGAAAACAAACCAAACCCCACTACTTTAAAATTTCAGAAAAAAAAAGGCCTTCAAACAATCACTACAAAGAAGACCAATTGCTTCATGATAAAAGTTTGTACTATTTTCAATATTTTTTCATTGTCTAATAGCTAGATATCCATTTATTGATCAGTCGTGGATGATTACCTGAATAAAAAAATCTTAAGACTATTGAAAAAAGTTTCAAGTTTATTTAACTTAAACTAAAACTTATGTTAATAAACATTTATTTTATAACGTCTTGCGTGCGATTATATATTACGATAGAATGACAGCCTGTTAAGCTAATTGCGCAGACGCTGTGAGAATGTTATTAATAAATGAATACCTTCGAACAACCACATGATATAGTATTTGTATAAGAGTAAAAAGGAATCCTCTTACCCTTACGACTCAAATGTTTATATATGAGCAAATCTAAAGTAGTTGTAACGAAGGCGTGACTACATAATAGTCACTTTAAATCACTATATATAATATCTGTATGAATGACGCCGATGAAATTTTCTAAAATTTACTAAACGCCACTCTAAACGAAACTAAATCATATACATGAATAAACATTTATTTTATAACGTCTTGCGTGCGATTATAATTACGATAGAATGACAGCCTGTTAAGCTAATTGCGCAGACGCTGTGAGAATGTTATTAATAAATGAATACCTTCGAACAACCACATGATATAGTATTTGTATAAGAGTAAAAAGGAATCCTCTTACCCTTACGACTCAAATGTTTATATATGAGCAAATCTAAAGTAGTTGTAACGAAGGCGTGACTACATAATAGTCACTTTAAATCACTATATATAATGTCTGTATGAATGACGCCTTCGTTACAACTACTTTAGATTTGCTCATATATAAACATTTGAGTCGTAAGGGTAAGAGGATTCCTTTTTACTCTTATACAAATACTATATCATGTGGTTGTTCGAAGGTATTCATTTATTAATAACATTCTCACAGCGTCTGCGCAATTAGCTTAACAGGCTGTCATTCTATCGTAAAACTTATGTTGTAAGAGTAACAGTAAAAATGCACTATTGTTACACCAAAACAAAATTGGCTTCTTACTAATTTAATTTTATATACTAATTTTATAACAATATTAGCAGTAAACTCTTGTAAAAAAAAGATTTGCATGCATATACATATATATTTCAGCTTTGTGATCTTTTGATGCAATAGTAGAACATCATCTTTCATGCAGATGATGTAGCTTTGAATCCTGCAACATCATCTTCCATGTAGATAATCTGAATTTGAAGTCACTCAAATTAGAAACTTTTTCAATAGCCTTTAGATTTTTTTTTTAATGAGCAGCTAACTATCTAATATTGGTCAATAAATGGGTATTTAAATATTCTCAAATAGCAATAAAACCAGTTTTAAAATTGTTCAAACCTTTGCCTCCCATCAAATGACAAGTCTGGAAAGTGCTGCCTTTTCCTTCATTGTTTTTCTGTGAGGAGTTTTTACTTGCAGTGGCGCTATTTAATCTTATTCTATGTATGTGCACAAAAGAAATATTTATTCTGAAAATAATATATTCCTTAGTAATATAAATTATTTGTTGTTTCTTTTTTCATTTTTTTTTTTTTTTTGTTTTGTTACAATAGTTTCAAAAAGTTAATTCTAATTGATTACCAAACCATCATATAATCTGTAATTCCTTTCCTTCTCTTTCAAAAATCACTTTAAACTTATATTAACAGTAACTTTAAAAGATATTTAAGTTAAGGCTAAGTAAAAATTTTGATCTTACTCTAAAAGATTTTTTTTCTTTTTAAAAAGCAATTACTTCTAATACCTAGAAATAAACAAACAAAACACATCTATAGTATTCATCCTTCCCAGGACATTTAATTCCAAGACTTAAATTAATGCAGATAACAAAATGCACGTATAATGGTAAACTACCGTATTACGTCGAATTAGAATTTAAACCGCCCTTGAATTTAAGCTGCAGTAGGATTTTAAAATTGGAAAAAAAATTTAAAAAAAGATTTTATAATAGATACTGAAAAATAACAAACATTTTTATTTACTTAAATAGAAACAAAAGAAAAGTGCGAACGAGAAATTCCCGAATAAACTGCTATCAACGAATCGTAATATAATGCGTGCAGTAGGATCTTAAAATTGAAAAATATATATAAAAATAATTTTACAATTGGTATTGAAAAATAATAAACATTTTTATTTACTTAAATAGCAATTAAAAGAAAAAATGCGAGGGGGGAATCCCCAAATAAAATGCTATTTAGGATCATACTATGCGTATTCGTGGAGTAAAACAAAGACAAAATGTTTGGGAATGGGAGGATCGGCAGAAATGTAATTTTAAAATATTCGCTTTGAATTTAAACAGCACTCTAATTTTACGTCTTCAAAATTTAAATAAGAAGTGTAATTTAAATTCGAAGTAAGACCAATAAAAGCAGACAAAATTGATTTTCAATTAGTCCTTTAAAACTTTTAAATTCTTTTGTTATTAATAGAAAGAATTGTGGTCACATCAAACGAAAATCTTTTTTTATAATTATTTATAAATGTGGAATTCTTCAAAGAAGAATTTTAAATCTTATTCTCCTCCCATTTATACCTCAAAATTGATATCTTTACTAGATTTTAAAAAAAAAAAAATACATGTTATGCAGGTGATATTAAATATTTATATCACTCCAACATACGAATAATCATAAAGTATCAAAAAATGTTATTAATATTTTTTGTAGTGATGCCAATAACATGCAAGTACACACACACACACACATACAAAATGTAATTCAGTTTCTTATTTAAATGAACCTAAAATTAATTATGGACAATATTACTGGAAACAAAATAGTTGTTAAAGTCTTTTAAAACTATGGATATGGTTTAATGTATTTAAATAAATTTATAAAGATAAACCTTATATAAAGAAAATGATTGATATGCATAATAAAAAAAATTGGTAATAGGTATGTTAATTTTATTTACTGTATTATAAAAATATGTAATCACAAAATCTCATTCAGGATTCCAACATTTAATTCTAGATATTGATTCTTCTTGCCTTAGTTTTTTTTTATGTATGTACATTATTGATTTTCAGTTGTCTTATATGATTCATTGATTAAATTCTGCTTGTTTAACTAAAATAGATAGTTAAACATCAAAAATTCTTAAAGAAAATAAATATTTTTATAATTGTGTTTATTCAAAAGTTTGTATTATTTTACCTATTTTTAAAAGAGTGATCCCTTACATTTTGATAATTATAAACGAATATCTATTATTTCTGAAATGTTGAAAGAGGTGATTAAAGGAAAATAATGTCATTATTGATGGTTAAAAAGAAAACTTTCTCAGCACCTGTATGGTTTTATTTTTGAAAGAAAAAAAAATACATTGGATATTCTACAATTATATACGCAGATCATCATTAGATAATAATTTCAAAACTACTGCTATATATTTAGACTTATCCAAAGCATTTGTCTATACGATTTTCATGGTCTTTTTGTTTCTTAGCTTTCAAAGTATTCAAAAAGTCGGAAGCAGTCAATAAACATTTCTGGTGATATTGTTTTTTTACAACAATTAATTATGGTGTACCACAAGGTTCAGTCCTGGATTCTATCTTATTTTAAACTTATACAAATGATATATTTTCACTACATTTAAAATTAAAGATTTATGGTTTTGTAAATAATATTGCTTTATTTTGTGCTACAGTTCCAATCGCTTATTTTTAATTAGAAAATGGTTAAATTTAATTCTTTATCAGTTAATTTGAATAAAACTAAAATGACATATTTTTTTTGTAAATTGTTTCATATTCTCTTGACATCAGTTTGTAATAATTATTTTATTGCATTGCAATTTAATATAATACTTATTGTTATGTATGTGTACTTATTGATTCTAGATTATTCTTATTAAATAATATTGACTTTCTTCACTCTTGTTTACAGAAAGTAAATTATATGCTCTTCTATTTTTCTAAGCTTTTACCTCACTCAGTTTTAATTATTATTTATATATCTTGTTATCAAAGCTTATTATATTGTAATATTTGTTTAAGAGGAACTGCTGTATTTTACAATGTTTACTTCATCTGTTTCACAAACTTATATAACAATGTGTATATTATACTAGATATTATTAATTTTTACTGGAATTACACAATGATCATACCAAAATTTCTGATGAATTCCAATTGAAAGTAGCTTAGTTACAATTGTACTAAATTATTTAATATGTTTACAAAATGTTCTTTGAATTTAACTCGATTTTATATTACTGTATCATTTATCATTTACTTCTTGTTTCCAAGTAAATAAATTATAAAAATATTATTACTATTATTATATTTCAAATAAACTTATTGAACAATAAATTAAATAAGACATTTTATACTACATACCTAGGATAGTATAAGAAAATGAAATAAAAGAAGTTACAAAGTAAGGCATATGGTTTCCTATTATCAATGCAAAAATATTTATATCAAAAAATTTTTAATATATGTATAAGCATATTGATAAATTAGAAATATACAGTAAATGAGGTTTAGTATTGAAATAACCTGTCTAAAATCTACGATTTTTTATCCCACTTTTGTGACTAAAGATTAATTGTATCATGTTAAAGCTTCAAATACTGCCACATTAAAAATAAGGTAGAACAATAAATATTATGTTCTAACTTATTCCCAAAGTGTTTGGAAGTTTTCTAGGATTATTATATATAAATGTTCTTTAGTCCTCTATAATAAGTGGAGAATAAATATACTTGCCTGAATATTATATATCATAGCACATATTTAAAATAGAAGTGAATGTTTATTTGGAGTTAATGAAAAATATTGTAATTACTGGTTATATAATGCCAAAATCAGAGCTTAAAGATAAAGTGAGATTAGTATTTTATATCTTTATGACAAAGAAAACATTGGTCTTATACATTTACATATTATCTTTTGTTCTTATTGAATGTAATGTGGATGAAAACTCTAAATTTAATTTGATGGTAAAGTCAAAGAAATTTTGACCCAAATGATCAAAACTTGAATTTTCAAATAAACTGCTCGTTATTTAGATTTAGCGTGAATTTTTCTTCCAATATTAAAATGTATTTGTTCTTGGATAGGCAAAAATTAAATTTGCTAAGGATAATAGTTATGTAAAAGAAGGGATTTCTAATATCGAGTTACTGATAGCAGCTGATGTGTAGAAATAATTTTGAACATTATTTCAAAATGTGAAAATAATTTGATATTAGATTAAATGTTTTTTTGAATCCTGAAGATATTTGTTTTCCAGTTTAGGAGATAGAAACCATATGTCTTTTTTAAAATAATTTCCTACAGAAAGTATAAATGAATATGAAAAAAACTTCAGTGTAGATTATTATTAGTGAATAATATGTGACTCTAGCAGTAATTAGTAGATTAAATAATGATATTTATTGAATAGAGAGGTATATAAATTTATGAATGAATTAATAAGATTTTCAATTTAATTTTTTAGTTTTTCCTATATTAAATAATGCATTCCTGAACAACTTACATAAAAAAGAAAACCTAAGAATGGGCACAGCTCTCCCATAAAATGTTACATTTTTGCTCTATGTTTATCTATAAACATATTAAAATAAATATTTTTATATCCATGCTCTAGCATAGCCAAAATTTTTCCACTATTAAAGTCCAGCTCATATCAGTTTATATTTTACAGTATTAAAATCTGTAGAAATGCTGAAATTTGTTTTTGTGATGTAAGAAAGACTGATATACATCCATGAACACAATGCAGAGAATATTACTTTTAATCTTGATAAATATATTCCAAGTAATTCCTTTTCAATTTTTTTAAGTAATGGGTTGGTATAAATGGTAGGAAAGTAGGGTACTTAAGAGTATTTCATTTAAAGCAGGCAAAACTCACCACACAGTAATACCACTCAGTGCAAGCCTGAGTAATCAATGGATGCCAGAAAGCTTGTGCACAAATCCCTATCTAGTATCCAATATCCTCAGTATAGTTTCTGGCTTGTGGCCTTTGTCAATGAGGAGCCTTGGATCTGAGAGAACTGCACCTAGATCTTAGGATCTAATGCAACCCTCCAGAAGCCACCTTTTATTTCTATGATTTAGGTGCAGTGCTTTCAGATCCAAGGCTCATCACTGAATAAGGCAACAAGCCAGAAACTAGTCTGGGGATATTGGATGAGTAGGCATTAGGTAGGGATTTTATGCACAAGCCTTCTGGAATCCATTGATTACTTTCACTTGCACTGAGTGGTACTCCTGTATGGAGTGTTTTGCCTGTTTTAATAAGTTATGAGCAAGCATAAGAAAGGAATCATGTGATGTTTTAGTATTTCATTTACTTAATAAACTAGTAATGTGACAAATAATTTTGAAGTGTTACATATTATCAAAACACTGGATGTAAATTATATTATAGATATATAAAGAACAAAACACAAGCATGTCAATGTGTTTTATTATTTATTTATTACATACAAAACTTATTTTATTGCAGTGTGAAATTTCTACACACAAATAAAAGTGAGAAAAAATTAAATAATTTTGAGAAAATGGATGTTATGAATTATTTTTTCCATTACTCATATGTTTGGCTTAAGAAGAAAAAAATGATTTTTTTAAAAATATTCTTTATTTAAATGTATAACTAGATCATTTTTTTAGATTACACAAAAACATATAATCATCATTATTATTAGCCATTTTAACTCAAGAAGAATAAAAAAAGGTTAAGGATGAGTTTTGTGATAAGTATTCAAACCAATCCACAAATATATTCACATATAATATACATTGATTATTTGGTTTGTTTACTTGTTATCTTATGATGCAATTTTTACTCTCACCTGAAATGAACTTTACTTTTAATAATTCCAGTTTATTAACTAATGATAGCTCTTCATTGTATTCTGCATCAGCCATAATTTCCCAAAGGAATCAATCAATATCGTACTTCTTTAGGGTGTCTTTGAGATAATCTTTATTATATAAATAGAATGTATTTCTCTCAAAAAACATGTTCAGTAAACTTTCCTAGATAATCTGATACCATTAATATGTTTCACAAGTCTGATCCCATAAAGATATGCCTTTACAATGGTAAATTTTATAGAAGCACATGGATCAAGCTGAACATATTGAAACAGACAGATCGAAGAATCGATCTTAGTTTCATGGTTGTCATTTAAGAACGGTAATTCTAAACCACTATTTACCCGCAATGAGACTTTTTCTATTCCAAGCCACATAAAGTTTAAGTTATTTATTTTGTGTTTGTTTAAAAAGAATTTAATGTAAAGAGTATGAGTATAAATGTCACAAATCATGATGAATAATATTCGTGTGTGTGTGGTTTGTGGATTTATATTAGCTCAATTTAAAAGTTTCAATTGCGTGTATATTTTCTTTAAATTTTAATTTTGCAAATTATACAAAGTCATTTAAAAATGCTGATCAAAAGTCACATTCCTTTGATCAGTGTTTTTAATCAAAATCTTACTTGTACAAAATGTATAGAATAATTAATTTGTACTTTGATAAATTAAGATAATGAATTTATAATTTTGTATTCACGAATTCCGATGTAATTGTTTTGTCAATTTAGAATCATGTATTAAATTTAAAAATAAATGAAAACCGAACAATGGAAATGAGAAACGTAGAACTCTTATCAAGAAAGGCAAAGGCTATTGTATAGTCAAAAATTAGATATTGCTGGAGGCCGGAAAATCAAAGGAGGCGGAGTCATGAACAAAAACTAGGCAGAAAGGTCAACCGTAGCCATCTTAGATATAAGAGAGACACTCTAACTTTTGACTTGGCTGTGCTTAGATCGTCTCAAGCTACAGCAAAGTAGTTGTTCCAGACTTCAACCGTTATTAAGAAGTTGCCCGGTAAACTGCAATAATGATGGGCTAAGTCCAAGAAGCTGATTCCTGTTCTGCCAAGTTAAATCTTTCGTACCGCTGATCTGTAATGTTTTCCGTGCTTCCAGTCTTCCAAATTCCAACATTTAAATTAACCATGCCGTTCTAAGAAATTCAAAATGCGCGCCTACGTTCTTCATACATATCACCGCAAGAAGAAAAGCCGGACGAAGAAAGAATGGTAACTTTTGTTACATGAACTTTTTAACTTTCCTCTCAGTAATAATTTTAAATTTAATCTATTAACCTAATTAATTGCATGTAAATTTCTTGTTTTCCATTTGAAAATGTTACACAAAAACCTGTCAGTAAATTTCTTCTCTAATATGTCTGTGCTCTAGTCTTTAGATGATAATTATTAATATTTGTGCCTACTAATAATCCATTTGTGAATACATTTATATTTTTACTATTACTTATTTTACAAACAAAACGATGCCAATAATAATATTTCTCAACTCTAATTAAAGTCAGTAAAGTTTATCTCATAATATTTATTATATTCATTTTAAAAGTAATTTTCTTTTATCGAACTAAAAATTGTTTCATTTATGTTGAGTTGAGAAATATTCAAGTATTTTTATTGTTTCCTTTACTTTTTCATGATATTTTAATCTACACTCCAAATCTCAAATACTTAAAATAGTCTAAAATTTTATTATATTTTTTTATATATTATTACGGAGTAATAATAATAAGTGAATATTTTATTGCTATTATTACCTTCCGAACAATCTGGGGAGTTATGGGTTTCAGAATGAAATTAATTAATTGTTACTTTTGCGATCGTTTGATTTCGCCATGTCATTATTGAATAGTTATATCAGGCTGTTGCATAGAACATGTTACGGATAGATAAAATGGTTTATATAATTTCGTTTTAAAATCCACTCCCGATCACTCTTCCTCGATGTTACGGTGGCAATGCCTTTACCTTCGCCTAAGGTGGCGTCTCGTTTTACTACCATATGGAGAGAAAGAAATTCTTCTCCAGGTAATCTCTTGGATCACCGGGGTTCGAAAATGATCCCGGCTGGTTGTAGTGTCTCGGATCTACTTGGGAGCATTAAGACTTGTCAAAGTACAAGCCGCCCGGTATTCCGTTCATGCACCGCAAGTTATTATTGTAGTGTACCTTAATCCTTGCAACCATCAGTACATCAGTATTATATATTATATTTTTATATAAAACCGCCTCCCATTTTATCCGTATACGCAATGGTTTGAATCTATTAAATAACACAAATTAATATAAGCTAGTAGTTAAATATTTTAAGTGCTCCAATTACTCTGATTCTCATATCAACCTGTACAACCATTTAAACACATAAATATTGGCATGAGTTTGTTAATCAGTACAAACCGATTATTGATGACTAGCAGAAATTTATTATAAAATACATATGAGAGTTTTACCGTACCTGTAAATAATATTATTAAATGCTTCAATAATTTATTAAAAATTTATCTAACCTAATTTTGTCTCTCTTGCATTATTACTCTCGACATCTAGTCAATCACCTGCTGTCTGTATCGACAACTTAAATATATACATTAAATTATTAGCCGTACCAAGATCCCGACTATAAGGGATCTATGAAATAGCTGATTGTAGGTAATTTAGTCTGTGTTTTTCGATGAGCTAGTAAAGGGGGAACCCCGTGCCGGTAATATTGTCATCGGTGGGTCATGCCAGGGTTTTGGATTTGAATTTAGTTTGCATTTTGGAATTTATTCCTAGACGTGGACTGGGTTTGAATTCGGATTACTGTGTGTGATTAAGCATGGTGATTTTTACCGGTACAATATTAATTGTCTCATGATCTTGCCATCTAGAATCTTATGGAGCATTCATAATGAAACTTTTCTATCACTTTTTTGCTACTACCATGTAATAAATTGAGCAAAATAGCAGCTCATATGTAATTAATTTAAGGTAATCATGTAATTTTGAGAAAAATATCCTATATTTTAATTCATTAAATGTAAAAGAGCACACTAAACTTGTGTTATACTAAATATCCAATTCCAATTTTCTATGTAAAGTTTTAAAGATGTTTACATTTATTCACACTCTCAAGTCAATAAAATTCAAGTTAAAACTGCTGGAAATGTAAATGCTTCTACAAAATGTTCCAAATATTACCAGAATCAAGTTTTGTTTCAAATGTCTGATTTTTCACCAAGAGTGATAACTTTTCCTCTCACTTTATCAGCAGAAACTGTACAAAATAAATAAAAGGACTACTAGCTAATTTCAAACGTTGCTACAAACATCTTTGATTAACTGAATAAAATGTTTTGATGAAATTAATAAAACAATATATATATATATATTGCACTTTATATTTACATGACAAAAAAAAATCATTTCTATAATGCTTTTTTTTTAAAAAAAAAAAAAACTATGTGAATCTCTCTGATAATCGTTAATCAATGAATGGAATTAACATGTTCAATAAAATTCTTAAAAGAACATATGCTCTCATCGTTATTTTTATATATTGGAACAATAGATGCATCCTAAAAATCAGATGGTACAACATTGTTTTTTCTAAACATTTTTGATAATTTAAAGTCAGAACATTATTTGCAACTTCTTCAAAAAAATATATTATCTGGATCTATCATTTTTAAAATTACAAAAGGCTGTTTTAATTTTGTTAAGTTGGCTATATCTTTGTCCAAATTGAAATAAATAGATAGGATGGCATATTATTAAAAATCATCATCTTAATTCTTGTATTACTATTTAAAAGACATTCAGAATACTTCTTCTATCTTCTCAAAATATCATCATTATTCTGTAAAAGAATATCATCTAGAGCAGGGATGCCCAACCTTTAACTTGACTCGAGCCAGTTGAGAATTTAAAAAAATTTGGGAAGCCACAATTATATATTGCATTTTTCATACTACATTTATAAACATAATTCACAAACTAAAACAAACTGGTGTAATATGTTAAAAACAAAAAAAAATGTAAATACATTTTATTTATACAGTATTTATTTATTACAAATTTGGTAACATACATATAAATTACAATTACAGGAAAAGTATATTTTAATTATTTTATTTAATGTGAAACCTGACACTGCATATCGTTATCATTTGTATTGTAAAAATGTTTATTTTTTAGTGTTTACATAAAATATTTTATCAATTTTTCTTGAGTGCAATGCAAGCCACATTAAACGGTTGTGCGAGCCACATGTGACTCGTGAGCTACGGGTTGGGCATCCCTGATCTAGAGGTTTAATAGGATTGTGATAACAGTTTTTAGGTCCACATATTACTAACAAAGTAACATTCAACAAATGACCTCATTTTTAAAACTTTTTATAAATAGTTTAACATCTGTCTTTAAATTTATATTTGCTATGAAATTTCATATTTAACTTATTATTTTAATAAATAAAAAAGTCACTTGCTTTCTCTTAATCAACTTACTAATAATAAAATCATTATCAGATAACTAACTAGGATTCTCCTTTTAATAAATGCAAGAATGATTTACTTATAGCCATTACATATTATTTACAAGAATTCTAAATTTTAGTAAAATGTAAAGCTTGAAAATTCAAATTAGCAACTTCAATGTTAATATATGCAGAATTGAGCATGAATATTAATTTGCAATAAGATTTATTTTTTAATACAATTATGATTATAATAATTCAATAATTCTGCACATTTAAAACTCAGGTAATAGATATTTATTTTACATTTTGATTCCTAAATTTAACACAATTTATAAGATTTCATGGATTTTCATGCAAATAAATCCAAATTTGTTTATTAGCTTCTCCCCCCCCCCTAAATAAAGTGTTCACACTAGTCAATCAAATTCACAGAATACTGTAAATTTCAATAACTTCAGGTCAAAGTTTACAGTTCTTTTTTAAATAAAAAAATGTAGTTCTTTAAAAAATAAAAGCTTGCTTTTTCTGAATGATATTTCTGTATTATAATTTTTACTATATCACTCTTAGACAAGATAGGGACTGCTTTCTATCTGCTTTTAACACCTTGTGGAGGTGTGTAATCATAAACATATGACCAATACATGTGAAAAAGATTTATGATCCCCAAGATGCACATTTCATACTGAATCAGTACTTATCAGTTGGCCCAGACTACAATTTCTTACACATAATTTTATCATTGTTCCACAAGCTATTAAATGTAGATGAAAATCAGTCCCTATCTTGTGTGAGCTTTTCCTTCTTCATAAATTTAATTACATACCTCACTTTTTCATTTAAAATCCTGGACAATTTAGAAGATATAGTAGTTGTATGAGGTAATTTTTTTTGTTCTTTATTGCTATATAATGCTTGATAAAACTCTTGTCATCTCTCTTTTTAGTAACAGTTCCAACTTTTTTTTCTTATTGCAGAAGTAAGTTTCCTGCCACTACAAATATGTTACCTTACACTTTTGAGACTTTTATTCTCTTATATAACTTTTATTTCTAGCTCACAATTATACTCTCTTATATCATTATCAAGCTCTTATTCACTCCATTTTACAAAATTCAAGATATACAATCCTTTTTAATACATCATTTTTATATATTTTCACATTTCTTCATAAATTGTCTTAGCAGAAATTTTACTGATCAATTGCTGCTTTTTTGTACCAGCTATCTTTGTTGTAGTTTTTAAAAGTTTATCAGTTATTTTCCAATTGAATTTGTTCAAATTTGAATTATGTTCGAAATCTGTTAATATTTGAAAATAATTTGCAAGTTCTAATTTAAATTTATTGGAATGTTTCTGAAGATTAGGAATATCAACTGTATTGTTTTTCTTAATAATTTTTTTTTCATTCATTTTACATTAACATGTATTTTACATCTTACTAATCAATGATCACTTTCTGTGTTGAATTTATTAAGAACATTACAATCTCAAAATATATAAATTTCCATTAGTCAAAATATAATCCCATTTCACTATACCTTCATTTGGATGTTTCCATGTCCATTTGAATTTAACATTTTTCTCAAAAGAAATTCATAATATAAAGTTTCCTTTTTTTCTGCAAAATTCACAAGTCTATGTCCTCTCGCATTTCTATTACCATAACCAAATTTATCTATAACCCTTTCATCTTTTAATTGTTTATCAATTCTAGCATTAAAGTATCCTGTGACAAGTTTAAAATGCAGTTTGGTCTTATCAAAAGCTTTTTGGGCATCCATACAAAAATCCTCTACTTTTTCATCACAATGAGAACTTGTTGGATTATAAATCTGAATTATCTGCTGTTAAGTTGAATAACTAATCTTGCTACTCTGTCTGATACACAATCAATCTCCACAATGTTGATCTTCCACTTTTTATTTATAACGACTCCTACTTCACTTGTACTTTCAATGTTTGTTCCTTTTGTAATACAGTGAATGTCCACTTTTTAAATCAATTGTCTCTTTATCTTTTCTTCTAACTTCACAAAGTCCAATAGTGTTCCATTTAGTATGAGACAGTTCTTCTTTGCAATCTTCCTTCACTTGAAAGTGATCTGCAATTGTAAGTACCTAAATAAAAGGTTGTCATCAAATTTCAGTCTAGGGCCACAATCAGGTTATTACCACTGCCTTCAGCTATCAACCATTACCTTGGCTGGCAACTTTACAGCCTCCATGAAATAAGGGCCCTGTCATTATTGTAAATATATATTAGAGGGAAAAAATCCATTCACACACACATTCATTCTACCTTAAAAAAACTCAACTGATATTTCAGTTAAGAGCTATCAGGCAACTGAGAAGAAAACCCATGGTATTTCTTGATCTTAAACTCAAAGGTAAAAAGCCAATAAACTCACCATGCTGGCTAATGCATGTTGGTGAGCAGCCCATCCAAGTTCATATACCATATCTGCAAGACAAGAATGTATAGAGTGAACATTAGGAATTTGCCTTGCTCAGTTCCTTTAAGGCCTTCAAGAGAAATCAAAGGGTCTTCTTTCAGTTAAAAGAAAATTCCTTTAGCATGAATGAGAATGGTGTAGTAAAAATTACATTATGAAAATCTTATTCATTATAGGATAATCTCTAGTCTAATGAATAACTAATAAAAATTTATCAATATACTTTCTCTTAAATCTAATGTTTATGAATAAGCACTGATAACATATTGACACATGGTCAACATGGGTTTGGCAGTAATGTTGGCATCAGCATGGGATTTGGCTTTCCATCATCAGATTTTCAATGATATGGATGGCTGGAAAGTTGGAGTAGATTGAAACCTGTCCATTAAAGTGTGAAGATTTCCTATCTTAATATAAACTGAGCACTGATTATATATGTGTGTGGGAGATGATAATCTGGACCAACTGATGAGTGCTGGTTTAGCATGAAATATGTATATTGGTGATTATTTATCTTTTTTACATGTGTATCGGTTGTATGAGATAGTGTGGACAGTTAGTGGGTGCTTGAAAGTCTGAGTTCAAATCCCTTATATTTATATATGACACATTAGTAAATGAATAAATATGCATCATATATAATACATTTTTAAAAATCTATAGTCATTGTGAATTTGCTAAATAAAAAAAAAGATTTTTTACGTTTTTAATCAAACTTGGGAAATTTTACTTTATGTAATATTAAAATTTAGATCTCATTACTTTGCAGTAGAAAAAAAAACAAAGAAATGAATTGGAAATTAGGAGGAAAAAGATTCTATTTCCTTCAGGCCAATTTTCATTAATAAACAAATAGATTGATGAAGGCAATTAAAGATGTTATTTCTAGTGTGTTTTGTTGTATATTTTAAACTTGACCTATTATTAGTAACGTGTTGAATAATTAGAATGACCCTGATGTGTTTTCAGAGGCGTCAAATTGTCTTCATTTTTTTTCTCTTTACCTTGTAAATTGATTGGTTAATCTTTAGAACAAGATTTGAGGTTTTATATTTCAAGCAAGTTATATATCATATTTTGACATATTATTCATTTTTATAAAAGATTTAAATTGTCAATATACATATTGTCTGTAAATGTGAATATATAGTATATGTTTCACTACAAAGGCTCACATTAAATTTTCACAGGCAAGCACATATTATACACCAATAAGAATAATGCTGTTTAAATAGATATATGTACATAAAGGTAAATCATAGTCTCAACACCAATAAGAATAAAATGTCTTTACCAATGGTGAAGACTGTTTTAATTTTTTTTCTTCTCGTGTAATAGCATCAGCCGGGAAGCGAACCCACTATCCTGGAACAACTGCTTGTAAAGCAGCTGTCATTGACCTCTCGACCACCAATGCTTGACAACTGTTTTAAATTACAATCATATTTGCTTTTTTACAGTGTATTGACATTTAATTGGCCAATACAGATTAACTTGAAACTTTTGCCTAACTAATAATATTTCAATATTTATTTCTTAACAAATAATGGCTGACTAACTAGTCATAACCTCACAAAAGTGCTAAGCTTGCTTGAAACTTCTTCTAGGATAACGCAGTAGAACCCCTGTTTTCAAGTTTGGAAAGTAATTGCATTAATCACCAGGTCATGAGATTGTTCTATGAAATACATATGCATAACTTTTTTTTAATGCTAAAGAGAAACACACTTTTATAATAATAAAAAAATAACAATAGACATTCAAAATATTTTTAAAATCATAAACTATTATTGCAAAAACATTCATACTTTCACATATTAAATTAATTATACACACTATACAAGTCTTAAACATTATTTGAAAATCTTGTAGATTTCAATCCACATAAGCCAAATTTTCAATTATTTCTATGACTAAAGAAGTCAATGTAACAAGTCAATACTTTTCTATAATATCACTTTTATAATCTCCCATAGAAGTATGTTTTTGTTTAAATATATTTGACTATTTCCATCATCTAATATTAATGTTAATATTGAAATGTCTTTAGAAAATTTAACTTTATTTAAATTTTCCAATTACATTCAACTGTTAGTAATAGCATACAAATTAGTACATGGAGTTTGTTTCAAGTAGTATTATTCTTATCTCTTCTTTAGGCATGTTGCTGACTGACCAGTGAGAGGATTAGTATGGAAAATGAATCTGGATTCCTGAATATTGAATTCTAAGGTAATGCTCTAACAACTTAGCCATTCTGCCAAAGTCCAGAATAAATTTCATGTACTTATCTATAAAGTTCCCCCTGATTTTTCCACTTTATCCTAAGTACAAAATTGACTAATGGTTTCCATACATTGTGTATAGTCAGACTGGTACTGTAGCACATCTATACATACTAAAGAGAGCATACAATTAAGGAAAAACAGCAATCAGTATAACATCAGAACAGCTTTCCAGAGCTATACCACACTTTGAGAAATTCTAACATTTACAAAGCCTAAACTTGAAATGCTGAAAAACAAAAATTGCATCTGCAAAATATCATGTAAAAATGGAGAAATGTAGTTGATGAGATCAGTCTCCCCAATGAAAAGTGATTGCAAGAGTACAAATTGATGATTAGAAGAGACAAAACAAATATGACTAATGTTGCAGGCCATATATGTAGCAATGAAGTATGTTCAATTGGGTAAATAGAAAAATATTGGATGCAGAAGAAAAGATACAATGAAGAAAATTCAAAATAGCTGCCCACAAAACATTCAATACTTAATATTAGATATCAGAAATAGTCC
Organism: Epiperipatus broadwayi; assembly: GCA_028023455.1. Taxonomy (NCBI): domain Eukaryota; kingdom Metazoa; phylum Onychophora; class Udeonychophora; order Euonychophora; family Peripatidae; genus Epiperipatus; species Epiperipatus broadwayi. The sequence continues at coordinate 1,219,005 of JAQFVV010000143.1, read as the reverse complement.
AATATATAAATACAACTAAAATATCATCATCACAAACCTTCAGGAAAACTATGTCTTTGATTTCCTTTTTTTTAAAAAATTTTATACTTAATTTCAGCTTGTTAAAAAAATATAAAAGTCTTTTACTCAATTAAATGAGGAAAAAGTATTACTGTTATTGTTTTTCTGAAGGTTTGTGAGGATGGTGTTCTAGTTGCATTTTTATGTTGGACTATTTCCATCATCGAATATGCGTATTGAATGTTTTTAGAAAAATTTAACTTTATTTAAATATTCCAAATTATTAACAGTTGAATGTATTTGGAATATTTAAATAAAGTTAATTTTTTTTAAAGACATTCAATATGCATATTAGATGATGAAAATAGTCCAACATATTATTATTATTTATTGTATTTCTAATGATTTTTAATGAGCAGATAAATACTTTTATAGTTTATCAAATATGAAATGGCAAAAGTATAAAAACATTCATGGAACAAATAAATCCAAATACTTTACTAATTTATAAGCTAGATTCCCAAAGAAATATTTGAATGAAATTGTAAATAAGGCCCATTTTTTATCAAGAAGTGGCCATTATTTTTTGGGAATCTAGCTTGTGAATTAGTAAAGTATTTGGACTTGATTCTTCCATAAATAACTTTTTTTTTTGCATGTGCATAGATGTAATTCAAAGTTCTTAAATATTTCTTTATGGATGAATATTAACTTGTCTTTTTTATTCTGAATTAAGGTAGCCTCTATCAGGTTTCACAAATATAATCCAAAGTTTATTGATGTATCATTTTACGTAGGTCAACAAATAATTTGCTTTGGTATACTTTGAAAACAATGGTGAACTTGTATATTTTATAACAACTTTTGATTTTAATTGAGTTAGGAAACAATCTGGCAGGTAGACAAATAATTTGTAAGTTTGATCAATATAATTTCAATGATGGAAGGCAACAGCTACACTACACTTCATTCTACATCTGGGAAAGGTAATTCTACTCTTCTGGGTATTGATGGATGACAAAAATGCAGATGCACTTTTAGGATACTTCAGCTAGATATATGGATTGAGCTATAGCCATAAGTTTTGTTGATTAATGCTTGATTGTTGATACACTTAAAAGTATTGCCCACACTTATAATTAACTATACTGGTTTTAATATGTATTTAGATCCACTGTATTAAATAGGTGATAGATGATCAAGAGTCATACTTTTTGTGCAACTTCTTCAAAGTATCTAGAACCTTGACTTTTAAAATAAGCTACTACATTTTATTCTGCCTTGATGTATTACTCTGGTGCAATTTATATTTGTTTCTCTTTCCAAGACTTTTTCTATTCAGATTGATTTTCAAAACATATTAAATGTTTTTATCCTATTGATAGGGTTAATTATTTCTTGTTTATTTGAAAAACAATTTTAATTAATTTTAGTTTATACAGGCAACAACTTTAACAACTTAATTAAAATTTTATATTTCAAAATATTTCACATACTAAGAGGGCAATATATGTAGTATATGTTCATATGATTTACAGTTATTTTGATTTATACAAAATTTCGAAAAAATATTACCCTGAATTAGTATAACACATTCAGTTCAAAATTTTTAATCCTATACATTTCCTATTTACAGCTTGGATTAGTCAAATTAATATTCACAATTTGAAGCTGTTTGTATTCACAGCCCCCCTCTCTTCAAGAGTCAGTTTTTCAATTTAAATCATTATAATAATTAAATTATAATAGATTACTTTGTTCATTTTATTGAAATAAATGGCTATTTAACAAAATATATGTGCTTTAGCACATATACTTCTCCACATTTAATATTAAACAATCATTTTATTTCTTTTACTCTTTTATTTATTAATTTCTTTGACCATGTAAAAGAACATTGATAAATTCATTCAAAGCTGCATTCACTTTCTAATTTCTTACTATTTTTCCAATTTAAATGTGATATAACCATGTAATATATATATATTGTACCGGGTCGAACTGCTGAAAAAATTTATGTACCAGGTCAAACTGCCGAAACCACTTACTTATACGTATATATAAGTTTTGTCCGGTTTCAAACTCCTTCATAATACATTTATAATCTTATAAATGTTACATGAACGAACCGGCATGTTCGAGCAAAATGGGAGATATTATTGATAACTTTAACTATCAACAATGGCCCACCTCAGCTGCTAGGTTCAAACCCCTACTATCTAAATACTTTATTTGTTTTGGAGTAAACCCTGGGGCACCAGCTAATCTTGATGACTAACGTATTCAGGCAGTAGACTCATAATCCAGTGCTCGAAACATTCCCTAAAACTAGCTCAGTCTAATTTTAATTCAATAACAAATTATACAAAATTGGTGGTGGAAAGAATTAATAAAAGGTTGGTAAAAAGAATTGACTGACAAATGAAGTTTAAGTTTAAAGACAATTTATTTTAATCAAAAATTAATTAATTTTTAAAGATAATTTATTAACCAACATTAATTTACTAAATTTAAACATCTTGATAATCTAATTTCATACACACACATTTTTAAATTAACACATTATAACATATATCTGGTGAAAAGCATAAATAATATGTGACATCGTTAAATTATCTCACATTTTTAGTTCATTTTATGCATGCTTAAGAGTTCAAATTACTTTACTCAGTAGGATTAACGAATTATAGCGGTGGCTACTATGTATAAATGATAATAAATAAATGTTTACCTAGGATTTTTGGAACATGGCTATTGCTTGTTATTGGCTACTTCTGCTGCTTCTGATGGAGTATATCTAACCATTTAGATTTGGACGCTTCTTGAAGAGATTTGGCTTTATTCTTGAAAACAGTTGAACGTTTGACGGAAGATTTCTGAGTTGTTATGCAGACATTATTTCACAGGCAGGTTTTGATGATCTTGTTGGACTAAAAAGGCTGAAGCATGAGCATATATTTCCAAAAGCTGCTCAACAATGCATTTTTGTATCTGGATACATAATAGAAACTGCACTGTTGTCTGAACTGAAATAAGACTTTCACTGCAAACTAGACTGAAAAAACTCTCTCAATTAATTGTCCGATAAAAAAAAGTCTATTTATACCTGCAATGTGTTGTCTGTGTAATATCCTCCAGCAAATATCTGTTGTCAAATTCCATTGGTAATTAATCCTATGACGTGTTTTTGACGATTGTTTAATTAGTAGTAGCTTTCATAAATGTATTGTTTTTTATATCTTTAATTAGTAGCCCACCGCTGGTGTGGTTTTTTTTAAATCTTTATTTAACTTAATAGCTATCGCTGTGTTTTCCAAATATAATTTCTTTTTTAACTTTCATTTACATATATATATATATACATCATGCATACATTTATTTACACTTGCACATATATAATTTATTATAATAAGGTTGAATGAAAAGAGATTTATATTTTTTTTAAATTTTAAATTACTTATTTTTATGAATACGAATTTAGAAAAACTTTACTTTCTTTTATAACACTTTTATTTTGACTTTAAGAAAACCCCCTTCCCACTTTTAATCTTTTATTTCAAACTCTTTTTCGAAATTTTTTTTTTTTATTTTAATAATTTTTTTAGACAAAATTATTTTATATACATGTGCCAAATTGGCCTTGCCACACTAAACCCCCCTCCATTTTAGAGTAAAATGCATCATTTTTGACCATTTTATCTCTTGCAATTTTAATTTTTGACTCTAAAGATTTATTAATTTATTATTTTTCTAAGTTAGCTTTTTAATATCTTTTACTTAACATACAAAGGGCAATCGGTTTTGACTATCCTTTCCTTCTATCTATGCCAAATTCATTGCTCACAATGATCTAAATCATGGATAACGACTACCGGGACAAACTAATTTTGTGGCACAGGGATCTTTTGGAAATGACACAGAAGCAGATTCGCTGACTTACACATGTATAAAATCGAAACTTCATTTGCCGATTCTCTTGATCGCACTTGGAAAAAGAAAGGATTGCTGCGAAATGGCAGGAATTTTCAACTGTCCATTTTCGACTTATGCTTTGGAAAGAGGAATGATCCCTGACAAGTCCGTTAAGGGTACTAAATCTTATCCAGTCAGCAGCTTTAAACATATCTTTAACTAAATTTATTTCTATACTACCCTCATTCCCTTTTGCTCTAGATAAATTCCTACACATGTGTATATGTGCAGCATAATTCTACACCTACTAATATTCTAGATATCGAGTTATTACTGGACTTGCTTACAGGGAATCTATAATAAATAAATCCCTTTTTGCATGCATCATGAGGTGCAGCAGTGCCAAAAAAATAACTTAAAAGGATATCTGGGTAAATACATTTAAGATACACGTCATGAGGTATCGTATTTACCGAATATTACCAGTGTATGTGCGCATATATACACATGTATACTTACACACTCTTAATACACCTTAGATTGACTTTATATTTTTATTACTAATCTTACAACATTATTTTTAAATTCATATGAACATTATTCTAACATTTGTATTAATCTAATCTCACAATTCTATTCTAAACTACCATGGACATCAGTTTTCATATTTATTTATATTAATCTAATCTCGAATATTATTTTCAACCCTTACTCAACTTTTTTATCTATATGCATGTATTCAGAAAAACTATTTTACTTTATTACGATTCATTATTTACTCAACTTTTATTAACTTGCGTATATTCAAAAACAACTTACTTTACTACGATTCATTATTACACTGATATATATATATATTTTTTGACTTGACTTTAAATCATTTATTTACTTCCTTTTATTACCGTGCGTGTATTCCAAAAAAAAAAATCTATTAGTTTATCACGAGTCACTTTTTATTATTATTTACTACAGATATATTTACGCTTATTTATTTAACTTGATTTTATCGATTTTATTTTAACTATTTGACCTACTTATTTATTTATGAACATTTTTCTTAATTAATATGTGCGTTGATCGCTTTTCCCCAAGTATTGACCACTTCAAATTCTTATTTTTCTAGAGTGCATTTTTAGTTTTTATTTTCATCATTAGGTAATAAATGTAATGTTAAGAGAAGTAGGCAGCAAAGTATAAGGCAATTCAAACACACAGATAGATTTTGTGCTGATTTAAACCAACTTTTAATTTCTTTGCCCAAATACTCGCACACACCTCAATCCTAATTTAATACACTTTTTTTTTTAATTTTATTTGATAATGTTTTATTTTCATTAATACTTTCATTATACACTTATTTATTTCATTTTTATTTTTAAAGCGTTATTTTTACTCTCCCCCTTTTTTTTTTTTTTTAAAAAAAAGAAACATTTTCATTTTGCTTGTCTATTTTGATTTACACATTTATTTTGTTTGCATCACACTCCACTATGTTCTAGACTTATGAGCTGGGATATCAATATAATCGATAAGACATAATCGAGGGTTTTGACATAAATTGTTTTATAGATGCTTTGACATTTTAAACTCTAAGATTGTTATTTTATTTTACTAAGACTAACTTTAATCATTTTTAATTATTCAAACTATCTTGATACTCGTTTTTACATTTATTTCCTTAAACTTTGTTAAACATTTTCCATTATTCCGAGTCCATGGTCGTTATAAACTAGGTCAAGCCAGCGAATCCGTCAGATTACATATTTTTAATTTTTGTCAGGCGGTTCTTTCTTTCTACATACTAACTCTATAATATAAACTACCTTTCCTCTCTTATCTATCCCACTTTTATAATTTATTACTTTATCTCTTTCTCCTTCCATTCTATTTTCAACTTTGTAAATCAGAAAACCTTGATATTTAGACAAACTCCAAATTACTTCAATCTGGGAATATTTTTTTCTATGCTTTCTTTTTTTAAATCTGTTTTTAAATCTACAAACATGAACGTTTACTTTAAACCTTTTATTTTTAATTCTTTGTAAAAACTCTTTTACATTATCTTCTACCTTGAACTTATATCTCTCTTCTATTTCTTGGTCTACATGTGTTTCTACTTTATATGTCGCAATGCTATTTGATTCTAATTTAATTTCTATGTCTTTTATCACCTCAACTTCCTTTTCATCTTCCTGACTTTCTTTAACTAAATCTACCTTTATAATTTCTTGGTTCTTCTCTACCTTTCCTGTAATTTCACATCTTATTTCCTTCATTTCTTCTTTTATCTTATTCTGGCCCATTTCGATCTGGTCCTTTAACTTTTCAAGCATTTCAGCTTGCCCTTCCAATTTACTCTTCATTTCATTATTTTGGTTTTTAAGCTCTTCGGCTATTTTTTTATATTCTTCGGCTGTTTCTTTTTGTTTTTCAAACATGCTGGTTAGTAAAGTTATGATTTCTCTTTTTTCCTTGTTGGGGCTATTTTCTATATTTTTACCCTGAGTCTCCATTTTGGCTTTATTTTTTTTATAATTTATAATTTTAAACACTTTTTATCATTATTTTTAATACCATATTTTATTCACTTTAATAAATTTACTAATTATTATTTTATTTATTTCTTACTAAACTGGAAATACACGCTGACTCCACCCCTCCTTTGTCCATTTATCTCTACCTGATCTTAATGTTTTAACTCCGCCCAAACATCCAACTGTCTCTGATTTAACATAATGATTTATTTTAAATAACGTAAATAGCACAAATCTCTTTTCATTTACAGAAAACAAAGTTTTCAGTCAATTCTTTTTTTTTTTTTAAAATTAAAACGCTTTAACATACGTAATTTAGCTTTTGTATAGAAAATTTTTTTAAACAAGAAACAAAGCATTTATTTACTATTGTTTCTTAGGTCCAGCCCCAAACGTTGGGAAAGCCATTTATGTACCGGGTCAAACTGCTGAAACCACTTACTTATACGTATATATAAGTTTTGGCCGGTTTCAAACTCCTTCATAATACATTTGCAATCTTATAAATGTTACATGAATGAACCGGCATGTTCGAGCAAAATGGGAGATATTATTGACAGCTTTAACAACCAACAATGGCCCACCTTGGCTGCTAGATTCAAATCCCTACTATACAAATACTTTATTTGTTTCAGAGTAAACCCTGGGGCACCAGCTAGTCTTGATAACTAACGTATTTGAGCAGTAGGCTCATAATCCAGCGCTCGAAACATTCCCTAAAACTAGCTCAGCCTAATTTTAATTCAATAACAAATTATACAAAATTGGTGGTGGAAAAAATTAATAAAAGGTTGGTAAAAAGAATTGACTGACAAATGAAGTTTAAGTTTAAAGACAATTTATTTTAATCAAAAATTAATTAAGTTTTAAAGATAATTTATTAAGCAACATTAATTTACTAAATTTAAACATCTTGATAATCTAATTTCATACACACACATTTTTAAATTAACACATTATAACATATATCTGGTAAAAAGCATAAATAATATGTGACATCGTTAAATTATCTCAAATTCCCACACACGCACATCAATAGTTCATTTTATGTATGCTTAAGAGTTCAAATTACTTTACTCAGTAGGATTGACGAATTATAGCGGTGGCTACTATGTATAAATGATAATAAATAAATGTTTACCTAGGATTTTTAGAATGTGGCTATTGCTTGTTGTTGGCTACTTCTGCTGCTTCTGATGGAGTATATCTAACTGATTAGATTTGGACGTTTCTTGAAGAGATTTGGCTTTATTCTTGAAAAGTGTTGAATGTTTGACGAAGGATTTCCGAGTTGTTATGCAGACATTATTTCACAGGCAGGTTTTGATGATCTTGTTGGACTAAAAAGGCTGAAGCATGAGCGTATATTTCCAAAAGCTGCTCAACAATGCATTTTTGTTTCTGGATACATAATAGAAACTGCACTGTTGTCTGAACTGAAATAAGACTGTCACTGCAAACTAGACTGAAAAACTAAATTAATTGTCCGATAAAAAAAAGTCTATTTATACCTGCGACGTGCTGTCCGTGTAATATCCTCCGGCAAATATCTGTTGTCGAATTCCATTGGTAATTAATCCTATGACAACGTGTTTTTGACAATTGTTTAATTAGTAGTAGCTTTCATAAACGTATTGTTTTTTATATCTTTAATTAGTAGCCCACCGCTGGTGTGGTTTTTTTAAAATCTTTATTTAACTTAATAGCCATCACTGTGTTTTCCAAATATAATTTCTTTTTTAACTTTCATTTACATATACATTTTTGAAAATATTATTCTTTACATGCATACATTTATTTACACTCGCACGCACATATATAATTTATTATAATAAGCTTGAATGAAAAGAGATTTATATTTTTTTTAAATTTTAAATTACTTATTTTTACGAATACTAATTTAGAAAAACATTACTTTTTTTTATAACACTTTTAGTTTGACTTTAAGAAAAGCCCCTTCCCACTTTTAATCTTTTATTTCAAACTCTTTTTTGAAAGATTTTTTTTTTATTTTAATAATTTTTTTAGACAAAATTATTTTATATACATGTGCCAAATTGGCCTTGGTACAATATATATTGAACCTGATTGAAATCCGATTAAGTTTTTAATTTTCACTAAACTTAATTTTTGTTAAATCTTATATGTTTAAATTTTATTATTATTTAAAAAAGAATATGTGTATCAAAATACACAAGCGTTTATATGTAAAACGCGTTTATATCATTTTAATGTTTATCGATTTATTTTAGTTTTTTATACCACTTGTTTTTACTTTAAATCAATTAATTAAAAAAACAAGCAACCTAGCTAATTACATTCCTGTGGCTTTTATTTTAAAGAGCGGAGATTTGATTTTTATGTAGTTGTTTTCATTTCAATAATCCCTGGGTAGAATTCTTAGATAGATTGAGCGGGAGATTAATATTTTCCCTGCCTAAGGCATAGAAATTGAACAACAAGGAAGGTGTTTCGCGGGAAATGGAGCGACGTATAAATAGCCCCGAAAATTTGGAGAGTTAATTCATTATTCGTAACTAGACAAGCTGTTTCTAAAGTGAAAGTTTATATCAGCGTGGACATTTAAATTCTTAAAGGACATCAGCTGTTATTAAATACTTTTGCTTGCAACAAGATGAAAAATTCTATACGTGTTGTCAAAACCCGAATGGCTTGCTAACTCAACAAAAGATGGATCCCTGACTTCCAAATTTGCTCCAGTAATGCCTTAAACACCTACAAGAAGCCGGAACCTCATTATATCTACCTTGCCGTGGTCAAAGAACCTGAAAATGAACTTAAGTAAAAGTGCGCACTCTATGCGAACTGTATTTTACCGAAAGGTAACTATTTGCTTTTATTCTTCCCAGGGTAAATTAATTCTCATTAAATCTCCGCTCAATCTAATCATAAATATGTATTCTTAAATAATAGTTACACTCATATTTAAACTTTATTGTGTTTTCTTATATTTTTGTAATGGGTTTTGGAATCTTAGTTTTAAGATTCCCAATTTGCTTTCAGTTTTGTTTATTGGAGAGTGACGAATGAGTTTTATATTTATATTTTTATGCCTACTACTTTTTATAAATGCTTTAGTGGTCAAGCATTTTAAATGCTTACCTGTAATTATTTAGTATTCAATAATTAATTTGTAAACACTGTGTTCGCGCTTTCGCAAACCTCCGAAAATCTTTTGGCTGGCGACTTTATCGTCTAATTTGCCGCAGGTGGAGATTTTGTTTCTAATATCTCAAGCGGATATTAGAATTGTGTTTTTCTTTGTAATTTTATAAGTCGTCAGCAGGAAGATAAGCTTTATTCTTTCTTAAATTACAGGTGAGCGATACTTTCGTTCTGCTAAAGTGTTTACAACTTTTAATATTTTTGTACTCATGTGCACTCTCCGATAGATTTATTTTTGTATTTATTACATATGCTTTAAATTTATCAGAGCGTGTACTCAGAATTTGTTTGTAATTCATTTTCTTTTCTTTAATTGCTGGGGCAGATGTAACTGTTTTTCTAATTATTTGCTTGTCTCCTATTGAGACCTTTTCTTATTAATTTTAAAGTAATTTTTGCCAATCGTTTGGCTGGGATTCACCAGTTTTAATTGTGTTACTTCCTTTCAATCTTATTTTTCGGTTGTTCTTGAGGTGGATCAATCACCGTTATTTTAAACGTAGTAATAGGTGCAGTTCTTACCGATATAAGGACATTCGAGGTCTGACCATGTTTAGATCTCGAAAAGCTCATCGGCACTGGCTTCTTTGATCTATTTCAAGGACATATTGTTTGAATATCTGAAAGTGAGAACCAATGTTAAGATGAATCCTCGGCTGAACGAAATTTGATTCCTCCCTTTTAAATTTTTTATTAGAGAATCAGTAGATCTGCCAGAGCATTGCATTTAGTCTTTCTGGTACACACCTGAGCTAATCATATTTGTTAACGTATAAACTTTTCTTATAAGTTGATTTTCTCTTAATAAAATTTTATTAAATATGTTTAAACTTAATTTGGCTGACATTTGTCTTTGTGCTTTTGTCTCAATTGTCTAAACAATTTAAGATCTCTTGTTTCTCCTGAATCTAGTCAGCGCAAACCATCATCATCATCTATTCTGATCACAGTAAACAAATTTTCCAGACACGTAGTGGTCTGGTGGCGCCCTCTGTATCAGAATGGATGGAGTGTCTGGTAGAATATATATATAATTAAATTAACAACTATATATCTATATAATGCTGTAAAAAGAAGTGTCTATGCATTAAATATATAATTATTTAGATATTATTTATTTACTAAAACTAATGGTACCACAATATACTCTTCACCATAGTGTAGTATATAAAAAATGGGATGTATATAATAAATTTTACTTTAAAAAAAAAAGAAAGTTATAAGAAATAAGTAGATTTTTGTTATTGTCAACTTACAGTTATTAGGTAGATATAAAATTTTTCTAATTGTATTTTAATTTTTAAAAAACAAGAGATGGATTTTTTTTAGTAAGTACTTAAAGTCTTTAATATAAATGCTATAGTATATATTTTTTAATGTATTAACTCCAAACATCATTAGCTTTTTTATTAAGTAAACAATAGTTTAGATCATTTAGTTATAGATGCAATAATAATTCATATTGCTTTTATAAAGGGTACTTGCTTGAATATATGATAAGAGATATTGGTCAGAAATAAAACTATTTAAAATTGCTTTACAATTTTTGAATGAATTAATATTTGTTTTGTATAATGCATAAAAAGATTGATGATAAAAATGAAAGAAAATAACCAGCAATGATATATATGCACTCCATTAACCCAGTAAATAAGATGTCATTGATCAATCTGAAATACAAATATATATATATCATTCTAAAAAAAATATCATTCATATGATTAATAAAAATTTATTTTTGTCTTAATAGCAACTAATCATGATGTAGGAATAGTACACTTATTAATAATTTTAATACAAGTAATTATTTTAATACTAATATATATATATCAGATGGAATTTTTGTAATTTTTTAAAACAGCTTAACTATTAATAAAATATTGTAAAAAAACCCATATTGAGAGTCAAACCAAAAGTTACACTCACTAATGTCTTTATTAAGTCCTTGATTTTTTGTTCATAGATTTGACAATCGTTAATTACATGACTCATCATTTATGTTCACCACATTCATATAGGTCAATGGCTGTAAATTTCTATTTATTAATCAGATAAACACAGTGACTATGGTTTATCATAAATCAATTGATTTAGTAACAACTAATAAATTCAAATCCTACTGGTGTTTGAAACTTCAAAATGCTATAATTTTTCAGTTGTTTAAAAAAAAATTCCTGGCTGAACATCCTGAAAGAGAATCTTGATTTGAAATGACTATTGGATGGAGAAACTAAAATATTAATTATTGAAAAGTCTGAACTATATAATATAGCTTTATTTTATTTTATGTGAGGTAATTTTTCTAAATATCCAATTAAAAGTATTGTAATGGTCAGAATCATGTGTTCAGCCAACAAGATTTAGAGACCTAGCAAAAGTATATCAAACCCAGGATGTTCGGGGATATGGTGGTCACAAAACAGTACTAAGATTTAACCTATTTGCCAGTGCTCCAAAATCTCCACTATCTGACCAACACGTCTGATGCTACTAATAGTAATCATTTTCTTTTGGTCCTGATGATCAGGGCGAAACAAGGACTCTACAGATTCAAACTCAGCCTCAGTCATGAATTAGTTACTAAGTTAATTGATCAGAAACTCATCAGCTCCCATAAGAATCTAATACTTTGACAATGCTTAGAATACCAGTTTTTTATATACTTCAGGGATTTTGAGTAGACTCATACATAGATCACCTAACTAAGTGTGGATATAGTTGGGTGGATGTGGTGAACCAGGGAAAGACATGACAAATGTATAAACATAAATATACATAATTTATTAAGGACAAATTCAATAAGATATATAATAATAATGATATTATTTGGATCTCATTATCATCCATATATGAGCATTACAAATGAAGTAGAAGTTAATAATCACTACAATATTTAAATATCACTATGATATGTAAATGAGCATTACAAAGGAATTGTGTGTTAACAATAATAACAATATTTGGGTAAAAATATGATACATATATGAGCATTACAAAGAAACTATAAGTTAATCATGATAACAACATTTGTGTATCAGTATGATACATGTATGAGTATTACAAATGAACCTGAAGTTAATAATAAAAACAATATTTAGATATCAATATGATACGTGTATGAGCATTATAAAAGAACTATATGTTGATAATGATAACAACATTTGTGTATCAGTATGATATGTGTGGGAGCATTACAAATGAACTAGAAATTAATAATAACAACAATATTTAAATATCAGTGTGATATGTATATGAGCATTATAAAAGAACTATATGTTGATAATGATAAAACATTTGTGTATCAGTATGATATGTGAGTGAGCATTGTAAATGAACCAGACATTAATGATGATCACAATATTTAGGTATCAGCATGATAAGTGTATGAGCATTACAAAGAAACTATATATTAATAATGATAACAACCTTTGTGTATCAGTATGATACGTGTGTGAGCATTATAAATGAACTATATGCCAATTTGATCAAGAAGTATGCCATTATAAAATTAATATGCCAATTGTCAAGAGTAGACTCAATATCTCATTATATATTATTAAGTTAGAGGCCAGAAATATATATATCAAATTGATGTGCATGTTTACATACCTAGGGGAAGTATTTTTTATTATTATATTTATTTTTATTAATCCCAGCAGGAGTTATGGAACAAAGCATAATTCTAGCTTCCTTTATTATTAACAATTACATTATAGACATGATTTATCCATCCTACACAACATTACTAACAGGCATGATTAATAAACCTAATTACAGAAGACAGTGGTATCTGGGTTTGAATTCTGTGCTAACTACATTATTATAGGCATTGGCTAGATATGCCAATCTCCATTATCGAGTAATAATATATATATATGTTCCTTTGTAGACACATCCACCATCAGAGTGGTACATGCAGAAAACTGAAGCATGGGTTATAAATCACTATCATAGAATACCCATTTACTGACTCAAAAACATGCCTACTTCCAGTACCTGTAAAATATCCATCTGACAACTTTCATAGTATTACTCAACATCTATTCATTTATTGGAAGTATGTAGGCACAGATTATTCTACCAAGTAATACTGATATACTGGCCAAAAGGCTCTAACTCATTCTTGGATAGATATTTAAGCCTGTATTTAAAATGTAATAAAACAAGCAATGATGTGGAAATCAGGATAACCATATTTTATAGGCTATAAAAAGTCCATGAGCTTAAACATAAAGCTTAATTATGAATTATCATAGTAAATCACTAAGGAGGCAATAAGATACACCTACTGAGACAGAATATTTTTCTCCTAGATGTAGGCATCATTAAATAGATATAGCGGTATGAAGAAATACTTTCATAATAAATAACACTGACCGTTTTACATTTAAGAAAAAAAAAGCATGATTATTTTTTAACACATAAATAAATGCACACATAGACTATTTCATTTAATTGTCATAAAGAATTTCAACCAAATATAAACCAAATAGATGTGGACTTAAATAATGATTTTAGCACTCATTTATTCTTAATTATGTTAACAAGATATTGATTTAATTACATATATACAAGTAGATTGTAAGTTTTAATTCAAATAATTGATTTTCTCTTTTTTTAAACAAACAAATGATAACATTTTAACTCACAAGGATCCAGATGAATGATTTAAGAAAGTCAAGCTTGTACTTGTTACTTTAAAGTTATAAAGTGATTATTACTCTCCACCCTAAAGATTGGAGACAAAACAACAATTTATGCATTAATTGAAATATCATCCCTTCAAGTACTTGTGAGTTGGCATATCAATATAATATAGATAAAGTTAATCAATAAAATGTATATTTTTATAACTAAAAAAAAATGACATGGCATATTTCAAAATAAATAAGAAAAAATTGTATTTATAAAGTTTATAGAATTTTGTTCCATTAACAATTAGAAATTAAGTTCTGACATAGACTGATTTGTTATAAAAGAGTTACTACACTTATATATAGATTAATGTCCTTTTTTAAATTACATCTTCCTTTGGAATCAAGTCTTTTTTACTGAGTAGTTATAAATCTGGGGGATTTAAATCTAGACATTATAGTTTTATAGAAGGCACTTTAAATATTCTATCTTTATAGACTAAAAGTTCATACTTGATGCAAGGTTGTTTGATGATTACTTTGGTAAGGCAGGATAGAAGAACTGTCTTCTTACAAGTTAAAACTTAGTTCTGGGCAGGCTCTTGGTTTACTGGATGCAGGAAAAGACTGGATTTGAAACTGGTACATTCTCCCCTTCTTGGCAGCAGCATCATGGAATCAATAGGTTTCTCCACACCAAAGATGCACTCTCTTCCTCTAGAGATCCTCCAAAAGGAAGACTAACTTGCTTTCTACTCAAAAGCTATGATGGTATGTGAAAATTAGGGTAATGTCTGCTTACCCTCAGTAGTACATAAGAGGGAGTCAGTCTAAAGAGAACTATAACCCAGTATTTAAAAGCCTACAAATCTAAAAAAAATCTTACTCGGCAAAAAAAAACAAGAAATCATATTTAGCTACTCCTCCAGCTATCCTGTCTAGAGTTTTTCTTTACTCTTCTTATTTTTTAAAAAAATATTTTAATTAATTCCCCAGACTCACTTTTATTGGAAAAGAAAATACACCAGTTGATTAATTCATAATTTGCACCAATCTGCAAAACCTTATCAAGACTAAAATAAGGTAAGAAAACTTAACTGCGTCCAAAGACAAGAAATAATTTGTGTCCCAATGGAACTGTATTTTTCCAAATGTTTTATAAAAAACTGATAGAAATTATTGCTTTTAGCTGAATGTTTGGCTATCAATTAGTAAAATCTGTGAATTGCAAAAAAAAAAAACAGTCAACTTTTCCATTTCTTTTTTTAGAAAAACCTACAAAACAAAAAAATACATTTTCTTTTCCAAATATATAACTGAAATGTACTTTAATGTTAACAATATGTATATATACACCCTATCACACACACACCTGCATATATATTATTTTTTTAATAAAGAGGGTGAAGAATTAGCTAGTAGATCTATCACCCTATGTTCATATTACATTTAAATAAATATCATGAAGTTCTGTATGTGCATACATACAGACTGCTTCAGTATTCCCCAGACTCACTTTTATTGGAAAAGAAAATACACCAGTTGATTAATTCATAATTTGCACCAATCTGCAAAACCTTATCAAGACTAAAATAAGGTAAGAAAACTTAACTGCGTCCAAAGACAAGAAATAATTTGTGTCCCAATGGAACTGTATTTTTCCAAATGTTTTATAAAAAACTGATAGAAATTATTGCTTTTAGCTGAATGTTTGGCTATCAATTAGTAAAATCTGTTAATTGCAAAAAAAAAAAAAAATAGTCAACTTTTCCATTTCTTTTTTTAGAAAAACCTACAAAACAAAAAAATACATTTTCTTTTCCAAATATATAACTGAAATGTACTTTAATGTTAACAATATATATATACACCCTATCACACACACACCTGCATATATATTATTTTTTTAATAAAGAGGGTGAAGAATTAGCTAGTAGATCTATCACCCTATGTTCATATCACATTTAAATAAATATCATGAAGTTCTGTATGTGCATACATACAGACTGCTTCAGTATATGAAATAACAGGAAGTCACCGCAAAAAAATAAACATGAGCACATTAATAATATTTATCATACCAATATTTAAATGAGTGTACAGAAATTTTGTGTGGGCGTTTTTTCTTCAAACAAAAATACAGTATTACCAATAGAATATGATAATGTTAAAAAAAAAACTGTCCATAAAGTTATTAGCAACATAATTTTTATATTATTATTATTTTCAGAAATTAAAGAAGAACTGAGATTACTAAAATATATATTTAGTAATTTGGTATCAATTTAGATAATTATACAAGTTAACTTAGGTTCAAAATCTTAGTGTTAATATGGCATTGGCCCTGCTTTCATTCCAAATCCCTATTGAGAAATTTAAAGGTCCTAGAAAATGGCCTGAAATAGAAATTACTCAAATTTAGACAAGAAAAAAGAGAAATGCTTATTATAGTATTAATTATAATAATAGTAGAAGTAATGTCATAGAGGCAATTAGAAATAATACAATAGTAAAAATAATAAATTTTATAATAAATAATACATTTTATAAAGATAATAGTAATATTTATTTATTTATATACCAATTTATAATAAACTTTATGTAAAGAGAAAATCATACTTGGAGTTAAAAATATAATTAAAAAATAATATAAAATAGTATAATTGTCTTGCATCGGTGATCAAGAGGTCAGCACGACTGCCTTGCACTTGCAGGCAGTTGCCCGGGTTGCGGGTTCGCGTCCTGGCCGATGCTATGACACTTAAAAAAATAGTATAATTAATAATTAAGACAAAAAAACAATTGAAATATAAACAGTTATCATTAAAATATAAAGATATACGTAAATAAACATATATATATATATCAAAATTACCCCAAAATTCACAACTAAACCAGACTAGTCAAGAAAATAAACTCTAAAACACTACCAATGGTTTCACAGCTACAAGCAGGTTTCTCAAGTGTAAAGAACTACAAAATAACATGTTTAAACTAATCATTGCCCATAATTCCACTTCCCATACATCCTTGTTTAGTTTAAATATGTTATTTTGTAGTTCTTTTTACTTGAGAAGTCTGCTTGTGGCAGTGAAACCATTGGTAGTGTTTTAGAGTTTATTTTCTTGGCTGGTCTGGATGAGTTGTGAATTTGGGATAATTTGCTTATTTATTTATTAGTTTAGTTTTATGCTTTTAATGTTTATATGTATATTTCCAACATTTAGTTATACTAATCTCAGAGTATGGGTTACTTTAATTTAATCCTATCACAATCATCCATCAGCCAACCTCTCTCACACACTTGGTGAATTTTTTGAATTGCCAATTTTACATCTTTTTTTCAAGTGAATAAAACATATATAATTCATATTGCAATTTTTTTAAAAATATATACACTTTTTTTTAAATATACTTAACTTATATATATATATTTGTATTTTTTAATGCCTGCTTTACCATGATATGCTGAAACATAGGACCAAAGACATAAACAAGTTTAATGATCTCCAAGATGAATCAGCAATCATCAGTTGGCCCAGATCACAATTTCTTATATAGATCTTCATCATTTCTTCAATATGTATTGTGCCCTTTTTTATTAGTACCCCTATTCTAAAATAAAACAGAATAAAATTTTGTGTTATATAATTTTAAATTTTATTAAATCAAAAAGATAGGTACTTATTAAGCTGGGAAAAGTAATTGTCATTTTAGTTATCAGAGGGTTTAAACTTGGGTTCCGTTAATTTAAAAGTTATAAAGGATATGATGTGTAAAGTAATGACCACAAATATATATCAGAGATAGATGACAATCTATAAAGTCACTATATAGCTACAAATAGGTAAACAGTTGATATTACTTAAGAATATAGTAACATTCAAACTTTATCTTGTAAACAAGCATGCATTATATAGATAGATAATTATTTATCTGTGCACATTTTATTTTATAAATAAATCAATTATTGTTGTTTCTAGCTAAATTTTAAATGGTGCTTAAGAGTAAATAATTTTTAATATTCATTAAACCAAGAAAGTAAACTGTATTCAATTCAATTTCTAGAATAAAAAAATATTATCTTCATTTAAAAATGTTTCAAAAAATGAAAATTTCATTTTAAAAACAAACCAAACAAGTAGTTGGTTGCAGACGGTTGTGGGTTCGCCTCCCGGCCAATGCTATGACATATGGAAAAAAAAAACCCAAACCAAACATCCGTAGCTAAAATAAATGTTTCAAAGCAGAATGGGGGGGTAATGAAATTATCCAATAAAAAATAGACAGACAAACTCATTAAAATTGGAGGGATAATTGAAGTCGTGACAAATGGCAGAACAAGTAGTTTAGTTTTTGATATTTATTTTGAAAAAGTTTGATTAAAACTTCTTTAAATATTAAACAATTCAAAACAAAGCAAAACTCTCCATATAGTAGTGCCATCTTGGAATATAATAAACCTCAATGATGGATAATTTAAAGAAGAATATAAAGTTTTAATCAAAATGAACAGCTAAGCTAATCATCTCTACTACAGGCAAAATTCGACAATTAGTAATTCTCTAGAATCTCTTGAAATCATTATACAAAAAAAATATTTCCTCGTTCTACATCTAGCATTACCGCTATGAATATGAGGCAAACGGCCTCGAAAGCGCTTAGCGTATAATAATTTACGGAATCTTTATAGCTTCTCGTTCAAGTGTTTCATACGCTTTTTAATTTGTATATTAAATTATCGAGTGAGAAGTTTAAAATCCTTAATATTTTACAAATATGAACTTTTATCAACAAAGGCTTACATTATGCCTTGGCATTTCAGTCAAAACATTGGAACATCGCCTAACATTTTTATCTGAATGCAAGAAATTTAACATTGTTCCAAACTGCTGCAGAATAAAAATAGACAACTCTCTATATATAACAGTGACAAAATCATTAATAAACTACAAAAGCACCTCTTGACTTTTATCATCCTAGGATGCAAGAACGCATTGCATAAAGAAAAAAAAGATGGAATAATATTTAATGATGGCCCTATTTCCTCATTCTGCATCTAGCATTACTGCTATGAATATGAGGCAAACGGCCTCGAAAGCGATTAGCGTATAATAATTTATGGAATCTTTATAGCTTCTTGTTCAAGTATTTCATACGCTTTTTAATTTGTATATTAAAAAAGGTATAAATAAATTGCAGGACCTAAGAAGTTTGGTGTCTGCTCATGGATTGCCCTCACTGAAAGGAAACATTATAAAGACTGAATTTAGGCTGGTGTTATCGATAAACTATCTGGATCATTCCCGCAATGGAGTAATCCAAATAAATGTATATGCTTAAATTATCAACTAAGGCAAAGGAAGCTAAATTTACTTTGGATAAAGCTAAGTATGTTGTTTTTTTTACTAAATACCTTGAACTAAAGTAATTAATAATATGCTAATGCATTGAAGGTGAAACTATTCCATTAACAATTTATTTAGGCTTAGCACTTTCAGAGTTTTGTTACTCCATAATTATAGTCTTGTAGAAAGAAATAAACATAGAAGCTATATATATATAAAGGAAGAAGCAATAAATGGCAGAGCAAGTTTGAATAAAACCTTATGTAAAAAAATGAGTAAAAATTAACAATTTTAATATCCTAGAGTTTGAAAGGAAATTACACTGCATGAGATATATATATTTGTCCAATGAAGATCATGTTTATATGTGTATAAAACAATACCCATCTCTCAACATAGATGGAATATCTCTCATTTAAGAATGAAATAAATACATAAAATGTTTATTATAAAGAAAACACCCTGGAAAATATTTAACCAAAATAAATCTACATATCAGATAGATGAGAAGGGAGAAATATATAGATAAGATACTATTAGATACTTTTAAAAAAAAGTTGTAAATGTTTTCCTTGATCAGGATAGTAGCGATCGAAATTAAACGAGAAGCAGTCAAATGTACTATAATACTGCTCATATAAGAAACTTTTAAATTGAGGGGAGAAGGGCAAGTTGATGATACTCTTTGATTATCAGAGAAAAAAACGAACAGTGATACCTGGAAAGTAATCCCATATCTGACAAATTTCATAGTTATAGTCATATTTGGAGACTGATCAGCCTGCATTGGATAAATGATTAATATGCAAGTAAAATGTAAGAGTTTTTTGTTTTGTTTTGTGAGAACTTATATTAAAAAAAAAAAACGAAGGAAAAAAAAAATATGACTTTGTAATATTTGTATATATATGTGTGTTAATTTTATGTGTTAAATATAGTTTACAATAAGAAAGGAATTAGATTAATAGATAATGGAGTTAATAAGTGACTTAATTCGATTATCTATTACTAATTATTTTAAAATTTCATGTTTATTAAATGGTCTTATAGATTTAAATAATGTCATACATCGGTAAAGGAAATCTAATAAAGTAGTTGATGGTATGTATGTAATGAAGAAGAGAGAAGTGTGTGTATGTCATGGAATGAACATGGAATAGAAGTCATGGGGTGGATGTCACATAATGTACATCATGCAATGGATGTCATGGAATTTATATCATGTAATGGATGTCATGTAATGAATGTCATGGAATGGCTATCATGTAATGAATGTCATGGAATAAATGTCATGCAATGGATGTCATGGAATGGATGTTATGGAATGGATGTCATGCAATTGATGTCATAAAAGGGATGTCATGAAATGGATGTCATGGAATGAATGTCATGAAATGGATGTCATGCAATGGATAACATAGAATGGATGTCATCCAATGGACATCATGGAATGAATGACACAGAATAGATATCATGCAATGGATGTCATGTAATGAATGTCATGGAATGGATGTCATGTAATGAATGTCATGGAATGGCTATCATGTAATGAATGTCACAGAATAAATGTCATGCAATGGATGTCATGGAATGGATGTTATGGAATGGATGTCATGCAATTGATGTCATAAAAGGGATGTCATGGAATGGATGTCATGGAATGAATGTCATGAAATGGATGTCATGCAATGGATAACATAGAATGGATGTCATCCAATGGACATCATGGAATGAATGACACAGAATAGATATCATGCAATGGATGTCATGTAATGAATGTCATGGAATGGCTATCATGTAATAAATGTCATGGAATAAATGTCATGCAATGGATGTCATGGAATGGATGTTATGAAATGGATGTCATGCAATTGATGTCATAAAAAGGATGTCATGGAATGGATGTCATGGAATGAATGTCATGGAATGGATGTCATACAATGGATGTCATAAAATGGATGTCATGTAATGGCAATCATGGAATGGATGTCATGCAATGGATGTCATGGAATGGAGGTCATGGAATAGAAGTCAGGCAATGGATGTCATGGAATGGATGTCAGGGAATGGACATCATGGAATGGATGTAATGCAATGGTTGTCATGTAATGGATGTCGGAATGGATGTCATGGAAACGATGTTATGCAATGGATGTCATGGAATGGATGTCATCAAATGGACATCATGGAATGGATGTCATGGAATTGATGTCATGCAATGGATGTCATGTAATGAATGTCATGGAATGGATGTCATGTAATGGATTTCATGGATGTCATGGAATGGATGTCATGTAATGGATTTCATAGAATGGATGTCATGGAATGGATGTCATCAATGAATGTCATGGAATGGACATCATGGAATGGATGGCATCAAATTGATGTCATGCAATGGATGTCATGTAATGAATGTCATGGAATGGATGTCATGCAATGGATGTCATATTATGGATGTCATGCAATGGATATCATGGAATGGATGTCATGGAAAGCATTTCATGGAATGCATGTCATGGAATGCATGTCATGGAATGGGTATCATGTAATAAATGTCATAAAATGGATGTTATGTAACGAACATCATGGAATGGATGTCATGTAATGGAGGCCATGTAATGCATGTCAGGGAATGGATGTCATTCAATAGATGTCAATAAATGGTTGTCATGGAATGGATGGCATTCAATGGATGGCATTGAATGGATGTTATGCAATGGATGTCAACAAATGGAAGTCATGTAATAGACATCATGAAATGGATATCATACAATGGATGTCATGGAATGGATGTCATGTAATGGATGTCATGGAATGGATGTCATAGAATGAATATCATGGAATGGGTGTCATGGAATGCATGGCATGTAATGAATGTCATGGAATGGATGTCATGTAATGAATTTTATGGAATAAATGCCATGCAATGGATGGCATGGAATGGATGTCATGGAATGGTTTTCATGGAATGGATGTCATGTAATGGATGTCATGGAATAGATGTCACACAATGGATGTCATGGAATGGATGTCATGTGATGGATGTCATGGAATGGAGGTCATGCAATGGATGTTATGGAATGGATGTCATGAAATGGAAGTCATGGAATTGATGTCATGCAATGGATGTCATGTAACGAATGTCATGGAATGGATGTCATGTAATGAATTTCATGAAATGAATGCCATGCAATGGATGTCATGGAATGGATGTTATGGAATGGTTGTCATGGAATGGATGTCATGTAATGGATGTCATGGAATGAATGTCATACAATGGATGTCATGGAATGGATGTCATGCAATAAGTGTCATGGAATGGTTGTCATGCAATGGATGTTGTGGAAAGGATGTCATTGAATGGATATCATGGAATAAATGTCATGGAATTGAAATCATGCAATGGATGTCATGTAATGAATGTCATGGAATATATGTCATATAAAGAATGCCATGGAATGAATGTCATGCAGTGGAGGTCATTTAATGGATGTCATGCAATGGATGTCATGCAATGGATGGCATGCAATGGATGGCATGGAATGGTTGTCATGGAATGGGTATCTTGCAGTGGATGTCATCAAATGGATGTTATGTACAGGATGTCATGGAATGAATGTCATGCAATGGATGTCATAGAATGGATGTCATGGACTAAATTACATGAAATGGGTGTCATGCAGCATGTCATGGGACTGTATGTCATGGAATGGAAGTCATAAGGTGAATGTCACATAATGTATATCATGCAATGGATGTCATGGAATTTATATCATGTAATGGATGTCATGGAATAGCTATCATATAATGAATGGCATGGAATAAATGTCATGCAATGGATGTCATGCAATGGATAACATAGAATGGATATCATCCAATGGACAGCATGGAATGAATGACACAGAATTGATATCATGCAATGGATGTCATGTAATAAATGTCATGGAAAGGATGTCATGTAATGAATGTCAGGGAATGAAAGTCATGCAATGGATGTCATGTAATGGAGGTCATGAAATAGATATCATGCAATGGATTTCATAGAATGAATGTCATGGAATGTATGTCATGGAATGGACATTGTGGAATGGATGGCATCAAATTGATGTCATACAATGGATGTCATGTAGTGAATGTCATGGAATGGATGTAATGCAATGAATGTCATATAGTGAATTTCATGCAATGGATGAATTGGAATGGATGTCATGGAAAGGATTTCATGGAATGCATGTCATGGAATGGATGTCATGCAATGGATGTCATGGAATGGATAACATAAAAAGGATCTCAGGATGCTTTGTAGTGAATGTCATGGAATGGATGTCATGTAATGCATGCCATGTAATGCATGTCAGGGAATGGATGTCATTCAATGGATGTCAGGGAATGGTTGTCATAAAATGGATGTCATGGAATGGATGTCTTGGAATGGATGTCATGCAATGGATGGCATTGAATGGATGTTATGCAATGGATTCCATCAAATGGATGTCATGTAATAGATGTCATGGAATGGATATCATGCAATGGATGTCATGTAATGGATGTCATGGAATGGATGTCATAGAATGAATAACATGAAATGGGTGTCATGAGATGCATGTCATGAGAATGTATGTCATGGAATGGACATCATGGAATGAATGTCATGTAATGGATGTCATGTAATGGATGACATGTAATGGACATCATGTAATGAATGTCATGGAATGGCTATCATGTAATAAATGTCATGGAATAAATGTCATGCAATGGATGTCATGGAATGGGTGTCATGGAATGGGTGTCATGCAATGGATGTCATAAAATGGATGTTATGCAATGGGTATGATGTAATGCATGTCATGGAATGGATATCATGCAATGGATGTCATGTAATGGATGTCATGGAATGGATGTCATAAAATGGTTGCCATGGAATGGATGTCATGGAATGGATGTCATGTGATGGATGTCGTGGAATGGATGTCATGGAATGGATGTTATGGAATGGTTGTCATGGAATGTATGTCATGTAATGGATGTCATGGAATGAATGTCATACAATGGATGTCATGGAATGGATGTCATGCAGTGGATGTCAGGAAAGGGATGTCATGCAATGGATGTCATGAAAAGGATGTCATTGATTGGATATCATAAAATGCATGTCATGGAATTGATATCATGCAATGGATCACATGTAATGAATGTCATGGAATGTATGTCATATAATGAATGCCACAGAATAAATGTCATACAGTAGATGTCATGTAATGGATATCAATGAATGGATGTCATGCAATGGATGTCATGGAATGGATGTCTTGCAATGGATGGCATGAAATGGTTGTCATGCAATGGATGTCATGGAATGAATGTCATGCAGTGGATGTCATCAAATGGATGTTATGTAATGGATGTCATGGAGTGAATGTCATGCAATGGATATCATGGAATAGATGTCATGTAATGGATGTCATGGAATGTATGTCATAGACTAAATTACATGGAATAGGTGTCATGCAATGCATGTCATGGGAATCATAAAATGGAAGTCACGAGGTGGATGTCATGTAATGTATGTCATGCAATGGATGTCATGGAATTGATATCATGTAATGGATGTCATGTAATGAATGTCATGGAATGGCTATCATGTAATGAATGTCATGGAATAAATGTCATGCAATGGATGTCATGGAATGAATGTCATGGAATGGATGTCATGCAATTGAGGTCATAAAATGGATGTCATGTAATGGATGTCATGTAGTGGATGTCATGGAATGGATGTCATAGACTGAATTACATGGGATGGGTGTCATGCAATGCATGTCATGGGAATCATGGAATGGAAGTCATGGGGTGGAAGTCATGTAATGTATGTCATGCAATAGATGTCATGGAATGGATATCATGTAATGGCTATCATGTAATAAATGTCATGGAATAAATGTCATGCAATGGATGTCATGGACTGAACACCATGGAATGGATGTCATGCAATTGAGGTCATAAAATGGATGTCATGTAATGGATGTCATGGAATGGATGTCATGAAATGGATGTCATGGAATGGATGTCAAGCAATGGATGTCATGGAATGGATGTCAATGAATGGACATCATGGAATGAATGTCATGGAATTGATGTTATGCAATGAATGTCATGTAATGAATGTCATGGAATGGATGACATGTAATGAATGTCATGGAATGAATGTCATGCAATGGATGTCATGTAATGGATGTCATGGAATATATGTCATGCAATGGATGTCATGGAATGTAGGTCATGGAATGGAAGTCATGCAATGGATGTCATGGAATGGATGTCATGCAATGGACATCATGGAATGAATGTCATGGAATTGATGTCATGCAATGAATGTCATGTAATGAACGTCATGGAATGGATTTTTTGTAATGAATGTCATATGGAGGTAATGAAATGGAAGTCATGCAATGGATGTCATGGAATGGATGTCATGGAATGGACATCATGGAATGGCTATGCAATGGATGTCATGTAATGGATTTCTGGGAATGGATGTCATGCAATGGATGTCATGGAATAAAAGTCATGCAATTGATGTCATGTAATGAAAGTCATGGAATGAAAGTCATGCAATTGATGTCATGTAATGGATGTCATGGAATTGATATCATGCAATGGATTTTATAGAATGGATGCCATGGAATAGATGTCATTCAATGAATGTCATGGAGTGTATGTCATGGATGGCATCGAATTGATGTCATGCAATGGATGTCATGTAGAGTGTATGTCATGGATGGCATCGAATTGATGTCATGCAATGGATGTCATGTAATGAATGTCATGGAATGGATGTCATGCAATAAATGTCATATAAAGAATGTCATGTAAAAATGTCATGTAATGATGGTCATAAAATGAATGTTATGCAATGCATGTCATGGAATGGATGTCATGGAATGGTTGTCTCAAATGGATATTATGAAATAGATGTCATGGAATGGATGTCATGCAATGGATGTTATGGAATGGATGTCATGGAATGGATGCCATGCCATGGATGTCATGGAATGGATGTCATGTAGTGGATGTCATGGAATGGATGTCATAGAATGAATTACATGGAAGGGATGTCATGGAATGCATGTCATGGGAATGTAGGTCATGGAATGGACATCATGTGACGGATGTCATGTAATGTATGTCATGCAATGGATGTCATGGAATGGATATCATGTAATGGATGTCATGGAATGGATATCATGTAATGAATGTCATGGAATAAATGTCATGCAATGGATGTCATGGAATGGATGTCATGGAATGGATATCATGTAATGAATGTCATGGAATAAATGTCATGCAATGGATGTCATGGAATGGATGTCATGGAATGGATGTCATACAATGGATGTCATAAAATGGATGTCATGTAATGGATGTCAAGGAATGGATGTCATACAATGGATGTAATGGAATGGAGGTCATGGAATAGAAGTCATGCAATGGATGTCATGGAATGAATGTCAGGGAATGGACATCATGGAATGAATGTCATGCAAGGGTTGTCATGTAATGGATGTCAGAATGGATGTCATAGAAATGATGTTATGCAATGGATGTCATGGAATTGATGTCATCAAATGGACATCATGGAATGGATGTCATGGAATTGATGTCACGCAATGGATGTCATGTAATGAATGTCATGGAATGGATGTCATGTAATGAATGTCATAGAATGGATGTCATGTAATGAATGTCATGGAATGAAAGTCATGCAATCGATGTCATGTAATGGATGTCATGGAATGGATATCATGCAATGGGTTTCATAGAATGGATGTCATGGAATGGATGTCATCAATGAATGTCATGGAATGTATGTCATGGAATGGACATCATGGAATGGATGGCATCGAATTGATGTCATGCAATGGATGTCATGTAATGAATGTCATGGAAGGGATGTCATGCAATGGATATCATATTATGGATGTCACGCAATGGATGTCATGGAATAGATGTCATGAAATGCATGTCATGGAATACATGTCATGGAATGGGTATCATGGAATGGATGTCATGAAATAGATGTTATGTAACAAACATCATGGAATGGATGTCATGTAATGGAGGCCATGTAATGCATGTCAAAAAATGGATGTCATTCAATAGATGTCAATAAATATTTGTCATGGAATGGATGGCATTCAATGAATGGCATTGAATGGATGTTATGCAATGGATGTCATCAAATGGAAGTCATGTAATAGATGTTATGGAATGAATATCATGCAATGGATGTCATGATATGGATATCATGTAATGGATGTCATGGAATGGATGTCATAGAATGAATATCATGGAATGGGTGTCATGGATGGATATCATGTAATGGATGTCATGGAATGGATGTCATAGAATGAATATCATGGAATGGGTGTCATGGAATGCATGTCATGTAATGAATGTCATGAAATGGATGTCATGTAATGAATTTTATGGAATGAATGTCATGGAATGGATGTCATGGAATGGATGTCATGGAATGGTTTTCATGGAATGGATGTCATGTAATGGATGACATGAAATGGAGGTCATACAATGGATGTCATGTAATGGATGTCATGTAATGGATGTCATGGAATAGATGTTATGCAATGGATGTCATGGGATGGATGTCATGTAATGTATGTCATGCAATGGATGTCATGGAATGGATATCATGTAATGAATATCATGGAATAAATGTCATGCAATGGAGGTCATGGAATGGATGTAATGGAATGGATGTCATACAATGGATGTCATAAAATGGATGTCATGTAATGGATGTCATGAAATGGATGT
The DNA here is from genome assembly GCA_028023455.1 of Epiperipatus broadwayi. Taxonomy (NCBI): domain Eukaryota; kingdom Metazoa; phylum Onychophora; class Udeonychophora; order Euonychophora; family Peripatidae; genus Epiperipatus; species Epiperipatus broadwayi. The sequence goes on along the minus strand of JAQFVV010000143.1, from coordinate 1,190,556 downwards.
CATGGAATGAATGTCATGGAATGGATGTTATGGAATGGTTGTCATGGAATTTATGTCATGTAATGGATGTCATGGAATGAATGTCATACAATGGATGTCATGGAATAAATGTCATGCAGTGGATGTCAGGGAATGGATGTCATGGAATGGATGTCATGCAATGGATGTCATGGAAACGATGTCATCAATTGGATATCATAAAATGAATGTCATGGAATTGATATCATGAAATGGATGTCATGTAATGAATGTCATAAAATGTATGTCATATAATGAATGCCACGGAATGAATGTCATACAGTAGATGTCATGTAATGGATGTCAATGAAAGGATGTAATGGAATGGATGTCATGCAATGGATGGCATGAAATGGTTGTCATGTAATGGATGTCATGGAATGAATGTCATGCAGTGGATGTCATCAAATGGATGTTATGTAATGGATGTCGTGAAGTGAATGTCATCTAATGGATATCATGGAATAGATGTCATGTAATGGATGTCATGGATTGGATGTCATAGAATGAATTACATGGAATGGGTGTCATCCAATGCATGTCATGGGAATCATGGAATGGAAGTTATGGGGTGGATGTCATGTTATGTATGTCATGCAATGGATGTCATGGAATGGATATCATGTAATGGATGTCATGTAATGAATGTCATGGAATGGCTATCATGTAATGAATGTCATGGAATAAATGTCATGCAATGGATGTCATGGAATGAACATCATAGAATGGATATCATGCAATTGAGGTCATAAAATGAATGTCATGTAATGGATGTCATGGAATGGATATCATGGAATGGATGTCATGCAATGGATGTCATGGAATGGATGCCATTGAATGGACATCATGAAATGAATGTCATGGAATTGATGTCATGCAATGAATGTCATGGAATGGATGTCATGTAATGAATGTCATGGAATGAATGTCATGAAATGGATGTCATGTAATGATTGTCATGAAATGGATGTCATGTAATGATTGTCATGCAATGCATGTCATGGAATGGATGTCATGCAATGGTTGTCTGGAATGGATGTTATGGAATAGATGTCATGAAATGGATGTCATGCCATGGATGTCATGGAATGGATGTCATGTAATGAATGTCATGGAATGGATGTCATAGAATGAATTACATGGAATGGGTGTCATGGAATGCATGTCATGGGAATGTATGTTATGGAATGGACATCATGTGATGGATGTCATGGGATGGATGTCATGTAATGTATGTCATTCAATGGATGTCATGGAATGGATATCATGTAATGGATGTCATGTAATGAATGTCATGGAATGGATGTCATGTAATGAATTTTATGGAATGAATGCCATGCAATGGATGTCATGGAATGGTTTTCATGGAATGGATGTCATGTAATGGATGACATGGAATGGATGTCATACAATGGATGTCATAAAATGGATGTCATGTGATGGATGTCATGGAATGGAGGTCATGCAATGGATGTTATGTAATGGATGTCATGAAATGGATGAATGTCATGGAATGGATGTCATGTAATGAATTTCATGGAATGAATGCCATGCAATGGATGTCATGGAATGGATGTTATGGAATGGTTGTCATGGAATGGATGTCATGGAATGGATGTCATGGAATGAATGTCATACAATGGATGTCATGGAATGGATGTCATTGAATGGACATCATGAAATTAATGTCATCGAATTGATGTCATGCAATGAATGTCATGTAATGAAAGTCATGAAAAAGATTTCTTGTAATGAATGTCATGGAATGAATGTCATGCAATGGATGTCATATAATGGATTTCATGTAATGGATGTCATGGAATAGATGTCATGCAATGGATGTCATGGAATGGAGGTCATGGAATGGAAGTAGTGCAATGGATGTCATGGAATGGATATCATGGAATGGCTATGCAATGGATGTCATGTAATGGATTTTATGGAATGGATGTCATGCAATGGATGTCATGGAATGAAAGTCATGCAATTGATGCCATGTAATGATAGTCATGGAATGAAAGTTATGCAATTGATGTCATGTAATGGATGTCATGGAATGGATATCATGCAATGGATTTTATAGAATGGATGTCATGGAATAGATGTCATTCAATGAATGTTATGGAATGGATGTCATGGAATGGATGTCATGGAATGGATGTCATGCCATGGATGTCATGGAATGGATGTCATGTAATGGATGCCATGGAATGGATGTCATAGAATGAATTACATGGAATGGGTGTTATGAAATGCATGTCATGGGAATGTATGTCATGGAATGGACATCATGTGATGTGTCATGGGATGGATGTCATGTAATGTATGTCATGCAATGGATGTCATGGAATGGATATCATGTAATGGATGTCATGGAATGAATGTCATGGAATGGCTATCATGTAATGAATGTCATGGAATAAATGTCATGCAATGGATGTCATGAAATGGATGTCATGGAATGGATGTCATACAATGAATGTCATGAAATGGATGTCATGTAATGGATGTCATGAAATGGATGTCATGGAATGGATGTCATGTAATGGATGTCATGTGATGGATGTCATGGAATGGATGTCATGCAATGGATATCATGGAATGGATGTCATTGAATGGACAACATGGAATGAATGACATGGAATTGATGTCAGGCAATGGATGTCATGTAATGAATGTCATGGAATGGATGTCATGTAATAAATGTCATGGAATGAAAGTCATGCAGTGGTTATTATGTAATGGACATCATGGAATGGATGTCATGCAATGGATGTCATGGAATGGAGGTCATAGAATAGAAGTCATGCAATGGATGTCATGGAATGGATGTCAGGGAATGGACATCATGGAATGGATGTCATGCAATGGATGTCATGTAATGGATGTCAGAATGGATGTCATGGAAAGGATGTTATGCAATGGATGTCATGGAATGGATGACATCAAATGGACATCATGGAATTGAAGTCACGCAATGGATGTCATGTAATGAATGTCATGGAATGGATGTCATGTAATGAATGTCATGGAATGGATGTCATGTAATGAATGTCATGGAATGAAAGTCATGCAATCGATGTCATGTAAGGGATGTCATGGAATGGATATCATGCAATGGATTTTATAGAATGAATGTCATGGAATGTATGTCATGGAATGGACATCATGAAATGGATGGTATCAAATTCATGTCATATTATGGATGTCATGCAATGCATGTCATGGAATGGATTCATGGAATACATGTCATGGAATGCATGTCATGGAATGGATGTCATGGAATGGATGTTATGTAACGAATGTCATGGAATGGATGACATGTAATGGAGGCCATGTAATGCATGTTAGGGAATGGATGTCATTCAATAGATGTCAATAAATGTTTGTCATGGAATGGATGGCATTGAATGGATGTTATGCAATGGATGTCATCAAATGAAAGTCATGTAATAGATGTCATGGAAAAGATATCATGCAATGGATGTCATGGAATGGATGTCATGTAATGGATGTCATGGAATGGATGTCATAGAATGAATATCATGGAATGGGTGTCATGGAATGCATGTCATGTAATGAATGTCATGGAATGGATGTCATGTAATGAATTTTATGGAATGAATGCCATGCAATGGATGTCATGCAATGATTGTCATGGAATGGATGTTATGGAATGGTTTCATGGAATGGATGTCATGTAATGGATGATGTGGAATGGATGTCATACAATGGATGTCATGTGATGGATGTCATGGAATGGATGTCATAGAATTGATGTCATGCAATGGATGTCATGTAATGAATGTCATGGAATGGATGTCATGTAATGAATTTCATGGAATGAATGCCATGCAATGGATGTCATGGAATGGATGTTATGGAAAGGTTGTCATGGAATGGATGTCATGTAGTGGATGTTTTGGAATGAATGTCATACAATGGATGTCATGGAATGGATGTCATGCAGTGGTTTCATGAAATGGATGTCATAGAATGGTTGTCATGCAATGGATGTCATGGAATGGATGTCATTGAATGGATATCATGGAATAAATGTCATGGAATTGATATCATGCAATGGATGTTATGCAATGAATGTCATGGAATGTATGTCATATAAAGAATGCCATGGAATGAATGTCATGCAGTGGATGTCATTTAATGGATGTCAATGAATGGATGTCATGCAATGGATGGCATGGAATGGTTGTCATGGAATGCATGTCATGCAGTGGATGTCATCAAATGGATGTTATGTGCAGGATGTCATCGACTGCAATGGATGTCATGGAATGGATGTCATGGACTGAATTACATGGAATGGGTGTCATGCACCATGTCATGGGAATGTATGTCATGGAATGGAAGTCATGGGGTGGATGTCACATAATGTATGTCATGCAATGGATGTCATGGAATTTATACCATGTAATGGATGTTATGTAATGATTGTCATGGAATGGCTATCATGTAATGAATGTCATGGAATAAATGTCATGCAATGGATGTCATGCAATGGATAATGTAGAATGGATATCATCCAATGGACATCATGGAATGAATGACACAGAATTGATATCATGCAATGGATGTCATGTAATGAATGTCATGGAAAGGATGTCATGTAATGAATGTCATGGAATGAAATTCATGCACTGGATGTCATGTAATGGATGTCATGGAATAGATATCATGCAATGGATTTCATAGAATGGATGTCATGGAATGTATGTCATGGAATAGACATTGTGGAATGGATGGCATCAAATTGATGTCATAAAATCGATGTCATGTAATGAATGTCATGAAATGGATGTCATGCAATGGATGTAATGGAATGGATTCCATGGAATGCATGTCATGGAATGGATAACATGGAAAAGATGTCATGTAATGGATGCCATGTAATGCATGTCAGGGAATGGATGTCATTCAATGGATGTCATGGAATGTTTGTCATGTAATGCATGTCAGGGAATGGATGTCATTCAATGGATGTCAGGGAATGTTTGTCATGGAATGGATGTCATGGAATGGATGTCTTGGAATGGATGTCAAGCAATGGATGGCATTGATGTTATGCAATGGATTCCATCAAATGGATGTCATGTAATAGATGTCATGGAATGGATATCATGCAATGGATTTCGTGGATGTCATGCAATGTATGTCATGGAATGGATGTCATAGAATGAATATCATGAAATGGGTGTCATGGAATGTATGTCATGAGAATGTATGTCATGGAATGGACATCATGGAATGTATGTCATGTAATGTATGTCATGGAATGGATGTCATGGAATGGATGTTATGTAATGGAAGTCATGTAATGAATGTCATGGAATGGCTATCATGTAATAAATGTCATGCAATGGATGTCATGGAATGGGTGTCATGCAATGGATGTCATAAAATGGATGTTATGCAATCGGTGCCATGTAATGCATGTCATGGAATGGATGTCATGGAATGGATGTCATGTAATGGATGTCATGGAATGGATGTCATGAAATGGTTGTCATGGAATGGATGTCATGGAATGGATGTTATGGAATGGTTTTGTCATGGAATGTATGTCATGTAATGGATGTCATGCTATAAATGTCATACAATGGATGTCATGGAATGGATGTCATCAGTGGATGTCAGGGAATGGATGTCATGGAATGGATGTCATCGATTGGATATCATAAAATGAATGTCATGGAATTGATATCATGCAATGGATGTCATGTAATGAATGTCATGGAATGTATGTCATATAATGAATGCCACGGAATGAATGTCATGCAGTAGATGTCATGTAATGGATGTCAATGAATGGATGTCATGCAATGGATGTCATGCAATGGATGGCATGAAATGGTTGTCATGCAATGGATGTCATGGAATGAATGTCATGCATTGGATGTCATCAAATGGATATTATGTAATGGATGTCATGGAGTGAATGTCATGCAATGGATAGTACTTGTATAGAGTAGATTTACTCTAGCACTGTTCCTATTGTAAAACACTGTTAGCACAGACTGACTGACAGGACGTTGAGACTATTAGCTCTGCCAATTGTTGAGTGTGGCAGTTGCTTTCATTGCAGACTCAGCAAATGTTTCGACTCATGGTATGCCATCTTGGATAAGTTTTTTCTCAAGTATTTTTTTGGGGAACTTAACTGTAAAATTAAGGTTGTTCTATGAGCTGTGTGACCTTACTTTATCTTGTATATTTTTGTTTAACACATTGAGTTGCCAAGTTGAAGATCCTAATATTGTGAGGCCCAGAGGCTCTGCCTCTCATGTCCTCCCTCTGATTGGTCCTGTTTATAAAACACTATTTATGAAAATGACCAAAATATAAAAATAATTAGGAAACTAAATTACAGTTAAAATGTTAGTAGTAAGCATAAAAATGAGAAATGAAAAGTTATATTGCCCAATATCTCATTTTAAAGGGAGGGATTTGTAACTAAACCAAATCCAATAGCAACTCAAATTAGTTATATTACAAAGCTGCATAAAAATATTGTTTAATAAAAAACTTGTATTAATGGAAAAATAAATATAACTGCCTAAAAGAAATATATTGGATCATATTATTAAATATTTTATAAAGTTACTTAGTAATGTGTGAAAAACAATAAAATAATAAATTGCAATATAAAGGAAGGAAGAAAAACTAGTTTCAATGCACACAAGAAATTTGAATTGCATAGTTATAAAAATCTAAAGCATTTTCTACCTATTCTCATTTGCTTTTTCTTAATGGATTTTATTTAAACAACTTATCAGTTTCAAAGTAAATTTTATGGCAAGTCTAAATATGATATTAAAATTTTGGAGTTAACAATATTTAAAAAATTTGCAATAAAATTTTAAAAATTGGTTATGATTTTTCTTTTATTCTATCGCTAACTAATGTAAATAAAGGGAGAGAGAAAAGATTTTTTTTTCATTTATGTATCAAATCATGACATATCTGTAAATTTGTTTCCACAACATGTTGTGAAGAATAAATAAAATGTTTTCCAAAAAACATATTGTTGTGAAGTAACAAATGTAAAATCTTGCAAGTAACTTATGACAAATCTATTATTTGGAAAACATGTTGTTGAACAACATCAAGTAGGATATGAATAGGTCAGAAACAAGCAACTTAAAACTAGTATTTAGGGCAGTATAATCCAATCAGGTAGTGTATTTTTTTCTAGTTTCATTTGAGAAAAACATTAAACATCACATGATCAACATTTCTAACATGCAGTTAAAACTGTTTTCCTCCATAGTTTGGGTAGCCCTATCTTGCTGATTATTTTACATTATTTTTTAATATTCCAGTTATAACAGCAATTATGATGACTTTATCTAGTAGAAGATTATTATGGGTGGCAAAATAAAAAGCCATCCCTGTCAAACACCTGGAAATGCAATTGGATCTAGAAATTAACACTGAAGTTTACTAAAACCAGTCACTGCCTGCATTAAGAATGAGCCATAAGAATAATCCAAGTCCTGCTGATACTATACCCTAACTAATGTCTCCAATGCTGTTGTATTTCCTATCTAACATGACCAATATGCTAGGAGGATAATGATCATATTTGGAAGAACTAATTAAGACACCTGGAAATATATTAAAAGAATTATAGCTGCAAAAAACCAGGGTTTATAACTGTTTAATTATTTCACAAGATAAGATTTTATGATTATAGATATTTTTTATACATTCAAAGATCAGCCTTTCAAGCTAATTTTGCATGCATCTTCTGCGAGTGTTAAATAATAAATGAATACTTCACTCTACAATACAAGATATAGTATTTATGCAGGAATAAAAGGAATCCTCTTATTCCTACGACTCAAATAAAAATAAATGCTTATTCATTATAGATATTATAAGGCTTTAAATTCAAAATATCTTTTATTTTTATTATATTTAATATTTTGTATGCATAATAGTTGTTGTGAGTATATACAAAAGTTTTATATATTCATTATTAATAAATTATTTTTAACAATCCATTTAGTTTGTGTTTGTTTGTCTAACTCAATCCAATATGCTAATAATATCTATAATCCTGAGAAATCATGCAATCCATTGGGAAAAGTGCAGAATGGTGGTAATAATTTATAAACGATGATTATCAGTCGTTTAATAAGTTTGCCAAAAGTAAACTTTCTATTTAGAAGATTTGGCACCCAAGAATTTCATTTTTTATTTTGTTTTATGGAAACTAAAAAATAAATAAAACTATTTTTGGGAGGATTTGAAATTATATTGTAAGTCATCATCATCGTTGGATTAATATTATTACATATATTTGAATTGAATCTTTTTTAAAAAAAATTATTTATCATTCAACTTTTATTTAATATAAATATTTATTTGGAAACAAAGATTTACTGTTAAATAGCTGGATATCTTGGTTCAAACCAGAAATACCGTTACAATATATAGTGGCAGACGAATATGAGTACGCGAGCATTATTTAGAGAGAATATGATTTATCAAAGTTGGAAAACTGATGTTTGGTCTTTTGATTGAATTCCTTAATCTCTACTTTAAACAACGATTTTAAAAAAATTTTTAATACAGAAATAAAACATACATATAAATTATTGTTACTATATATGATTATATATATGCTATTTTAACCATAAAATTTCCGAAATCCTATATGATAATAGTTAATAAATTGATTTCTCTCAAATATAGTATATATTCCGAATATTTTGTTTTATTTGTTAGAAATACTTTATTATAAATTTTTACTCCTTCACAAAATTTAAATATTTATTCATACATACACACATATGTAATGGATAAATGAAAGCATAAACTTTCTATAATTGCTTTTAAGTAATTTAAGTTGTATTTAAATTAAAAGAAATCACTTATTCTCATTATTAATATTAAACGTTTACACAATGGCAACCAATTAAATGCTTTCATTTATTTAGTTTTCAAAAGAATACGTTCTTTATAATTCATTATATATTAATACCATTCGCATTTTTTTTATTTAATCTTTTTTCTTGTCATTCCTCTTTAGCCTTATCTTTTAAAGTGCAAATATATATCAGAGAAAGTGAAGAAGAGGTGAGTTATCAAAATATGGCATTAAGGCCCGCTAATGAACTATGATTTTCTCCATCTTTCATCATCTGAGAGAAAGGAGAAAGCACAATCTCCACGGTGACCCTATCAGAAGATCAGGGCTGGATAAATCTAAAAGCTCGTATGTCAACTGAAAATAATTTCTCTTCTTATGAAATGAATTTTTATATTCTATTGTAGATCTCATAACTGTCATTAAGCACTACTTCGCACAATATTACTGAAAGAAAAAGGAAATAAATTGAAAGAAAGGTAGACGTTAAAAGCGAGCTACACTTAAGTCTTTAACGGCAATAGCAGGTGGTAGATTTGTTGGTAGTGATGTATCACTTGTCAAAACTTTTCTGGAATTAGCCTTCAAACAAGCACGACTATTTCACTACTTTGTGTATTGAATATAAAATATCTTTTATACATATATAGAGAGAGGTAATGAATTTTTTTTTTTTTTTTGCATATAAAATTTTTTAAATAATATAATGAAATTTTTTACTTAAAAAACATTTATATATAAAGGATATTTAAATGTTCTTCTAGTTTTAAAAGTGTATCAAAAATACAATTAAATTTTAAAAACGTGAGCTTATTAATCAATTATGTTTTGCAATGCTTGATATTAAATTAATTTAAATTAATTAATTTAAATAGTAATTAGAAGAAGCAGAAACAAATAAAATCACATGTGTAATAATAAAAAGCATATAGGTATTTTAATATAAATTATCATGATCTGACAAATACAAACTTAATCACAAGTTCTGTTCAAATAATCATTTCAATAGAACAGAATAATGCAGAAAATGTTCATTTCTATCAGATATTAATTTTAAAATAACTTAACAAAAACTATTGATAATATGTAAATACAAGTAAATTGTCTATACTGTAGTTAATGTAAGGGATTTGAATTCAGACTTTCAAGCTCTCTACAGCTATCCACTCCATCCCATACAATTAATAGATGTGACCATATGCATGTAAAAAAGATAAATGATCCCCAATATATGTATTTTGTGTTGAACCCACACTCATCAGCTGGTCTTCCACACACATATACAATCAGTGCTCAGTTTATTGTAAGATAGCAAATTTTTGAACTTTAGTGGATGGGCTTCATTCCTTTCCAACCTTCAACTCTTCAGCCATTTATATCATTGAAAATCTGATGGTGGAATGATCAAAATTCTTATTGAACCAATCTTATTACCATACCCATGTTGACTTTAAGTCACCCTGACCTCTCATATATAGGACCTTAATATATTCATTCAAATACACAGAAGAGAGATGGGGCAGTTCTTACAGGCTGAATATGTAATGTGTAAAAACAAGTATATTGTCTATACTGAACTAATGTAGTTAGAAGAGATTTGAACTCAGACTTTCAACCTCCCTGGATCTGTGTACTCCATCACATACCAACTGATACACATGACTACAAACATGTGAAAAAGATAAATGATCTTCAATATACATATTTGCTATCTTAATATAAAAGGAGCACTGGTTATATATAAGTATGGAAAATTATGATCTCGACCATTTGGTGAGTGCTGGTTCAGCATGAAATACATATATTGGAGATCATTTATTTTTTCATATATATATAGTATCAGTTGTATGGGATGGAGTGGATAGCTGTAGGCAGCTTGAAAGTTTAAATTCCTTAAGTTCAATATAGACAATATACTTGTTTTTATTTATTACATATTCAGTCTGTATTCTGCCCATCACTTTGAGTATTTCATCATCAGATTATCAATGATATGGATGGCTGAAGAGTTGGAGGTTGGAGAGGATTAAAGCCTCTCTATTAAAGTTTGAAAATTTTCTAAACTAAGCACTGATTATATGTGTGGGGAGATTATGATCTGAACTAACTGATGAGTGCTGGTTCAGCACGAAATATGTATATTGGAGATAATTTACCTTTTCACGTATATGTGGTCATGTATATCAGTTGTGTGAAATGTAGTGGATAGTTGTAGTGAGCTTGAAACTTCCGAGTTAAAATCCCTTTAAAAAACTTTTATGTAAAGCCTAATATATATATTTTTTAAGTCTGGTAAACATTTCAAAACATTCTAATGATTATTTTTAATACAATATATATATATTTTAAATTTTATTTAATTTGTATTCATTAAAATAATATGAAAAAATCTCTTTAAAATTATGTTGTAACCTAAATATTGAAGCATAGAATAAATTGTGTTGAATAAGTGATACATGGAAAACTAACACAAACAATGATCAATTATTTTTATTAAGAATATTTCTTTAGTCTAACTCCATCTACCAATAAATTATCAGTCCGGCGATGAGCGTCAATAATTTGCATTACCCAAGATAAAGCTAAACTAGTTAAATACTCTTGTTTGTTGTCGTAAGCTGAAACGATGCTACGATAATATTAGCTGGGGGGGGGGATATCTATAATAAGAATATAATTAAAGTTATTAAAATATATATTTGCAGATCTAATATTAAATCTTTATAATCATATAAACAAATTTACATACGATAAAACCTTTGTTTATTTATTTCCAACTATTAACTTGTTAGAAAAGGTGACTCCCAGATGCAAAACTGCATTAATTCCAACTCTAATTCTAAAGTTTTTATGAATAAAAGCCAAAGTAGTCTGGAGATGAAAATTAATAAATTACACTACTACTTGGTAACATCTGTGATAAGTGAAACTAAAATAGGGAATACTAGTGGTTATTATAATAAACTGAAAAAAATCAAACACTGTGTTTGTTTGTAATATCCATTGACTAATTATATAAACTTGCTTTGGGTCAGAAAACTTGACAATTTATATATATATTGTAATAGGAAATAGGGTTCAAAGTATTACAATCCTATAAGTTAATGTGATTTCCAGTGATCTATTAAGCACTTTCTCATCACAAAATACATATTCTGGATGAACTACTATTCACTTATCATCATAAATCCTTGCCAACTTGCCAGTTAAAATCTCAGCCTGTGACTTTCTCCTAAGATAGGATGAATTAGTACTTATAATTAAATAAGATCTAAAAAGTATGGTCTAGATAAATTTTAATATTTTTAAGAAATCATGTACCATAAACAAATAAATTACATACAACCTAAAACATTATTTACAAATAATATATATGTATATATAACAAAAATATTAAATGTAGTTATTGCATTCATTGGTAATATATAAAAACAAAATATGAAATGTGCTTGCTAACAGTCAATAAAATGTGAATCTAATGTCCTGTCTATTTTAATATTATTAAATAATAACTGTCCTATAATAAGTTCATCAATTTGATCTTTAAATACAAGTATATTGAAATATTCTGAACTTTAGATGTAATTAAAGTTTGAAGATTTGCCGTCTTAATAGAAAGTGAGCAGTGATTATATATATATATACGTGTGGAAGATAATGATCTAGACAGACTGATGAGATACATATATTGGATGTTAGTTATCTTCTTCACATATATGTGGTTATGTGTATCAGTAATATAAAATGGAGTGGATAGCTGAAGGGAGTTTGAAGGTCTGTGTTCAAATCCCGTTTAATTATAACTATTCAATCATGAATTAAACACTATCACTAAACATTAAATACATATATAATTTTAAAAAAATATAGTTTTGGTACCATAACAATATTAATCAAAATCTCTAAAATAAAACTATAGAATATATCTATGTACACTGAAATTCAAAAGATAAATTATCTAGTCACTGGAGTACTGTGACTAAACAATTACACTTGTTTATCAATGGTTTTTTGCTTCTGCTTGTCACCCAATTATCACAATTTATTATAGCATTAAAGTTTTATAGATAATCATATACTTTTATAAAAAAATTTAAACCATTAAGAAATCAATATGTTAAAATAATATTCAACTTCCATCAATAACTTCTACCAGACACAATGTATAATTATCAAAACTGATAATTATATTCACAATCTAAACCAAGTGATTAAATAAAATAGTAAATAATCAATTCCATGGTCTTTTGATTATGTTCCACTATTAAAGTCAATTATATATAATTCATATTAGATAGAAATAAAATAACACATTAAATTTTGATATTCATATCTTACATTCACAAAAATAATTAGACCCACAATGGGACATTGAATCAATAGTCTTTATGAAACATATAACATCTAAAACTTATAACAATAATTATAAATATAAATAGATCTGACTTGAACAGTTTCAAGTTATATAATTTTACATATAAATTTTTAAAAAAATAAGTTTTTTTTTACTTTAATAAAAATGTAATGATTGAGGAAAATAGTAAATCATACTATTTAGCATCTATATTTCTTCAAATATTTAAATGGTAGAGTTTAGGTCAATCCTAATTCATAATAATTTTGAATGCCTTTATATTAACTTGTCCTGTCTATGTATGTTTCTAAATGTGTGATCAGATTTTTGAATTTTTAACAATAAAAAAATATCTGTTCCCATTTAGAACTCAAACTCCCATCCTTATTCTTCTCAAGAAAAATCCTTAGCAACTGATCCAATGAAAATATTACATTTGTAGAATAAATTTTGTTAATATTGATTTAACTCATACTTAATTAATTAAATTAATTAAAATAATATATATATATCTGATGGAAACATTACAAAATTTTGTTAATATTGATTTGACTCCTATTTAATTAATTAAATTTAAAAAATATATATATCTGTTTAACATTTATATAATAAAGTTTTTTTTTTCATATGTCATAGCAACAAACGGGCCTGTCTGCAACCAACTACTTGCTTGCAAGGCAACTGCATTGACCTCTCGGCTAACAATGCTTGACATATAATAAAGTTAATAGTAAATAACTGCAATAAATGTTATATTGATAATATTGCACATAAACAAGGATGATTAAAAGAGCCTGATGAAGAAAATAATTTTATTTAAATTGAAATTGTATGTTTTATTTATAGCAAAAATATTTAAATATAAATATATTGTCTATACTGAACTTAATGTAATTAGAAGGGATTTGAACTCAAATTTTCAAGCTCCCTATAGCTATCCACTCCATAAAAATCAAAAAGGTTTCAAATGCTTTTATGAAATGACCCAACATATTATTTAGTCAGATTACTTTGCTATTTTTATATTTTTTTATTGAATGTTTACAAAAGCATTATTTTTAAAAAAAACTATTTTTTTTTTTGATATTATTTAAAAGTATAGATAGATAAACATTTGTAAAAATATATTTTTGCTTAAAACAAACATAACTTTTATTAAATAATATATATATTTATTAAGAAGTATAATAATTTTATGTAATTTATCATGCCAATTGATTCAAATTATCACACAAAAAAGTTTTTTTCACAACTTCATAATATAAAAAATTTTTTTTTCTTTATTCGCTAACAATGGAATAAATTTTTTTATTTTTTTAAAAAATAAAAAAAATATATTTCTATTTCATTCACTAGAAGCAAACTAAATTTTATTAAACACAAAATTATTAATTGAAGATTACAAATAATATTATAAATATATATTTCAAATAATAAATGCTTTACAAAAATATTTTCAATTCAGCAACATACTGTATATATTTATTTATACAGTCATTCAAAAAAATGCATTAATATATATACACAATAAAAAAAATTATTTATTTTTTAAATTTAAATCTTGAGTTATGCAAAAATTTTATAACATATTAATTGCTTAGGATAATAAATTTTCTATAGTACAATAAATAAAGTTATTAAATTTACAAATAATATAAATTATTTGGAAAAAGCATTTGATAGAGTAATCTGGAATAAACTTATGACCATCTTAAAAAATAAAGGAATATTTTGGAAAGAAAAACAATTGATTTGGAATATATAGATTGAGCAAAGAATAAGAATTAGACTGGAGAATAATGATTCTGATGAAGTAAATATAGAAAGAGGAGTTAGGCAAGGATGCAGCATGTCACTTTTTTTTGATACTTAGTTAGAAGACATGTTAAATAATTATTTAGATAGTACAGGAGCAAATATTAGAGGTAGAATAATAAAATGTATAAGATTTTCAGATGATAGGGCTCATACAACTGAGAATGAAAAGTATCTTCAGAATATGTTGAATAAATTGGAGGAAGGATGTATGGAATATGGAATAAACATTAATGTTGAAAAGACTAAGAATTTATGGATATGATGAAATGCAAAAAGACTGAAAATTGAAATCCTTAATAATATAGTTCAACAAGGAAAGCAGTTTAGATAGTTGGGTAGTTGGTTGAGTGAAGATGAAGTTAAAAAAAAAAGCATTGGTAAAGAAGGCATCTTTAAAAGAAAGTATTTTATAGATCTTTGATGAAATAATTAAGGAAAAGATTAATTAAATGCTATGTGTGGAGTGTACTATTATGTGATTATAGAACATGGCACTGAATAATAAAACTAGGAACAGATAGGAAGCTTTTGAGATATGATCATGAAGAAGAATGAAAAAAGTCAGTTGGATGAATAAAATAACAGATTTAAATGAGAAAAAAATTGATAGAGGAAATTAGAAATAGAAAGAAAAAACTGGATTGGACATATATTAAGAAAAAAGTTTAGTTTAATGAAAGATGTTTTGGGGAGAATGGTGAGTGAAAACAAGAAGAAAGGATGGAAATAGTTGACATTGTTGGATGATATAAGAGATGGGAAGAATTACATCAAATTGAAGAGCTGGAAAATGAAGAGAATGAAATGGCAAAATGTATGATATGGCGATAAGCTGCTTCTGGACTTGTCCGTGGAACAGAACACTACTGATTGATAATATAAAACAATAGAATTCTCTCTATTTAAATAAATGTGAAATTGAGATTTGGTAGATATTCTGTATTTGATTATCTCTGAAAAAAATGTTAATTTTTTTACAGACAATGTTAAATATATAGTTTGGTATTAAGCTAAATAGAGAGCATCTTGGCCATCTATATATATATACTTGTTATAACAGTAATTATTTTGTTAAACTAATTAATGGATAACTTACATAATGACATGCCTCAATTAAATAATTAATATAAAATATTAAATAAAATCTACATTTTTTAAGAAGCAAATTCTTTGGCAAGAAATTAGTCAATTAGAACAATCATTCAATCCAGAATTAAGAATTAATTTCAGACCCAGATAATTTTTTCCAAATTGTAAATTATACAGTAGATTATGAAAGAGAAATCTCTTTTTATAAATTATTTCTTTTCTATATTGTACCACTAATGAATAGCGCCCCATATAAAATTGTTGTTTGCAACTATTAAAATAAAATCTAACAGAAAGATTTTGAAATTAATATATCTCATTTGAAAAAAGAAGAAATCTACAAAAGTTTAAAGAGTTTTATTATTAGTTTAAAACAGTTTGTTAAAAGTCAGTAGTATTGTTTAAAAATTAATTAGTAGAGGGAAGAGAAAATTTAACTTGACAAAACTATAGAATAAATCAAGAAAGTATACTTAGAAAGTTAGTTTATTAAAAGAAAATGCAGTTAGCCTGAGGGGAAATGTAACTGAGAAAATTTAAAATATTAAAGAAAAAAAAGAAGTCTTAAAAACTAAAAAAATAAAAATATCTCTTCTCATTTATTTAATTAAAATAAAATATATGTGTGCGTAAGTAACGAGTTGATTGTAAACATAAAAAAATAGTAAAATGTGTGTATGTTAAAAAAATAATGAAAGTTAAATATTAAAAATAAATGAGAGTTTATAAATAAAATTTCCCTCAAAGATTGCAAATACTCATAAGCTATATAAAAACAGGATTAGCAATGGCTACTAATTAAAATCCATAAACAGGATTAATTAAAAGTCATCTTATCAAAAGAATTTAATCAAAGCAGTGGATGAATTTAAAAACTAATTAAAAAGGGATAACAACAGGATCATCATATAAATAGAGCCGAAAATTTTGTCAGTCTTTTTCACATATCTAGTCTTTTCACATAGTTAGAGTCATTCACATATCTAAAGTCAATGAATACAATGCAGTGCTAAGCAGCTTTCAGAGAATGTGATGAGCTCCAACCTTCATCCCTAAGAACATCAGCAGTCTGTCTGATAGAAGCAATGCCCACTTAATAATTTAAAGCTGCCAAAAAGTGTCTAACTGCCTTGAGTAAGAAGTAACCTGGAGCCGCAATCATCAGGACTGTATCAGATGCCTAAAATCCAACCGGTTGGTAAAACACACATGTAGTAGTAAATAAGTTGAAGCCACCACATTCGAAAATCCTATAGGTAATAACATTCTCTTATTCCAATTTTCAATATTAATTAATGTAGCCATTGCAATCTTTGAAGCCTTTCAGAGTCAGTGTAATAAATGAACTCTATAACCACATAAAATGCACTGTTTATGTGCATTTGAATGCTTGTACTTATTTTAATGCTTTATGTTTATATTATTACTATTGTATGTTTATCATAATATGTGTGAAGATATATGCTATTATGTATTATTATTTTATTCAGAAAAAGAAATGTTGAAGTCATAAATTAGTTATCAGTTTTAAAATAAATTATTTTAGAAATTAGTATTTGTTGGTCAATTTTCTTGATTATAAGAAGTTAGAGCAGCAATTTATTATATTATTCTTATGATTGAGCTAGTTGTGATTTCTTAGGTGCTGAATTAGTTTACCATTATTCAGAGCACGTTAACTACTTGTAATTAACTGGCACCTGAAGATTACTTCAAAACAAAAAGTGCTTTGAATGACAGGTGTTGAATCCAGCAGTCAAAAAGATCTATGTCCTTCAAATATGGTTGCAGTTATACATTTTATATAGCCTTGGCCTGGTCATAGGTACCCTCTGGGTATTATGCTACTCTGCCTAAGGGATTAGTGGCAGTGGAGTATATCAAATTTAATATAATAAATAATTGTATCATATGTTATATCCATTAGAAACCATCAATAACCACATAAACATTCACAGTAAGGATAGTAATCAATATTTCTTCTCACCTTTTAATAGCAAGAATGGAAATCCACTCTTACTAATGGTCCATTGAATATATATTATAACGGGATTAGCCATTTTCCATATGTATTTTATGCATATATGTAGTCTTGTACGATTGCGTGTATGTATATATAATGATACACGTGTATGCGTAATGCTTTAAAAGAATATTTATTCCTAAATTATTCCATTTTATTGCCCCAGCATATTTATGAGCATCAATTTATGACCTCAAGTGCCAATCCCATATTTCTATAAGAATTATGCTGGGAGAACTGGAATACCAATATGGAAATGCCCCTGGACTAGCTCTGCTCAGGGCTGGTGGTAAAATTTACTGACAGTAGATCTAACTCTCTCTTTTTTTTTATTTAAAAAAAAAAAAACTCATAACATAAAAACAAAACAAAAAACCATTCATTTTATATACATTTATTAGCTATGATATTTACGTATGTATAAAAAAAATATATTATTTACTTAAGCTAAATTAGTGTCTCTTTTAAATCAAAGATTCATATCAGTTTTCTTTTTTTCTTTGTTTGCTCCTTTCTCTTTTTGCCAAAACTCCCACACACACAAATATGCTATTATATGTATTTTGCACCGAAGATTTAATTGGACTAATTTATACACTAATAAATTCCGTAGTAAATAATTTGATCTCTCCGGGCAAAGAAAATAAATTTTAAGTTCACAATTGTGTCAAATAAACAGTTTTCTCAAATTCGTGGAGTAAGCTTACTAAAAGTGACATATATAGATGTAATTAGAAAGAAAATACCTGGTTTCCCCGGGGAATTGATCGAATCCTCTTGGTGAAAATGGAATCTCCGGTTCTTTGTCGGTGAACAAACTTTGTTTTTTTTTTCTTTGAAGTTCGGGTTCCATGGCTAAAGTCTGTTTATTTATTTATTTTCTTTCTCTTCTGGCGATTCAATATTGTTGCTTATTGAGGCGAATTCTCCGGGCTTGACATCCTTCTCTGCTATCAGCAGCTGCTATACATTCGGGGGCAAAGGATTTGGACCCTCCGCACGTTGAAGCCTCTACCCCAGCCTGACCATATTTTATCAAAATGTATATCACGTTCTGTTTACTTTCTTCTACCTCCAAACTTATACTAAAATAATAAATTTAATTTTTCTTTAATTATCAAACTTATCTTTCTTTTCACTCTTTTTTTTTTAATTATATTGCCATTCACATTCCATATGCCTTTGTTGGAATGTACCACAAAAGCTTTTTACACCTATTTCTTTCCAAATAATATTTAATTGGTATTAGGCATTCCATGATTTTTATAATAATTACTTCCATTGTTCTGCAAAATTAGTCTTCCATCTTGATATTTAAAGTTCTTTTGTTGACTTAATATGTATATATTTAAAAGTTTATCAAACAAAATATTTTTTTATTTTTATTTTGTGAATTTTTCATTTTTAATGGTTCAAAAATGCACTCACACATATACATAGCGATGTGTATAGCTGGGTTTGACAAAAGAGAGAAAAAAATCAGAGCAAGTGTATAACCCCCCATATCTCTTCTATGAGTTCCTTTTAATTAAAATAACTAAATCAATTCAATACGACCATGCAAATGACCATTGATTGTACATCAAACTATAAATATTAATTTTGTTAGTAAAGTAATATATATTTTTAATAATACATTAGTAATAAGATATATATTTTTTTAATAATGCGTTAAGTATACGAATCCGTATTTGTCTAATTATCGCAACAGGGTTTGATTATGCCTGCCCTGTTGCAATATGGACACTTAAAGATTGCAACTTGACTACAGAATATGAAATATTGATACAATGAAGTTTAAATAAACCTCTTTAAACATGAAATAAACATGTCACTGTTATGCAGACTAATAAATAGTTAATTATAACATTACAAACTGCAATACTTTTAAATTGCTCATGTATTATTTAAATAATAAGTGAAATAATGCTTAAAGCTAAATGGGATAATTAGTAACCATTAGAAACCACCAGTAACCACATAAACATTCACAGTAAGGATAGTAATCAATATTTCTTACTGCTGTCAAGGCAACCCTCTCACATTTTAATAGCAAGAATGGAAATCCACTCTTACTCATGGTCCATTGAATATATATGGACACTTAAAGATTGCAACTTGACTACAGAGTATGAAATACTGATACAATGAAGTTTAAATAAACCTCTTTAAACATGAAATAAACATGTCACTGTAATGCAGACTAATAAATAGTCAATTATAACAATACCAACTGCAATACTTTTAAATTGCTCATGTATTATTTATATGTTATATGTATAAGAAGTCAACAATGTGTTTATCTCAACAATTTGCTGTTCACAGTTTTTTATTCCTGTTAAAGAGTAAAAAAAAAAAATCATGCTATGTTATGTTTCTATTTGATCTACTACCTCACCTGGTTCAATATAGAATTCAAATCAACTTTTAAACATTTTCCCAAATTTAATTCATGATTGTAAGAGTAAAGACAAAGCCTATCATTAATAATTTTTGAAATAAGTATTCAATTTTTCAATGGATTAAAATAATGCCTAGTTTCAATCAGACCAATTTAAAATTTACTACCATCTAGAAATGCAAACATCAAATAGAATTGATAATAAGAATTTAATTTGCATAATATATCTCCCATTGGGTAAAACCATCATTTTGTGCAATATTTTGTTCATGACAAATAATAGAATGTATTGATGTTATTGTAATATGTATTCTACTGTTTTATTAAATATTTTGGGAATTACATTACTAATATCTTTAAAATTTTAATGCATCTTGAATACTAAATATTCAAATTCAACATTTATTATCATACAACAAAAAAAAAAGTCAAATAACTACAAAAAATTTACCTAATACTGAATAAAATTATTTGAACATAAAAATATTCATAATGATTAAACGTGTATAGAATTTGCTGTCTTTGATATATAAATGAGTATCTTCATCTAAACACACCATGTCCAAAATTCTATTCAAATATTATCGGAATAAAAATGTTGCATATAGAAATTTTACATTCATAGTAACTAAATATAATTCAACAACATGTGATGACAAAAAATATTTTATTTCATTTAGATTTGATCACATTTAGTTTATTTTTTTAATCTTAATATCTTAAGTTTCAGTTACTAATATAAAAAATGGTCCAATTATTTTTAATTCTAAAGTTCCTTAGATAGTTTTGTATTTGAAATTATTATTATACCCAAGTTGGAAAATGCTTATACCTTTAACCTAGTTTTAAGACAAGTTATTAATAATGTTTTGTGGGTTAAATTCAAAAATGTTTGATTTGTATTTGGCTAACAAAGCAATGATGGTGACTCAAATGAAAAATATGAGAAAATTGGTCTTAATGATGCTGTAGAAATGTTAGTAACAATTTTTTTTTAAAAAAAGAAGACTTATAAATCTAAATATTATAGATTTTTACTTTTTTGTAAATGTAAATCTCAATGTTATTTACATTTTCAAATCTAATTATCAGGGTGTAATTAGATGTAAGAAGAAAAAAATGTACTTAAGATAAAATTGTGATCTAAAACATAAATATACATGTTAAAGAATTGATACCAAACACAGTCAAGAAGATATCTAATATTATATGACTAATATGATAGCAGGTGGGACTCTCCATACAGTAGTGCCACTCAGTGCAAGCCAGAGTAATTGATGGATGACAAGGCTTGTGCATAAAATCCCTATCTAGTGCCTACTCATCCAATATCCTCAGACTAGTTTCTGGCTTGTGACCTTTGTCAGTGAGGAGCCTCAGATCTGAGAACATTGCACTTAGATCTTAGATTCTAATGCAACCCCCCAGAAGCCATCTTTTATCTCTATTTAACTACAAAACTATGAAAATAAAATTGAAAAACAATAATATTTTCAATCTGAGCTTAGACTGAAAATATTATAGTGTTTTTAATTTTATTCTCATAGTTTTGTAGTTAAGTAGAGATAAAAGGTGACTGCTGAAGTGTTGCAGTAGATCCTAAGATCTAGGTACAGTGCTCTCACATCTAAGGCTCTTCACTGATGAAGGCCACAAGCCAGAAACTTGTCTGGTCATAGTAGATGAGTAGGCACTAGATAGGGATTTTATTCACAAGCCTTCTGGCATCCATTGATTACTCTGGCTTGTACTGAGTGGTACTACTGTATGGAGAGTTTTGCCTGTTTTAATAACACTTATGAGCAAGTATTTCTCTTCCATACAATGTTTCAACTACGTTCTGTAGTCATTATCAAGTTTCCTTAAAAATAAATAAATAAATAATAAATAAAAAACTAAAATAATAACACAAATAAACAAAATATTAATACATCACAAACAAATATATATAATATTCAAATAAAACCACAATATTATTATCATCTATAAATATAATTATTTACCTCCTTCCCTATACTTAATTATTTCTTTTAAAATACCTTTATAATTTAATACTCTTTTTATATAAATTTATTATCTACTCTCTAAATCTTTACCCATTAACATTCTTTTAATACCACCACCCCCCTTTTAATATTATTCCTATATTAAATAATTTAATATATCCAGCACACAGTTCTTCTTTTCAAAATAGTTCATATATATCTAATATAGAAATAAAACAAACTAACTCCTTCTTTTTAAAACTTGATTTTTTATGACTATAATCATGAAAAATATATCCAACGTTTCGACTATTTTTTATAGTCTTTTTCAAGGCACACTTGTAATAGGAAAGGGGAGTGAGATAAGTGTGCCTTGAAAAAGACTATTAAAAATAGTCGAAATGTTGGATATATTTTTCATGATTATAGTCATAAAAAATCAAGTTTTAAAAAGAAGGAGTTAGTTTGTTTTATTTCTATATTCCTATATTATCTTATTTTTTATCTTTATTTATTAACATTCTATTTAATACTGGTTTATACTGATTAATATATGCTTCCTCTTTTTTTATTCTCTCTTTAAATTAAAGACTAGATTAAGGCAGCATTTATATGATAAAAAATCTGCTATATATATTCATAAAAAGGAATTTAAGCATGAAAATTTTGATATAAGGCCATTGGAATGTGTTAAAAAATTTAAAGAGAGAATAAAAAAAGAGGAAGCATATATTGATCAGTATAAAGCAGTATTAAATAGAATGTTAATAAATAAAGATAAAAAATAAGGTAATATAGGAATATTTTTTAAAAGAGGGGGGGAGGGGGTATTAAAAGAATGTTAATGGGTAAAGATTTAGAGAATAGATAATAAATTTATATAAGAAAAGTATTAAATTATAAAGGTATTTTAAAAGAAATAATTAAATATAGGGAAGGAGGTAAATAATTATATTTGTAGATGATAATAATATTGTAGTTTTATTTGAATATATATATATTTGTTTGTGATGTATTAATATTTTGTTTATTTGTGTTATTTTTTTTTTTTTTTTTTTTAAGGAAACTTGATAATGACTACAGAATGTAGTTGAAACGTTGTATGGAAGAGAAATAAAATTATAGTTTGGAATAAAACAAGTTTTAAAAAGAAAGAGGAGAAATGTTGATTTTATATATTTATTATCATGGAGCTATAATTTAAAAAGAAAAAGAAGTGAAAAGTTATATATATAATTATACTTATGACCAATTATAAGAAATGGTGATCATGTGATGTTTAGTGGTTTAATGTAAGACTATGTAGAAAACCTTTATAAATAAATAGGATGAGTAAAACAATAAAAAAAACCTACTATTAATTTACAGATGCTTTTGATTATCACATATAGCAGTTTGTTATTTCGAACCATATCTTTCAAATAATTTAATTCAGCTTTTTATATTTAAAGATATATTATAAATTCTAATAACCTCTGGAAATTATGTTTACGATTATTAATAAACAATTTGATATAAAAATATACAAACATTATTGACTACTACTAATAACACCAATGATTATCACATTAATTTGATTATACATATATAGATTATCTTTTTAAAATTAGTTCTGTAATGAAGAATATAAAAAAATATGATCTTCTAAATTTCAATGAATTAAACAAATGTTATTTTTCTTTCTTTTAAAGTAAAATGAGATACTTTTTTTTTCAGAAATAATGATCTGACCTTCAGTTTTGTATACTGCACAGAATTAAAAAATGTTTTGGTTAGAAACAGAAATTGAACTTGCAGTATTTATCAGTTTAAGAAATGAAGCATTGTTTTTTAAATATTATTTATTTAATAAACATAAAAATGAGAAAAAAATTTGATAACCAATATTTCTGTAAAACTTTAAACTTTTTAAAAAAATTATAAACAGCTTGAAGTTTAGTTGAAAATCCTAGCATTAGTTTAATTCATTTTAGTAAAAAAAACAACAACATCATTAATAAAACAATAGTTGCTGATTGAGAGGTTTTACAGTTTTTATCATATTAGCCTTGCTTTTCAAGTTTTCTTACATTTATAATAAATTCGTTAATATTTTGCAAATCCAAAGCTCATATTATAGAAAGTTCGAACATATTAGTTATCTTTTAAAAGACGTGTTTCAAATATCAAATCAGATTATCTTTTTTTAAGCCTTTCTGACTTAAATAATTTTTTTATTTTAAATTCATCAATCAGTTTCCTATTTTTATTTCATTTACTCTTATTCTCCATACTATCCTGCAACATATCTTTTATAATTCCTTTACCTCAGTATACATGATTAGTCAAATTCTTTTTCACTTCATAATTTCTTCAATAAACAGTCCTTTTTTCTTTTCAATCCTTCTTTATCATTAATTATAAGATTTCAATTTATTCTTTTTTATTTTTTTCCAAATTCCCATTTCAAAAGCTTCTAATTAATTTCTCCACTCTGATTTAGATCATTCATGTTGATGCTTCAATCAAAACTACATATTTTGTCAAGCATTGGTGGCTGAGTGATCAGCACAGCTGCTGCTTTTCACTTCTTTGACACATGAAAAAAATAACTACATATTTACAAAGTTATTAATTCTTATTTAACAAAATACACAATGATCTTCAATTTCTATTAAAATTCTATTTAATCATTATATTCTTATTCTAATTTGTTTATTATATAATTTCAATATAGAAATAAAACAAACAAACTCCTTTTTAAAACTTGCTTTTTATATGACTATAATGATGATAAAGAAATCCAAGAAGCATAGAGTGTACCTTGAAAAAGACTATATGAAATAGTCGAAACAGATTTCTTAATCATCATTATAGTCATATAAAAAGCAAGTTTTAAAAAGGAGTTTGTTTGTTTTATTTCTATATTGGATATTTATGAACTATTTTGGAAAGAAGAATTGTGTGATTGATATATTAAATTATTTGATTTACCATTTACTTGGATGTTTTAGAATTTATTTATTTTGAAAGAATATATATGTATATATGCAGATATTCCAATTGAATTGATTTTGTTTTTATAATGATTTTAAGTATAATATAAATGATTACAATTTTAACATGGAAAAATTTATTGGATATTTAAAAAGAACATTTTTGGACAATTTTACGGACAATATAAAAAAGTGTATTGATGTCATTAACAAATGGATGAAGAATAAGTTGAAAGTTGTAAAAATAACATTGGACACTAAATTTTTGAGAAAGTGTTTGTTAAATAATGTAATACCTAAATTTATTTCTTTAAAGATATGTGTGAGGATTTGGTATAAGTATATATTAAAATGGGAGAAGATAATGTTGAAAAATGTTTTAAAATTGGCATATAAAAAAAAAGGCTGAATTATTAAATTTTGTTAGAGATATTTATGATAATTTAAGGAGATTAATTACAATTAAAGAGGAATTAAAATATATTTTTATTAAAAAGATATATATTTTTAAAAAATAAGATTTTAGAAAGGCATTGTAAAAAATTTAATGATTTGATGGTGAGAAGTTGTGATAACAAAAATAAAGATAATAATTATTATGTATTTGGTAGTAGTAATAGAAAGGAAAAAAAAATTTTGTTATTAATTTAACTAATATTATTTTTAGTGATGAAGAGATGAATGTTTTAAAAAGGGGTTTGAATTATATACCAGTAAATAATTGTAATATTAAAAAGCAGATTATTGAAATTAGGGCAAAAATGCAATTAATTGAATATAAATGTAATAAGATTAATGATATTATTAAGAATAAGGATTTTTTATTTAATGAATTGAAATTCGGATTTAAAAATTTGGTATTTGAATTAAAAAATAAATATAATAGTAAAGAAAATGGAATAATTGTAAGTTTAATGAATGGTATATTATTAACAATATGCATGATAAATATGGGGATTTATTATTTTTAAAAGGTGATAAAACATCGAGTATGGTTATTTTAAACAAGAGTGAATATAATAAAAAAAATGTTAAATTTATTAAAGGAAGAATGTTTTATAAAAATTAATAAAGATGAAAGTATGTTAATGAATAAAAAGATTAATAATGTATTAACTTTGTTGTATGGAAAAATTAATTATGCTTAAATTAAAAAGAATGGATATAAAATGTGCAAAATTCTATGGTTTACCTAAAATACATAAGCCTGGTATTCCAATGAGGCCAATTATTAGTAGTTGTATACTTATTACGAGAAAATTTTGAAGTGGGTGTATAATAATATTTTTAAAATATATATTACATTATTTGAAAGAAATTGTGTTAGTAATTCTATACAGTTTATTAGTAAATTAAAAGTTTTTTTAGAAGGTTTCTGTAAAGTTAAATATAGTTAGTATGTATACTAATATTGATGCGGAGGTTACTATTTGTTGTTTTATGGATTTATATAATAAAGATAAAGGAGTAAAATTAAAATTGAGGGTTTTCTTTTATATGATATATTAGTGATTTGTTGTAGGGACCTTATTTTTAAATATGTGAATGAATTTTATAAGCAAAAAAAAGGGTTTAAGTATGGGTAGTAGTCTAAATGGTCTCTTGGCAGGAATATATATGTATAAGTTTGAAGAACAATTTTTTAATAATAGTAGGAATAAACCAATTTTTTATGTTAGATATGGTGATGACTATTTTATGGTTTTCAATGGTAATAAAAGAAATGCAGATAATTTTTTGAATTATATTAATGGTAGAGTTGAAAAAATAAAGTTTACTATGGAAAAAGGATATATTAATGTTATTGAATATATGGATGTTAGAATTTTTAAAACAATTGATAGAAATGGTAGTGTTATTATAGAAACATCTGTGTTTAGAAAATAAACATTTTGGGGATTGTCGAATAATTGTTTTTCAGATATTGATAATCATAATAAAATTAATATTGTTAATAATAAAATTATTAGGGCAATTAAGTTATGTTCAAATAATAATTTGTTTGAGAATGAGGTTGATATTATTAGGAATGAATGTTTTATGAATGATTATGCTAGGGGTGTAGTTGAACATTGATTTTCTGATAAAAATATAAATAAAATAAGAAATAGAATGGGATTAGATAGGAATAGGAATAGAGAAAAGGTTATTTATGTTGGTTTTAATATGTCTAAAGATTCATTTATTAAAGTTAAGAAATTAGTTAAAATGATTAATAGGAAATATAATGTTTCAATTTGTCCAGTTTATAAAAAGAAAACAAGTTTAAATGTTTTAATTAATAATAATGGGTACTGATATAGGTTAGACATTATGAATTCAGTTTATTTGATAAAATGTTTGAATTGTTTTAGAAAGAATGTAGAAATGGCATATGTTGGAACTAGTAAGAATAAATTAAAAAGTAGATTAAAACAGCATTTAGATGATAAAAATTCTGCTGTTTACATTCATATGAATAAATTTAAGCATGGGGATTTTGAAATAAAGCCTTTGGAATGTATTAAATTATACAATGAAAGGAATGATAAAGGAAGGTATGTACATTAATGAAATAAAACCAGAATTAAATAGGATGTTATTGGAAAAAGAGAAAATAAAATAATAGGTTTTTAATTAAATGTTTTAAAATATATATATAGATTTTTTTTTTTAAAAAAAAGAAAAAAAAAGGAAAAAACAAAATAATATAAAATGTTTGTGTTTAGGTTGTGATTGTTTGTAATAGAAAAGGGGGGTGAGAAATAAGGTAAATTTTTGGTTATGAATATATTTTGTAATTTTTAATATATTTTGTAATTTTTAATTTAATATATATATATTTTTTGGAATATGTGATATTTATTATTATATATATTTTATTTTAGCGTACCTTGAAAAAGTCTATATGATATAGTCGAAATGTTGGATTTCTTTATCATCATTATAGTCATATAAAAAGCAAGTTTTAAAAAGGAGTTTGTTTTATTTCTATATTGGATATTTATGAACTATTTTGGAAAGAAGAACTGTGTGATTGATATATTAAATTATTTTATATAATTTCCTAAATATGTAAACACATTAATAAGATCTACAACTTTCCATGCAATCTTAATCTTTTTATCTTGATGCTAATTGTTATTGGTGTAATTTTATTTGTAATCATTTCAAGCTTTTTGTAAATTTTGTAGATTTTAGTTATTATTGTGTAAACATCATAGTCATTATGGACCATTAATTTATATTATCAGCATTGTAAACTCAATACTCTAAATTAATTAAAACAAAAAAAAAGACAACCTATTTGCTTTATACTCTAGATTACATCTATTTATATATATATAACTATTTAATTTTATAAATAACTTCTGATTTTTATACAAAATCACATGGTTAACAATAATTTAAAATAAAAAATCTTACCCTGTTCAACATTTCCATGAATATTGGAATGAAAATTTTTAATTCATACCAAAATTTTTTTAATTTTTGGGATTCTTTATGACCTAAGTGAAAGATATAAAAAAATAATTATCAAAGAACAGAATATATTGTCTTTATTTAATGTAACATATTAAATGATAAATGTAATTTCTGATATATAATTTAATATTGTATAAGGCATACAATGAAATAAACAAGTTTTTAAAATATTTGTTTAAAATGCTTTTTAAAGATTATCAACTAAATATTAAATTTTCTTAATCTTTTGCTTTTTATTCTTTATTTCTCTCTGTCACTCTATGAAAATGGGGAGATAATATCAATGTAAGTAGAAATAATGTTTAATCTTTGGTTACCAAGAAATTATCAATTACTACTAATTGATAATTTATATGGATATAACCTCTTCATTTTGATTATTTATTATAATAGCAATTCAAGGGAATATTTGATTTATCATTATGAATAACTTCACAAACTTCTTCACTTCTTTTTAAAAACTTTATTTCCATACATAAACTATATGAACATATATATATAATCACATATTATTCATTTCCAACATTTCAACTATTTTTCCCCATTACAGTCATTTTCAAGGACCTGTAACAAAATATATATATATCTACATAATACTCTAAATACAAATATCTTCCATATATCAAACATTAACACATGAAATCCACAATAATAAAACATATTAACTACACATTATTATATTTTAATTTCATCTACCTCCCTCTTCTCCCTTTATTATAAAACTTCCTTTTTACATACTGAAATATAAATTTTCAAAAAATATTAGAAACCATCTAAAACACCAGTAAACAAAATACTATTTAAATCTATTTAATCCATCCCCAATCATAAATTTATTCCTCCTTTAACTATTTTATCTAACTTTCATATCAATTATCTACAATTCCTATCTATACTTTTAAATCTATTTAAAAACTAATGTACATTATTTCTCTATCTTTTAACAAATTTACTTAAATACAATTTAACATTCCATATTAATTACATTTTATTTTATATTCCTATCTAACACTATTAATCCTATTTAAAACAGGTTTATATCTTTTTATATAAAAATAATTTTTACCATTCTTTCTCTATGTTTTTTTTAACCATAGTTTTTAAATAGATTTTAAAGTATAGATAGGGATTGTAGATAATTGATCTGGAAGTTAGATAAAATAGTTAAAGGAGGAATAAATTTATAGTTGGGGGTGGATTAAATGGATTTAAATGGTATTTTGTTTACTGGTGTTTTAGATGGTTTTTAATTTTTTTTTTTGAAAATTTATACTTAGTATGTATAAAAAGCAAGTTTTATAATAAAAGGAGAAAAGAAAGGAAGATGTAAGTAAAATATAATAATGTATAGTTAATATGTTTTATTATTATGAATTTGATGTGTTAATGTTTGATATATGGAAGAGATTTGTATTTAGAGTATTATGTAGAGATATGTATTTTTTTGTTATAGGTCTTTGAAAATGACTGTAATGGGGGAAAAACAGTTGAAACATAGGAAATGTATAATATATATATATATGTTCATATAGTTTATATATGGAAATAAAGTTTTTGAAAAGAAGTTAAAAGTTTGTGAAGTTATTTATAATGTTGAAGAACACATATATTTTAAAGAAGAAAGTGATTGTTTAACTTGTTATTGTAATGTATATTGAATTAATTTATCATATATATAAATATATATGGCAATAAATATAATAAATATAATGGCAATTAACTATCATTTACAGTCTTTCAATCCACAGAAGTATTTTCAATTAAATCCTTAACCTTTCTCAACTGCCATTAAATTCAAAAATATATATAATGAAAACAAATATCATCAACTTAAATTCTGCTTTTGAAATGAAAACAAGCATGTTTTTATGTTACAAAAGGAGTGTATTCAGTTTAAATAGTATTCCATCTGTAAAGTGCATGTGCCATGGTTTAAGCTATGTTATTATTTATAATAGATACACTGATAATTATAGAATTCCACTATCTATTTTGATTAGTAAATTTTTTAAATTAAAGCTTGCATAACATATTTTGCTAAAAAATATACAAAGTTGTTTTTCAAACGATTAAAGAGAATTGAAAAGAGTCATGACTTTTTTTGAATCAAGATAGGGAAAACTCATTTTTAATTACTGTATTTTTTTCAAACATGACTATAAAAATATTAGAAAAAAGATTAAGGAGAGTTTTTTGCAGTTTACGGAATATGACAGCATGACTACTAGCATGAAGGTATAACTTAAGGCAAGACAATAAATTCATATACTGCTACTAATGCAACAATAGTAGAGTTTGGATTTACATGGAAGCAAGACCCAACTTTTCTGTGTTCTTCATAGCTCATATTGTGTACTAAATGGTATGGCTGAAGTCTATCCAATTCTAGACTAAATAGAGCTGATTGAATGCCATCAGTTAACAGATTATACCTTTCCTGAGAATGACATTAAGCCAGTCTACTGTTTAGAAGGGATCGGCTTAACCAAAGAGTCCATCAGCTTGCTAAAAAATTAGTTTATACATATGGTATTTTATGAAGCAAAAATAAATATACTGCAACATATATATAAAGTATAGCTGGTCAGTTATTTTAAATAATTTCTTTAGTAAAAATGACAGTTGCAATTGTTAATTTACAATTTTTTTTTAAGTAAATAACTTTATTTGACAAAAAGCAAGATGCATTTCCAGTATATTTTACTAAAAAAGGTAAACTCCAAAAATATTTCTAGATTGGTAAATAAAAAAACTTGATTTTTTTAAAGACATTTATAATTAATCAAGAGTAACCTGTCAAAGATGTGATATTATTTTTTTTAAAAAAGTAAAAAATAAATATTTCTTACCATTAATTAAAGAATAATTAAACACTTTGTGTCATTGTATTTAATATATATATATATACACCCATTACACATGTACATTAATTTATTATTAAAAATAAATTGAATTTTTTATGTCTATGGCAATTCAAACATGTTAATTTTTAAATTATTATACAGCATACCTGAATACTTATATATATATATATGTGTGTGTGTGTGTGTGTGTGCATTTTACATTTTTTGACATTGAATTAATTATATATGGTTAAAAATATTTTTTTAATGTTTATTATTTTGACTAATTAAAATATATGATATAAACATCAGCATGAGTACTCATTTCCATGTGCACACAAATATAAGTTAAATCAGTCATTATGAATTTTAAAATTTCATTTCATTTATAGGTTTATGAAAACTCAAATATGTTCATAAATTATTATATCACATATCTGTATGCTTATATATATATATATATATATATATATATAAGTGTTTTATGTAAACCAATTGAAACATATTTGTAACTAACAATGTAATAGTGGAGATTTTTGTAATAATCAAAATCAGAAGGTTTAATTTATATGTATAGCCATATTTTACAGACCTTGATTTAATTTGTTATTAATACATTTATCTTTCATGGTTTAAAGTTATTCCAGTGAATTTATTTAATTCTAAAATATTATAAACTATTATATGTTGTATTATATCTCTTGTTCACAATAATAGTTATAAATCTGTTGATCCTGATCTAGATTTGTACATAATAGTCTGTTATATAAAATATGTTTATATTTAATGTTTATGAACATCCAGTTGATGATAATCCTGGATTGGCATAAAGGAAATATCCTTTAACCTTCATACACTATATTTTATTTAGTTTAATATTTGTTAGAAATTAATATTATAGTTGGCCAGTACATTAATGGTACTAAATAGCCAGAACATTAATGATAATCATGTTTTAGTATTACAGCATTATTTTTTAATTGTTATATTTTTGTTGATTAATACTTAAGATTGTGCATCCAAATTATTGTTTAAATAATTTGTCCCAAACTGGTAAAGGCTAAGTAATTAGCTTAGTCTATAACAGACCCATTTCAAATCTAGTCACAAGATTGATTGATTTTTATTGTTTGATCATTCATGATGATGAATGTTCTTATTACTGTAATGTTAGTGAATTTATAATTAGTTTTGTGTCGATTTATCATGCTTATTATTGTATTCATGCTCATTCCTCATAGTTTTTCATTATATATTTCTTCATTCAATTTTATAATTTATTTTGGAATGATGATGGTTTCTCATCATGCCAGATTCACCCAGTTTCACCTCTGGGGATCCTTACCATTATAAATGACCATCCAACTATGGACTGATAATAATCATGTACTAGTGGCCATTGCAACAAAATTGGCACTCAACTTGATCTCAAATATAATCACATCTGAGAAAGAAAAAATATGCATTTTATGCAAAATTAATTTTTAAAAAATTATTGTGAAATTGTGACAAGAGAATTGATGATATAAATTATAAAATAGTGTTTAATATATATTTAAGTTGTTCATATTTAGAGTTGAATAGAAAATCTATGATTTTGGAGAGTGGACTGAGGTTTTAATTGTTAGAATTTGTTTAGCTGTATATTCAGTTTTGATGATTGAAGCATTTTGTCATTGGCTCAGAGATACAATGTTTTTGTGAAACTCCATGGTATGTTCTATATCAGGCATTGCTCCAACCCATTTTTTGATTTTTTATTGTTTATCATGATGCAGTTAAAGTTCTGAGATGATCCCAGAAAAGGAGCAAGACATAGCTTTGTATTTTCCAGCCCATAAGACTCAAAAGAGTAGGCTTTGCAAAGATTTTTGCATTTTTATTTCATATCAAGGGTTGTGATAGCTTATAGTGTCTAAATTTAAATAGGTCTCTTGGTGATCATGATGCACCATGTACTTATAGTCCAATGGTTTGATTTATTTATCTATCTCATAATTGCAGGTCACTATTCAGTCTGTTAGCTGTCATATGCCTGTCAAATCTCTAAAAAATTGATGAGTAAATAGTTTGAGGTAGAAATTTTATGTTAATTATACATGTATAATATGTAAAATATTGTTAGATGGGTGTTTCATTTCTATTTTCTTTTTCCAATGAGATGGATTATGAGACAACTGTGTCTCATGGCATACAGCAACATAGTAGTGTATGCATATATATATATGTATCATTTATTTATATATGGTACAAATATATTGGCATTTGGTAAAAGCTAAAAAATAAAAGTAAATTTGGATTTTTTTTTAGTATAATTTATTTTGTTTAAAAAAACTTACAATGAAAGTTAAATTGTTCTTTCGTATTTTTTTTTATATGTAATTAAAAATAAAAAGTTGAAATTGGAGAGAACGAAAGACACGCAGATAAATTAAAAGAATTCCAAAAGTAAAAAGATAAGCTAAAAGAAAAATATTTTGGCTAATTAAAGATGGTCGAAAGATTTGCTAAAAAATGAGAACTTTGTAACGTAAATTTTATATGGAATTACCAGATTAATTATCAGCGTATATTTTTTGATAAACAAAAGGATGCATAGAAGTCTAAAAACTGGACCTCTAGAATAAAAAGGCAGAGACCAGTTTGATGAACGTCTTGTTTTTTCTGTTTTTTCCTTTGGCTGGTTTTGGATTATTAAATCCAAGACCACTCATGATGAAATAATCCTTCATGTAAAAGTAGACCGAGGCTTTAGCTGACATTGTTAAGAAGATGGACACTAGAAAAGCTTCTGTGACTAGTCTTCGGAATAGACTACAAGATCAACTAATAATTAATGGTCGACCATTCTAACCCAAAAAACTATGCATAGTAAGCTACAACTTTTTCACTAAACTTACCGGTAAGCTAGTACTCTTTATTATTCCCGATTGTGACTAAATTGTTGACAAACCATTTTTGCAAACAACTCGTAAAAATATACGTATAATAGGACCCTGATAGAGACTTTAATTTTTCTGTTCAAGAGACTTTTATTTATCCAATAACTTTTTTATTGTGAAACTTGTTTTTTATTAATGTATTCATTTTTGGATTAACATGCGTGTGTTCTCTCCAATTTATTTAATTAGTAATTTCTCTATTTTAATTTATTAGAATAAAAATATTTATTTCTAATATCAACTTTTCATTTGTACATTATTAATAATAGTTATTAATTATTATTAATTTATTAATATTAGTTTGGTGATGTTTAAAAATATAATTTACCTTTGCCAATATGTTTAATAAGTCCCAATAATAATAATATTTAGGAAAATAGTTTTAGTTATGGTAAAATATAATTCTGTCTTTTAAAAGCATTTTTTCTTTTTAATTTAAGAGTTATGATATGTTTGACGCAGAATCAGTGACTAATTGACTCTGGCACCCTCATTTATAAATTAAAAGCTGATTCAGCTCACAATTGTAATCGTAAGAATTCTAGGCTGAGTTGATCAGGAAATATAGTTGTTTTTTTTTAGAAATAGAAATGCAACTTTCTTCTTTTTGACATAACTTGATCAACTCGTGCAGTTTATATGCATATAGAGGCCTAGCAAGATGGAAAACATTATAATATATATATATAAAGGTGAAAATAAAAGTAAAAATAAATACAATTTTTTGTAAATATTTTCTATATTACACTGGAATAACAATTAAGGATTAAATAATTTTGTGTTCAAAAAATTATTATAAATTAAACATGTTAAAAAGGACTAATTAATATTTTATTAATTCTGATTTTGAAATAAAACAAGCATGTAATTATAAAATTCCACTATTTATTTTGATTAGTAAATTTTTTAAATTAAAGCTTGTGCAACATAGTTTGATAAAAACTCTACAAAGTTGTTTTTCTAAGGATTAAAGTAAATTGAAAAGAGTCATTAACTTTTTTCAACAAGATAGGAAAAACTTATTTTTAATTATTGTATTTTTTTTCCCATCCTGACTATAAAAATGTTGAAAAAAAAATTAGGAAGTTTTTACAGTTTTACAGATTATAACAGCATGACTACTATCATGAAGATATAACTGAAGGCAAGACAATGAATCCAGCTACTGCTACTAATGAAACAATGATAGTTTGGACTTACATGGAAGCAAGACCCAGATTTTCTGTGGTCTTCATAGTTCATATTGTATACTAGGTGTTATGCCTCAAGTCTATCCAATTCTAGACTAAATGGAGATGATTGAATGCTATCAGTTACTGAATTACACCTTTTCTGATGATGACAATAAATTAGTCTGCTATTTAGAAAGTACCAGCTTACCCAGAGAGTTCATCTGCTTGCTGAAGAATTAATTTATACATATACTGTTTTATCTTTTATTTAGAAAAGCACAGATAAAGTTATTGCATCATATATATATATAAAGTACAGCTGGTAAGTTATTTTAAATAATTTCTTTAGTAAAAATGACAGGTGTAATTTTTAATTTACAATTTTTTTTTAGTAAATAAGTTTATTTAACAAAAATTAATATACATTTGCAGTATATTTTATTTAAAAAAGTAAACTCCAAAAATCTTTCTAGATTGGAAAACAAAAGACTTGATTTTTTAAAAAAAGTAAAAAAAAAAATATTTTTTTTATCATTAGTTAAAAAAATGA
Source organism: Epiperipatus broadwayi (assembly GCA_028023455.1). Classification (NCBI taxonomy): domain Eukaryota; kingdom Metazoa; phylum Onychophora; class Udeonychophora; order Euonychophora; family Peripatidae; genus Epiperipatus; species Epiperipatus broadwayi. The sequence goes on along the minus strand of JAQFVV010000143.1, from coordinate 1,154,028 downwards.
CTTGATCACTTTGAGTCATTCTGTTTTTTATATATACACACATCAAACATGTACATTTATGTATTATTAAAAATGAATTAATTTTTTTTAAGTCTATGACAATTCAAATGCTAATTTTTAAATTATTATACATATTTGTGCATTTTATGTATTTGACATTGAATTAATTATATACTGTGAAAAATATATATTTAATAAGTTAATTATTTTGACAAATTAAAATATGTTATAAACATCAGTGTGTGCACACATTTCCATGTGCATACACATATAATTTAAATCAATCATTATATATTATAACAATGAATTTATTTATAAGGTTATAACAATTCAAATATGATCATAAATTATTATACCACACATCTGTGTGCTTATATATCTATATAAGTGTATTTTATGTAAACCTATTGAAATATATTTGTAAATTACAATGTAATAGTGGATTTCTTTTGTATTAATCAAAATCAGAAGGCTTAATTTATATGTATAACCATGTTCTATATATCTTGGTTTAATTTACTTGTTATTAATAAATTTATATTTCATGGCTTATAGTTATTCCAGTGAATTTATTTAATTCTAAAATATTATAAATTATTATATATTGTATTATATCCCTCGTTCACAATAACAGTTATAAAGCTATTGTTCCTGGGCTAGATTCATGCATAATGGTCTGTTATGTAAAAAGCATTTATATTTAGTGTTTATGAGTATACAGTTGATGATGAACCTGGATTGGCACAAAAGGGATATCCTTTAAAACTTATGCACTATATTTTATTTAGTTTAGTATTTATTAAAAATTAAGTGTATAATTGGACAGTACATTAATGTTAATAAATGACCAAAGCATTGATGATGATCAGCCTATTTTAATATCCTGGCATTATTTTTTAATTGTTATATTCTTATAGATTAGCATTTAAGATTGTGCATCCAAATTGTTTGAATAATCTGTCACAAGCTAACAAGGGCTAAATAATTAGCCTGTTCTAGCCTGATCTATAATAGAGCCATTTCAAATCCAGTAACAACATTGACTGTTGATTTATTTTTATTGTTGATCATCCATGATGATGAATGATTCTTATTACTCTATAATGCTGGTAAATTTGTAGTTAGTATGTTGATCTCTCATATTTCTCATTATATTCATGCTCATTCCTCATAGTTTTTTATTATATCTTTCTTTTATTCAATTTTATATTTTATTTGGGAATAATGACAGTTCTCCATTACCCCAGGTTTACCCTAGCTTCACTTCAAGAAGATCCATATCATTGCAATATATATATAATTTATAGCATAAAAATGTTTACACATTGCAGAGTCACGATTTTTTTACATTTAGTATAAGATTGTGAATGAACATGTTTTTTTTGTATCATTTCACCAAAATGAGTAAAATTTGGGATTTTCCATTGACAGAAGAACATGCACTGGGGAATTGCATGACAACACATTGATTCCTATTTAGTGCAATTTATGTGTCAGTGATTTCATGAAGATCCATTTATGGCAATGTTGCAGGCTATTAAAAACTTAGACCTACCAGTATGAATAATCCACATTTGTTACTTTGCCTCTCCACATTTTTGATTTTGTTTAGAGCACTTTAAATTATATTAATCAATTCTTGTACTGTTGTGTAATTTCTTGGATTTTTAGAATATTTTTTAAAAAATCAAAGAAAATATTAAATATGACAGCTTCTGGGCAGCCATATTGGAGATCTCTGAAAAGTGACAATTTAAAAAACAACACTGGCAAGCTGGGTTATAAGATTGTCTGTAAGTATCATTAATTTATGCATTTATGAAATATAAAAAATATTTTAAAATGTCATTGACATTGTATGTTATTGTTAAGTGAGAAATGTTACATGTCTATGAATTTAAGTTAGTGAATTGTATGATAGTCAAAGTTTCTATGGAAATCTGTAAATAAGCTCATAAAAGTGAAAAATTAAAAAGTAAACTTCTTTAATATTTCACAGTGTTGTTGTCAAAAACTTTTAAATATAACTATTTAAAGCTTCTTTACAACACTGACAGAGATCTATTTTTAAGCAGCACTCCTAATGATTTTTTTCATTTTCAATGTTTTTATAAAAGTAGGATGTAAAATAAAAGAATGAAAATAAATAAATAGGAAGTTATCATCAGAGCAAATTATTGATTAGTCAAAAAAAGTTTCTTTGTAAATATTAAAACAAATTTTTAATCCAATAAAAAAATGGATGTTTTTAAGGTATACAATGAGTTTATAAACAACTACAGAAAAAAACATCTAATTAAAAACAAAAACATTGTAGAAATAAATCAGCAAATAAAAAAATAATATTCATCTCAAATTTATTAAAAAACAAAACAGATAAATCACTATTATTATATAGTTTTTATTTAGATTATTTCATTTTTTTCTAATGTTTTTTGATTTATTTGGATAATGCAAACTATTATTATAATTCAAATCTTTTCTATTTCACTTGACTTTAAATTAAACAATTATTACTTTCTATTGTACTGGTCAAAACATGTTGATCCATCTAACATCAGCTGGAACTAAAAAATTGTATTTCAAACCCAGTCAAGCCCGAGATTTAGGTCAGAGACCAACCTGGATTTGAACCCACTCCCTAAGCCCCAAATCAAACACCTAATGAACAACATATAATGATGGCACACAAGAATGTATTCTAATGTCCGGCCCACTAGCAGAGCAGAGAAGACAATGAGACTTATTTACTAACTACATTATAACTCAACTAACATTAAGCATACACATGGTTGTACATGCGGAAGTGAAGAAAAAGATAATTTGAATGACTCAAATAAGTTAGACAATAAAAAAATTAATATAATGAATTAATTATATACATTAGTGTGTGCATGAATGGCCGGTCTACCAAATGGTAGATAATTACATATTGGAATTCATGCCAAGGTTTCTCATATGCTCTTGTATTAACTAAATAAGATATATACATTAACACACATTTTTGGTGGGAACGGTATTAAAATTCCAATCAATTATTAGAAAGATTACACAATATTGCTATTAACACTTTCGTTTACAGTTCTGAAACACAGTGACTAACACATTGTTTCGGGGAACATTCCAATATTCATTACATATATAAGAAAACTATTTTCATGCCATTGAGGTCGTGAAAATAAATAAAATACATTTATAAAATTACATTTGATTATGAAACAAAATATTCATTAACAATTCTTTTACTGAACATTTGGAAGAAAGAATGCTTTGTTTTCCCCAAGGCAGATACCCTTAAGTACAGAAATGACAAATTACGATGGTGGGATTGTATAATAAGGCGGAAATAACATTATTAATTAATAAAACTGGTAATATTCAATATTTACATATATTTTGAGCAGAGCACAATTTTAATATTATAATGTCAAAACTGGGTCATGAAGGAAAAGAAATAATAAATGAAGAAGTGGTGGTAGTGACATAATGGTGGAGAATAAAGTCTAAGACCCCCTTCTTAGGGCAATACTTAGAGAAATGTGGTTAGATATGGCATGGATGTCACATGAAGAGGCATTTTATATGAAGAAGGTCCTGGGAAGCTCAACTATCTGCAAAACAGGACATAAGAAGAAATCCATGGGTTCAATCCTGTTGCATCTCCAGATTAGAAGCATGTAATATATATATATATATATATATTCATGACAATAAGCTGAATGTCAGTAATGCAGTATGGATAAATGTCACAGTATATGACATTGAATAGGATTTACTGCTTTAAAAATATATGACCCTTTGTTTTAAGCTATAACTTAAAAAAATAATACTCTAAGCTGCTATAATATATATAGAGAGAGAAGATTTCATTTTATAAAATATCCATTAAGATTTGACCCCCTCCTTTTTTGTCTATTTAAAATAATTCAATCCCACCTTTGTGGATTTTAATAATACTAGAATATTTGATATTTTAAGAGTATGAAAATAAAATAAAACTAGTAGTTATATGGAAAACAAATAATAGGTCACCCTTTCAGAATTGAATAAAGAACATTTTAAAATATTTCAAAGCATTAATTAGCCTAAGTAATGGATTTACTTCGGGTAGAATTACTTTATTCTATTTGGAGTTGAACAAATAACAATTTTTATAATAAACCAACATAAAATGTTGATTTGTAAAAACAATCTGGTGAGCATATTAATTAAAAGGAGGAAAGGAAAGATTTTGAGAAATTCAGCTCATCAGATTGCTTGAGATTGGCATATTAATAATAACAAAAGCATACATATAAACTCAAGTAATAACTACATGTAAATAATTGACTGCACCAAAGTTAAAGAAAGTTAGAGCATATGAGATAGGATTAGATTTTTAAAAAAAATCATTTGAGAGCAATTTACATTTACATATTAGAAAGAGATAAAATTAAGCAATATGTTAGGAGAAATCTTGATAGCAGGATTCGTGATTAGTTAGACTAGCTTTACTTTTAGGTTGTGGCATGAGATCCTGATTTTCCTTGCACATTTATTAGAGTCCATTTTAAAAACTCTGGCTCATACACGCAGTTTAAGGATCCATGTGAGTTCTTGGGTAACAGCAAGCTTCTGATCAGCATTCCAAAGCTCTCAGGTCAGGCCTTTACTTCATTCTATGGTATCAGAATGGTGCAGCAACAGATGATCTTCATGGGTCAGGAAAGGTGATGGGCTTTTACTCAATCATCATTTTTAAGTTTCACAGCAATTTGGAGTATGGAAACAATACAGTTCTTTCAATAGTAACTAATCTGTTGGTATTTAAAATCATCCCATTTTATATCTGACTCAGGTATTTGTGGAATGCTTTTAATTTCTTATTTCTAGCTCAAACACTAATCTCCGATCTTACATTTTCTTTGTCCATTGTTCTTGGAGATGCAATCGTTAGATAATGTTTAAAAAATATATTAAAATCTATTTCCAGATTGGGAATAGATTTGACAAAAATGTTTATAACAAAAATAAAATCTATTAATCTTATTACCCATTTTATTTCCAGTAAAACTTTAATTAAAATTTCCTTCCCAAGACTAGAACAATATTATATTTCCACCCCATTAATTATTTTTGGCCAATTAGTATTTGCACCTGCCATCTTGGATTTGACAAAATATACAATTTAATATAAAAAAAAACAATTTAAAAAGAAAAAGTTTTATAAATGATGCATAATAAACTATTTATAAAATTACTATTTTGTTAGTATGTTTGCTCCTGTAATATATATATACACATCTGAGTTGCACCTATGTATTTTAATGTGAAGAAGAAAAAAATTAATAATAATAAAAATATTGAAAAGCTAAACTTTATAATTTTTAGCTGCGCTTCTCAGAAATATATACACGAAATATATACATAAATAGATGAGCAGGATGGAATATAGGGTTTGAATATCAGTTAGTAGTTAGTGAGTGGATAGAACCATGAAGCTCAATCTTGGGCTAAGATTGACTGCTTCATTATATATGTATACGACTATATTGTAACCAGTTGGCTTACATCACACACACTAATATAGTGTATGTAAATATATATATGTAAAATAAAGGAAAAGTAGAAATAAACACAGACAAAAATTATAGTAGATATTTTCTACATTTACTGAAATAGAAATAAATAAATAATAACTCTGATTTAAAATATTGTTTTATAGATTAAACTTTTAAAAGGTCTGAATAAATAAAAATATTGTATTATTATTATTATTATTCTGATTTTGAAATGTAAAAACACCATATTTATTTTTGGAATTTTTTAATTAATTAAACAAAATTTTTATATATTAGAAATCCCCTAAGTAAAAAAAAAACATGTATATAGATTCCAAGGGATTAGAGAGATAAAAATAAAATTCTGTTTTTAATCAAGGTGTTGTTATAACACCTCAGATGATTTTATAAAAAGGGCTGATTAAAAATATCAACAGTCTGAATAGTGATTTTGAAAAGAACAGGTCAGTTGCAGAGTTGGTTATAATATTTTGTTGCAGCTTGTTGAAGTTTGCAGCAGTTGGTTTTAGCTGACTGTAGAGTTGACAGAATAGCTACTATGAATTAATATGGCTGAAGGCAGGACATAGATTTAGAAGCTATTAATATTTCCTTCTCAGGAGTTTGAATTCACTTGGAGAAAATGACCCACTTCTTTGTGCTGTAATTCATAGCCTTAAACAGAGAGGATAGTTGCTTGTCTAAAATTTATTAAATCAAAACAGCTGATTGCCTGGAATAGTTCTATACAGATGGGAGACCAATATTATACATGGATTGCATAAGTTTATCTGATGATGACAACAAACCTGAAATTATATTTTTCTGCTGGACCAAAAACCAAGCTTGCCAAGAGAAAGCTTGAAGAAGTTGGTGATATACAGTGAGTTATTTTATTTTAATATTTCTTAAAATGACTTTTAAAATCATAAATTAATAACTTAAAGTTAATACAAACAAATAACTTTTGCTTGAGTTGGAGTCTAACAGCAGTGATATATGATAATAAAATTTTAAATAATTTCTTTGGTCTGAAGTGACAGATATATAAACGATTTTATTTTTCGTTTATTAAGAAAATAAAAAAGAGACATTTTATATTTAGAGACCTTGATAATTAATCAACAAGTACCTATCAAACAAAAGTTGACTTTATTTAGTTTGATTAAAAAAAAGAACTTATAAACTGAAACTAAATTGTAAATTATATCTATGTTTTGTTTATACACACGTATATGTGTTTTCCAAATGAATTATGAAAAAAAATATATTATTGTAACAAGTTTAAATAGGTAAAAGTCAATGTGCATATACACATGCACACTCATATAGTAAAATTTTAATATTTTTTTTTATTAAATATCAATTTATTTATTGAATATTCATTATATATTATAAATCACGAGTCTGTGCGCATATATATGTAAACCATAGTAATAATTTGAATGTATTTTATTATACTTTTCGTAAAGTAATGTAACAATTTAAATTTTGAATAGTAATTATGTAAATTACAAATGTAATAATTATTTTATGTTTAATTGAAATGTCTTCCTCGTATGTTATAAAACGCCCATATGTGTATGGATATATATATGCGTTTATAGAAACTAATTAAGAAATAATGTAAATTGATGTAATAATGTGAATTTTGTAGTAATATTGTAAATTACAGTGTAATGACTTTTATTATTGTATACTTTTCAAAATCAGAACCCTTATAAGACCTTAATCATTTATTTTATTGTTATTAATAAACTTATATTTAATTGTTAAAAATTGTATTCCATCATCTCTTGGTCACATACAGTAATAGAGCCCATATTCTCTGAGCTAGATTTCGGACACGGATAAATGGGGATGTGCTTAGTGCTTTGGGCATCCAATGATGATCAATCATCATCCTTGTTGGCTCAAAAGAGGATACTCTTTAAAGCCCATGCACTATTATTTTTTTATTTTACTTTAGTCTTTATTAAAAATTTAAGTTTATAGTTGGCCAGTACAAGTGGCCTGAGCATTGATGATGATCAGCATGTTTTAAATGTCCCAGCTGTAATGATCCAGAGAATGGACTTAACATGATCTGCACTACAGGGCACCATCTAGGCATTTGAACCTAGAAAAATTTATAAAGTAGGCAGATACGTAAGACAAAAAAAATTTTTTTTTTTTTAAATTTTGATTCCGGTCATTAGCCCAAGTCATTAGCTCAGGGAGTAGCAGAGATTTAGTAATATAATATCTTATCTAATTATATTTCAATATTAAAAAATAAATAAAATAAGCCACTGCCAGTAATTAACATACAAAAATTTATTTACGCACATATATATATATATAATTTAACATTATTATTTTAGTATGTTTATTTTAGATTTTAATTTGATTTTATAATTTAAATTTACATTTTAATTTTTAGAATATTATAAGTTTACATTTTAATTAAGTTTGCACAGATAAATTTTTGAAAGTTTGTTTTATAATGTTGAGTACAGATCGATTACATAGATTACTCGGTTAAAAACATTTCAAAGTAAACATAAACGATCAAAATACAAAATCATTGATATCATCAATTGCATAGGGAATACAAGAAACCCAATGGTGTTCATCATAAGACACCGCATTAACACCAATAACTTAAAAGACATCCGAATAAATATATCTTAGATACTCACCGTAAGGTATCAGTATTTACCGAATGTCTATATATTTTGATCACCTATGAAAACCCAAAACATAATTAACCGATAACCAATCCATGCAAGCGTCTATAAACAACTTAAATTTAATGCATTTTTATTTAGTGTCGAGTATGAATAGACTACATAGATTTGCATTTGAAAGAAAATATTCTATCCTTATTTAACCTTAGGCCAAAAGTTCGCAGTCGAACTAACGCCAATCCATCTGATATATCTATGTATTCAATGTAATACGAAATACGGCAGCACAAAAAGTTAAGAGAAGAAATTGCCTCTCGTTAGATAGGAATACATACATCTATCTGACAAGAAGAGCAATAAAAAAACTCCATAGAAAGGAACTGCGGTCTCCGACTTATAATTCCTTCCATAGGCAAACGTGAGTGTGGCATATACAAACAATTCTGCCCATAGCGAATCTTGCATTACATCTACTAACTACACCAATATATCCAATCCATTGACCCAATTTAACTACAAAACAAATAACCTAAGATTATCCTCCCCTAATATAACTTTACAAATCTATATAGCCATTCACGCCCAACTTAAGTTTAATATTTATATAACTAGTTTAATGAAAAACAGAAATCATAATAAAACTTAAAGAACAAATAAATAAATAAATGGAAATGATTTTACAAAAGAAATACATTAAATAAAATTATAACTAATCAATAAATAACGTTGGTCAGATAGGATTCTACTTCTTAATAAATTAAAAACTGAGAAAGTTTACATTTTAAAGTTCTTAGTGTTTTAAAATGTTTTTAAAGTTCTTACGATTTTTTTTTCAACATTCCTCTTATTCATTGTATGCCATTTGGAATCCACATTAAATCCCCCGACGATCCTGTTGTCCTCAGTATAAGAAAAGCGATGTTTCATTTTTCCATTTTTATAACAACTGAAGGAATTGAAAGTACGTCTTTCAATCCCTTCACCTCTAACTCTCTGACTTAACACATCTCAGTCCTCTCTTAATAATCTCTAATAATTTCCAACTTTTCCTTTTATATTAATCTTAAGGATTTACTCAACATTACGTCATCGATGATGGTGGTCTTTTCGCTGAGGTCTGATTCCATAGGGATTTCTTTTTATTTGCTAAAAGTTTCTATTGTTTTCCTATCTGACCATTGTTTATACATTTAAATGTCCAAGGGCTTATTCACTTGGACTAATTAAAATAATCATTTCCATATCATTAATTAACCTGTTTTCCAAATCCAAAGATATATTTAAAGATAAATTTAAAGATATAATTTTATCTCCAAATCTTTTTAAAATTTAGTTTTAAAATACTTTTCTTTAATAAAGTTTTATTTTAATAATTTTTCTCCTCTGTGCGATTTATATATATATGAGTTTAAGGTAGAATTTATTTTCAATTTTTCTGTCTTAAAAAAAAAAAATTTTAAATGCGAACTTTTTATTTTAATGTTTAATAATAATAAAAAAATAATGTAACGTCGTCTGTGCTCGTTACACAGCATTATTGTTTAGATTTTCTGATTATTGTGTATTTTAATGGATGAGCACTAAGCTAGTGCATCCAAGTGATGATTAAATAATTGCCCAAGCTGGCAAAGGCTCAGAAGTTAGCCTGGTCTACAGAAGACCCATTTCCAATCCAGTCACAAGGTTGACTGTTGATTTATATTTTTTATGGCTCAAATCCAGCCACAAGATGGACTGTTGATTTATTGTACTAATTTGTTTATTCCCATCAATGATGATGATGGATGGTTATTTCTCTCAAGTATTTACTTGCACTTATTTTTTTTAAAATGATAGTGCTGGTGGATAATTATGCTTTTAGTTGCTCTTTTGAGTTAGCTGGCTGATCTCTCAATGTTCTTAGAGGTTCTTTAGTCTCATACTCTTATATCTTTAAATATTTACTTATAGACACTTTGTAAATTATTTGAAATACATATAAATTGACTGGGAGTGATGATGATGTTTCCATCACCCCAGTTCAATTCTACTTTCACTTCTTTATATTTCATTATTTACCCCCCCCCCCCATCCCGTTACAAATTCATCAATGCTCTGGCCACTTAGTACCATTAATGTTCACAGAGATTTTGATCTCATACTCTTATAATTTAATTTTACTGGTGTTGATGTTTTGCCATCACCCAGATTCATTTACTGTTCCTACCATTTCCTGAACCCCCATCCCGTTACAATATATATTTAAAATTTATTAATTTTTTTTTAAAACAATTTTTAAAAAGATCGTGTTAATGCCATTATAACTATGTTAAACAAAAATTATGATAATAATTCTCGAAACTAGCTAATTAAAAAAATGTTAATTGCTTTGCATGTTTTTCATATATTTTAACATAATAATCAATTGCTTTCTTATGTATATATGTGTGTATCTGAATGTACACTATTTTTAGTATTTATAATAAACAGCTGATTTTCATATGTACATATATGTGTCTGTGTTCAATGTGCTCATAAAAACAACTAGAGAAAAAAAAACCCTGGTATTTAAAAGTAATATAATCAAAGTATTATATAAATGTTGCAAAGATGTATTTTCTAATACGTATTATAAAAATCCTGTTATTTTTCCATTTTTCAAAGCTGTTTAAAAATTCTTGTCAGTGGATTTTTATAATGAGATTTTCTCTTCACAGTTTGTTTATTTTACTTGAGTTAAAAAAAAAAGTCTCCAACTTATTTTGTAAATCAAATATTTCTCCTGAGGATAAATAATGCTTTAATCCAATCCTATTAATCACCTGTGATTAAAAGATTGTCATATTCACTGGCGGACATCATTCATCATTACTTGTCCATCACAATTTGGTTTATGCCTCTGCTTCAATTTTCAACTTTTCATTTAATTTTTACAATATATCTCTAAAATATGTAAATCTCTAAATAAATAAAAAAAATTCAAAATTAATTTTTTTGAGCATTTGTATTGCTTATTTTGATATAGATTTATAATTAAATGATTATATTTATGTAATTAGTAAATAATAAAATAAAAATTACTATAAAAAGAACTATAAAAAATATAGCTTTCATTATTAAAATAAACTTAATATTAATTAATTTGCTTAAAATATAAAATGTGCCTTAGGATAGCAAATCTGGTGAAAAGTAACAAATTGTATTTGCTAATGAACATGCAATATAAATTATGCATGACTTTATTATACAATTAACCAAATGTTCTGATTTTTACTATGTAAATATCCAAAAAAACATTTCCATGATATTTTGTATATAAAATCATTATTTAAAATTATCTGACTATAACAACATTATAAATGGCATTCATATGTTACTTAATCTCACCAATGTCAAATTAAATTTTTAAATGTGAGTTAATAAAATAATTAGATAAATTGGACTTACTTTTTAAACACTTTTATCATAATTTATTGTGTCAACATTGAAGGTCTGTTTTATATTATTTATATCATTTACTAAAGTGCCAAAAAATCCATCTGAATTCTATGGTAAATATGTTTTAGCAATAGTTTATATATATGTGTGTGTATATATATATATATGTATAATAAATGACTATAAGAATGAAATGTTATATATATATTTCACAAGAATAAATGGACAAATAATAAATAATATAATAAACTTCAAAAATTGCTAAACTAGACTGTCAATGTAGAATAACCAACCTTCTCAAAACAAGGTGATCTGCATCAAAAGCCTATTACTGTGTTATTTATTAATTATTCATACACTTTTGTAGAATAAAATTTTTACATTTTATTATACTTTAAAATATATTTAATTTATTATATTCCTAGAAGCACATTAACACTAACTGTGCAAAAGCAAATAAGCATTATTTTTTAAAAACTTAGTTAATTGAATTTCAATTCACAACTATTTTAATTAATATGTTTTTACTTTTAATAAATAGGCATATCATATAAAATCTTCAGAAAATCTAATTCCATATGAGTAAATATGAATGAAATAAGCACTTAAAATTAATTAGAAAACTTTGCTTTGAAATAATTTTTAATATACAAAAGAGTACTTATGTAGTATGCCTGCCAGAAGTTTAACATACATTTTTATTTTAAATAATCCATTTTCAGAGATTTCAACACATGGTATAAACAATATGGCTGACTCTCAGTTATTGTATTTAATATTTACTTTTTTTTTTATTTATTAAAACAATAAAAAAAACATAAAGATCCAAAGGGTTATAATTAAAAAGTTTTTTAATGTAAATGCAGTAAAGAAAATAAAAATAAAACATGATTAAGCAAACTATAACAAATATGGTTATTTATGTCAGTAGACAGACATCACTTTTCAAATAGGCATTATCCTGTAATTTTGAAAATATTCTACTGTATCTTGTTTTGTTGATGGAAGAATCAAAATTTTAATCATACTTCCAAAAATGATAAAGCAAAAAATGATAGTTAAAAAATAATGAAATTTTTAGTTAACAAATATAAGATTCATGATAATTTTAGCCATGTATTAACTGTTTGACATGTATTACAGGTTTACCATGTAATAATGTTTGAATGTTATGTTCTGAATGGAATTTATTAAAAAATATATTCAAATTTTTTAAAACTAACATTCAATTTGGTGTTGTATTTTAAATAATTCATTTTCAATGCCAAAATATTTGTTTTTTACATATTATTCTCGAAATTATTTTCTCGAACATGTGTAGCTTACTAATTTTAAAAAATATTAACAAATTTATTTTAAAGAATTTAATGTTAATATTAAAAAATTTGAATATATTTTCTAATCAATTCATTCACTACACAATGTTTAAACATTAACATATGGTAAACCCTTAACACATGCAAACAGTTAATACATGGTTAAAAATATCATGATTCTTATAATATCCATTAACTAAAATTTACATTATTTTTTTAACATTCCTTTTATGCTTTATCATTTTTGGATATATGATTAAAATTTGGAATCTTCCATTAACAGAATAAGATACAGTGGAATATTTTCAAAATTAGAGGATAGTGCCCATTTGTAAAATGCTGACTGTCTGCCGACATAAATAACATTTGTTATAGTTTACATAATCATGTTTTATTTTCTATTTACATTGAAATTTTTTTTAATTACAATCCTTTGGAATTTTGTGTTTCTTTATCATTTTAATAAATAAAAAAACATGTAAATATTGACTATGATTTAGAGTCAGCCCTATTTTTTGCACCAGGTATTGAAAGCCCCAGAAAATGGATTATTTAAGATAAAAATTGGTGGCAAGCTTCTAGCAAGCATACTACATAAGTACTTATAAAAGTTTCTTGAAATCTAAATGCATATTTTTTTTGTTCATCTGTTTCAAATTTCTAATTTACCCAAGATTTTAAATGTTTTCAGTATCTTAAAAAAAGTAGAAACATACTGTATTAAGAGCTGATTAAATAATTTGCAACTATGCAATAAAACAAGAACTATCTCAGCAGCTTAATTTGTTTTAATTAAAAAATAAACTTGACTTTTAACAATGAAAATGTTTTATATATTGCAGACATTGCTATATATATTGTGATCTTTTAATAGGTCCATTATATTTAATAGTTCAAAATTTTAAATTTTAAAGATATAACTAGCACTAATAATTTAATAAGTAACTTTTAATAGAGACTTTAAAAGAGATTATAAATACACACTTTTTATTCATGGTTGTGTTATATATCTGTATGTAATTTTAATAATAATATATTTTTAAAATAATTATGATAATATAAAAAAAAAAGCAAATCATAGATTTTAAATATTTTGTTAAAATAATTCTATGAAGCAGGAATAAATAAATTATTTTAAATTTCAATTAAAACGTTGTTTAAATTTAATCAGTTTTGAAATAATTATTAAATTTTGTTCTTTTGTATGTTAAATTTTAACTCAAGTTAAATATTAAGTAAATAAGAAACAACCAATCAGAGTTAAGGACAAATTTTGCACGTCATGTTGGTGGGAATTTTGATAGCAGTAGTAACCGATGGAAAAATGAAAAATATTGGTAAAATTTATCTAAATTATAAAATGTTTTATTATATAAAACAGTAATAAGTTAATCTTAATAGAATAAAAATAAAGTGTTTAAAAGAAGTTCAACAAGATGATGGAATAATCTAAACCAATTTCTTCGTCAAGGTCACAAGTCATAATTTGGTGAAATCGATTTACAATTTCAAAGTGCTAGTACATAAAAAGTTGCCAATAGATATTATTATTATAAACAGAAAAATGGAGAAGGATAAAAGTAATTCAGTACAAATATTTAAAATAGTAGACAATCATTCACATAAGTAAAACATTTTCAGTTTATCTCTGCTTTATTTACTTATTTAAAAAAACAACTTTTCTGAGTTAAAAAGAAAAGGTATAGAAATTTAATGTAGTGGATAATAGAAAGGAAAAGTTGAAGAAAATAATGCTGTGAGTTGAAGTAACTAATATTGTTCAAATTAAAAATATAATAGTATTATTGAAACATGGATATGTATAATATTTAAAAAAAAAAAAACATTAATTTTAATCAAGTGAAAAGAATAATAAATGTTTATTCATGAAAAATAGATAAAAGTATATAGTCAAGATGAGTCTCTTATTTATTCATTACAAGTTATATTAAAGTAAACGGCGGTGTAACAGAATTCATGAAGAGGAGATAATAAACTTAAGTCTATCAGATGGATTGAAAATTATATAACGAGAATCAATCTCAAGAAACTTACATATATTTATCCTAAAGAAAATTAATTCGTATATAAAACATAGGAACAAAATGAAGGATTTAAGTAAAAATGATTCTTAATCAATACTTCAAAGAATGAACATTTAAATATATCTTTGACTTGATCGTTTGCTTTGCCAGTTTTATTCATTTTTTTAATAATAGTTGTGTATAAAAAATTCTGATCTATAAATAATGAAAATTGTCTCAAGGAATTGCTAACTGTCTGAGATCTCAGTTTATTGTTATTATTGCATCGTTTTAAAAATGTTGGAGAGATGATCTTTGGGATAGCTAACCCAACCTAACAGTTTAAAGTCCTAAGGTACAAAGATATATTATTATATTAAAGGATGTGAGAAAGAATCACAAAGAAGAAAAAAAATATATTTTTTCTTTGGATATTAGTTCTACAATTGCCAACAGTATCTTAATTGTTAAGTTAATCTTAAGTTAATTAAGTTAATATTGAATTTCAAATTAAGTTAAATGGTTATATGTATTATATTTTAATGTTTGTTTTTAAGTTAATAATTTCAAAAGATATGCTTAAGATGAGAACGTAATAAGCATGCAGAAAAGAAAAGATTGAAAATGGGGTAAAATAATACTTTTTAAGATTTATTATAAGGTAACAAAAATTTAAATTTATTGTAGGCTCTAGTGTATGAAATAATTAATAATCAATGTACCATTATGATAAAGAACCGAGAGATGGTAGTTATAATACCACTACTAATAAAAATATATGAAAAAAATATATATGAAAGGATTAAATGTGTAAATGATAAAAGATAAAAAAAAAAAAATTTTGATCTTAGTTTTAGTATAAGAAGTAAACATTGACGATTGTCAAGTTATATATATATTGTTTTGCAACATGTCATCATCAGAATAGTAGAAGAACAATTAACGGGAAGATAATATTGTAATGCCGATTTATAGTAATGATGGATGTTAGTAATACCTTTTGAGAGTTAGATAAGTTATCATTCCAGGATATAATTAATGTGGTTAAGTTATACTTTCCTGAAGAACTGATAAGAAAACATATTGAGATTAGTCTAAGTGATAGCCATATATGTAGTTTAAATATTATAATGTGAGGAATTTCATAAAACAGAGATGTTAAGATCCATAAGAGCTTAATGTAAAAGCCTGGATATTAAGGTAGCATTATGAAAAGAAAATGACTACTTGCAATGACAGCACATCTTATTTAAAAGGAAAAGAATGCCTCCATTTTATATTTATAGTATTTAATTGTACTAAAAATCAGTTTCTTATCTATGGACATTTTTTAAATAATCAAGAAAAGTAAGGTAAACATCTAAAGTAGGGAAAATCGTTTAATATAAAATGGAAGTAAATGCAAAACAAATGTTGTAATATTTAAGTAATTTTTTGAATTGATACCAGATGGAAATAAAATGAGATCAATGATGAAAATAAAAATAAAGAAAGGATGAATGGAATAAAGTGTTTTAATCTTGGTTCTATTATTTGTGTTGGTCTTATAGTTTTATGTTATAAAACTAACAACATAAGGATAAAGTGTTAGTATAGTTGTTAATAAGATTTACATACATACAAAAATATAAAAATTAATAAAAGAATTGTATTACATGGAATGAAATAAAAGAATAATATATTGTGCACTTAATAAAAATAATTGAAAACTGAACCCACATTCAAAACTAATTAATTACTATAAAACTGGAACAAGAAAGAAATATAATGTATGTTAGTAATAACTAATTGGAAATTGATATAATACAATATATTGAGTTCATTTAAAAGTTTAATTGCTAAGCAGATGGAAGTCAGCATTGTTCTCATTGATATAAATAGTGGTATAAAGATGTTAGTAATATTATATGTGTATATATATTTTTTTAATATAATATTTATAATTAAAATTTTGTTATGGATTATTGTTGTTTGTTTAAATAAACAAATATTTTAATACAAATGTAGATTAATGGCTTTGCTTCTACTCTGAATTATTTTCACAAACACTGTCATATCTAAATATATAAATTATGGGGAATATTATAAAGAACAAAACTTGATAAATTGTTTATTAAATTAAATTATAATTACTTAAAGATAATATTTAAGAGCATCATAGTTTTAACCTAAAATACTTATATCTTTAAAGTCACACTGAATTTGTTGTAAAATTAATTTGAATTCATTTGTAAAATAAATTCAGGATAGTATATGAGTTTATCAGAAAGATTGATATAGGAATACTTCAGACAGCTTATATTTTAAGTTAAGAGAAAATATAAAACAGTGTACGATGATTAATTAATTTACTGAAGTTATTAAAAGGGAAAAGTTGTTTTGATTAATGAATACAGTTTATGGCGATCATAAAGTAGTTCATTCTATAATTAGTATTCTTAATTCATAATTCTATTAATTGTTGGAAAGTATGGTAATAAGCAATAATTGGGAATTTCTTCTAGTTGTTAAAAAGATAAGCTAATTATAAGAAAATGATCTAAATTGTATCGTAATGTTATTGTGGTTATTATTAAGATAAGTGAATCTTAGTGCAATCCCTCTTATTGTTCAATTATATTAAATGGACGAATTATTATTTTATTGTATGGGAATAATTAAGGACCTTGAAATATACATAAGGTAGTAGTATTCATTATAAAGGATGTTAGAATATATTGGATTTTATTAATTTTTTATGTAATTGATTCGATATGCCATTGGGAGATATATTTTATGTATTTTATTAATGTTAAAACCATTCTATTGTAACTATCTCTTAAATCTACCATATATATTATGTAATCGATTTTTATAGTCAAGTGTTGAGTGTCATGAATTAATGTTTTTATATAATTTATTGTTTGAAGTTTGAGTTAGGTGGAAGATAGATTCAAGTTGTATAGTGGGTATATGTAGAGTGGGGGTGGACAGGTTAAGTTGATATGAAGAATTTTTGGTGCTACAATGTGGTGAGCCCAATAGGTATAGGGGGCAATGTGGTTGTCCTGAAAGGTATAGTGGTGTATGGTATTAAGGAAAATGGTTTTGATTTTTAATGGCTAATGTGGATATGAATGATAACCAGATCGTTTTGGTGCCCATATTCATGGTCTTATTTGAGATAATCAAGGACTATAGTGATTATGTATAATATTAAATAAATAAAAAAAAATTAAAACTTTAGTTATCTATGTTATTAGGTTATGTTATTTTTTCTGAAGCGCAGATATTAATGGTTTATATTAGGGGATCAGATATTATTAGACCATCATATTTAAAAAAAACATTTATTTAAAATAAAGTTAATATATTTAATGTACAATTAAAAATAGAACTGACGTGTGACTTATTATGCTCTTACCTTTGGATAGACTATATTAATAATGTTTTGGGAGGTATATTAAAATAATAAATGTGCTATGGCTAGTGTAAATGTGATTTGAAAGAAGAAATAATGCAAATTAATATTGAAGTGGTGACATTTTAAAAATGATAATAATAACAGGAATTTAAAAATGGTAACTTAAGAAATATGTGAGGTAGAATCTAGAATTGGTATTTAGTAGTTGTGAAGAGATACTCAGATATATGTGGTTTGTGACATGGTATATTGTTAATGATAATATAAAAATTGTAATATTTTAGTTAAGTATTGAGAAAATATCAAGTCGATAGCAACATGAGTAATACTAAAGAAGAAGAGTTAGATGGAGTTGTAAGCTTCAAGGGCTCTGGGAACAATGTTGACCTGAATATATTAATGAAATTTATGCAGGAAGTGCGAGAAGATAATTTAAATTTTAGAGCAGAGATAACCCGAATGATAGTTGAGATGAATAAAAAATTTGATGATAACAAAGAGATGAATAAAAAATTTGATGATAACAAAGAAAATATGAATCAAATGAGAGATTATAATGTAAAGATGAATAAAAAAATTAGATGATAAACAAAGAAGATATGAATAAAAAATTAGATGATGATAAAGAAGAAATTAAGAGTAATATTGATGGAATGAAAACTAATTTAGGTGAGGTAAAAAGTAACTTGGAAAATATGAAAAGTATTTTTGATGGTAAATTTGATAAAAATGAGGAGGATTTAAAAGCATTAAGACAGGATATGGATTTTAAAATGGAGTTATTAAGTGCGAAAAATGTGGAAATGATAGATGATAAAATTCATGAATACTATAAATTAACTCAGAAAGAATTAAAAATTCATAGAGATGTTTTAGATAGCAATTGCAAAAAAGCAAGTGAAGATATAAATATCAGAATAAGTGAGTTAAGTCAATTGTTGATTCAGAGTGAAGGAGATAGTAAAGAGAGGTTTTGTCAGATATAAAGAGAAAATAAAGATATCCAATAATCAACTGAAAGAGAAAATAAATGTTTCCAATGAAAAGGTAGGTAGTTATATCACTAATCTTAATTCTCAAATACAGGATATTAGGAAAGAATGTATTGAGATGGGTGGAGAGAACGATTTTGATTCTGGTAAATTTAAAGAAGAAATTAAAATGGAACTGTTTTAGAATATGAGTATAATAAACAGGGAAATGCTAGACAACCATAAGTTTAAATCAAGAATGGGTGAACATATGAAAAAGAGAAATTAAAGGATGTTACAGATAAAAATAAAGATGTTATGGAGAAGATAGGAGAGCAGAAAGGAGCAATTAATTTAGAATTAAAGGAATTTCAAGAACTTCAGAAAATAGAGACAGAGAATATATTAAATAATAAGAGGTTTACAGAAATAAAAATTGCTAAGATAATGAAAACTTTTGTGAAATATGAGGTGAGTCAAAGAGAATTTGATCAGATAGATTTTCAAAGTAATAAGGATAGTAAGAATGAATCTAAGTGTAAGGAAGAAGATGAAGTTAAAAGAGGAAGGATTCGTGAAATGTTTGATACAAATAATATGAATTCTTTAGCTATGAAGTTTATAAGGATAGTTCCTTTCAGAGATGGATTTACATAAAATCCTTTAGAATTTTTAAATAGTCTGCAAGAGCCTTTTTCTCTATGTGTGATGAATGAAAAAGAAAAATTAGCTATTGTTAGTAACCATTTGTCTGATGCTGCAAAGAATTGGTGGCAATCATTGTTTAACAAACCAATGACTTTGAGATTTTAAGTACTTAATAATGGGTAGCTTTTGGAGTGATAATAGACAGGATAATGTTCGTTATCAAATATCTCAGGAGAAATAAAATTTTAATAAAGGAAGTTACACAAAGTCTTTTAGGGAACAAGCAGTTAAACTAAAAAGTCTTACTGCTTTTCCTTTGTCAGAACCACAGATAGTCCATATTATTCAGTATAATCTTCCAAAATCAATTGAGCAGGTACTTATAGCTGCTGATTGCTACACTATAGAAGAAGTGACAGAGATACTTGATGGTCTAGAGATAGCTGATTCTTCATTGGGTCAGACCTAGAAATCTTAGAGATAGGTTAAGCTCTCCTGTTTCAGTATACAGGTTAATCCAATTCATACAATCCATCAATTTATAATCCTAGGATCAGAAATAGAAAGGTGTTTAATAACGGATATCTTCATACACAACTAGGGATGCTCATCAGAATTGTTTGAAAGCTAAATCTAGTCAGACCCCTGATAAACTTTCAACTTGCGGAATTACCACTATATTAAAAGAAGTCTGGGGGAAAGGTAAAGGACAAATCCATGGCACTAAACTAAATTGGTCTTTGTATATGAGGAGGAACAATGAGATGTGGTTTTTAAATACTCTGGAAGTAGATGTAGATTATTTAGAGCCATTTAACATAGGTGAACCACCTGTATCATATAGCTGCCCAGTTGTAAAATTAATTATAGATGTGCTTATTGAATCAGGCAGACAAGCCTCTATCTTATCAGAAAATACTTACATTAAAACATTAGGTTTAAATAAAAATATACCATTATTGCCAGTTAAGCAGATTTAGATCACTCTTGCTAATGGGAAGAGAACTAAGCTTTCTAATAAGAAGGTGGAGATAAATTTTAGGTTTAATAAAACCAAATTTGGGCATAGTCTTTTTAATAATGCCTGGACTAATCCATGAAGTCATTATAGGTTCTGATTTCATGATATTAAACCAGTGTAGTTTACATTATAAGGAAAAATTATTTATATGTCAAGAAGAAAGACTTGAATTTGAACTTGGATTGCATAACCTTTCTAGCCAATTACTATGCATCCAAGATACATCATTTGAAGTTATTCCATTTGTAATTTTGATTTAAAATTAGGGAAATTATCTACCAGTTGATGTGTGAATATAAAAAATAACTTTTCAAAAATCCCAGGTATTATAAATGGATATATCCACAGAATTAAATTAAAAAATAATGACCCTTTTCAGCAAAAAATGTACCCAATTCCATATCAATATAAAGAAAAGATACATCAGATAGACCAAAATGCTGAAATGGCATATCATTAAGAAATCGTCTTCTGTTTATGTAAATCCATGAGTGATTATAAAGAAGAAGGATGGCTCGATTCAGGTGTGTTTAGATGCTTGAATGCTAAATCAAATGACCATTCCTGAACATGACATTCCTTCACCAGTACATGAGCTCCTGATTAAATTTAAACAGAGGTCAATTTTCTCTATATCTGATTTAACAGCCAGTTATTGGCAGATACTGCTGCATGAAGATGACGAAAAATACATAGCTTTTCATTTTAAGGGCCAATTGTATGTTTTTAAAAAAATTCCTTTCGGTCTTGTTAATAGTGGTGCTGGCTTAATCAGATGCCTGAACATGATTTTTTCAAAACAAAAGAAAAAATTATTATGTCCATGGACAGTATTGTCATTGTGTTGGGCAGTATGGCAGAGTATCAGAAACATTTATGGATGTTTTTCTAAGAGTGTTCCTCTAAAAATATAAAAGTTAATTTGGAGAAATGCACTATAGCTGCAAAAGAAATTAGATTTATGGGACATTAAATTAATGAACATGGAACATGCAAAACTCTATATGTATTGCCACTCAGTGCAAGTCAGAGTAATGAATGGATGCCAGAAGGCTTGTGCATAAAATCATCATCTAGTATCTACTCATCCAATATCCTCAGACTAGTTTCTGGCTTGTGGCCTTCATCAGTGAAGAGCCTTGGATCTGAGAGCACTGCATCTAGATCTAGGATGTAATGCATCCCTCCAGCAGCCACCTTTTATCTCTACTTAATTATAAAACTATGAATCTTAAATTGAAAACACTATAATATTTTCAATCCAAGCTCATTAGCTAATGTAGTCATATAAGTCTGAACACAGTTCAGTACCTATACATTTTGGTGACTGGTTATTTAATAACCATAGCCACTATCCTATTAGGCAAGATTGGTTTTAAGCCAATAAACACCACATGATTACCATTTCTTATGCTTGCTTATAACTTATTAAAACAGACAAAACTCTCTATAAGTATTGCCACTCATGCAAGCCAGAGTATGGTTGTCATGTGATTTTTATTGGCTTAAAACCAATCCTACCTATTAGGATAGTGGTGGCTATGGTTATTAAAGAACCAGTCACCAAAATGTATAGGTATTTAACTGAGTTCAAATAATGAGCTTAGATTAAAAATATTATAGTGTTTTCAATTTAAGACTCATAGTTTTGTAGTTAAGTAAAGATAAAAGGTGGCTGCTGGAGGGTTGCATTAGATTCTAACATCTAGGTGCAATGCTCTCAGATCCAAGCCTCCTCACTGATGAAGGTGACAACAGAAACTAGTCTGGGGATATTGGATGAATAGACACTAGATGGGAATTTTATGCACAAGCCTTCTGGCATCCATTGTTACCCTGACTTGCACTGAGTCGCAATACATATAGAGAGTTTTACCTGTTTTAATACCATAAGTTTTATGAGAACTTTGCCGAAGATACCTTGTATTTGTCGAAATTATTGAGAAAAACTGAAAAATAGAAGTGAACCAGAGATCATGATGAAGAATTTACTAAAATTAAGATTAAATTTTTAAATGAAATTATACTAGCCCACCTAAATTTCAATAAGATATTTTATGTACAAACAGACAATAGTTACTATGGTGTAGGAGTAATATTGTATCAACTTGATGATAATCAGATGCCTTATGTATTATATTTTTTAAGTAGGCACTTAAGAGGGGCAGAGCTGAATGACTCCATCAAAGAAAAAAGACTAACTGTTGTCTGGGTTTTCCAGAAATTATGCCAGTTTTTGCTAGACTCTGAAGTGTTTGTTTTATCAGACTATAGGAATTTAGAGTTCTTAAATAAGAGTTATCTCAATAATGAGAGGCTCCTCGTGTGGAGCTTATATCTCTAATACTTTAACTACAGTATCATGTATGTTGAAGGAAGAAATAATATTCCTGCAGATATTATTAGCTGCCACCATGCCTGTGTTCATCCAAAGCATCCTGCTACTAGTGATATTAATAATATTCAAGTAGATTTGGATACTGGTATCATGGAATATTATAATAACCTTACTATTAATCAATGTCAGGATTTAAATAAAATAAAATAATATATTAAATGATCCTCTTAGCATTAATAGTAGGAATAAATAAGTTAAGAGAATATATAACTCATCTATTTCTTCTTTTTGCCTCTATATTTTACTTCTTATATTTCAATATAAACTTCATTAATGCTCTTTTAACACTTAGGGCAAACAATCTTTATTTATTTAGAACAGTTTTGACTGTTCTAGCAGTTTTCTTCAGATATACAACAAAAATTATACAAATATTACTTCAATACAACCAAAAATTCTAATACTTTATATTTTCATATAATCATCATTATAAAATTATAATAAAACAAAACAATAATATAAAGCAAAACAATTCAATCCAAAACTTTTACACAAAATTTAAATCTTTTAGAAAATCCAAAACATAAAAAATTAAAAATATTAAAAATTAAAACTTCTTTAAAATTATTTATAAATTACAACCAAAAATAAATATATAAAAATAATTCAAATTTAAACATCAAACCATGAAAATCAAACCCTTAAAAACCCATTAAAACATTAATCTAAACATTAATACCAAAAATTATCATTTTCTATATAATTAATATTACAAAAATAAAAATTACATAATTAATAGTACATAAAGAAAACCAAAAATCAAAATTGAAAAAATTAAACTTAAAAAATCAAAAACCAAAAAAAATCATAAATCAATAAACCCAAAAAATCAAAACCAACATACCAAAAAATCAAATTAAAAAATCATTCTTTTCCCTTTTTACACACCCATTTAAACTCTACTTAGCTCATTTTACATCTCCATACCATCTCTCCAATTCCCTTATTCATTTATACTTTAACACTGACTATCATCTTTACTTATTTAACTTCCCTTGTATAACATTTAATATCCATACAAACTTAACTATCCTTTCCTTAAACTTTTTCTACTACCTCCACCTTCCCTCCATTTTTCTTTTTCAGTAACCACCCCCAACTTCCTTTCTTTCCCCATCAACTAGCTCCCTCTATTAACCACCCCTATTATCTTAAATTTTAATCCTTTTACCTATTAATTTTTACACTTCCATTCAGTTTACTCATCCTAAATCTTGTTACTTTTTAATTTTATACTCCCAAAGTTTTTATCCCTCTTTCTCTATTAATGTCAGACCTTATTTTCTTAATCAACAATGCTTCCTTCCTGTCCCTTTTACTATTTGCATAACTAATCATTTTTATATTTTCCTTATCCAAATCATGCCATCTCCATTATATACACAAATACCGGCAATCTTTTATATCTATGTTGCCTCTGCCTTGTATATATTGAGTTCTTTGTTTCACCTACATAGTTATTTTAATCCCCTTAACTCTACACTTTTTACATTCTATCATATAAACCCCATTAACATAATTTCTCTCTTTATCTATATATTTATTATCCAAAACTGTCATCATATTTTTCCTCTTCTTATTCACATCTTATATTTCACCTCATTTTTATATTTTACATTAAGCTTTTTAATTACACTATTAACCTTCCTACCTATACTATAATGACCTATTCTTATTCCTATATATTTGTTCTTCCTATCTCTTTCAATTACCCTTCTCCTTTCCTTTCTACATTTTCTTTCTACACTCTCAATACTCCCCCTTTATTATTCCTTCTGGAAACTCACTATCCCTAAACTCCTTCCTTAAATATTGTATCTATTTTTTTATAACCTTCCCTATCTGCACAATAATTATTTGCTCTAAATACCCTTGAAGTTATAGCACTAATTTTAAATTGCCTGTCTACATCAGACTCCCAGTTAACTATATTACCTTTCTCCATCTCTCTAAATGCCCCTGTTCTCATTTTACACCTCCCTTTACTATAGTCTTTTTTCATCCTTATATCCAAATACACTAACTCATTATTTTTTTTTCCATTCCATTGTAAATCTTAACTTCTTATCTATTTTATTAACTTTATTATAATACTTCTTTATTTGCCTCTCAGTCTTATTAAATATTAATAAGACATCTATATATCTTTTAATTAAAATTGATGCATTTTCATCTTTCACCATAGCTCCTTCCATACTTTACATTTAAATTTCACTTAACACTCCACTTAATGCCCCCTCCCCCTATCAATGACCATTTCTTCTGTTTATAATAACTTCCATTAAACTGAAAGATAATATCTATAAAACACAAACTCATTAAATTTTCCAACATTTCTGGCATTTCTACCTCTTTCTTCCTATCCCTCTATATTTATTCATTGCCAATCCTATTGCTTTCTTTACATCTATATTTGTGTACATGGACACCACATCCATTTTTACCATTGTCAAATTATACCTCTCATATTTTTCCATCCTTTTCCTGATTTCCTCCACCAGCTCAATATTATTTTTTATAAAAGCCACACTCTCCCTATTCATATACTTTGTAAACATCTTTTCCAACCTTTTTAATACCCTATTGTAATATGATCCTATACCATTAGTCACTGGTCTCAATGGCACCCCTTTATATATCTTTGGTACTCCATAAATTTCCATCACCTCACAATCTTTACTATACTTTCCATTACTCCTCTACTTATCATTATGTTATTAAACAATCCTTAAACTCTTCCATATGGCTTATTACTCTTCATCTTTATACCATTTCTCCCTATCTTAACAAAAAATCCCTCCTTCAACAATTTCTCCATCTTCCTAATATATTCTCTATACATTATAACCAATTTCTTACCTTTATCTGACTTCATAAAAATCACATATCTGATTCCTATTTTCTCTTACATATTTCATTTTATATACCATATTACCAATCTCTTCTTTTCACTCATTCATCCATTTATATCATTCCCATTCATAACATTATACACATCTCTATTATTATAATAATATATCTTATATTTATTCTCCAACACTTTCTGCACCATTTTTTCCACCCCTATTTGTATTTTCATAATATCTTCTTTCCTACTACCTTCATATGGAACATACTTCAATTCTTTATTTATTATTTTTAAATGTTCTTTCAATTTGAACGTCAAATTACATACATTACTTTCTTTATTCTTTTCTTCCCCCGGATCCTTCCTTTTCTTCTCCTCCTCCCATCAACTTATCCATTTTCTTAATGGTTAAAGGATTGTGTAATAAGGTAATGATAAAGAGAAGAGTAATGAAAAGTATAGTAAATAAAGATTGTGAGGTGGCTAAGATTTATGGAGCACCAAATATATATAAAGAAGGGGTATTGTTGAGATTGGTGATTAATGGTATAGGATCATACTACAATAGGCTATCAAAATAGTTGAGAAATATGTTTAGAAAGTATGTGAATAGGGAGGGTGGCTTTTATAAAAAAATAATATTGGTGGAGGAAATCAAGGAAAGGATGGAAAAATATGAAAAGTATAATTTGACAATGGTAAAATTGATGTGGTGTTTATGTACACAAATATAGATGTAAAGACAGCAATAGAGTTGATAATGGATAAATATAGGAGGGATAAGAAGATAGGTAGAAATGACAGTAGAAGTGTTGGAAAATAAACAGAAGGAAGGGTTATTGCTAAAATGGGAATTCAGTGTAGTGTTATGTGAAATTTACATGCAAGATATGGAAGGAGCTATAGTGAAGGATGAAAGTGCACCAATTTTAATTAAGAGATAGGTAGATGATTTATTATTGATATTTAATAAGACTGAGAGGCAAATAAAGAGGTATTATGATAAAGTTAATAAGTTAGATAAGAAGTTAAGATTTACAATGGAATGGGAAAAGAATAATGAGTTAGTGTATTTAGATATAATGATGAAAAAAGAGTATAGTAAAGGGATGTATAAAGTGAGAACAGGGGTGATTTAGAAAGATGGAGAAGGGTAATATAGTCAATTGAGAGTCTGATGTAGACAGCCAATTTAAAATTGGTGCTATAACTTTGAGGGTATTTAGAGCAAATTATTGTGCAAATAGGGAAAATTATAAAAAGGAAATAGATACAGTATTTAAAGAGTTTAGAGATAGTGAGTTTCCAGAAGGGATAATAAGGAGGAGTATTGAGAGTGTAGAAGGAAAAATGTAGAGAGGAAGAAGAGTATGGGAGAAGGGTAATTGAAAAAGATAGGAAGAACAAATATATAGGAATAAGAGTAGGTGATTATAGGATATACTATAATACACCATATACTCCTTAATTTACACTGTACAATGCAGTTAGCTGCATTGTTCAGTGTAAAGTAAGGAGTATATGGTGTATTATAGTATATATAATTAAGCAATGCAAATAAGAAATGGAATAAAATTTAATACTTTCAAAGATTATAAGATAGTTAGGAAGGTTAATAGTATAATTAAAAAGCTTAATAAAAATATAAAAATGAGGTGAAATATAAGATAGTGAATAAGAAGAGGAAAATATGATGGTTTTGGATAATAAATATATAGATAAAGAGAGAAATTATGTTAATGGGGTTTATATATAAGAGTGTAAAAAGTGTAGAGATAAGGGGATTAGAAATAAATATGTGGGTGAAACAAAAAATCCTATATATACAAAGCTGAGGCAGCATAGATATGATAAAAGTTCACCAGTATTTGTGCATATGATGGAGAAGAAAAATATAAAAAATGATTAGTTATGCAAATAGTAAAAGAAACAGGAAGATAAGACAAGCATTGTTGATTAAGAAAATAAGATCTAACATTAATAGAGAAGGAGGGATAAGGACTTTGGTAGTGTAAAATTAAAAAAATAACAAGGTTTAGGATGAGTAAACTGAAGGGAAGTATAAAAATTAATAGGTAAAAAGATTAAAATTTAAGATAATTCAGTAATAAGGATGGTTAATAAAGAAAGCTACTTGATGGGGAAACAAAAGTTATGGGGGGGGGGTACTGAAAAAGAAAAATAGAAGAAAGGTGGACATAGAAAAAGTTTAATGTAAGGCTAGTTAAGTTTGTATGGATATTAAATGTTATACAAGGAAAGGTAAATAAGTAAAGATAATAGTGAGTGTTAAGGTATAAATGAATAAGGGAATTGGTGAGATGGTATGGAGATATAAAATGAGCTAAGTAGAGTTTAAATGGGTGTGTAAAAAGGGGAAAGAATGATTTTTTAGTTTGGTTTTTTGGTATGTTGGCTGATTTTTTTGGATTTATGATTTTTTTGATTTTGATTTTTTTAATTTTTAATTTTAAGTTTAATTTTTTAAATTTTTATTTTTGATTTTTTGGTTTATTGGGTTGTTTGGTTTTTTTATGTAATTTTAATTATGCAATTTTTATTTATGTAATATTAATTGTGTAGAAAATGATAAATTTTGGTATTAATTTTTAGATTAATGTTTTATTGGTTTTTTAAGGGTTTGATTTTTATGGTTTGATGTTAAAATTCAAATTATTTTTATATATTTATTTTTGGTTGTAATTTATAAATAATTTTAAAGAATTTTTAATATTTTTAATTTTTTATATTTCGGATTTTTTTAAAAATTTAAATTGATACCAGATGGAAATAAAATGAGACCAATGATGAAAATAAAAATAAAGAAAGAACAAATGGAATGAATTATTATCAAAGTGTGGTTTAATCTTGGTTCTATTTATGTTGGTTTTATAGTTTTATGTTATAGAACTGACAACATAAGGATAAAGTTTTAGTATAGTTGTTAATAAGATTTACATACATACAAAAATGTCAAAATTATTAAGAGTTGTATTACATGGAATGAAGTAAAATAATAATATATTGTGTACTTAATACAAATAATTGAAAATTAAGCCCACATTCAAAACTAATAAATTACTACAAAACGGGAGCAAGAAAAAAATATAATGTATGTTAGTAATAACTCATTGGAAATTGATATAATAGAATATATTGGTGTAATTTAAAAGTTTAATTGCTAAGCAGATGGGAGTCAGCATTGTTCTCATTGATATAAATAGTGGTATAAAGATGTTGGCTGCAGAAAGGAGTTTGCTATTAGCTGAAAGGAGACCCTTTGATTCCTCTTGGAGGCCTTAAAGAAACCGAGTAGGGCAAATTCCTAATGTCCACTCCATACGTTCTTGTTGTTGCAGCTGTTATTACTATGTGATTATTCATATAGTATATGAACATGGATGGGCTGCTCACCAACATGCACTAGCCAGTGTGGTGAGTTTATTGGCTTTTTACCTCTGAGTTTAAGATCAAGAAACACCATGGTCTTTCTTCTCAGTGCCTGATAAGGCAGAATGAATGTTTGTGTAAATGATAAATATTTTTCCAATACATATATACAATTATGACAGACAAAAATAAAGCATGGCCCTTATTCCCAGGAGGCTGTAAAGTCACCAACCAAGGCAGCGGTTGGTGGCCGAAGGTGGACCCAGGCTGCCATTTGATGACGACTTTTTATTTAGGTACTTACAACTGCAGATCACTTTCAAGTGAAGGAAGATTGCAAGAATTAGAAAAAGAACTGTCTTATATTAAATGGGACATTATTGGACTTTGTGAAGTTAGAAGAAAAGGAGAAGAAACAATAGATTTAAAAAGTGGACATATACTCTATTATAAAGGCACACATATTGGAAATACAAGTGGAGTAGGATTCATTATAAATAAAAAGTGGAAGAACAATATTGTGGAGATTGATGGTGTATCGGACAGAGTAGCAAGATTAGTTATACAACTTAATAGCAGATACCAAATGCAGATAATTCAGGTTTATGCCCCAACAAGTTCTCATAGTGATGAAGTAGTAGAAGATTTTTATATGGATGTACAAAAGGCTTTTGATCAGAGTAAACAACATTTTAAAATTGTTATGGGAGACTTTAATGCTAGAATTGGTACACAAATGAAGGATGAAATTGCTGTAGGTAATTTTGGTTATGGTAATAGAAATGAGAGAGGACATAGACTTGTGGAGTTTGCAGAAAAAGAAAAACTTTATATAATGAATTCATTTTTTGAGAAAAATGTTAAAAGGAAATGGACATGGAAGCATCCAAATGAAGGTACAGCAGAATTGGATTATATTTTGACTAACAGGAAATACATATTTCAAGATTGTAATGTTCTTAATAAATTTAACACAGGAAGTGATCATCGATTAGTAAGGTGTAAGATACATGTTAATGTAAAACTAGAGAGACAAAAATTATTAAGAAAAACAATATTTACAGTTGATATTCCTAATCTTCAGAAACATTCTAATGAATTTAAATTAGAACTTACAAATAGGTTTCAAGTGTTAGGAGATTTTGAACATGATTCAGATTTGAATGAAATTAATATGAAAATAACTGATACACTTTTAAAAACTGCAACAAACATAGCTGGAAGAAAAAAGCAGCAATTGACTAATAAAATTTCTACTGAGACTAGAGAATTTATGAAGAAAAGAAGGAATATGAAGATATACAAAAATGATGTATTAAAAAGAATTGAATATCTCGAATTTTGCAAAATGGTACGGAAAAGAGTTGAAAATGATTTAAGAAAGTATAACTGTGAAATAGCAAGGAAAGCTGTAGAAGAAAATAAAAGTCTCAAAAATGTTAAACAACATTTTGGTATTGGTAGGAAATTTATATCTGCAATAAGAAAAAAAGATGGAATTATTACTAAAAAGAGAGATGACATCATGAAATTGGTAGAAGATTTTTATCAAGAATTATATAGTAATAAAGAACAAGTATCTCCTATATCTATTACATCTTCCGAATTGCCCAGAATTTTAAATGAAGAAGTGAGACATGCAATTAAGTGTATGAAGAAAGGAAAGGCTCCAGGAAATGATGGAATTATAATTGATATATTAAAAGAAGCAGGTGAAGAAATAGAAACAATTTTAGCAAAGTTATATACCAAATTTCTAAATGATAAAGATGTACTAGAAGATTGGAAGAATGCAGTAATAATATTAATATTTAAAAAAGGTGATAAAGAAGATATTAGAAATTACAGACCTATCAGCCTTTTATCAGTTTTATATAAAAATTTTACCAAGATAATTACAACTCGTCTACAGAGAACTTTGGATTTCCACCAACCAAGAGAACAAGCTGGATTTAAAAGTGGTTTTAGTACAATAGATCATATCCAGGTATTGAGAGAAGTTATAGAAAGGACAAATGAATATGAGTTGTCATTATGTTTTGGATTTGTAGATTATGAAAAGGCATTCAATTCTATACACATTTCTTCAGTGATTAAAGCATTGGATCATCAAGGTATAGATCCAGGATATTGTCATATTTTAAAGAATATTTATAAAAATGCAACAGCAACAATTAGATTACATAATGATACTGGAAAAATCAACATTGAGAAAGGTGTAAGACAAGGTGACTCCATATCTCCAAAACTCTTTACAGCAGTGCTGCAAGAAGTATTTTGTGGATTAAAATGGGAAACTAAAGGAGGGAAAGTAAATGGAGAGTATTTAAGTCATTTAGATTTCGCAGATGATGTAGTTGTTTTTGCAAATAATGCTTCAGAGCTGCAGGAAATGTTGCAGGAGTTAGCAGATGAAAGTAGAAAAGTAGGACTAAAGATAAATGTTAAAAAGACTAAAGTAATGTTTAATCGATTTGCTCAAAATATGAAAATAAAGATTGATTATGAAGAATTAGAAGAAGTTAACAGTTACAAATACCTTGGTCAGATTATTAATACAGATGGAAACATAATGGAGGAAATTAATCATAGAATTAAACTTGGTTGGAGTGCTTTTGGTAGAAATAACTTGATACTAAAAGGAAATATGCCTATGTGTTTGAAAAGGATGGTTTTTAACAAATGTGTTTTACCAGTTCTTACTTATGGATCTGAGACTTGGACACTTAATAGAAGAGCAATACAGAGACTTCAGACCACTCAAAGGAGTATGGAGAGATGTATGTTGGGAGTAACAAGAAGAGATCGAAAACGCAATGTATGGGTAAGACAACAAACAGGTGTTACTGACCTTATTGAAAAAATTAAAAGATTGAAATGGAGTTGGGCTGGACATATTGCTAGAAGAGATGAT
This sequence comes from Epiperipatus broadwayi, assembly GCA_028023455.1. Lineage (NCBI taxonomy): Eukaryota > Metazoa > Onychophora > Udeonychophora > Euonychophora > Peripatidae > Epiperipatus > Epiperipatus broadwayi. The sequence continues at coordinate 1,121,469 of JAQFVV010000143.1, read as the reverse complement.
AATAGATGGACAATTGAAATTTTAAACTGGATTCCAAGAGATTGTAAAAGACCCAGAAAGAGACCACATGTGAGATGGATGGATGAAATAAAAAAATGTGCAGGGGTGTTGTGGAGAAGAGAAGCTAAAGATCGGAGAAGATGGATTAAACTTGGAGAGACCTTCATCCTGCAGTGGATTGATAATGGTTGATAATGATAAAGATGTTAGTAATATTATATGTGTTTATATATTTTTTTTATAATATGTATAGTTAAAATTTTGTTATGGATTATTGTTGTTTGTTTAAATAAACAAATATTTTAATACAAATGTAGATTAATGACTTTGTTTCTACTCTGAATTATTTTCACAACACTATCATATCTAAATATGTAAACTATGGGGAATATTATAAAGAACAAAACTTGATAAATTAATTGTTTATTAAATTAAATTATAATTACTTAAATGATAATATTTAAGAGCATCATAGTTTTAATCTGAAATATTTATATCTTTAAAGTCACATTGAATTTGTTGTAAAATTAATTTGAATTCATTTGTAAAATAAATTCAGGATAGTATATGAGTTTATCAGAGACAATGGTATAGGAATACCTCAGACAGCTTATATTTTAAGTTAAGAGGAAATATAAAACAGCATAAGGTGATTAATTAATTTACTAAAGTTATTAAAAGGGAAAAGTTGTTTTGATTAATGAATATAGTTTATGGTGATCAAAAAGTAGTTCATTTTATAAATAGTATTTTTAATTTATAAATCTATTAATTGTTGGAAAATATGGTTATAAGCAATAATTGGGAATTTCTTCTAGTTGTTAAAAAGATAGGTTAGTTATAAGAAAATGATCTAAATTGTACTGTAATGTTAGGTATGGTTATTATTAAGATAGTTGGATCTTAGTAAAATCCCTCTTATTATTTAATTATCTTAAATGGCGGAATTATTATTTTACTATATGGCAATAATTAAGGACCTTGAAATATATGGAAGGTAGTAGTATTTATTGTGAAGGGTATTAGAATATATTGGATTTTATTAATTTTTTTATGTAATTGATTTGATATGCCATTGGGATGTACATTTTATGTATTTTATTAATGTTAAAACCACTCTATTGTAACTATCTCTTAAATCTACCTTAGATATTATGTAATCGATTTTTATAGTCAAGTAATGAGTCTCATGAATTAATGTTTTATGTCATTTATTGTCTGAAGTTTGAGTTAGGCTGAAGATAGGTTCAAGTTGTATAGTGGATATGTGAAGAGTGGGGCGGGTGAACAGGTTACTATATATATATTTAATAAAGAATGGAAATGAGAGATAATATCCATGTAAATAGAAAATAACCTTTAACTTTTGATATTGACATGAAATTATCAATAACCACTAATTGACAATTCCTGAGATTAAGCCAGTTTTTCCATTAAATGTATAATAGCTTTTTTGTTTGAGTAGCTATTTTTATAGGCGTGAGAATATAAAAGAATAACATCTTTCTTGACATTCTGCAAATAATATTTTAAACTTCTCCAAAGAGTTGTTTGTATATATTGAATTAAATATTTTCATGAATTGTTATTATAATGAAGAATGGAAATGAGAGATAATATCCATGTAAATGAAAAACAACTTTTAACTTTTGGTGATATGGATTTAAATCCATGTAAGAACATGGGTTTGAACTAACTCAAACAAAATATCTATTATAGGTTTAATGAGAAAACTGGCTTGATCTCGTTAATTATCAATTAATAGTATACCTGGGTCTCATTTTATTCGGATTATTTTAATGCGATTTTGAAGTTATGCGATTCATGTTTCTTCTTAATATCTTTCATATTTCACTATATTTATTAGATATCAAGAAATTTAAATTATTAATAACTTATTTTCACTTGAAATACTTTTTTTTCTCAAAAATATAATATTATATTAGCAGCTAATATAAATATGGCCTGTAGCTGTATTTAAAATCTTAGCTTCTATGTAAATAACCTATTTATACTAATGAGTAAATAATAATAATAGATTTATACTTATAAAAATATCACAATAAATATTCAAAAAATTTAAACTTTTAAAATGTATTTTGTTATATATAACAGAAATAAATAATCTTTTACATTTTTAAAATAGAAAATGAAGATTTTATAAACTAAAAATAATCTTTCTAATGATAATCTATAATCTTTTTGTTTTGATTGCGATCTCATTTTTTTAATATAGAAACAGAAAACCATTAACACAGCACAATACTGAAAGTGGTGCTAGTTGTACATCACATCACAAATAAAAATAAAGTGGCTAACAGGTTTCTATGGGCATAATTGCTGAAAGATTCTTGACTTTGTTTAAGGAGAAGCCATAATACATCACATTGCATCTGATTTCTTACCAGTTTACAAATGAATGCTAATGGTTATGATTAAAATATGTATGAAAAATGTAAAATTAAATATTGTAGTTAATAAAAAAAAGTAAAAAAAAGTTTGTCTTGTATTAATTTTTTTCAAATATTTGAAATTTTTTATTAGTCATACTTTATTTGCTTATTTTTTTAATGTGAATTTTAAAGTAATTTTTCCTTGTTGCTTTGCTTTTATGCAAATTCTGAAAATTACAGAACCTATTCCCCATTTTTCTAGGTAAGTTAAGTCTATTTTTGTGTGATTTTTTTAAGGCAGATTTTCTACGGAACCTATCTACTGCATAAAATGAGACCCAGGTGTAATTTATAATTTCTTGATAACATCAAAGGTTAAAGGTTATTTTCTATTTACATGGATATTATATGTCATTTCTATTCTTTATTATAACATCAATTCATAAAAATCTTTAATTCAACACATACAACTCTATCTTTCATATATAAAAAGTCCAATATAAACATTGACCTCCTTTTTTCTTTTTAAAAATTTTATTTATCCATTTGAATCTATATATATACTTCAAAAATACATTTTTTTCATTTTTGTTTCATTTCAACTACTTTTTCTGTAGTCATTATCAAAGAATCTGCAAAATATATTGTGATGCACACATGTTGCCATCTATAGTTTCCCTGTAATGTATAACTATAAATAAATAAAAAACAATTAAAGGTCATCTATTTAATAAAAAAAGTTATTGTTTTGAATGAATTTGGAATAAATGAACCATTTATTTATTAAATTTTAAAAAATGAAATATTTTGTTTAAATTATTATTGACTAATAACAATGCCTTATTAGAATTAGAAGAAAGAGAGTCACATGATCATAAACCAGTGTTTAAAAAAAGACTGCATTTTGTATTGTCATAGCTACAGAAATAATTTTATCAAGAAGGTACAGACTTTCTTTTGCTTCAAAATTTGTATTTATTTTTACCTTACTTTTATAAATATATTTGGAAAATATAGCAAAGAAATATGCACTGTGGATTAAATAACTTAAAGAAAGAAGGCATGAACTTCTTCTTTTCATTTGGTATATTTATTATTAAAATGAAATGGATATCACAAATATTATGCTGACCACCATAGAGTTAAGATAATTGGATTCATCTTGGATTGCAATATCAACAGGAATTATAAGTAAATATTATCTAGTGATTCAAATTGCTTATGGATTCCTATGTTTGTGTTTTCGCTAGCAAAAAAAGTACCAAAGGAAACATCAAAGAATGAAATATAAGCTGAAGTCATATATATACAAAACTGTGGTAACAGATGCTAATAAAACCTCTTTTTAAAGTAACACTGTCAGATAAGTTTCATATGAAGAAAGAAAAAAATGATTAAAAAAGCTACAATAATTTTAACAATAAACATTTATTAAGGTTTTTTATTTAATAGTAATTTCCATTAGTATAACTTAATTGGCATTCATTATCATTTAAACAATATGAGAATTTATTTTTATTTTTAAAAAAAGTACCAATATTAATTTTTTTATTACTTTGTTTAAAAAGTTTATATTTGATCATTTTATGATTATATGCTTTATAATTTAAATGTATATCACATCTATCAATTGCAATCATAAAAAAGAGGAGGGGAGATAAATTATAAATTATATGATAGGATATTAAATTGCAGTTGATAAATTAGAATTATAATCTTTATTTTAATCACCTCAAAAATATCATGCTTATTTTAATAAATTTATATTATTATTATTGACCTAAGTCCTTTGATTTACCTATTGCATCAATCATTATAAAATAATTTTATTACATAATTTCTTTTACAATTATGATAATTCAAAGTATATCCCATACTATACTTTATCATTAAATAAGTCACAATTTATTGAATTATAATGTCTTTGCCAGAAAAGCTACTCATTATTTGGATCATCGGTGCCTTTCAAAATTAATAAATTCATTGTAAATATAAATTTAAACTGCCATAGAGCCATTTGTGGATCAACATAATTATTTATCTATTTGAGTTATATATTTTAGTTGCAATTATAAATTTATTAAACACACATTGATTATGTAAGTAATATTTACCGAGGCTGTAACCTCGAGAATATGTGTGCAAAATGCGATACTCTACAGGTGTTTAACCACAAGCTTATGCTATTCTCGAGGTTACAGCCTCGGTAAATATTTTAGTTGCATAATTACAATATTTAGATATATTTTAGAGTACCCAAATAGTTAGTGCATAAGTGAAGAAAATTACTTGATTCATAATTTTATTTATTATATATTGTTGCTCAAATCTGTAATGCAATTGAAGGCTAGCTAGCCATACTCAATTATAATATTTTCTATTACATTCATGGCTACCCAAATAAGCAAATTATTCAGAGAACAGCATTTATTTTAATTTTACATTTTGGCAGTCTTTATTAGTTTTCTTTTTATATTTGGCCCATCCAACAAGGAAATATTGCTATTCATGAGACAATATTGCCTCATTGGCATTACTTAGATTTTAGAAGATAGTTTCCTTTACAATATATACAATATTATTATAAATATATATATATTTAATCATAATATAATACTTATTTATTATCTATTTATAATTTTTTTATTATATAAATTATATTTACTTATCTTCCTATATTATTTATAATATCAAGTTTTTGTTACATCTTACATTAACATTTTCAAAACCAACAATGACAACAATTTCTTATATATTGCTATTTTTATACATTATAAATTATGTTTAATTGTAAACATTTTGTAAACAATGCGTTCTATTTAAAATTGGTTTTTCTTAGTTACTGTATAAACTTTCCTTTAATATTCTTTTTCTATACAATCTAACCTTTTCTAACATTTTTATATTAAAATTTTGTAGAGAAAAAAAGAAGTTCTATTGTTATTAATTTTATTAATAATAATGATATTTTAAAGTTATAATATACATTTTTCTGGAGAAGTTTAAAATATTATTTGCAGAATGTCAAAAAACCTGTTATTCTTTCATATTCTCACACCCATAAAAATAGCTTTCTTGAGTTTGAAATGAAATAGGGATTCTTTTACTTCAACAAAAAGTCAAACAAAAGAGCTATTGTAGGTTTAATGGAAAAACTGATTTGATCTCAGGGATTGTCAATTAGTAGTAATTGATAATTTCTTGGTAATATCAAAAGTTCAAGGTTATTTTCTATTTACATGGATATTATCCCTCTTCCATTTTTTTATTATATTAATAATCCATGAAAATATTTAATTCAACATATTAAACTTTCTGGAAAAATTTAAATTCTTTGCAGAATGTCAAGAAAGATGCTATCCTTTCACATTCTCACATCTATAAAAATAGCTTTCTGGGTTTAAATCCATATAAAAACTTGAGTTTGAAGTGACTCCTTTTACTTCAACAAAAGCTCAAACAAAAGAGCTATTATAGGTTTAATGAAAAAATTGGTTTGACCTCAGGAATTGTCAATTAATAGTAATCAATAATTTTTGATAACATCAAAGTTTAAAAGTTATTTTCTATTTACACGGATATTATCAGTTATTTACATTCATCATTCTTTATTATAATATAATCCATGAAAATATTATATTATATATATACTGTAATCTTTAGCTTTGGCTTGAAGCTAAATGACTTGTCATATCTTAGCTTAAAAAATCTAAAAAAATATTTTTTTCAGTAATTTAATTTTATAATGGATAAATTTGTTGTTGCCTAATAATACTATGGTTATGTATATGAGAAAAAACATTGTATAAATATTTTTATAATCTTTTGTAACTGTGAAATAAGTTTAACAGCCTAAGTTATAATATTTATATCTTATAAATAGTTATTTATAATGTTTAAGTACTTACATTTTAAGTATTTGTTAACTTAAGGTATTAATTAATGCAGCTTGAAGTTAATAAGGTAAAAATAATCATAATTTAGTTTAAAGTATTTGAAAGATTTAGTATTAGTATTGCACTTTAAAAAACCCCAAATTCAAACTCCTATATTTCAGTTTGTTAATATTCAATTTAAATATTTAAGTGGTTTAATCTAATTGTAATTGTAATATCAAATATTATAAGCAAATATTTTGGTTGTAGTTAGTTAAAAAAGTCATAATAAAATTGGCAATTTTAAAAATAACAATTAAAAATAGTGAATGCATGAATATCTGGACAAATGAATGTAAAGTAATTATTTTTTTGTTTAGAATGTTTCTTAAATATCTTTTTTAAGATAATATTAATATTCTGAAAACTTAATTAAATTAAAATGAATATGCTATATAAATATTATAAGATAATGTTATTTGGAATAAGGTAATTTTGAAATTTGATGTATTTTATTTTTGCTATAATGTTTGATTTTATAAATAATTTATTGTAACAGGAAATAATTAATTTCTCTGCCTAGACATAAATTAAATGATTTAAAAAATTAAATATATGAGATTATTTTTACAATATCTCCATAGAGTTTGTAAGAAATTGGATTCAAATTAATGAGATAAAGTGAGTGGAAATGAAAGTGTCAATATCAGAAATCATAAAGTAACCACATGATTTAGGGTATAAATAGTAGAAATTGATACCTGCACACACACTTATGAAGAAAAATACTGGGGGATAAAATTATTTAGAAATAAAAACATGTGCTAATAATTTCTACTAGTACAGTTGTGTTTTTAAGTTACAGTTATATAATTTAATAAGTTTAACTTTATTTAAACAATATTATTTTATTAGTTTCAAAAGTAAAGTTTGGCTAAAAGCTAATTTTATCTAGGCACAACCTTTAAATTTTTAATTTCAAGTACAAGAAATTTATATTGTGGTCTACATTAATGGTAAAACTAACTAATTATAATATTTAAATTCATGTTGTTTAAATTTCATTATTTAAGGAGCTTTAAAAGACATGACTATGCAAAAAAACTTATTGATTTCAAGACTTATTTGAAAGTCTATTTAATATTCAAGTTTGTTATATTTTAAATTCTCTGCAGCAGTAGTTTTTAAAATTATTGAATAACTTTATTATGTTATTTTTTAAAATACTCATCTTATATTCACTTTTTGTGAAGAACTTTAAACTTCTTATAATAAAGATTTTTCCTTATGATGAGTCTATTATTTGAAGTCATATATAAAATTATTCCTTTTTCAACAAAAAACATTTGATTTAATTGAAAGATATTACTTAAATGTACATTTGTTATGCTGTTATTTCAAGAAACCATTATTTATTATTTAATAGCACCATAATAGAAATTTTACTTATTGTGTCTATTTCACACAGAGGAAAAAAATATTTTTTTCTTGAATCTGTGGAGGAGAAACAATTGACTAATACTATTTTAAAAATTTATAATAAATGCTTTTGAACTTATGTATTATAAATGGAAAGATGAATATTCCAAAAATTAATATTATCTTTAATTAAGTTTAAGTGAAATTTACTGCATTAGTTATGAAAGCCTGCTCACTCTCTTTCTCATCATTGTACTAGAAATTGCTTCAGTAATTTTAAATATTTCAAGAAAAAAACTATTTCTCCTGCTTAATATTGATTATTATTTAATAAAATGTTTGAAGAATGAAGTATTGAATGTCCATTTTTAAATGTAAATATTCTTACTGCTTCATCCATAAAAATTACTTAAATGAATGACCATATCTACACATTTTGCTAGCATCATTAATTCTAAATGTTTTACTTAAGAATAATTGTGAAGTCCTCTTTGTATTTCGATTGTGTTATACCTTTGTGTGATGGATATTTTTACTATCTGTAGAACTTTATTTTCTTGATAAACTATATCCTGTTTAATTGATGGAAAAATAAAAAGAATTTGTTTTTCTTTTATTTTTAATGGTAAATGTGTTTAATATTTTTTTATGTTTATGATTTTGCCTATAATGTCATTTCTTTATATGCATATTATTTGACATAATTTTATATGCTATTTTATAAACAATTTTGTCAAAGTTCTCAGAATATCATCATTTGATAATTACATACTTTGAAAATGTTATTAGTACCATTTCTTTTGAATTATTTATTTACTAAAGTGTATAATTGTGCTGAGTGAAGTATAAGAGAATGTATATTTCTGTTGTTTATCTTATTGCTTATTCTATTGCCTAATTTTACTAAACTATATTAGTATTAAATATTATTTATCATTTTTACACATCTGTTAGCATTAATCTCTTATTTTTGTTAGAATGCTTATTTTGCCAGAATAGTTTGAAGATTGTAGCATAGACTCTCAATTTTATTGTAATATCTTCAGTTGTATTTAATGCTCTTATTATATCTTAAGCATATGATGCTTTATTAAGGAAAACTCAGTTATTATTATTGTTCCTGATATAATTCTCGTCATCTCATGACTAGAGTTTAGGTCTTAGTTGTATTTTTATATTGGACTATTTCCATCATCTAATATGTGTGTTGAATGTCTTTAGAAAAGTTTAATTTTAGTTAAATATTCCAAATGCATTCAACTGTTAGTAATATCATAGCAAACAGGTTAGTATATGCACTAACTGTTAGTAATATCACAGCAAACAGGTTAGTATATGCATATACTAATCTGTTTGTTGTGATATTACTAACAGTTGGTACATATACTAACCTGTTTGCTGTGATATTACTAACAGTTGGTACATATACTAACCTGTTTGCTGTGATATTACTAACAGTTGAATGCATTTGGAATATTTAACTAAAATTAAACTTTTCTAAAGACATTCAACACACATATTAGATGATGGAAATAGTCCAATATAAAAATACAGCTAGAACACCATCATCACAAACCTTCAGAAAAACATTAGGTCTTAGTTCATTTCAAAAAGTATGCATTTATTAATGAGTTCATGTCATCAAATTTTTACTTTGCCTTTACTTTGTTATCCAAAGATGGATTTATTTTATTATTGAAAGTGTATTTTGTATAAAGCCATGAGTAATATTTTACCATGATTTTATCCTGACAATTGACTGCTTTTTCATCAAGTTTTGAGGAATGTCGCATTTTTGGTCTGAGTGTGAATTATGTTTTTCATGTGTATGTCGTGTACTTATGCTTTGCTAGTATTTAGAACATAAATTTAATAAATAATCAAAATTCAAAATTTTAAATTATATATTGGCATAAAGTAGACTATATACCTCTTCTTCTTTATCATTCATTTTATTGCTGGATTGGTATGCTTATATATTTAAATGTAGTAAATATGCATAAGGGACTTCATTGTGTTGTGAATGTTATAAATGTGAGAACTTATTAAAATTAAAATTTATAGTAAGATTTTATTGACTGACCATATTCTATTCACTTAACTTTTATTTTTTATAGTACATTTATAAACTTTAACTTTCTGATATTTAAAAACAGAAAGTTATATCTGTAAAAGTTTTTGGCTTTATTGACATTGCAAGATATGATACAGTCATTAATTGTTATTTGTTTTATATAAAATAAATATTGTATTGTAAAGAATACATGGGCATTGAAATTTGATATGAGTCACTTTATTAAAATTATATCTAAAGTATTAAAATTACATCTAAGAAACAAGTGATTTTGTTGAATAAAGAATTATAATTGTATATTCATTATGTAAGATCACTTTAGACAATTTGTTTGTTTATTAAAGATCACTATGCATATTCTTAAATTACTTTCCATACTTGTACAATTATGCTATTATTCCATAATACACTGAGATCTCATCTATTACTAAATTATTCCCTCAAATTGCTCCTACCTTCAAAATCACAACCACTGATATCCTACAAAAGGCTATTGGAAAAACCTTATTGTCCCTTTGTTTTCCATCGATAACCTCCATTTTACTCTCCCATGAATAAATATAAACACTGGGTAGTCCATTCACTCCTTCATCCATATTCAATTAATGATGAGAGTAGGTCAAGTTTAAGGCTTAATAACTGTCAAATAATTAAAAAATTTAGGTTTTGGAAGTAGGAGCCAAAATTCTTTGATTTTTTAGTAAAACTTAATCTGGAATGCCTCCCTACTCTTTTTTTATAAACATAGAAGACAGTGCACACTTTGTCACAGGGATATGGAAACACAAACATATTTATTCTTTGACTGTCAATGCTTTGACAACATACAGATAGCAATCCCTAGACTATTCAATAACACTCATGTTAATATGCACTATTTATTTAAAACATTCACTAAGGGTAAATATGCACAAATTTGAACAAGCATTTTATTCTATATGCACTATGGTGCACTAGATGTACATTCATGTACATAATCCTAGAAGTCACCCAAACACCTTTTGGATCAAATTGGAAAATATTTGAGAAAGGGACAAAAAAATCACATCAGAAAAAGTCTTTAAAGAGCCTTGAACTTTAATGAATGAAAATTTCAGATCCTAGCCAAAGTAATGACAATTGTCTCATATTGTCACCCCAGTGAGATGATGAAAAAAAGACTTGAATAAACTTATGTAATTTTTGCAGTTTGACATTTCTGCTTTTTATATATGTACTCTAATTTAAGATATAATTGACTGTTTCCATTTAATTTTTTTTATATCTATATATTTTTTAATAATCTTTTTTTTAAATGCTCATTCATATTTTTTGTAAATCTCTCAAGTGCATGTTACTATACCATTGTTACTATACTAAATGTATCAAATTACTGTATCATACTATATCTAATAAGCTCTATAACCCATGATTGCTTAATAAAGTTCTTTGAAAAGTAGCTTCAGTAGCAGCAGCAGCAGCAATAATAGTAATAGTATTGTTGTTGTTGTTGTTGTTGTTGTTGTTATTATTATTATTATTATTATTATTATTATTATTATTATTATTATTATTATTATTATTATTATTATTATTATTATTATTATTATTATTATTATTATTATTATTATTATTATTATTATTATTATTATTATTATTATGTTTCAAAGCAAAACTTTATTGAATCTAAAAAGTTACAGAGTCACATCTAGTACTATATTGATTTGTTACAAATGCAAAACAAATTACAACTTTCAGTATATAAGTCTTTATCATTTCTGCATACTTTCTTGTTTTTAAATTTGGTCCTCTATTTAGTTCAGTTTATGCTTGCATCTCTTTGAAGTCGGAAAAAATGCTGATGTTGAAAATGTCATCATCTATCATATTGGACTTTATATTTTATAGACTGGATCTTTGTTCAAGTGTGACCATGTGGCTGCAAACACATCTGGTTGAGCTAGGATGCTGTCTCTTTTTCTGAACAGTTCTAGTTTTATTGAAAATGTTGCTGGGTGGCATCAAGGGTTATTAGCAAGTGCAAAAGTGCATCTGGTACACCAGTAGGCATAAAGGCTATGTGTTGCTGCACGAATAGCAGGGATGTTGCCTTTTTTAAATTTATTTATTAGTTCATCAATAGAAATGATGGCCTTTCTGTATGTGGTAAACATTGTGCGATGTATTATTTCTAGGGCACTGCAGGAATGAAGAAAATGATCTTCTGTCTCTTTTTCTCTATGACATAGCCCACACATGGGGTCTATATTTATATAGAATCTATGAAATCTAAGGAAATGTGTTGTGGGTAGAGCATTTAGATTAAGCTTAAGTAAAAAATCAAATAATTTTGGTTCTAATGACCATTTTCTGAATTGTCGCAGTAGTTGCCTGTTGTCTATCCCAAGAACTGATGGATGTAGATTAGGTGTCTGGTTTGGGTATAGTATATTATAAATGTCCCAGTATGTATACTTGTTGTCATTATTGAGTGATATTTTGTTGTACATTGGCTTGAGTTCTTCAATCTGTGTGGATAGATATCCATACAAAGGGGGTGGTCTGTCTGGGTATTATACTGATTACACACTCCAGGTCTGGAAATCTTTTTATGGTTGCTGTCATTAGATTTACTGATTTCTGTGTGTAAAAAATATTGATTGTATGGAGTCCAAGTCCATTGTTATGTGGTGGTCTGCTCAGATTTTTTATAAAGATTGCCACTGTCTTTCTCTTCCATATTAGTTTGTTACAGATTGATGTGATTTTAGATATGAATGTTTTTGCAAAGTTGATTATAGGTGTTTAGTAGGTAATTTTTGTGATTATAAGTTGATTAAATAGTGCTACCTTTGCATATATTGACAGTTATGACTTTTCAAGTGAGGCTGTGATTTTTTCAGCATCTTTTTTGAATTTATTTTGAATTTTTTGTCTCATTTCATTGGTTCCAAGGTAAAATGGGAAACCAAGAAAAGCATATGGTTTACCATTAAACATCTCTGTACAGTGCTTGCCTGTGTATATTGACCATGCAGCAGTTTTGAGGTATAATTCTTGATTATCTCTTGTAATATGGGGAGGGGAGGAAAACAGTTACATCATCCAGATAGGCTATGCATGATATATTTAAAGCAGTGTTTGGGATTTGAATGCCTTTTATTTTTTTCTGTATCTCTATTAATAGAAAATTTATATATATATATTGTAAAGAGCAAGGCACTGAGGGGAGATCCTTGTGGGATGGATTGACTCGGTCTGAAGACTGGTGAATTTTTTCCATTCAATGTGATGTGAATTTCATGGCTGAGTAGCAGATTGGCTATTATATATAGTAGGGATGGCGGTATTGTTGTTTTTTTTCAGCACATCTAATAATTTGGCTATAGGCACTGAGTCAAATGCTGCCTCAATGTCTAGTTGAACTTTAATTGGTGCATATTTTTTTTTTTTTTTTACTACTTCGATTATTGTTTTGTACATTAAGGCATCCTGGCCAATGGATGATCCTTTTTTGGCATATTGTGCTGATGATAACACAGGGAGTATACATTGTTCTATTTTCTCCTTTATTACTCTTTCAAGAATTTTTATTCCTAAAGGTCCCATTGAAATTGGTCGTAGATTAGATAAAGATGATATTGCTGTTGGTTTTTTGTTAAATGGAACCATTGCAATTGGATATAGACTTTGTATGTTGCAAATTTTTTGGGAAATGTAATTGGCTAGATCACACAGGTATTTGGCTGTGAAGTGACTAAGATGTTTGAACACAAATTTGGGAATTCCTTGTGGTCCTGGGTGACATGTGTTTGTTATTGTTGCAAGTTGAAATACAATGTCAGTGGTTTTTATTGGTGTGTCTGTTACAATGTCAGTTGTTTTTATTGGTGTGTCTGTTTCAGGGTCTCCAAATATGTCTTCATTTGGTATGTACACTCTTTGTTTTTGCAGTTTTTTTAAAGTGTTGATATATTGGGTTTATCATGTTATGTTCAGCTGTTATAGAGCCATCTATTTTAAGTGCCATAGGCACTCTGACTATGGATGGGTATCCTAGTGCCCACCGTATATATGCTCTGGTCCAAGTGTGTTGTTGTGTAAGGTATATATTTTTTATTGCTACATATTGCTTTAGTGTGTTGCATGTATTGTTGTACATTTCTGTAAGTTTTTTAATTTGTGTTTGATTATCTGTAGTTGGTCTGGAAATGGTTATTCTTTTATGTAGTTTATCTGCCAAAGCTAATAATCTGGTGGGGGGTGTTCAATTGCAAGTAATATGATTGATGTTGAAAGAAAGTATATTGGTGAATGCTATATACTTTTGTACTGGATCGAATGACATGTTTTGAAGTTTTTGGAGCATTATATATGTTTCTGAATATAGGAATTCAGTTGTTTGTGCTGGAAGAAGTATTAGCATATCTTTTGAAGGGCTATTGTTGTATTCTGTATTTTTGTTAGGTCGAGGGTGATGAACTGAGCAGCATGATCTGAGATTATAGATGGACAGAGTTCAAGATTAAAATAATGATGTAACATTGGTGAGTAGAAACACAAATCAATAAGTGACTTATATCTATTGTTATTAAAAGATATTGAGTTTGATGGAAGAAAACCTTCAGCACTCATAAGTGGGATTGTTATTTGTTGGATCCATTTGGTGACAAAAGTTTGGTAGGTCATGTTGAAATCTCCCAGGAGTATTATGGGATTTGGTGTTGCTGTAAGCATTGAATTTATTGTTGCTATTATTCTGGAGATGATGACAGGGCCTGGTGGTATATAGACAAATACTAGGTTAAGTGTGATATTTTTATGATGGAGTGTTATTATGATAAGATTAGAGTCAATATATATAATTTTAAAAGAATCAAAAGGGCAGTTATGGGATATTATTATACCTGTGCCACCTGATGGTGATGATGATTGCCTTGAGCATGCACAAAACCCTTGGCTGACTAAATATTTTGAAGGATCAATTTGAGAGCCACTGTATATTTTTGTTTCCAATAGCCCTAGTATGTGTGGTTGTGTTGTATGTAACCATATTTTGAGTTCAAAAAGTTTTTTGATGGCATTTAAGCCTCTAATGTTGAGTGATCCAATTTTTATCTTCATGTTTCAGGATAATTTTATAACAGACTATTGATTTTTTTTTTTAATTCTACATTTTTGTTTATATTGCAGTAGATGGATGCTGATACATATTTAAAACTTGGTAGGTTTATTATCAGTTTTTCTTTCATTTAATATTGGTTCAGATTCTATACAGGCAATTTGTGATGAAACTGAACAGTTGTCCATTTGTTGTTGTCTTAAATACATTTCATTATTTTCTAAGTTATGTATGTCTGATGAATTGTGCTTTTGGTCTGTTTTTTTTTTGCCTTTTTGGATTCATGGTTTTTAGGTGGTCTACCTGGCTTTCTTTTTCCCTCTGGTGTATTCTCTTGAATGGGTGGAAGAGGGGGTTCTATTGCATCCATTATGTTTGATGCAGTTTTTGTTTATTATTGTGGTTTGTTTTATTAATGGTGTACTTATATTATCTTGATTTATATTTTCATTATATAGCTGTGTGTGTTTATTTTCTGTTTGTTGATTTTTACTTGGTACACCTTTTGTTTTATTGAGATGCTGATCCTGTGATGTAATTACTTCATTTTGTGTTTCATTTGAACCTTGGGTGTCTATGCTAGTTTTTGTGTTATTATTTTTTTGGTTAGTCTTTGGGATTGACAATTCTTCTCCATTATCATTTTTGCTTGTGGGTGTTTGAACCTGTTTTTTTCCAGTTTCCATTATTGGGTTGTCAATGGGTGTAGTGTTATTAGAAATTTTATTTTCATCATCAGTGGGTTGATCTGGGGAGAGGCGGCAGCTGCTGCTGCTACTGCTACTGCTACTACTACTACTACTACTACTACTACTACTACTACTACTACTACTACTACTACTACTACTACTACTACTACTACTACTACTACTACTACTACTACTACTACTACTAAAATGGTGCTTATTGAAAAACAGCAGTGACTAATTAATGGTATATATAGTAATTCAGTTGTTAATTGATTTGTTCTTATATGTGTTGGCTATAAAGAAGTTACACAGTATCAAGATCTTAAAGCCCACAGTCACCAACAGTTTTAAAAGGTGAGATAACCAGGATAGCTGAGAGCTTTCGAGATAAAATCAAAGAATAATGAAATGTATTTTTTTGAAAGAGTGGAATTCAGTTAGACTTTTAAAACATGGAACCCTTACACAAGAAAAATGTGAAGTTAGTTTATTGCAAAGCCCACATTTCTGTTAATATAAAAAAAGTCTGAATGATCTAAAGCTAGAAACATAAAAATGTATAACTTTTTTATTTTGGACAATTACTCTAAACCTATTAAACTGCTATATTAACTACAACATTAAAATGTATTATTATTATAGTCACTGTTATCTAGATTAAAAAGTTTTAAATCATTAATATAACATTTATAATAATTTGTTATAAATCTTGTTTATGTTTGTGCATTTATTTAATCATTTCATTTATCAAAACGTCTTACTGCACCCTTATCTCAGATTCCTGTGATCCTAATTTGATTTGTGACCTAATAGAAGAAACCATTGCTTTAGATTAATAATAATTCAGGTATTTATTAATTCATACTTAAAATAATATCTTTTTTAAAAAATTCTAAAATAATATTTACTATTAACGCTTTCCAAAAAAAAAAAAAGGATTTTACATTTTCATTTTTTTACTTCATTCAATATTTCATTCTGTAATATTTTTATTATTTGTTTTAAAAAACGAGAAAACTATGGGGAAAAAATATCAATGTCATAGAATATAAATAAGAATTTTATTTTTATTTGATATACGTATATTAAATAAAATAGTATATTAAATAAAATAGTATTCGTATTTAAAACATTACATTATTTTCAGCAGTCTTTTTTAAATGTCTCATTTATTGCTTAATATACAACAGACTCTCCAACAAATAATGAAGAAATAAAAAGGTTTTATAATGATTCTTTTATCATGAAATTTAAGTTTCTCTTCTACTTTTTTCGCTCGAAATTCAATAATAGCTTTGGTTAATTAGTTTAAATAAACAAACAAGAAATGTCTTTAATCAACAACAAAAATTTTAATTAATAAAATTTCAAAAATTTGAATTAGTTTTTCAATCTAATGTTGAATATGCTGTATGCTATTGTACAGGAATTATTTCCTAATTCGTATTACTGAATACAAAAAAAAAAAAAGAAATGCAATGAAAAGATAAAAAGAGTGAGAGAGAGAACAGAAAGATAGAAAAGCATTTAAAAGAAATGATGTGGAAAACTAGTAAAAAGAAATAATTTGCTGCTTTTTAAACCCAAAAGATATCGTCATACTAATGTCTTCCTAATTGAGGGTAAAAGATTGATTTTTTAAAAAATAATTATTTTAAAAAATGATTCTGTATATAAACATGTACATATGCACAGGTATATGATTCTATATATATGTTGTAACACATAATATTCTTCTCACTCCTTTCTTTATGCATTGATTTCAATATTTATATATGATACCATTTTCAACCTTCTTATACACTTAACAATACTATTTTTTATTCAAAACTTTACTCTTACAGTTTTGACTGTCCTGCAGTCATCATCAGAACTACAATATCCAAATATATAATCATACAATTAATACATTATATACATAATCAATAACATACATTTAGTCTGACCATTATAAATAATCATTTTCCATTACAAATGATTATTTATAATGGTCAGGCTATGATGTATGTTATTGATTATGTATATAAATATAATGTATTAATTGTATGATTATATATTTGGATATTGTAGCTCTACAATTAATACTTTATATTTATATACATAATCAATAACATACATCATAGTCTGACCATTATAAATAATCATTTTCTATGATGTAAAATTATTATTTATAAAGATTATATATTTGGATATTGTAGCTCTGATGATGACTGCAGGATATTGAAACTGTAAGAATAATGTTTTGGTGTAAAAACTAATATTGTTAAGTGTATAAGAAGGTTGGAAATGGTATCATGTGTAAAATAGATAATATTCAAGTAGTAATTAAAACTGTTATCATCATATGCCTATTTGGATAGCCAAAAATATAACAGATAAATAAATTTGGACATCAACAATAAATAAAGTGTATATAATATGTGTAGCTCAGGTAGCATGACTTTACTAAACTCATGATTTTATGGTTCAATTAAAACAATAAATATTATGATCATAAATCATTATCCAAAATTAGCTAACATGTTGGTAATGAAAATACTATGTATAATATTTTAAAACAAAAAGATCAAAAAAAATTATATGTATTAAATTTGTACTTTAATTTATATAATTATTTTAAATGTGAATCAAAGGCACATTACAATAACTTTAATCTTGTCTAGAAATGAATTTATAATAATCATATCCTATATCATGGTAGACTCGTGTATTGTGTTGATAAGTATTTTATTTGATAAATAAATAATTCAATAAATGATTTATTAGTCAGTGAATGTGTAGTTTGAAATATACAAAGGCTAAACTCTCCATATAAATGGGGCCTCTAAGTGCAAGCCAGAGTAATCAATGGATGCAAGAAGACTTTTGCATAAAATCCCTATCTAGTGCTTATTCATCCAATATCCCCAGACTAGTTTCTAATTTGTAGCTTTCATCAGTTAGAAGTCTGCATCCATTGATCACTCTGTCTTGCATTGAGTGGTGCTACTGTATGGAGAATTTAACCTCTGTGTAAACAGCAGGTGTAAGCATAAAGAATGGTGATCATGTGATAGTTTGGAATATGTAAATCAATACCTTAAAAATAAAATAATTTGTAGAATAAGTAAATCAAATGATTATTTTCATTTTTGTAACTAAATTGATAGTCAAATAGTCAATCATATCTTCTTAGGTAGTTATTTCTATCCATTTTTAAAATCACAAACCCATATTTTTTTATTAGTTCTGATCTCAGAATGTTATTTTGAACATTTTTTTTTTAAAAAAAAACTTTTAACAATAATTTTTCATGAAAGCATATTTTTTTTTACACACATGACTAGTATATCATCATCAACAACCATTATCAATCCACTGCAGGATGAAGGTCTCTCCAAGTTTAATCCATCTTCTCCAATCTTTAGCTTCTCTTCTCCACAACACCCCTGAACATTTTCTTATTTCATCCATCCATCTCACATGTGGTCTCTTTCTGGGTCTTTTACAATCTCTTGGAATCCAGTTTAAAATTTCAATTGTCCATCTATTATCATCTCTTCTAGCAATATGTCCAGCCCAACTCCATTTCAATCTTTTAATTTTTTCAATAAGGTCAGTAACACCTGTTTGTTGTCTTACCCATACATTGTGTTTTCGATCTCTTCTTGTTACTCCCAACATACATCTCTCCATACTCCTTTGAGTGGTCTGAAGTCTCTGTATTGCTCTTCTATTAAGTGTCCAAGTCTCATATCCATAAGTAAGAACTGGTAAAACACATTTGTTAAAAATCTTCCTTTTCAAACACATAGGCATATTTCCTTTTAGTATCAAGTTATTTCTACCAAAAGCACTCCAACCAAGTTTAATTCTATGATTAATTTCCTCCGTTATGTTTCCATCTGCATTAATAATCTGACCCAGGTATTTGTAACTGTTAACTTCTTCTAATTCTTCATAATCAATCTTTATTTTCATATTTTGAGCAAATCAATTAATGTATTTTTTAAAAAATTGAAATTTCTTAATGCTTCATTTAAAATTATGAATCTTTTAAATAGTCTATAATGCTCTACAAAGTTTTCCATTGCTTCTTCTATAAATTTTTCACTAAATATAATAAGTAATCTAAATAAAATTGAAACAAACAACGAATTATATTTACGATTATTTAATTATCAAACTGGCTTTCATTTCTTACTGAGACCTTTTCAAGATATTAAGTTTTATACATCGCATAAGTTTTATACATCGCATGATCTATTAATTGCATTTATTCCACCTATTAGATATTGTTTTACCTTCAACCATATAATTAACATTATACACATAGATAAATGACATAAATAAAAAACATAAAAAATACATAGTAATAATGATAATGATGATGGTGACAACAACAACAATAATAATAATAATAATTATTATTATTATTTTAAAAGTATATAAATACATATACATATATTTTATATACCTATATAAATAAATATTCTACTCCCCTTTCCCTTTTATAAATGCTCATTCACAATTCTACCATGAATTTTTTATCATAATTTTTAAATCTTCCATTTATCTAATAATTCATATTTTTCACCTAATTTTGTTGGACCTTTAACTATATTTACACATCTATCCAAATTTTTCTGAATGTATAAAGTTTCATAACATATCATTTTTGATAATCTTTAACATGTTTTATAACTCTAATTTTCTTCTCACACTCCATTTTATGACCAGTATCTAAATAATGTATATATAGTCCCAATCTAATATCTCTCCTATTAATTGCTCTATCAGGACTATATATACATTATTTAGATTGATCATAAAATGGAATGTGAGAAGAATATTCAAGTTATAAAACATGCTAAAGATTATCGAAAAAGAATATGTTATGAAACTTTATACATTCAGAAAAATTTGGATAGATGTGTAAATATAAAGGCCCAGCAAAATTAGGTGAAAAATGAGCATTATTAAATAATTGGAAGATTTAAAAATTATGATTAAAAAATCATGGTAGAATTGTGAATAAGGTTTATAAAAGGGGAGGAGTAGTAGAATATTTATTTATATAGATATATGAAAATATATGTATACATAATTATATAGTTTTAAATTTATTATTATTATTATGTATTTTTTATGTTTTTTATTTTATGTCATTTATTTATATGTTTATATGCATAATGTTAATTATATTGTTAAAGGCAAAATAATGTCTAATAGGTGGAGTAAATGTAATTAATAGGTTATGTGTGATGTATAAAACTTTATATCTTGAAAAGGTCTCAATAAAAGATGAAAGCTAGTTTGATAATTAAATAATTGTAAATCTAATTCATTGTTTGTTTCAATTTTATTTAGATTGATTATTATATTAAGTATATATCAATGACAACATTGTGGACAAATAATTATTTTTATATTGGATATTTGACCATTGTATATATTTCTTTCGCTAATTTCCTTACTTCTTTTTTCTTTGACAACTATTTTTAGATATCTTCATTTCTCTTTCTTTATGGTATTGAGGTTAATATTTATTTCAATAATATTCCCTGAGACATCTTCTATATATGCCAATACCATTCTTATTGTCTTATTGATTTCATTTACAGTAGTATGTTCAAATATTTATACTGAATTATTTAATTGATTATTCTTTTTCTTTTTGACTTTACTGAAAATTTTTACCATTAATCCATTTCTATATCTGATAATTCCATTTTTGTTTATTTCTTCAACTACCAAAATTACTACTATATATAATATTTTTCTCTATTATATTGTCATTTATTAACTTTTGATATATTATATTATTATATTCCATTTATTTCTACTATAACTTTTTTACCCAGTATGTTTTCTTCACTTATAACTTCTCTGTTATAAAATAAACATTCGAGTTTATACTGTAAACAAAGGCAAAACTCTCCATACAATAGTGCCACTCTGTGCCAACCAGAGTAATCAATGGATGCCAGAAGGCTTGTGCATAAAATCCCTATCTAATGCCTACTAGTGTTGGAGAGTTTTGTCTTTGTTTACAACAATTATGTGCTAGTATGAGATGTTGATCGTGTGATGTTTATATTGTAGTTCTAACTATAATATAATGGTGACAAGTAATATAAAATTGGTTAGTACTTATTGTAATATCTTATTATTTAACTATGCCTATCCACCTTAGAACAAATAAATCAATATTTAAAGTGATACAAAAATTATACAAGCTATGTGTAAGCTGAAAACCACTAACATCATATGATCACCATTTCTTATGCTTACCCAAGACTTAAAATCAATCCTGAACAATAGGAATGGAGACTCTAGTTATTAATGAACCAAATACACCAAAAAGTATGGATGCTGAACTGAGTTCAAATCTATAACAACTTTTCAAGCTAATGAGCTTGAATTGAAACATTATCATGTTTTCATTCTGAACTTAAATCTTGGTAGTTAGCTAATAAAATAAAAGATGGCTGCTGGAGGGTTGCATTAGAGCCTAAGATCTAGGTGCAGTGCTCTCACATTCAAGGCTCCTCAGTGATAAAAGCCACAAGCTGGAAACTAGTCTGGGGATGTTGGATGAGCAGACACTAGATGGGGATTTTATGCTCAAACTTTCTTGCATCTATTGATTACTCTGGCTTTCACTGGTGGTACTATTGTATGAAGAGATTAGCCTCTGTGTACATGCAAGCTGCTTCAACCATTTTTTTTTTTAATTTCCAAGTGATTGTATTATCTTGAAAAAGAGAGTTTTGCTATTTTAAAGTTAAAATACATTTTTAAAAAGTTTATTTTTAAACAATAATAAATATATGAATCCACCTAAAATAGCAAGCACTGAACACCATTTCACAATATGAGTTTAGTTTTTCAATAAGACTGGTTGTTTAAAACTTTATTTTATTTTAGTTACTACTTACAATCATTCAAAAGATAAAATAATCATACTATATCAAAACAACTAAAAAAATATAAAATAGCAACTGGCTGTCTGTCAGAATAAAAGCAACCACTATTACAAATCCAGAACTTTCACTTTGATAAACTTGAGCAAATACATTTGTCTTTGAATAAAAATATATTTAACCACCAATCTACATTTTTTAATCATCCATTACTAGCAATCAATTAACAAAAATTTTCATTTATTTTTTAATAAAAGATAAACAGATATGATATTTACAAAATGTTTACTGCCTAGACAATCTGACTGTTATTGCAATTATTTTTACACTGACATTTTAAAAATAATAAAAATGTGACAGATGTTTAAAATATTTTTATATATGTGCATACATTAATTAAATATTTTTAAGCACAAAACTTAAGTTATAATGTATTTTATTTATCATCATCATCAACCATTATCAATCCACTGCAGGATGAAGGTGAAAGGAGTTTGCTATTAACTGAAAGGAGACACTTTGATTCCTCTTGGAGGCCTTAAAAGAACTGAGCAGGGCAAATTCCTAATGTCCACTCCATATGTTTTTGTCATTGCAGCTATTATTACTATGTGATTATTCATATACTATACTAACATGGATGAACTGCTCACCAACACACATTAGCCAGTGTAGTGAGTTTATTGGATTTTTACCTCTGAGTTTAAGATCAAGAAACACCGTGGTCTTTCTTCTCAGTTGCTTGTTTTGATTTATACATATATATTGTAACAAACCCCCCTCTACTAATAATAAGTATCACCTATCGCACTTATAACATGGAAAACATACGTGCTTACATATGTATATTTAACCAAAACTGTTTTGACTTAATCATTATTGATCAGAACATCTGATGAATTTGTTCTCAGTAACTGTAATAGATTCCCAATGTGTATTTATGGTCATCCATAAGATTCCAAGCACCAATCTTATACAAATATAAGAATTACACAAAGTGAATATATTACCAATGAGAACCACTGTCTTAAGAAATGTGAGGGGTTTTTGATCATCAGCTGCTCAAACCCAGGTCGGGTGACATCACAGCCGGGAGTAGACAGGAATGAGAATAAGAGTTTTAAAACACATATAAAATACACATAATGAAAATATTATAATAAGATTTCTAGATACAGTTTCTTTAACAAACCAGATTTTGTTTAACTATTTCACAAGACAATTATTATTCCTTTGAACATTAAAAAAAACAAATATAATTTAACTCTTAACCCTTTGAACATAACTATAATAAGAACTCTGCCATTTTGATACACATGCACGCCACATTCATTCCAATATTTTTATCATAAATTATTCCTTTGAACATTAAGAAAAATAAATATAATTTAACTCTTAACCCTTTGAACATAACTATAATAAGAACTCTGCCATTTTGATACACACACGCCACATTCGTTCCAATATTTTTATCATAAATAAGTTAGTTAGCGAAGGTCGATAGAGTTTACTCCACATGACCTCATATACTAATTGCAACATTAATGTCCACAAATAAGAATTTAATAAAAGTTTTCTTTTGTTGGTTAGTGTTGGATTTTCATGCGCACATTAGGAAAACGGTTAATACATTCTTTTTTTATGAAAAAAATCAATACATAAAATTCTTTTACCTGAATATCCCTGGGGAAGTTGTAGAAGAATATTTTGTTTACTTTTAAGAGTTCCGATAAATGCAGGTAATAAACATAGAATTCATTGTGAGGATTCCTGATCTTTGTTTTCTTATACAGTCATTGTTTGATGAGACTCTGCTTTGGTTCTGATGTTGGTAGTTATCTTAATCCAGAGGTATCTTGTTATCATTGAACATAGCAGCTGCAGTTAGTGGGAATTAGGAGTTTGAGCCTGATATGTTATGCTCTTACCCCAACATTTCCTTTTGATCCACCATTAGGTAAGTTTAAAATTTAAAATTTCTAAGATTGGATTAACAATTCTGCTGTCAATGACTCAAGCTCTGCAGGGACAAGACTATTAGCATTCTAGGTTCCTTTCTTTTATAGTACCCGCCATTCATTCTAGAAGGTTCTTTCGATCTCACTTCCTGTTTCCAATTGCTGCCTAACCAGATTTTAGTTGATGTGTGAAAAGCTTTTATCACTACTTTTATTGTATACAAAAAAAGTAAAAAATTCATTTCTGATGGAAACTTCTAGACTTTTATAATGTGAAATAAAACCTCATTTCTATCTCTTCAACCACCAAACCCATTCACACACACATTCATAACATGCACATATACATCGTTTCAAAATGACAGAGCACCTCCCCCTCGTTTATGTATTTATGTAGCCACCACCATGAAATAAAATTAAATTTATATATATACTTATATGTATAATTACTGTCACCTATGATATTAGTTGTGACTGGTTTCGAACCCATTCTGTCACAATATATATAATTTTGCATCACACAAAAAGGAATTTACTGAAACAACCCTAATACATAAATCTATATTGTTTTGAGTATGAGGTAATTTTGAGTTTAAAAAAAACTAAATTACAGTGGAGTTCTGAATTACACTAACTACAAGACTTCAATTACACACTATTCCAAGAAAAATAAAAACAAACAAGCAAAAATGTAAATTAAAAAAAAACATTAAAATTTGCAAATTTTATGATATTCGACAACCATTTTTTTTCTTCTGAGCACTGTATGAAATTAAATATATTAAGAAAATTTCTTCTTTCTTTATTACCTTTTCCAAATTTGATGTGCTGCATTTTGAAAATAAAATATTTTCTAGCTATAATGTTAAAAGTTTTATAAAATTTTAGAATGTCAAAATAATTAGAAAGATTCTCTCTCATTTCCTCAACACTAACTAAAGTCAACCAGATCAGCTTCTTCAATAATCCCAAGTATACCTACTGGCAAATCTATAACCTACTTCATTCCCACCTTGGCAATAACCACAACCCACTCTCATACTTGGTATTAATAACTGTCATCTTCTCTGGGAGTTTAGAAAATGTTTCCTGAAGTGAAAGTTTTTGACTTCCTGGTCCATCTCAGCCTTTCTACACTTCCCACATCTTATTTTCTATGTTATCATTGCCTCTACAAAAATCTCAATCCAGTCTATGGTCTATGCTGCACAGCTGAAGAGACTCAACAACACCTCTTTGATAACTGCTGAGCACTCAACTCCATATGACAAATCATGTTAAACAGATAATGGTAGCACACAATCTCCATATAATACATAACTCAGCCCATTGAAAAAATCATACATCCCTACAGCATGTGCAGTCATCTTTATCCTATTTGACTTCTGGTGAACCCATTGTACCTTCATGTTTGACAACAACACCAGAAGGCATCCATCCACATTTATGAATAAATTACTAATAGTTAAAAACTCAAAATTGTGAGAGTGCATGCTCAGCATTATGTTAGGTTTGAAGTTTCTGTAGCTCATGAAAATTTATATTGTATTTTCCCCAGAACAATTTGCCAATGGGAAAAAAGGCAAGAAGACCCATGAGGTTCAGGTGAGTGAGTTAAAAGATAAATATAATAAGAAGGGGAGTTCAATCTGTATATACTTGACCAAACAAAAAAGCCAATGTTAGCATAACAGAAAATAGTGGCTCAAACATTCAGCAGCCTTCTACTAATGCTAACAATTTTAAGCTAATATTAAGAAAAGTAATTAGTAACCCTGAATTTAATACATCCCAAAATGGTGTAAATATGAAAATAAATCCTAAAAAAACAAGATATGCTACCTCATCCACTATTGAGAGTGCTGGTTCCCAGAGTTTACAAACTTAAATGGTAATGTTGAAGCTTGCCAGGGCACTGATTGAATTGTCTTCTGTAGGCATAAAAAAAAAAACGATTACCACAATGAAGATTTTCAACCTCAAGCTTTGATTAATGAAAAATCAATCTAACAACCAGTATGATGCCAGTAATAACACAAAGTTACTAGATGATAAAATTGAATCAAATAAATCAGTCAAAAATATTAACAAACCAATGCAATTCACTGAACTGAATGATTAATTATCACATGCTCAACCATTATTGCGACTACCCTTAAAAACATTCATAAAGTTAAACTCATATTGGAAAAACATTTTTATTAACTGCATGTCCCCTAATACTTCCATTTTTAGTTTGATAATACAAACAAATGACAACATCAGTGAGCACATCTTAGAGAAGCCTGATTTAAATAAATATCTAATCTTGTTGAGTAATAATGGTTTAATACAATCGATTAAGCACACTGCATTTTTCCCAGCAAGAGGTTTTATTTCTATTGAATATTTTAATAAGGAACAGAAAGATCTAGCAGAGAGTTTAATAAAAGAGGTACCGGGACATAAGATATATTATGTATCAAAAGAGCCCAATCCTTTAGTATATGGTAAGGTTTTTGCACACATCTCCTAACTTTAACATAGAGTTCTTTAAACCCCAGCTAAATAATTATGCCGAAGTAATTACATTGGAAACAGAAATGATCCCTGGTATCTCTTTCCAAATTCCTACAAACTCACGGAAAAGTTGTCATTAAGCTGAAAAAAGGTATTGTGAAAGATCAATTACCACATAGGTTGTTCAAAGACCAAATGCCTATTTCTATTATACTTAAAGGAAGACCCTCCATGTACTTTAAATGCAACAGAGTTGGTTATATGGCAGAACTGTCTGTCACTGGGAATTGTGTAAGATGCAATAAGTTTGATAGAAGCAATCATTTGTGTGGAACTAATAACATTAAGATGTAGGCAGACATAGTAGATATTAATAAAAATATTGATAATGATTTTTGTGTTTATGACATTGGTGTGAGTCTCAGCCAATCTTCTGAGCCTATTGAAGTATCACCTTATGTAAATAGTTATGTTCAACAAGTTGAAGAGTTGGTTTGCACCAGTGATACTGATTGTGTTTCCAACAATGTAAATTCTGATATAAATATTGGTGAAGGAATAGACATCAAGAGTGATACCATTACTGAGTGTGTTTATAGCAATACTGATTGTAGAATAAATACAAAAGGAGTTGATGTCAATTCCAATGATTCCAATGATATAAAGAATAACCATACGATGCTAGATCAATTTGGTAGTAATTCTGAGTTTAATATCAAAATTGGTTATCCAAAGATTCAAACGAAATGATGAATGAAAGAAACTATAAGTATATATTTGTGGATAAAGGTCAATTAATTCCAGTAATTATGAACAAATCCCTCAGTATACTAACTCTTAATATTAGCAGTTTAAATAGCTCTGGTAAAGTTGATAAAATTGTTGACTCTTTATTTAAAGAAAAATATGAAATAGTAATTTTAACCGAGACTAAAATTAACCATAATACAGCTGTTTATATTATTGATAAATTATATCAAAAAGAATATTTTGCTTTTTAAACCTAATGATAGACCCTCCCAAGGTGCAGCTGTTTTAATATATATGCATTCAGAGATTGAAAAAATTCAGTTATTGTCTTTACAAACAAACTATATTGTGCTTTCCTTTGTTTATCAGGCCAACTTGCACTATCTGATTGCTGCATACTCTGTAGCTAAGGGTAATGATATTGTGAACCATAATGTTCAGAATAAGTTCTTTCAAAAACCAGGGATTATAACCTTAATTGTACATTTCGATATCTTCCTATTGCATTACAATATAAAGTGAATGAAAATTCACTGTACCCATTGCATGAAAAAT
This sequence comes from Epiperipatus broadwayi, assembly GCA_028023455.1. Taxonomy (NCBI): domain Eukaryota; kingdom Metazoa; phylum Onychophora; class Udeonychophora; order Euonychophora; family Peripatidae; genus Epiperipatus; species Epiperipatus broadwayi. The sequence goes on along the minus strand of JAQFVV010000143.1, from coordinate 1,093,251 downwards.
ATCCAGATAATGCCTATACTTTCTTTAATAGCAGATTCTCTTCCCTTATAGATATTTTCTTTGTATCAGAGCATAAGTTCAATGAGTCAATGATTAATACATCGCTGGTTGGTTTTTCACCTCTGTGTAAAGTTAGAACTTAATAACTATTGTCAAATCAAAACTCAATATAGATTTTCTATTAGGAGAAACATAAGGGATGTTGTTCTGTCCTCGATTGATCAATTATCTGCTATCTTGATTATCATTAATTATTGTACAAAATGTTCAAGCCTACCACTATGTATTGCTTGGTTTAAAATTAAAAAATATCTCTCTAGAATATGTTATAAGAATGCACAGAATATTTTATTAATGAATCAAATGAAAAATAGAATCTCTGATATTTCAGAGAGTTTTACTCAATGTTACTAACCTCAGACCTAATCATCAATTTACAAGAAGAATACAACAGCTTATATCAATTTATGCATCAAGACACTCATACAATATGGCTCAGGAAATTAATTCCTAACTTGAGTAAATTATCAAAACCCATGATAAACTGTGCTAAATTATATATTCCACACTCTAAAGGTATTGCCACTGCCACCAAAGATGATGATAGCATTGCCTCTGGAATCTATGTTATTAATTACATATTTGAAAAGTTAAAAATGAAATATGGTGTAAGCACAGGTTTCATTGATCAATACAGTAGTATCATAACCAGGGAACAGAGAGTATATTTCAAATCAGAATATTCAAGGTGAGATTAATATCCTCAATGTATATCAATAATGGCGAATGACACAACCCCAGCCTCTGTTTATAAACAACTTGACTATGCTCTCAGATTTGCAATGTAGAGATTTTTTAATCAATTGTGTAATGAGAGAATTGAGTGGCCCTTTATGAGCAACAGGGTAATGTTTAGCCTCAAAAAAGACAAATTAGTGCAAAATCCATCAATTGATGAACTGAGACATTTTCATAGAAGATATTGATTCGAAGATTCTGGCTAGAATTCTCTTGAAGAAATTGCATCACCATATCAATACTAGAAGATCTTCTGCTCACCATGCCATTAAGGGTAGACAAGCAGTAAATGCAACCTTAAAATTTCAATAAGCTATTAACTATGCCAGGGATTTCAACTTAACCCAATATTATGTTATCCAAATAGATTTTAGGGCTGCTTTTGACCTGGTCAATTAGTCATATTTGATTCAGTCCCTCCACCTTTTAATCCCAGATCATATATGGTTGGTGAAAGCAGTTAAAAACTATATTAAAAATAGTAGAATCTCTCTTAAAAACTTTATGAGAAGATCTGAATTTTTTATCCCTAAGAGGGGTATTTCATAGGATTCTCCCTTGGTGGCTCTTCTGTTTGCAATTTATGTAGACCGTCCCAGCCTTTATCTTCTGCACTTGGGTTTCATTAATGATATTATAATAATATTTCAAAACAGCTATAATATCCAAGTTGGGATGAATATCTTAGCAAATTTTCAGGCTTAAACTGGCTCAGTTATTCAACCAATAAAGTCTGCAGCCTGGTAGATAGCTATGGGTAAAAAAAAAATATCATCTAACTTTATGGCTCTCCTTTCTGCTTTCTTGGGCATATCATTATATATGTCCAAGACAAAGATGAACACTTACTTGAATAAGTTAATTATTACAAAAATATGAAATTACAAAAGCATTAATTTTTTAATTCCATTGTTTCAGGAATTTTGGCATACTATGCACCCAGGGCAGACCTACATAACATGACAATATTCAGAATAAATAAGATTGCAAAGAAATATGTATGGGGTAGAGCAGGGGTCCCCAACCTTTTTGCACTTAAGAGCACATTCTATAATACTGGTCAGGTGGTGGGTACCATTTATTTTTTTCAATGTAAATTTATAGTTGGATATTGTTAATAATACACATAATGTACAAAAAAATATTAGTTTCAAAAATAAAATTTTAACATATAATTAATGTTTATATTTTTAGGCTGTAAAAGTATAGTATGCCCTACAATTTGATTACAATATAATACAATTATTTTAAAAATTAAATTATTTGTATCAGATAAATAATTTTTTATCATGTTTGGATAGCGGTGGGCACACGTAAAATGGTCTGCGGGCACCATGGTGCCTGTGGGCATAGCGTTGGGGACCCCTGGGGTAGAGCTTCAAGATTGATCCCAATATCAATCTTGCAGATGTCAAAAGAAAAAGATCTTGGCCTGATTGATCCAGGGCTATATGTATCTTACATCAAGGCAAGTATATTTATTAACTTAATTAAAAGTCAATTTCTTGAGCCTTATAGCCAACCTTTTCATTGCTTATAAGAATCTCCAGGAAGATCTGAATGTGCCCAGTTTGAAAGGTATTAAATATAAAAACTTAATGAATCATTTTAAAAGTCATGACAATGCATGGTTGGATATATTAAAAAATGTGTTGAAAAAGTTCCACTCTATATATGCACCCCAATCCTATTTGAAATTTGTTTTGAAACTAATGAATAGCTTGCTTCCAACAGCTAAGATTCTAAATGAAAGACTACGTATGAATTTGGACCTGATATGTTTACTTTTCAAATCTGGTGATGAATCTTTTCAGCATCTACTCGAAAAATGTTCGGCATTTGGGCAGATAAGAGCTAGTGTTCCACAGACCAATCATCAACTTAAAACTTCTACTTAGTCAATACATTGAGAAATTTATCTCCCACATTGCAATAGTAATTGTGCATACCCTTAAGACAATATGGTATTTAAGATGTACTATGATATTCAATAACAAGAAATTCAACTGGCTGAGAAAACTCTATAGTGATTGGAAAACTTATTTCAATCAATGTCTGAGATACTTGCCAAGGAAGACGAATTGAATCTGGGGTGGTCCTGGAATAACTCTATGTGAGATTATCAGATAAACATTTGTTTTGAGTAAAAGTTGGAATTCTTTTCAGTGGCTTATTCCTTAGGCTAATCAAACATTATGTTATGTGCTTCACTCATTCGAGTTGCATTTGCTTGATGTTTTAGAGTCTCCTTTTACATTGTTACAGGTCAATCTCCTTGAGTTGAAGATAACTATTTAATAGCCTGGAGCCTTTTTGTCTTAATAGCAGAATATATAAAATCCTTTGGGTTTTGGTATACAAATCTGTTTAATTACTTGCTTAAATTGTAAATATTTATTTTGTTAATAAAGTTTTTATTATAAATAACTTTTAAAAAAATAACTCAAAATTGCAATATCATTCTGCTGGACATTTTTGCAGCCACGGTGGTAACTCCTTAAAGAGCACCTCCACAAAGAACATACACTCAACATTATCATTAACTGTCACCAAACCTCATCCATCACAATGTTATATGATCTGCAATGAGGGTTCTTTTTTGTTCCTCAGCATCCTCATCACTACAGTCCAGGGCTGAAGAAAGCCTCTCAACCATACCAATCAAAGTTGAAGTAAATGAACATATGAACTTTATTCCCCCCCCCCCAAACTTCCAACTCCCCCCTCATGTAGCTTAAATCCACAATACTCATCAACTCTATGTAACATTTTAATCTAATATATTTTTTGTGTAATTATCTATGTTAACACAACATACTCAGCAACCAGTCAGTCACTTGTAAACACCCTTGAATAAAGTTGTTTTTCTAGTTGATCTCAAACTTGTTAAACCTGTCATGCTAATGTAACACTGGTGAAAACATAAAATTCATGTAATCCATTTATTACGCAAAAAAGTATATTGGCGAAACATCATCATTATTGTAATAATAATAACAACAACAGCAATAATGATGATGATAATAACAACAGGAATAATGATGATGATAATAACAACAGCAATAATGATGATGATAATAACAACAACAACAATAATGATGATAATAATAATCTCCTCCTTGCCATGCCAACAACATATTTTCTACATAATAGAATATACTTTTCAATTGGTCCATTTTGTGGACTATGCCATCAGGCTGAAGAGATTTTACAACATCTCATATACCAATGCACATCACTGAAGCAAATAAGGAATATAATGTATGACACTTACAGAATACTACAATAGATCAGATTATAGGTGCATATCAAGGTAAATCTACTCCAAATATAAGGGCAGCCATATTTGTTTTATATGCCTTTTGATGCACAAGATGCACATTCTTACTAGGCAACAATACCAGAAGATACCCATTTATCTTCAGAAATAAATTAACTCAGATAAGAAATAGAGACAAACTTATATCAAAATAGCAACTATATGCAACAACTTGGTCACTGCTTAAGCAGCAATCAGTCAATGACTAACTCACATAGCCTGCAAATACAAACCCAGCAACATGGAAACAATATATTTAACAAATCATACAAGTAACATTTCATGGTATTTGTGTGCACCAAAAACCAAAGGTGGAATATCAAAAGCAACCATAACTTAAATAATGACAAACATGGACCTGAACAAATACATATCTGTAAAAATCAAAATTATATTTTATTGCATACATATGTAATCAAAATGTAATAATTATTAAAATTACCCTGCTTTTCTGTTGTAAATTGAATTCACATACACAACTGATAAACTTAAACAAATGTAGTAATACACTATGTGCATTAATGTCATACCCTTTGAAGGTTGTAACCAACCTTGTTCTCTCTTGACTTTTTAATTTCCATGTACATCAAACTGTTAATGTAAACCTGACAACTGCAAAGGTAAACGTATATGTATGCAAAAGAAAAGCTATGTATCTCTTTTCACTTATAAAACTCCTTTTTGAAATGTAACAACAATGATGGTGATGATGATGATGACAACAATAAAAACAACAATAATAATGATGATGATGATGATAATAATAAATATTATTATTATTATTCAACTAGAAGCCAGTACATACTCCCCAACTAAGTAATCTACGGCCAATATCTATGGGTCCCCTATCAATAAAAATTATAGAAAAAATTATAAAGAATGGAACAGAACCATATATAATGTCACTAATTTCAAAAAATTAATTTACAAAAAAAATTCATCAACAATTCAGGCAGCAACATTCTTCAAGGCAATATTAAATTCGGTAAGACAAAAGAAAAAATATAGGCCAATAGTAGTCCAACTGGACATTGAGTCTGCATTTGATTCAATAGACATCTCCCATACTTCATGCAAATGCTTAAAAATACTGGTGTTAAAACACAATTGTTATTTAATAACAAACCTACTTCTGATCATTCACTCCCACACAATCCATATCACAGGGATCACCCCTCAATGCACTGCTATTCATATTATATATTAACCTCATTCTACAAAAAAATATAGCAAGCATTTACTGAAATACAAATACCTGGAACAACACAACACATAAAATGTATATCATATATGGATGATATAATGGTCTTTCTATCCTCAAAAAAGCAGTTGCTTCAATAATAAAAAATATTACAGGAATATACAAAGAAATATATGCTAACATTTAACTCAGCAAAGACAACAGCATGGTCACTTCTAACAGGTAAACTATACACATACATCAATCAAAACTGACTCTGTTTCTAGGATTTCCATTCCATCTGGGGATAATTGATATGAGATGGCATATACAGAACTAACTGAAGGATGAATCACAACACATTGCTAACTCACTATAAAAAACCTATCTTTCAATATACTCCACAGTACAGCTAATAAACCAACTCATAATTACAAAAATAACCTATTATCAACCAATCATAACATTTTCTAAAAAATTCAGTCAACAAATTAAACCAATATGTAATCAACTCTTATGGTCAAAGAAAACAGTTGCACTATCAACAGGATGGATAAACCAACCCCTCATAAAGAATGGGCTGGGACTACATAATATTAACACATTTCATGGGCAAAAATCAAAAAACTTTATAATTGCAATAATAAAACAATTTCCAAAGCTCAATTGCCTGATCCAAATTGATCCTATTGACACACACCTCCACAGCAGCAATATATTACATCAATGACAGCAGCAATATATTACATCAATGATCTATCAATACAAGAAGACATCTAATATAACTGAACAATACACAGATAAATATATATACTGGAATATATATAACTTTACACATCAGGAACAAAAAAACAATGTCACTCCTCCAATGCTAGGAATAAACAATAAGAAATTATTAAAAAGTACAAAGAATGGGCATTGGAACTCAAGTACTTTGATTTCATTATTAAAAATTAATCTCCTTGCCATGCCAACCACACATTTTTTTACATAATAGGAGAATGTACTTTTCAATTGATCCATTTTGTGGATAATACCATTGGGCTGAAGAGATGTTACAACATCTCATATACCAATGTACAGCACTGAAGCAAATAAGGAATATAATGTGTGACACAGATGACTGAATACTACAGTAGATCAGATTAAAAGTGCATATCAAGGTAAATCAACCCCAAATATAAGGGCAGCCACATTTGTTTTATATGACTTTTGGTGCACAAGAAGCACATTCTGACTAGGCAAATAGAGACAAACTTATATCAAAATTGCAACTATTTGTGTCAACTTGGTCACTGCTTATTAAGCAGCAATCAATGATAACTGCAATGAGTCAATGACCAACTCACATAGCTTGCAAATACAAACCTAGCAACATGGAAACAATATATTTAACAAATCATATAAACAATCAGTTTAATAAATCATAGTAACACTTCATGGTAGTTGTGTGCACCAAAAACCAAAAAGAATATATTCATGGACAGGTATAATATCAAAATCAACCATAACCTGGATAATGACACAACATGGATCTGAACAAATACATATCTGTAAAAATCAAAATTGTAGGTATTTCATATATATGTAATCAATATGTAATAATTATTAAAATTACCTTGCTTTTCTGTTGTAAATTGAACTCACACACACAACTGATAAACTTAAGCAAATGTAGTAATACACTATGTACATTAATGTCATATCCTTTGAAGGTTGTAACCAACTCTTGTTCTCTCTTGACTTTTTAATTTCCATATACATCAAACTGTTAATGTAAACCTGACAATTGCAAATGTAAACATATGTATGCAAAAGAAAAGCTATGTAACACTCTTTTGACTAATAAAACTTCTTTTTGAAATATAACAACAATGACAGTGATGACGACAATGACACCAAGGCCGCCGACAACAACAATAATAATAATAATTTAATTTAGTACATTTAACAGATATTACATCCAAACAAAAATGCACAGCTAATCTAGTTCACAAAGCATTTGCAGAGCTTTTTGCACAATAGTCCTAAAGGTTCTATTATCTGTTTCAAATATATTAACAGCATTAAAGTATTTATTATACAATCTACATAATCTTAATAATGAAACAAAGGCAAAACTCTCCATACAGTAGTGCCACCCTTTGCTAACCAGAGTAATCAATGGATGCTTGTGCATAAAATCCCTATCTAGTGCCTACTCATCCAAAATCCCCAGACTAGTTTCTGGCTTGTGGCCATCATCAGTGAGGAGCCTTGGATCTGAGAGCACTGCACCTAGATCTTAGGATCTAATGGAGAATTTTGCCTTTGTTTACAACAATTATGTGCTAGTATGAGATGGTGATCATGTGAATCTTAATAATGCTGAATTTTTTAATGTTTCACTTTTAAATTTTGGAATATAATACAAATTTTTTAATCTTGTATCCTTTATCTTTATATGTTGTTTGGCAACGTCTCACATCTATTATACCTGATGTAATTTTTTTATGTACTTCATATCAGTATAGATTCGTCTTTTGTAGAGTGCATTGTCATCACATATTATTTCTGATTTAATATACCTTAAAAACTTTTTATAAACCTTTTCCATTGCTAATCTATTACTTAATTTACATGAGTTCCAGATCAAAGATTTATAATTTAAAACAGGTAAAACCAATGTATGAAACAAATATTCACATGTATTTTTCTTAATTTTACAATTTTTGAGAATTAAACCCATTATTTTATAATTTTTTGTAATAATATTTTGAATATTATTAATAAATGTTCCATTATTATTAAAAATAATACCTAAATCTTTATGATATTCTTTTCTTGAAATACTTTTTGAGTTTAGCATATAATTAAACTTAGTTGTAGATGATTTTTTAGAAAACAATATGACACAACAATTTTTAATGTTAATTTCCATATAGTTTCTTACACACCAATCCTGAAATCTTTTGATATCAGACTGCAGAATCTTCTGGTCATCAAAATTATTAATAGTCTTATATAGTTTAATATCATCTGCAAAGCAAAGAATGTCAGAACCACTTACACACTGCTCTATATCCAAAGAATAAACTGAAAAAAGCTGTAATCCAAATATATTTCCTTGAGGCACCCCAACATTACTACAACATGTGTATGATTTTGCAGACCCAAAAGATACAAAATTAGGTCTATTTGTGACAAAAGATACAAACCACTGCAAAAGATCAAAACTAAAATGAATAATGTGTAACTTACTAATCAATCTAGAGTGATCTACTCAGTCAAATGCTTTGCTTAAATCAAAATAAATCACATCTAGCTGTAATCTGTTATCAATTGCATTTGCAATAGCATCTTGAATATGTATCAAATTAGTCTCAACAGATCCACCTGGAATAAAACCATGTTGTGTTTTAGATAAAGATTTACATACTTTATCTATTATCTTATTATACACACATTTTTCAAAGATTTTTCCAGCTATACATAATAATGAAATAGGTCTATAATTACCAACATCATTTGAATTGACTTTTGGTATTGGTATAACTTTTGCAACTTTCCATGAATCAGGAAAAATACTCTGCTCTAAAAGATATTAAAAATATAACAAAGTACCAGAGCTAGCAGTTCAGCACATGCTTTATGTAAATAGACAACTTTCATATTTCTCTATTTTTTATTTATTTCATAATTTCATATAAATAAAGATGCAATAAAAGATAAATAACCCCCAAGATGCATTTCATGCTGAACCAGCACTCATCACATCCTTTATAAATAAAAACAGGTAACATATCACATCCAAAACTTTTTTTTATTTTTAAGCTGTTTTATTGCTAATAAAATGTCATTATAATTTAATGACTCAATAACTATCAAATCCTTACTTTTAAAAGCAGTATACGATTTAGATAGCGCATTTTCCCTTGTACATGATGAGAAATAGTTGGCCAAATCATCAGCTGTAAGACTCCCATTATCAATTGACATTTTATTTTTTACACCAGAATGCTTTTTAATGAATGATCAAAAGTAATCTGAATTGCAATTTATGTTGTCCTTTAGTTTCTCAATATATCTTTTGAAATATTTTTTTCTATGATTTTAAATAATCTAAAATTTATAAAGTTATTATAACATATTATTGATCCTGATTTCTTAAATAACTTATGTTTTCTTTCGTTTATAGTATTCATTCGTTTATAGTTAAAATCTTCAAAGCGCATGTGCAACAGCGTAATGCTGTTTTAAATATTACAGTTTACAAACATCGCGCTATATAAAAATGATTTATTTACATACATTTAATATCAAATAAGAATAATGACGTATCATAAATTCTAGTAAATTTCATTAGCGTCTTTCGTTCAAGCATGTAATAATAATTTAAAGTGATTATTTAATATATTCACGCTTTCACTTTCAAATACTTAAGATTCACCCATACAAAAGCATTTGGGTTCAAAAATATAGATGGCCATTCTATCTTTTCCAAAGACTTCATCATGTGGTTAAGTGTTAGTATTCATTTGTTTATAGTTAAAATCTTCAAAGCGCATGTGCAACAGCGTAATGCTGTTTTAAATATTATGTTTTCTTTTGTAAATACAAATCAATTTCTTAGAGAACGAAGAAGGATATTTTTTAGATGATTCATAGCATAATGGTATTCTATTATTTAAAATGTTTTGCATAATTTTTTGAAACAGATTTACTGCCACATTTATATTTGGGGAACAATATATTTGGTCCCAATTAGCATACTTGATATCACAATATAAATTATAATAATCACCAAGTTTATAATTTTTATTTGAAGTTATCACATCCTTATTTAATGATAAGTGTTTGACATAAACAAAAAACTCAATTGCTAAATGGTGAGCATCTTTTTTCGATAATGGCTGTACATTATGCTTCACATCTACATCATTAAAGTTAATTAATATAAAATCTAGAATACTTCCATTATTATTTCTTAACTGATTTCTTTATATTACATCAGTTATATTCATAAATTCTATAATTATTTGTTCTTTATTTATTTCATTATTGCATAATTCAGTTGTTTCATCTGCTGTCATTACATATTGTGCATTAAAGTCACCCAAGATCAAAATATTATGCTTATAATTAAGTAAATATTTTTCCAATTTCTCCAAATCATTATTTATTTCAATTATATTAATATAAGGAGGAATATATATATATTACCAACCAAAAACAATTGAGATCCTAATATCATTTCAATCCAAATAGAATCAACAAAATTTAGTTCTATATTTACTTGCTTTGTTACAATGTTGTTTTTAACAGCCAATAAAACACCTCCACCTCTTAAAAGCTTAGAGTTTACACAATCATGTTTATATAGTAATTATCTATGATCCACAATATGATCAGTAACAAATTGATCATTCAACTATGTTTCTGTCAAGGCTATTAGATCATATTCTTCTGTAAGAATAGCATGTTTCAATAACTGACATTTAGTTCTTAACCCTCTAACATTTTGCATATAACAACAGAAAATATTACTTTTATTAATTAACTTATGTGAATAATTTTTTAAATTTTTTTTATAATCTTTATAAATGCAATAATCCATTATGCATTACTAATATTATCCTCAACTACCTGATCTTTTATTTGTTCATTAACAATTAAATCTTTATTTAATTTCCCATAAAATGGATATATATAAATGCCTGATACCCAAAAATTTGAGTTAATTATTTCATTCATGTCATTTTCTTTTACAGAAATATAAAATGAATAAAATTTATTTGCAGATATAAATTTATGACATACCATAGAATGTATCTAGCTTTTCTGTCATATAAGAAATTACATCTTTTGATATAACTTCTAGATTTAATCTAGTCAAAAAAAAAAATCTTTTATATTTTTGTTTAACAGGAATAGCTTTTAATTGTTTGTCAGCAAGATTGCCTATTATAGCATTTTTGTTAAATGCATTAGATTTTACATTTCTTTTCTTATGTGTGACTAATTCAAAACCTTCTAAGTCAATGTCTTTTTTTTAATGAAGACCGCTGCTGTTAACTTTTGTATTTTTAAAATATTCTATTTTAAGATTTTTATTCTCTATAGTTAGACCCAGAGATAAAACTTCACTTTTTAATAGCATTATTAGAAATAATATATATATTTTTTTAAGTGTCATAGCATCGGCCGGGACACGAACCAGCAACCCGGGCAACTGCCTGCAAGTGCAAGGCAGTCGCACTGACCTCTCGACCACAGATGCAAGACTAGAAATAATATTTCCCTTTTCAAAATTAGATTGTTGATAAATTTTCAGCAATTATTTTCCCTGGTTCCATAGAAGCAACACTTTTCTCAATTTTTCTTTTATTTAATTCATTTTGCAAAGGCAAACTCTTCCTAATTTTTATCTTTTTAATCTCTTCACTTTTCGACTTTCATTCACAAGTTCTGTTTCAGAAGTAAAAATAGAAATTTGAGTTTGACTTCCTTTGTCTTCAAAAATGGGGGGAGAGGAAGCAAAAATTTTATCATTAATTACACAATATTCTTTGTCTACTTTAGAAAATTTAATGTTTGTAGAAACTAATGATATGTTATCTCCAGAAATTTTTTCACTTGCTTTAAAATCACTATTTATCAAAATAATAGTTTTCAAATTTTGATTCTCATTAGCGAGATTATCAATCTTTTTAGCTAAATTAGCTATAGTGGACAATAAACCAGAAATCTGCACCTGTAAAGTTCTGCAACAATGATTACTAACATGGCTATTTTCATGCCCAGAGGGAGGACCCTCATTTAAAATTGTTTCATAACAAGAAATATTTCCTTCCTGAACAAAATCTTGACAATCAACACACGAAATTATTGAAATCTTTATCACTAATAAATTTAAATCTATAGCTTCTAGTTGCATACGCTTTAAATGGAAAGATCTATTACATTTTTTTCCACAAACAATTTTTAACTCATCAGCATCATTTCTATATCTGAATTTCTAGCTGTTATATTAGATGCTTGTAGACTCTCACATACTTCTAAATGAGCTGGACATACAAAATTATCCTAGCGATTATTTCTAAGAATATTCATACTATTAGATATTAAACAATCAATATGAAATTTAAAAGAACAATCCATTGAGCATTTAACATTTTTTTTGGCTTCCATAAATTAAATCATTACATAAAGGACACGGTTTTTTATAAGGTCCCATAATTTTAAAATTAGAGCAATCCAAGTAAAATAATTGAATCTGATGATAGATTATATACCTACAAATAAAGTTATAAAAAATTATTTCATATTTTCTTCCAACAAAATAACAAATTTTAGATTAGCTTAAGATATAATCTATGATAATCAAATAATAATGATAATGATGATGACAATAATAATAATTCAATTTATTTATTTACCATACAAAACTACAGCATTAAGCCAATTATAGAATTGCACCATAACAAATATACAGTAATATACATAAATGAGTATAAATGGCAAATTATTAATATGATTATATGCCATATTTCTTTATAAGATAAGTAACAAATTTTTTAAAATCTAAAGTAAAAATATATACATAAACAAAATCAATTTAAACCAATCAACAATGGCATTTAAATTTAATAATATTACAAAATTGATTATAATCTAAATTGAAATGATTAGTATTACTATAAATCTGATTATATAAAGCCTAAATAAAGGAGAAAATTTAAGAACATTGGACTGACAAACTTTAATGTAACAAATAGAAGCAGACCAAGTATCATGCACATGAGATCTAATTATAATAGTAGAAATTGTGTCAGATAGAACTATTTTATTAACAATTTTGTAAAGATATTTAAGATCTCTATATTTTTTTCTAAAAGAAAGATGAACAACAATTTTATTTCCCAGAGAAACATATTTGGAAAACTTATTAGACACTGATTGTAATAAATTACATCCCTGTTTAGAGCTAGGATTCCAAATGATTGAACAATATTCAATGATGGGAAGAACCAATGACAAAAATAATTTGAATTTATCATCACTGAAATAATAACCATATCTTAGAATGGCACCTATAATTTTTAAAGCTTTACCAATAATCATTTCCAAATGAGGAAGAAAGGATCCATTGCTAAAAAACATAACTCCCAAATCTTTTTGAGATTCAACAGAATTAATTTTATTAAAACAGGCAAAACTCACTATATATTTTGCCACACACAGCAGGCTACAACAGTTATATACAAACATAAGAGGAGGTAGTCATGTGATGTTCATTGGCTTAGAATTAATTTTGTGAGAGTTAATAAAATAAAAAAAATGTACAACTTCACAGATTTTTTAGAGTATGAGACTAAGGAACATTTACTGAAATTAATAGTCATATTATTTAGATCACACCAAGCACTAAAATTATCTATATCATTTTGAAGAAGAGTGTAATCAATCACTGATGTGATTCTTCTGAAGATTTTACAATCATCAGCATAGCACAAAAGATGATTTTAAACAATTCTTAAAGTCATTCATATAAATGTTAAAAAGCATAAGTGCTAAAATACTACTCTGAGGAACTCCCAAATTACATTCAAAGTTAGATTAAATATTATTATTAAATTTTATATATGCAATATGACCATGAAGAAAGGATTGAAACCAATAAATAAGTTTGGTAGAAAAACCCAATTGTTATAATTTGTGAAGAAGAATGCTATGGTTTACTTTATCAAAAGCTTTTGATAAATCAAAATAAATAACATCAAGTCTCTGCTGGTCCTCAATTGCATGTGCTATATGATCATAAATTGTTAACAAATTAGTTTGTACAGATCTATTAGGAATAAAAATATGCTGTGAAGAGGAAATGAGTTTACTAACATCTAAAATAGTTTTATTATAAAACACACCTTTCAAAAATTCTAGCAATAGTATGTAAAACAGATATAGGTCTATAGTTATTAACACAATCACATGAGCCAATATGAAAAATTGGGACCATTTTGGCATACTTAAGAAAATTAGGAAAATCACAAGAATTAAGTGATAAATTAAAAATAAATGCAAAAGACCCTACAATAAATACAACTAGACCTTTGTAAATAAACGAAGGTATATTATCATTTCCTAAACTAGAATGAATTTTAAATTGCTTAATAGTCATAAGAACATCATCCTTAGAAATATAATCAATCATGCAGCGAACAGTAGGAGAATTACAAAATAATGTGATTTTTGAAGACATTCTATCATGTGAAGAATATACATCAGTAAAATGTTTGGAAAAGTCATTTGCACTTAAAGTGAAACCATGAGTAGCTTGAATCCTTTTCTTACCCAAACCAGACTTAATAAAATCCCAAAATTCTTTACGGTTAGAAAAAATATTAACCTCAATTTTTCTAATGTAATTTTGCAAATCTCTTTTACAAACATGCTTAGCCAATCTTCTGAAATTAATAAAATTATTATAAAAAAAGATATTCTGTGTTTTAAAATAGAGTCTGCGATGATAAGATTTCCTTTTAATAATCTTAATAAGATTGTATGAAAACCAAGAAGGAAAGCCCTTATGGAAAGGCAATTTATTAGGAATATACAAATCAATAAAACTATTAAGAATCTTTAAAAACCTATCCAAGCAATGATTTATATCATTATAAGAATATAAAAAATTCCAATTAACCTTAGAAAAGTTTTTACAAAATGCAACATACCCTTTCCATAATCCTTTCTCAAAATATTAGAACAATTAACTTTTGAGTGACAAATGGTAATATAAAACTCAATAGATGGATGATGAGCAACAATAGGAAATTCAACAAAGAGGCAAATTGAAAATTATTAACTACTGTTGAATTACATAAAATATCCAAAGTACGATGAGAGGTGTTAACAAATGGGTTATATTGCTTAAGTCCTAAAAATTTACAAAACAGTAACATTCTAGAATCTTTAGAAGACAAAAAAGAAAAGTGTGTAGTAATTCTACCAGGATATAAATCTGGAATGTTTAAATCACCGGCAATAATAACATTATCATAGTCAATCAGAAAATCTTCAAGTGATGTCAAAAAATAATCAAACTCCAACAGTGACAAATGGGGGCTTGAGGTAAACATTATCTAAAATAAATTTAAAATTATGAGTTAAAGTAATTTCACACCATGTGTAGATTCACAAAAAGAAGAAGTAAAATAATTTTTTTTATAAAAAACATATTTATGAAGAGAAATAAGAGTACCAATACCTTGAGAAATATTTTCCATAGATCTGTCAGTTTGCAAAACACTAAATCTATCATCAAAAAAAGAACAATCAGGAAATTGTTTATTTATCCAAATTTCATAAGTAATATAAGATCAAAATGTTCTGTTTCAAAAATTGTTTAATTTGAACACATTTAGTTCTCATATCTCTGACATTCATATAAAAACAAAAAAGGCCTACCATGTTACCCACAAAGATAATAAAAACAACACAAATAAGACTAGAGAAAAAAGAAATGAAAATAAAATAAATAATGAAATAAAATAAAAAATAAAATAAATTCTTTTAAAACCTTAGAGAACTGGCCAGAGATCCATAAAAAAAAGAAGAAATGGAAGCACCACAAGGCCATAAATTAGGGGATATTATTTCATTATGTTTATGTGCAGGAACAGAAATATAAAAGCAAGAAGACTTAGAATTATTCATATTAACTTTATGACAAAAAATATTAGTTTGTAAATTATTTTCAAGAAATAATTTAATTTCTTTTGAATTGAGATTTATTGGCATATTAGAAAGAAAATATCTAAACCACTAAGCATCACATGATAATTATCTCATACTACTGTATGGAGAGAGTTTTGCCTTGTTTATAAACAATTATGTGCTAGCATGAGATAGTGATCATGTGATGCTTAGTGGTTTAACACCAACCCTGCCTAATAAGATAGTGGTGGCTATGGTTGTTAAAGAGCCAGAAATGCATGGGTGCTGAATTGAGTTCAGACCCATATGACTATATAAGCTATTGAGCTTAGATTGAAAATATTTTTTATGTTTTCAATTTCATTCTCATAGTTTTGTAGTTAAGTACAGATAAAAGGTGGTTGCTGGAGGGTTGCATTAGATCCTAAGATCTAGGCAGTGCTCTCAGATCCAAAGCTTCTCACTGATGATGGCCACAAGCCAGAAACTAGTCTGGGGATATTGGATGGGTAGGCATTAGATAGGGATTTTATGCACAAGACTTCTGGCATCCATTGTTTATCTGTTTAGCACAGGATGGCACTACTGTAAGGAGAGAGTTTTGCCTTGTTTATAAAGAAAATATCTATTGTAAGTTATGTTAATATTAGAATAAACATCAGCAAAGAATCCAGTAAAATTATATTTATTAAATCCACTAGATATATTTATTTTTTTAGATCTTGAAAAGTCATTCTTACTAAAAGATAAAAAAAAGTATTCAAAATGATTTATCCCATAGTTACTATTTGAATGAATGTTATGTGAATGTGATCTATAAGCTGGAATAAATTTGGGAGCAATATCTGGATAATTGAGGATTTTATGTTTAATAGACTTTATAGGAGATAAATTAACAGGAAAACCTCCATTATATTTTGTCTTCATGAAAGAAGTATTCTGTAATTTATGAGCTGGAATGAATTTGGGAACCGCAGTCAGATAATTGAGCATTTTAGATTTCACAGACTTTAAAGGAGATAAAGTAACAGGGAAATCTCCATTATATCTTTTCCCCATAAAAAAAGTATTCTGTGATTTAAATTTTTTTATGAGGAAAAAATCCAGAATCAGAAAAGCAATCATTAATGGAATTTTCCTCAAACCAGGATGAGTTATAAAAATATCTACTTTTAAATTTGGAATTAGACAAATTCATAAATACATTATTAATATGAAAATTAATTTCATCACTAACTAAATTATCTTCAGGAACATAATTATTCAATTTGATATTTTTACTAAGATCTTCAGGGCAATAGAATGAAGATGAACATCCAATGTTACCATCCTCAATAATAGAAGAATGATCTCTAGCAATGGAAGAACTAAAAATTTGATCAGGATAATCAGAATATAACATGCATTGAGTGCCAATATCATTAGTATTAATAAGTTTATCGTTGATCCCTGAAGAATTCCTACAATGATGAAATATTTTAATTATTAAATAATATATAAAAGAAAGAGGAAAAGATAAGATCATTTCAAAAGAAAAATTGCTAGAAACATGAATAACACTATCAAATAAATTATCTATATTCACAACATTATTAACAGAGTTAAATTCATTTACAGAAGACTTTCCAACATTATTGTCTCCATAATTAGGAGATAAGTCAACATCTACCTTAGAAAGAGAATCTAAGGATATAACAGCTTTATTATTGTCAAATTTATTTACAGCAAAATTTCCAACACTATTGTTTCCATTATTAGGAAATAAATCAACATTATTAGAGGATAAGTCAGCATCAACATTAGAAAGATCATCTAAGAATAAAACAGTTTTATATTTATCACATTCATTTCCAACATTATTATTTCCATTATTAGTTTTATTTTTGTCAAACTCATTTACAGCAGTTTCCAACATTATTATTTCCATTATCAAAAGATAAGTCAATATCTACATTAGAAAGATACTCTAAGGATAAAACACCTTTATTTTTATCAAATTAATTTACAACAGAATTTCCAACATAATTGTCTCCATTAATTCTGCTATCCATACAATTAGTTAACATAACTAACTCAAACTCATTATCTGAAACAAGATTATCAGAAATACTATCTGCCAAAACACCTTAGACATATTATTACAATCTATACATTTATAGAATCCAGAACCAATACTAAGGAAAATATCAGTATCAACTTTATTTAATCTAAAAGAAGAGGTATGAACCCCCCCCCCGACATTTATCAAAACAATTGATACAGTTAGTAGGATCTGATATAACAATAGAACAGACTTTGCAAACAGATTGGGATGAAATTGAGCCAGAATCAGAAATTAAATCAGAAATAGGTAAAACAGAAAGATGGTTTCATCATAAAAGTTTGGGAGGCATAAAAATTTAAAATAACAGAAAATTTCTTATAATAAGTGCTACAACATTCACATAAAAATTCAGAAGTATTATTGATAGAATCAATGGAAATATCTTTATTAAATAAATTATAACATATTACATGGTATCTAAGGCAACAAAATCCCAAGCATTTAAAAATTTTTTGCCTGCCAAAAATATCAGAAGCATAAAAGACAAATAGTATTAAAAGATGCCATATGAAATAAAATTAATAAATAAAAAGTAAATAAAGGATAATAAATAAATCCCTTTTAAGTACATGATTAAATCCCTTCAACTAAAAATTATAAAGTGTGTAAATATATTATAGTAAAGTAATTTAATTATAAATAAATAATGGCTATATCTGTTGCTTAACAAAAAAAAAAAAACAATCTATCAAAATAATAATTGGTAAAATTGGAAAAAAAAAAACCCCAAATCTAAAGTAAATCAAAAACTTAAAAATACTAAAAATAATTAACAATCTTATTTAGAACAAAAGTTGGGAAACTGCAAAGTTGCTGACATTAGAAACTCCATTGATAAGATAAGCAAAAGTTCGAACTATAAACAATAATGCCGCCTACTATTATTGTGTTGTAAACAAAGGCATCAAATTTCTTATAAATGTTTAAAACAATTAAATATAAAAAATGCTTTTAAAACGATTTTTAAAAATAAAACAAAAGCCAAAGTTCATTCTATCTATAAAATAAAGTCTTTCAACATTCCAAAGTAAAGCAATTAATGAAAAGCCAGGAGAAATCTTTAAAATATTAAAATTTAAAATACTTTAATAAATAATCCGAAAATATGATTTCTGAAAAGAACTTGTCAAGCGCTATCCATGAATATATATAATATTCCAAGTAAAACTGATATCCATAAGATAAATATATTAAATTGTTAATTGACTCCAATAAAAATTCTTATAATTCTTTTTAACACAAAGAAAGAAAATAATAAACTTTTTTTACCCCTTTAAAAGTATTCTTTAAAAATATTATCATTCTTTAACTAAAAAAAAAACAAAAAACTCTTGATTACACGAAGATAAGGAAGTAAGAACAATGACTTCCAAAACTCAAAGTCCATTAAGAATAAAAATCTGTACACATTAGATTACTTTGACGTCAATAAGTTTATGCAGTTTTCAATCATCAGTTATTTCTTAATCCTCAATTAAAATTTTATAAAATGTATATTATTCTGAAAACAATAAAATTATGTCGCTTTCCAATATGTCTATAAAAGTAATTATTCAAACTACAAATTAAAGATGTAGTAATCGGTTAAAATAATGTATATTGTATACCCCGAGATATTATATACTCAGAGGTAAAACAATTTGAAAAACACTTGATTACACGAAGATAAGAACAATAACTTTCAAAACAGAAAATCCATTAAGAATAAAAAGCGGTGTATATAATATCACTTTGACGTCAGTACGTTTTACTGTTTTCAATTATCAATTATTTCAATAGAAAATCATAAAAACATTTAAAAACACACAATTTGATTTAACTGATTGCTATATACGTGTATAATAATAAAACTTATGGTGCATATACGTGTATAATAATATATAATCTTATTAAAACAAGTTTTATTATTATACACGTATATAGCACTGATTTAAATAAATATACGCACATTTATCCTTGATTAATAATAATAATGAGAAGCTATTTAACAAAAATACCGTTAGTGTTTAAAGAAAAAAAAACAATGTCCTTCTCCTTCAAGCACCGGAAGTAATAATAATATTAAATAAAATTAAACGAAAACATTGACCCAGAAAGCATACCAACACAAATAATAGATCAATACTCAATAACCCTCAATATTAACTCTTTATATAAAGGGACTAAGACCACAATGCTTCGCATGCAGCAAAGATCGAGGACCTTAGCAATCACCTGTAATGCAAAACAAGCCACAAAAAATAATAAAACTGGAATTCAACTTAAAGAAACCAAAACACCAAGCCAACCAAACAAATTTGAAACTACTAATATAATCAAGATTATAATAACACAGATATGCTGTTAGACCTATCAATTAAAAAAAAAAAAAAATCAAATACCAGATAAAGAAATTACAACAACCAAAGAAACAACAAATAATAAGTATATAAACAATGAAAAAATATCCCTAACAATACTTGGAATCAGAAACAACACATCTCAAGAAATAATGAAATAAATCAGCATAAACCCACCAATAAGTACACCGACTAAACAAGAGCAGAAAAGAAGACCTGGAAGACCACCAAAAAACCAACAACAAAGGAATCAGGTAAACAGAACAATCTTACAATTCTAGTTATAGCTAGATGACACAAACAGCACATCAGATGAGGAATTAGAACTAAATTATCAAGATCAACCTCAAACAACTACCCAAATAATTAACACACAACAACAAACAATACATAAACATAATGAAATTAAAAATTGGAGTGATTAATGTAAGAGACCTGAACTCAACCATAAAAATTTGTAAACTTAAACAATGGATCAGAAATATATAACCACCCATACTTGGATTACTGGAAACAAAAATTTACACAGGATCAAAAACAGTAACAGCTAAATATCTAAATAAAGAAGGATTTTGTGTCTGCTTAAGAGATTCATCATCTCACTCTGCAGGTACCACTATCCTAATCACCACAAAATGCTTTTTCACTTCTTTTAAAATAATATATATTGATTCTAATATGCTTATTACAACTTTTCAACATAAAATTATAATCATTAATATAATATTTATCTACATGCCACCACAAAACAACAAAATCAACACCATAATAGTAAACATCAATTCCATGCTAGCAAACACAGCAAATCCAACAACAATAATAGGCAATTTTAACACAACAAACAAGGAATTCACAGAATGATGGCTTCACAAAATATCCATACCACTCATGAATGCACAAGGATTCCTACCACAAAATGCAATCTCCTTTCACAACAGCCAATTTATTCACTAATTGATTTATGTTTCTACTCCCCAATACTTCACCATCTAATAACAATAAAACTTATGCCCTCAGCTTTCTCAGATCACTCATCACAAATAATATACAATTAACTTCAATGATATCCAAACATCAACACTTCCATTTACAAGAACAATTAGAGTTCTACTACCTGTAAACATACCCAAATTCATATTTCAGAAACATACTACATGATAAACAAAATTAAAAAAATGAAACTCAATCCCATACAACATATAGCATTTATAAACATTATTTCCTTTAATATAAATCATATAGTAATGAAGCAACTACCACCATCAAAAGTATTGGCACTAGCAGATGAAATTCACAAATGATTAATCATGATCAACCCATCAAAGTAAACTCAAAAATATGTATACACTCACACATGCATACAACAAAGCATGTGACACACTTAAAAGCTACATGAAAATTTTAAAATGTAAACTATGTCTTACATAACCAGACATTTGGACAAAGGAATACATTAGATGGCACTTGAAAGACCACAAACCATCAAAAATACCAATGGCAATACACACAAATCAAGGAACATTTTCAGGACACAACATGATATTTCACATATATCAATATTTCAAGCAAAAACTTCAATCAAGACAACTACAAACAATTACACCAGATTTATTTGATCCAACAGAAACCAAAACACATATTGCAACAAATGTCTTCATAGAAAAACTAAACAGTATACCAAATGCATACCATCCAAGTAGCCCCTGAATTCCAGCTTTTGTCTTAAAACACATTAGTCAATATATTGCCAAATATTTATGCAACTTAGCAAACCATCTAACAAAAAATATGGGACATGGAAGGCATGAACCCAATTGTAATTGTCTCTTTCAACAAAACAAAACACATAACTCTCTCACTAACCAACTTACAAACAATAACTATGGGACCACTACCAATTAAAATCATAGAAAAAATAATAAAGCAAGAAATTGAACCCCACATAACAATGCTTATTTCAAAATACCAATTTGCAAAAAAAAAAAAACAACATCAACAACAAAGCAACTTTGTTCTTTAAAACAATCCTAATCTCAATAAGAAAACATAAAAAAATATAGCCCCATAGCTATACAATTACATATTGAGGCAACTTTTGACTCAATAGATATACCTATACTTTTAGAAATGCTCAATAACACTGATATATCTAAAACTATAGCAAACATACTTCTAAATCATGAGATCCATATATCTGTCAATGGAAGAAACTCCCCATTCTTTACTCCTACCCAATCAATATCTCAAGGATCACCTCTTAGATCATTACTATTCATACTATACATTAACTCTCTTATTCATAAAATAGAACAAACTTTTACTGGAATACAGATACCGGGCTCTACAGAACACATACCATGCTTAGCATATATGGATGATATTATCATTTTCCTATCATAAAAAAAAACAACTTGCCCAGATGCAAAAGATACTCAAAGACTATACAAAACAATATAAATTAAAATTCAACCCCACAAAAACATCAGCAAGCTATGCATAAATACATACCAATCAAAACCAAATTCTTTCTAGGTTTTTCTTTTTAAATGGGACTTCCAGGCATAAGATGTCACATACAAAATAAACTAAAGCAATAGGCCAAACAAATAGTAAACTCATTATCAAAAACATACTTATCCATATATTCAAAAGTATAGCTTATAAACCAACTCATAATAACAAAAATAGTTTATTATTTACCGATTATATCCTTCTCAAAAGCTTTCAAATCAAAAATAAAAAACTGCTGTAATCAACTTGTGTGGTTCAAAAAAATCAGAGCAATTTTAACCAAAAAGCTCAATCAACCACTCATTAAAAATGGACTAGGTTTATATAATATCAACCTTTTTCACAACCAAAAACAAATGAATCTCATAATTACCATTATACAGCAATTCACAAAACTAAAACATCTAGTACAAATCATACCAACTGATCATCCCCCTCCAACTCAATCATACATATCAACAATTATTTATGAATTTAAGACAATAGCAAACATACCTGAACAATACACAAACAAATATATATATTGTGCCAGTCCGTGTATAACGGCCATGCACAAAATGGCTGTTTGCTGAAGATTCAGCACAGCTTACATGTATCACATGAAAATTATAATTTTAAAACGATTTATTAAATTATAATTCAGAGGGGAAGTGGGAGGTACGGATATAGTACATAAATAAATGGGTTTGGGCTATATTATATTCTTATTATACCCACAGTACAAGTGTATGCAGTGTATATATGTTTTAATAATTTATTCGACTAGCAAACCTGTCTAAAAAAAAAAAAAAAAGGGAAAATAAGTTGTAATATTTGTTTATGTGTAGAACAGTTTTTTTTTTTTGTTGTATTTTACTACTTATAAATGTTCGAACACACATATATAGAAATGTATTTTTATTTTTTATTATTTTCCTAAAAAAAAAGAAAAGAAAATTCTAAATAGTTAAAAATTTTTGCATTTATTGGAATTTATCTTTTCTAATTGTTAGAATGAGAGGGTTTGAAATTAATTAATTAAATTTGTAAAGGGAAAAAACCTTTTTGCTAATTACAATCTACTTTCAACCGAAGAAAATGTTTTGTATAAAAGAATTTTCGGTTGATCGTGAATAAAGATAAAATAGATTTTATCTAAGAAAGGAATGTAAGCACAATGGGTGTCAAGTACTCAATATGGAAGCTTGCAAAAGTGTACTTTAATAAATAAAAAGGTAAAAGAATGTAGAAAGGTATATGAAGGTATAATTAAATTTATTATTAGCTGATGCAATAGCTTGTAGAGGGGGTCTGACAATTGGACTATTTGGGCTATATGTGCTGCTTACTGGGGGCTTTGAGTCAGTCGAGTACTAGCTTGCTAAAGCGTGAGGACCAAGGGAGATTAGCCTGCTAAAGAGTGCGGACAAGTTAATGCTAGCTTGCTAAAGTGTTCCAAGGGCAAAGATTTAGAAAGTTAAATCTTGTCTCCCGCTAGTCTAAAAAAATGGAACAGTATAGATTTGTGAAAAATAATCCGACAGAGAGAAAGGAGAAAATGAACTGTGTCTGTTAAAATTATAATCACTTGATTATTTCCCAGAAAAAGAATTTGAAAAATTAGCATTTAGCAAGGATCATTAAGTGGAGTTTGGAAAATGATCAACAACATGGATTCTCAATACGTTTAAATAAAAAAAAAAAACGAAAGACAAATCATAGTTGGAGAACTGCAATTTATTTAAGATCTACTTGCCCTCATCAGCCGTGTGCGATATACATATATACGGGAGAAGTATACTTACAGATCCGATAATTTGAAAGATGGCTCGATTATACATTCCGGATTATTATCCTACCATGGAGTAAACTTTCAGCCGTAGTACACCCGCTGTTTGGCTATCAAGTCCGAAGATGCCTTAGAAGAAATAGCAGACCCTGATGACAAGAAAGACTCAAAGTATATCGGTGAATGGAAGCCTTATCTGCCCTATGAAGTAGCCGTGTGGCCCAGGAAGTTCGAATTGAATACAAGAACAAGTTCAGAGGAGCATGTATAGTTGGTTATATATATATATTTTTTTATATTCTATTATATATATTTTTTTTCTCTCTCATTTATGTTCTTTGTAAATTTTTTTATGATATATATATTATTACTGCATACCTTGTTATATGGATTTATTACTCTAAAGTGGGAAGGAATATAGGGCTCACCCATTGTGTAATCTTTTAGATATTGTTTTTTTTCTTTTATATATCTTGGGGTCATATGTATATGCATCGGTGGAGGGTAAATATAATTTAAGTATTTTTTTATATATATATTGGACTTATATGTATGCATTAGTGGAGGATAAATATAATAATCTGGGGATAATAAATATTCACTTTTGTAATTAAAATCGTTTATAGTTTTTTTTTTTATCAAAATGCAAATCCACATAGTTAACCTGAGATTTATATAATATAAAGTGAGCTAGATAGGGATAACTTACCGGGGAGTTGGATTGTTTCTTTTATTTTAGTCCGAACGTCTCGAAATATTCATATTCGTTAATGACTAGTCACATTTTACACACTCTTTCGGGAAAGAAAAGGAATAAGTATAATCTTGAATGGGAATGGCACTAGAGACTGAAGGAAATATTCAGTACTCTTAAAGATGTGTAAGGACACTTTAATTAGTCAACGTATAATTAATCGGCTAATGAAACAATTTAACAAGGAAGGTCTGGATGGGCCTAATTTTAGGTTCAATCTACTTCCTCTAATAATTTCTTTGAGGTATTTACTCATATTTAATCAAAAATATTTTAGAGAATTATTATCGATGTCCCAGTCTGTAGCATACGTCACTTCATGCTCGGTGCGTATGAGAGTCCAACCATGCAAGACCACTACAGGGGCGTTGAACCGGTACAATATATTGGAATATCTATGATCTCACAAATGAAATAAATAACATTAATGATGTACCACCAATGTTAGGGATAAACAACAAAATATTACTAAAAGAATATAAAAAATGGGCCTTGGAACCAAAATTTTTCAACTTTATATTAAAATTAAATACTTTTGCCATGCCCACAACCTTTTTTCTATATCACAAGAGAATATACTTCACAATAGACCCTTGTGCCATCGAGCAGAAGAAGCCCTATAATACTTGCTATACCAATGTACAGCACTCAAACACATAAGAAAAATAATTTTTGACACATATAGGAAACCTAACACATCAATTCAAAATATAATTGCTGCACACAAAACAAAATCAATATTAAACATTAGAGTGGCCACTTTTATACTATATGCATTTTGGTAAACAAAGTGCACTTTTATAATAGGAAATAACACTAGGTGGCATCCAGTCACCTTTCACAACAAATTAATGCAAATAAAAAACCAAGATAAAATCACAACAAACCCCCACTTATATGCTGCAACATGGTCACTACTAAAAGAACAAGCAATGCTATGAAAACAACATTAAGGATCAGACAAAAAAAAACTAACAAAAACTACTGGAGAAAAACTTTTTCAATAGCTTCTCAGACTTTTAATTATATACATACAAACTATTAACTACAAAGAGATCATCAAAAAAGAAACTTGGAAATCAATTATTATCAGCAATTTTTTTAAGTACTCATTCAAGTCACAAAATTCAAACAACTCAACAAGACGTAAATTGAATTATAGCACTCAGATATTCTTATGTAACAGAATAAATCAATCTATGTATCAAAATTATGTAAAAACACTTTAATGTAGAGGTCGTCCTCTAGTGGCAGCTTTTAGGCAAGTTCACCCTTGCATGGTAGCTACTTTGACAGTGACTTAGATGCTTCTATACCACTTATTGAGGAGAAATAACCACACAGGAAATATTGTAAGTATCTTCTTTTTATTATTAAAAAAAAAAAAAAAATTTAAATCCATATACAATTGTTAATCATTACTAAGAAACAATCACTATTAAAGCAAACATGGCTCCCAAAAAAAAACTGCCACCTCTGCAAATTCAGTCATAGCCTCTAAAAGGGAAGAGGGACTACCTTTAAAAAGTGAAAACAACTCTAAAATCCCTAAATTCATATGTCAGGACAAACCAAAAGAAATAACTCTTCCTTTGACGGAAAAAAGGAAAAATCCTTCAAGGGAAAAATCTACTGAGAAAAGAAATAGAAAATGTGAACTAGAAACAGATCTTGAGGGGTCTGAAAATAATCTTTTAGATCAATCCCAAACTTCCGACGACAATGATTTTATAGAGAATTTTTCTACCTTTAATCCAAAAAAAAAATTAGATCTCCAGAGTCAAAAACAAAAAAGTTATGCCTCAAAAACTGAACAGGAATCTCGAAAATATAATACTTATAACGTAAATATCGACCGCAATCTTGCCGTTGGCGATGAACTCACATATCCAAATTTTGATGAAGCATTGTGTTATGATCCCACACAGTTGAAAGAAAAAAGTTATATAAATACCATAGAGAATTTCAACAGCTATAATCTTGTCCCAAAACTAGACTTCCAACTTGAAAAACAAAAAAGTTATAGTCAAAAAACCAAACCGGAAGCTACACACATTCACACTCATAACACGGAAAAAGACGTAAATCCTATCGCTAGAGACAAATCCACATACTCTAAGTTCACAGAGACACAGTTGAGTGATTACGCAGAGTCGGAGACAGATGGTTATACTGCTTTGACAGAGAATTCCACCTGCTATAATACCCGACAAAAATCATACTCCCAGCACGAAAAACAAAAAAGTTACAAATCCAAAACTAAACTGGAAGCCACACTAGATCACCCTCATAACACAAAAATGACTTAAATTGTAACTCTAGCGATCTATTTACGTATTCCAACATAGGGGGGACACAATTAAATCATCCAGCACAGTCGAAAACACCACTTTATTCCAATTCTCCAGTTAATTTAACTGCACATAAAGCCAGCTTGAACTCACCTTTCCAACCTCAAAAACAAACAAGTAAAGATTCAAAAACAAAGCTGAAAACTGCACTAACACTAAATAAAGATAAGAAAAAAGACCTAACCAATACTAATAGCAATGGGAAAACAAACTTAAACTTCAATCAAATAAAAACAAATGCCCCAATCCAAAAGACAACACCAAGTAACACCGACTTCCCAAGAAAATCAACAAGCAACAACACCACAAATAAACCAAACTCCCAGAAACCAAAACAAACAACACAAAATGAAAATTCCAAACAGCAAAGAATATCAGTTTTTAGTTTTAACAGTGAAGAAAATGACACAACATTGGAAAACAACAATGATTCTTTTCTAAAACTTCAATGCAGTTCCAGATTTACAACCCAAGACACCAACAGCCCCCCAGAACCAGCATAGCAAAACAATGCTAACAACTCAGAACATTACTATGCAATATCCTCACAACTCCAACCCCAATTCTCATATGCTAATAGCCTTAGGATAACCACTAGGCAATCAACTCAAGCCAAAACTCAAGTAAACAACACACAAACTACAGAAGACCCATACAATAAATTCATCCAATTAAGAGATGGGGAACAAGAACAAAATGAACATGCTGACTTGCAACAACCAGTTAACATAGACTACCATTCTTCAGTAACAGAATGCTTTAATAGAACCATACCAAATCTTCTCTTTTGCTCCTTCACAGAGTATACCAATGAATGTACAAGTATCCTAACAACAACAGATATCAACTGCTCCTTATACAAATTCCCAATACTCTCACTCTATGATCTACTCACTGACCACAAGTTCTGGTCACCAGTTTATAAAATACTGTTCACACAAATAAAAGGTATATTGCAATTCAATTCAAAGACCTAGCAGGAAAGCAACTCTTTGAAACTAAATTCAAACAGTTAGACAACAAATACCTGGTCCACATTAACATGAACAAACCACAGATTCTTCAGGGCAGAGTGAGTAACTGTACTGTCAACTTTGAAGAGTCCCACTTACAACAGGCCCTTGCCAATTATGGTACAGTTGAAGGCTTTAAATACATCCAAGAATCAAGAGCAGAAACAATGGTATTTACCAACACTGCAGTCTTCCGTCTAGTCCTCAAGACAGGAATCCAGCCACTTACACTACCAGCAACAGTCAGCAACAACAAGGCTACAATCCTTATCAGCTTCCGGGATATACCCCCATTGTGCTTCAACTGTCGGAACAGAGGACACATAATGAAGGTGTGTCCCCTCAATACAAGCGATGTAAGCAGTCAGGCATATCCAAAAAATCACAACAGCACCATCGAAGACCCCACTGATTCTACACACCTAATTAAAACCTACCCAAAACCACAAACAGAAACCGAAAACACACATCAGTCCATACCCACTCCAATGGGAACAAACCATAGCCACACAAGCATCCCAGATACTGGCAAATCCCTAATCCACCACAGTCTGGCAGAGGACTCAAAGCTCACTAGATCGCGGTCATCATCAGAAACCATGATTGAATCAGATGAGGGAACCACCAAAACATCTACTAAACCCTCCAAACCATGCAACCGTAAAAGATCAAGACATAATAATTCTAGCACACAAGAAAAATTAACTGATGACTCCAGTACCTCAGACCCAGCCCAACCGGCCCTCAGAACAAAAACTACCAGATCACAGGAATCATGTAAACCATCAGACAAAAAACGACGAGAAATACAATCAAGGGAAGATGAGACTCTACCAAAATTTAGACAATCTGGAAATCCTATGCTGACAACCACCAAAGATGAGACTCTACCAAAAGTCAGACCACCTGAAGACCCTATGTTGACAACCACAGAAGAAGAGACTCTACCAATTTTCAGACCAACTGAAGACCCCATGCCGACAACCACAGAAAATAAAATACTCCTTATCTCATTTTCTGAGTCTGAGAACAGCCCCTCAGAAAAACCCCTACCAGAAGACACCATCCCAGAAGATAACTTCACCTAAAACACTCACCACACCATGACTATTACAATCACAGCAGTAAATATCAGAGGCTTAAACTCCAAAGAAAGAGTTGAAGCACTTCACAGATGGTTTATTAAACATCAACCAGATATCCTCTGTCTCTCTGAAACAAAACTACACGTACAGTCTGGCCCACATATCATGAAACTAAACTCACTGGGCTACTTTCACTACTCCATAGCCCAAACACCAGGATCCGGAGTGGCCATACTAATTAACAAATTATCTCCCATAACCTTCTTCAAAATACTATACATAGACAACCACTGTCTCATAGCCATCCTTCAGTACAACAATTGTACCATCAACTTAGGCAACATATACATGACAAAGGCTCCTGACAACATCCGCAGAATCATTCACACAATAAATGCGACACTTCGAACCAACCCATTTCCTTCCATCCTGATAGGAGATTTCAACCACTCCTATGAAACCTTCCAGTCTGTTTACCTCCCATTGATCAGTCTAAAGCTAATGAGTGCACGAAACCTGCTCCCTGAGACAGCATTTTCATTCTACACAACTAAATATAAGTCCCTCATCGAGTTAACCTTTTTTTCACCAAAATTACTGCCTACCACTCAAGCCCGACTCTGGCCAGTGGTTTTTTCAGACCACCTGTTACAAGAAATAAAACTCCAGTTTTCCTCCAGCTCCCCAAAACCAAAACAACTGCCAAAGAACAATAAGACTCATAACCAGGGAAACTACACCAGCCTGCCTGTTCTCAGAAGCCTACATACAATTCCATTGAACAAACATACTCTCCAGGCCAATCACAGAGGCATGGCCTCTATTCACAAAAACACTACAGAAACTAATAACCACCTACTCCTTCCGAAGACCTGGACCCTTGAAATTTTTAAACAGCTTAGACAACAATGCAGATACTCTCAAGCACCTAACACTGGAAGGACAAAACATAGAAACAATCTTACAACTAAAGACTAAATATAGGACCACCCAAAAGATTCTAGCAGAACATATAGCAACAAAAAGGGTCCGGAGCTACCTGGTACATCAACACTGCTGGACCAGAGGATACATCAGATGGACCTTGGGATCAGGAAAGAATAGAAAAGGCCCAAGTGACATCACCATTGATGGTAAACAATACATTGGCCCTG
The DNA here is from genome assembly GCA_028023455.1 of Epiperipatus broadwayi. Taxonomy (NCBI): domain Eukaryota; kingdom Metazoa; phylum Onychophora; class Udeonychophora; order Euonychophora; family Peripatidae; genus Epiperipatus; species Epiperipatus broadwayi. Next base: position 1,062,180 of record JAQFVV010000143.1, on the reverse strand, counting down.
CAATGCTAGGTAAACTCCAAGAACATTTCAAAAAAAGTTTCAAAACCACATCACACCTAGTGACAGAAGAACTTTCAAAATAAATCCAGACAACTCTCATGACATTACCCATGCTACAATCCAAAAAAAATTAAATGCGATGCCAGACAAAATACATCCTGGCCTACATGGCATCCCAAAGTTTATTCTACTCCACCTGAGCAAATACACCTTCCCAATCATCAAGGAAATGATTGATTTACTCAGCAGTGGGACTTGCCATCTTGATTTTCTATATCCCATTGCAAGGGTGCCACTACTTAAAAAGAGTGATGCCACAACTGAACTACAAAACCTAAGGCCTATCTCAATGATCCCACTCATGATCAAGATAATTGAGTCTATAATCAAAGACAAAATGCAAGGCAATGTCCTCAAACACATCTCAAAATACCAGTTTGCCAAGAAAGGTGCAGCCACATCAGATGCAATAAGCCGCTTCCATCTAGTAATAGACCAAGTGTGCACAAAAAGAAGGTCCAAGCCAGTTGCCATTCAACTTGACATCGCAGGGGCATTCGACTCTGTATGCATTGATGTGCTAATTAAAACACTTGAACAATACCAAGTGCCTCAACCTCTTCTACAAATCATAGAGAACCTTTTAAACAACCGGGAAATTTTCCTCACGCTAGATGGATGCATAGCCCTGGGATTCAAACCAAGTTTATCCATCCCACAGGGATCCCCACTAAGCATGATGTTATTCACAGCTTACATAAACCCTCTCCTACTCCAAATAGAAAACACACTTCCAGGCATCCAAGTAGATTACATCAATGAAAACATAAAACACATTTCCTACATGGACGATGTTGTCGTCTTTCTTCCCTCCATCGATCACCTTAACAATCTAGTAAACATACTTGACAGTTACACAACAACGCATGGCCTCACCTTCAACAGTGAGAAGTCAGCAATATGGTCATTACTCACAGGAAAACAAATTCCAGCCATGTTCAATGCCCAACCACAGAAGTTCTTGGGATTCCCTGTAGCAAAGTCCTACTCACTCATGAGACAGGAAATCCAAAACTCACTGCTGAAAAAAACACAAACCACAATAGCATCAATATCAAAACTTTATTTGTCCCTCTTTGGAAAGGTCACATTACTAAATGCCATCGTGCTTCCCAAAATAACATGCTACCTTTCTGGATTCAACCCCACCAAAGAATTCATAAATAAAATAAACTCTGCATGTACCAAACTTTGCTGGGGAAGAAAAGTTGTAGCCATCAGTATCAAGACAATGCATCACCCCAGGAGAGAGAATGGTCTCTCACTCCACTCCATTAAAATAATCAACCTACAAAGAACCCACAATGTGCTTCACAGACTTTTTAAGGACAATGATACCATTGAATGTCCAATACCTGTCGAGCCCACAGATAGTCCACCACCCTCTAAACAAAACAACTGGCTTCGACAATCAGTGACTCTAATCCTGAACCAACTTTCAGCCAAGGCAAGCCTATTCACATGCAAACTCACATATTGGGAGATCTTCAATATTACACACCACAAGAGTTCCACTATCTCTGCCTACCTCCATATTTCCAACCAAAGACTCATCAAACTAACAAAACACTGGCACCTTCCCCCAAGGTAGGTTGACTTCCTCATTAAAGTAAATCTGGAAGACCTTCCCACAAATGCCTTTCTCTACTATAAGAGAGGCTTCAAAAATCTAGCAAGCACATGCGCACTCTGCCAGAGAGAAGATGAAACCACCAACCACATGCTAACAAACTGCCCAAGTCTACAAAAGCTCCAATCAGCAGCACAGAACCGATTCAAGAACCAAACCCACAACTCTTTGTCTCTAACCAATGTGATAGATCAAGGAACTTATGCACAGCTTAGACTGGCAACATTTGTGAACTTTACAATCTGGTCTCTTTGATGTAAGCTGGTCATAAGCAAGTCTGAATACCCGAACATTGAGACAGCCTTATATCAAATGCTGAATAAAATTCACAAAACAGACTTTTCCACAGCCTACCTTAGCATTGCAGAAAACACATAGGCCCTAGTTGATCTACCCAGTGAAGAAGTGCTCTAAGATTACTACTGAACACAACACCACAGAACTTTGTAACACATGTATACAAAGCATTGTAATAACCTGTATAATCCATAGTAACAATATGTAAAACCAATGTAACCATTGTATATTTCCTCAATAAAGTTGAAAGAACACTTTAATGTAATACTTTTACAGAATCAATAAAATGTCTTTTTGAAAGCTGCTAATAATAATAACAATAAGAATAATAACAATAACAACAACAATTATAATAATAAGAAGACAAAGAAGAAGACATTTATTTTATATAGTGCTATGTTTTTATAAACTATAATATTAATAAGCTAATGCACATGCACTTTGTAGATTTAACTATAAATGAATTTACGATACATCATTTTTATTCAGGCATAGTAAAAAGTAATTTAAAGTGGTCGATTAACATCTTCACACTCTCATTTCCAAATAATTAAGATTTGCCCATACACAAATGTTTGGATTGAAAAGATAGATTGATTCATTCTATCTTTTCACAATGACTTTAACTTGTGCTTGGAAAGTGAGAGTATTCATTTATAGTTAAATCTACAAAGTGCATATGTATTAGTTTATTGGCTTATTAATATTATAGTTTATAAAAACATAGCACTATATAAAATAAATGTCTTATTTACATATGTTTAATTTAATAAGAATGATGTATTGTAAATTTTAGAAATTTCATAAGCATCAGTCATTCAGGCACAGTAAAAAGTAATTTAAGGTGATCGATTAACATCTTCATGCTCTCATTTCTAAATACTTAAAATTTGCCCATACATAAATGTTTGGGTTGAAAGGATAGACTGATTCATTCTATCTTTTCACAAAGAATTTATTTTGTGTTTGGAAAGTGAGAGTATTCATTTTTAGTTAAATCTACAAAGTGCATTCGCTTATTGGCTTAATAATAATAATAATAATAATAATAATAATAATAATAACAACAATAATAATAACAACAACAACAATAATAATAACAGTAATAATAATAGTAATAATAATAATAAGACATTTATTTTATATAGTACTATGTTTTTATAAACTGTAATATTAATAAGCCAATAAGCTAATGCACATGTGCTTTGTAGATTTAACTATAAATGAATACTCTCATTTTCCAAACACAAGATAAAGTCTTTGTGAAAAGATAAAATGAATCAGTCTATCTTTTTGACCCAAATGTTTATGTATGGGCAAATCTTAAGTATTTGGAAATGAGAGTGTGAAGATGTTAATCGATCACTTTAAATTACTTTTTACTATGCCTGAATGAATGATGCTTGTGAAATTTTTAGAATTTACAATATGTCATTCTTATTCAGGCTTAGTAAAAAGTAATTTAAAGCAATCGATTAACATCTTCATGCTATCATTTTCAAATACAAGATTTGCCCATACATAGATGTTTGGGTTGAAAAGATAGATTGATTCATTTTATCTTTTCACAAAGACTTTATCTTGTGTTTGGAAAGTGAGAGTATTCATTTATAGATAAATCTACAAAGTGCATGTGCATTAGCTTGTAGGCTTATTATTATTACAGTTTATAAAAACAACGAATGTCTTATTTACATATGTTTAATTTAATAAGAATGACATATCATACATTCTAGAAATTTTGCAAGCATCATTCATTCAGGCATAGTAAAATGTAATTTAAAGTGATCGATTAACATCTTCATGCTCTCATTTCCAAATACTTAAGATTTTCCCATACATAAATGTTTGGGTCGAAAAGATAGGTTGGTTCATTTTATCTTTTCACAAAGATTTTATCTTGCATTTGGAAAGTGTGAGTATTCATTTATAGTTAAATCTACAAAGTGCATGCACATTAGCTTACTGGCTTATTAATATCACAGTTTATAAAAACATAGCACTATATAAAATAAATGTCTTATTTACATATGTTTAATTTAATAAGAATGACATATCGTAAATTCTAGAAATTTCGCAAATGTCATTCATTCAGGCATAATAAAAAGCAATTTAAAGTGATCAATTAACATCTTCATGTTCTCATTTCCAAATACTTAAGATTTGCCCATACATAAATGTTTGGGTTGAAAAGATAGATTTATTCATTCTATCTTTTCATAAAGACTTTATCTTATGTTTGGAAAGTGAGAGTATTCATTTATAGTTAAATCTACAAAGTGCATGAGCATTCACTTATTGGCTTAATAATAATAATAATAATAATAATAATAATAATAATAATAAAGTCTCGCAGCAAATGATAATAATAATAATAATAATAATAATAATAATAATAATAATAATAATAATAATAATAATAATAATAATAATAATAATAATAATAATAATAATAATAATAATAATAATAATAATAATAATAATAATAATAATAATAATAATAATAATAATAATAATAATAATAATAATAATAATAATTTATTATTATTATTATTATTATTTTGGTAATGTATGAAGACAAAGTATGCTGCATATTATAGTATGTTTAATATATTCGGTGTTGTGTTAGTTATATTTATTTCTATTAGTTAAAAGGACTTTAATAGATTAATTAAAGATAATGAGTGCCACTTTACTAAATGTTGCCAATATCTTTTTCAAGTAAAGAATTTCTCATGGAATATTTGTCATAATATATTAATATTTTATCTCTATTACTGTATAGTTGAGTACATGAAATGCTCTCTCTTAAACTTGCTGCTAAATAGAGGATCAATAAAATTGATATATAGATAACAAGGAAAAAAATTATAAATTATATATAAATAATTTTATTTTGAAAGAGCTAGCCATATAATGTGTGGAAAAATATCAATATTTTTATATCATTATAGTTACAAAAATATAGTAAGACTTAATAACTAGCACATCTATCTACTCAGTGTCATATTTCTGTCATTATAATACTTAGTATTAGCTGTTAATGTCTGTAAATAAAACTTGTAGTTTACATATAAATCTACCTTTTTTATAGTACTATACTTAAAATATTTTTTATTAAAATTTTTGAATTAGATAAATTATTATCTATATTATTTAATTTTTATGATAATTTGAAATAGGACATTTCATGTAGTTATGAAAATTATAGTGTTATAAGCATTTTTATCTTTAAAATATAAAATCCTGTAATTTTTATATTTATATGCTGCTATATAACAGCTTAATATTAATGTTATTCAATAACAATTATTTATTGGCAAAAATTTTATGATTTAGTAAAGAGATAAATTATATTAAAAGAATGTGCTTATGTTTCTCCCTGAATCAGGCATATATATATATATATATACAGTAAAATATATCATATAGACTTATATGGATTTACATAAAATTATTAAATGCACAATTTATAATGTGGTAAGCCAAGATATTTTTAATATTAGTTTGTTAATTATTTCACTTATATATTTTATTATTGTATAATATTTGATTTCTTATTATAGTATATTATTAATTATAAATGATAGTTAATATTTCTTGATATCTTTGTTATTACAATATATTATATATAAAAAGGAAAAAGTTAGAAATAATAAAAATAGATATCATTATAATCTATACATTTGAATAGGTTAATCAATAATACAAAAGATGAAGTAGATAAAATTGACCAATCTAATGTTCTACATATGTAGTCAACTGGATCATCCATATGTATTCTATAGAAAACTAAGGAGAATTAAGGACAAGAATGATGCAGTATTTTCTTACATATAAAAAGTTAAAACTTATTTTATAAATGCATCTGAATTTTATAATCATGAAAAGGAATATAAACATGGATTTGATTCAGATACTGTTGAGGTGTTTTGTAAAGAAAGAACAGAAAGAGCAAAATTAAAGAACCTTGATTATTGCAGAATATGCATATGATGAACCAAAGGTCAATAGCATTCAAAAAGCTGGAAAAGGTGTTTTTCAAATTTTGAAATATTTTTATTTTAGTTAACCATAATATTGATGCTAGTGTGTTGTAAGTATACTCATTTCTTAAATTAGTTTTATACTTTATTCTCTGTTCTAGTGTCTTTACATTAGTTACACTAATAAAAAAGATATCTATTGTAATATATGATAATCATTCTAAAATATAATAATAAGTATAATTAAAAAAAATTTACTGACTCATTATCAAGATAATTTAATTTTATACCTTAAGAGAATGATCTTCACAATTCTAATATGTCATTCTGCATATTATAAATTTTTGAAATTTTGTATTATAGTGGTTTACATTGATTTTAATGTAAACACACATGCTAATTTAAGATTAGTAAATGAACAATATGCTATAAAAACACATATTTTAAATATGTGAATGAATGATTTAGAATAAGATTAATAAACAATAATTAGATTAGTTTATGTGCAATATTAAAGTGATCTATAATTAACAATTTTAGTATTTAATGCTTGGATAAGTATATATATACAAATTCAATTATTTTATGTTTATTTTATCTGTTTAAAATTTAAAGGGGTATTATTTTAGAAGGTTTAATTTAAAGTTATTATTTTAATTTTAAAATAAAAAGCTTATTTATTATGAGGATAAATAAATAAATGAACAAAATAAAAATGATTTGTTACAATGTTCGAATTCAAATATTTATTGAAATGTAATATTTCTTTTTTATTTTAAATATTTGTTAAAATATTATCTACAGTTTAAATAATTTTATTGTAAGGAACTCTGCAATTTCTTCACATGGATGTTAGTCTTGCATGAGAATCTATGTGTATGCCTATCGAAACCATGGAAATCTTGACATCAAGGCTAAAATAGTTTAATAAAGTTGAGTAAAATAAGAGTTTTTGTTTACATTGTCAAAGAAATGATGATTTAATTTATGTTAATAAAAACATATAAATCAGATGACATTAGCTAAATCACTTTGCTTGTTTAACCTTAACTCTGAATATATGTAAAACAGCCCAATTGGATCGTAGTCATTTCAGCATGCAAGGCTAGAGAGAATTTCATGGAGCATTTACTTTGATCAAATAACTCTTCCAGGATTGTCAGAATAAATAAACAACATCTGTACAGCTTAATAGTAAATAAGAATGCACAAATTAATGGAATTAAAATGATTTCTTTTAAAACAAATTACCTAATGAAACACTTTCAATCTTATTGCATAACTTATTTACTAAAAGAATAAAAACAACTAATCTGAATATAGTCTGTTGTATAAACACCTGCCAAATAATTTATTTTAAACCCCAAAGTTATTGCATCATCCTTTGAAATTCCATGAATTAGAAGTTTTGAAGGTTTAGGATAATATATTTGCATCAACAGAAAATCTTAAATAGCAAAGCATCCAATGTTTATTTTTGAGGAAAGTCAAGAGTTTTTAAAAAATTTTAATTAAAAGATATATATATATTATTATTTATCTTGTCATTATTAATAAAATAAAATCTTCATAATAACAGCTAATAGAAGGATGGGATCAAAACTTGGACATGAATGTACTTTGATGTTGAAATTTTGATTATATTTATTATTATTATATTATTTATATGTGTGCATGTTTGTTGTTAGAGCAATGTTGTTTTGCAAAAAATTTATACTTAAAATTGACACATATTTTATACATAGTGTCATATTTATTGCTTTTATATGATAATAATTTCAGTCTATATTGCATTGAGATATAACTAAATATTTTAATGGTATAATTTTAAAGAGTAGAGTAGTTGCTTCTCATTATCCTCTATTACTTTGAAAGCACAGATGTAATGCTATGCATGTACATGCTTTATAATTATATATATATAAAAATTATTAATCAATGTCTGTATTCCAATTATAATAAAATATATATAATTATTCAAAACAATACAATAACTAATACAGTAAAACAATATTTTAAAAACAAAAACAAATATATACCACAATTTATTAGAAGTACTTTCAACTATCTATGTAGTCGTTATCAACTAGATTCAAATTGTATTAGAAAAAACCGCTACAAATGTAAACAAAAAGTAATACGTCATACATCAATTTTCCCACAATTCATTAATTTTTATATTGGCGGCCTGTCTGTTTATCAAATGTTGCTTTCATTTTTTATTAATATAGCTTCTTTAATTTTAATGTATTACTTTTTGTTTACATTTGTAACGGTTTTTTCTAATACAATTTGAATCTAGTTGATAACGACTACATAAATAGTTGAAAGTACTTCTATTAAATTGTGGTATATATTTGTTTTTTTTTAAATATTGTTTTACTGTATTAATTATTGTATTATTTTGAATAATTATATATATATATGTATTTGAGTGTTTAAAATTTTAAAGAGAATTATTTTAGTCACTATAGCAATGAACTTTTGATGTAGTAGTGTACAATCACTCAGTAGAAAAACCTCCTAGTGATTTATATTTTAACCTGTATTAGGGCATATTTTGTAATTCCACATATATATGTAGATTTTATATATATATTGTAAATGTATTTATTAGGTTACAATAAAATACTATGCTGTTTTTATGTGAGAGAAATAAACATAGTCTAAAGACTGATGATATAATAGTGAATAAGAATAAAAGAAAACAATTTATTAGATATTTAAAAATTATTGTTTAAAACTTATTTTGATACTATTTTGGATTAAATATTAAAGTTTTTGTGTTCCAAGTCGGAGAAAATATCTGATTATAGTTTTCATTGATAACCATGAATTTTTATTATTATTGTCCTTTTGTAAATAAAGCTTATTATATATATTAAATTACTTTGACTTTCTTGTTTTTGCATTTCACAACATCATATAATTGATAATCTATGGTTACATGATATTTATTTAGTAATATGCTATTTTAAATTATTTTACAATATAATTTTATTTGATTATAGTTGATACAATTTATGATAAGAAATATATAATTATAACAGAAAGTAATGAAAGAAAGCATAATTAAATAATTATTTATTATATATGGACTAGTTATTTCTGAATACACATATTTATTATAAGATAACATTATTAATATTAGTATTATTAGTTTCATTTACATTAATAATTTTTATTAGTTATTCATTAGATTAGAGATTATCCATTTAATAAATAATGTTTCTGTAGTGTAATTTTCACTATCTTGCATAAGAGTGGTGTAATTATAATTACATTATATAAACATTATTCATTAAATGGATGATCTTTAGTCTAATGAATGTCTAATAAAAGTTATTAATATACTTCCATCAAGTTGCTTGTGTCAAAGTTGTGAGGGCAGAATGTTTGACACATCAATTAAACTGTAATAATTGACTATCCTATATATACTGGAAATGATTAAGATGTGTATAATAGAGATCTTGACCAACTGATGAGTGCTAGTTCAGCATGAAATGTGCTTCTTGGGCATCATAGATCTTTTCCATGGGTCTTGGGTCATATGTTTATGATTACATCTCTCCACAAATTGTTTAATGTGAATAAAAATCAATCCTTACCATTTGTGAGAGTGTTGTAATGAAAATTACATTACAGAAACATTATTCATTAAGTAGATAATCTTTAGTCCAATGAATGACTGATAAAAATTATTATATTCTTCCATCAAATGGTTGTGTCAAAGTTGTATGGACAGTAAGTTTGACACTTATCAATTAAACTGTATGTATATTGAACAATAATAAAGATATATTAAGATATTATGGTTTAGACCAACTTATGAGTGCTGGTTCAGCATGAAATGTGCAGTTTAGTGATCATTCATCTTTTTCACATTTTTTAACCATGTTTATGATTACATTCCTCCATAAGGTGTTAAAAGTGGACAGAAACCAATCTCTGCCTTATATGAAAGTGATATAGTGAAAATTACACTACAGAAACATTATTTATTAAATTACATTTACATCTTTGCTTATAATTTAAAATAAAAAACTTGGTTAATGTAGAATATAGCTGGATATAAAATATACTTTATTATCCAACCACATTAACTAAAACATTATTTATAAATATTAATTATGTATTAAAATCTTGAGATATTATTAAGTCTTAAGTAATTACTTATTTATTTAAAACCCTGAGAGAGTCTGTTATCTGTGTAGTTAGTTATTCTCTAAGGTGAGGAGTATTTAGTCTGATCTCATTTTTATTTACTAGTCAGTTTCTAGTTGCACTGTTTTTGATAATTACAATATATACATATGTATGGTGTACTGATTTGTGGAGTCTTGATGAGGAATACATGGAAAAGAATAAAAGCAGTATGAGATTTTAAAAGATTTTAATTAGTGACTCAAGTTTCATTATCTTAGGTAAACTTCTTGACTTTTTATTCCAGATTCAAAGATCAAAATATAAATATAGATATTTAAATCTTATAAAATTAATCAGTTATTGTTAAATTTACATTTCATTACAAACCATCAGATTCAAAATGAAATTGGGATAGAGTAGGTCATCACTTCCTAATTCATAATATATATATATATATCCTATTTAACTACTTCTCTATATTAAGCATTTAATTAAATATACGATAAATAAAATTGAAATTTTACATATCTATGTTTGATAAGTTAATATTCCCATGTGCAACCATTTTCATAATGCAAATTCCATTGATCATTGTGGAATTTCACAGTATAAAGATAGATAGGATTCTATATCAATTGGATTTAACTGCTCAAACTTTTATTATTTATTTATGTAAATAATACTAAAGGAATTTTAACAATCAGAAACGCATAGTTTTATTTATTACATAAAATTAATAAACAAATAATAAGAGCATTTTTAACTAGAACATATTAAATCAAAATAATCTTTTGACTTCAAGAATTTAATTTTTTTTTTTTTTTTAAACAAAATATTTTATAAGTTCTGAATTTTTAATATTACTTAAAAATTCTGATTGTTAATTTACAGTGTATATAATTTAAATTATGTTTAGACATATCATGTGCATGAGAGTTAATGGTCTAGTTTGTTGTTGATGTTTTATTATTATTCAGATATGTAGAAAATGGTGGAAACAGTAAAAAGAAAATGGAATTGCATATGTAAATTAAATACTTAATATAATTTTTAATTATTACATTCATAGAAAATACACATTTTCAGCTGGCAAATAATTTTTTTATATTATTTAAGAAAACAAACAACATTCTTTAACTGTATCTTAATCCTTCTTCTTGTAGAAGTATTATTTAAAATACATTTATTGGCTTTCATATTTAACCATCATAATTTAAGTTACAGTCATTTTAAAATCTAATAATGAGCTTATTGTTTAATATTTAACAGAAGAAAGAAAGGTTCATATTTTCTACCACACTGCATGTATTTATAATACTATAAAATATTAAAAAATAAGTCACCTAATGCATCAGTTTCATTTTTTTTAATCATTACTTCATGATAAATTTTCTTCTTCAAAATAGCATATACTTCTATCAATGAGACCATTCTCTATAAACTGAATTATGTACTGTCAACATAATAAAATACTTATGTTATATATAGAGTTCACAAAATAAGTTCTTAACAAGCTTTGACAATATCCCCAATCCCAGACCGGTTTCTGCTACTGGCATCATCAGTGAGGTGATAGGATATTCAAGCATTAGATTAAAAATACCAGGACAAGCCCAGCACTTTATCGAATGTATAACTATTAAGTAGAAAATCTAAAAATTTCAGACATCAATATGTCTTCTAATCCAGCTATCTAACTTAAATAGCCATATGGGACTGAACTAAGTTCAGATACATTATATATTAATAGCTTTAGCAATATAAAATCACCAAAGCCTTAATAGCAAAAATAAAATTACAAAAAAATCAAGTCAGATGTCACATGATCTAATTTAATAGTCATACATTAGATAAAATGCTGGACTTGTCTATTTTTAATCTAATGCTTGAATATCCTAGCACCTCACTGTTGATGCCAGTAGTAGAAATCGGTCTGGGGTTGGGATATTCTCAAAGCTTGTTAAGAGCTTATTTTGTGAGCTCTATATATAACATTTGTAAATACAAGCTTATTAAAGTAAGTCAAGTGACATTTGACTTGATTTTTTTTGTAATAAAATACTTAACAATATCATTCATTTAAAATTTGTTAGTCTTTCACCACATGTCTAAACAAATCCACATTATACAAATGTTTCTCTTTAAATGAGAATCCAAATTATTTTGAAAATTTTCAAAATAATTGCAATGCACATCTTGAATAATTATATAAAAAAAGAACAACAGTATTGTTTCAATCATATCAGTAAGTATGTTTACTCTTTATTTTCTAGCTTTATTACTAATGATAATGAAAATAAACTAATGATATTACTACTTTGTATTGAAACAGTAAGATTTGCTTTGCAGATCTTTGTTTCACCTTTTCTCACCTCTTTCTTACCCTCATACCTTAGTTTAAACCCCAGTGTATCATAGTGTGTCTGCATTGTGCTTATATGCCAAAAATCCCACCCAATTTTAAACCATGAGTACAATGCTCATGTTATATATATATGTTTCTAATTCCCAGTATAAATAACTAGTATAAATTGTGTATGTACATGTAAAAAATATTTGTTTAAAAAGTAGGTTATGTGGGTCTTAATTGTGCACACACTGTGATATATTTATTTTAAGAAAATTTAAGTTGAGATGATATGTTGATATGTAAAATTATTTCTGTTTAAATCTCTTTTAGTTTCAATTATATTGATCTCATAAATAAATTTAAACATTAAAAATTAAAAGAAGTAAGTTATTATTTTAGATTTAAAATCACACCATCAATTGTATGCAAAAATAAATGAGGGTTGGTAAGAAAACAATAGTTTAATTAATATGTTCTAGTAAGCTTATCAAGAAATACAGCAGATGTCCACTTAAGAAAATTTTTTTAATTAGCAAAAGTTTTTTTTAATGAAATAAAAATTTTAATCCGAATGTCTACAGGGTAATTAACAATAGAAAATTAATTAAAATTTTGTAGAATTCCTTTGGATGTTCGGATGAGTTTGATTGCAGCTTTGATAAGATAGCAAATTTTTGGTATGTTTGTAATGCTCCAGGGCAGTTTTATTGTACAGCTCTGATATATATATAGAGGGTTTTTCTTTTTTTTTGGGAATTATTGTTCTGTCTTAGTCTTCTGACAGTTTTGCTTTTAAGAGAACAAGTAGAGCAGAGTGGAAAAGTAGCCTGCTAATATTTCTTATTGAAGTCGAGATTTCATCTTCCAGTAAACTTTAAAATATTCACGTAAGTGACTTCTGAAAAGTTTAAACTTGCTGAGAGTTTAAGAATCTCAGAGAACTGCACACCCCAGCCTTTAATGGAAATTTTAAAGTGACCGAGTAGAGCCGGCGAGAAGGCTATTCTTTTTCGGAAATGGCCGGCTGCTGCATATCATGCCATCTGATGCCTTCACTTAAGAAGCCCTGAAAACTGCCACCACTCCTAAAGATGCGAAATGTGAACCATAATTGTGGCCAAATTCTTATGAGTGCTACTACCATCAAACTGAAAAAGTCTCCACATGAAATTGCCTTCAAATGCCTACTTCTGACGAGGTAACCCAAATTAACCCAAGATCTCATGTGATATCATATTCCTTCTAAGCTATAGCTAATTCCATTTGTTTCTATTTGTTTTATCTTAAAATTCTGTTATTGTTTCTTTAAATTCTGTAACTTAATTAGTGTATTCTATTTCTATACTTAGGTTAATATTTTGTATTTATTAATCTGTTTTCTTTTTATTATATGATGGTGTGCCAGCATAGCCATTGGCTGAGTGAATTACTCCTTTTTATTTAAATCAAGACACTGCCATTAACGCGTTTTAAATTATAAATTTTGTCCTATTTTTTTATCTCGTTAAATCACTCGTTCGAGGGCTATCTTACTATTATTCAACTATTTAATAAATTTGCAGTTAAAATCCACATGTGTGCGAAGTCAATGAGTAAATATTTAACAAATGCATGATTGCATAATTAACTTATATTTTCTTTTAAAACCCTGCAATTATGCATTCTCCAATTTTAAATATGTTTTACTGTTTTGCTTAATTTCCAAAGCTTATAATTTTGAGGTCAAGAATGTGTGGACTTTCTTAAAGTAAATGTTTTGGGGAATTGATTAGGTGTTTTCTCAAACTAAATGAATCCTTTTAAAATATTTTACGTACTGTGTTCGAGTGCTGCTAGTAGATGTATTGGGTGTTTGAGACCGCTTTGTACTTCCAAAGGGCTTTAAATGGCCAAAACTGTTTTCCCCTTCATTTTCTGTGGTTTCCAGTTAGAGTGTGTACTCAAATTGTCACACCTGGGAATTCTATGCCATTGTCATGCAGTCACTAAGTGTTTGGATGAGTCCAGCCTTGGGCTGCCATGTGATACAACTTCCTACTGGTTTATGGCAATACACCTTCCTGGGTATCATTTTATTTATTTATTTTTGGTTTTTATTTTGCAAAGCTCCATGGTTTCAATGTACCACACCCTCCATCCTTTACAGAAATTCCTCACTAGTGCCACCGACCTCCCAATACAATTAAATTATTTCTATTCATTCACATGCCTTGATCACATCCCCACTGTATAGCTTAACGAGTATCAGTCCATTCTATTCTCGAGTTCAAGGAGTGTTGCATTGAAACTTTACTATTTCCAAACCCTTTTAATTTAATTATTTCTGATATTTACTCAAAGCACCTCACATATCTTCATAAACTCTCGTATGCACATTATCGTAATGCTATTGCATTAACCTGGGGTATAGAGAATTGATTAACAAATTCTTTACTCTCCATTATGTAAATTTTGATTGACATTTGTTTTCAAACACAATTTTAGTTATCCAATGTTGCTGTCCTATATAAGCAGCCAGTGCATGTATTTGATAGTTTAATAAATTATTTAAAATTTACTAAATTTTGATTTTTATTTACTTTCTTGATCTATATCACTGTCTCGGCCTATATCTTTTATAGATCTCTTTTGTGCTATCCATAGACGTTTAGTTAGCAAATCCCCTGCTTATATTGTAGTATAGAGTCTCTTTGTTTCTCCCTGACCACTGGCACTGGTAAAAAGGTTATATTATTATTAGCATCAATGCATTGTCACATAGGTGGCACTGTGGGGCATAGACTTTGGATTCGAACTTAGGATTTCCGGGAAGCAGCCCTTCCTAGTGTTGAGTTCGGTGTCTGGTTTTAAATTCTGCAGTGTGTTAGTGAGATAGATGAATCTGACTGTTACAGTATACACATATATAAACCCATATAAATGTCATATTGATTTAAGTTTAATTCTGTCTTAAGATATATTTATCTTTAATATTTAAATGTATCTATTTAAGGAATATTTTAATCAGCAAAGATTTCTTTACATTTTAAGCAATAAGCTTTACTTAACATCATTTAAGACAATAGACATAAAGAATGCTTATTGTCAAGCATTGGTGGCCGAGTAGTCAGCACAGCTGTCTTACAAGCAGTTATCCCGGGTTCGTGGGTTCGCTTCCCGGCAGATGCTTTGACACATAAAAAAAAAGATTGCTTATTAATATTTCATCACAGGTTTATATAAAATGTTTTTTAACTTTAAAAGATTTTAAGAGTGTAAACAGATTTCAAATAATCATAACCTCTAAAATTAAAAATTTAGCAATAATTTCTTTTGACAGGTAATTTTTATATTGTATGCAAAAGAAGTTTTGAAATTGAATTAAAATTAAAATACGTTTGAAAGTAAACTTTATACATAATTTAACATGCTAATTACACTACATAATCATATGCATGAAAAAACATATTAGTGAGCACCTAGTAACCTGAAAACTATTTTAATTTACATATAGTCATAAAGTAAGTAGATTATAGTAGTGATGATAGAATCCAAATAGGGTATATTTTCCAACCACCTCCTCAAGATCAACTCTTAGGATTCACAATGAGCTCCCTCATTCAAAAATAATTGATTTTTATTTAAAATAATAATAAAGACATGCATTCACAGTCTTTTCTCAGACACTATCTTTCCATCTGAAAATAATCCTTCTGAATGAAATAACCCTAGTATTATTTCGTTCCAATCTTTACAAACATTCAACATTTTCTTAGGTGTAAAGCAATCACTCCAGTTTTATGTTGCCGTTAAAATTATAAGTGCTATTATTAATATTTGGGACAAAGTATATGATATTAAAAAAGATATCGACCACTTGAATTTATAAATTACTAAAAACAATTTATCTACATTATTAATAAATTTCACAAACAATAAAAAATCATTTCAAGATGAAATAAAATTTGCAGCCATTCTAGAAATTAAATAAAATTAGCATGCAAGCAAATAATAAATACATAATATTAATTACAAATCAATATAAAACTCATTAAGACCTTTTCTTATGTTTTAAAAGGAAAATCTCTTAACATGATAGCTAGCAATAAATTAACTGTATAGTCATATAAACTTGTAACTAATCAGTCTGGATACTTATAATGCCCATTATAAACCATAGGTACAATTTTTTAATTTATACTTTGTTAATCTTTACTTCAGCTTTACCCTAAATATTTAAATTGTAGTTAATGATGAGAACACATCACTCATAGGCACAAGCAAACTATATATTATTGAACTGTTATGATACTTCAGCTTGGAGTTCCAGGCAGTTGGTAATTTATCAATAGAGATAACTACATTTTCTTGGTTCAAAGTGATATACTTTTAGATCACTTAGACACTCATATCACACAACTGCTTTACAATGTAATTATATGTGAATAAAGAGGTTGTTTTTTTTCTTGCCATGATATATACTCAAAGGCACAGTTATTTTTAAAAATAGTAAGATATGAGACTTAAGGAGATTTGCATTTCAAATAATGCCTTTTCCTGGATGTAAATATGACTTAACTTCTATAGACAGTGCTTTTAAATTGGTAGCTTCTAGACTCATCCTCTACATTATTTTTCTTATTTTAGCACCATAGTCCAACATAAAAAAGAAATGCCTACCACCATTCTCTAACTTAATTCTACAAAGAATTTATAACATTTTAAATTACTTTTCTTTTGTTGCTTCTTTAAAATTGCAATGGGGCCACAAACTATGTGATATTTAACTACATGACTTCAATTATACGCTATCCCAAAACAAATATAAATAATCAAAAAAATGTAAACAAATAAATAATAAAACAATGAAATTTATGAATGTATTCAATTTTATGAATCTTGTTACAGTGGCAGCCATTTTTTTCCTAGGTAAATATATTTTCAAATGTGAATTTACAAGATCACAAATTTCTTCATAATTTAAAATTATTCATAGCTTGTGTAACAATTTTTTTCCTAGAATTTTTTTTTTCCAAAAGGCTTATTCTGTATAGTATTTCTGTTGTGTTTGGCTTGATTTCCAGGTTCGTTTCCAAACCAACAGACAAATTATGACAAAACTACTCAACAATTAATATGTACAATTTATTAATCACAAAATATATACACATGGTAGTTAAACAATAATATACATATAGTTTATACACATTAATGCTGAAGTAGTCTGGTGAGTAATAGAATTCCCTTCCAGTTATATGATTAGCCTACCTTGCAAGTTCAAGAGACTCTTCTGGCTGCACTGGACAGCCTGCCTCAAGTCGGCTCTAGTTCAGACTCTTTCAGCTGCACTTAGACAGCTTGCCTATTTGCCAGCAGCAAACAATCCTCAATCTGATCAGATAAGGAAGGAATCTGGACTAGTCCCCTTCTGAAGGCAAGATCAGATATGACATCCCTTCCCCCAGCTAAAATTAACCCTGGAGAATGTGGCCTTTGAGATGCACTGGATAACATATTGTCTGCTTTGTTGGTGGCTTCCATTCAGCACTGTCCCTGGCTTCTTCTTCACTTGATGAACTTGTTCCTGAATGTTTATTGCTTTTGTCAGCTTCTGTTGTGTGGTTGAGTCTTAGCTGATTAAAATGGTGATGATGTTGATGACCATCTTCTGTTTGCACAACAGTATAGATCCTTTAGTTGAATCACCAATGCTGGTATCCATTTTGTGGATCCATAGTACATATGGCATAGTACTTGTGTACTTATTTGAAGGTTTATTTTGTTTTTCTCTTCTTGTTTTAAGTTTGGCATCAGGCTTCAGGATTGATGGGATAATTCTTGAAGGTCTGTTGAGTCAGTTCTGCTGGATTCTTCTCTGTTTCTGTGCTCAGTGTGGAGTGATGCACTAGCAGATTCCTGGCCATTCTGGTATTCCAGCTCACATCCATTTTCATGGTCAACTTTTTTTGAAGACATTAGACTTCATCTTGGATAATTTTTTGAGCTGGTTCACTTTAATCACTTTGAATCCTAAGTGACTGAACCAGTCACAGCCTAATAAGTTGCTGTGATCACCAGATTGTTAGGCATAGTAATTTTAACTCTTGTCTGATCCAAGACTTTTTTTTTGCCCTGATAGTCTGATATTGACTTGCTGCTAGGATGTAGTTTATATTTATTCCCTTTATTAATGATCACCCAGGTCTTTTTTGAAACTATAGACACTGCTGACCCTGTGTCAACTTCCATTCTAACTGGTGTATCATTAATTATAACAATATGTATAATACCAGACTGTTTGTCTTTGATATGATTTATGCAGGCAATTTGTTTAGATTTCTTATAATTGCCTTTACTGTTTTTGGAATGGGTTTTCCCATTCTCATATCGGCCATTTGTCTTTTCAATATCAGACATGCCACCTTTATATGTCTGACTCTCTTGCAAAATGTGCATGTTGCATCACAGTATGGGCATTCTGTATGCTTGTGCATGTGCTCATTGCATCTATAGCAAAACCATGGGCTATTTGATGCTGAGTTCTCTGAGCTGACTGAGTAAATGGATGACCCAGTGTTATGCTCAATTTTTTGCATCTCATATTTAGTAATTCTTTTTAATGGGGTAGCTTTACTAGCTATAGTCTCTGCTAGTCCACCTGAGCTATTGCTGTCTCAAAATCTAGGTAAGGAATCATTAACATTTTCAGCCTCAAATTGTGATTGCTTATGCCACAAATAAAATGACCACAAAGTACTTATGAAGTCTTTGAAATCACACTTCAAGGCTAATGTTTGGATTCTTGTTGCAATTTCTCTAGTTTAAAATGGTATCTCTGTATTATTGTCAAGGATTTTGGAGAAAAATACTCTGTGAGAATTGTCAATGCTTTGTCAAAATCCAAGTCAGTTGGGGTTACTGCCATAGATTGAGACTTGAGTATGTTGTATGTCTGAGGACCTATAATGGTCATTAGTGTGACTAACATTACCTCAGGCTTTTTTATCTGGTTAGCCTGTAGGTAAAATATTTAGCACTCCTTATAATTTGACCAGCCATCAGGGTGAGCTGAGTCAAAACCTTCTATAGAGACAATTGCCATAATTATTTATTTATGCGAGATACCACTCGTAATTATTTTTAATTTTATTCAGAATTACCACTCTTAATTTTATTAAGAGTTACCACTCTTTAAATTTAAATTTTATTCAGAGTTATCACTCTTAATTTTGCACTATATTGTTAATAATTATATTGGCTTTAACGAAAATGTTGTACTAACTCAACCAAGCTTTTAAACTACTAGGATGAGCTTGTCACTTTGCGAATAAAGCTCTCATGATTGTCTTGCATTGGTGGTCGAGAGGTCAGCCGGACTGCCGCGTCCGGCCGATGCTATGACACTTAAAAAAAAAGCTCTCATGATTAGTTGTAGCTTCAAGTTGACATGCTTTTATGTTTGCGGTCAACTTTTATATTCACAACAGTTTTTAAGTGATTTTAATAATCACCGTAATGTCAATACAATAATTGTTTTCTTTTTTCTTTCCCCAAAAAAACGCAATATACGCACTCACGTATTTACTTTATACGTTTCACTATAATCCCCCCAAAAAAATACGTTCAGCTTTACTTTTTCCAGCCATGAGGGGAAAAAATCTGTTGAAATTGGCTTATTTTATATTATAATTTTTTTAGCTGTGAGGAAATTTTTTTTTTGTCGAACTGTGCCAGATCTGTTGACTTGGGCAGTATTTAAGTGTGATTTAACAATCACCAATTAGTAAACTTAATGAGTGTCTATATAAGTGGACACTTGCATATTTATGCTCCCATTTTTTTCCAGCCATGGGGAAAATATTCTTTTGTCTGACTGTTCCAAAATCTATTGTGTTTGGCTTGACTTACAGATTTGTTTCCAAATCAACAGACAAATAATGACAAAACTACTCAACAATTAATATATACAATTTATTAATGACAAAATATATACACATGTTAGTTAAACAATAATATGCATATAGTTTATACAAGTTAATGCTGAGGTAGTCTGCCGAGTAATAGAACTCCCAGCTATATGATTAACCTGCCTCATGAGTTCAAGAGATTCTTCTGGATGCACTGGACAGCTTGCCTTGAGTGAATTCTAGTTCAGACTCTTCCAGATGCACTTAGACAGCTTGTCCTGAGTCAACTGTAAGGATTTTCCAGCTTTAGGTGAACTTGCCTCACTGCTGAGATGTCACAATAATTGGTAGTGAAAACACTCTTTCTGATGGTAGAGCTTTCTCTGGAGAGCACATCCAATCATTCAGGTTGACTGACACTAATGCTCTCTCTCTCTCACTATCTATCTGACTATCTGGCTTATGTCCAGAAAGGCTGACTATTTAATGGTAGATCCCCTACCTTACTGGAAACAATCGGATTCAGTGATCATGCTTGCCTATTGGCCTGTACTTATCATTGGCTATGTGTTTGTTTGTATATTAGCCTACTGACCTGCAGCAAATAATGATCAATCCGATCAAATAAGGAAGGAATCTGGACTAGTCCACTTCTGAAGGCAAGGTTAGATATGACAATATCTTAGATAAAAAAAACTGTATTTTTTTAGAATCATGTGTGGTAAGTCAAAAAAATTGTAAAGTATTTTCATTAAAAGAGAAAATTATTTGATTTAGTAAAAAATGAAAAGAAGTCTTATTGAGAAATTGATCGTATGAATTAAAAAAATGAATTTTTTATTAGAGGAATAATAAAAGAGAAGAAGATTCATGCTATTGTTGTTTGTAAGAAAAGTAAGAAACAATTAATTTGGTCAAAACTGATAAAGCCTTAAATCTGACATGAATCATAAGAACATTTCAGTTGACAGTCTTTTATTGCATCAGAAAGCAATTAACTGCAAGTAAAGATTGGTTGCATAAACTCTAAAGAATACAATTATGGAAAATAATCCCATGATGAAAAGCAGCACTATTCTTACATGGAAATCACCAAAATAGTAAAATCGTTGCAAGATAAGTTTGATAACTTTTAAAAGGGGAAAAAATAACCACATCACAATATTTTTTTTTAAATGTAAAACAAAATGGTGCTCCATCAACTCATTTTATGGTCATGTATGTTCTAGTAATTTCAAGATCTTTCAGTCAATGGCTTTAGAATAATAATTCAACACTTTCATCATCCATTTTATATAATAAAAAAATAGTTTTATTACAATATTATTTTCTTAATGATTTTTATTAAACACACAAATATATGTAAATGTGTTTTCTCAATCTATAACTGTTACTATATTGTTTGCTTTTTAATCTTTGTCTGTAATTTTAATTTATATACATAAACTATACACACAAATCATCTGTTTTGTTTGCTTTTGCAGGTTAAAATATACTTTATTGGGTACTTTTAATACAGTAAATAATATTTTAATTTGCTAAGCGCTGATAGTTGAAAATTGAAATACAGTAAATAATATGCATTCTAATTGTAATCATTGTTTGTCAACAAAAGGTTAGATTTTATATGCTATTTTTATTCTATTTGGGAGGAACTTGAAACAAAATGTAGCATAGTTTGCAGCCTCACTGTAACCTCTAATAATAGATTTCTAGATTCTTTTTTGTTATCAACAAATATTTTTCAATTTTGGATTATTTTCACAATAAAATTTAATCAAGTTGTTGGGATTTTTTTTTAATTACATGGATTAAATTTATTTTAGGTTTTTTTTTTAGTTACATTGGTTAAGTGTACAAGAAAGAGTTTTATCTTTCACTTTTTCTTAACCCAGGTAATTATAATCCTATGCATATATAAATGTCATTCATCTACATACATATGTGCATATTCTGAAAGAACACAGAATATTAATTCATCTGCTGAATTCCATGTCATTCTATAAATAATAAATGCATTCACACACATGTATATTGTTTTCCTTTATTTAATTACTCTCAATGTATAGTTGTTACTTCATCAATTCTCTATTATAAATGTGAGAATCATATGTACTTCTGAATGACTATCTTTTGGACCTTGTTCATGGCATTACATTATTATTATTAAAATATCAAAATCATTATTATTTAAGTTCATAAAGTTTAAGAAATATGTCTTTGTTTTTTTTTCTTTTTATGATTAACAGATAGTAAAATTTTAATTATGAATGATAAGGTTTAACAACCTCATTTATCTGGAATACAAATTTTAGATGTGTTTTTTTCCATATGCCAAAGCAGCATTGGCTGGGAAGCGAACACATGACAACTGTCTGCAAGCAATTGCTTGTTTGCAAGAAGTCTGAACTGACCTCTCGGCTACCAACACTTGACAAGTTTTAGATGTGTTTTGTTTCTTGAGAACGAAAATATTCACATATCTTCATGAATTGATGAAATTTTAAAAAATGACCAAAATCTCTCAATAACATATTTGTAGTTATAATAGTAAAATAAAAAATGATTAAAAAGTAAATATAATCCATTAGCATAATGTAAATATAACTTATTAGTCAATAGTTTAAAAAAAATTAATTTAATAAAAAATAATGAAATTTAAATTCATTTCTTACATTTATTTGATAATATAGAAATTTTGCATTTTTAGGTTTTAAAAGATGAATTGTAATTAGTATGGATTCTTACAAAGTAGATTGATTAAAATACTAAAAATAATTGCATGAATATTTTTGTTTAATTTATTATTGTAATGAATATTGCATTAAAAAATTTAATTTAAGAAAAAAATAATAATTACTTACCTTTACTTGATTATAAAATAACTTTCTATTTCTTCATGAAAAAAAATTTCAAAATGGTAATGAAAATAGTGCCTGGAAAAAATGATCAGTGTAAATGTTTAAAAAGTATTCATAAAACATATTTCTTATTTAATTTTTTAATATAGTAAATATTTTAAAAAACTGATTGAAAAAAAATTTAAGTCATTCATTTCTACTTTCATGCAGTTAACTACGAAAAAAAAATTGAGTTTATCACAAATTCGTAACAAAAATTAGTCTTTTTAGTACACTGGCATCTTTTTTTTCTCTTGACATTTTGTGGGTAACTATTTAGCATACAATCATAAATTTATTGCTCCTGAATATTATATGCAATGGCAAATTTTGCATAGCTTAAGAATCTAATTTCATAAAAATGTATTATAGATATTAAACTCTAGTCAACACATGATCACCATTTCTTATGCATACACAAGCTGTTTACACAGAGACTAAACTCTCGACAAGCTGGGGAACTAGTCTGGGGATATTAATAGACCCTAGATAAAAATTTTATGCACAAACCTTCTAGCATTCATTGATTACTCTGGCTTGCACTGAGTGTCACTACTGTATGGAGAATTAGCCTCTGTGTAAGATCTGATCATGTGTTTTTTTATTACTTTAACTAATGCAATAGAATAAAACAGAGATTGGAAATCTAGAGCATGTGTTCCAAGCATCACATACAGAATGATTATTAATGTCACTGATTGAACTGTAATAATAAAATATATTTTAATTATAGCGTGCGGTTTTGCACCATTATCTACATTTTGCATATGCAAATCACTTGTAAATGGAAACTATGATTCAATTTAATTTACTAATTATTTTGTACAATAAACATATATTCAATCTTTCAATAAAAATAAGAACTAAGTGGGATGAAAATACTCCCCCCAGGGAGAATTAACTTTGGATTTTTTTTTTTTGATGGTCAATTGATCTTTGATACTTTTGTGTCAAACTACATGTTTAGAGTAAATTTATATTCAGACAAATATATCGATTAATTCATTTTAAAAACTTTCATGCATAATTATATAATAAAATGCATTTTAAGTTTTGGTGCATTTATATGTGGAAAAAAAATTATAATTAATGATAAATAGGTTAATGTATAAACGAAGTCCACAAATACTTGAGATTTGATAATATTGTTTCAGATCTTAAAGAAGTTGATAAACAGGTTATTGTATAAACGAAGTCCACAAATACTTGAGATTTCATAATATTGTTTCAGATCTTAAAGAAGTTAAAAATCATTGTTTTTTTCTAAAATTTAAATGTCTATTGTGTAATTAAACAAACTTCTCATAGAAAAAATTTCCAAATGTTCATAGTTTTAAAGCAAAGAAGTCCACTAGAGGGAGCCAAGGACTCCAGATTACTCTGTTTCTGGCCCCCAAGTTTGAGTCCTATTACCCTAGTTTAGGGAATATGATTGGTTTAAAAGTATATCAAGTTAAAAAGTGGGTACATGTTTTATTGTTTTATCACCTTTAAAAGAAAGTTTAAATTGGTTTTCATCCAAAAATAACTGATTTTTTCTAATGTTCTGTTTTACGCAAATGGCTGCTGTTGGAAAAGATAAAGCCTAATTCCAAAAAAGCTATGGTGTAACATAAGACTTTGAAAAAGATTTGAAATGAAACCAATTGATAAAAAAATTAAAAGAGCCACTAGAAATCCTATTTTTCAGTAAAGGAACAAGTTGAGAAATGATTTGGGAATTAAACTCCGTTGAAAACATTAAAAAAAAAATGCATTGCAAAGATAGTTTAAAAAATTTCACCGTAACATCTGTTTTGTTACATGAAATCAAAGAGATTTATAAAAAAAATAGTAATAAATGCCTTGTGGACCTAACCTGGTCACTAATTGATCTTAAGCAAATATCGACTAGAATAAAGATTACAGTTTAATAAAGAGTTGCCTGGATAATTATAAGTGACAATTTGTCGCTAAACTTATATGAAGTAGAACATTAAAACCATATATTGGGAAAAGTGAGATAAAGCTGGAGACACCATCGATGTTAACTTAATGACTTTCAGGAGTAATTAATATGAATTTTATTGTAATTTAAATATTAACGGATAAATTGTATGCATTCTGAATAATGTTATATCAATGTAAAACTACTTGCACTTCTATACATGTAAACTTGAACTCAAAGTATATGCTCAATAATTCTAATGGTAATTTATACTCGACATATATGTTCATTGACAAAGTGTATGCTTGTAATATTTTGTGGGCGTGGATCTGCACTCTTCTTTTCTTCCTCGGGGTGGCTGATGTTAGGTGTCTGGTTTATGGTGTGGGCTGTTGACAATTTTGCCACTATCCGGAATACCTGCCGAAGGGTACATGGTTAAAGTCTCAGTGCTATTCCTGCTCTGGTCGGCTGCTGTGCCCCCTGATAGGCTGGTTTTGGGGAGTATCAATCTGTGCTTATTACTTATTCTTTGTTTTTTCCCAAGTTGGCTTTCCAATTTTGGACTGGTAGACTATTTGTGGTCCCTGCTCATTTGGACTGCTAATTGGGAGGCAGAGGTATCTGGAATGGTCTTGACATGGCTCGACTGTGGGTCGAGAGTTTATTACTTGGTGAACTTGGGCCTTGGACCTCGCTGCCTGTTGTGGTGGTTGGCGCAATGCTGGACTTTGCCATCTATTCAGCCGAAGCATTTGGGTGGCCCCAGGGGTAGGATCATTGGGTGATGGTTAACTTCTCAACAGCCGAGCCGTGTGAGTTCACATACAGATACACATTAATCACATTATAGTAATTTTTATGGACCTAATTGTTTTTGAACATATGTACATTTTACATTGTTACATTGAACACTGTCTAATCCTCAATGGGTAAGTGTACCCGAAAATTTTTTGTAATCTTTTATTAATAAAGGTGAAAAACTTCCAATTTCAAGTTGATTTTAACATTTTTGATGAATGCTAAAAAAAATACTTGTTTTGTTAGAGTACATTAATCAGCTATTTAAATTAACCATTAAAAGTTAAGTGTGCTTTGTCTATTGTGAATTACTGTACATTACTTGTCAATTTCTAAACAATATCCATTTTTTTAAGCACCAACAAAAAAAAGCACGTCTTTCGAATGCAATATAATTTAACAAAACATATTTTTCACATATGATCCTATGTATTTTAAAATATTGTATGGCCAATAATATAAGATCTGGTTGTAATGGGCTTCAAAAGTAGGTAATATATAATTTTAAAGCCCATTATTGATAGAATCATTTCAGCACATGGCATAACATTGTAACATAGATTTAGTATGACACCATTAAAACATTGCAAATACCTGACATAAAATGTCTGAAACCTATGTTTAGTGTTTTTATTTAAGCTGAAAGTAACAAGTTTTTTTTGGGGGGTGGGGGTGGGTGGGTGGAGGGATGATTTATATTGGATATGTGTGTGTATGGTTTTTTTTTAATTATTATTTAGAAGTACTTCTCAATATTGTATCTCTTATTCAAGGGAAGAATTTCAATGCATGAATAATAAATAAATGATATTCAAATGTGGTCACTGATTATCATACTAATCTGGTAAGTGTGGATGTTTTATATATATATGGTGTTAAGATATTTTTACATTATTGTTTTCACATATTATTAATTATTATTGAGTTTTATTATTAATTATTTAGGAGTCCAAGTCAATAGTATTATTTGTTCTTTTGTCATTTTAAACCAAATATTTACTGTGTGCATATAAGATTACATGTTTAACAACTTTCTGAATCCAAGAGCTTGTACTGAGCTAAAATATAAACTTATAATTATGGACAGTAGAATCTTACAAATTGAAAATAAAATTATTATCAACCCTTTTAGATAGTAAAAATGACACCATCTGTCAAGTATTGGTGGTCGAGTGGCCAGAACAGCTGCCTTACAAGCAGTTGTCCCAGGTTAGCGGGTTTGCTTCCCGGCCGATGCTATGACATATAAGAAAAAAAAATGATGATACCATCTAATTGATTTCCAAATTGTTTGGAAAATAAAATAGACTGAGATCATTATGTAATATTTTAGAACTAATTTAAAGAGTGGAATCTTATTTTGAGAATGTCTGATGCACTTTAGGTTTATCTTTGCCAATTCAATAAAGAATGTAATCATTATTAATTGACTTTAACTCCTGAACTGTTACAATATTATAGTACTTTGTGGATTTAATTTAAAAATTGTTTCCACTGAGAAAAAAGACTGTAGACGTATAAGCTATTGCTAATATCTTTGAACTACTGTTATGCTTCAGTATCAAGCAATATTTTTTTAATTTATAGGTATTTGATTTAAAAAATAGTTTCACTTATGCTTATAAAAGATAATAATATGACAGCATGAAAAAATGTTATCAGCACTGCATTCTGTAAGCCTAGTTTTATAATATTTAATGAGCATCCAGAATAAATATGTTTGATTTTATCACTTTTGATGAAAAAAAGTTTATATATAAATGTTAGTTTGTCACTTTTTATATAAAAAAATGACATAATTCTAAAGGGAAATAATGCTTCCATTATTCTTACTTTTTAAAAGAGCATGTTTTTTTTTTGCTTTTTTAATTTATTATTTGTTCATTTTTACCATTTTTATCGATATATTACAATTCCGTAGTTTTCAGAAGATTATATTTCTGCAAGCAACTATGACAAAAATTAAATTATTGGGATTGAATTTAACTGTTACATTAGCTATGGCACAGAGGCAAAACTCTCCATATCGTAGCATCACTCAGTACAAGCCAGAGTAATCGAGGGATGTAGGAAGGTTTGTGTATAAAATCTCTATCTAGTATCTACTCATCCAATATCCCCAGACAAGTTTCTAGCTTGTGGCTTTCATTCAGTCAGGAGCCTTGGGATCTGAGAGCACTGCACCTAGATCTTAGGATCTAATGCAACCCTCCAGTACAAACCTTCTTGCAACTATTGATGACTCTAGTTTGCACTAAATGGTGCTACTGTATGGAGAGTTTTGCCTCTGTGTTAAATGGCTTGTATACACATAAAGAATGGTGATCATGTGGTGTTTAGTGGTTTACATTAGCCATGCAGATAGTTGAAAAAAATATGCAATTTCTTGGGTCACCAGTGAAGCCAACAATAATTATTATATGGAATAAAGTAAAGTAATTTATTATTGGTTTTAGTAATAGTTATTAAAGTCAATGGTATTAAAAAACAAAAAAAAAAACATCAGCATGCAGACTAAATAATAGAAACAAACATCTTTATCAGTGCATGATTTTTTTATGCACGTGTTGAATGAGTAAAAAAATTATTAAAAAAAAGAGATAATTGATATGTAAAATTATTAGAAAAACTATAGAAATGAAAAAGCTAAGTGTTGTGTTTGGTCTGGAGTACAGACACAGCCTATAGCAAATAACACTAGCACCAGTATTATAATACAGAATAATATTTCTAATGTGAGCTCTTGGATCTGAATATTCACAATCTATTGCTTCCAGCTACACCTCATAGCTTACCTCATGGGTAGGGGAAATGACTATATTGGCTTACCAGACAGCTTGCCTTGAGTTGGCAGTAGTCTTAGCAGCATCCAGTTCTTATGCCGACTTGCCTAGCTGTGTGGACAAATAATGTATTATTATTATAAGAATGCTTACTGCTGTTTAGGTTAGCAGGGCTTCTCCTGGAGAATGCAAATAATTTATGTAGGTTAGACAGATGTTCTCACTCTTTTCCTTCAAAAGGCTAACTATTTATTACCAGATCCTAACCTCATAGGAGCATTCAGCTTCAATAATCATACTTTCATTGGTTTGTACTAATCATTGGATATGTTTTTATCTGTACATCAGCCTATTGGACAGCAGCAAACAATGCATAATCTGATCATATAAAGAAGGTATCTGAAATAGTCCACTTCTGAGGGAAACATCCCTCCCACTGGCTAAAATTTAGCCCTAGAAAACATAGCCATGCAGGTGTGCTGGAGGATGACTAATACACTTTGGTGCTTCTGGTTTGCTGCCATCTTCAATTTGTTGGTTCTCCCTGATTGCAATCTGGAGATTCATTCATTGTGGCTGCATCTGTATAATCCAGTCTAAGTTGATTCCGATGGCAATGATGTGGACATCCATCTACTGTTTCGACTACAATGGTGTGGAGACCTTTCTGCTGAATTACAACTGTGGTGATTTATTTAGTGGATCCACTATACATCCTGCATAGCACATTAGTTCCTATTTATAATTTGATATTGTCTTTTTCTTTCTTTCCATCATTTGGATCAGGTTTCAGATCATTTGGATCAGGTTTCAGAACTGACAAGTTATTTCGCAAGGTTCTATTAAAAAGTAGTTCAGCTGGAGTTTTTCCAGTTGCTGTACCCAGTGTAGAGTGCTGCGATAACATTCTGGCATACAGGTGTTCCAACTTCCTGTGTCCATTTTTGTGAGCACTTTTTTAATCTCCTGAACCAATCTCTTAGCCTGGTTATTGCTTTCAGGGTGAAATGGTGGGCTGAAAACTAGCTCAGTGCTATTATTTGTCACAAAAGTTTTTAAATGCCACTGCAGTAAATGCTGTGCCATTTTCTGAGACTATAGTTTTATGAAGGTCATGGGTAGCAAATAGCCTTCTAAGAGCTTCTATTGTTGCAGTGGGCTGGAGTGATGAAACTTCTACTACTTCCAGCCATTTAGAATATAATTCAACTATTAATAGTAGCTTGCCTTTCCATGGACCAGCATGGTCCACATGGAGTCTATCCAAAAGGCCTTCAGGTTTAGGCCAGTGAACTGTTTTATCTTCCGCTAGCCTGTTCTTATTCACTTTGCAATGCCAGCAGTAGTGGACTTTAGACTTAATATCCTTGTTCAAAATTGGACACCATACATATGACCTTGTTAGCATCTTTATTTGAATTATCCCTCAATGCCCATTATGTAACAGGTTGAGCACTTGGGATCATCCAGATGGGGGAATTAATGTTCTGTATCCCCATATAGTACAGCCATTTTTGATTGAGATCTCCAGCCTTCATATCCAGTAGGCTGGATGCAACTCCTCTGGTTTTTTATTTGGCCATCCTTGCTGGATCTGTTTTTGAAATTTTTGTAACCCAGGGTCATTTGTGGTCCACTCAGCCACTGATTTGTGTTCAGTGGTGTATTTTTACCCGAATCAGTCATGTTAACTGACCAACTTGCTGTAGCTAGCTTGTCTGCAGACTCTTCAGGCAAAAAACTTAATGTATCTACATGGGGAATATGTTTTTCCTCAGTATAGTGTAGTGTAATATCATACTCTGACAAAAAAAATTGAATCACCTCAGAATACATGGTAAGGCATGCTGAGGGATTCCTTTGTCAGCTGCAAAGATGCTTAATAGGGGTCTAAGATCTGTTTGCAGTATGAATGATCTACCATAAAAATAGTCATGAAATTTTTTAATGCCATTGATTAAGGTCAGAGCCTCTCTATGTATATGGGCATATTTTTTCCATGTTTGAGAGACACTTTGATGTAAAGGCAATAGAGCAGTGTGATCCATCATCATTTCTATGGGACAACACCACACCTGTTCTTACTGATGAAGCATCACATGTCAGTACCCAACCAACACCTTTTCAGCATCAAAGTGTGCTATAACTACTATATCAGATATTAGGTTTTTAATTTTTTCAAAGGCATTATTATGATTGCTGTTCCACTTCCAGACTGTTTTTTTATCTAGTAGCCTGTATAGTGATTTAGCTGCCTGTTTTATGATATAAAAACCCTTCATAGTAATTTACAAGAAGGACTGTAATTCTTTCTTGTTACTTGGTGTTTTGGTTTTTTTAATTGCCATAATTTTCTTTTGGGTAGAATGAATGCCATTTCTATATAAAAACTCAAGTTCTTTGGCTTCAGATATGCACTTATCCAAGTTTATTGTTATGCCTGCTACTTTGAACATATCAAGGAGTTTTTTTGATGAAACTCCCAGAAAAGTTCATCAGTCCAAGCCACCAGTAGGAAATCATCAAAGTAAGGTAGAGCTGACAGTATTCCAGCAGCTCGTTGATCTATGATTCTCTGTAATATAGCTGGGGCAAACGGTATACCAAAATGCAACTGGTTCATCTTAAAAATAGGACTTTATGAGTTATTATTGGCAAAGCTCTTGCTGTTTGATCATTGACTGGTAGCTGCAAGTATGCATGTTTCAAGTCAATTTTAGTAAAAACCCTTCCACCTGACAATGTGGATAGGATTTGCTTAACTGATGGTGGTGGATAATTATCCAATGCTAGCATTTTGTTGATCATGCATTGATAATCCCCACATATCTGCACATCACCACTTTCTTTGATGATTGGGAACCATTCTGAGTATATGGGTTCTATTATCCCATCTGCCCACACCTTTCAAGCTCTAACTCAACTTTAGCTCTCAAGGCCAGTGGTAGTGATTTGCACTGACAACTGATCAGTTTTATTTCTTTATTCAGTGGTAAATAAATTGGTTGTCCTAAATACAGACCTAGGTCTTTCTTGAACACTTCAGGGTTACCATTCTTAAACTTATTAAGTGTAGTGACTTGGTTCACCTTTGTCACTACAAAATCTAAGTGACTGAACCAGTCTTGGCTTAATAAATTACTATGATCACCAGATGCCACTACCAGTGGTAGATAGTTTTATTAAACTGTAACTTTAACTCTTGTCTGACCCAAGAGTTTTATTTTCTTGCTCTGATAGTCTGATATAGCCTTGCCACTAGGATGCAGCTTATACTTGTTATTTTTATTATGATAGCCTTTGTCTTTTTTGATACAATGGACATTGCTGACCCAGTATCCAGCTCCATTTTTACTGGCATATCATTAATGAAGATTCTGTGTTTGAAAACCACAGCTCTTAATATTGTTTATAGATAATATTGTTTACAGAGACAATATGTTTATTTTCATTAAGATTGCCTTTGATATGTTTCAGAATGGGTTTTTCATTCTCATATTGGCTACTTGTTTGATCATTTTTAGATAAGCGGCTCTTATGTGCACGATTCACATGCAAAATGAACACACAGTAAGGTGGTGTGGACATTGTTTGTGCATGCATTGGTTCATTACACCTATAACAATGCTTATCAGTCATTGTTGGTATTGAACTAACTGAGTGCTTGACCAACCCAGTCTTCAGATCAAGTTTTTATATGGTAAAATTTATTTTCTAATTGCTCACTTGACACATTATAGATTCTAACAGCATGGCTTGAACTATAGCTGTTTCAAAGTCTATATCCAGCATCATTAACAATTCTGAGTTTTAAATTATAATCATTCATCCTACAAATGAAATGATTGCAGAGTATTTCATTTAAGAACTCTTTGAAATTGCACATTAGTGCCAATGCCCGGATTTGTGTTGTGAATTCTCTAGTTTTTTCACCCTCCACTTGGACATGGAGATTGAAATAATATCTCTGCATTATTGTTAGCAGTATTGGGGAGAAATATTCTATGAGAATAGCCCATGCCATCTCAAAATTCAAGTCAGCTGATATTTCTGACCCAACTTGACACTTTAGAATACTACACATCTGAGACCCAATTATTGTCATCAGTGTAGCTAAATTTTATATCACATTTCTTTATCTGATTAGCTTTCAAATAAAAGATTAGATGCTCTTTGTAACTTGACCAGATATTGTGGCAACCTGGAGCAAAAGCTTCCATCAAGCCAATTATATTAGCCATTCTTTATTTTTCTCTGGTATACTGTGAAAAAAGTTTTTTATTTCTTACTTACTGTGAGTTACCACTTGATATAGTTATTTTGACAGAACTTTTACTCCACTAGGATGAGCTTCTGTCTTTTTAAGAGTGATCAGTTTTGATTGGTCTATGAACCGCCAATTACATTTGCAGTCAATTTCTTTAACTGTCTTGGGAAAAAACTTTTTCTCAATATTTTCTCAATATGATGAATCTGCTTTTTATTTGGGTTACAATGAGATATTTAATTAGCCCCTTAAGACAAAATCTGATAACTGCCTAATTGCGTATTCACTTATTTTATTTTCCCAGCAGTGGAGGGAATCTTTTAAATCTAACTGCATGAAATCTAGGTGTACTGAGCAGTTGTTTTTTTTTTTTTTTACAAATACTAATGAATGTCTACAGCCCCGTACACTCATGTATCTTTTTTTGTTATTTTTCCAGAAGTGAGGAAATATTTTTCCGGAAATGAGGAAAAATATTAGTTGGTTCGACTATGTTGAACTTCACTTGGGCAGTCTGTTGTGCTTTTCCAACTATGGGGAAAAAATTATTTTGTCTGACTGTGCTAAAATCTGTTGTGTTTGATCTGGAATACAGACCCAACCTACAGAAAACAACACTAACACCAGTATTATAATTGATATAATATTTATTATATTTACAAATATATACAATACAGAATAATATTTCTAATGTGAACTCTTGGATTCGAGTCGCTTCCAGCTACACCTGATAGCTTGCCTCATCAGTAGGAAGAACGACACTTCCAGCTATACTCCGACAGCTTGCCTCAAGTCGGCAGTAGTCTTAGCAGTGTCCAGTTATGTGGACTTGCCTAGCTCCATGAACAAATAGCGGATTGATATCATAAGAATGCTTACTGCTGCTTAGGTTAGAAGGGCTTCTTCTGAGAATGTGCATTGTCTTTGTAGGTTAGACAGACGTTCTCTCTGTTTTCCTCCAAAAGGTTGACTATTTATTGCCACATCCCTAATCTCACTGAAGCATTCGGATTCAGCGATCATACTTGTTTATTGGCTTGTACTAATCATTGGCTATGGGTTTATCTGCACATCAGCCTACTGGCCAGCAGCAAACAATGCTCAATCCGATCAGATAAAGAACGAACCTGGAATAGTCCATTTCTGAGGCAAAGGAAAACTATAACACTAAGAAATACTTTATTATAAAAAGATTGATTGGGAATTTTGCATTTGTTTTCGAGAATACACATAGGCACCTATATATAAAATAAAAAATCATATATTAAATACTAGCAAAATAACACATACTAAAGTTCTCTTACGATCATGATTTCGTCTATTAACAAATGGACCTTGTCAAATGAAAATCAACTAAACACACGCACACTGTATATATATAAAACAG
The DNA here is from genome assembly GCA_028023455.1 of Epiperipatus broadwayi. Classification (NCBI taxonomy): domain Eukaryota; kingdom Metazoa; phylum Onychophora; class Udeonychophora; order Euonychophora; family Peripatidae; genus Epiperipatus; species Epiperipatus broadwayi. The sequence goes on along the minus strand of JAQFVV010000143.1, from coordinate 1,027,757 downwards.
AAATATATGTATTTATGTTGTATTTTTGCTGGTATTTAATGTTATATGATTTTTATTTTATTTATTATTATTAATATAGCGTTAAGCAATATTTAAACCACATATGTATATATCTGATGAGTATGAGTGTATGTAAACATGAATAGATTAGAAGATTTTAATAATGTAAAAAAACAGTCAGCTGCTAAATTTTTTTTTAATTCTAAATTTCTCTTTTTAAATATATATATAAAAAAGTGAATTCTACTTTAATTTTTTTTTTTTAAGTTCGCAATAAAAAATTTAACTTTGCAAACTACAGAGAAAAAAACCCAAATCATTCATCTGAATCAAATACTATTCAGAAAGAAGCAATCAGGCAATCAGTGCTCAATTATCTATTAGCAAGACCTTCATGAGTGAACTGAAACAGAAAAAAATCCCCAAAAGCAATCTTTAAATAGATGTGTCAAAATTTCATAATGGCAACGTTCCTTACATTTGTGATCCCAGAATTTTTTTATTGTAATAAAATAAATTATATTACCATAATGAAAAAATAAGTCCTAAATATGAAATTATTAATAGAAAATTTTAAAATTCATAATTTAGATAATAAATATAATGGTTTTGTTACGATAATATATGTGTGTAATTATTTAATGATTTATATTATAAGAGTTGGTTATTGTAATGAGATGATCCCAGTAATTGTAACTATTGTAGTTATTACTTGCGTATTTTAATATTATTATTGATGTTAAACAGTAATTTACAAATTTATAATTTGCAAAAGTCCTCTGTATTATTTATGTGAGCGGATGGATCTGTGTGTGTATATATATAGAGAGAGATCTATAAATAAAAAGAACTATATTCTTCAATCTAACTGATATAACAGTAATTTACAAATTTATAATTTGCAAAAGTCCTCTGTATTATTTATGTAAGCGGATGGATCTGTGTGTGTATATATATATAGAGAGAGATCATAAATAAAAAGAACTCCATATTCTTCAATCTAACTGATATAACAGTAATTTACAAATTTATAATTTGCAAAAGTCCTCTGTATTATTTATGTGAGCGGATGGATCTGTGTGTGTATATATATATAGAGAGAGATCTATAAATAATAAGAACTCCATATTCTTCAATCTAACTGATATAACTTGCAAATAATTTCCTTTAGACAGATTTTAACCTAACCTTTAGTCCCGACAAGAACGCAGATAATAAAGTGTTTTGTATATTAAAAAGATGAAAAGCTTATGACTATTTCCACAGCAAAACCTGGTTTCTCTATAGAGTACCTGGTGAGATAGGAACATGAATCACCCTTGCAATTTACTGCCATGCATGTGTTAGCAGCACAAGTTAGTAGCTTCATAAGATTACCATGAATTGAAAGTCAGTGGCTCTTAAACCGAGAATTAAATCTATACAGCATAAAAAAAAAAATCACATTTTAAATCAAATAAAGTAAAAATATTATTCCTTGTTGCAGAAACAATTATTATTGTCATTACTGAAAATAACTATCTGTAATCAACATAAAGAATTTGATGCAGAAAACGGGAGAAAAGAGCGAGGGAATGCAAAGATTACATAAAATGCTAGCAAAAAAAAGAAAGAAAAGAAAAGGAAAATTGTTAACATCTTTTTTTTATCTCTCTCTCTCTCTCTCTCTTTTTTAAAAAAAACCATTTTCCCTTATAAATATAAGCGTGTAACTGGTTAAAAAAGAAAAAAAAACTCAATAAAGTGTGATAACATCTACACTTCTTACCCATATAATTGTTTTATCTTCATGCACTTGGTAATCATTCTAATTCTATATATTTATTCATGTATGTACACATATAAAATTAAAATGAATGAATAAGTATAATCTACTTTGCATTAAGCGACAAAAAAATATTAACATGTGAACTAACTTAATTACAGAAAAAAATTTAAAAAAATACATATGCAAAAAATGAAAATTATACAATAAAGCCATAATATTATTAGAGTTAATTTTTTTTAATGGATATATATAATTGTAATAAAATATTTACAGACATTTACAATGTGAAGTTGATTCTTAAAAATGGTTAGCTAGTCTCATATAACTAATAATGCACAAGCTCAAATAAAAAACATTATATAAAGTAGCTAATAAAAAAATCAGTACTTACGGATAATTCAACCGATGACGTTTTTGACTTACTGATTTCCCTTCTGGTAGACATCGACGTTATTTGCATGACAACGTTGTCATGGTAACCAAGTGACTGGCGTGATTAATCCATCAGAGAGTCAATTTTTTTTTTTCACCCGCGAGATTTAAAATTCATAGAGAGGTTTGGGAAATTTTTGGATTTTTCTGTCTATTGTGATTTTGCTATCCACGGCATCACAGTTACTTTTTTGAGCTGTTAATTCGGGTAAAGTGTTTTATTTATCTGTTTATTTTAAAATTACAAATATTTTTTGTTAATATTTCTACAATTCTGAAACTTACATTGAATTACATTTAATGTGTAAATAATTTATTCCAGTAAAGTGTTTTTTATTTATCTGTTTATTTTAAATTTATAAAAAATTTTTGTTAATATTTCTACAATTCTGAAAAATTCATCGGCAATTATAAAAACTTTTTGTTAATATTTCTACAATTCTCAAATTATTTTTCGTAAATTCATCGGCAATTATAAAAATTACAGCTATGAGAATAATACAGAGTGATGCCATTAATACCAGATTTGCATTAAATCGCGTCTTTTTTATTTAGCTGTTTATTTAAAATTTACAAAAATTTTTTGTTAATATTTCTACAATTCTGAAACTTACATTGAATTACGTTTTATGTGTAAATAATTTTCAATAACTTTTTTAAACAAATTTGGGATATACAGTAAGTTTTTAAACTTATCGAATGCATGTGATAACACGTTTTTTCCAAGGACGCCATTAATTCGGGTAAAGTGTTTTATTTGTTTATTTTAAATTTACAAAAACTTTTTGTTAATATTTCTACAATTCTCAAATTATTTTTTGTAAATTCATCGGCAATTATAAAAATTACAGCTATGAGAGTAATACAGAGCGAAGCCATTAATACCAGATTTGCATTAAATCGTGTCTTTTTTATTTAGCTGTTTATTTAAAATTTACAAAAATTTTTTGTTAATATTTCTACAATTCTCAAATTTCCATTGAATTACGTTTTAATTTAATTTTTAATTTCTGAATTACAGCTATGAGAGTAATACAAGGTATAGGTGTATGCCAAGCCTTCGGCTTGTCAAAAACATAAAGGGGCCCCCCTGCCAACTCCAGTGCTACGCGCTGTTTTTTATAATTGAGCATAATATAGGGTGGTTTTATAAATTATAATATAGTTTTTTCTAAATTATTTTGTCGCATGCATGTACATTTTTATTTTTTATTTATTTTTTACTATTTGCCTGACCTGCATCAGATTTTTTTAATTTTTGAATAGTTTTTATCATGTGACCTGGATAATTCCACTGATGACGTATTATCCTGAAGGCATATCAGTCTAATCTTGCAATTTTTAACATACCGTGTTCACGTGATCTGCGGACACATTTTAGCGATTACATGTGTCCGCAGATCACTTGGAGACGTTATCTTAAAAATCGCAACATCAGACTGATATGCCTTCAGGGTAATACGTCATCGGTTGAATTATCCGTAACTACCAAAAAATCATAAGAGAATTTTAAAAAATGCTGGATTGACATGTTTTAACTGATTTTTCTGGATAAAAATGTAAAAGCATATATATATATGTATTAAATCCATCTTATATAAGACATTATATTAAAAAGCCAAAATATGTTGCCCTCAGTATTTTGGGAAAGTAAAGATAAACAAAGCATTGTACAAATTCGAATTTTTATCTTAATTACACAGCAGTAAAAAGTAACTCAATAGTTTTTTTTTCTCATGTGTCATAGCATCAGCTGGGAAGGAAACCCGCTAACCCTGGACAACTGCTTGTAAAGCAAGCTATCACTGATCCCCTCGACCGCCAATGCTTGACAGTAATTAAACAGTTGACTTATAGAAAAGCCATAAAAGATTACTATATGTCCAAAAATAAATGGATGACTATATTTTTGAATACCTTGTGCAAAGGACACAAATAAGATTGAAATTAAACTAAAAGGGTTAAAGGTGAAGTACTATTTGATAAAAACATATCTTGAAGGCTTTAATGAGATTTTTAGTGAGAATTATGAACACAGAAATTTTGGAATCTGTATAAAGTTTTAATAATAGATGATAACAATGTATATTCAAAGATTTCACTAAGGAAAGATTTTCTTTATACTGCTTTAAGAAGTTCCTACCATTAATTTAATATTAGCTGATCAATTACAACAGATAATCAAAAGCAAAATAATAACAACAGCAGCAATAATAGTAATAATAATGATGATGATGATGATGATAATAATAATAATAATAATAATAATAATAATAATAATAATAATAATAATAATAATAATATTGGTTTACACAGGATTGCAGGAATTTTTATATACTGTAGATTAGTTACAAAGATTTTGCATAGCTTGGATGGATGGGCAATCCATAGATGTAGGTTTACATATGTAAAAGTTGATTTATTGATTGATTCTCATGAGATTACAAGAATTTTTGCATGTTGTGAATTAGTTATGAGAGTTTTACATAGCTTGAATTGCTATGGTTACTTGGACAATCTACAGTTGTGTATTTACATATATAAAAGTTATTTTATTGATTTACACAAGATTACATAAATTTACATGCTCTAGATTACTGTATCTACAGATGAAAACAAGATTTAGCTTTATATGGTTGGATTGCCTGGTTAACATATAGGTAAGGGACTAGCGATTTCCATGATAGTGTGGCATTTGTCTGTGAGGTCCACACTGGTATGAGATCAATATGTTATTTTTGATTTTTTAATGTGCTGGATCTTTTTTGAGTGACCAAGTTTTCCTCTTGGTTTCATTAGCAAGGTGGTTGGGAAGGGTGTTGGTTTGGATGGGAGACATAGCAGGATTGTTTTCATAATTGGTACAACCCCAGCATGCCTGGTTTCTGATGCATTTGAATAAATGTGTGTTTTAGAGGGGGGAGGGTGACAGCTATGTTAGAATTGGTTGCAATTGTTAAGTTGGAGTTTGTGGTAGGTTGCTTAAACTCTAGGTCTATCTGTATGTTAAAGGCAGAGGTTGAATAAGGCTTTTGATAAGGTTTAAATATGAGATCCATCATAGAGGGTACTGATTTCCAGTGGAGGCTTCTGGTACAATTATATTAGAACTAGTTGCTATTGTTGAGTGGAATTTGTCATAGGTCACAATTTTTATATATGTAAACCTACAACTACAGATTGCCTGTGTCAACACAGCAATCTAAGCTATGTAAAACTCTTGTAACTCTCTAAGACAGAAAAGTTTGTCTTTGAAACATCATCATAATAATAACAATAATAAATAATTATTATTATTATTACTATTACCAGGGATATTATTACCATGAACTGACCAATGGATTCCATGTATTGCATACATAGATGACATGACAATGTTTCTAACATCACAAATAGAAATCCCAGTATTAGAAAGAATACTACAAAATTACAAGGACATGCGCAAATTACAATTCAACATAAGGAAAACATCAGCATGGTCAATCTATACTAACAAACCCTACATACAGCTATATCAAGGAAACCTACTCCATTTCTTGGATTCCCATTTTATCTGACAGCATATGGATTGAGACCAACACTTCAAAATAAGCTCAAACAGAAAGCAACAAACATAATCACATTTTTATCAAATGCATGCTTAAGACTATATTCAAAAGTGCACCTATTTAACCTACTCATAACAAAAAGAATTGCATATTATTCTGCTATTGTCAACTTTACAAAAAACTTTCCAGTGGTCATATCATCATTCTGAAGCAAATTACTATGGGGTAGGGAAACTGATGTCATTTCAACAAAACAAATCAGTCAACCAACTATTCGAAATGGTCTGGGGGTACACATGATATATGTGTTCCACACATAAAAAACAACAAATCTAGTGGCAAAGATCACTGCATGGTTTCAGCAGCTACAAAATCTCCTCAACATATTCCCTACAGTTCATCCACCCCCCACATATGGATATCTAGTATCCTTAGCACACTCAGCACAAATCAATGTTGGAACTACAACAGTCACATTTGATAGCACTTAAGCTTTTAAAACTCTTACTGATCAGTGAGTGCATGACCTTTATAATTTGGAAAAGATTGCTAGTGTGAAGAATTCAAGATAACTAAGCTCTGCACTAACTTATGAGACTGAAGAAGGAAAAAAGAGAGACAGAAAAATATTGCATCAGAGACTGTATCTACCCTTTATTGAATCAATATCTCTTCCTACAAAACAGAAGAAAGTACTATTGTTGGTGACTGTTTGTCATTCACAGTTATCTCCAATATTCCTGCATATAAAACTAGAAAATAATCTGAAAGAAGGAAATACTGAGTGATGACATTATTGATGATAAAATTTGTGGTGTGGAAATGCATTAAATCTTATTGTATTTGTAGTCAAAAAAATATTCATAAAGCTGAAATAGGTTGATATAAAGTATATGAAATGAATATTCATAAATAGATAATACTTTAAGATAAAATATCAGATGCACAAAAACATTACATATATACTGAAGACTGCATGAAAATGATTATTCACACATCCAGTGGATACAGTATAGACATACTGAATTATTACAATTATAAACTTTTTATTTATAATGCACAAATGTAATAAAAAATATACTAGGGAAATTGAAAACTCTAAGTAAGCAAACATTGAGACAATTAATAAGTAGTTTATTATAAAAAACACATGTAACAATGACTAAAATAGTAAATAGAATAGTAAATAGAAACTAAATTAAGTTGAAATATTGAGTCAGATAATAAAATAGAATAAAATTTTAAGTACAAACAATTTAAATTTGTTCTTCATTTTTAGAAGGAAGTGATATAATAATACTGTTATATAAGATAGTAATAAAAGGAAATGATAAACAGTAAAAATAAGCCAAGAGAGAAAGAGAGAGAGAAAGAAAGCTGTGGAAAATAAAATCATAAAAAAAAATCATGGATAGCATTATATGACCTAGTAATCAGAGACAGACTGGAATAATATAATGATACAATTTATCCAAGAGAAATGAAGCAATATAATTATACAATTTAACTAATAGAGAAGATTTGTGGAAATGAAGTATTAAAAATCATGAATTAAATGAATATGGTTGTGGACACATTAAAGGTTATTGCTGATTTTTTATAATAATTCAAGTCATGAAATATAATTATCATTGTAAAATTAAAAATGGAACATTAATAAATATATTGTAATTAAAAATATGTCTATATATAAAAAAAGAAGTCATTTATATATGCTGATCCTTAAAAGAAAAGAACTTACTATTCTTAATTATTTGTTAGTTTTAAGGATTAAACTAAACTTTCTGCAAGAGTTAAAATTAAGCAAAAATAATTAAAATAATGTGAAAATAATGGTTAAAATTTATATTTATTGAGATAAGAAGAAAAAAACACTTTGTATTGTTTGTGGTGATCTAAAACTGTCAGCCACAAAATCAAACTTTATTGATTACAAAAGTCATATATCATATCAAATACTGTTTTGGTAAAATAAAAATACACACAGAAAAGATAGTTATTAAATTAACATTTAGCTTTATTACTACCTATCAAGCTTTTAATATGTTTTTATTATATCATATTCATGATATAGTAAAACATATCTAAAGCGGTAGTTGTAACTTATATCCAACATGTGGCCACTGAGTGAGGCTGCAGTACCATCAACAACCAGTAAGAAGCCTGCAAGTGATAAAATTTTTTTAAAAAAAATGCTGAAATCATCGAAGGAACAAAAAATAAAAATAAAAAACACTGAAATCATTGAAGGAACAAAAAATAAAAATACTGAAATCATCCATGGAACAAAAAATGACACACACACCCCAACGAAGAATTTCTAACCAAAAGTAGCTAAAATGTACAAATTACTATGAATAAATCGCCCAATTCCTCCTGAAATACAACTTTAAAAAAAAAGAAAAACAAGAAAAGGTTATGAAATTTGAATTACAACAGAAACAGTAAAACTATGTCTAAAAAATGAATAATGGCAGATGGGTCTTCATTAAAAAGGTGCGCAAATTACCAAAGCAGAATTTAATCAATATTTAGCTTTCAAAATATCCATCTGCGATTCCAAAGCATCTATTGCATAAACTAAAAAGAACATTACAGAACAGATTCTATTTATGAAATTAATTATATTCTGCTTTCAAATAAGTCTAATGTAAAAACGACCTACCCCCCCCCCCCAATGAAGAATTCCTAAACCAAAAGTAGCTAAAATGGACAAACTACAATGAATAAATCACACAAATCCTTTTAAAATACAAATTTAAAAAAAAATAATAAGAAAAGGTTATGAAATTTAAATTACAACTGGAATAGTAAAACTATAACGTGTAAAGAAATATATATATATTTAATAATTAATTTTTGTATTGGAATTTTGAGATTGAAAAATCAATTTTAAACTTCAATTTTTATAAAACTAAAAATGTGTCCGTAATTAAAAAAAAGTGTTTTTCTACAATTAAGTTGTTTTCATTTGGATTCAAGTTGTTAATTAAATTAATCATTAATGGAATTCTAATTGGAAAAATAAATATGTTCATCATCTGGTAAACAATTCAACAAATGATATGTTTTGTTTATTTATACAAGTACAAATAGATCCAGTGGCATGGAATAAGAGATAAAAAAACAATACCAGTTTGTTATTTAGTTCCCTCTAGTTATAGTTACAATTGAATCAGTTGAAGATAAAATTCACATATCAGTTATTAGTGTTTGAAGACATCAGAAATATAACTTTACATAATTTTTATTATTAAGGAATATTGTTACAATTTATTTTGCTCTAGTAATATTTTTATGACCTATTAATTCTGATCAGTGAGAAAAATAATAAGTATTTATAATGATTTTATGTATATTTCAGTAAATCTATTTTAATAGTTTTAAAAAAATTCTTATAATGTCTTGTAAATATTTAACATTTCATTTTATTTTTTTATAAAATATTTTTAGATAATATACAATTCATTCAATCTTTGGATATAATACACATATTGTAACGGTCAGATTTGTTCATTCATGAAACAAAATCCAGAGTCCAGGAAAATATACCAAAGCTGACCAAAATGAGATGGTGAGATCTCGAATCTGACCAAACTTCAACTCATTTAATGGTACTCCTTGATTTAATACCTTATGAATGACATTTCTGAGATTACACACAAGTCTCAATTTATTCTGAGAGCCAGCTCCAAACGGAGAAACATGAGACTCAAGGGGAATTAGCAATTTAACTAAAGGTTTAAAATAAACTACTTAACACACTAATTACTTAACCAAACTATATATATCATACATATAAAAATATAGAAAGAAGTGGAATTTGGATTTGTATTGTGAGTAAACAGATTTATAATTTAAATAAGTTTATTAAAATAATTAATAAATCAAATCAAAACACAATGATATTAATTTTAGTATCAATATCAGAATTAACACATGCAGGCATTATATAGTGGATGCGAATATTATTAGTATAGCAATCTCATCTCCAACATAGAAAATAGAGATGCAGGTGTAAATGGGCAATTATTAAAGTCATGTTTATAATATTAAATATGCCAAACCTATTCTTTGCTTGGTTTGCTAATGTTACAAGTTTACAATCTGACTGAGAGGATTACTCAATATGGCATTAAACCGGCTAGTATATACTAACAAGGTGAGCAATTTAATAAGCTCAAGACATCCAAATTCAATTTGGTAACCCAGATTAAGGTTTCAGCCTAATGCTGAAAAAGTAATTATCAAGGAGGAAAGAAGTGGTTACTTTTAGACTTGCATGTATATACTATAGCACTAAATAAAACTAGTAATAAGGTTGCGGTGCAAGTAAGTAATTATTCACAGGCTTCGCATCGAATGCTCAGTACCCTAAGACCAGATGACTTACTACTATAATAAGAACATATTTAGTTCAGGGAAATCTAATAGGCTTTAAACATGGTCTGGACCTCATGTTCCAATTCTAAAAGATGTCATATTCAAACTGTGTGAACCAGTGCAACCACCACTTAACCCATCAGAAAATAGCAAGATGTTAATGTACAAATGTGTACTTAGTAAGGACACACTTGCAACATATAAGTACATACAAATATGTATATATAAATTAGTTAAGAGTGCATAAATTAGTTAACTGCATTTAAACAGATAGTTTCTAGCTGCTAAATTAACTTAATCCAGTTCCTAGACAAGCATACTAATCACGCTAAGTGAATGAGGTTAACTAAATTAATAATCTAGTTAATATACTGAATATGCATAATATATATTCATCATTAAGGAAGAAAAAGTATATTTAAAAGGCCTTAACAACATTAACAAAATATACTTTTAATATCATCTTCAGCTAGCTTCATACTTCTAACTAACAATAAAATCATAAGTCATAATAATTTACTAAGCAAGCCATAATAAAATATAACACAATTATAAAATAAATAAAATAATAATAATAACAAGCACATAGTGATTGGTTATTATCTATCAATAAAGGATTTTGAAACAGTGATTCAATATGCAAAATAGCATTCTTAAAATATTTAAATGGAGATTTTAATTATCTTTCCATTGAAAGTTCATTAAAAATTGTATTCACTGTTTTGAAAGGTTGGCATATTGTAACACATATAATAAATTTAGATAAAATAATTCAAACAATAAATATAGGCATGACCTCAGTTTTAAGAATTTAAATAATAACTGTTTACAGATATGAAACATTAAAGAAATAAAATTACATTATAGAAATGAATTAGGCAAGTTTATACAGTTTTAATTTATAAATGATTTTTACTTTACAGAGTTTTAAGAAATAAGGATGAACATTCATTATATTAAATAAGCTAGCTAATAAATTACAGGTTTAGAAGTTATTTTTAGAGTTCTGCAGTTTTTGAATAAATATGATCAATCTTCTTTACTTGCATCTGGGACTTCAGGCACTTTGGATGGCAGGCATACTGGTGCTCTTCTCTGGATAGGTTGCATGTCTAAGAAGTCTTCTTTTCAACAGAAGGTTGTGACTGGAAAATTCCCATCTTGATGCTGGTAGTTACAAGTCATTGCAGCACATTGGATGGGTTTTGAGACAACTGTTTCCAGAAAAAATGGCAAAATATGTAGCCCCTACTCTGCAATTCTAAAATTCAAACAGGTGTGGATTCTGGTGGCAACATGTTTTTAATTTACAGAATAAGCTTTAGAGTGTCAAAAATATAGGGTATTTAGATGATTTTGAATCCTATATTATTTTTGTCAACAACGTGGATTTCTTGCTTGGAAATCCATTAGCACTTGTTTACTATTTTATATTTAATTTACAAAATTGACTTAACTATTGTTTAAATTTTAAAAGCAAGTACTTTTAACTTGACTCAGTCACCTCAATTCCTGAAGGATTCTGAAATAGTAGCAGTTCAGTGAATTTTGTTACTTATAAAAATACATTTTGAAAATGTTATTGTAAAAATAAGATTTAAAAACTCTCACTCACATATTATTTTAAAACAGGTATACTGTGGCATGATTCTTATTTACTACAACTTAATTTTAAATTTTAAAAATATTAGCAAATCTTTCAATAACACTTGGCTATATATGTATCATGGTATTATGTGAATTTCATACATATATATGCAATTTTTAATGTAAAACTAATAAATTGATTTATTTAATAAAATAAATCTATAATCTAAAAGATATAAATTTTATATACATGTCATGTTGTAATATATGCATAAACTGATGATATTACAGTCTTTTATTCACATATATATGCATAATGATACATATATAGCTATGTTGATATTTATATACATGCATTCATAGGGTTCAAAGTTGGCACAGGTGAAACTGTGGGTAACAATAAGTGATACGTGTATTAAGTCAGGAATATACCATTTCAATATATATAAAGAATAGCAGGCACGAGTAACATCATCCTTAAAACTAGATGTTGTTGTAACTAAATCAATAATATGTTATGTGAAAGGCAATAAATAATTCATGCTTCTAATTGATTGTTTGACATGCCACTTTTTATAGACAAGTAGATATATAATTCATTTCTATAATATATAAATTTATTCACTTTGTAAATAATAATAATAATAAATTATTTAAATAAATTTTAACCTCTATGGAAATCTTCATCTACCTTTGGAAAAAAAAAATCCCATTTAAAATAATTATAGTCATTTTTAAACAAAAAAAAAAAAAGAAAATTAAATTAAAAAACTTCTGTGTTTATAAAATTTATTCTCTCTCTCCTAAAACGGTGCCCTTAACTAAATTTTAAATATTCTATATTGGTTACTTTATTAATATAATAACACTGAATGGAAATAAATCTATTTGAAGCATTCATATAAGAAGACAGTTTTGACTATTCTAAAGAGTATTTTAATGATGAAAGTAACACAGTCAATTGAGAAAATATAACCATAATTGGTAATAATTCACCACCTTTTATATATTTACAAGAATAATTCCGACATTTAGCAGTTCAATCATTTATTTATCTCTTTTAAAAATTAAATTCATTCCCTATAAATATTTGCAACTAAAATTATAGCACAACCAAAACGAAATTCTGTGGTTGAAAATAATAAACTTTTCGTTTTGAATAATCTGTACCTTGGAAACAAAAATTACAAAGATTAAAAACAGCTCTTAGTGACTGAAAAGAATTATCATTTAAGTCTCCTTTCCCCCATCATTTCTACTGGCTGTAGGCAGTTTGAAAATAAATCCAATCCTTGTAAATCCTCAATAAATAAACATTTTTGTTCCAATCAAAAAAATAATCCCTTCTATTAAATCCTAACCACATTACAAAAATATTTATTAAAACATAAAAAGTAAATGAATTTCTATAATAAATAACTTACATCTTGCTATTTTAAAAAAAAACATTCGGAGAAAAGAACTATTAATAATTCGCTTGATTTTTACTTTCTGCTTGGTATTTATATTTTCATCACTGCAACAGTTAAAGCCAAGAAATAATTCTAAATATTAAATATTAATAATATTTCAAAAATAAAATAGTATAATCACCACTATAATATATATATGTATACCTTAGCAGAAAAATTAATTAGAAAAAATGTCGTAAAACAGAAATTTGCAAACTCTTCAATCATTTTGACAAGTGAAGCTGTTAATTAATTGAAATTAACAGATAAACGATAATTAGAAAAAAAAAAATATTAAAATTCAGTGTTAATTGTCAAGAGTTTCTTCAAATTTAAACCTGAAATATTAATACTTCTATTAGTAATCGATATATTTACAGAGAATATTAATAATAAGAGTAGTATTAACAGAATTAAATATTAATGTTAGTTATGTATGCCAAGCAGGCTTGATGATTAGATATCAGGGTATTACTACTAAGTAGTAGAATAATAATTATTTGTGATTTCCTATTACTTGACACTCAACCCAATACATTTTACCATTTTGAATTCTTAGATTTTTAAAAATAAATTAGCAGCAAAAATTAAGCTAAAGTTTTTGATGTTACAGCATTTAATGACGGATAAATGCAACGTTTTTTTTACATAAAAAGCCAAACTATGATTCTTTTCTTTAGATTCTCAGATAAAAATTGATTCAAGAATCATTAATTCTTGAATTTACCACTCTTATCATTATTTTCTTACCTCATGAAAATCATTGAACAGTCAATACTATTATATTAATCATGCATTATATTAGTGCAGTGGTACAATTATTGACACAAGAACTAAAGATTCTTGGATCAATTCTCAAATAAATAAAATAAAATAAACTATTTGATGATTTGAATAAAACTATTTCTGTTTCATATGCCACTTAAATATCAACAATCTCCCAAGCAATTAACAATACAATTATAATCCCTATGTCTATCAGTATAAAATAAATTTAAATTCCAAGAGTTTCTATTAAGGCATTATACTGGTTGTGACTTTTTGTGATGTTTAATTTTCATATTGATAAATTTTTTATATGATAAAAATAGGTACAATTTTATTTTAAAGTAGCATTTTTTAAATATAATTTACAGGCAATTAATTATTAAACCACTAAACATTAGATGATCACCATTCTTTATGTTTACACAAGTTGTATATACTGATGCTAAACTGTCCATATAGTAGTATTACTAAGTGCAAGCCAGAGTAATCAATGGATGCAAGAAGGTTAGTGCTTTATAGTTATCCAGTAAGGTAAAAGGTGGCTGCTGGAGGGTTGCATTAGATCTTAAGATCTAGGTGCAGTGCTCTCAGATCCAAGGCTTCTCACTAATGAAAGCCACAAGTTAAAAACTAGTCTGGGGAGAGTGGATGAATAGGTACTAGATGGGGATTTTATGCACAAACCTTCTTGCATACATTGATTACTCTAGCTTGCATTTAGTGGCGCTACTGTATGAAAACATTAGCCTCTCTGCAATTAATTATTATGTCATAACTACTCTATTTTCTTTGCTAAAGATCTTCTACTAATATTTAAATACTTTTCAAATATTGCACATGTTTTAGCATATTGCATAACATTCAATTCCATATAAAATCTTTACTACTGCTCACTAAATCATTATTATTACATCTTTGTATGAAAAAACTTCATCCCGCTTTAAGTTAACAATATTAGCAACAACCTAATCATTAACAGACTTGATAATATAGTTAAGCCAATCCCATAAAAACCTGTACACCCTCTCATGAAAGTTGTTCTATTTGCTTAACACAGTATTTGCATGAATTTAACAAATATTACAATAGATATAAAAAAACACATTGGTAACATATAAATTCTTCATTTCATTTACTATTAATAAATTCAAATTCCATTCCATTTATAAAGAATTTAATCTATTCCAAATAATTTACATCATTCAACACAGCAGATAGAATTAGCTTCACTACATTAGCAAATTTTCTTTTTGTATTAGGCACAAACAATATTTTAAGTACATTGCTTTACTTTGGAAAAATTTTCTTTATAGATCTTCTTTTGAGTTTACAATTTAATATATCAGTTAAATGTTAATTTACTTATAGGTATTTCTTTTGCAGTATTAAAAAAAAAAGTTATCTATCTATAATAGAATCTCTGAATATCACTTTAATGGACAAATTTTATTCAATCTTCAAAGCCTTTTTTAATAAAATGTTTATTTGTCCTCTTTAAAAATACTATTTTAATAAAACAATTCATTTTTAGATTAAATTATCTGTATTCACTATGAAGGAAGCTTCTAGTAGATAATTTTTTTAATTTCTGACCTACTAATCCTTTGCTCAAGATTCTGCTATTTAATCTTATAAAATGTAATTCCACTTATTGCTTCTGTTTCTTAGAACAAAAACCTTTTATTTAACTACATAATCAAACTTGGTTTGACACTTATTTATATGCTTTTATATATCTCAATCATTTTCATGAGTTACATAATTTATTAAATTGTAATATTTTATTTTTTACTAATATTGCATTATTTAACATTTTTTATTGATTTAACATATTTGTTATATATATTATATTTTGACTAATTTAAAGTTAGCAATTTTATAATTTGTAAATTTCTGTATATGTTATTCAATATTCTTTAAATTAAAAAATGAAATCTTTTCAACATTCTCTAAAGAATTAAAATAAAGAGAGCCTTTTCTACCAACAAAGATCCTCAATTGGTAATTACACAAGAAATCTAGCTGCTATTGTAGCTTAGTTTTTTTGTTGTTGTTGTTGCTGTTGTTAAAACTTGTGTTTGCATAAAATAAAAATAAAATTACATTGTTCATGTAATAAATCAATACTAGTATATTGTAAATAATGAACTTTAAGATCTAATTAAAGGGGATTTGAACACATACTTTTAAGCTTCCTTCTGCTATCATCTCCATCTTATATAACCAATACAGATAACCACACACATGTGAATAAGATAAAAAATCTCCAATATAAGTATTTCATGCTGAACCAGGATTCATCAGTTGGTGCAGATCATCATCTGCCTCACACACATATAATCAGTGTTCAGTTTATATTAAGAGAACAAATCTTTAAGCTTTAATGGACAGACTTCAATCTTCTCTACCCTCCAACTCCTCAGCCATTCATACCATTGAAAATCTGATGATGAAATGCTCAAACCTTGTTGATGCCAATATTGTTGTTATACATTTGGTGGCCTTAAGTCATTATGATATAATCTTAAAATCTCCATTTAAAGTCTGTGTTCAAATCCCCTTTAATTGTTCATGTAATTAATTTTTATAAGTTCCTATTATAAAAGCAATAAAGATAAAAAATTAAAAAAGATGGAGAAAATTGGACGTACACATGCATATAGGCAGAAAGGCTAAAAGGAATGCATATAAATGAATATTTCCTATCAAAAAAAAAAAGAATAGTAAAAGTTAAAAAGTTAAACAAAAATACCAAAGCTCAGATTGTCATCTATTAATTATAAAACCAAAAGATATTAATTGGAAAACTGCTTCTGTATGGAAGAGATCAATAAATTATGATACACTTGAATAATCAAATTTAACATTTTAATTTGTAACAAATTCCATATCTAATTACTTATATCTTAATTCATTAGTATAAAAAAAATTGACAACTGTGTGAAAGTTCAGAAAGTATTAAAAAAATACTAAAGTTGCAACAGTTATTTAAAACTATTGATGATACTTTTGGATTGTAAGAAATATTATTCTAAAAAAATGGTAATAACATGTCATGAAGTAGATTATTAAGTTGATGATACCAAAATCTAAAGTTTAACTTAAGGAAATATTTAAAATAATAAAATTGTTTTAAAAATACAGCAGCATCAATAAAAGTATTGTTAATGCTGCTTTGATTTCATTAAAAATACCAGAAGAAAAACATACATAATATTTCTAAAGGAAAAGATAACTCCATATTTAAATGCATGATTATACCCTTAACCAAGTAAGATAATTAAATAGAAAATCATGAGTAACATTGTAATGTTCTATAACACTTTCAAGTTATCTTTGATTATAAAGAAGCTAATATTAAAAATTATATTATTTAGAATGAATGTAGGATAGGTTTAAAAATTTTAAACTGCCAGTAATAATTTTACCTATAAATTTAAAATAAAAACAAAAACTAAATTATTTCTTTCTCTCACTAACTAAAATGTAGCTTTCAAAATATAGTTTTCAAAGTTAAATTATTAATCTAATTTTGAAAACTATATTTTGAACTATACTTTGAAAACTATATTTTAATTAAGTTAATGTAATAGATGTGTCCTTAATAGAATAGCAAGTAATCCTGGAAAATATAATTACTTAATATTGTATAGAAATGTGAAGATGGTTTTATTAGAGAAAAAATTACAATGGAATCATTTCTATAGTTTTAAAAGAAGAAAGAAAAAAAATCTAAGATATTCTCCTTTTACTAATAGTGATTTACCAGCTTCACATTTTTAAGTTGTTTTTTTTTTTAATAGTTGCTTTAAGATTTCTGCCTTTGATAATTAGAATGGTCAGAATCAATTTATTATAAATGCAAGATCCCCCCCCCCCTTTGAAACTTCTTTAATGAGTTGATTTTTTATAATTTCTTCTAATTTAAAATTTCCTTTAAGTGCTTTGGATTTTTTTTCAACATCTTCCATTCTTTTTTTTACATTCATATTATATACAGATAGAGTTAAATTATTAACATTAAAGAGATGTTAAATTAACTCTCAATCTCCTATATTTTTAACAATTATGATATAAACACACAATATTTCACATGGCATTAAACTAAACAAAGTGTGCTGGATACTTTAATATAAATGGAGCCATTTAATGTATATATTATGACCTTTAGCTTTTCCCTAAAGTTAAATGTCAATGCATATCTTATGCCAAAATGTTCTTAAAAAAATTATATAATTTAATTTTATAGTAAAGAGATTTTTATTAGTGCCTTATAATTCTATGATTTTGCATACAAAAAGTTACTACATCATTATATTTGTAAATTTTATAACTGTAAAATAATTTTAATAGCTTGACTTTTAATATTTTAGTCTTAAATAGTATTTATCATGCCAAATTATTTAAATCTTTAATAATTGATAGCTTAAAGTAGTAAGCAATGTATTTTATAAGTTAATAGTATTGATTTGTAGTTAAAATTTAACCACTAAAATATTTAAAAAAACTAAGATTAATCTTAAGTTTAAAAACCAAATTCAAACTCTATATATGAATAATTAAGTTCATAATGTTCTATTTTCATTTTAATTTTAGCACAAAATATTATAATTAAATATTTAGAGATTTATTTACAAAAAACTATATTAAAGCTAATAATAATAAAAGGTAGTATTTAAAATAGATAAATAAATGCCTGGAGGAATAAATTAATGTAGTGTTTAATTTTAACATGTATTTATTTTTAAATTATTTATTAAATGTCCAATTTTAAAAGTCAATATAAAATTATATTCTGAGTAACTTTTATAGGTTGAACTTAATGTTAAATGACTGTATTAAATATTATGGGTAATATCTTTATTTTAAAAAACAATGTAAATTTTATTTATGTAATATTTTATTTTATTTTAATGTTCAAATTTGTAAATAACTATTTTAACAAGAAATATTTGTAATTTTAATTGTGTGGACAGGGAAATTAATTTATTTTAAAAGTTAAATAATAATTACATATTTGGCTATTAACCTTTCTTGATTTCAATAAAACATGGATTCAAACCAATAAAGGGAAGGGGCATAGATTTAAATGACAATAATATTTTAAAGTGGTTACCTGCCATAAGTTATAAATAAATAGATGAAATTGGCACCTAGACAAACCACTCTCTAAATTCTTCATTTCTCTTCATTCTCTTGGAATCATTTTTTTTATTGAATTTGTGTTTTTAAACTTTATTTTTAATTTAAAAGTATAATTTTGTTTAATTTTTTTATTTTCTTAGCTTAAAGTAATGTTAAGCTAAATAATTCAATTATCTAGGCACAATGTCTGAATTTAAACTTCAAAGAACAAGAAATGTAACATAATTGGTAATGTTTGAAATTTTAATACTAAAACTCATGCTAGGAAATTTTGAAAGACATTATTACTGTCACTATGATGATGTATAGACTGTTATTAATTTCAAGGTTTATTTCATATTTAAGTTTGCTGTAAAATATTTGAAATTCTTCACACTAACATTAATGTTTTTAAAAATATTACATAACTTTATCATTTATTTTTCTAAAATACTCATTTCATATAAAATATTTAAAATTAATTTACCTCATGTAAAGAATTTTGAATTTCACAAAATAAAAATAAAATTTACTTTATTATGGCAAGTATATTATTAGTCATCTATAAAATCATTTTCATGTCTACAGGAAGAAAATATTTTGCACTATCTTATATTGCTGAAATAAACAATTATTTGAGCTATTATTTTGATTAAACATTATTTGCTGTTATAATAGCATAAAATAAATTTCATTTATTATAATTATGTCCATCCCAGAGGAAAGAAATCAATTTTTTGGATCCAAAGAAGAGAAAAACAATGAACATAGTTTAATAATGTACAAATGTTTTGAAGTATTTTTTAAAAAAGTACTCACTGTACAAATGGAAATATAAGTAGTCCTAAAAATATTATTATGTTTTAAAATGAATTTTAATGAACTTTGCCTATATTGAATTATTTTACAAAAGCCTCTATACTCTCTCTCTTTCTTCTCATTATTATGGAAATCACAGCAAAAAGTTTTAAATGTGATATTTAAAAAAAAGTATTTCTCTTGCTGAATACTTTAAAGCAGCATTTCCTAAACTGTGGGTCATGACCTCAAATGGAGTTACAAAGAGAAAAGTTAGATTTGCAAAAATTTAATTCAGATACATGAATTTAAAGAAATATTAGTCGCAATCTCTTCATTATTTTTAATTTAATATATTACATTTTCTGTACAGTGCAATTATAAAATCGTAATGATGGCCAAGTTGACCTGTAAATTATATTTACGTATTGAAAAATAACAGTAAATGCATCATAATAGTGATGTTGCATTGCAATTTCAACATATAAGTTATTTCAGAATCAAAATATATGCTGCAGTGGTGAGAATAAGGTTGGTCTCACTGTGATTATATAATATATTTCCGGTCAAGTTATTTGTTTTGGTTTTATTTCAACAAGAGTCCACATCGCAAGAACAATACAATATTGTATTTTACTGTTTTACTTGACTAATGTTAGTATTTATTTGAATAAATATTATGAAAGATATTATTTTTTATATATAAAAATGATTGTATACTTTTTTCCTCACTTTTTTATTCAAAATTTATCATCCTATTAGTTATTATAAAAATTTACTTTTTATTTGAAACTTATTGTTATTTATTTATTAACAAGTAAAAACATATTCCTAATTTTTTAACTTAACAGGTAATTTATAATTAATTTATTGATTTTTTTTAAATATTAAAAAATAAAATATATGGAGATATTAAAAAAATAAAACATATGGTAGTAAATATGCTTTATATAATTAAGCAAAAAACATGGCTACCACTTGGTGTCTCTGCAAACTAATAAATACTGTTATTGTATTTATATTTTAGGATAAAATACTTTTAACCCATGGATAAATGGTTGAACTTGAGTACCAAAGGTAATGATGTAGAGGGAATGCTACAAAGTCTCTTTAAACATGATCTAATAATCAGAAAGAGGCATCTAAGATGTGAAAAAGAAAATGTGATGAGACATTTCTCCAACTTGGCTATACTTTTAACAACTGTGATGGTAATGAACAATCTCTTTGTTTAATTTTCAATAATATTTTGTTTATGGAGAGGATAAAACCATCAAAATTAAAAAGGCATTTTGAATCCACACATCCTTCATATGTCAATAAATCAAAAGAATATTTCGAATGACTGTTAAAAACTTCAAATAAAGAAAATCAATAATTTGAGAAATTTATAATTGTTAATGAAAAATATTTATTCACATCATATGAAGTTTCATATCAGATTGCTAAAAATAAAAAGCCATACACCATTGGAGAAGATCTTATATTACTTGCTGCTATTAAAATGGTAGTCATACTTCACAGAAGTAAATATGGTAATGAAATTTGAAAATTCCTTTGTCAAATGTCACTTTCATTAATTGAATTTCTCAAATTAGCAATGACCAGTTTGAGCAACTTATTACTAGAGTTAAAGAAAGCCCAATATTTACAATTCAGTTGAATTAAACAACTGATATTTAAAAAATAGCTCAATTATTACTATATATCAGATACATTTATAAAGAAAAGATTGAGGAAGAATTGTTATTTTGTTGTTCTTTGGAAGAACATAGAAGAGAGGAAGACATATATAATAAAGTAGACAATTTTTTTAAAAGTGAAAGTTTAGAATGGAAAAACTGCTTTGAAGTATGCACAGATGGTGCAAAAGTAATGACTGGTGAAAATATTGACTTTAAATCATTTGTTAAAGCCTCTGGTAATAATCATATAACTTTTACACACTGCCTGATCCATTGAAAGGCCATTGTAGCAAAAAAAATTATCAATTGAATTGAACAATGTTCTTCAGGATGCTGTCAAATTATAAACTTTATTAAAAGCCATGCCCTTAACAGATGTTTATTTTCAAATCTTTGTAAAGACATGGACTCTGAATATAAAAAATTATTATTACATGCAGAAGTAAGATGAATGTCAAGATGATGTTTAGAAAGATTATTATTATTAAAAGAAATAATTATTATATTTTTAACTGAACAAAAATCTGATCTTGCTGCTCTTTTTCAAAATGACTTGTGGCTATTAAAGCTGTGCTATTTGTCTGATATTGTTGAAAAGCTAGATGATCTTATCTTGTCTCTTCAAGGAAAAAATAGCAATATTTTTACTTTGAATAATAAAATTGAAGGTTTTATTAAAAATATCAACATTTGGAAGAATAGGGTGGAACATGATTCTGTAAATGTTTTCAACTATCAACAATTTTATAATTGAAAAAAATAATTGTAAAACTTTAATTGCAAAAATTATTATAGATCATTTAAAAACCCTAGAAACATAGTTTTGCAAATACTTTATATAGAATTTAGATTTCAAAAAGTTATCTTGGATTCAAAGACCATTTTTGATTGACATTAATGAGATTAATCACTTGTCATATAAAATCCAAAAAAAATTTGCTGAGCTATCAAGTGACCCAAACTTAAAACTTGACTTTCCACAAAAATCCTTGACTGAATTCTGGATCAGAGCTAGGACTCCATTCCCACAATTTCTAAAATGACATTAAATGTTCTTCTGCTGTTCAGCACCACATAATTATGTGAAATTACTTTTCAGCTTTAATGTATATTAAATCCAAATACCATTCAATGCTGAAAAACATTGAAGATGCTTTATGTCCAGCAGTATCAAATATTTCACCAAGATTTAATTTGTTATGCAGCAAAAAACACACACATCCATCTCATTAAATGTAATTTTCTTTCTTTAATTTTTGTATACTTAAAAACAAATCCTAAAACTACTTATTTTCATATGTATATTGTTTACCAAAGAAATAAATTATTTATGGGAATATTTATTTCTACATCTATTTTATATTTAATATCTGGGATCGTGAAAAAATCTCGATGATAAAAAAGGAGTCATGAATAAAAAAAGTTTAAGTAGCGCTGCTTTAAAGGTTTAAAATTTTAAATACTTAAATCAAATAGGAAAAATATTGTACTGCAATTTCATGAATATTTTCTACTTAAATCATGGAAATCTGCTCAATGAATGGCCATACTTATAATTTTCTAGGATAATTTATTGAATTTTATTTAAGGATAACTGCAAACCATTTTTAAATTTTGTTATATTTGTGTGTCAGATATATTTTCTGTCCACAGAACTTTATTGCCTAATAGACTGTTCCTGTTACCATTTAATGACTCAATGATATAAAAACAAAAGAAAGAGAATAATTTTATTTTCAAATGGTAATGGGTTCATATTTTATTTGTTTATAATTTTGCTTACAAGGTTATTATTTTAAATGCATATTATCTTTTTTTATTTATATACTATTTTAGATATGATTTTGGTCAAAGTTCTCAGAATATCAGTGTATGACATTTTCATATTTTAAAATAGTAAGTTTAATTTTATATGAATTATTTATTTAATTATTTATTTATAAAAGGTATGTTATTATGCTGATGCAGTATAAGTAGACGCATATTTCTATTATTTATTTTATTGTTTGTTTATTGCTAATTTTAATTAAGCCAAGTTTAGCATGATTATTTATCATCTTTTACATCCATTAGTTATAGTATTGTTAGAGATTATGGCTTTAGTCTCTATCTTTATTTAGGAATGCTTATTTTTCCAGTATTGTTAGAGATTGTAGTGGATATCTTGCTTGTATTATTTTTGTTAGCTTATTTTAAGAGATGAAAACATTAATCTGTCTTATATTTGTTACATTAGCATATATATTTTGGAGATTGATGCTTAGGCTCTCTTTAGTTTAAGACAACCATATTGTACATCCACACAACAAAATTCAGAGTATAGATAAAACACACTAAAGCTGATCGAATCTAGATGGTGAAATCCAAAGTTTGACCCACATTTAATCCTTTCACCCCTACTCTATGAATTACTATCATATGAATGACATTTCCCCAATTACCCATGAATTCAATTTATCCATGGGCCAGTAGTAACAAAGGGTGGAACAAGAGACTCAGGGAATAAGTGATCAAACTATTAAATCAGCTGAATATACACATATATGGCCAAGTGAATTAATAATATATTAATAATTAATCACCAAGTCTAATAGATGTTTTTTATATGAATAAAATGATGCACAAATAAATTTATTTGGATGCAAACGAATTTACTAACAAAAAGGATATAGAAATGAGTTATATTTTAAATAATTTAATAAAGAAAATAAAAGAAATTATAGATAAAATACATAAAATTATATAATTGTTATGAGAAAAATTATGCTTGCAGACATTACATAGTTAATGAGATTGTTAGTTACATATTATCTCATCATATGTGATTAATAAAATTATGTGCAGTATTCATGTTTATGCCTATTTTAATATGCCAAACCCTAGTTATTTTGTAGTTTGCTGAATCATATAAAACATGTTAGCCAAAGTTATATAACTAATCATACAGAGCCTCTAGGGCATCTGTCTATATATAACAGATTAAGAGTTGAGCACATAATCAGGCTCAAACATATGCAGGTCAGCATATTAGCCTAAATTAGGGTTCATTTTAACACTGAATAAGCATTTAATATAAGGGAAAGACAACTGGTTTAATCTAGGTCTACTTGTGGCACACATTAAAATATTAAAGCTAAAGAGGATGCAAATGGGTCATTATTTATAGACTTCAGCATTGAATGCTCAGTGCCCTAAGACAGAACAACTTGCTACGAATATGGGAACACTAATAGTTCAGGGAGTTAAATAAGCTTTAATACAATAATCTGGACCCTTGTGTTCCAGTTCTAAAATAGTTTGATTTACCCGAACTAAGTGGATGAGCAGACATCTGATAATGACTCATTGGGAAACATGCAGCAAGCAGTTAATGTACAGAAATTACTTAGTAAGGAAACAGTCACAACCTATACATATATAAAACGTAAATACGTTTAACTGGATTAATGTGACTTAAAACAGATAGCGTTTATTTGCATATCTATATAACCCAGTTCTCAAGACTAGTATCTCACACAGATAGCGTTTATTTGCATATCTATATAACCCAGTTCTCAAGACTAGTATCTCACATATACTACTTAGGGACTAAATTAATTAGTAACCTAGCTGAAGTTACCACCTACATCTCTAACATATATAAATCTGGGAGGAGAAAGCATATTTGAAGGGCAATTACTGATAAAACATTATAAATATGCTTTAATAATATTCCTGTGGCTAATTCCTATGACATACAGATTACATATATAGAGAGTTATAATTCATAACTCTAGGTAAGCAAACTGCATCTTCATCTAGGCTGAAACTGATTACTACAATATTAGTCAATAAATCAATCAGTTAAAATAAAAATATCTCCAAACAGCGAGTTAAAGGCAATAATTTATTAAATGAAGACATGAAAATATCTTTGCAAAGAAATAAGACAAATTATATATATAAATATTCATGGTTTAGAGTTATTTGGCATATTAATTACATACAATAATAAAATGGAAAAATTATGAAAGTAAATTAAAAATAGATTAGATAGACATAAAAGACTGCAGAAATATATATAGTTTAAATTAGATTATTAAAGTGTTTTCCATTTTAAGAGTGATTTTAAATTATAAATTTTGCATTCAGGCAAGATTGAGTTTTACATGGATTAGCATTTAGTAGATTTATCTACAGAATTTAGAATACAGATTTTAAATGTAGATTTCTTACATAGCTAGCTAAGGTAGATATTGGAAAGTTAATAGTTTATAAACAGAGCTCTGTGGAAATCTATAAGTTACCAATTGTCTTCATTGCAACTTCGGGCACAGGGGACAGTACATTGGAACTCTTCCTCCTTCAGATAGATTGCTTGGTTTTGCATGGAGATCTTATTGCAGGATGCTTTGTTGGGATGTTATTTATCACATTTTAAAGGACCACACTCCCATTCCTAGTGAGGAAAAAGTGGCAAGTTGATGTCTTTTTATCCCACAATTTCAAAAATAAAACATGGATTCAGCTTACAATTCTATATTATATATTACATACCTGATCTGACTATAACATTTGGATGATTTATACTTTTCCAATTTTGACCAATCTGGTTGTTTATGAGCTTGTACACAGCTGAAAAATCCATTAGCTCATCTTAGAAAAACTTTCTAATTTTAATTTTGTTTTTCTACCTTTTACTTCCCTGGTTTAATATTGCCAGTTGAATGCATTTGTTGACAATTTTTAAATTCTAAGAATTGTTTTTTTGCAAATTTAGGATTATAAAACTAGACTCACAGTTATATTAGGACATCTGCAGTGGTCTAATTAAAATTGTTTACAACTTAAACTAAAAGCTGAATTTATAATTGTATAAAAGTAATTCTTCCACTATATATGTAGGATGGTAGTACCTGGAATACATTTAAATATATGCAATTTCAGCAAAATAAAATATGAAATCAACTAATATTTTAGATTAAATAATCGACTAATATTTTAGATTAAATTGCTTTTTAAACTCACAATTTTTAAAATAAACATATATTTGTAATATATACATATACTAATTTAATTACAGACTTCTTCCTTGCATATATACATGTGATCATACATATATAGTCATTTAATGTTGTTTGTGTAGGTACTCTGAGTTGGTTTAAATATGGCATAGATATAGGTGTGAGGGTTAAATAAGTAAAATAGAAAATTGATAAAAATTGATTGTTTCATATCCCCAAACTTTCTTTTAAAAAAAACAATAAAAATGCTTTTACTTAAATTTCAATTACAATGACAAATATTGGGACTACTGTTAGCAACTAGCTTTACATTCACTCCCATCTGAATATATCTTACACTTTACTAATATTCCCACACACTTACCAATACAGAAAAACCCATATAATATGAATGAAAACAAACACACTTATCTAAAATAATTAGAGAAAGTATAATCTATCTAAAATAATTAGAAAATAAAATATAAGAAAAAAATTTCTTAATGCTATATGTGTTATTAGTAACCCCTGGGTTTGTTTAATTATGATTATAAGTGAAAAGAGAGAGGTTAAGCCATATACTTTTTATGGCTTAGTTCAGGTAGGATATGGGGATTGATCAATATATAGTTGTGGTCCAATGGAGTCAAAAATACCAGGATGTAATTCTACTCTTCCATTATCCAGTCATACTCACTCTCATCTAACCCCTGAAATAGAGGACTGTCCTTGAATGCTTCAAGACAGTGGGTGAATACACTCCCCATGAAAGGAATTTCATTACCCAACCTATCTCTAGTTCATCAAACCATTGGTTGCTACATAGTGCAGAATATCTTAGGTCCTCCTCTTTGTTTATACCTGGATTGGGTGAATGGGTTTCCTGATCAGCCTCTTGTGTAAATAGAATTTGAGTATTTGCCTTTCTTTTTACATTTTCCCTTCTCGTGGTGGTATGGACAAGACACACATCCTCCTTTTCTGTCTCATTTTCCTCTAGTGGAGTTGGGGTTCCCACAAGCAACTGGCTTTTATTGTGGTCATCTGGAGGAGACACTTTTTCAAACTTCATCTGCTCTTGACCTATCATCACTGTACAACATCATAATCTATAAGGCACCCATGCTGACTCAGGAAATTACTCCCCAACACTACATCATGAATTAATCTGGATATGACTAAAAAGGAGTGGTCAAGCATCATCTGGCCCCATTTAATATTCAACCCCACCTGGTACTTCTTGGTCAGTCTTTTGAATGTTGGCCAAGATCATTTGATGGGGTTGGGCTGGCAATTTCATCCATTCCTCCAAAGTCATAGATACCTGACTGTCACTATCTATTAATGAGGATATCCATATAGTATCAATTGCAATCTGAGCCATGGGACATGGTTCAAGGTAAGCTTCACCTTAACCTTTCCAGTCTCTATTATCCTAGTCATAAAACACATTGTGTTCCCTACAGTACCAATAAGAGGAACAATCTAACAGGGTCCCCTCAAGTTTAATGGCCACTCCCCCACATAAGGCCCTTTCACACTTGTTTGATTCAAATTTTCCTTGGTCATCATTGGTTGGCCATCATTGCCTGGCACCTTGGTGGCTCCACTTTGCAAATCTTTTCTGGAGGTTCCTTAATGAAGCAAGGGTAATTGATGCTCATCAATAGCTCCACCATTTCCTCAATGACTTTAACCTGACACCCAGTCATCATTTGCTGTACCTGCAGTGGCATATTCTGCTAGATGGCCAAAATTATTTGGGCATCTGTAAATGCAGATAGGAAATGTAGCCTCAATACGAGTTTGACAAAAACTGTGTGTGGGTCTCTCTGGGATGGATCCATAGTTCTCCTGAATGACTGTATAGTATATGACATTTTGCCTTTTAGTGCTCCAAAAGCTCTTGACCAAAGTGGATTGGTAACTTTTGAATGTTGAGGGTTTTTCTGTTAGAGTGTCCCACCATGATTTGGTGTAGCCCTGTAGATAGTGAGCTGCAGGGGCTATCTGATCAGACACTCTCACCTGTTGGAAATGAAAGAGTTCCTGTAGGGTCTCTATATGGGACTTCAGACTCTCTCCCACCTCTGCTTTAAAAGTTTTGACCTGTATGAACTTGGTGATTTACAGGGGATGATTTACTTCAGATACACAGGGATCCCTCACCTGACAAATTCTGTACTGACATTTCTATACCTCTGTAGTTGGACTCTACTTCTCTTTCTTCTCCCCAATGACAAGTTCTGATGGCTGGTGGCCCATCTCACAAGCAATGACCTCTTTCATACTTACATCATAAAACACTGGAAAATTATTTTTGATTCTCAGTCTTTTTTAGTTTTGTAGATTCTATAGATCTAATGTACCTATGCTCACATATCTGTACTTCCATGTCTGGGTTATCCCTATTCTTTTGATCATTCAGGATTCCCATGGACATATATGTCTTCCCTATTGGATGGCTAAGGTGGTCTTCCTGACAGGTTTGTTTCTGAACTGTAGGTATTGTAACATGTGATAGATTCTCCTTCAACTCATACTGGCTATTCAAATTATTTCCCTGCATACTCTGCAGTTCCTTTATGGTCTCCTCCTGTGCCTTCAGTTCTTTCTTGCTTTTGGTTAGTTTCACTTCTAGATTGTATTGGATTTCCTTGACTGCTACTCCCAATGAAACTTTTTAGGTCTTGACCATTTGTCTTGTTGTTTTATATTCATCCTCCAATTCTGTATAGCTTGGTCAGTTTCCTCCTGGCATTTCCCCAAGAGCTTTTATAACTTCATCTTTTACCCTCTGATAATTTTGCTGACAATCTATCCTTAATCCCTCTAGACTCTTTGTCAGCCTTTCTTCCATTCCCTGTTCTCTGGTTTCTAACTTTTCTTCCATTCTCCTATTCCTTGCTTCCAGATTTTCTTGAATTTTTACCATATCCTGCCAGTTCTCTCAGCCCATTGCTTCTAGACCCCTTAACTTTTTCCCCCAGACTCCACAGGTATAATAGGGCTTACTTTTCATTCTCTTAAGCTCATATTTACTAATTCCTTTTCTACCCCATTTCCTTTTCCTGAGACTTCTTCCTCTGTACTACTATCCATTTGTTTTGGTATTGGATTTCTATTTTACACTGTGGTATTTTGCAGTTAAAAGTTTTATAGTATATTGGTAATATTGTTTTTTTACTATTCCCTCAGAAATGGTTTACCATATGGTTCCCTACTTTACCAGTCTCATCCCATTCTATTTGCCATCTTTCTTTTCTGTTGTCTCATACATATTTATCTAACATATATTTGCAAAAGCAAAAGAAATTTGCACTAAATTTATGGTAATAAAGTATACCCATCCAACATACTGAAAGTGCTTGTTCCTTTCCTATCCTAAGCTGCATCATTTCTAAAAAAATTTATAAAAGATTCATCATTGTATTATTATTATTATTATTATTATTATTATTATTATTATTATTATTATTATTATTATTATTATTATTATTATTATTATTATTATTATTATTATTATTATTATTATTATTATTATTATTATTATTATTATTATTATTATTATTATTATTATTATTATTATTATTATTATTATGTTTCAAAGCAAAACTTTATTGAGTCTAAAAAGTTACAGAGTCACATCTAGTACTATATTGATTTGTTACAAATGCAAAACAAATTACAACAACTTTCAGTATATAAGTCTTTATCATTTCTGCATACTTCCTTTCTTGTTTTTAAATTTGGTCTTCTATTTAGTTCAGTTTATGCTTGCATCTCTTTGAAGTTGGAAAAAAAGCTGATGTTGAAAATGTCATCATCTATCATATTGGACTTTATATTTTATAGACTGGATCTTTGTTTCAAGTGTGACCATGTGGCTGCAAACACATCTGGTTGAGCTAGGATGCTGTCTCTTTTTCTGAACAGTTCTAGTTTTATTGAATATGTTGCTGGGTGGCATCAAGGGTTATTAGCAAGTGCAAAAGTGCATCTGGTACACCAGTAGGCATAAAGGCTATATGTTGCTGCACGAATAGCAGGGATGTTGCCTTTTTTAAATGTATTTATTATTTCATCAATTGAAATGATAGCCTTTCTGTATGTGGTAAACATTGTGTGATGTATTGTTTCTAGGGCACTGCAGGAATGAAGAAAATGATCTTGTGTCTCTTCTTCTCTATGACATAGCCCACACATGGGGTCTATATTTGTATAGAATCTATGAAATCTAAGGAAATGTGTTGTGGGTAGAGCATTAAGATTAAGCTTAAGTAGAAAATCAAATAATTTTGGTTCTAATGACCATTTTCTGATCTTTCTATTGTTGCAGTAGTTGCCTGTTGTCTATCCCAAGAACTGATGGATGTAGATTAGGTGTCTGGTTTGGGTATAGTATATTATAAATGTCCCAGTATGTATACTTGTTGTCATTATTGAGTGATATTTTGTTGTATATTGGCTTGAGTTCTTCAATCAGTGTGGATAGATATCCATATGAAGGGGGTGGTCTGTCTGTGGGTATTATACTAATTACACACTCCAGGTCTGGAAATCTTTTTATGGTTGCTGTTATTAGATTTACTGATTTCTGTGTGTAAAAAACATTGATTGTATGGAGTCCAAGTCCATTGCTATGTGGTGGTCTGCTCAGATTTTTTAAAGAGATTGCCACTGTCTTTCTCTTCCATATTAGTTTGTTACAGATTGATGAGATTTTAGATATGAATGTTTTTGCAAATTTGATTATAGGTGTGTAGTAGGTAATTTTTGTAATTATAAGTTGATTAAATAGTGCTACCTTTGCGTATATTGACAGGTATGACTTTTCAAGTGAGGCTGTGATTTTTTCAGCATCTTTTTTTAATTTATTTTGAATTTTTTGCCTCATTCCATTGGTTCCAAGGTAGAATGGGAAACCAAGGAAAGCAGATGGTTTACCATTAAACATCTCTGTACAGTGCTTGCCTGTGTATATTGACCATGCAGCAGTTTTATTTGTGTTAATTTTTAAATTAAATTAAAATTTGAGGTATAATTCTTGATTATCTCTTGTAATATGGGGAGGTTCTTTTTAGAGGGGAGGAAAATGGTTACATCATCCATATAGGCTATGCATGATATATTTAAAGCAGTGTTTGGGATTTGAATGCCTTTTATTTTTTTCTGTATCTCTATTAATAGAGGATTTATATATATTGTAAAGAGCAAGGCACTGAGGGGGGATCCTTGTGGGATGGATTGACTCGGTCTGAAGGCTGGTGAATTTTTCCCATTCAATGTGATGTGAATTTCATGGCTGAGTAGCAGATTGGCTATTATATATAGTAGGGATGGAGGTATTGTTGTTTTCCTCAGCACATCTAATAATTTGGCTATAGGCACTGAGTCAAATGCTGCCTCAATGTCTAGTTGAACTATAATTGGTGCATATTTCTTTCTTTTTTTACTACTTCGATTATTGTTTTGTACATTAAGGCACCCTGGCCAATGGATGATCCTTTTTTGGCATATTGTGCTGATGATAACACAGGGAGTATATGTTGTTCTATTTTCTCCTTTATTACTCTTTCAAGAATTTTTATTCCTAAAGGTCCCATTGAAATTGGTCGTAGATTAGATAAAGATGATATTGCTGTTGGTTTTTTGTTAAATGGAACCATTGCAATTGGGTATAGACTTTGTATGTTGTAAATTTTTTGGGATATGTAATTGGCTAGATCGCACAGGTATTTGGCTGTGAAGTGACTAAGATGTTTGAACACAAATTTGGGAATTCCTTGTGGTCCTGGGTGACATGTGTTTGTTATTGTTGCAAGTTGAAATACAATGTCAGTTGTTTTTATTGGTGTGTCTGTTTCAGGGTCTCCAAATATGTCTTCATTTGGTATGTACACTCTTTGTTTTTGCAGTTTTTTTTAAAGTGTTGATATATTGGGTTTATCATGTTATGTCCAGCTGTTATAGAGCCATCTATTTCAAGTGCCATAGGCACTCTGACTGTGGATGGGTATCCCAGTGCCCACCGTATGTATGCTCTGGTCCAAGTGTGTTGTTGGGTAAGGTATATTTTTTTCTTTTTTATTGCTACATATTGCTTTAGTGTGTTGCATGTATTGTTGTACATTTCTGTAAGTTTTTTTATTTGTGTTTGATTATCTGTAGTTGGTCTGGAAATGGTTATTCTTTTATGTAGTTCATCTGCCAAAGCTAATAATCTGGTGGGGGGTGTTGAATTGCAAGTAATATGATTGATGTTGAAAGAAAGTATATTGGTGAATGCTATATACTTTTGTACTGGATCGAGTGACATGTTTTGAAGTTTTTGGAGCATTATATATGTTTCTGAATATAGGAATTCAGTTGTTTGTGCTGGAAGAAGTATTCGCATAGTCTTTTGAAGGGCTATTGTTGTATTCTGTATTTTTGTTAGGTCGAGGGTGATGAACTGGGCAGCATGATCTGAGATTATAGATGGACAGAGTTCAAGATTAAAATAATGATGTAACATTGGTGAGTAGAAACACAAATCAATAAGTGACTTATATCTATTGTTATTAAAAGATATTGAGTTTGATGGGAGAAAACCTTCAGCACTCATAAGTGGGATTGTTATTTGATGGATCCATTTGGTGACAAAAGTTTGGTAGGTCATGTTGAAATCTCCCAGGAGTATTATGGGATTTGGTGTTGCTGTAAGCATTGAATTTATTGTTGCTATTATTCTGGAGATGATGACAGGGCCTGGTGGTATATAGACAAATACTAGGTTAAGTGTGATATTTTTATGATGGAGTGTTATTATGATAAGATTAGAGTCAATATATATAATTTTAAAAGAATCAAAAGGGCAGTTGTGGGATATAATTATACCTGTGCCACCTGATGGTGATGATGATTGCCTTGAGCAGGCACAAAACCCTTGGCTGACTAAATATTTTGAAGGATCAATTTGAGAGCTGCTGTATATTTTTGTTTCCAATAGCCCCAGTATGTGTGGTTGTGTTGTATGTAACCATTTTTTGAGTTCAAAAAGTTTTTTGATGGCATTTAAGCCTCTAATGTTTAGAGATCCAATTTTTATCTTCATGTTACAGGATAATTTTATAACAGGGTATTGATTTTTATTGATTTTTTAAGTCTAAATATTTGTTTATATTGCAGTAGATGGATGCTGATACATATTTAAGACTTTGTAGGGTTTATTATCAGTTTTCTTTTCATTTAATATTGGTTCAGACTCTATACAGGCAATTTGGGTTGAAACTGAACAGTTGTCCATTTGTTGTTGGCTTAAATCCATTTCTATTTCATCATTTTCTAGGTAGTATATGTCTGATGAGTTGTGCTTTTGGTCTGTTTTTTTTTTTGCCTTTTTGGATTCATGGTTTTTAGGTGGTCTACCTGGCTTTCTTTTTCCCTCTGGTGTATTCTCTTGAATGGGTGGAAGAGGGGGTTCTATTGCATCCATTATGTTTGATGCAGTTTTGTTTATTATGGTAGTTTGTTTTATTATTGGTGTCTTTATATTATCTAGATTTATATTTTCTTTATATATCTGTGTGTGTTTATTTTCTGTTTGTTGATTTTTACTTGGTACACCTTTTGTTTTATTGAGATGCTGATCCTGTGATGTAGTTGCTGCATTTTGTGTTGTGGTTTCTTGTGAGTTATTTTCGTTTGAATCTTGGGTGTCTGGGATTGGCAATTCTGCTCCGTTATCATTTTTTTATGGGTGTTTGAACCTGTTTTTTTTCGGTTTCTATTATTGGGTTGTCAATGGTTGTAGTGTTATTAGAAATTTTATTTTCATCATCAGTGGGTTGTTCTGGGGAGAGGATTTTGGTTTATTCACAGTGATTGCCTTTTGTGTTATTGCACCGAGTTGCTAGGTGGCCTCTCTGTCCACAGACAAAACAATGTGGCTTTAAACCTCTTATGTGAAGAGAGAGTGTTGCTTCTTGATCTGTAATTTGTGTTGGGATCGTGGCAGCATCTACGTTTTTATGGAGTTTTATTTTAAATTCAAAACAATTACTACATATCGGTATAGGTGTGTCTTTTAAATATATTGGCTGTAGGGCAATTACTTTTCAAAACAGGTTTATCATTTTTTGAAAATCTTGTAAGTTGTATTTAAGATAAGTATTTTTTAGCACTCCAGTAATAATATTTTTCCGGTTTTCATCTATAATTATGAGTGCGTAATTATCAAGTGCTAAAATAGTGGATTGAAAACATTCTTTTTGCTGCTGAGTATAAAAATCAATGGTTATATATCGCGAATTTGGATGGTCTGCAATACAAGAGATTGTTTCCCATAGTGCATTTTGCGTAATTGCTTCATATAATAAAGCTTTTGGGAAACGATATAATGAGCATTGATTATCGGTTACTGCAAGTACTAGCGATGTTGGTAAAAAAAACCTGTGAAAAGTTTCAAATAACATATTATTATTATTATTATTATTATTATTATTATTATTATTATTATTATTATTATTATTATTATTATTATTATTATTATGATGATGATGATGATGATGATGATGA
The DNA here is from genome assembly GCA_028023455.1 of Epiperipatus broadwayi. Taxonomy (NCBI): domain Eukaryota; kingdom Metazoa; phylum Onychophora; class Udeonychophora; order Euonychophora; family Peripatidae; genus Epiperipatus; species Epiperipatus broadwayi. Next base: position 992,672 of record JAQFVV010000143.1, on the reverse strand, counting down.
TGATGATGATGATGATGCCATCTTGTTTTATTCAGTTCATTACCTGCATCCAACTCAACTTCAACTAAAACATAATTTAAGATACTGGATTCATAACTTTCATCCCCCCCCTGATGACAAAATTTACTATGAAAGAGACTTGTAGTCTTCCTGGGCACCAGCCATCAGCAAGCAAGTAAAGTTATACATATGTACATCATATATTTCACATTTTAAATTAATATTAGTTAGACCAGTCTAAGTATAATCACAAAATGTTTCACGTCATTGCCTTATTGGTATATATCTACTCTGTGTCAACAAGAAAAGAGAAAAAAAATTATTTGAAGATTTCAGTTATATGCCAAACAAAATTTTTACATATAAAGTCTAGAATCCAAAATCTCATATCCACATACTATCTTATAATTCTAAAATATGACTAATGGGATTTACATTTTCAAACAAGTAAGAGAGAAAATTTTTCTTATTACAGATGTTTTACCCTGCACCAACACACCATACACATACAACAAAGTTATGGCATATTTTAACAAGATCAGAATTTTTTATATATATATAGTTGTTGATGTAGAGCATGGAGAAATCAACCAATTCAGGGTGTGGAATAAATTAACCTGCCTCTGGATTTGACATTTAAAAACCAAAAAAAAAATTTATACATATATTTCCTGCCAACATGTATTAAGTTCAGGACCATGGAATTGATTAATGAGCCCCACAATTGGGTGTTTAAAACCAAGGGGAAAAATCTTTGTAACAATAAGATTTGTACATCCACACAACCAAATCCAGAGCATAGGTAAAATATACTAAAGCTGATCAAATCTAGTTGGTGAGATCTAGAATTTGACCCACATTTAATCCTTTCACCCCTACTCTATGATTTACTATCCTATGAAAGACATTTCCTCAATTACACATAAGCTCAATTTAACCATGGGCTGGCAATAACAAAGGGTGGAACAAGAGACTCCGGGAATAAATGATAAAACTACTATTATATTAGCTGAATATATACATATATGGCCAAGTGAATTAATAATATATTAATAAATCACCAAGTTTAATAGGGAAGTTTCTCATATATATAAAATGATGCACAAATTAAATTATATGAAATTGGATGCAAACGAATTTACTAACAATAAGGACATAGAAATGAGTTATATTTTAAATAATAATTTAATAAAGAAAATAAAAGAAATTATAAATAAAATAATACGGAAGTTTCTCATATATATAAAATGATGCACAAATTAAATTATATGAATTTGGATGCAAACGAATTTACTAACAATAAGGACATAGAAATGAGTTATATTTTAAATAACAATTTAATAAAGAAAATAAAAGAAATTATAAATAAAATACACAAAATTATATAATTGGTACATGGAAAATTACACTCACAGGCATTACATAGTTAATAAGATTGTTACTTATATATTATCTCATAATATGTGTTTAATAAAATGGTGTGTGGTATTCATGTTTATGCCTATGTTAATAGGCCAAATCCTAGTTATTTTGTAGTTTGATTAATCATACGGAACATATTAGCCAAAGTTACATAACTAACATATTAGCCAAAGTTATATAACTAATCATACAGTGCTTCTAGGGCATCTTTCTATATACAAAAGATTAAGAGTTGAGCACATCATCAGGCTGGAAGATATGCAAGTTAATGTGTTAACCTAGATTAGGGTTCAGTTTAACACTGAATAAGCATTTAATATGAGAGAACTGGTTTACTCTAGATCTACTTATATACACTGTGGCACACATTAAAATATTAATAAAGTTAAAGAGGGTGCAAATAGTGTTATTCACGGGTTTTAGCATCAAATGCTTGGTGCCCTAAAACTGAATGATTTGCTATGAATATGGAAACATTAACAGTGCAGGAAGTTGGATAAGCTTTAATACAATCTCTGCACCCTTGTGTTCCAGTTCTAAAATAGTTTGCTTTACCCAAACTAAGTGGATGAGCATGACGTCCACCAACAACTCGTCGGGAAACATGTAGCAAACAGTTAATGTCCAGAAAGTACTTAGTAAGGACACAGTCACAACCTATACATATATAAAATGTAAATATGTTTAACTTAATATGCCTTAAAATAGATAGCATTTATTTGCATATCTAAATAAAACAGTTCTCAAGACTAATATCTCAAATATACTACTTAGGGATTAAATTAATTAGTAACCTAGCTTAAGTTATCATCTACATCTTTAACAATTATTTCTCTACATATTTACCTCTATATATCTTATTTAATAACTATATAGTTATTAAATAAGATATATAAAGGTAAATATGTAGAGATAATTGCTTATAAGTGAGTTGTGGATGATAAAAAATGGTTAAGTTCAATAGGAGTATAAAAGTGGGTATATTCATAGATATTACATAATAGAAAAATAATAAATAAATTAATAAACTTAGCATAATATTTACATATAAAATAGTATAATAAAAATTTATGAGAATTATATAAGAATAATAATAAAAGTTAAAGTGTATAAAATAAAAAATATATATGTAAATAAAGTTGTAGGGAATATATATAAACATAAAGCAGTATAATATAAATTTATGAGAATTATATAATAATAAAAGTTAAAGTGTATAATATATATATAAATAAATAGTTGTAGGGCATATATACATTTAGTTTAAATAATATGTAATAGAGGGAGCTAGGGTATAAGGTAATTTTTGGGGGAAAGAAACGTTTTTTTAAAAGATCAAAATAAACTTGGTAAGTTCAAAGATTATAAGGTTTATAGGTTTTAAATATTCAGAAATAATAATAAATATAAAATATTATTTTTAAAAGAAGAATGAGTAAGGAAATAATAAATATTATATGATTTAAAATTAAAATTTTTTTAGTTACTAACCATAAAGTTTAAGTTTATGAAGAATAGAGATAATTAGTAGATTGTTAATAATAATAAAATAGATAATATATTTAGATTAATAGTTGTCCTTGAATGTATACATGTATAAAGTTAGGAACACATATATATCATTTATATTTATTTTCTATTTATGTTGTACATTTTATTTTATATTAATTGTTTTATTTGGGTTTGATTATTTATTTCAGTTTTTTAATATATATATTTTATGTTGTTTTTAATTTTTTATTGTTTAAATTTTTTATGGTGTTGTTATATAGTTATGTTTTTTATTTTATTTTGTTCATTATATCATAGCTCTGAAGAAGACTGCAGGACAGTCGAAATGTAGGTGTGTATATATATGTACAAATAAAGGGTTTTGTGTTTGAAGTGGTTTGGATAAATTATATTTATAGGATATTATGGCAAAAATAAAGAAAAGTGTGATTTTGGTATCATTTATGATCTTTTAAATATGTGAATATTGTTGTGGCAAATAAAATAAAAATATTATTAAAAAAAAAAAAGTAGTGTGTTTCTGTTCTTTAAAAAAACCACACTTCATCACTGATATATATATATAGCAATCCAAATAATAAATATAATGATGATTAAGTATTATACATAGTCTTACAATTCACAGAAGTACTTTTGGTTAATTATTTCTCTTTTATTGTTGTTAAATTAAAAAAACATAATGGTAGCAAACATCATCAACTCAAATCCCAGGATTCCTGAATTTTAACATTAATGGCTTGTCTATTAATTATATCCATTTTATTTTTATTTATCAAAATTGCTTGTTTAATTTTTTTTTTATTATGGTTTCTTTCTTCATGAAAAATCTTGTTTTCAAGATCAAACTTAGTGTCCTTTCATGAGCCAAGAAAACTAAATATTATCACCACAATATTAGTAATTATAATAAAAAAACAATATGTACAATAAAAATATTTTCTTTATGACCCAATATGCTTTTATTTTTGAAGTTTTTTTATTTACATATAAGCTCTCAGATATTATAAAGAAAAAAAACACTTTGTCACACATTCGAACAAAAGTGTACAAATTTGAATAATTATATATATACCCCTTTACCCCCCCTTAGCGATGGCAACTGATTCTCCAGAACTCATCGTTAAGTAAGAATATCATATACAGAATACGTATTTATAATGGAGGTCTATGGGGAAAAAAATGATCGGTTCCTAAAGTAAAAAATTACACTAACTTGGGAATAAAGTACATATTAAAAAAATTATCGAATACAGTGTACATGTAAACTGTACAGTATTTAAAAAGAAAAGTTTTATATCACTAGGAAAAAATGTGTATTTACTCTGTTTAAAAAGTACAGTACAGCAAAAAGAAAGAGAATGTGAAACTAAATTTTAATTTAAGATTTTGTATTCTTCCGTAGGAGTTTTTCATCATAATGAAAAAAAAATCCATACTGAAGTGCATTTTTTTAAAATTTGTACATTTATATTTATTACTTATGTGAAATTATTAAAATTAAAATCAATATTTAACTATAAATTATTTAATTGAACAGAAAGAATTATTACTGTACACCAGAGTAATAAAATGCGTATGCTATCAAAAATCAGTCAACTTTAGAAAAAAATTAAATCTATTTTTTTTAAAAAAAAAAAATCGAACTGTACTAATTTTCTAAAACATACACATGCTAAGTTTATTTTTATTTTATTTTATATTTGCTATAAGTCGATTGTTTTTTGGGTAAAATGTCTTTAAAATACCTATTCTCTGACATCATCAGTGACGCAAAATTCAAGATAGCTGCCAAAAACTTATAAAAATTTTTTCCCCCCAATCGTTATAGTGAATAATCGATTGTAAATCAAAGTAGTGGGTATAAATTGATAAGTAGCCAATCGTAAAGTGAGGTCTAGATGTATATATATAAACCTAAAAGTTTTTATTGTGCTTTTTTTGATAACTTGGTAAACTTACTTTTGGTCATAGTTATACATGTGCAAGGAGCCTGTATTTTTGAATTTGTTCAATATTATGATGAAAATTCTTAGTTACTGGATTAGTGGTGGCTTCTTAAATGCTGACTTCTGTCTTCTTAGTGTTGATAATTCTCTAATTCAGGGCTCAGTTTAATAACTATGCGAAATGGGAAAACACTTCCATTATGGAAAGGCAAAACCTATATTTTACAGCATCACATTTCTGGACTTGTAACAGGCATTGGTTATTATTAATGTGCTACATTGTAGAAGCTACAGCTGCATGCTTCTGGTGGTTTTAGCATATGGTTTTGGTGGTTTCCATTCTTCAGAAATTTATCATTACTACTGTTGTTTAATTTAACACTGAAAAGTTTTCCCAACAACCATATTTTTCAATACTTACAATCACCACTGAATTAATGTGGTGTGACAACTATTATAAATTGGAACTTTCCACATACTTATTTTTTTAGTTGTGTAATACTCTTTATAGCCACTTTGACTCTTGGTCAATGTCTTTTTTCTTTATTCTCTTCTATATCTAGTTATACCAATGCATAATGAGAACATATCTTCCCATCACTCTCATCTCTAGTTTATTTATTTTTAAATCAGGTGGAGAAATATATAAAAAAAACAGGAGGCCATTGTATTATTAGTATTTCTCATGATACTGTTTAACTGAGTACCCAGAAGATTAGTATATATAGTTTTTTTCTAAACAATGGTACTATACACACCAGTCAAATAGACTAGTTCTAAAAAAGCTATATATAAAATACTTGTATTACAACCTCAAGTAATTGCCAGCAAGCTTTCCAAGGAGGTTATTCCAAAAAATTATTTTAATAATGTAATGTCTTCACCCCTAAGTTTTTCAGAGGGGTAGAAAAGAACATACAATCTGATATATAAACACCAAATGAGGACAAGAAATTTATATAAATATATGGAACTTGGCTACATGGATAAACACCCATTATTAAACAGTTATGATGCAAATAGCTCTAACGGCTTGATACACATATCCAATTCCTTCTGGTAAACAAAACTGTAACAAGGGTGTGATGTTTTTACATTCCCAGTTTTTATATCCCACTGTATTCTTTTGTTTAAGTCTTATCTGCTACATCTCTCCAAATTCTTTATTGCATGTTTTCCAAAACCCCGTTTTTGATTGTTCTTAACTTTTAATCTCTGCGGCTTTGTTTGGAATTATAATTATTTCTATTATAATTATTCAACTTTAATTAGTTGTTTTTATCTTTAATAAAAATAAATCTCCACAGCTTGTTTGTAATTATAATTATTTCCATTATAATTATTTAACTTTAATTATCTTTAATAAAAATAAATCTCTGCAGTTTTGTTTGGAATTATAATTATTTCCATTATAATTTTTTGACTTTACATTAGTTATTTTTATTTTCAAATAAAATAAGAGAAAACTTCTGGAGTAAATTGTCTCTTGTAACCTCACTATTTATTTCTCAACAAATAAATACAACACTTCCTCACCTCACTCCAGAAGTTGGAGTTTATTTATGTTAAACACAATCATACAATCTGCATGGTTTCTTTTTATCTCATACAGGTCTGGGCAGTTTCTCTTTTTCAGTTTGGAGAAACACTTGATTTTTACAATTAATCGATATAACCTTGAAATTTACTTAAACTCTTCTTTTTCCTTGCCGTCTTGAGTGCCTTTTTCTCCTGCTTGGAGAAACTCTGGGTTTTTCCCTGTTCTTCAGTTTTTGTCTCTGGCAGCTCACTGTCCAAAGATTGCCACTCTTCCAAAAAATCATTGAAAGTGTCTATTTCATGTTCACCTTTGGCCATCCTTTCTTGTAGTTCCATTTCACACTGCTGCCAACTCTCTACCTGTTCAGATAATTCTGATATAGTGAGTTTACTTTTTAAATCTTCATTCAATCTTTCAAAACTCTGACATTCTGAAAGTTTGGTTTGTAATTTTCCACTAAGTTCTGAATTTTGTTGTTCAAGTTCTTTTAATTTATAAATGCTCAGTTTTAGTTCTTTAGTCATCTTTTCATATTGTCGATTAGAAATGCTCGCATTGGTTACACTGAGTTCTAATTTTGTTACTCGTTGTCTAGAAGCCTTCAATCTTCCTTGAAATTCTTTCAGTTCATTTTGTAATTATAACTTTTCAGTTCTTGTAAGTGCAAGTTGAGTTGTAACTCAGAATGCATTTTTCTCTCAAGCATGGTAGCTAATTCTTGGTTCCTTGACTCCAATTCTTGTAGTTTAGTGACTTCTATTTCTCCTTGTGAATGGTCCTATCTCTCACAGTCATGCTTTGTCCCTTAGTTGCTATATAGTTAATACTATATGTTCTACCATTTGTACCTGGATTATCTTTTGTTTGTCATGGTTTTTTGCATACAGCTGCTGCATGCCCTTTAAATCTGCAGTTAAACATTTTCTTTCCTCCATTTGCAATTCTTAGATACATGGCTAGTTTTACCACAGCAGAAACATTTCACTGCTAACATTGTCTCTCTCTTTATTTTTTCATTCTTTGGATGCTGCCTTCGATCTATTTTATAAACTGCCATTTTTCTGGTCTCTTCTGAGTTGTTTTTAAAAGCTAGGGCTTGCTCAATTATTGCTTCATATGCTATTCCTTTTTTAATAGCCACTTTGTATAATAAGTCACTTTCTGTTAACAATGTCTGTTGCAATCTTTCATCGTACATTCCCCATAATAATTGATCCAGCAAAACTTGTTCTAAAAATTTATCATAATCGCAGTTTTTTGCCAACTGTTTTAATACTATATCATAATCTTTAATTTTTTCCTCCCTGGCTTGCTTTCTATTTCTAAGAGTTAATCTAGCTACATGTCTAGACAGTCTCAGGCTAAAATAGTTTGTTAATTTTTTAACTATAACTTCAAACTGTAATCCATTAGTTATCGGTCCGTCCCATAATTTATTTACAATTTCTATGACTTTACGTCCTGCTTAACATAAAAGTGTGGCCACTTTTTTTCCATTATCTTTTATCCCATTCAACTTGTAAAAAAATTTCCAATTGCATAATATAGAGAGGCCATTCCTTGGCATTTTCAATACTAAATTCGGGAATACTGCTTTGTCCTTACGACATTTTACTTGTTTCAAAAAGTATCAGTTGACTTTCTCATCTGGCCTATTCTTTCAAGCTTCATTAGGTTCGAGAATTTTGACTGTGCCAATCTTGTAATGTCTTCACCCCTAAGTTTTAAATCCGATATATAAACACCAAATGAGGACAAGAAATTTAGATAAATATATGGAACTTGGCTACATGGCTAACACCCATTATTAAACAGTTGAGATGCAAATAGCTCTAATGGCTTGATACACGTATCCAACTTCTTCTGGTAAACAAAACTGTAACAAGTGCATGATGTTTTTACATTCCCAGTTTTTATATCCCTCTGTATTCGTTTGTTTAAGTCTTATCTGCTACATCTCTCCAAATTCTTTATCGGTGTTTTTGACTCTGTTTTTGATTGTTCTTAACTTTTAATCTCTGCGGCTTTGTTTGGAATTATAATTATTTCTATTATAATTATTTAACTTTAATTAGTTATTTTTATCTTTAATAAAAATAAATCTCAGCAGCTTGTTTGTAATTATAATTATTTCCATTATAATTATTTAACTTTAATTAATTATTTTTATCTTTAATAAAAATAAATCTCTGCAGTTTTGTTTGGAATTATAATTATTTCCATTAAAATTTTTTGACTTTACATTAGTTATTTTTATTTTCAAATAAAATAAGAGAAAACTTCTGGAATAAATTGTCTCTTGTAATTTCACTATTTATTTTTCAACAAACGAATACAACAAATAACAGCAACCAAAGATTAATCAGTAAAAAATAATAACCATCCACTTGTTCATTATCTTCAAATAATAACATTAAAAAGTATTATCATTTGTAGAAGTTCTATTGCAAATTTTATACTTTTTCTATTTGAAGTAACAAAATTTTCTCTATTAATGACTATTTTTAGAACCCTATTTTTTTGTCACTAAAATTACTTTAGTATATTTAATCATCTTTAATTATTAAATAGGATCTACTATTTAAACTTAAATATTAAATATGATCTACTATTTAAAATGAATTGTTACTTTTATGTTTATTTGGCTATGATAGTTGATTTAATGCTGGTTGGTTCTACTATTGAATTAATGGTACTGTATAATTTATTATGAAAAATTTATTTGTTCATTGAAATATTTCATATTTGGATTGATTACAAATAATTTCTAAAACTAAAATAAAACGATTATTTCTGCCTTATCTCAAATATTGTTATTTGTGCTATTAATTTAGACAGTGATGTTAATTTAAATGACATTTAAATTTAGCATAATTCTCATCATATGTATAAGAATTGAGTGTTTATAGAAAGAGCAATATCGAATTTGAATAGTAACTAAAAAGTTTGCTGGGATCATTTGCTGATGATGATTAAGCAAAAATTTGCATGCAACATTAGGCAAATTATTAGTTTTGATTAATGAGCATAAAGTACTAAAATAATGATATTGTATCATCATTTATTATCATACATTTACATTTTTTTGTTTATTCAAATAGTTGCACCAATATTTATTATAAAATGGCTTTTAATTGTTTGATCTTACACCCTAAAAGTTTTGGTTTCCAAGCCATTTCAAATTACAAATTTTTTATTAGTAATGAAGGTTAATTACTTCTAAATGTAAAAATGGAATGAAGACACAAAAGAATTGTTGTATAGTACTGTATTATTTAATTAAATTAAAATTAAATGATAATTTTTAATAAATGTTTGGAAAGTTATAGGTATGTTAAATTCTTTGTCCAAAGGAAAAGAGGATTAGCTAGGCAACAAAGTACTATAACCAAATAATAACACTTGATTATAATTGGTCATAAATTTGTATATTATGTTATTAATCTTTCATGGATATTTCTATAAGATTTCAAAGGTAATAGTTATTTCTACAAAGACGAAAATTAAATTTTGAAGAATTTTTATTTAAAGATCCTATCCTTGTTTCCAATTTTGCAGTTAGCAAAGGGAGAAAAAAAAGAATTGTTCATAAGTAAGATAGATAATCATGGACTAGCATTTGGTTTATTTTTTCAAACTAAGATCAAAAAAATTATCACTGATAAGTTTGACCAAAAATTTGTTTTGCAATTACTATTTAGAAATAAACGATGAAAAGTCTTTCAGTTGTCTGTGCATGCAAGTGACCATATATGTTTGCATATATGTTGTTACTGAATATATAAGTAAGTAGTTGTATTTACTTTTATTTTCAAAAACCTTGTGGTGCATAAGTAGTATAGCAGCCACATACTTATGACCTGTGATTGAAATCTAGGCCAAGTAAAAATCTTTCCTCTCAGATAGCTGACCCATACCCATCTAGCTAGCCATCTGACACTGATCAATAAATGGGTACCTATACAGTCCTTACCTAGAGATTAAAACAAGATAGAAAACTGTTGAAAACTCACCCATTCAGTAGTTTGCAAACTTGATGAATATTATTTTCTCTTTCATTATTCTTGTGTGAGGAGCCAGTAGAAAGGCTGTTTTACTACTTTTACTTTATTTATATTTTCAAATAATGTTTTTTTTTTCAATAAGTATTTGCAAATAAAAATTATTGCAGAAGTTGATGCTTATTTTCCTTTCTTTGTTAGATATTAATTACATATTTTATAAGAAATTATAATAAAATTATTAGTAAAAATTAAAATTTAAAGCTTAAATATAAATTTTAGAATTTATAAACAAATATAAAAATAGAAGTAAACTATTATTAATCCAAAATCTCTGATTCCAAAGGCTTTTTTTTTATTTATGTATCCTCCCCCTTTCCCCTTCATTACAAATGCTAAATATTTAAACAAAAATTAATAAATCATATTTGGAGAAAAAAAAAAAAATTACCTTTTGTAGTTTTGTAAAAATTTAACCAATTTGTAGTTATATTGAATAAATGTATTTTAACATCAATATAATACTTAAAAATATGAACTATATACAGTTTAAAAAATTGTCAATCTTTGATAATGATGGTCTACCATAGAAGGCTTACTTTAATAATTTTTTGAAGTTTATTACTGTATTATTTATTTGTTTTCCATACATTTTTGGGAAGTATAATTTTTACATTTTACTATGATTTAATTATTTATATTTATGGCATTTACAATACTTTTATATAGTAGTAATTAAAATAATAAATCAAAATTAGTAGTTTTGTCCAGATGGAAGTTTTTGACTTAAGAGTATTTACATTAAGAGTGGTTATGTAAAAAAATATTTAATATTTATATATTTTAATATTATTGATCACATTTTCTTCTAGCCTCGTTGCTTTTCTTGGTATTTTAAATCTCTGTTATTGAGTAATATTTTACTTTTGCATTATGCAAGATGAAGTTATTGAGAAAATTGTAGTTTAAATGCAAACTATATTCTTTTGGCATCTTCTTCACAGTGATTATTTTAAAAATTATTTATAGAATTTTACAGATTACAGAATGTTACAATTCACATTAAAGGTTAATGTGAATTTGAATGCTGCTTTGTGTTATATAGATTTAGATAGCATTTGAATTTAACATCTTTATGGATTAAAACTGTTACTGGCTTTAGATTCTCTGTATATAAAATATTTGTATCGTCTTAAATCTATGTCAATTATGTGTTCATAAAAGGATTTGCAATTCTATTGGTTAGTGCATGGCACTACTGATGCATTGAGGAAAAAACTTTAGGCAAAAATTCTGGATTTGGAACTAAAATCTTTATTTGGAATTTTAAATTGGATTAATGAAAATCCAATGAGAATCATTTTGTACAGATAAAGACATTTTATACAACATTAACGACAATGTGACTAAATAAATAAATGCTTGAAAAACCGCGACTAATAAATAATGAGCTCCAGTATCCACACATCTATCTGCACTAAACCACGTAAGAAAGTTTGAATAACAAGCATTAATGTTGGTTATTTTTATTACTAACTCTATTAAAAGTTATGGATCATGTACCATATTTTATATGGTTAATAAAATTTATTTTTTTAAAAAAAAAAGTAATTTAAAATATCTTTTAGAATAAATTTTTAAAAAAAAAAATTAGTAAAAAATTGTAAAGAAATTTTTTAAATTTTATTTCGATATCTGATGAAAATTGTATATTTCCTTTCATTCCTTTGTTATAATTCTATCTTGTTAATATACGAAGCCACCTAGTGTGGATTAATTCATCGCATTAGTTCTGGATAATTGAAGTTGAAAAAAAAAATGAAATGAGATTATCACACCCTGGAAATCAAATGTTTTTTTTCTCCTTTTAATCTAACTTTCCTTTTAAAAGCTGATGTGTAATATATATATAATTTTTTGCTTTAATGTATTTTCTGCATTTTTTGTATATATAGTTTATGTGTGTGTGTATACATGATGCCATTAACTTAATATATAGTAGAAATTATATTCTTATAGTGGAAATGTAGCTTATACAAACACAACAAAAAATTATCACGGTATTGATATAAAAATATTTAGTTGTAAAAAAAAAAAAATACTGTATATATAGAAAAGAAAAAAAAGAAAAACGAAAAAATACAAAAAATCCTGTATAATGTAATTGTACCCATAATGATAAGAAATCAAAATGTCTAAAATAATATTCATCATTGTAATCACAAAATGATAGATCACATTTTTTTCAATATAAATTTTTTGTTATAACCTTTTCCATAATAAAAAAAATTCCCAGATAAAAAAAAATAAGAATACTACTTTTAGACTAATTACTGATCTACAAATTTTCAGGTGATAAAAAAAAAAACTCCTAATCTGTGCATAAATATCAGACTAAGTTGGTCCTGACCTCTGTTTTATTTTACTAATGTTATTAGAAAGATTAAAATTAAGAGGAGATAGAATTAAAAAAAAAGTGACATCTTAAAAGTCATATTATGAAAAGTGTAAAAGTTGTGGCTCTTATAATATTAATAAAAAGCCTATTATCAAAGTGGGGAATAAGTGTGCTTAATGTTATTTTTGTATGGATGTTGTATGATGGTGATTAGGTCACTGTGGTTTTGTAATCTAGTACAGCTGAATAGAAATTGTTTAATAGTTCTGCCACACATGTATATTAAGTTCTCGCCTGGTTGATAAGAAAACCCTATGATTGACTTTTAATCGAGAAATCAAATATTTGATTCAAAGAATCAATGTTTGAACTTGTTTATGATGATATGGCTGCTGAAATAAATCACTGATGAAAATGTCTCAAAGTAATAGGTGGATATGCTCAAATATTAATATACCAATATTTTTTAATGGAAAACAAAGATGTAATGTTACCATATCTATAAGAAATTTGTTATCTGAGAAAAGAAGTATCTTGGAAAATAATTATTAAAATATTTCATCCTCTGGGAAACAGTATAGGAATGAAAATAGTATATTGATTCATTTTTAAAAATAGAATGTGGATAAAGAATGGGGACAAATTATAAATTTAATACATGGTTGCATTTTTTCTGAACGAAATGGTAACAATTTTCTTATTCTAAATCATTCAAGTTAATCCATTTTTTTAAAACAAATTAATAAATATATTTTTTAATGAGAATACAGTAAGCAATTCGGGGTGGGAGTGGATTATATGGATCAGAAATACATTGGGATGAATGAGAATATAATTTTTTGAAAGGAAGTTTATTTTTCAAAGTATGTTAGTAGATATTATTAAATTTTAATTCAAAGAAGTCTGAAGAATAAAAGGATAAAGAAACAATGGAATTTAAATAGGAGTCTGTAAATATTGAGGAAACTATCTTACCAGATAAAATTCTTCTCAATGGAGAAAGGCTGTCTTAAATTAGAGAATTTTCCTCATTGTAATCATTAAAAATGATAAGAGGTTTAGTTAGCAATTTTTTTAAAAAAAAAAAAAGATAGAGAGATTAATGATAAAAGATATATATATTTTATGGAGTAAATAAATAGTATGATTTGAATTCATAGACCATATTAAATCTTGACCAGAAAAAATGAAGAGAAGTAATAAAAAATCTTAAGGAATAAATTTTAAATTGTGTGAATTCAAGTGATATCTTTTCAAAAAATGGTAATGTGAATTAAAAAATTTTGAAAATATTAGTGATTAGATAATTAAAAAATGGAGTGATGATATAGGTGTGTAGTGATTGAATGAGTTTGGGGATGAATATCACATGAAAAACTAATCAAATTATCTAGTTGTACAGCATGGTAATTATCAAATAAATCAAGTCACTTTTTGACAACTATGATTTAAATATCTGTGGAAAAATAATAGGCTGAATCTTTTTCCTTTATCAGTGATTCTATAATTTTGATTAGGAAGAATATTATTGATATGGGTCTAAGATTTTGAAGTGTTTGTATTTTCATAACAATAAAAATAGGATATTATTCTCTATATTATTTCTAAGAAGAGATAAGATTGTAAATTATGGGATTAGAAAATTGCCAAATATGAGAATAAAAATGGGATTTTATATACACCTAAATGAATAAATGTGGGATAGTAATTGCATTTTAGGATAATATCTTGTTTATTGTTTGCAGGATGATCTACATTAAAACCAAAAATCAAATGAGAGAACCTTGGATACAGCAAGTCATATTTTTCTCTATTATCATATCAAAATATTTCTAAAATGCTAATATTTGAATTTAAATCACTAAACTTAGCATATATAATCTCTGGACCTGTTATGAGGATTTTTGTAGTTTATATCGCAAACCTAGAATATATAATTTCTTCGTCAGTTGTGAAGATTAGGCACAAAAAATTGAATGTTTTGTGGTTAGATACTTAGATAATATTTGATATTTTTACTAATTGTTTTAATGTTAATATCAACTAGTGTATTTCACTCAAGCCATTCAAAATTTGATGTGGGGAGATATAGTGTTTCATCATCATTTTCAACTATTATTAATCCTCTGTAGGATAAAAGTATCTCCAAGTTTAATACAGTTTTTCTGATCCCTGATCTGTCTTCTTCACAACACACCAAAATACCTTTATTTCATACATCCATCTCACTTGTGGTCTCTTTCTAAATCTTTTATAATCTCTTGGGATTTAATTTAAAATTTCAATAGTCCATCTATTATTACCTCTTCTAAAAATATGTCTAGACAACTCTATTTTAGTTTGTTAATCCTTTTCATTGTTGTCAATGATACTAATTCTCTTATCCAAGTATTTTATTTTCAAGCTCTTCTTGTTACTTCTAACATATATCTCTCCTCATCTCATTTAATATCCTAAAGTTCTGGTGTTTCACAGATCCATAAGTAAGGATTGGTAAAATACAACTGTTAAAAATGTCTTTCAAATACAGGCATATTTCTGTAATATAAAATTATTCTTACCAATCTCATTCATTGAAATTTAATTCTATATGTATTAATAATCTCACTGAGGTGCCTGTTGTTGTTAACTTCTTCTAATTTATGATTATCAATTTTTATTTTCTTTTTCTGAAAAAATCCATTGTACATTGTTCTTTTTAAGCATTTATCTTTAGCCCTACTTTCTTATTTTTATCTGATAACTCTTGCAACATTTCCTGAAATTATGAAACATTATTTACAAAAACAACTATATCATCTTGAAAATCTAAATGACTTGAGTAATCACCATTTAGCTTAACTCTCTTGGCTTAGCAATTATAACCCATAAAATAGTTCTTGTATAATTGATATAAAAAGTTTTGGAGATATGAAATCACTGTGGCTGATACCCTTTTCAATGTTGATATTATTAGTATCATTATATAATCTAATAACCATTGTTACATTTTGATAAATATACAGTATTTCAGGTTTTTATATTGATGATCCAATGCTTTAATCATAATAGATATGCTTATAAAATTAAATGTCATTTCATAATCTACAAATTCATAAATAATCTAAATGTGATTCATTGGGCTAAAACCATTATTGATTTCCACTTATTCTTTTGGTTGGTGAAGATCCAAAGTTCACTGTAGACAAGTTGTAATTATCTTGGTAAAGGTTTTATGCAGAATTTATAGAAGATTGGTAGATCTGTAATTTCTAGTAGCCTTTTTATCACCTTTCTGAAATATCCAATATTATTACTGCTTTCTTCTAATCATCTGATATCTTTTTATCATTTAGATTTTTAGTATACAATTTTGCCAACAATTGTTCTATTTCTTCACCAGCTTCTTTTAAAGATGACAATAATAATTCGATAATTTCCTGGAGCTTTTCTCTTCTTTATAGATTTTATTGTATATCTTACTTCTTTATTTAAAATGCAGGGCATTTCAGAAAATAGAATAACTGTAGAAAATATTTTGTTTTTGTTTTGTTCTTTATTATTATATATTTTTTTTATAAACTCTTCCACATATTTCATAATGTTATCTCTCTTTTTAGCAATAGTTCCATCTTTTTTTCTCATTCCAGGAATAACTAACTGTCCTTCCAATATCAAGATTCTGTTTTACACTTTTTAGCCTTTTTTTCTTTTCATTCTCTTCTATCATTATTAATTTTATTTTGTACCATTGTGTAAAACTCTTGATATTAATTTTTTTTTAATGGATCATTTTTTTTAAAATTATATTTCTTTTTTTTCTTCATAGTCTTGTCTCAGTAGAAAATTTATTGGTAAATTGCTACTTTTTTGAACCAATTATATTTCTTGCAGTTCTTAATAGAATATCAGTTATCTTCTTAATGATTTCAACCAGCTCTGAATCAACATGAGTTTTAATATTTTGAAACAATTTGAAAGTTCTAATTTAAATTCATTAGAAAGTTCTAATGGTCAGATATATCAACTGTTAATTTGTCTTCCTCAATAGTTTTGTCTTTAGTTTTGCATTAAAATATATCTTAAATCTCACTAATCAATGATTACTTTATCTTTCAAATCTATTAAAAATATTATAAACTTAAAAATAATACAATCAAATCCTGCTGTATGTTTATATCAATGCTTTCATATCCATTTCTGTTTAGCATTTTTCTCAAAGAAAGAATCCATCATATACAGTTTTTCTTTTTCTGAAAACTCTAAAGTCTGTTTTCTCTTGCAATTCTATCCCATAACCAGTTTTATACACAGCACTTTCAATCTTTCAATGATTTACCAACTCTAGCATTAAGGTCAAGCATTGGTAACCAAGAGGTCAGTGCAGTTGCCTTGCAAGCAGTTGTTTGCAGACAGTTGTTGCAGATTCGCTTCCCAGCCGATGCTTTGACATATGGAAAAGACTTCTATAATAATTTTAAAATGTTGTTTGATCTGATAAAAAGCATTTTGTACATCTTTATAAAATTCCTTTACTTCTTCATCAATTTGTTGAGTTATAAACCTGAATAATCTGCATTTGGTATTTTTCATTCAATAATTAATCTCTCCATTCTGTCTGATATACCATCAATCTGCATGATGTTGTTGATCTACTTTTTTATTTATAATCCCCATCACTTATGATTCCAATATTTGTGCCTTTGTAATGAAAAGTTTGTCCACTTTTTAAATTAATTGTCTCTTCACCTTTTCTTCTAATCTTATACAATCCACCAACATCCATTTACTATTTATTACTTGAAAATAAGCTGCTCTTGTAGATATCTAAAAAGGTCATCATCAATTCACAATCTGGGTCCACATTCAGTTGCCAATTCATCACCTTGGCTGGAAGGTTTACAAACTCATAGGAATAAAGGAAAGACCATATTCTTATTTTATCTGTCATGATTGTAAATATTTTTTAAAAAATCATTCACTCACACATCCATCCTGCCTTCAAGAAAATTCAACTGATATTTCAAATGAGACACCAAGATGCTTCTTGAATTTAAATTCAGAAAAAGAAAAACCAATAAATTCATGGTGCTAGTTGCATTATGTTGATGAGCAACTTATTTATGTTGGTTTGTTATATAACAACTGCAATAACAAAAAAATATGGAATGAACATTAGGAATTTGTCCTGCTCAATTCCTTTAAAATGTCAAAGAGGATTTAACAACAAACTTCTTTCTGCAACCATATAAGATTAATAATGGATAATATTAATCAATATAAACTAAGTCTACACAGGACAGAATATTGATTTTTTTAAAAATAAATATAGATTTCAAGAATATCGTTTCAGTAATCATCAATTTTAAGATAATTTTGTTTTCATGCATGAATATAAACTGAATTTGAAAATTCAATTTAAATACTTTGTTGAGTGCATGCTAATCAGAAACAATGACAGATATTATAAAGAGGATTAACTGAAAATAAACCTCTAGGGAATCAAAAAATAGTTCAGGAAACAGTTTTAATATAAAATAACATTTAGAGGTCAAAAAACTTCATCACTCATGAGTGTTTTATTTGTGTTTATAAAAAAATCTGCCTATAAACAATATAAGACTTAGTATACTAGGATGGAAATTAGTGAAAAGTGTGACAATGATTTGATGAAAAAGTCAAAGTAAATAATATTATCATAAATAAATTAGAATAAATTTGAATAAATAGACATTATGAAATAATATATTAAATATATACAAAAATATTAAGTTTATTATAATTATTTTAAATTAAATAAAAACAATTGTTTTAATAGTAGGTTATCCTATTATGATCAAAACATTGAGAATTATTCCCCATAGGACAAAAATCTGAATTTGGTGGTTATTAATAGGATCATCTAGATTATCCAGAATTAAAGTCATAATATAAAAAATGAGATACAAAAATTTAAAAATTTGAATTATTTAATTAATATACTAAACTACTGATGAATAACATTGGAATGATTCAGTGCTACAATAGAATTAAAATCTATAGAAAATATCAAATCATCATTTTATTGTGATATAGAAAAAACAAACATCTCACTACATTACATTCATATAGTTGACCAAAGTAATTTTTAGAGGAAGATGTCATGCATAACCTAAAATGTATCAATTAAAAGCTTTAAAAAATGTTACATTTTTAAAATATATTTTTAGCATTATTACTATATGATTTTGTAAATCTCATCATTTACATATAAATATGTATATATAAATACATGAAAGCTGTCAAGAAGGAAGATGAACCCCTGCACAACATAAAATTTTTAAACTTACATATCAGCAGTCAGGACAATGTTTTAGATTATAGTATGATTTTAAAACCATTAAATGTAAGAGGCACCATACATCTTAGGTCTAATACTACCTTCTCCAATAAATTCACTGGTATGAAAGTTTTTCTCTGTAGAAATTTAAAGCTATGCAAATTTGAGGCAGATCGGAGAAGAAATATCAATCTATACATTAAAGACCTAATCAACATTAGGTATAATTCTGAAAAAATAACTGCAAATTATTGCTAATTTTTATAACAAAATCTTGCATCCTACAACCATTCACCCTGGTAATAAAAATGGTCTATTCTTTTTTATATTTTGAAACTTGCATATAAACTAAAAAATATTTGTACCAATAAATACAACATCAATTTCTGCTTGCCTTCATCTTTAAATAAATTATTAAATAATTCAAAAGTCAAAATACTTAGAGAGGCTTCACATCAAATTGTGTACAAAAAATTGCAATGTATAATGCTTGAAGGCTTGCTGTAGTGAAATCTGAGTTAACTTATGTATAAGCCTTGCCCAGCATAATTATCTGAACAACTGGGGCAAGAAAAGCGATGAATACAAGTTGCAGTCAGACCATACCTTTGATTTCTCTATGGCTGAAATTGTTTGTTCTGGGAGAGATGACAGAAAAGGAAAGGTGAAGATGTGGTCAATAGATAAAAATCATCACACTACCAATAAAAAGAACTCTATCACTCCTCTTTCTAAAAAATGGCACTTGTTAGACCACTTTTGACATTAGTATGTAAATCTACCCTGAAAATTCTGTTTATGATAATCTATTATTTAATATTCAAAAGTAACTTTAAATCTAGATCTCAACTTCCTGTAGTCACATAATGCTATGATTATAATACTACTCAGTAGTGAAAGGACTCAGCTTTAAATAAATTTTCTTTACTACAAATTCACCCTGCTCTGTTGTTAAATGTTTTACATTTTTTGAATCATTACACTTTAAATAATTGTTCAAAAATATTTTAGTGTTAATGTATGTGTTCTTCCAACTATCTGTTTTATGAATTGACATTTCATTACAGCTTAGTGTTTTAGGGATTTTAAATTATCCCAGTAAAATAGAGTAAGCTGTTACATTTACTTATCTCTTCTTTACAATTACAGTTCATAGAATCTTATGATTGTTGAGCTAGTTCTAGAGCATAGTAGTTAGTTATATAGATGTAGAGATTTATATTTGTGTTTGGACATCCAGTTAACTCTCAATAGTGCAAAGACATCACCTTTAAAATTTATTCACTGCATTTTTTGTTTTATTGAAAATTTATTTATAGTTGGATGCACTAATGGTACTATATAACCAGGGCATTGGTGATGATCAGCATATTTCAGTATCTCATCATTTTTTGAGTGATGGACAAGCACTTAAGTATGTGCATCCAAATAATTGTGTTATATTCTGTCGGAGTTTGGCAAATAGCTAAATAAATAGTCTGTTTATCATGGATTTCTTTTAAATCCAGTCACAAGGTTGACTGCAGATTGATGACTATTGATGAGTTGATTTTTTTATATAATTCTGGGGTAGTTTGTTATAATTTGTAGTTTATAACTTACAATTATTATGTAATTCATTTAATATCTTATTATAATTATTTATTTCATATTGCATGCTGATTCTGTTCTTATTCTATATTCTTATAAATTTGTAAATGTGGGAATGATGAGTGATTCTCATCTCTCCATGTCATCTCTTTTATTTTCATACCATTATGATATATTATCAATTTTTTTCAAGAAGTTTTAATACTACTAGTTTATTTTACCATCATAACATGATTAAATCAAATCTTGAATAATAGATTGGTTGGATGGATAGACAGATAAACATACAGATGGACAATAGATAGATTTATTGACCAAGGTTAGATAGAAAGATAATATTAATATATAGATAAATTAGATATATAGATAAGTAGATAAATAGATATATAGGTGGATGGATAGACAGACATAAGATAGACATATAGATAGACATATGGATAGATGGGTGGATGGATGGAAAGATGGATGGATGGATAGATAGATGGATGGATAGATAGATAGATGGATGGATAGATAGATAGACAGACAGACAGATAGATAGACAGACAGACAGATAGACAGATAGATAGACAGACAGAGAGATAGAGAGGTAATTGTCTTTGTCAAATAAAAATTTATGTCAACAAATTGTGTGGTTTGGCAAATTAGGTCATTTAAAATTCAATCATTCTACTGGTGTCGCACCATCTGGTTATTTCATCATACCTATGTTATACTTTCTAATTCACTTAACCACATATAATAAAAGACTTAAACCTCACTTCATTGTTCTTACCTAGAGATGCATTTCTGTTTTTTGAACTTCATGCCTACATTAATTTAATCACATTATTTATTCTTCTCATTACTTAATTTTTCCAGAAGTTTTAATATTATCAGCCATTTTACAAATCATAACATGATAAGATATAATCTTACTAATAGAGACTTAATGTCTGATCATTAAAATATGTATAAATTTCAACTAATACTTATTTAAATATTTATAAGAAGTCCAGAAAGACATAACTAACTTTAGTATTAGAAAGTATTCTATTTATTTAGATCTAATTAATGATATTACAAATTTATAATCATATGTAAGTATCATACAATTTTAGCAGTTATGCTAATGCATTGATGAAAAATTTTGCCGAACTTAAATGTATTCTTAACCACGTGAATAATAAACTTTAATTAATTAAATGGCCTTAACAAACAATACAATTCACTATTTCCCAAGAGCAAGAATTATATTTAAGCTCTAAGGATATGAAAAATCATTCCATTGGCAAATTAAAACAACAGTGAAGTTTGTAAAGACATTTGTTACAATAGAAATCACACAATCTCTCTCAAACTTATTATTTCAAGCAATATTAAAAACCAGTTGAACAAACAATTCTACTATCATGTTTGCATTTAGTATTGTATCATTTCAATATATAAAAAAACTCAACCATACTCTTTACACCATATCTAATTATTATACATAATAGTCTTTTGAATAAATTTGTCAATAGTCAACAACTTAATAATCAAAGTATGTTGTACTAAACAAAAAAAAGGAATCTTATATTCTAAGACTTAAGACCATTAAACTGCGAGATATATACCAAAATCTTTACAAGCATTTTTTTTTACAGAACTTCCTTTGATTCTTACTCACTATATACTATTTGATATCTATATTTAACACACTATTCCAAGAAATCAAAAGTAATTCTTATTCAAAAAAAAAAAAAAAATGGATTTGACTATCATATAGATAAATTTCAAAGTTTGCTTATGACCAAATAATCCAGTTGATTACTCTAAACTTTCATATGTTCTGATCAGTTATATTAGAAATAATGCATAATCACAAAAATTTTCAATTTTTTTCTGATATCTTAGAAAATAAAAAAACATTAAGGCCTTTTCTACAACTATATTATTTCCTCATTCATCACCTAGAAAATAATATCTCTGCTAATATATACAAAAAATCTACACATTATTGAATCTCAGATCATCAAATTTAGATAAATAATAATGTCTTTATATAAATGAAAAACAATCTAATTTTTCAAATTGCTTCAAAGTAATTTTTACTTTCAGTGTTTATAATTGTATGATCTAAACATTTTGCATACTATTCTGTAGATCATTACCAATATAAGTTTACTGATACTTATCTAAATATCAAAATAGAATTAAAATATCATCTTAAAAAGGAATTCTCACCCAATATTCTACAATCCACCGTAAAACTTATAAAGATATACTAATATTAAAATGATACTTATTCTATCTATAATTTCCTGCTCTCAAAGAACCCTTAAAATGCTTGTAATCTCCAAAGTTGTGGAATTGCAGATCAAAACTATTCATATAGTAAATACAGATTAAATTATTAACAGAATTACTGAAGATTTTCACTACTAATCAAACACACCATGTGTAGCATACTAATTCACTTTCTCTATGCTGTTTATTGCAAACTTTAGTAAGTAATGATAATGCAGATCCTTATCCTGTGCTGTTCTATTCAAAATCCCCTAAGTAATTTAAGTGTGTGGTTTTTATATCCAGAAAGTTGTGTGTACAAGTGGCAGATAGTTAATGATGATTTTTAACAAACTATATTTATTACAATCGCATAGCACAATAAAAATGTAATATATATATATATTTTAAATAATGCTTTTATGTAAATAACCAACTAAAAAGTACAAAATAACAAAGCAATTCCCTCTCAGTTAATTTTCCATTCTTGGAAAATAGAGATCTTAAGAATCTAGACTTATTATAGAACAATTGGAAATTGCAGAAATATTATCATTTCATAAAAGCATTTGAAAATCAAATACAGTAAATCATAAAAATGAAAAAAGGACTCAAATGGTTTTATAAAATGACAATATCCAAGAATGGCAAATTAACTGAGAGGGGATTACTTTGTTATTTTGTACTTTTTAGTCATCTAGTTACATAAAAGCATTATTTTTTTAAAAAAAATCTTTTTTGTACATCTTATTTTTACTTTTTAATTATATTTACATATTACTTTTAAAAAATGCTTAATACTACAAAAATTATAATTTAATAGTAAGATGTGAAAATGAAAAATATACGCTCACAAACAAATTCTACATTTAAATATCATGTGATCATTTATATAAAAATATTTATGCACTGGCTTTTTAATTAATTTAATTAAATAAGTGAATCAATATTAACAAAATTTTATTCACAAATTTAATATTTTCATTGACTCAGTTGTTAAGGAGTTTCCTTGGGAAGTGTAATCATGTGAGTTTGAGTTTTAAGAGGGAATAATTTTTTTTTTCCATTGTTATTTCAAAAATGTGGACATACTGACAGAAACACAGACAGGGCAAGTTAATATAAAATCATTTTAAATAATAAAAAAATTAAAGAGATATGGAAAATATATAAATTTTTAACTATAATTAAATTACAAATATGATATAATAAATGCCTTTTATGATTGGATTTTAATTTAAAAATTTATTTAAAATTTTTATTTATGTATGTAAAATATATCCTTTTTTCAGCAATATTATACTCCATACACATCTATTTTTTATTTACAGATAGATAATCATATAACATTTGACTTACTGAAATTGTAATCATATCCATGACATGTGCATGTTATAAAAAATCACTTTCTGATTAATAACTTTAATGTTTATATGGTGAATTATTAGAGAACTGTTTTCATATTTCTTATATATATAAAAATACATAATGTAATACATAAATAAACTAATTTCAAAATAACATGTGAAAGTTTTCTATATATTAGATACTACTGAACTGAAAATTGTACCATCTCAATTAACAATTCCAATCTTAAAATTGAAAAAAAAAAAGTAGATAAAATTTATATATTGTAACCCTCAAATGATGAGAAAGATCACACTGAACCAGTATCATAATGACTATGGATTTTACACACCACAGAGTACGAGTCCTCTTATTGACAAAACTCAATATAATTTAAACACAAATAATAAAATTTCAAGTTCTCAAAATCTTATCTAAAGTTGTTATTGAAATCCCACGTTCTTATTAAATTTAAATCCACATACTGGATTTTTACTTTATCTACATCTCAGCCTTTATGCTTATACAAGAAATTAATTATTTTACTAAACACGTGAACAGTATTAAATGCAAAAACTATTTAAGTTTTTATACATTAAATATTTTATCTTCTTCTTATGGTTCTGTAATGTTATATTTTATGTACTGGAATGAATGAAAAAGTGCAAATATAAAATATTTAAGTATCTGAATACTTCAGATAATCATATGGCTGGCAATAAAATATTCTTCAAATATTTAAAATTCTTCTCATATGAATTTTCATCTTCATATAATCTATAGGCACATCTTATTTTAATATCTTCATGTATGTAAGAATCTTGTATCAAGCAATGAAAAATAAAATAATGCAGCAGGTAGAAAGGGTACTTTTATGCTACCCACAACATCATTAAGCCCACTTGTAATAAAGATAAATCAACATAATATTCATTTTAAAATAATGCAGATGTTAAATAAATAATAAATAAATTGAATAACCAAATTTAATGTGACCTTTGAACTGTACTCTCATATACAATAATATTTAATAAAACTTTAATGAATTAGATTTTCTAAATAAATGGATGTGATGCTGGCAATGAAAACAAACGTATTTAATGAACAATGAAATATTTATTTACAATATATCTATATATTAATACAATAAAAGATATTTACAAGAGGCAGTAATTTTAATATTACAAATTACCGCTGACATAAATATTTGTCTGATTTAAAATAAAACATTCCCTGTTGAGTAAATCCATGTGAAATTATAATTATATTTTCATTATATTTTAAGAAGTTCTCACACTTTTATTTAAGATACTAACGTTCTAGCAATTATGTATACAGAATATCAAATATATATGCCTATATACAGACTACTAAAGATAATATTAAAACTACAATACCAATGACGTTTAAAAATCAGTGTGAACATATAACTCTAATAACAATGCAAAGATAGCAAGATATTGCTCAAAAATAATTATACAGGTTTAAATATATTAGTGCATATAAGATGCAATAATAAATGAGCTCAATACTAACAATAAACTAATAATCTCTAAAATAAAATTGTAATAAGGTTTGCAAAAACATTTGCATAAATGGACATACCATTAACTGGTTTCATATACCAAAATACACACTACCAATGCAAAGTTAAGACAAAATGGATGGTGATAGATAAATGGGGACCTTGTAACTTGACATGGAAATGCCAAAGTAAGTAAGCCATTTTCTCTCTTTCATGGAGGAGCTTAATAAATACAACAGTAATGGCAACCAATGACCTAAATGCTGAAATTGATATCTGATTCCAACAGAATTTCAATTGATAAATGAACAAGGCATGAATTTGTTAATAATAAATGAACAGGTAACACATACAAATATATGCAAATCAATGCACTATATATGCACAGCAATATAAAATATTAAGAATTTTAAAAGTTAATTCACACACTGACTTCCAAAACATTCCATTCATACACTTATCAAATATAGAAAAGCTGTTTTATCCTGTGCCCAGTAATATATTTTTATTATATCAGGATATAAACTCTGAGAATTCTTAATAATATATAACTTAAAATCTTTTACCTGGATATTTTTTTTGCCAAATCCCTTAGTTGCATGTACATTAGTATAAATATACTTTATAATACACTTCATATAAAGTAATAATTAGACATGCATAAATAATATCGATTAAAATAATACAATAATAATAAACATATATCAGTTTCATAAGATAATAAATATACATTACAGTTGCTTACCCCATTAAACTAGGTTGAGGGTTGAAAGTTCTTTCATTATTTAAAATAAAAATAATCCTCTTTAATTAATGAGTCCTTTGGTTGTTCCATATAGCAAAATATAAGACAGTTTTATTAATGTTGAGGAAAGCAATAAACAAGCAAACATTTGAAAAGCAGCAGTTTCTTAAAAAACATTATCCATAGTTTTAATTTTTAAATGGAGAAGTGCAGAGAACTGGTACAGCAAGGTCAATAATAAATGGATAAACAGTTCCACAATGAAATTGAGATATGTTGACAATATTAAGACATGAAGCAAATTTCAAATTATCTCTCTTTTTATGTAGAGCAATAAATATACTTCCAATAAATGAATAGATAAATTATAATGATGCTAAGATATCCTTTTATAGGTAATACAGATATATAATGTTTTCCCCAAAATATTAAGAAAATCAATCTGGATAACATCTTCTTATATCATAATTAGATAAAGCAATTTAAAATGACTACTTTATTTTGTCTTTTAAACTAATGATAACTTTAAAAGAATTCATTATTGCATTCATTTTATTAATTAAAGATATAATATTTTTCAAAAATAATTCCTGATATAATGATAATAACTGTATTTCAGTTATTAAATTAATTGTTTGCATAAATTACTTTTCTTCTAAAGTAAGACATTTAATGGAATATAAAAGACAATATCATATAATATTGGCATTAGATTATGTAACTAATTTAAAACTTTGAATGATAAAGTGTTAATAAAATGGTTTTTATAGAAAAAGTTTCAAAATTAAATAAAAGTCTATAGAGATGGTAAATTAAACATATATATATATAACTTTCCAGCTTAATGGTCTATCCAGTAGATGTTATTTCAGAACTCTCTAGAATTTTCTTCATAACAATAAAGCTTTTTGTATTTTCCAATGAGTTATTGTTTATGGGCAGGTGAACATGTACTGACAGAGTCAAATTACTTAAACGACTTTGGCTACCCCAACATTATTTAACTGATAAAATAATAAGTACTTCAAATAAACTGAACAAATAAGTTTTAAAAATAATTAAGAAGTAAAAAGAAGAAATAAAACAAGTAAGAAGTTATTTTATTTTTTTCAGTTTTTTTCATTTTAATATGGATTCTTGTTCTTTTCACTCAATCAGTCATAAACTGGTATTGGGATGGGATTTTTAAAATCAGTGCAACTCTAACTTTTTGATTATCAGATCGCATAAAAATAGATTTGACCTGAATTATTAATTAAGACATCTAAGAATACATTTAACCTCATGATATCTAGACAGTGAAAATAATTAATTAATTTTAATTTTATCTTAATTATTTAATAAAATTATCTACTTAATTTAAAGCAAATATATTTTACTTTAAGAGGTTGCTCTGTTGTAGCACGTCATATGATTGTGTCAGCTGATTCATTGAAATTTTTTCTTTTTCAAATAGTGTAAAAACTATAGTGACAACAGAAATCCTGGCATTCATTGCTGCTTGAAAATCTCTTTTAAATGGTGTGTCATGAGTTGAAATCAAATAAAATTTGAATTTTTTATTAATATTTTTAGTAATAGGTTCATTTAATTTTTCTTTTCTGCTGAATTTACTAGTTTGTATGGAAAAAACAAAGGCAGATTTTTTTAATCAGCCAAAGTCAGTAATAAAATGGATTAAAAATAAGCCAATAATTTGCATTTCAAGGCCTTCAATGCAATAAAAATGTAATCACAGAATATCAGTCATAAGTATTCAATTTTAATTTTTTAATTATTTGAATAATATTTTAAATTTAATAAAAATTATTTGATAAATGGTACAATTTATTAATGTGTTTTGTGTTTGTATTGGTATGTCTGTGTACTATATAAATTATATAATATTAACTCATTTATGCTCTTTATTATACAGTATACAAATTTGTATTCAAGTATAACAAAAGTGGTTTATGTACAATGTAATTTTGAATCTCTGATCCAAGTTTGAGGCAACCTTATTTTATACACATAATGATTCTCAAAAGGTTGAATTATTTATTAATGTGTTTATATTTGTATTAGAGTATTTGTGTTTGCACTTGCATGTTTGCATTTGTATAACAAATAATGATTTACATATATAGAACAGTGCAATGTAAATTTTAAGACTGATTATCAGATGTACAGAAAGATTGCAATAATGCAATCACAAAATTTACTGGGCGTAGTACCATGTGAAAATATAAACACTTAAAACCAATAAAGAAAGATTTCAAATGGTGTGTGTGATGATATCCACAATGGTTATATATATATCACATGGAATTGTATGCAGGCAAAGAATCAAATTTTGATTCTTGCCTATGCTTTGATAATCATGCTGTGAAGTCAATAGTTTTGCCACATCTTGCATCACCTTATTTTCAAATCTATTGCTAGCAAATGAGCTATATGCAAATAAATTATATCTCTGTGGGACAATAAATATAACATAGCATCACTGGTGTGCATAAAGAATATAAACATCATTGATGTACATAAAAATATAAAATGAAGAGATGAAAATCATTTTATCATTGACAATAATTTACAACTTCTAGTTTTAGATAGCCAAAGAGCCATGTCTTTGAAATGTAACATTTGGGGTACAAGATAAAAATGAAGAATTTTTATGTGAATAGTTTTGGAGATTCTGAAGCTACGAATTATCTCAGGTAAAACGTATTATATATTGTTTGAAAGATAATTTTGTGAGGAATACAAAGAAATTATCAATAAAGATGTAAATTAAAATTAATTAATGAGAAATTATGAACAAACAATAAAGTAATAATTATGTTGGATGCTGAAATTTCTTTTTTACCTTATTTTTTAAATGGTAATCACTATTTATCTTAGCCTTATTGTTTTCTGTACTGTTTCTAGTTTCAATCAATGTAAAGCTTTTTATGCTAACATTATTAAAACTGAAGTTATTGTAAAAATTGTTTCTCAAGTCAGTTTTTTTATAATTCAATATGGCACCTGACACTTTTACAATCCTTTTTAAGAAACATGCACAAATATTTGCACACACACATGTATACTGGACATGATTAAGAAAACTATAAAAATTCACTGCAAATTAATAATCTGTAGCAGTCTACTGTTTAGGTGTCATGCCTAAAAAGGCTTATTCACACTTAAAGTGGAGTGAATTGCAAAAGTGAATACTCAAAAAAATTTGTATGTATATTTTTTATTATTAAAAAAACTTTTATTATTCAAGAAGAAGCTACATTTAAGTAGAAAAGTCAATTTAATTGCTAAAGTAATTCGATATAAATGGCTGCCAATGCAAAATCAAAAGTGAAAAGCAAAAATAAATTACTAAATTCTCAAGAAACGAGTGTTACCTTGGCAAATGATTTCAAAATTGTTAGTAAGAAGAATATCAGAAAGAAATGGCAAGTTAATAGTGATTATGAAAAGAATCCCTCATTATGACTCCCAAATAGACTTAAGAACAGTGAAAGTATAACAGGAAAAATTATAGAAAAAAGTGATTTTGAGAATCTACAGAATTAGACAATTTAAATCCTGGTTTTGATGTTAATAACAAAACAAATATGATGAAGAATAACAAAATTAACAAAACAAAAAAGAATTAAGTGAAAACTCTAAAGAACAAAAAAGTTATATTGAAAAAACCAGTGACTTTCAAAAGTTACGATATTTTCATGACGAACCAGAAGTCATCGACAGTGGGGAAAATGGTCAAAGCAAAAAAAAGTGGTCAGGAATTAAATTCAATCTCAATTTTAAGAACTTATATGACAGAGGATGATGAGACCTTTGATTTAAGACCAGTTTTGGATTTTTCTGATGAAGGGGAAGGGGGATATAGGAAAAACAACAGCGCAGAGGTGGCGCCATTGAAAAAATCACATTTAAAAAAATAGCATTAAATGAAAACGGTAATGAAAATAAAGCAGAAAATAGACATTTAAAGTCTAAAAATTATATAAAGCATCAATTTGAATCTTCTACTTTAGGAGAGAATCATTTTCAGACCCGGGGAAGAAATGAATCAGCAAATAAAAGCAAAATGAATCAGACCAGTGAAATAACAAGTAATAAATAATTTTATGAAGGTTTTAAAAGTGATTCAAAGATAAATAAAGACATAAACAGTTCCATAAAAGACCTTAAAAATGTTTTTTATCAGAAAAATGTTTCAGAAAGGGCAAAAACTAAAAATGTACATTTAACACATCTAAAAAGTAAAATTTCTACTATTGAAAATTCAAAATTAAAAATGTTTCCTGTTGAAAATACTCTAGGCTCAAAAAAATTTGAAGAAAATCAAAGAAATCAGAATAGTAATCCTAAAGACAAAATAAATAACCCTTAGAATCATTTACAGTGAAATTTTAAGCATCTCTCAAGCTCAACTTTTCCACCATTGAAAATCTAATAATAATTCAAACTTTACTAAGCAAGTTCCATTGATATGGACTAAAGAAATTCAAAATGTGAAAAGAACTGAACTAAAGTCCTATGCTTAGAAAGCTATGATTAATAGTAACTCAAAAAAAATTTAAATTATATAAACATGGGAAACAAATCCCAAGAATATGAACAAAATGAAAGTTATTTAAATCACTGCAAATTTTTGCTAATGAAGAAAGAGATCTGATGGAAGAAATTACTTCTGATCCTCAAAGTAATATCATAGAGGAACTTAGGAATAATCCAGAGTTACACTCAATAATTTCAAAAAAAATCAGGCAATCAATTCTGGCAGTTCTTTTGAGATCTTTTCAGACTCATAAGCATGAAAATGCTCTTATTATGTTGACCATGGATAAATACCTAAATTATTTTAAATTTCCTATCCATGATTTGTATAGGCTCCTTAAATAGCAGGGCCTTGGACAATCAATATACAAAATATTATTCCATCTAAATAATAGATACATGATTATACAGTTTAACAATTCATTCATCAAGGAAACATTCAAGAACAATTTCAAAGCAAATCTTTTTCTGGTAGTAATTGATCTTAATAAACCAACATGCCTAGAAGAAACTGTCCACAACTGTGGAATTAATTTCAAGTTTGCAGACTTCAAAAAAATTCTTGGCCATTTTGAGAAGATTTTGAATTTTCAATATTAGTCAATTAAATATTTAGATGACCAAATATTGACAAATACAACAGCATTTAAAATATTGCTAAAGAAGAGAATTTCACCGTTACTAATACCTGCCCTTGTGGATTATAATGAATCACCATTGATCATTATTTTGAAAGGTATAGCCCCACAGTGCTTTCTTTGTAAGCAGTGTGGGCAATTAATGAGAGATTGTCTAAATAGGAAGTGCAATTGGTGTGGGGCTATAAAAAAGAGAAATCACAGATGCCCAATTAAAAAAAAAAACCAACAAGCCCCAAGGCCCACAGTGGTTTCAAGAGTTGAACAAAGAAGTGACACAAGAGATTTAGTAAATAGTCAGAGACATCAAGAAATAGAAGACCAGCAAATGGAAGAAGAAATTTCCTTTCAATATGAGACTCTAAGAAGATCTTCTATATGTAATGATATTGGCTCTTCAATGGAAAAACTGAGGTCTATCAATTCTGAAGTCTCAGTCCAAGAGAGTAAAGAAGCGAAAGGTGGAATTAGTGGGCTCCCTCAAAGAAAGAGGAAATTTAGACCCAAGCTTTCAACCTCTGCATCTCCTAAGGCTATTTCAGATATTGAACATGTGCCCACAGAATATCTGATAGATTTTCAGATCAATTAACTGTATCTCTTCCATTTCCTGGTAAAAAAAGTCCTGACTCAACTCTCCAGGTTTAGCAGACTTTCTTATTGAGACAAGTTCTGAAGATATTTCAGAGTGCAAAATTGATATGGTTATACCACAAAACTATGAAGCCAGATTGAATAAGCCAGATGTTGAGCCTGGATCCTCTTTGTTATTGACCAGGAGGAGATAGTCTTGATCCAAGAGCATGAGGTAGAATTGGATAAGCTTAAAGAGACTGGAAGTAATAACTGATGAAGACTAGAGCTTTTTATTCAAAAGATATAATCCTCATTATTCATGATCAAGATCACATCCATCAATATTATGGGGTCTGAATTCTCGTAATAGAGCCTTTGCCTTAGAGCATTAGTTTAGAACTCAGGCTCCCAATATTCTGTGTCTTGGGGAGACAAAGATGCATCTCCAAACTGATCCACTAATAATTGGAAAAAATTAACTCACTAGGTTTTTTTCATTATTCCTTCTCCACTGTTGCTGTGGGAGGGTTGCCATTATATTAAACAAAAGTCACCAATTAATTTCTTTAAGATCAATTGTCTTATTGCAATAATAAAATTTTGTAATTTTACATTTAATGTAATTAATGTGCATTTAACAAGACAGCCTGAAATAATTCATTAAGTAATACAATACATCAATATATCACTGAGAACAAATCCCTTCTCCATGATAATAGTTGATTTTAATTTTACTTATGATAATTTTCAAATTAGATATATTCAGTCAATCAACATACCTTTAATTAGTTGTAGACATCTTTTTCTGGAAACATCTTCTTTTTATAATAGAAATGCAAAGACCTTGATAAACCTGCTCTTTGTCTCCCCAATATTATTTAATACCTTAACAGTGGCACTTCAGCCAACAGTGTTCTCAGACCACTTTTCACTTGAATTTAGTGTTGTCAGAGGTCCCAAGAACAATAAGGATGTTGACTCATGCCAACATTAATACTCAATTGATTTTGGAGATCTACATTTTATTTAATAAAGTCAATCTACATAGGCTTCCAGCATGTGATGCATGGATGCAATTCACCAAGATTTGGGAAAAACTAATAAATAATTTGACCTCTAAATCCTGAGGTCCAATACACATTATGGGAGAAATTGATAAAATAGCCAGTAAATTGATTGGGTTGCCTCTTGGAGCCCAAAATATTGACTTGATCATCAAAATAAAATCCAAGATATAAAGCTTCACAGAGAATGTTTGCCAAGTACCTCTCAATCAAGAGGATGCAACAATTTATTCACCACCAAAACTGTTGGTCTAGGGGCTACCATAGGTGGGCCCTTGGATCTGGCAGGAATGCAAAGGTGCTGTGGGTAATTGAGATGGACAGCAATCTATATGCTGGGACTTCCATGCTTACCAAAATTCATGATTATTATGCTGAAAAGTTTCAACCTCCAGGAGCAATGATTACTAGAGAAATTTTTTAATGTAGAGAAATCACCAACACATAAAATTGCAGAAAGTAGGATTATTCAAAGAATTAAATTGATGCCTGAGAAGATGAATCCTGGTTTGCATGGAATTTCCAGATTCCTCTTACTTCATCTGAGTGCATTTACAGCACCCATTATAAAGGAAATGCAGATTTGTTGGCTGATGGCAGCCAGAAACTTCCAAGGATCAACCCAATAGCTATGGTTTTCTTGATCAAGAAGCTGGAGGGCTCTCAGGACTGGAGGAATCTTAGGCCCATATCAATGATCCATCTACTAATAAAGAGAGTTGAGGGCCTGATTAAGGTTGATATACAAATTAACATCTTAGCCCAGCTGTCTGCCTATCAGTTTGCCAAGAGGAGAGTTTGATGGCTGATGCGGTAAGTCAAT
This sequence comes from Epiperipatus broadwayi, assembly GCA_028023455.1. Taxonomy (NCBI): domain Eukaryota; kingdom Metazoa; phylum Onychophora; class Udeonychophora; order Euonychophora; family Peripatidae; genus Epiperipatus; species Epiperipatus broadwayi. The sequence goes on along the minus strand of JAQFVV010000143.1, from coordinate 958,458 downwards.
TTTGCCTCCTGGTAGAACATTACACATGAAAAAGATGTCTCAGCCAGTCACAGTTCAGCTTGATTTCACTGCAGCCTTTGATTGTGTCAGAGTTGACATACTCTTGAGAGTTTTGGAGAAACTCAAAGTGCCTCCAGCATACCCCCAGATGATAGAGAACCTTTTGCAAAATTTGTGATGTTTCTCTCTCTGGATGGATGAATCGCTCCAGGTTTTCAGCCCTATGTTTCCATTCGATAGGGCTCACCTCTGAGTGCACTTCTATTTACATCTTATGGGAATCCCTTCCTGTTAAGCATTGAGGCATCTCTTAAAGGGATAGCCATTCCTTTGCTGAAGGAGAATATCTATCACATTGCAATATGGATGATGTGGTGGTATTCCTCTTTACTGGAGGAGTTTGAAAAGCTGGAGGAGCTCTTGGAGTGATTCGAATTAGAATTCAGTCTAAGGGTCAATGAGAAGAAATTGGCCCTATGGTCAATTAGGACTGGAAAGCAAATTCCCAGCAAGTTTAAGGCTCATTCTCAAAAGTTCCTGGGATTCCATCTTGCTTTCTCCCCTTTTAAAATAAGGAAAGAAATCCAAGATGTTTTATTAAATAAAACAGGGAAATTTTTCACTTCCCTGAGCAAAATCTATTTGTCTATATTTGGGAAAATAGCATTGTTGATGCAGTCATGCTTCCAAAAATAACATATTTCTTTGTGGGGTTTTCTCCAATGAAAGACTTCGTAAAAAACCTTGAAACCCAATGTAGGAAATTATGTTGGGGGGGAGGCTCCTGTTATCAGCCTAAGCCTCCTACAAAGACCTAGACAACAAAATGGATTAAGCCTACACTCAATTAGGACATTTTTAGTGCAAAGCACACACAATATTTTATGCAAACTTTTTATTAATAAGCCAGAGATGGCTGGTCCAATTCTGCCTCAAGAAATTATTCCTACAGATCGACCTCCTCCCAAAATGAGTAAGCTTTGGATACAACAAGTGAAGCTGGTACTTGATAATTTCAAGACCAGCACTGCCTCAACACTATTTCAAAATAATATGAATTATTGGAGCACATTTAATTTTATAAATTCTAACAAGCCAAATATTGAAAATATACTTCCAATAGGTATTCTAAGGTTCTCGAAGTTGTCTAAGTGACTAAAATTGGAGCCTAGATTAGTTGATTGTCTCATCAAGGTCAACCTTGGGGCCTTACTTATGGCTACCTTCTTGCACTATTGATGGAGCTATGGTATGGACTCTATTTGTTCAATGTGTAGAAAACAAAAAACAGTGGAACATATATTGAAAGAATGTGAAACATGGATTAATTTGCACAACATTTTAAAGTTGTTCATTGCAAACAAAGAGACTGCCTGTGTGGATTTAGTTAAGGCCTTCAAGAAAGGATTTTTTGGATGGATTAGACTTGCATCATTTATAAACTTTAGGATTTGGACTCTCAAGAATAGACTGCTTTATGAAAAAGGTATGGGCATTTATCCATTAAAAATGATTTGGAATCATTACAAGAATTTAAAGCTGGTGATAAGAAATTCTGCCAGAGATGGTTGACAGACCAAATGTGGTCATTAATAAGTTTAATTCAATGATAAATACCAGAAGTAGTTAAGTAATAAAACTGCACATGGAGATAGTATAACTGGATTTAATAACAAAACTTAAGTAAGTTATTTAATCTAGAATCTGAACTATTATATGAAGATGGATGCTACAAGAGTGGGAAATGAAATGCAGACAAGGAAAGATGTACAATTGGTGAATAATATTACAGAGAAAGAAATTTGGTTTAATTTTTTTTGTTGTTGTTTATTGTAAAATTATACCGGTTTTTAGATTTGTTCTATTTATTGTAGAGTAGTTTCTTTTTAGATGTTATAGTTCTTGATCAATAAAATATTGAGAGATGTATTGTGGTTTGAAGTTATTTAGATGTAACAAATAGATTACATATATGATTTTGTCTTGAAAAATTGAACAGCCATGTTATAAGTGGAAGTAAAAGTTGAATTTTGATAAGTTTAAAATAAATTATGTATAAATTGAAATTTGTTCATGTAGAGTAAGGAAGATTATGCGGATAAGAATTTAATTGAATTGTATATAATAAAATTTAGTCTAGACAGTTGATATGACCCACAGATGGAATACTGAGTTTAATGTGTTATTAACAGAAAAAACTGTAATTTTAAAAATGTAATGTAATAGAAATACTCAATGTTACTTTTATGTAATTCCATGGGTGTGCTACATATTATGATTGAAATTTTGTAATTGATATGTATATTTTGCAAATCCATTTTGGGTGTGAATAAACTTTCAATTTTGAAAATAAAAAAAATTAATAATCAATATTTTAGAGACAGCAAAACTAAATTTACTTACTAAAACTCATTTAAGTTAAAACCTAATTCAAACTAGCTTTCCTTAAGCATAACACATTAAATTCTAATTTCAAATAGATATTATAAGAATTAACTAATTCTTTAGTAAACACTGTTTTAAATGCATTTTAATACAGATTAATAAATAATATTTTAACAAAAAACAAAACAAAAATCTATCTACTACAATTAATTCAACATGTAGCATAACTTTTATCCAAATTTAATTTGTCAAATTCTGAGAATAACAACTATTAAATCAATTATTCTCCTAGCAATTATCATTCAAACATATTTAACAAAGATATTTTATTAATACTTTAGAATACATAGTTAAAATTTTCTATAGCTTAGAAATAGTAATGTTTATTGATTAAAGGGTTATATTTAATCGAGATTTAAAAAAAATTAAATACTATCTATTATATTTAATTCCTTATAAAATTGCAAAGAAATCAAGTTATATATCACATGACTTAATTTAATAGGTTTGTATTACAAATGTTATATAATGAGCATTCCAACAACTCTTAACAATATCCTAATGCCTCACTGACAAAAGCCAGAGCTAGAAATCAGTCTGATAGGGATGTTCTGAAGAGCTTGTTAAGAGCTATTGGCATGCTCATTATATTACATATTACTCAAATAGCTGAATATTTATGTACAATCTTTATATAGTCAAATTATTTTATATAAAAATACTGTTTATTTGGCAATCAATTATATAAAAAAATAGAGTTTATAATCTGAAATTATAATAAATAAAAAATACCTAATATATTAACAAGTATATGTATTTCTATTTTATTAATTTCAAATTATAAATATATCTGCTTTTTTATTTCTTGATCAATAAATGCAAATTATAGAAAAACAGTATTATAAATAAGTAGAAAGCAAAACAAAAACATTTCTTTATAAATCTTTATGAAGTATATATTTTAAAAAAACTCCACTTAATGTTTTTTTTATTCCAAAGTATTAATAGAAAATTGATTCAAAATAGATTTTATATTGAAATTCAAGGTAACAAATTCCAATATTTCATTTAATTGGTTCCCAAATAATTTACTTTACGTTAAGTTTAATAAATTTACATGTACGAATAATATACATAAACATATATAATATTCAAATATAAATATATTGTCTATACTAAACTTAATGTAATTAGAAGGAATTTGGGCTGACTTTCAAGCTCTTTATAGCTATGCACTCAATCTTAAGCAATTACATACATGTAAAAAAGATAAATGATCTCCAATATTTATCTTTCATGCTGAACCAGCACAAATTAGTTGGTCCAGGTCACCATCTCCCACACTTATATCATTGAAACTCTGATGATGAAACACTCAAAGCTCTTGTTGATGCCAACAAGAGCTTTCTTTGACTGCTTCCCATGAAATTTTCAGTGACATGAATGTTGAAGTGTTGGTGTGAAGACGATTGAAGCTTGTCCATTAAAGTTTGAAAATTTGCTATTTTAATATAAACTGAGAACTGACTGACTGTATATATGTGCTTGTGTTATTAGAAAATCTATTGCTCATAGAAAATATTTCAAATGCTGTATATATAATTTAAATTTGCTGTGTTTTCAAGAAAAATGAATAAATGTTGGTGTTTTCAGACACTGCAACTTGTTAAATGGTAGAATCTCCAGATTGAAGGACTTTTAATTATGTATTTTGATAAATTAAGTATAATTTTAAATTTCAATATTATATTGCAATTTACTATATATTTTTTTTACATCCATTTTATCAATTTTTTCTAGCATTTCTTTATGTTCCTATCAGTATAATCATATTTTCTTCTTGTGAACTTTGATATTTTATCTTTATTTCTTCAAATTTTAACTCACTCTTTTGCTACATTTCCGGTAACATTTTTGTACTTTCTTCTTGATACATTTTAAATAACCTATCCAGTATCAATACATTTTCTTAGGTTTACTCGGAATCTCTACTGATTGTTCTTTTCTTTGCTCTATATCTGCTGCTTTACTGAGGTTGCTCCATTTTATATGATTTGGACCTAGGGATTTTTTTTATTTTATTTTAAATGTTAAAAATTATTTGGGAGAAAAAATATATTGTTTGTCTTTCTGCTTAAGCAATGCTATATTTCCTCATGCTTGATATACCTTCAAATAAATACTAATTAAAATATGACTAATAACATGTACTTTCAAACTATCATTAAAAAAAATAAGTACCAACCACATAATCCACCAGAAATGGTTCATCTTCCCACCTAGATATCTTACAACTTCCCTACTTAATTTATAATTCTCACACATCTGCTTTCTTTGATCCCTTTTTTAAAGTTAATGACCAAATCTAATTTTTATTTAACTAATGATAATAATTACCCATTCTTCCTTCCTTATTCCATGCAGCATATATCTGTATATGTAATTTTATTTATACATTATCATTTGTAGAACATTCTGACTCTTGTTTTAGGGTCCCAATAATTTTAAAATATTATTTTAAATAACATTATCAAGTCATTGAGTAAACATAAATTTAAGTAAATGTTTTGACTCCTTTGAATAGTAGAACTCCACATAATTGGTCCTATTTGGGTGTCCAAATGTACTGAGCAAACAGAGACTCACAGAAGATCTTATTCACTCAATGTATACTTCCCCAGTTATGTATAACCAAATATACCAGACTGATTATGTCTGTACTTTTACTGATTAACTATATTTTCACTATAATTCTGTCAGCAGTTATCCAATGGATTACTTGATGATGAAAAGATTTATAATTAATGAGCATCAGCCATTCTAAATATGGCATTTCAGTATCACATAATAAAACTACCTCTTTTTTTTTTCTTGGACAGATATTACCCATAATTTCTGGCACTTTAATCTCTCTTTTGATAAATAATTTTTATAAATCACACAACTATTGCTAAGCTTTTATAAACATTTTGAAATGCTCATTTAATAATACATTATTCAAATCTCATTTTCTAATTCCCAGAAATAAATTTGATTTTTTTGTACACATATAATAATAATATTAAAAAAATTTATGTACATAAATATATATATGCAAAGACAATTTATGCACTCACAGATATAAAGAAATAAAATATATATATCAATAAACAAAATAGCATAGATTTATCTCTGTATTATTGAGCTCATTTAAATTCATAGTTCGAAGTAAATACTATTTTGGTTTTCTCTGCATTTGCTGTTATGGGCATATGTATATTTCTTGATCAATTTTCTTAAATGTCACAATAGATGTTTCTATAATTTATTAGCTGGTGATTTATTATAATAAAAAAAGGACTGTCCATTACGTTAGTTTTGGAACAAATTTATATTTTCTTTCAAAGTTAACTTGTATGTGCATAAGTGGAATAATAATGTATTTGTCTGCAGGCTTGGCCTCTTGGAAAGCATTGTCTATGAGAGTTAATTCTTCAGCAGATTATTCTAATAAAACGTTTTTAGAAACAGGCCAACCATAATCTGACAATGACTGCAATCAGTACTTATAAAATTGGGATCTACTTGTTTATACTAGTCATTAAAGAAGTTTTTATTTTCCATTTCTCTGTTGGAAAATTAGATTATTCTAAAATTTACTTATGATTATTATCAATGGTTTTAAAAAGGAACTTGTGGCAGCAAAAATAATTCTGTTTTTGTTTTATAGTTTGCCACAGAGTTTGGGTCAGCATTCCAGAACAACAGCGGCAGGAATGAGCAAAAATAATGAAAGAAACTCATTTTTATAGCCAAAATTTCTCCATTACATGACAGACTCTTGCAGACAAACTAACCAAAGTTTTACTTTAATTTTTTTTATCTCTTTCATTTTTAATTAGAATGATCTCACTGATGAATTAAATCTTTTTATTTACTAACAAAAGAGATAAGTTTAACATGCAAAAAATAATTAAGAAGCAAAATATTTTAACTTTTAGAAAAGAAAATGTTATAAGTTTACTTTTCTCTCTCTCTATTTGAAAGGTTTAATAAAACTGAATAATTGAATTTACTTTGATTACAGCAACCATGCAGGGGTTTACATATAATTTAAATCTACCATTTTAAACAATTAAAAATATAATTTATAATGAGAAATACAATTTAATTTTTTTTAATTAAAAAAAATGCCCTTTTATTTTGAATAAGATGGAAATTACCTAGTTTAAACCCATGTACCATAATGTTCTGGTACAATATATAAATATATAACTTTAATAATAACAAAATATATAAAAATCTTTATATATTTACAATATAATAAATTTATAGGTAAAAATTTGATGAAATTACAATCTTAATGGTATGATAAGTTGTTTAACTTCAATAACACATAATCCAAATTTGAAGGGTGTTATTATATTCTAGTATAATCATGATAAGTAAACCAAAGAAGAGTTCAGATATTTATTTTCAGGAATGAAATATAATGGAGAGTGTTAATGGAAATAAAAGTTTAAGTTATGAAAAAACACAACTGAAGTAGATTGTTGATTGCCAAGTTATGGTCATGATATTCCTGGGTAAATATAAAAATCTTGATATATTTACAAATATAATAAATTTATAGGTAAACATTTGATGAAACTACAACTGTAATCATATGATAAGTTGTTTAACTTCAATAACACATAATACAAATTTGAAGAGTGTTATTATATTCTAGTATAATCATGATAATTAAACCAGATATTTATTTTCAGATATTTATTTTCAGGAATAAAATCTGATGGAGAGTGTTAATTGAAATAAAGGTTTAAGTTATAAAAGAACACAACTGAAGTAGATTGTTGATTGCCAAGTTATGGACATGATATTCCTGGATAAATATTTGACAGAGTATAAGTATGAAATGAACCATTCCTTGTTATTTCTTTGGAGTACATTGTACTTTTTATTATCAATTATTATGAAGCAGGATGCAATCCACATGGTTTTTAGTGCATAAATAATTAGTTGCATTATAGGGCTGAAAGTATTTTATATATTTTTTAAGTAATTACTTGAAGTTGATTGTGTTGAGCAGTGGAAAAATATTTCTAGTTTTCTAGATCAAAAGTAGCCTTAAATAAGTCAACTTAGCAGGCAATGTAAACTTAAGTTGTTGTTTTTTTTTGGCAAACAAGATTGACTGTTGTATATAAAGAATAGTTTAAGAGTAATGGTGACCTTTTACTGCATAATATGAAGTTGATAGTTTTGGAAGAATAATTTCATTCAGTTTTTTTAAAAATTATTCTTGCATAAATTTTGTGATAAATATCCTCAAATGTAACAAGATGCAGGTTATTTCCAAAGGGATATGTATTGATTTTATTCTGAGACAAAATATTGTTGGTAGAAAGATTGGGTATGTTAAGATTTCTTGAACAGAGTTGATTGTAACATTTATGTAAAATAAGAATTATATAGTCAACTGCTTGTAGACATTATCTGGGATATGACCTGCAGTTAAAGAGGTGTGTGCTCAATATGTATGATTTCTTGATATATTTAATGCTTTATAATAAAATTTTCTTGAAGTTATTGTGTATTGTAGTGGATATTAGGCAGATGTTAATCAGCTGCAAGTCCCATATCAGCATTGTTGCCAGAAAGGAGGATGTCATCCTTTGATAAAATAGTAGAGATGGAGTTGATCTTACATAATTTAGAGTGGTTCTAACAAGCTTTCAGACAGTTAGTGTTTTTTTAATTTTTGTTATTGCATTTTAGTTGTAAAGCATGATCAACTGGTTTACTTCATTTTGCAATTTATGGATAAGAGCTTTGGCATCATTCATTTGTGAGATGGTTTGCCAGATTGAATCTATGTCTTCAATAAGGTGTTTTATGAGGTTATTTGAGTGATAACTTGTTTATCATTTGAAACAGCAATTGTTTAAAAAGTTTTTGGCTAACCAAGTTTTAATTGGAGAAAGTACTGCAGCTGATGATATTGATGACTTGCAGTGATGCAATGATTATATTAGAAAATTCATCTATAGTTAATTGAAGTTCTATAGGAATCATAAACTTTAGAATGGTGTGTTATTTTGAAATGTGTATAATTTGGAAAAGCATGGGTAAAAAATGGCATATTGGATAGATGGATTGAAGATCAATAAGAAATAAACATGGCCTCCAATAAATGAAACTGACCAGAAAGGTGCAAGGATGAAAGTGGTAGCAGGGTGAATCGATTAAGTTTAGATTTTAATGTAGTTGTTAATTCATTATGAGATCAGTGAAATTACTACAAAGGATAATTATTAGGTGTCTCTGTAAGATTTTGTTTTGGCAATGAAGAGTAACTTGGTTACATCTTTGGCTCTTGGGATTTGAGTATATTGATATGAGATAAAATTGTTGTGATTGATGGTTAAAGGAAAGAATAATTGTATTAGTGGATACGTGTATCATGTTTACTTTTGTTATCTGATGTTTGTTTTTTGTATAAAAATATGGTTTTTAATTAGAGAATTAATGATAGCTGTCTGAATTGATGAAATTTTTCTTTTTGTTAGAACAAATATGTCACAATGTTGATTCTTTAAAAGTGTAAATTTAGCCCATTCCCATGCATATTGATTGTAGTAATATTTATATTGCTCATATTATATATTTGCACTGTTGGTTTGTCACTTTTTGTTGGCATGTTTAAAGCTTAAATCAGATGTTTTGATTTTTTATTGTTCTCAAAAACTGAAGAGGTGGTTATCCATTGATCACATGTGGTATTTTGTTTTATTAGTGGAAAGTTTTCTTTATATGTTGTATCATAGTAGGAAACCAGAACTAAACCCTGCGTCTCAATCTCAGTTTGGTTCATGGCCTGAAAGTAGATATAAATTCAGTGTGTCAATTTTAGGTCAGTTTCATAGCTTTGTGAAAGAGACTCTTGGCATTGGATCTTCAGAATTATTGCTTTGTTTGAAGAATTTGTTTTAGTGCTATTGGTCTTTTAGTTTGTTTTCATTTTATCTCCTTCCAAAGAGATACTGTTCATAAACACAGCAAAGTCAGAAAAGTATATGCTTATGTGTGTGATTATTTCTGAAGTAAGTAAAGTGTTTTCTGATTCAATATTTGACCATGATCTAGGCTTCTGCTGATTACTGCACAAATAATTCAGTTTATTGACAATTTCCTGCAATCACCAGTGTTACATTGAGAAGCAATATGACCCAATCTAAAACATTTAAAACATAGAGATGGATGACTTCTAATACTGATACTAATTGGGATGGAACATATAAAAATGCAATGTCAAAGTTAATCTGGTGTGTGACTTTTAACCATCTTCATGGTGATTTTCAAAGAATTTGTAAGAATCTCAAAAGATATATTTGGTGTGACTTTCTTCATAACTGAACTATATTTGCTATACTTTTTTGTAGCACCTCACCTGTAAAATTAGGTAGAGTATGTATAATGCAGCCATGTGTAAATAGATTTGTTTCTTTAGTTATAAAGTACACTTTTTTATATTTATGTATTAGATATTGTTTTCAGTCTGCTTTTGATGCTGCTTAGTAAAATATTCTAGTCCTATGAATGCTATGGCTGTGAATGAAAGTAGGAGACACTTTAATTGTTTTGATCATATTGTGTTTTTGCAGCTCTGCTATATTGTCAGATTGTGATAGACATGATAATAGTGGCTGTCTATCAGCCAAATTATAATTTTCTATGATATTGATAACTGATGTAAAAGGGAGAAAGGCTGTTTGCAAAGTGAGCTTAATTACATTGCTTATGATGTTGGTGCAGATGCTATTCAAATTGATGAACTTTATTTTATTATAAGTATTTCTTATATTTAGTTGATATTTTGATAATACATTTTTTTAAGTCTTTACTTTTTAATTGTTGTACTTTGTAACTCCATGGAATTAGCTATATCTGAGTCAGTCCTTATTCACAAGGTTTGATAGGGACATAGATTTACTTAATATGTGTTGGCAAAAATTAGAATAAGAATAGTTACTGGATATTAAAATTTTTTTGTGTCAATTTCATTTGCTAAGAGGCATTTTAAAGGGGTAATGAATAAGGAAATAATTTGTGATTTGGAATCTTTTATGGCATTTTTTTTTGGATTTGATTTAATGTTATTTTGTTATTGTTTTTACACATTTCTAGAACTTGAAACTTGCCCACTATATCAGTATTTGTTTCAATTTTCTTGTAACACTTATTTTTTCCTAAATTAATGGTCTTAAAACTTTGTCTGAGGATGTTTTTTCTTGATTTTGGGAATCTTTCTTTTCGGAGCTCACATTAACATTAAGTAAGCTATAGCATTTAATATTGCTATTATTTTTTGCAATTGACATTTTCCCCAGTAATAATAATGTATACTGATTCTTTTTTTATAATGTGTGATTATATTTCAAGTAATGAAACAAAATGTGAAAAAATACCTTTACTGATGCTATTGCCAAATTTCATTCTTTGCATTGCATTCATAATCAGCGTTCATTTAGTTATTATTGAAATAATTTGAAATATCTTTTTATATCCTTATAGATATATAATTATTTTCAAATTTTTAGATTTTCTGAGAATTCCATTTTAATTATTTGTTGAACAAATTAATAATTTTCCAGAACAAATAATTGATAGCAATATGGCTTCGTTTAATGAAGCTGTAATGGCTTTCTCCTGTTGAAAGCTGGTTAATCATTGGCAAAAGCATGATCATAGGACAGCAATCTTTCCTGCCATGTATAGTCTATTGGTCCATACATTTTGGTTCCTCTAGTAAAGTATAGATACTGTATAATGATCCATCCAAAACAAATTTAGGAAACTAATTAGCTTGAAATTTGTCTTTTTCAACTTTATAAATTGAAATAACACTAATTTTAGAATAAATGAATTTGTTCCACCTTTTAGAAATTCTCTTGAAAAACCTCTAAATCTGCTAAACAAACAAAAGATATTTTTCTACAAATATTTTTTAAATTCCTTATCCACTAATTCAACTTGTTTATACATTTCTTTCATTTTATTAAAATGATATAGGTTTACCAAAAAATACATTTAAAATAAATATTTGAAAACAATTTATTTTATTTTCAAGTATATAAGTATTTTTTTTTTTCATATATTAAACTTTTGATGTTGTCTAAATCAGAATTCCTTTGACTATTTCCTTTAACTATATATATATTATAATTAAAGAGTAAAGCACTTGCCTTTAAACTACGAATAAATAGTACTTTGTATGTTTAAGAAAAATCAAAAATCAAATGGATTCATCTATCCTTTAAAATTTTGATGTTTATAAGATAACCCTTGCCAAAATTGATGAAAATTCAGAATAAAATTAATATATCAGCAAGATGAAAATATGGCATAAAAAATTATTAAACTAATAATCTATTATTCAAGATTAGAGATTGAATCTCATTTTTATAATTATTTTAATAAATAAACAAAAATTAATAATTATAAATATAAAATTAGCAAAGCTTAATGTATATCTAAGTGTAAAGTAACCAATTCATTCCCTCAGTCTAATAATAAATAGCACTCTATGTGTTCAGCAAGGATCAGTAGTTAATATAAATCCACCTACTCTTTAAACATCTAGTGTTTATATATTAACACATGCTAACATTGATGGAAATACAGGGTGCAATTAATAAATTTACCAGATGAAAATATATCATAAATAATTAATTATTCAACTAGTAATCAATTGACCATCCTAGGAAGAAAACTGAATGACGTTTTTAATAATCTTGTTCTAATAATCAGGCAGAATCTCTACACTAAATTCACTCAAAATCACATGAAACACAAGTTCAGTCAAACTACTATATATGCACATATGTGATAATTGATCATTTTTTGTTAGTTTGCAGTGTTTTATCATATTTTATACTAAAATGGTAAAATTACAAAAAAAAAAATGTTTGAAACTCAAGATTTAGATTATTTTATTAATCAAGCATAGCTGTAATGGATTTTAAATATTTACATATGTATTTTTTAATACAAATCTGAAATCTTTTTTAACATTTCATTTTTAAAAAAAAAATTAAAATTTATTAGTCTATTGGCATGGTTATTAATCATTGCTATCTATGGTTTATTTTGTGTTTAAACCTCCAGTGATACCTGGTTGAGCTTGTGGCTGTGAGGGTTTGTTCGTAACTGAGTTTTTGGATTTTTTAGGGGTAGAATATTCAGGTTTTAGGCAACTGATGAATTGCCCAAGTGTCTTTAATTATTCCCATAGGGGCTACTATTCAGTCTCTTATCTTAATTTTTTCTATGATCTTGCAGAATGTGACATTAAATGACAGTTATTATTTAGAAGATTGATTGACATCATAACAACATAATATTAGTTTTCTAAGGTGATTGATGATCTACATCAAGTGATGTATAAATTAAAATAGAATATTTAACCTCATCCATCATGTTACAGTATTCTGAAAACTTATGAAAACCTGAAGCCATAATGCATGAGGTGTTTAACTATTGTTAATAGTCAACTGTGAAAATTAGCGATTTGCGAAGCTCCACACTGCTATTAAAATGACATTGTGAGAGACTCTGTAAGAGATTTGATGTAGAATGTATGAGTGAAAATCAAAGCAACACTTGAAATCAAATGTTCAAATATAATTCATCAACATTCACTGTTGAGCAAATAATCTATTAATTTATTAAATAAAATCTATGGCTTAAAATACAATCACTGAACTGCAATGTATGACATTATTATTGCTTATAAATTGAATGAGATATCCAATTTGGATAATGATACCCACAGTACCCTCTTCCCAGACCAACCTGCATAGGGACTAGGATTTAGGCCTCCAGGGATTCTCCACACAACCAGACACTCTCATTCAGTCAGCAAAGTTGAGTTAAATCTAAATTTTCCTTCAAAATCGAATTTTCCAATAGACTTCTCCAGAAACTTACTTGTTAAATTTAGCACTAATTTTGGTGTCGAGCATTTAAAATAGAATGATGTTTTGAGAGACAATTTAAAAGATCTGATACAGGATGTACGAGTGAAAGTTAGAGGAAACACTTGAAAATGATATTCAAATCCAGTCAAAAACTAATCATCGTTGGGCAAAGTATTCCTTAAATTAGGTAAAATCTCTGGTTTATAACACAAGTAATCAAACCACCATGAACATTGTTATTCTTCCTAACAAATAAATGAGCTATCCAATTTTTGTTAATGATCCCCACAGCGCCTTTCTCCCAGGTCCAACCCATAAAATAACTAGGATTAGGCCCCAGGGACCCTCCCAATAATCAGACATTCTTATTCAGTCAACAAAGTTGAGTTAAATCAAAATACCTCTTGAAAATTAACTTTTTTCATAGAATTCTCTAGAAACTTGAATGGCTGCCATTTGCTTCTAAAAGTGTTTTAAAGAAAGTTGTTATCATTCTTAGTTGTTATCAATTGGTGCCATAATTCTTGTGTGAAAAGAGACTTACTAGACCTTGTCAATTGGAATCAGTTTATGGAAATATCATTCCCCAAATTATAACTAAGGTAACCAAAATGGGGAGCCAGTAACATGTGATGTGATGTGATGCACTGTAACTTCTCCTTAAACCACACCCCATTTCCACAATATAATCTTTTGTCAACTCTATGGCCCTTTATATGTAATTATAAAATATCACCATGAACACTGTTTTTTCATTTGCATGATATTTCACAAAATCAAAATCTAATTTTAATATACACTGGGGCAGGAGGCAGTTTATTTTTGTAAAATCATTTACTTTTAATTTTTAACGATAAATGTAAGAAATTTGTGTGTGTGTATTTATTCATAAACATATAAAATATTATTCTAAAATGCAAATTTGTTAAAACTATCTTCTTTTTCCTTTTTCAGTTAAAAATAAATACAATAAAGAAAAAAGTATGCTGTTCAAGGCATTTTAGCTTGTCGTGAAAAACTATTTGAATATTTTGGAGCCTAGAGATATAAAATATCATTTTTCATTTACAAAATGATCCTCTATCATCACTAATGAAGAGTCAAGGTTATCATCTGTATGGCAAAATTGTTTCAGTTTTTTTTTTTTTTTTAATATTAAAAAAAAGAATCAAGTTATATTATTTAGCTCTATCAGTTGTCATTCAATTGAATTTTTCACATCAAGAATTTTTAACACTTTATGAAATTACTAACAAAATTATTCCAAGAGTTATAAGATTTTTTTTGAAAGATCTAATTTATATAATTACATAGATGGTTACATGTAAAATATTTTAAAATAAAACATCTAAAATATAAGGCTTAAAAAATATTTTTAAAAAATCTGATTTTCCAGTGGCAGCTATCTGGTAATTATTTATGCTAAGTTTTCAATCTAAACATGAAGAGTGATAAATAGGCAACACCCAAGCAATAATAATGAAACCTTCAATGATAATAAGTCATTTCTTCTAATTAATACAATTTAAGATAAAGTCAAAGTAAAAGCATGAATAATATCAATTCCACCATAAATCCAATTGAAGCAAAAAAATAAAAAATATATATTTTTATTCAATAAAACAAAATTTGTATTTCAATATAACATTAATTATATGAAAAACTAATATTGATTAAATAACTGAAACACTTATTTTTTAATCATCTAAATAATGTTTCAAATTATTCTTACCTTTAACAAAGAGCTTTGCTAATTGCTCCAACAAGCTTTATTGATAAATACTTTAAGTCTTAAGCAATGTTATATTGCTAAGACTACTAATATATGGTTGGATTGAAGCTCTCTCAGTCCCATATAGCTATTTGAGTTAGATAGCTGAATTTGAAGACATATAGGTGACTAAAATTTTTAGTTTTTCTGCTCAATAGTTAATTCTTAGATAAATGTTGGCTTTGGGTTAGTATTTTTAAATCTAGTGTCTGAATCTAGCCTAGGACTTCACTGAGGAGTGACAAAGCATGAAACCATTGGTCTGAGGTGTGGAATGTAATTTCTGATAGAGCTATTTTAAATGTTTTCTCTTGCTAGCATTTATCAATAAAGATTGTTGGGGCAATTAATAAAGCTCTTTGTTTTTATTTACAAGCATAAAAAATTGAGTCATGTGATATATGACTTAATTTTTTATTGACTATTTGTAGTCTTCGCTTTAAGTCTCAAGCAATATTATATGATAAGACTACTAATATATGGTTTAGCTGAAAATCTTTCAGCCCTATATAGCTATTTGAGTTAGATATCTGGGTTTGAAGATATATAGGTATCTAAAATTTTTAGATTTTTTGTTCAATAGTTAATTCTTAGATAAATGCTGGCTTTGGATTAGTATTTATAGATTTTGTCTGAAGTTGCTCTAGCACCTCACTGAGGAGTGTCAAAGCACAAAACTATTTGTCTGAGGTTTGGGGTATAGTTTCTTATAGATATTTTAAATGCTTTCTCTTGCTAGCATTAATCAATAAAGCTTGTTGGAGCAATTAGCAAAGCTCTTTGTTTTTATTTACAAGCTTAAAAAAATTGGCTTCATGTGATATATGACTATTTTTTATTCTTAATTTTAGTAATGAACTTATTACAATTGCTTAAAAAGTAATCCTCTTCTACTCAAAAAAATAAATAAATGTTAGTTGACTTTCATTATTTTTAACTATTGTTAATCTACTGCAAACTTAAGGTTTTTTTTATGTTTACTCAAGTTTCTTCAATTTATAGTTTCTTTTCTCCACATCAGCAAATTTCTTCATTTCATCTTATGCAGTCTCTTTGAACTTTTTTCTAGTTTTGTTTTATATCCTTTTGGGGTCCAGTTTAATACTGTACTTAAATATGCATATAATACCATCTCTTCTAGTCACATATTCAGCCCAGCTTCACTTTAATTTCTTTTTTCAAGAAAACCAGTGACATATATATTTGTTCTCTCATCTAAGTATCATACTTATAATCCTGTCTTATAATTTAACAGTCTCAAATTTGGTATAGTTTTCCTACTAAGTATTCAAGTTCCATATCTATAAATGGAACATTAGCAAAACATATTTATTAAAGCCTTTTTCAATCACATTCACTTTTAATATGAATACGAGTATTTCTTTCAAAAGCACCCCAACTAACTAATTTTATGATTAATTGTATCTATTATATTTTCATCTGAAAATTATAGTTCTTAATTTCTTTTATTAATTCATAATTATCAATCTTTATTTTTTTGAAAAGCCATTGAGCATCATCATCATCATCATCATGAACCCCGAGCTTTGGCCATATGGATCTGTACTACTTCCTTTTTATAGAAGATTACATAAATCGAATTTTTTGAATGAAAATGATATTACCAAAGAGGTGAATGACAAACAAATTAAACATGATAAGATATTAAAATTACAATCTGTACATTCTGAACAAATTAGTATTGATGAATAATAAACTATTAACTATTTACTTACAAAATGTAAGAGGATTACAAACAAAGTTATATAAAATTAAGCATAAAATTTTAACAGAAGAATATGATATTATTTGTTTAACAGAGACATGGCTAAAGGAATATATATATAATGAATATATAATAGATGATAGATATAATGTTTTTAGAAATGATAGATCAATATCTATAGCTATAAGAGGTGGAGGGGCATTAACTGCTTTTAGGAAATATATTAATTGTAAATGTTTACATATTCCAGATTTCCTATTTGATGCAGTATGGATTGAAATTAAATTAAATAAGTATAAATTGTTATTGGGAAATGTATATATTTCACCCAATGTTTTACAGAAATATTTGAAATCAAGTTTAGAAGCATTAGAATCATTTCTAGTTTCATATGAGTATAAAATATTAATTATGGGAGATTTGAACATTGCATATTATGGAAACAATGTTTACCAAAATAATGTCAAATTTAATGACTTAATGCAATTACTTAAATTTTTAAATTTAAAACAGATCGACAATGTATACAATAATCATGGATATACATTAGACTTAATAATTACAAATTATGAATTCATTCATTTACAAAAATGTGAATATCCTTTAGTACCTAAAGATTACCATCATTTTGCACTAGAAATTGAACTGGCATTAAACATTCAAATAGTTAAATTTAGATCTTTAACTTAAAAAAAATTATGCTAAAGGTGATTATTTTGGTTTATATAGTTCAATTAAAGATATAAACTGGGATCAATACTTCAGTCCTCCAACAGGGGATATAAAAATATATAGTGAAATAGGGCTGGATGACCTAAATGTGCAAAATTTGGAAGGCATTAGATATAAAGACATAAGAAGGGGAGTAAAACCTCATGAAAATTCATGGATAAATTGTTCAATGAAAGGAGTCCTAGTTAAATTCCATTCAAGTTATACACCGCAAACATATATGAAATTCATATTCAAGTTGATAAATGGACTTTTACCGACCACAATATACATTAATAAAAGATTGGGAATGAGCTTAGAGGAAACTTGTTCATTTTGTAAAAATAAATGTGAAACATAAGAATGCAGTGCTTTTGGAAGGCTAAGATACAGAGTTTTCCACATCCCAATGATAAATCGTAAAATACTACTGAAGCAAAATGTAATAAAATTCAAACCTCATAATGCAATGGTGATAATACATGCATTGAAAACTATATGGACAATCTGGTATTCTTTAATCTTTGATAACAAAAAGTTTAATTGGTTGAAGAAACTTGACAATGATTGGGACAATTATTTTGCTAGGTGTTTGAAATACTGACCAAAGAAGGTTATGGAAATAGTATGGGGAGGGACTGCTATGACTGTTTGTAAAATGTGGGAGTAAAAGTACACACACAAAGAGAAATAAGACCATAAATGTATGTAAAGTGGTAAAATAAAGGATCTCTCAAGAGAGAAGAAATGTTCAATGGTTTAAACTAAGAATACGATGTATAAGGCCTAACTCTAGGATTTAATAAGAAAACAATATTAACATTTCAACAATGAAAGTGTTATAGACTTGCATTGTGGTGCTTTGGGGACAGGATTTGTAAATTTGGTTTAAAGGATAAAGTGAATCAAAACTAATTTGTAGATATTTCCTGTACATATTTAAATGTTTGTTTAATAAAGTTTATTACTTAAATTAAAAAAATAAATAAAAAAAGATATAAACTGGGAGGAAGTTTACACTAGTACAGATGCTTCAATAGCAGCAGAAATATTTCAAAAATTATTATTTGATGTAGTAAATAGATTTATTCCAATGAAACATGTTAAATCAACTAAATATCCTAAATGGTTTTCAAACAAACTTATAAAATGTATAAAGAGAAAGGGATATTTTTATAATTTGTTCAAAAAATATAAAGATAGAATGTTTTTAAATAACTTTAAAAATCATAGATTTCTAATAAGAAAATTGGAAAGACAAGATTTATGAAAAACATACAAAATAACATTAATAACAATCCAAGACAATTTTGCAATATCATGAAAGAACATTTTAAAGTTAGAAATAAAGAAACAACAGATATTAATCCAGATGATTTTATGAGATATTTCTCATCACAAATGATTCATAATAATATGAATTCATATAATTATAATTTTATTAATAATCTTATAAATAATAATAATTTAATAAGTATATCTAATCTAAATAAGAATGAGTAATGGCATCTAAATCTTTAAAAAATAAGAGAAGTATTGCACATGATGATATACCTATATTTATTTATAAAGGCTGTATTAACTTTTAGCTCCTATTTTAGTATATAAATTTAACTTAACTCTAAAAACATCTATTTTTCCTGATTGTTGGAAAATTGCAAAAATAAGTCCAATTTATATATCTGGGAAAAAATCAGATCTATCTAATTTTAGACCTATCTCTTTATTACCAATTTGTGGTAAAATATTGGAAAAATCAATTTATAATAGAATTATACATCAATTAAAAATATTATTCCTTCATTTATACATAGTTTTCTAATGGGAAGATCTATTGTAACAAATTTATTACACATATCAGATGTTATAACACAAGTTATTGATTCTCAAAGTCAACTTGATGTTATTTACTTTGACTTATCTAAAGCTTTTGATAAAGTAGATAATATTTTACTAATGAAAGCAAATAACATCGGATTATCAATTAATCTTTTAAAACTGTTAAAGTCTTTTCTTATTAATAGAAATAATTATGTGTATATTAATGGAGAATCTTTTTCTTTTATGGTCACTTATGAGTGTGGAATACCCCAAGGAATATTTTAAGTCCCATTCTTTTTACCATTTATACTTCTGATTTAGCTTCTGTCATAACTGAGAAAAATATATTATGTTATGCAAATGATATTAAGATCTTTTTACAGATCAGACATAAAAATGATCATAACATATTGTAAAATTATATTAATAATTTTTGTGATTAGTGCCATATCAATAATATGCAAATAAATATTTAAAAAAATGCAATTCAATGTCTTATACAAAGAAAACAACAATTAGTAATGGTCAATATAATGTTAAAAGAAACAAAATTGCCAAAACATTTAAACAGAAAAATCTGGATATTATTTTTAGTTAATAAATCTCTTAAAATTATGGACATGATTTTGAGATCAAACATTCCATTTACAATAGAAATATATAGATTACTATTTAATACTTTAATTGTACCTGTTCTGCATTATGGTCTATTATTTGGAATCAATATAATCAAACAAATATATGTAAATTACAAAAAATACAAGATAAATATTTTAAATATATTTATAAAAATAAAATATATACTAAGAAGGTAAACAATATGTATGATAAAAGACTGTTAATGTACATGTTATTTTTATTTAAATTAATACATGGAACTGTATCCTTAGAATAGGCAATCACAAGAATTTCAATTAGGATTCCATCTTATAATTTTAGATGTCATGATTTGTTTTATTTACCTGTATTTAAACATTCAGTTAATTCACCATTGCATAGATTGCAACTGGAATATAATAAAAAGTTTTCAGATATTGATATTTTATCTTTAAATTATAAACAATTTAAGGACAAAATAAAAGCAATCTTACATTGATATTAATAATGTAAATAGTATTTTAAACATATCTGTATGTACTACTTTGTAATTTATAATGCAGATATATACTACTTTGTAAATACTTGTGGCCTTGTTTGAGCTGTTTATTTGTGAATAAATTGAATTGAATTGTTGTTGTTGTTATTATTATTATCATCATCACCATTATTATTGTTGATGTTGCATTTTACTATTTTTTTTTTAATGTTTCAAAGCTTTAATCATCTCAAAAATGTTTAAACAATTAAATGCCTTTTTGCAATCTAGAAATCTAATTCAAAATTGCAACTCATATCAATTGATCTTTTTTAATTTTTGTTTAGTACTTGGATGAGAACTACTGCATTATAATCATTTTAAAAATTCAGCATATTCTTTTAGTTACCTTGATTTCAAAATTTCTTATAAATAAACTGTAATAATATTACTAAAGATTTTATATAACTGTTAGCAACAAATAGACTATACACATAAACATATACAAGATAAGCTTTAAATTTGTAAAGTTAGCAAAATTTGCCTAGTGCGCTTTTGACTAATTAATTGTACTAGTCATTATCATGGCATTGATAGTGGAAAGAAAACTATTGGGCCTGTAGTTTTTCAAACATTCCCTATCTCCACTGTTAAAAATAGGTGGAACAACAGCAGATTTTAAACCATCTGCTGTTGGTTGTGATGGTAGGGGTGAGGTGGGGGTGATGGTAGTAATAGGACTAGGAGGAGGAGTCAAGATGGTGTCTATCCATATAAACTGCTACACATCTAGCTCGTAATGAAAGAGAATTATATGTGAGATATTCACATCTATAGAACAGTTTTATGTCTTTTCTATACTGACTAATAAGGATAACAATTTGACAGCTCAAAGCTAAGAGAAAATCATTTAGATTTAGTGGTTTTAGGTGATCTATGAAAATGAACATGCAGCTGCCATTAGAAATATCGTAAAATGGCCGATGTTTTTAAAACCAATATAGATATTACAAATTTTAAGAAACTAAATCAAGCACACACTCAAAATAGCTATTTATCAAAAATACTAGAATCAAATAGGGATAATCATAATAATACTAATAAAGATATGGAAATAATAGATTCACCACAAATCATGCAAGAAAAAATATGAGGAAAAAATACCGATAAAAATGAAATGTACTTACGATGGCCTGAAGTAAGCCTTATTAATTTTCCACCATTGGAAAGGAATGTCATGTCAGAAACCCTAGAATCAAATATGAGTAATTGTAATTATACAAATAAAAATATAGAAATAACAGATTCATCACAATATACACAAGGAAAATTTTTATAAAAAGTTGACTGGTAAAAATAAGATGTACTTGCAAGAGCCTGAAGTGAACCTTGTTAATGTTCCAGCCTTGGAAAGGAGAGTCTTATTGACCACATTACGATGTTCTAACCACATAGGTGAATGAGCAGCATAATAATGAAAATACACACAAATAATGTCAATACTTATGCTAGGGCTGTAAAAACTAATCTACATATGGCTATGCATAACAGACAGATTCTGAATCTATTTCAGAGCTAATGGGCATTGATAATGAAATGGAGGATCATCATCTTATCAGTGATATAGGGCAAGAACAGATACACCACATTACACAAAAATTATGTGAGCAATATACTAACAAAATTGATGAAACAGTTCCACAAGCACTATTAAATTCTTTTAAAAATTCCCAAAATAACAAGTCATTGATAATGGTGGTAACTAACACTGATACTGAATTATTTAAATTCCTGACAGAAGCATTCTACCACAAACTAACACAAATGAAATTATGGAGCTACATCTACAAATATTGAGCCATCCCAATAATAGATATTTGTGTCTAGAATTTCATATTAAAACAAAAATATATTTTTAAAAAACATATTACATTTTTAAATTTGAAAATTATTTGCTATATTGATATAGACCACCCTCTAATTAAAAACTTATGAGAATTTTTCAGAAACGGATTTACAATTACTATTAAAAAACTACGGAAGAGAATACAGCAGCATTGAATGTACTACTAAATAAAAACGTAACTACAACAGATATACCAAAATTTATTCCCTGCAAATAATTCACCACTAATTATAACATTTAGAGGCACACCACCTCAATGTTTTTTATGCAAATTATACACACACATCATTAAAGATTGTCCAAAAAAATATATGTAATAATTGCGGTCTCAAATCAAGTAAAACGCATCAATGTCCAGTTTCTCCAAATACAAAACACACAGTCAGCAATGAAATAATCATAATGAATGAGGAAGAACAAACACTCATCTCATCTCCTCAAAATGACTCACAAATGCAAATTACAAATATAATAAACCTAAATAATTCAATAACAAGGAAAAACAACCATAAAGAAAAGGAAACAACCTCTGATTATAGTGATCAAGAGACCAACAACCTCACAATCCCAAAATCACCTAAACATAAGAAAATAGAGGCAAGTAAACAAAAAATAGAAAGCAATAATTATACACTCCACTATGAATAAAATGGACACCACGGAAACATTAAGCTCTCCCTCTTACAATATATCAGACACTTTTTGCCAGTAAAAAAGAAACTCAAATCAAATAATCAAAATGTCAACTTAAAATATCCCCAAAAGAAACACACTGGACAATACAACAACCCACAGAAAGACCAAAACTAATACCACAACAATCTGATTATACAGCTGGGGTGGATATCCACCACAGAAAATCAAGGAAAAACAAGACTTGACTGCTACTAATCCTGAAAACTCAGCACTAAATGCAGATCCAATTATAAACAGTGAAATGCATCACCAAAATCGGAAACTCATCAATAGAGATTGCTTTTCCTAACCTAATTGCCTATAAATAGACCTTGGAATATAAATGCATTAACCATACATCAACTAAAAAATGAAACTTACAATCACTGTGGTAAATGTTAGGGAATCAACTCCCCAAAAAGAATATATGCAATTTCCGATTGGTTAACACACACACTTACTCACATACTGTTCCTCACCAAAACCATATACTCCATTAACTCTAGCTTTAGCCTCGATCATTACCTAAATAAGTTTGGGTATAACAAATTCTCTACATCCAACTACTCAGCTGCAGGAATAGGCACCTTGATTCACCACACTTTCCTAATTCAATCCTATGAAATATACTGTGATTAACATATGATAATTATATCACTACTTAGTAAAGATTTTAAACTGAACATTATCATGCTATATTTATACAATAAATCAACACTAATTCATCAATTGATCAGCACCATTAATCTACAAATCCAAACCCTTCTATGATGTTGGGTGATTTCAACATGCCATATCAAGACTTCATGAAAAAATATCTACATTACATTAATAAAAATCTGAAGAGTGCAGATAGTTTCTTTCCCCAAAATGCAATATCTTTCTACACAAAACAGCATTCAACATTAATAGATTTACTCTTTTATTCACCTGAGCTTCATTTTCAAATAAAACTGTCACTCCATCTGGTTCAATTCTCTGATCACAATGCCTTAAAAGTAGAAATCAGCCTACACATATATACCCAGACTGCATTAACATCTAACATGACTCATCTTTTACTTAAAGCAAATGCACCAGAAGCCATATTATCTGAAATATATATACAATTTAACAAATGTAAGATTTTATCTCTTGCCTCTACAGAAGCCTGGTTCATTTATATCAACATCATCACCACAATAATTAGGCATTACTCAGCAAAGAATCTACCACCCACCAAAATATTAAACAAATTGGAATTAATAAGAGACAAAAAAATAGCACAACAACTACTCCAGAGTCAATAGATACCATTCTTGCACTTAAACATGAATATAAAGATATACAGCTCACACTGGAAAACTGTCAATTAAAAGAGCTAAGCTATACCTGAAAGACATGCACAAATGACTACAGGCTACATTCAATGAGCATTAGGATATAATACCATGAGCCCTACTCCATCATCAATTCTTATAACATATCAAATGATAACAGTCTCGATCACCATTTTTGATCGGAATCATTTTAGCATATTTCAAAACACTAAGAAAAGTGCAAGAGTTAAGAGACAGATTAAAAATGCAAGAGGTACTGCAATAAATTCGGCTAGCCCCTTATAAATAAAGGAAGGAATATTATTATATCCTAAAGTAGAGTGAGTTTTAAGTCTTCTAATAGCTACAATAACAACTTCCCTAGAGATATGATCAATTGTACATTTAGCACTAGACAAATTGCCAGGAAATGTGATGTTAGAACCAATTCCATGTTGTGAAGATATAACTCTGTAAAATGTTTAGAAAAATCATATGCATTTAATGCAAAACCATGAGCAGTTGGAATTTTTTTCTTACCCAGGCCTGAAGTATTAACAAAATTCCAGAATTCTCTAGGATTAGAAGAAATATTAATTTCAATTTTTTTTATACTCTTGTAAATCTCTTTTATAGATATATTTAGACAATCTTCTAAAATTGATAAAGTTGTTGTAATAAATTATACACTGTGTTTTAAAATAGAGTCTATGATGGTAAGACTTCCTTTTAATAATCTTAATAAGAGTATAT
Source organism: Epiperipatus broadwayi (assembly GCA_028023455.1). Classification (NCBI taxonomy): domain Eukaryota; kingdom Metazoa; phylum Onychophora; class Udeonychophora; order Euonychophora; family Peripatidae; genus Epiperipatus; species Epiperipatus broadwayi. Next base: position 933,379 of record JAQFVV010000143.1, on the reverse strand, counting down.
GAAAACCAAGGAGGATAACATTTGTTAAAATACAATTTATTAGGAATATATACATCAATAAAACCATTAAAAAGCCTCAAAAAATAATCCAAGCAAAAATTCACACTATTAATTGAGTAGATATTATTCCAATCAACTTCAGAAATTCCTCTACAAAGATCAACATAATTACCCCTCCCATAATCCCTTTTCACAACATTTGCACAAGTAATTTTAGAATAACACATCTTAATATAAAATTCGATAGGTGGTTTGATGAGCATCAATTGGAAAAGTAACAGAAACAAAGTGAAAATTACTAACTATTAGTACATTACACAAAACACAATCTAAAGTACGCTGAAAATTATTAACATCAGAGTTATATTGTTGAAGCCCCAAAAAAGCCTTCTGAGATAATAAAGAATAATGTGTAATAATCTTACCCTTAAATAAATCAGGCATATTTAAATCATCAACAATGATAATATTATTATATCTAATCAAAAAATCCTCAAGTGCTGTTAAGAAGTAATCAAGCTCTAAAAGTGAGATATTAAGTTTAAAATAAATATTTCCCAGTATACATTTTAAATTATGATCAATATAAACTTCACACCATGTAGATTCACATACAGAAGAAGTAAAACATAGATTTTATATAAAACATTTTTGTTTATAGTAATAAGAATACCACCTCCTCTAGCGGCATATTCTAAAGATCTATCCATACATAAAATAATATACTTATTATCAAGGAAAGAACAATCAGAAAATTGTTGATTTAACCAAGTCTCTGTAAAAAATATCAAATCAGAGCGCTCTGTTTCAAAGAATTGTTTAATTTCCGCACACTTAGTTCTCATCCCTCTAACATTCATATAAAAACAAGAAAGACCTACCATATCAAACCAAAAATAAATCAAAACAAATAAATAAATGAAATCAAGTAAAGAAAAATGTAAACAAGTATAGTAAATAAAGAAACTAAGAAATTAAAGAAAATAAGAAATCAAAGACAATAAGAAATAAATACAACTACAACTAAAGTTTTAAAGAATTAACCAATGATCCATAAAAAAAACCAATGGAAGCACTGCGAGACCATAAATTGAAAGAGATTAAATCATTATGTTTATGAGCAGGAGCAGATATATAAAAGCAAGAAGACTTCAAATTATACATATTAATTTCATGAACATGATCCTAGTTCTTAAACGTTTTTCAAGAAATAACTTAATATCATATGAATTAAGATTCACTGGCATATTAGAAACAAAATATCTATTACATTTTGTATTAATATTATTATTAATATTATGAATTTTAGAAATACCAAACTCTCCTTCCACAGGAAAATAAGATAGTCTACCTTTTTTACCAGAAGTTGAAAAAGAGCATCCCCAAACATTTCCCACATTAACCTCATTATCAATATAATTGTTATATTTAGAGAAATGCGAATAATTTGCTCTATGAGCAATAAAACCCCTATCAGCATTTGCTAGACAATTTTTTCTTTTGAAATTTGATTTAGAAAAATCACTAGAAAAATTACTACTATACTTTTTGGGAATATAATGTGAATATCCATCCTTCAATACATATTTTTTATCAGGAAAATTATCATAACACCCTAACGATGAATTATTAACAGAAAAGTAAAAAAACTTGTTAAATTTTTCATCATCATAAAGTCCAGAAAATTGTTTTTGATATTTTTTAGACTGCCTATAAATTTTAGTTTTATACACTTTTCCTTTAATGTATCTTGTACTATTATCAATTCCATATCCAATATATTCATCACAAGAATAAAAATCCTGATCCAATATCTTATTATCACCTTTATAATCACCATTATAAATGCTATTATTTTTATCTTTTTTTCCAAAACTATTTTTACCTTTATCTCCAATAAAAAAAGAGAATTTGGGTAACTTTCATAAGGTATTATTACCCCTAAAAGATGAATTAACATCACCAGAAAAATCAACCTCAGCAATATTCCCAAAGACCTACATTTCCAATAAATCACATTATATACCTATGTCATCTGAAATAACACTATCACTAAATAACTCTAGATTCCTTCACACCAAATTTTGCCATACTCATAATCATAACTATATACTTCCTGAAGAGACATTGATCATAATAATTCAAAAGTAAAATTAGTCAAGTCTACTTTTTTACTTTCATTATCTTAAAGCAAATTAACCATATCTGCTTTAGAACTAGAATTTAAACTCATATCAATACTTAAACTATTATCACTATTCTCTTTTACACTGTCTCTATTATAATTATCGATTTCAGAAATATTTTCAATATGTATATCAGATTCCACATCTATAAAATCATTATTATCTTTTGACCTAATATTCTCAATCCTCTTCATTTTATCCACAGATAATTGATTACATTCTATACAATGAAAAAAACCCAAACCAACAGAATCAAAAATTTTAGCATCAGACCTGGACAAATTCAAACACGATATGAAAATACCCTTGACAAAAACCAGAGCTTAATTCCACTAACTACATCTGACAATTCTTCATTACAATAATTACATTTAACACCAACTACATTTAAAACCAAACCATGTGTAGAATCCATGACTAAAATGTCAGGGTCATTATCAATATTAATATCAGCAAATGGTGTAGTAAGAATATCCGTATTATCTATCTCATACTCACTATTATAATAATGATTACAAAATTCACATATGAAATCCGAATCATTATCATTAAAGATTTTAAATTCACTTAATTTATAACAATCAAAATGATATTTTAGCCCACAAAAACCAGCACACTTTAAACTTTTTTGTCTACCGTAAATATTACATAAGCACAAAGAACATTTAACAACATATGGGGCCATTAATTATATTAAAAATAAAAAATTATAACTATAAAATATACAAATCTTCCACTAACATATACAAATCATATATACACAAAACTTTAAAAAAAAAAATACACATTCAACATATATATAAAATTTTGTAACATCCTTAAGAGAGTAACTTCTTCCTTTCCCTCCCTTATTATTCTCAGATTATACTATATACATAAAAAAAAAAAAAAACAATGTCCAAAATAAAATTATTAAATTTATCAAAGTCACTATGTACTTAATTATTTATAAAATGAAATTTTATATGTATTGAAACTTAATCGGACAGTCTTTCTCCAAAACAATATAATAAATCAAATTTGTTATTTCTATTAACAAAGAGAAATTAGTTTCCGTTACTTAAAAATATTTAAAATAATTGACATTAGAAATTCCATTGATTATGTCTCAGACAAAAGCGTCAAATTCCTTATAAATGTTTAAAACAGTTAAATATAAGTAATGCTTAAAACGATTTTTAAATATAAAACAGAACCCAAGTTTATTCTATCTATAAAATAAAGTATTTTTTTCAACATTAAAGTGAAGCAATTACTGAAAAGCCCGCCACGCTTTAAATATAATATTGATACTTGTATATAATATTTAAAATAGTCAAATTCCTTATAAATGTTTAAAACGGGTAAATGCTTTAAATATATAATAATAAATAATCCGAAAATATGATTTCTGAAGAAAACTTGCCAACAATAATACTGTCTACTAATTGCATTGTAAATTAGTTAAATATAGGAAATATTTTTAAAACGATTTTTAAAAGTAAAACAAACCAAAGTTCATTCTATCTATAAAATAAAGTCCTTCAACATTCCCAAGTGAAGCAATTAATTAATTAATTAATGAAAAGCCCAGAGCAACATTTAAAATAAAATAAGCAAATAGTTTATACTTTGTGGCTAATTATGAATCAAAATATATAAAATGCACTAACACGCACAAGCACGCAAAGCTAAAAACAAATAAAGCAAATATATATTATTTTATTATCTATTCATTAAATGGCTAAGCACTTTCAAAGTTCAAGCCCTCATAATCATAGCCGATATTACAAAATATAATAAGTTGACTCAGAGTGATGCAAATTTATGCAAATGAAATAATTATGCATTCCATTTCTTGGATATTTTGTAGGAAGAGTCTTTTCTATTGATGGCGTCGCCATCTCTAGATATAAAGAAAGCTTCTTTTATCTTTCTTTTTAGATCATGCCGCTCTCTGCATACCACCACTGGATTTCCCGGCTGACAATTGTGCCCAGCTGAAGCACGGTGCTGCGCAAAAACTGAACTATGAGCGGTGTTTAACAAAGCTTTATTATAAGAATAAGTGTGTTGAGATAGCCTAGTGGACAGAGAGACCCTAGTCTCACCATAATATGATGATCTACAAAATTTTTCAGGGCAATATGCACCTATGTGAATTTGAGGCAGATAAAAAAGCTAACCTCACATCATATAGGGACGACCTAATAAAAGTTGGTTTTGATGTGAATGTAATTGACAGGAGGATAAAACAGTTTTTTGCTAAAATAAAGGATAAAGTCCCTAACATTGACAAGCAAAGACTCCTACTCTCTTAACTGCCTAATATGCATAAATGTTTTTATAATATTTTCAATAATAAATACCAGTTATGTTTTCACACACCTCCTAACTCTAACAAATTAATTAATAATACCAGAGACTGCCTATCACCCTCGCTGACACCTCAAGTGGTCTATAATATTGCCTGCCCTGAAAAATGTTGTAGATCATCATATTATGGTGAGACTAGGGCCTCTCTCCCCACTAGGCTATCTCAACTCACTTATTCCTATAATAAAGCTTTGTTGGACACCGCTCATAGTTCAGTTTTTGCGCAGCACCATGCTTCAGCTGGGCATGATTGTCAACCGGGAAATCCAGTGGTGGTATGCAGAGAGCGGCATGATCTAAAAAGAAAGATAAAAGAAGCTTTCTTTATATCTAGAGATGGCGACACCATCAATAGAAAAGACTCTTGCTACAAAATATCCAAGAAATGGAATGCATAATTATTTCATTTGCATAAATTTGCATCACTCCGACTCAATTTATTATATTTTGTATTACGGCTATGATTATGAGAGCTTGAACTTTGAAAGCACTTAGCCATTTAATGAATAAATAATAAAATATATATTTGCTTTATTTGTTTTTAGCTTTGTGTGCTTGTGCATGTTAGCGCATTTTATATATTTTGATTAAAATAAAATATTGAAATAATTTTTAAATTCTTAAATTTATAATAGTAAATAATCCAAACTTGTCGGAGTAAAACTAATTTCTACCATAAAGATCCATTAAAATGTGAGAAAAATGTCAATACTTGGTAACAATGTCAAAACTTGGTAAAAATACATTCAGGACTATGACACAAAAAACCAACATCAATAATAATAATTAATAATCCTTGAATAATTAATCCTTGAAAAATAATAACAACAAGAAGCTATAGAAAAATAATAATGAGAAACAATAATAATGAGAATAATAATAATAAAAGTGATTTACATGAGATTACAAGAATTTGTTCATACTATGGATTAGTCAGAAGGGTTTTATATGGCCTGAATTGCTGTGGTTACATGGCCAATTTATAGTTGTAGGTTTATGTATGTAAAAGTTGATATATTTATTTATATGAGATTACAATAAATTTTTATATGCTGTCGATTAGTTACAAGGGTTTTACATAGTTTGGATTGCTGTGGTTACATGGTCAATCTGTAGTTGTCGGTTTATATATGTAAAATTTGATTTATTGATTTACCCATGATTACTTAAATTTTGCATTCTCTGGATTATTATATCTACAGATCCAAACCAGGTTTAGTATTATATGTGGTTGGATTGTCTGGGTAACATAGATGAAGTACAGTACTAACAATTTCCACAGTAGTGCACCAATTGTTTGTAAAGTCTGGACTGGTATGAGATCACTTTCACTTATTTTTGGATTTTTTAGAGTGCTGGATCTTTTTTGGGCAACCAGATTTTCTCTTGGTTTTATTGGCAATGTGGGTTGGAAAGAGTGTTGGTATGGGTGGTAGACATAGCAGGATTGCTCTCACAATTGGTACAACTCCACCATGCCTGTTTTCTGGATGCATTTGAATAGATCCCAGAGGGGGAATGGTACAGCTATGTTAGAATTGGTTACAATGGTTAAGTTGAAGTTTCTGGTAGATTGGTCAGACTCTGGGTCTAGCTGTGTGTTAGAGGTAAAGGCTGAGTAAGGCTTTTGATGAGATCCATGAGTACAGAGTACTGATTTTTAGGTGAAACTGGTGGTATGGCTATGTTAGAATTCATTGCAATTGTTGAATGGAATTTGTAGTAGGTTGGTCAGGCTCTGGGTCTGGCTGTGTTAGAGGTGGAGGCATGGATAGAGGGTCCAGATATAGGAAAGATGTAAAATCTGGATATGTGGTTAGGTTTAACATTGTTATTCGAAGTGACTTAAGTTTTTTGAAATTAGCTGATTGGAAGTTGAAAAGGGTATATAAAGTTGTTTTTTTACCTTGCTAGCTTAAGGTTTGACTATTTTATAAAGCATAAACAGCCATAGCTCATTAACTTGATTGTGAGCAAGTGAACTAGTTGCTGGGAACTTGAAATCAAGTTTTTATTATTAAACAAAGATCAGAGTTTGCTACAATAACATTAAAATTAAGCTTATGCTTGACTAACCTTTGGACTTTGAAATTCTGCTGGTATTATTGGAAGCAGACATTGTTCATATGATGTTGTTTTTTATTAATATTACCATTAATTAACTTGATTTTAATTGAAAGTTTGAATAAAAAATGTAACACAAAGAGGAAGTGGAAAATTCAAGCAACAGAAGGCAAAAGATTGAAATTGAAAGATGTAGGTGGTTTCACCTGTTATACAATAAATGGATTTGAGAAATAAATCAAATCACAGGAAACTCAAACAAAATAATGTTGAGATAGAGGAAGAATGCATGCCACAAACAAACGTTTGTCAAATAGAATCAGAAAACCTCTCTCAGGGCTTTAAGAAAAAACACAAAAAAGTAAAAAACAATCTGTCTACAAACAAAATACCGATAATTCTGAAAATTTACAATGTATAAAAGAGGAAAATAACCATATTCAGCCAGCAACAAATGAAATAAGCAATAGTGATTATCAGAGTCCTGAGTATAACTCTATGCAAAACGCAACGTTAACAAGCAGCTTATTCTCTTAAAAAATTCTGATAAATCAAATGCAGGGTCTCCTACCAATAAAAATGAACAATTTAATTCCCCTATCTCTCAAAGTTTCAACATAAATAATCAAAGTGATCTAAAATCAAATAAAGATTCAATGAATAAAATTTCTACTCATGATAGCCATCTTTTCACTATGCTGCAAGATAACGATCAACCTCTAACTTCTAAAAATGATTCCCAAGGTTGGTTAAGTTTAAACAAAGTAAAGAATCAAAATCAGCATCTTTCAAACATGAAAACTAGTGAATTTCAAGATAAAAATCCAAGCAATTTTCAAGATATACAGATCGTTTCAAATATACATAATGAGCCAACAAATAAAAAAAATTTTTTTCTACTGCTAGAGGAGCTAACCAGTAGCAGTGATAATTCCAATAATTTTACCGAAAAGTTAAATAAAAGATACAAACAGTTTAAAACTCAAAACGAATCAATGTTCTGAACTAATGAACCCTAATAATACACAACAAAGCTCTGAAAAACAATTACAATCTAAAAATTTCAGATCCTATGCAAACATAACCAAAATGAATCTAACATCAATAAATTCAGATTATCAAACTATTCAAAACACAAACCTAACATTATTGAAACTCATGAACATAGAAAGAGATCAAGAAATCAACCGGGACATTAATAATCAAAATAAATCAAACTTCACCACACAAAATTACACCTAAGAACAGTATAAAATCCTCAATATACAATTTTCTGAAACAATTCCAACAAAATTATATAAATCTCTCTAGAATTTTATCAGAGACAAAAACCTTTTTCTCACTATGACAGATGCTAATTGTTCATTATTTAAGTTTACAACAGACCAACTTTACTCCCTTATTAAAAAAAAGAAAGTAGGAGAGGGAATACATAGAATACTCACCCATCCAAACGACCAGTACATGTCTATAGATTTTAACAATTGTCCCAATAAAAACAATTTTAAAAACAATAGGCAAACTCTGGCAGATCAGTTTATGTGCTACATTGACCTTAATAGCCCCACAACATTAGTGGATACTATAAAAAATTGCATTATGAATTTTAATGAGTCCAATGTGCAAGAAATCTTAAATTCCTTTGGCAAAACCTCCAAGTTTAAATACCTGCCAGAGGAAAGGTCAGGGATCAACATTTTATCAAACACTGCTTCATTTAAAATCCTTTAAAAAATATATGCCTAAGTGACATTCCCACCATGGTGTACTTCAAAGGTTCTCCAATGATATTGACATTCAGAGGGGTAAGATCCCAGTGCTTCTTCTGTCTGCAACGTACCCATCTGATAAAAGACTGTATGGCAAGAATCTATTCAACTTGTGGAGGGAGGAAGAGCCATATTCACAAATGTGTCAGAATCACTAAACTGTTGCAAATGGAAGAAAAAACTAACTTTTCTCAAGCAAATAATCAAACTGCAAGCTCAACTGTACTAACAGATGAAGATGACATAAGCAGAATGAAAATGATTTAAACCAGTTGTGTGGACCTGCTGATGATCTCCAAGCTATCAATGCTTCAAAATACCAATTAATTGAAACAAACCCAAAAAGTCAAAAGCCTAATTCTAGCTCTATCAAACATCTGCCAGTCATGATAAATAAAATAACTCCCCTCATGGGAAAAATAAACACAGAAGATTGCTCTGAAAAGAATCCAGATGCAAATATCACTCAAGCTACAAAAAAACAAAAACAAAATTAAAAAACATCAAGAACAAGGAAACATAATACACAACTCAAATATAGTAAATGACTCAAAACTAACACTTTCAGAACTGTCATCTGCTCCTTCACAAAAGCTGGAAATGAAAACTAAAATTCCAAAGATGAAAACCTCCACCCAAAACAACAAACAACCTAAAAAGAAAAAAACAATCAATTATATTTCTCTCTCAGAAGAAGATGAAGATATGGACTATATGTCAGAAACCACAAATAAAAAAAAAGAAAGTCCATATTTGTGGATAAAATAAGCTATGGTGATGAGACAATTTTCTAAAAAAAGAACAAACCAATAATTGAAAATGCCGCAGAAGAAACTTTAAAATTAAAACACAATCACAACACTTTAGGAATAAAACTTTAAATACACTAACAATACCATAACATATGAAGTAACAAATTGAAAGACAGATGATCTTGACCAACAGCTCTGGGTCATGGAGGAAAAGTTGCAGGATAGCATTACCCTAACTCAACTTACTCTCAGCTATGATGACACACAAAGCCAAATACAGACATACCCAGAAGTAATGGCTTCTCCAGCAAAATCAATGACCCAAGGGCAAAGTTTAAATCACAAAAACATTCAAAACAAAAACATGCAGTAGAATTCTCCTCGAGGGAAGAAAGCTTGAATAAGGAAAGTTAAGATTTCTGAGATAAATATATGAGGAATTAATTCTATGGCAAAAGTTTATGCCATAGATCATTGGTTCCAGTGTAACAATCCTCATATACTCTTCATATGAGAAACTGAATATCATAATAAGTCTGACCCCAAAATAAAACATAGGTTAGGAAACCTAGGTTTTGTCCAACTCTCTTCCAACTATACTGCTGCAGAAGGGGTTGCAATAATAATTAATAAAAAACTTCCTCCAGACAGATTCCAGATTTTGTATATAGACAAAAATATCATAATTACAAATATAGCATACCAAGCAAATGTAGACATAAATTTAATATATCTATACACATATAAACATCCTGACAATCTCCAGGGAATCATCAATATCAGTAATATGATCATGCGAAACTTCATTATAAAATATAAAGAACTCCACAATAAATATATTCATCTCCTCAACATGGGCATGATAAGTGGAGAGAGTCCCCCCCCCCCAATTCATTCTCTTTTCTCAATCACCAACACAAATCTTTGATAGATTTGATATTATACTCCCCTCAAATTTTCTTCCAAATGGAAGCTATACTTCAGCCTGCTCCCTTCACTGATGACAATGCACAAGTAATAAAATTTAGATCTAGCAGATCGCCTATCACCCATAAACAGAAAAATGATAAGAATGCTTACCAAGGACACAATGACTGAAGCACTATCTTCAGAAACCTATATTCTTTTTAAGAAAATTAAATATATTAGATAGGCCAGCCAAACAAGCATGGTTCTCTCTCATACAAATTTTGCAATCTCTGATAGTGCAATACATACAAAAAAAAAAGAAAAAGGACTGATAACACTTGTAAAAGATCTAGATGCATTAAGTGAACAAATAAAAAATCAAGCTACAGACTTCATTTACTTACAAAATCTGATTAATTTAAAAAAACAGTATCATATCAAGCAGAAACAAATAACCGAGTACTTGCCTATAAAGAGAAACAAAATATTCCTGAGAGGGCAGCATTGCTGGACTAGAAGTTATTTAAGGTGTGCTTTAGGGGCTAAAAACAAGCAACAAACCCCCTCCCTTATAAAAATATCAATGGGAAATTATATATTGGAATTGCAATGATTGACAAGATAAAACAATTTTTCCAAGACAAACTGCAAAACCCCGAACCATGCACTAAAAACAATAGAAAAAAAATTTGATACTAATGCAAACCATGAGATTACCAAAAATATGATATTGTAAAAGCTTAAATCCATGCCTGACAACACTTACCCAGGCATGTACGAAATACCAAAATTCCTGCTTGCTCACCTAAGCCAGTTCACAGTACCTATATTACTCAAAATGCTCACATACCTCACAGTACCTATATTACTCAAAATACTCACATACCTAGTAGATCATACAAGACAAATACTGAACTTGTATTTGATTGGTCTTGTACCATTAGAAAAGAATAATAAAGATCCAGACAATCTCAGCAACATCAGACCAACAATAATGACTCCACTGCTAATCAAAGTGAGGGAGTTAATCATCAAAGACAAGATACAAGACCAAATATTATCCCAAACCATGACATCACAGTATGCCTGCAAAGGTTCCTCAGCTATGATAGCTATAAGCATAGTCAGGACCCTAATAGAAGAATTAAGAATCTGAAGAAAATCCAACACCAATTGCGATACAGTTAGACATATCCATGGCATTTTATAGCCAACATAAATACACTAATAGACTGACTAAGTGAGTTATCCGAACCATCACCCATTACAAACATAATCATGAATTTACTTAACAATAGAGAAATTTCAATTACACTAAATGGTAAATTATCGAATTCATTCAGCCCGATACATCTATCCCGCAGGGCTTTCTGTTAAGTGCCCTATTGTTTGTGGCCTACATAGACTCTCTTTTTAAAAAAACTAATGCCAGGAATATACTGCCATAGGCTCAACAAAGTTGTCAAGACCATTGCATATATGGATGATGTTCTAATCTTCCTCCCTTCAACAAAAATCCTTCCTAAACTGTACAAGATATTGGATCAATTTGATATAATTTCAGGCCTCAAAATAAACACACAGAAATCTGCTACTTGGAAAACTTCTATGGTACAAGAATCAACTCCAAATTTAAACTCAACCTCAAAAATTTCTTGGTTTTTCAATCGTAAAATCATATACTCAGATGTCCAGGGAAGTATAACAGTCCATCATTAACTCAATGGACATGGTAACCAAAAAATTAGCCAAAGTCTACCTATCACTTCATGGCAAGGTTGCATTGTTAAATATAAAACTTTATGGCAAAAATTAATTATTATCTGCCTACTATCAAGATCACCAAAAGTTTCATCAACAAAATAAATACATTAGCAGCCAAACTATTTTGGAAAGGCAAGAAAGCATCTTGAAGCATAAAGACTATGCAACAACCAAGGAAATACAATGGCATGTATTTCCACTCCTTAAAAGCCTATGAAATACAAAAGACACACAACCTAGTAACAAACCTAATCAGCTAAACAAGCTATCAAGTCATTCTAAATCCTGTGATATCAACTGACTGTCCACCCTTAATAATGTTAACTGGTTAGATTCATGTATTAGCAACTTAAAAAGTGTCTCAACTTTGTCAGAGTAAGCATTCACCAATAAATTAAAAATTTGGGATGCCTATAGTCTATTATATCCCCATTTAAACCCACACAGGGTCACTAAACATCACTAATCAAGGGATAACAAAGCTATTCAAGAGATGGGACATGAAAGTATCTGGACCTATTGATTAAAATTAACATGGACTCCATGCTCACCAATTGGTTCCTTAAACTTAAAAGAGGCATTGCCAACATATATGCCATTTGTCAACTATGCAACAAAGAAGAAGAAACCACTGACCACTTAATTAATTCTTGCATAGAACTTAACAAATAAAATAAAAATTCTACGACAACCTTAATACTAACTACTACACTATAATATCATTAAAGAAGCACATTCAATCTAAACAATTTGCTTTCATATAGCTTAGCTTATTTCTTACTATGGCCATGTGGCTAGTAAGATATCACAAAACTTTTATCCATCCCCATCAAAATGAAGAACATTTTAAAAGAAATACAATGATGAAAATTAAACAATGAGATGAAATGATGGCCCTTCCACATAGGTCTATGGACACTTGGAATTTGTTTAACAACAAAATAATACAATCCACTAGAGACCAAGCATAAGCCATAATTTCAAGACTTAATCAAGAGCCTGGCATGCAAAATTCTGGTCAATATAAAAATGAAGACTGAATCTGCCAAATCTTTCTCTAGCTGAATCATAACAAATTAAAGAACTAAGAGAAAACACTAGAATGTATCACATTTAGAATAAAGTGAATATTATTCAATTAACATGCTAAGTAACATTAGTTTAATAAACATCTTGAGAAACAAAGTTGAAAGTAAGCAAGTGAATTGCTTGCTGGTAAATTTGAAATTGAATTTTTTTTTTCCCCAAAACAAAAATTACAATTTGCTACAATAAAATTAAAAATAAGTCTATGCTTGACTGAACTTTGGATTTTGAAACTCTGTGCTGGTAATATTGGCCAAGCATCTGGTCATGTGATGACTTTGTCACCATATTGTTTTCATATAATTGGAGAAGTTAATGTTAGTTAATAATAATGCTTCAATTTTTATTAGGAGATATGTAGATAATTATTTATTGATATTTAATAAAACACAAAGACAGATAGATTTGTTTATAGAGGATGTAAATAAGATGGATAAAAATAATAAATTTATTATAGAAAAAGAAGAGAATAATATACTGACATATTTGGATATAAAAATGATAAAGTCATATGAAAAAGGAAAATATAAGATTAAAACATCAATTCATAAAAAAAGTGATATAGATAATAATATAACTAATTGGCATTCAAATATAAATACAATATATAAAGTAAATACAATACATTCTAGAATTCATAGAGCAGTAAATTATTGTTCAAGTAAAGAAGATTATGTTAAACAGACAGATTTAATTAAAGAAGAATTTATAAGTAATGATTATCCATATAAATTTATAAATGATAATATTAGATTAAAGAAAATAAGATAGAATATATAAATAATAGTGAAGAAAGAAGTAGTAATAAAGTTAATTATATATGTATAAAGACAGGGAATAATTATGTAGTTAAAAATTTAAATAAGTTATAGGTAAAATTAATAAACAGTTTAGTAATGTATTAAATGTTAAAGTAGTTAATAAAAAGAAGAAGAAAAATGTGATTAGTATTTTAGAAAATAAGTATATTAGTATTTATAATAAAAATTTAAAATAGAAATAAAACAAACTAATTCCTTCTTTTTAAAACTTGTTTTTTATATGACTATTACATGGAAAAAAAAAAATCCAACGTTTCGACTATTTTATATAGTCTTTTTCAAGGCACACTAAAATAAAATAATATATATAACAAATAACACATATTCCATAAAAATAAATAAATAAACAAAAAATTACAAAATATATTCATAACCAAAAAATATACCTTATCTCACTCCTCTTTCCTATTACCAACAAACACAACTCAAAGAGAAACAATTTCCTTTTATTAAAAAAAAAATCTATATATATCTTTTAAAACATTTAATTAAAAACCTATTATTTTCTTTTCTGTTTATCTATTAACATCCTATTTAATTCTGGTTTTATTTCATTAATGTATACACTTTCTTTTATCATCCTTTCATTATATGACTTAATACATTTCAAAGGCTTTATATCAAAATCCGCATGCTTTAATTTATTCATGTGAATGTAAACAGCAGAATTTTTATCACCTAAATGCTGCTTTAATCTAGTTTTTAACGATTCAAACATTTTATCAAATAAACTGAATTCATAATATCTAACCTATTATAGTCCCCATTATTACTAATTAAAAGATTTAAACTAGCTTTCTTTTTATAAACTGGACAAATTGAAACATTATATTTCCTATTCACATGAATAAATTTAAGCATGGGAATTTTGATATAAAGCCTTTGGAATGTATTAAGTCATATAATGAAAGGATGATAAAAGGAAGTGTATACATTAATGAAATAAAACCAGAATTAAATAGGATGTTAATAGATAAACAGAAAAGAAAATAATAGGTTTTTAATTAAATGTTTTAAAAGATATATATAGATTTTTTTTTTTAATAAAAGGAAATTGTTTCTCTTTGAGTTGTGTTTGTTGGTAATAGGAAAGGGGAGTGAGATACGGTATATTTTTTGGTTATGAATATATTTTGTAATTTTTTGTTTACTTATTTATTTATTTATTTATTTTTATGGAATATGTGTTATTTGTTATATATATATATTATTTTATTTTAGTGTGCCTAGAAAAAGACTATATAAAATAGTCGAAACGTTGGATATTTTTTTCCATGTAATAGTCATATAAAAAACAAGTTTTAAAAAGGAGTTAGTTTGTTTTATTTCTATTTTAGATTTTATGAACTATTTTGAAAAGAAGAACTATGTGCTTGATATATTAAATAAAAATTTACATAATGAAATAAATGGAATATATGAGATTATTTGTAAAAAATGTCAAATTAATAATATAAAAGTAAATTATGTATGAGAAACAAAAAATTCAATATATAGAAGACTATTACAGCATAAATATGATAAAATTTCATCAATATATTTACATATATTAGAAACAGGGCATGAGTTTGAAAAGGGTTGTATAAGGATGATACAATTTACTGATAATAAAAGGGATAGAAAAATAAAAGAGGCTATTTATATTAATAATATTAAGCCAGTTTTGAATAGAGATTTAGGCCAGAAATTTTTTTTAATATAAAGTAAAAAATAAAAAGATTAAAAATTTAGTTATATAAAAAATAGGAAGAGGGAGCTGCTAATAATATAAGTGTAAAATTTAATGAGGGAGCCCCTAAAAGTATAATGATAAATTTTTAAAATTTGAATTTAGAAGTTGAAGTTAGGAGATATAAATAAAAGGTGGATTAAAATGTGTTTAAAATAATAATATTATAGATTAAAATAAATTATAAATTATTGATTGTTAGTAAAATGAATAATAATGATGTAAAATATAAAAGATATTAAGTTAGAGGTAAGTATTTAAAGAGTAATAAGAGTAAAATAAAATAAAGAATAAAAAAGAGTATATATGTTTATAAGAGGTTTTAATTAATAAATATAGAATGTAAAAAATGGTAAAAAATATATATTTAAAAGGTAATAAACATATGATGATTATAAGACGTATATTGTAACGGTCAGAATCATGTATCTTGTTAACAAATTCAAAGCCCAGACACGAAACTCAACACTCTAGGAGTTGCCTCCCAGAAATCCCAAGTTCAAATCCAAATCTATACTCCACAGCACCACCTATATAATAATACATCTGATGCTACTAATAGCATAGTTTTTTGCTGGTGCTGGTAATCAGGGAAAAGCAAGAGACTCTATATTACAATACTTTTTAAGTTCGCTAACTAATGACTATGGATGGCACAAAATATATATATAAAATGTGAAATAGATCGAAGTAATGGTGTGGATCACAGAAAATAAATAAATATATTCAAAATAAGTTACTAAAATTACATAAGTTTATTTACTTAACAATATAAAGATGGCATTGTCTGTATAAGCCAGACCATACTGTTCCCTCATTAAAATATAGATTTGAAATAAATTTAATGAAGTGCCATTTAGAAATTACATTAATGGCTTGTTAATTTATTTATACTCTCTTATATCTCAAGTTAATGCAAGATAATATCATAATAATGTGCTTAAGCAAGGTTGATTTCAAAATATACAAGGCCTGCAGTGAATATAATAAGTGTTTGCTTAATTCAATTTCATATTTAATATTTGAGAAAAGAACTTATAGTGATGTCAAAAATAATGCAAACAAAAACTCACTGAGCTAGAGGTATGGAAGTGATTAAAACATGAGTAATTGAATGAAATATTAAACATTTAATATTAAAAGAGATTGGTGGTGCCAGTGAAGGATTAATGTACAGGATGAAGTGTGATGCATTGAAACCATGTTGCTTTATAAAATAAAATGATAAATAAAATAAAGCAGATGGGATGTCATCTCACCATGGGTCCTGGGGAAGGTTTTGTCACAATCAGTCCGAGTCTGGCATCATATTCATGGCTGGGTGACTTAGGCATAAAATAAAGCAGATGGTATGTCATCTCACCTTGGGTCCTGGGGATGGTTTTGTCACAATCAGTCCAAGTCTGGCATCATATTCATGGCTGGGTAACTTAGGCATAAAATTCCCAGGTATGGCTTTCTAGCACATACCCTAACTGGAAACCACAAGAAAAAGAGGGAAAGACCTGAGCTGTAAATCCTTGGAGAAAATCAGAGTAGAACTCAAAACAACTCATAAGCCTACATGGGTAACACACAATATAAAGCATAAATGAATATATAGAAGGGGGTAACTAAGTAAGCAAAAATGCTTAACCAATTCCTAAATAATTTTAAGAAGGTCTATACATTCTTGACCTCAACTTTTACAGCTCACAAATTACATTATAAATACAATAAAATAAGTTATTTTAAAATAAGAAAAATGGAGGGGAATGCATGATTAAAAAGCGATTCATAAGATTATATGTAATCATACATTTCTCTATATTATATAGTACACTTATCAATTTTGCACATATCCTCACATTATATAAAAAAAATGAAAATCTACCTTTCCAAAAAGACAATTATTTAAAAGATTAATAAAATATGAAATAAAGTAGCCCTCGAATGAATGCTTTTATAAGACATTTAATAGGGGGTCAATTATACAATTTATCTGCACTAATATGGCAGCATATTAATAAAAGGGAAAAGAAATAATTTGCTCATTCAATGACCATCTAAGCACATACTATAATAAAAGACATAAAAATAAATTAGCAAATATATAAAATATCAACCCAAGGATAGAGAAAAAAGCACACAAATGAGATTAGAAATATTTTATAGAATTATGCAGTTTTATAATAAAAATACATTTAAAATTTAGCTATCATTAAAGAGAAATATAATACAATACAAGAGCTCTTGGATTAATTGAGGTTACCTCATATAAATTGGGCAGTTTGTGCACATTTTTGTTTTCTCTGGTTGACTTTAATAGGAGGCTTTAATGAAAGTTACACAGCATTGATTTTGATGTGGCAGCTTTTTGGTCCATGATCAAATTTATACATTTCAGCAGTAGAGGCAGTTTACAATAGGTCTCGGGCATCTGATGGTATGATGACACAGGAATGACCATTTCAAGAAGGAAGAAAGTCTTCTCGCTGGCTTCTACTTAGACATTCTGCTTTCAATAGACAAAGGCTGGTATTTTACGAATTTCTCTAATGATATAGTTTCATTATATTCAGCTGTATTAAACTCTCAAAATAGTATATTCAGCTGCTACTTCAACGGAATAAATTTAAAATAATAACTCAAAAATTTATTTAACTAAGAACAACTCTGAGTCAGAATAGAATCAGCATCAGAATAGACAAGCATAGAATAAGCATAAGCATAGCATATCAATTAATAAAACTGGCTCTATATATACCAAGGTAGCTTATAATAGAACTACCCTGCAGTGGTCAATCTAGAACCAAAAAAAAAAAAAAAATGGAAAAATAACAGCTATACTTATCCGAACATCTGAAAGCAGGCATTTTATAATTAAATTTTACTTTTAAGATATTCGGATTAGAATTTGGTTTTAACTTATTTTAATTAAAAATGCCTGAGTGGACATTATTGTTTATCTTGCTGGCAAAATATTCAAACCACCAATTAATGAATTTTACAAAATTTAACTAATTAAGCCTGTTGTTCTCTTCCCAACCCTTATTTACTTTTTACATAAAATTTGTGGCGTGATTCTTATAAATCTAAAAACAACAAAATTATTTACTTTTAAATTCTAAATGTTTAAATCTATTTAAAGTTAAATATTATTTTATTAAAAGAAAACAAATATTACAAATGTAATATTTCTAAAATAAATAGATTTAAACAAAATAACTTTAAATAACGAAACTATTATTTTTATTTAAGTTTTAAAATATATTATCACAGTATGTGTGTGAATTTACTTATATGATCTACTTTTTAAAATGAATATGTATACATGCACATACTCGCAATTAATAAATTATTAATGTTAGGGTTTTGAAATTATATATATCATGAGCATTTATACATTCGTGATCTAATTTAGGCGGGATTTTGGCAAACAAGCGGCAGTACAGGCACACTATGATAAATTGAGGTTTAAACTAGGATATGAGGGTAGGAAAAAAGTGAGAGAAGATGAAACAAAGATTTGTAAAGCAAATCTTACTGTTTCATTATATAGAATGTAAATTATATGTTTATGTATATTTATATTCATATGTTTGTATTATGTTGGAATTCTGAAGAAGATTGCTAGGACAATCAAAACTGTAAACTGCAAAGGAGGGTGGTAAATAAAACATTGTGTAACAGTAATAAAGTGCATGGATGATTTAGTATTATACGATATATATTTGGCAATGCAATAAGAAAGATTAGTCATATTGTTTTCTAAAATTATCGTTTGGTAATTTGATTTTAATTGAAATTTGAATGGAAAATGTAAGACAAAATTATTAATTAATTATCAACTCATTAGAAATTGAAAAAAGTATATCATGATAAGGTTTTTACATTGCCAGGCTTAGATTCTGAGTACTTTTGGAGCGTAAAAAACTAGAGCTTGCTAACTTGGTTATGATCAAATGGACATCAATAAATCAACTTTTACATATATAAACCTACATTTATGGATTTCCCATTAAACCACAGTCATCCAAGTTATGTAAAACCCTTGTGACTAATCCACAGTATGTAAAAATTCCTGCAATGCTATGTAAACTAATAAATCAACTTTTATTTGTATAAACCTACAACTACAGATTGCACATGCAAACACAACAATACAAGCTATGTAAAACTCTTGTAACTCTCTAAAACAAATAAAACTTATCATTGAAACATAATAATAATTCAATCCATTTATTTGTAAATAATAGCTTAGTAGCCATAACTATTTACAGTAGTAATAAAATAATGTATATGTATTTATCTATAGGTGTTCCTTACATAACATATCTTTAAGTTTATTTTAAAATTGTCTTTCATTTAAATGGAAAACCCTACCGCATTGAATTTGTTATATTCCATTTTTAATTTGTAAATTAGGCAATATGTCATTCTTTTTAATATTTGTAAATAAAATAAATATTTATTTCTAGATTTAAAAGTTGATATTCTGAGAGAAATTTTATTTGTCATATATTCTGATGTTATTTTGTCATTTATTAATTTAAGTAAAAACACCATATCTGCTATTAATTTTCTATTGCACATATTATAGTTTTCATTTAAGTTTTATTTATCATGAATGTATCTATAATATTTATTTTGAATTTTTTTAAGTTTGTTCACTGTTGAATAATTGTGATTATTCCATATTACAGATCCATAATGCAGAACTGGTATTATCAATGTATTAAAAGTAGCTTGTGGTTTCTAATTTGAGTTTAATATTTAATCTTAATATTAAATCCATAATTTTATAGGATTTATTTATTGCTATCTGAATGTAATTGTTAAAAGAGAAATTATTGGTAAAGGTAATACCCAAATCTTTATGAATATTATTTCTAGATATTCTACTACCATTAATATATTTCATAATAAGCCATATTAATCATGGTTTTTTTGGAATAAGATACTATATTACATTTGGTTGGATTTATTTTCATGTTATTAGCTTCACACTATTAAGCAAAGCCATTAGCATAACATTACAATATTTTAGGATCATTTTCATTTCTGATTTCTACAAATATCTTGATATCATCAGCACATAAAATATTTTTTTCATTTATCATAGATAAATCAGATGTATAAATGTCAAAAAGAATAGAACTACAAATACTTCCCTGTGGAATTCCATATTTATAGAAAGTCATAGTTGAAGATTCATCAATATATATATTTAGTTATTCCTATTTGTAAGAAATGAATTTAAAAGTTTTAGGAGAATAGTGGATAAACCCATGGTATTTGCTTTTAACAAACGAGTCCCATGATCTACTCTATCAAAGTAAATGGCATCAAATTGATATTTGAGATCTTGTAATATAGCATTTGAAATATGTAATAAATGTATTTCTATTGAGTATCCAGGAATAAATCCATGTATGGATGATGGAAAAAAAAATTTCAATTGGTGTATGATTCTATAATAAATTATTTTTTCAAATAGTTTTGCACATACTGGTAGAAGAGTAAGTTTCTGATTTATAAATTGGAATTATTTTTGATATTTTTCAACACTCAGGAAATAGTGATATTTTAATATTTGGTTGAATATATATACTAATGCCAGTGTTAATAGTATTTATGATTTTTCCAGCATTTATGTTATTTATGTTTAATATGGTATCATTATTTAAAACATCTATAAAAGGATATTTATGTGAATTTCTATCAGTATCTTCCTTTTGGCAAGAGAAATATTTCAGAATTTATCAGGTTCAATATATGTAGTTACTGAATTGTAGATTTTTATGTGGACTTTCATAATATCCCAAAATTTATTTGGTTCATTGAAAATATTATTATATTTTCCATGTATAAACTATAATCTTGTTTTTCCAGTTTTTTAATTAATGATCGATAATTTTTAAAATTATTTAGATACATTATGTCTTTATATTTTTTATATAAAGAATAAAAATGTTGTTTTTTCTTTTAATGCATCTTATAAGCTTTCTAGAGAGCCACTTAGGATATTTGTTAGATCTGATAGTTTTTAGAGGAATGAATTTTTCTATATTATTAAGAAATAATTTTTGAAAAATTTCTACAGCTTTTGATACATCATTGCAATTATATATATCTTCCCAATTAGTATTTTTAACTGTTGTATACAAGACAAAATAATGCCTTTAGTATAATTTCTTTTAGATTGTATTGTTGTTTCATAAGTTTACAGTTTAGAGATAATTCAATTTCAGTTGCAGTATAATGAACATTTTCAGTCACTAAAGAATATTCACATTTTTGGATACTAATAGATAGACTACTAGTAATTATTAGGTCTAATGTGTAATCATTTTTATTACATATATCATTTACCTGCTTTAAGCCCAGAAGCTTAAGTAGTTGTATTAATTGATTACATTTAAAGTTATCATTATTATTTTTATAGTAAATATTCCAATCTCCCATAATGACAATACAATGTCTATATGTAATGAGGAAGGAGTCAAGTGTTTGCTTTCAAAAATTTATGTGATATATTAATATTAGGGTATGAGCACAGACTTTCACACGACCCACCACTTTCCACTCCATCTAATAACACTGATACACTTAAACATACATATGTTGAAAAGATAAATAATCACCAATATATGTATTTCATGATAAACCAGAAATCATTACCCAATAATAATTTAGAAGTATATAACTCAATTTCCACCCATAGTACATCAAATGAAAATTCAGAAAATATATCTTTATAACCAATATGATTCTTGATTGCAATTAATGTACCTCTTCCTCAAAAAGCAATATCTAATGGTCTGTCACATCTGTATATTTTATATCTATTAGCTACAAATTTTTTATCATATACGTTCTCATTTATCCACGTTTCTGTTAGACAAATAATATCATAACTTTCTGTTAAAATTTTATGTTTAATTGTACATAGTTTATTATGCAGATCTCTAACATTTCATAAATAGATGTTTAAATACTTTTTATTAGCCATTATCTCTATCTTCAATAGTATATATATGTGAGAAATTATTATTTAAGACTATTGGTACAATTTCATTTTTAGAAGTATTATTATCACCATTTGTTAGTGCTGATTCATTTTGTAGTCTACTATAGTAGGGCACTAATACTGAACCAACAAGCCAAAGTTCTGGATTTATAACTATTGATATATAAAAAAAAGCATATTTTTTTGTGTTCTGATTTTAACTTATAACATACAATTGATGTATTAAGTTTGTTTGTTAAATACTTACTGACATCTTTTTCAGTCATTGCCATATCAATTCTTGTTATGAAAAATTTACTATAAATTATTCTTGGTTTTACCATTAATATATTATGTCCAATCTAAGTATCCATTATACATTTTCTTTTTTTATTTATGATACTATAGTAAAATCATCACCATTGCTGGCTTCATTATCATTGTTAATTGATTTTATAGATGATTCAGAATCATTTCTTTGTATGAAAACAGGATTGTTTTCATTTATATTATTCATTATATCAGCTTCATTCTTATTACTATAATTGCCAGCAGAGAATTTAACTGTATCAGCCCAGGATTGTAAAGTTTTATTTTGATATTCACTTTTATTATGAAATTTTTCAATGTTATTATTAGAATTAATTTCAATATCTGTTTTCTTACTTTCTTCTTTCCTTCCAATAAAGTTTTTGTTAGATAGTTGACTATTTGTATTGTTATTATCCTTCTTAGTTAGAATTTTGATTTGTTTCTTTTTAGGTAGTAAAGATTTATTCTTTTTTATTTTATTGATTATAGATGCCACTATTAAATTACTTGGTGTAGGAGTACTATTAATATTCTCAGATTTATTATAATTTTGAGTATATTATCTCCCCCCCCCCCCAATATATCCTTAATTTTCTTTTTCAAAAATAAGTTCAATCCTAATTACATGAGAGAGAATATAATTTAACACTTAAAGGAGTTTCTTTACAACATTCCTGATCATCGAAATATTTAGAATGTAGATAATAATTGCTATTATTGATAGATCCTATTATTTCTGGCTCCAAATTAAATGTATCATTTGAAGAATTTTTTAATGTAATATTTTCTTCATTATCAAAAATATCAGACTCAGTTACCAAAATTAACTTTCTCTTTTAACTGGGTCAGTTCAAAGTCTATTTCAATACAATCAGGGCATAGATAACAATTATTCCCATTCAATCTAAGCATATTTAAATCAATTGAGGTTAATTTTAGATATTTTCCATGAAATATTCTAGAACAAACTGCAGAAGTTATAGACAATTTTTCATTAGTAATATCAGAAAAAACAAACTGACATATTCCATTACAATTAGTATTAATATTAACTAATGAAATATTCAAATTTTCATTCTTACTTTAACGGTTAAATGTTTTATATTATGATATCCATTATCCTATTTGACTTGATCAGCCATTTAATTTTATAAAATAGGAAATTGTTTTTTACATTTATCACATGTAAGATCAATTAATCCGTCATCATATTTCTATCCACCTATTGAGTCAGTATCAATACATGTTAAATAAAACTTATTTCCACACTTTTTGCAATTAATTTTTAATTATTTTTCAAAAATTAGATTGCTACAACTAACACGTAGTATTCCACCCATAGGTCTGCAGAAAAAAATAACTAGAATTTTGAAAATTATCAGACATGAGAATCAAATTAACTTAAATAAATATATTTTATTTATAAAATATGAAATAATGATAAAATATTAATGATAATAATATAAATAAAAAAAATGTAAACAGCAGGACATTCTGTGTTGATAAAACAAACCAAAAGATATTAAAGAAGGTTATTCAATGAAAGCATAAATGTGCTTCTATAATGATTATCATAAACATACTAATTAAATGTTTTATTTGATCTTTATTTTATACTATAATTTTATTGATCTCTAACCAAACATGTTTCTCACATGCAGATTATATTATTTTATTATATATTTCTACAAAGTAAATCTACTTTATTATATTATATATAAAAAACATGGGTACTTTTAGATCTCAAATTCTTTAATATATGATTTTACAAAGTATATGTGGCATTACAATAATGCCTTCATAGAAAACAATATAAAGTTTGCCTTTATTGTGTGATAAGACAGTATAAAATTAAAACAATTCACTATCATGGAGACTGGAAAATATTCTAAGATCAATGAAACACAATGTAGCAAAGGAAATATTCCTAAATATTAATTCTAAATAAAAAGTTTTAAACAATCTTGCTTTAAATTACAAATAAGCACACAAATAAATAATACAATATTAAATTTAGCTATACACTGTTAAATAATCAAATGCCTGTTGATGTGAGATTGTTTTTCTTTATCTTCCATCTATCTAGTAACAGTATTTTATGAGGATTCTATATTTTATTAATAATAATAATAATAATAATAATTATTATTATTATTATTATTATTATTATTATTATTATTATTATTATTATTATTATTATTATTATGTTTCAAAGAATTTTATTAAACAAATGTTACATAGATTCTTTACAACAAACGATTGCATCCTGCTACATAGGCAATCGTAGGACTTTGGAACAAGTTCTAAATTTTAAAATCAATTGTATTTTACATTTTAAATAATCTGTTTGATGGTTATTCTGTTATAGGTTTGATGGCTGTCTTATGAGTGACCATGTTGCTGCTGCAATGTCTGGAGTGCTAATTTTGTAATCCTGCTCTTTTATTTGTTGAAGTTTTTTTGTAAATGTTGCTGGATGTCTTCTTGTATTGTTACCAAATGTAAATGAGCATCTCGTGCACCAGTATGCATATAGTAAAAAAGTTATTGCTTGTATTGTTGGGGTAGCGTTTTTTTTAAAAGATTTTATATGTTTATTAATGATATATTTTTCCTTTGGTAAGTTTCTATTAACAATTTGCGTATATTAGATAAACTTGTGCATGAATAGAATATGTGCTGTTGTGTCTCTACTGCTGTGTGGCAAAGATTGCAAAAAGGATCAATGTTTTTATATAGATGTCTGTATCAAAGGAAATATGATGTTGGTAGTGCATAAAGGTTTATTTTTAATATAAAATCAAAATATTTTGGTTCTAATGACCATTTTTTGAATTTTTTCAATAATTGATAATTGCTAATTCCAAGCATTGTTGTTTGTGTGTCCCCAGGATTTTCTGGGTATAATAGTTTGTAAATTTGCCAGTATGAATATTTATATGTTGCTTCTATGTTAATTTGAGTAGATATTGTTGTGACACTTTGTATTAGTGAAGATAAATACTGTGAATTTCGAGGTGGAGTATCCGTTGGTGTAATTGTGAGCAAACATTTTAGTTTAGGGAATTGTCTTATTGTTGATGCTAATATGTTGATTGATTTCTGTATATGAAATGTGTAAATAGTGTGCAGTCCTAAACCATTGTTTTTTGTAGATTTGCTAAGAGATTTAGCAGATATTGCAACAGCTTTGCGTCCCCATAGTAGTTTAGTGCATAATGATGATATTTTTGATTTGAAATGTTTAGAGAAATTTATTATTGGAGAAAAATATGTTATTTTTGTGGTAATTAACATGTTGAATAATTGAATTTTTGAGTTTATGGATAGGTATGCTTTTGATAAAGAGTTTGAAATTTTGTTTATGGATTCAAATATTTTGTTTTATATGTTTTGCCTCATACCATTTGTTCCCAAGTGAAATGGAAATCCCAGAAAAGGAGTGGGTTTGCCTTGAAAGTATTTAGTATATGTTTTGGTTGTATATATGAACCAAGCTGCTGTTTTATTAGGATTGAATTTTAGTTTGAATTCAGATGAGTATTGATCTAATATTTTTTGTAGTGTTGGAAATTCTTTGCGTGATTTAAAAAAAATTATGATATCATCCATGTACTACTACTACTACTACTACTACTATTATTATTATTATTATTATTATTATTATTATTATTATTATTATTATTATTATTATTATTATTATTATTATTATTATTATTATTATTATTATTATTATTAACAACTTATAAATAAAGTTATTTTAAAGTCTATATTTTTCTATGAAAGCAATTTCCTTAATGCCTTTTCCTTCCAGTAGATTTTAAGATGATACAATTATAAAGCAATTCCCTCTATGTTTTTATTTTTGTAGAATTCCTAGTATGGTGCAATTATTCTATTTTTCTTAAGAAAAGATTCATTCACAATAGGATATTTATCCAAAATAATTTGTTTTCTCCTACCATTAGATAGCTTGTCCTGATAAAATATGTTTTCTTAGGCAGTTTTGATAACTTTGATTTTTTTTTTTTTTTTTTAAAAAAACATTTCTTGTTTTCCATTAGCATATATATTTCTTTTAGCATCATATTTTAAAATGTTATCAGCTTAAACAATCCCAAAGAATGATTGCCCCAAGACCAAACATTTTGTGGATTATAACCTTGTGCTGTTAAGATGCTAAGTTTAAAACCTAAGACCACACAAGTGAATGCCTAGGAAAACGAAAGTAAATTTATTCAAAGCAGTGTTATTTACAAGTTCTTGTTAATGTTAGAATTTATGTCATTGTTGCTGTAGTGACATAATAAAATCCCTATTTTCACTTAAAATATTTTAATTTAATGTAGATGTAAATTTATATTGTTTAGACCACCACAAATATGTATCACATGCAAGAATATCTTTTTAAAGAAATCATAGCATTCTTTGCAAATAAAATATTTTAAATTACAGAATAATATTTAACAAATAATTTAAAATAAAATATTGTACATTTTAAATAAATTTATATAACCCAAGTTAAAAATATTAATGTAAATTGCTTTCCCTTGATTTATTTATTTATCCTCATAATAAACAATTGCTTTATTTTTAAAATATTAAATAAAATTTTGTTTTAAAATAATATTCTTATAAACTTAAAATATATGTAATAAATATACATGCAAACACAGATAGTTTTAAGTATTAAATTAAAGTTATATTAACTATTGTAAATCATTTTAGTATTAAACATAAACTAATATAAATATTATTTTATTAATTTTATTTTAAAATCATTCATCCACATATAAAATACTGCTTGTTAACAATACATTGTATCTTATTAAATTTTAATGTAGTATTTGAATAAAATTCAATTTTACTTTGTTTATTGCAAATTCAAAATTTGATATAAAAAATTTCCAAAGGTTACAACATTTGATGACATGTTGAAAATTTGATGATTGCTTTATAAAGTATTCAAAAAATGTTTATAATATTATAATTGCAATAAGCTAATCAAAATTTTTAAATTGTACACATTATTAAGCTTAGACTGGTTTTTATATCATACAATATATGCTAAAAATAATAAAATAATTATTTCATTTTCCCAATTATCTGATATATTTTTACAATTAAATATTTGGTGCATAGATTTCTCAATAATTTTTTTTATTTTTTCATCTGCTTCTTTTAGATCTCTAAGCTGAATGGATATCTAATCACAACAATGTACAACAGCATTACAATTAATGAATGATATTGTAAAGACTCCAATTAAAAAAGTGTTTTTACTGATTATTTTATTGTTATGCACATAAGTCTGATAGCCTGATCATATTACATTCTATATTTCACTATGTCAAAACACTAAAATAAAAATTAATGGAGACACAATCTTTATGAATACAGATAAAATTGTACAATATAGTATATATTATTATAAACACTATACTTGATTATAAGTTCCAAATTCATCATAGTTATTTCTTTGGTTAATCAAGTGTTAAGAATTAACACTAAAAAAAAAAAGATTTTGTACTTATTCAACTAAAACTTTTTTTTTTTGTTGATTTGTCTATTCTGATTGAAATTTTTTTTATCTATTTCTTTATTTTGTCGTTAGCATCTGTCTTACATTAAATGAAGGTAATTTTTATCTTTGAGATGTTCATCTTTTCGAAAAATAATGTCAGCAGTTATCTGATTTTAGAATTGTGAACTCTCCTCCAAAGACTAAATTGGAAGTCCAGCCTCTCATAAATCAGTTTAGGCAGCAAATGAATAGCAAACTTTCAAGGCCTTTTCACTTTTCTTTTACAAAAAAATTTGGAATTTTTAAAATAGAACTAAATCTTTTATTCAATAATTTTTCCAGATTTCGAAATATAGTTATACATAATAAAAAAAAAGGAAGAAACTACAAAACTATTTCGACAGTTTTGTTAAAAAGTTAAAAAAGTATATAATATTATTTGAATAAAAATATGTGTATGCACATATAAATACATTTATTTTTTAAAAAGTGTGTGTGTGTGTGTATATCCAGTATTATATATAAGAAAATATTTTGTCAAAAACAAAATTTATTACATAATAACATATATAAATAATTCTCCACATAATTTTTATTTATAAATTTTATTTTATTAACCGAATTTATTTTCCCTATTCATATATACGGTATGTTTTTCTATATCCCCATTTACGTGTTCTCCATCTCTTATAGTTATTTTCAAGATTTATTCCCATAATTATTGTAAGGATTGAGCCCAGTTTAGAGATAATAAAAAAAAATGGAAGGTGGTGGTGGAAAGAAAGATGTGTCATTTATCTTAAAACTAAATAAATACATTGTAATTTCCTTATATATTTATAATAAATATTTTACTACATATTTATAATTATATAAATATATTTTGAGATTATGAGTGGAGAGATACGACTTCTTTATAGTTGACAAATATTTTTTTAACAAAATTTAATATTGCAACTTTATTCATGTTTGAAATTGTTTGTATATATATATTTTGTTTTGTCTGTCAATTAAACATTTAAATTCTTGCAAAATTATTTATTTAAAATTAATGTTTTTTTTTAACATTTTATACTGTGAATGAAATGTGATATAGCAATGAAATAGTAACTATGTTGTAGATTGAATTACTACTGTTAAACACTTTAATTCTAGTTATACTCATAAAAGATGTGTGTGCACTATTGATAAATCAGATGGAGAATTTTTTGTTGTTGTTGTGTACATAAATTTTTATTTAAAAATTAGTTATTTATTTTATAAATATTTAATTCAATATTTAGATGCTGGAAGATTCTAAAACATTATTAGTTGGTGTGTATTTAGGTAACAAGAAAAAATGGACATTGTATGACATGAAAATCTTGGTGTTCTAAAAATGCTATATGGATAATGAGATGCAATAAGTAGATTAAAGAAAATACTTTTTTGAAAAGTTTTTATAATTGTTGTTAATACTATTCTTTTGCTTGATCTTCTGTTTAGATAAGTGAAAACCACCTTCTATTTTTTTTGCTAATATTGTTAAATTCGAGATGAAGAGAATCTTCATAATGTATAAGCAAACAATGAGTATGTATGGCCAAACGACTCAGTTTGTTTGTGGTTTGTCTATTGGTCACCAATTTGTCAGCTGGAGAGTCATCTAAGTCAAGGTGTTCATTTAAGAAAGAGAAAACAAAACAACAACCTGTATAAATCTCTGGAGGAAAGCAGGATCAATAAGATGATTGATCAGGCTTTTACAAGAACTATCAGTTTGCTTCTCATATTTAACATGAATATTTAAAAAAATACGCTTGAATAATTATCGAAAGCAACACTTCTTTTAGCAATATTTGTATTATTGGTCTTCTTATCGAAATCACCAGGAAAACAAGAATTGAAAATAGTATTAGACATTAACTAACATAGGACTTTTAAAGAAATAATAATAATGATGATGATGATGATAATAATAATAATAATACTTTTTCTTTCATTGTAATGTGAAATATATAATATTTAAGGAATTTTGGATCAGTTGAGGTAATAGATTTGTCTAATGTGCCTCAATCCAAGATGATGGCACAATGCAATGCCATGTGTAGTGATATAAAGTTGACCTATGCAAGCACAATGAAGCAAACAAAGCTTAATCAGAATAAGCCAATGCATAGCAATCAAATGGTTAATACAAGTGCAACAGGAATACAACCGAGATTTCATAAATCTACCTTTAATGATGTTTTAAATCTAGATAATTTAACACCTGAATCAAATCAAAATAATGTTAGATTCCAGGAAGTGTGGACAGAAGAGAGCCTAAGTTATATACATGTTAAATTCAATGCAATAATACCAAATCAAGTATTTTATTCATTCAAGACATTTTTTAAGGATCGAACTACTGTTCTAACAATAACGGATTTAAATTCCTCTTTATTCAGATTTCTGAAAGATCTGTTACACAGTAAAATACAGAAGCATAGGATGAGTGACACAATTTGCAGGTTCGTGGATCATCCAAACCCCAAGGTACATCATATTAGAATTTTTTAATGAAGAGCAAAAAAATAGATTTAATAGATTAATACATACTCTGGGTAGATATGCATTAGTAAAGATTGATTAAAAAAGAGAGAACATCATTTCAGGCCATGTAAAAAACACATCTTAATTATAGCATTAATGATTTTCAGAGATTAATGGCTCTGTTTGGAACTATAATTTTTTTCAACCAGTATTTTTAAAAGATACCCCTGTGCCAATTTACAGAAATAGTTTTGAATTTAAAGTTAAATTAAACAAAGATATAAATGCAACACAAATACCATCGCAAATTTATAATCAAAAAGCAATGTTACCTATATCAATTTGAGGCTTAAAGCCTCAATGTTTTCATTGTAAAGAATGTGGGCACATCATTAACAATTGCCCAAAGTTTCTGTGTCCACAATGCAATATAGTAGCTACTTCAATTCATCAATGCCCTAAAAAGATAGGGAAAAAAAGAATATTGATTTTTCTGAAGTGAAGACAATGCAAGACTTTCAATGGAAAAAAATAAAAAAATAAAAGTAAAATGTCAAGACACAGAAAATGAACTTGAATTTTCATCATTCGAAGAATACCTTTTAGATGAGGTAGATGTATGGGTCATTGTAATATTTTAAATGAGATCACTACTTCGCTACTAGGGAGGCTTCCAGTACCAGAACGAGACCATGGCATACAAAAAAATAATACAAATGTATATTATTAAATAATTTTTTTTGCATTTGTAATTTTTCACTCTAATTAATACTGTGTGTTTGCTTAATAGGTAGTGTTTATTATAATGACTATTTAAAGTAAAGTGTGTTCAATATACATATAGTTATTAGTAGTAATTATTTAAATAGTTAAATCGTTTATGAAAATAAATATTGGAGCTTTTAATATTAGGGAGCTAAATTCAGTTGAAAAGTTATTACAACTGTCTAAATGGTGTGATTTAGTTTAACCTCACATTGTAGGCCTGTTGGAGCTGAAGATATATACTAGTTTTCAGATTGACCCAGCTGACTATTTTATTAAAAGGTTTCTCGATTTTTCAAAAACCTCCTCTGTGCCATCAACAGGGATAGGTGCCCTAATTACACACACATGTCCGGTTAAATCTTTCAAAATATTGTATATAGATCATCATATGATGATAATTATGTTTCATCATTATGCAATCATCTTAAATGTAATTTTTGTGTACATTTCTCCAAGTTTTATTATTATTAACAGATTAATATTAAAAATCAATATAATACTTGCAGCCACAACATACCCTGTTTTGCTGTTGGGAGATTTCATCATATGACAGCTTTGTAAACAAATGGCTCCATAGACTGAGTTTTCCTTTAATGAGTGGAGAAGGTTATTTACCAAATAATTCAATAGCATTCAATAATGGTAGGCATAGGTCTCTAATAGACCTAGTATTTTATTCTCCAATGCTGCATTATAATATTAGTATTCAATTAAAAAATTCTGCTATTCCAGATCATCTAACCTCTATTGTTACATTGGATATGGATATGACACATAAGGCTATAATGATTCATACAAGCAAGACAATAAGATTACTTTTGCCTAACTGCACTACTGAATTATTATATTCTGAAATATATATGATAGCTTTATACAAAATTAGAAATCATAAATTAGATCCTGTACAAGCCTGGTTAGCATTCATAAATGTTGTCTCATATACAATAGATCATATTACATGCAATAAACCTCCTCCTTCAAGATTGCTTGCCTTGGCTGATGACCTCCACAAGCGAATTATTAATGTGAACAATTCTGAAGTTGAACAAAACTACCTGAAAGCACTGAGAAGCATGTAAGGCTACATATGTCAAACTGAAGGAATATTTATCAATTAAAAAAAGTAAATTATATTGTGGAAAACCACTAGTAATAAGAGAGCCCATGGCAATAAAAATTAACAGTACAGTAGTGTCAGGAAATAATATGTTAGCTCCATTGTATGAACATTTTAAAAATAAGCTCCAAAAGTTGCAGCTGGTTCAATCCTGAAGTACAATTTCTTGGAGTAACAAAAAAAGAAATAGAATTCAAACCAAATGAAGTCATTTAAACACTGGATATAACCTCCAACTCAAAACACTCTGGAATTCATGGAAATCCTAGGTTTGTATTCAACCACCTAAGTCAGCACACTGCAAAATACTATCTGATCTAGCAAACTATTTATCTAAAGGTGTGTATCAGATAAATGATCTATATCCCATATCATTAGTATCTTTTATTAAAAAACAAGAAGCAGTACATGAATTAGAAAATCTGCATCCTATATCCATGAGTCCTCTTGGAATAAAAATTTTGAAAGCAATACAAAAGATAAATTAGAGTCATATCTTCTACCCAAATTAGAAAAAGCTCAATTTGCAAAAAAGGGACTTTCTACAGGAGAAGCAGCCTTGTTGTTCCAGACTGTCATAGATTCTGTAAGGGATAATAAGAAATATAGTCCTCTGGTGGTTCAACTGGATACTAAGTCTGCTTTTGATATGATTCCAGTTGACTTGCTAATTGATATTTTAACAGGTGCAGGTATACCTAAAGCAATGCTTTATTTACTCACAAATTTATTATTAAATAAGCAGATCCATGTCACATTAAATGGAAATTATTCTCAACCATTTATCCCCCCCCCCATAGATCAATTCCATAAGGATCACCATTAAGTGCACTGCTATTTACCACATATATTAATCACCTGTTAAAAAAAATTAAGCAAGAATTATCTGGGATATATGTATCTAGCTTAAATGAAAACATCTCATGCATTGCATACAGGATGAGGTTACAGTGTTTCTGGCATCTAAAAAACCATATCCCATATTACTAAAAATATTAAATGAATATAGTAGAGAGTACAGATTAGATTTCAATATAAACAAATCATCTTCATGGTCAATTTATACAGGTGAAACTTTAAACATGCACTTTAAAGGAAAGTTTAATCCATTTCTTGGTTTTCCATTTTATTTTAAGTAATTTAGAAACATGCAATACAATACAAAACAAACTTAAAAGTCATATATTTCTTACCTAAGTCATACTTATCTCTATTCAAAGTCATCATTGATTAATATGTTAATTATAACTAGAATTACATATTATTCACCTATCATAATATTTCTTAAAGCTTTCACAACATATGTATATTCCCAATGTAGAAAGCTTAACTAGGGTATACAGATAGTAAACATTTCACTAAGACACCTTCAATGTTCACTAGCAGCCAATGGATTGGATTTACACAATATTAATGTATTTATGGCACAAAAGACCCTTAACCTAATATCCTCATGCTCAGAGATATTTCCACAGCTGAAAATAACAATGAAAATTACACTAACAGATAACCCCCCCTCCACATAATGGATACTGAAAACATCTCATATCGACTATCACATCCATTCCTAATTTTTCTTTTTCCCCACTCATGATTAAATTTAAATATTGGATGGTCTACTCAATGTTGCATATTCCTTCTGACGATCACTTAATAACAAGCTTTTAATTCAGAAATTTAAATTTTGGATGCTAGAGCCAAAATACTGTGATTTTCTTATTAAAGTAAACCTTGAGTCCCTGCCTACCTTGCATTTCTACAGACATAAAAGGCAATGTGTGACTGTAGATGATCAATGTAATCTGTGTCATAAAAATGTAAAAATACAGGCTCACATTTTTTTAAGATCTGCCATTCTTAGGTTTTTTTAATAAAGCCAACCTTAATGTAAAATCTTTTTTTAATGTCTTCACTTTAGGCATTTATGCAAATATTAAAGTATGCACTTTCGTTCTATATGCATGGTGGTGCCCAAAGTACATCTGTATGTACAATAATAACCCTAGAAGGCATTCTAATACCTTTGGGAATAAATTAGAAACAATCAAAGCAAGAGATAAGAAGATAACTCCTGCTAGTACATTTCATGCCACTTAGTCTTTTATGACCGTATGTGAGGTCTCAGCTCGATACACTTAGCTCTGAATAGTAAAAGAGCAGAAAAAATTACAATGTTTGGATATAATTATATTGTTTGTATAGTTTTTTCCATTGTAATAGATTTGTACATATTACTATTAAATTTTACTTATGCAAAACATATAACAATTAAATTGTTATACTGTATCATCTATGTAAGAGAATTATTGTTTGTTTGTTTGGCTTTTTTGTGTTATTTTTTATTGGTGCTAAATAACCAAATTGTGTAAACATATGAAAATAATCAATGTAACAAATCTATGATCACTTGTAACTCAATAATGTTTCTACTTTTTATTAATGTAGCTAAATAAATTAATGAGATATATGTAGCATATTAATGTACATCTTGTGATTCAATGTAATGCAATGTTTGAGAGTTTAATAAAGTGCTTTGAAAACATAATGATGATGATGATGATGATGATGATAATAATAATAATAATAATAAGGTGCTTGTCTTATAGATAAAGAAACCATTCGATGGCACTATTTTCACACTAAAACTATAAAATATGAACATTCCCGGGCCATTTATTTTAATCATTTTGATGTGTTTTTTGTAATGCGAAAATAAAAGGAAAACAAAATCATCTTTTTTAAATATTATTTTTTATTAACGTATACAAATTAAATGATAATAATCAATGTAAAATAAAATAAACAAATTACAATTTGATTCGTGTTTTTTATTTTGCTATATTAAAAAAATCAATTTTCTATCGTATCTTTTTTTACTGAGGTTACGGCTTTACTGCTATTTTTACTTCATATAGAATGATAACAAAAAGTAAAAGTTGTTATGGTTAGGTTTAGGGTTAGTTTTAGGGTTAAGTTTAAGGTTAGTTTTAGGGTTAGATTTAGGGTTAGGTTTAGGTTTAGTGTTCTGTTATTTGTAATGCTAAAATAAAAAATATCAAAATCGTATTTTTGTAAATATTTTTTTTTAGTAACATCTATAAAATAAATGATAACAATAAACGTAAACTATAATATATTAAACAAAGTATAACCATATTCGGAGAAAAGAAAGAAAGTAAAACTTTTTTAAACAACAACAAAAATGTCTTCTTTACTTATTAATCATGTTTATAATATATGCTTTTTATGAAATTTACAAAAAAACTGTGCAGAATTGTACTTTTCTTACTGGATATTTTTGTGTTACCGCTCTTTTTTACTTCAAAAATATACACACAGTAGAATCTTGTTTGTCTCGTGGAATGTTATGAACAGTACATTACTTGACGCATTACCTAATTCCAACTCACTTTATACATATATCTTGTCAACATTTTCCCAATTAAAACTTCAATACAGTACAGTGTAAAAAGTCTGATAATTATTACTTTACAAAATCTGAACATTTCAATACTTTAAAATAAAAAAAAATCCAATGAAAACAACATTTCCATCCAATTCAAAAAATCACACCATCTCACCAAGCCATAACCATTTTATAAACTGTGCGAATTCGGAAAATGTATTTGCTGCAACGCGACATATATGCTGTACTGCGATGCGACATAGCAGCCTGCAATCTATGGCACAACAA
Organism: Epiperipatus broadwayi; assembly: GCA_028023455.1. Taxonomy (NCBI): domain Eukaryota; kingdom Metazoa; phylum Onychophora; class Udeonychophora; order Euonychophora; family Peripatidae; genus Epiperipatus; species Epiperipatus broadwayi. Next base: position 897,024 of record JAQFVV010000143.1, on the reverse strand, counting down.
AAAAGTTGTATTATAGAAAATGTGGGTTCAAACATGCCGGCCATGGAAACGACATTTTTATGTGTTTTAGCACAAAAATGGCGCCATAGAGTGGCATCTTTAGCTATAAGACTAGTACCAATAATAATAATAATAAAGAGAAAGATCAAACACATTATTATTATTATAATTTGTTTCTGTATGTTTTAATTTTTGTTGTCTTAGTGCTCACAGGTATTTAATTTAACATTTAATTAATGTATTCTTATAGCAAACATACATTTCTATATAAGTTGATTTAAATATATGTAATTTACTTATGGGACAAAAACTATCTAATTTATAAAGTCATTATTATTTATTAGTTGTGTTTAACTCATAACAATTTATTTAATTATTCAAAATATGTTTCAAAGGTGAATGAGTTTTGCAATCATTTTCTTGTAGCAAAAATAGTAATGTAGAATTTTATACGTTTAGATAGTCATTAGCATGTATATATGATTTTTAAAATATAGTAGTCTTTTAATAACTGCATTAAAGTGTGCCATTACCCAATCCTTTTTTGGACATAAATGTTTGGAATTAATATATATGTTATATAAAACACATCTATTTTTTGTGTGTATATATATATTTAACCACCTAGTCAAAGGACTCATGTTGTCATTAGTTTTAAATAATGAGAAACCAAATGTTTTTTTAAGTTTGAGAATTTAATATATTGAGGAATTAGTTTAGCTATTCACGGAAGAAATATATTCTTATTATATCAAATTATTTAATACTTAAATAAATATATTATTTATTTATATGATATATAGTCTTTGTTAAAAAAAAAAAAACCCATAAAAATTACTGTCTTCTTTGTGCTTTTGTATTAAAAACTGAGGATGATGAAATGCAGAAGATAATAATGCTATATGAAATATTTTAAGTTCAAACTGATTTCAGGATTGGTGTCATTCTTTTCAGTGGATTCTTTATTAAAATCTTCAAATAGAATATTATTTATGTTAAAATCTTGGAAAAAATCTAATGCTTTTTATTTGCATAGTATATTATTTTTAATATTATTAGTGAGTGGAACATTCTTTCTGTTTGCATTTTTCACTCACAAATTTTATTTTAGTCTTTACCAAATACTTATCATATACTGAGAATGTAATCTTAAATGTTTCTGGAACATTAGTAATAGTAACATGAATATTTTTTACCATTTTTCAAAATAATTTAATTTTATCGAATATCCAGCTAATTTCATCATATATTTTTTTCTTTCAACATTAAATTATTTTCATTTTATTATTCAAATAAAACATTATGCAACTTTTTTTAGGTTTGAATTGGTCCCTTTATTAACTTTTTCTCATGAAATCATTTAAAAGAAATTTTTATTTTCAGAATAGCACAATAAGAAATACAAAATGGCTACAATTGGAATAACCTGTATGATTGAATATGTATGCTGACATTGTAAAGGCAAATACAATATTATTAAAATAATGAATATTTAAATTTTATGTTTTTTATTTTTACCAAATCACAGATTAGTGAATTCACAGATTTTGAAAGTGCAAATATAGTAAGTCTATTATGTTATTATTATTAAGAATAGTAGTAGAAGTGGTGTTTCTAATAAGATTTGATTAGTGTTGTTAAAGAAAAATTATTAACATTCATTTTTAATATATTTTTAAAATGAAAAATAAAATAATGACACTAAAATAAATTTTAAAATGTACATGTAATATCTATTTAATATTTTATAAATATATATAACAATTTAATATGTATTGAAAGCAAGAATATGGTTATTTCTAAATATTTGCATTGAGTTGAGAGGATAAAATTTTTTAAAGCAATTACTTTGATAATTATCAAGTCTATAAAAATATTAAAATGGGTGTAAAAAAATTCCACAGGTGAGTTTGATATATATACATTTCAACCATTTTTTTGTATTTTTGTTTTTGCTATTTTTATTTTTTTTAACTGAAAACTCACACATAATGATATCATTGGTGTAATTTAACTAATTTTTCTTAATGAAATTTTTAACTTTTGAAAAAGATAAACTTATTAAGCAATCTTGTAAGTTTATATACACATAAAATTATTTTCAAAATAACTTGAAACAAAATCCGGTTTTTCTTACAAATACAGCTATATAACTATTTAAACATACACGGGGCACAATATAACTCTTTATTGCGATAATTCGACATTTATCTAAAATTCTACGTAATAGTTAATGATATTTCTCTAAAAACACTTCACATTCCTCTAAAAACACTTCATATTCCTCATCCAGCATATTTATGAACATCAATTTCTGACTCCAAGTGCCAATCAAATTTACTTAAGAATTATGCTGGAAGAGATCGAAGAATGAATAAGAGATGCTTAGGAAGCCCAGGCACTGGCTGGGTCACTCAGGGTGGGTAGCACTTAAACTGTGAGAAACATCAGGTATTCAATTAATTTAACTAAAGAATTAATACCCACATGCATATTTCCTTCCTTACCTACCTACCTGAAATTTGAGATAACAATATGAATATTTCATTGAAATTTAATATTTAATATAAAAAATAAATAATAATAATAAAATATTTGTGCTAAAATATTTTTTGTAGAATATATTACTTGTGCTCAAATATTTTGTTTGTAGAACACAAGCACACACATATGTTGTACAGACAAATAAATCAAATAACAAAGACAGAAAATAATGTCCAATCAATCCAGATGTGAAATATAATGGAATAGGGTATGGGTACCATGCCCCCAGGGTGTCCCCAGGTTGGGGATAGGGAAATGGCCTTTGGATATAAAGATTAGCTGTGAATAAGAAGAGTACTGTAAATAAGCAGTCACTGACAATGGGACAACATTCACTATCAGGAAGTGGTGGAGATAGTGGCATGTTTACTTCTATAAAATGCCACAATTCCTATGACAGTGGATGTATAATGGTGAGTATTGATTGCCATTAAATAAGTCAACACCCCACTGGGTCAGCAATGGCATTCTTTCAGTCAGCAGAAGATTATCATAGGTGACAATGATGAAGAGGAAGTAGTAGTTGGATGTTCATTTTATGGGATTTGGCTAGGGTACTAAGCCTATTATGGAGGTTATTGCTGAGAAAAGGCAATGAGAAACCACTTTGTCTTATAATTACCTTGTTTTATTATGAGTATGTCTACAGGAATCATTATGTTTGGCATTAAGACTTCAGTTAAGAATGACTTTGGTGTCTTGCCCAGCAGGAATGGACATGAGGCTATTCAAATCATCAATCTGTGAAATCCTCATAAATATAATTCATTGAAGGAAGATACATTGAGAATTGGAACATGGAATATTAGATCTTTGAGGAAAGGGGAGAATTGGAAAAGAAAGCTGCTAAAGGTAAAGAGTATAGAACAATAAATTTGTTGTCTCATGCTTCTAAAAGTTTTATTGAGAATTTGAACTCAAAGTATTTTTGGGAAAATAGATTATTATATTGGTGAAGAACAATTTGTTTTTTGGATGCTATTGGTATTGTTCAGACAATTGCAGACAATTGGAGAAAGATATATTGAAAAAGATAAATGAATTGGTATATGTTTTGTGGATTTAGAAAAGGCATTTGATAGAATAGTCTGAAATAAACTGATGTCCATCTTAAGAGATAAAGGAGTATTTTGGAAAGAAATGACAATTGATTTGGGCTATGTATAATGGTCAAAGGATAATACCTAGATTTGGGAGTAGTAAGACTAATGAAAATAAAAAATGGAATTAGGCAAGGGTGTAGATGTCACCTGTTCTGTTTAATATTTATTTAGAAGATATTCTAAATAATTATTTGGACTGTGGAAGAGCAAATGTTGGAGGGAGAGTAATAAAGTGTATAAGATTTGCAGATGATATGGCTCTTATTACTAAGGAGGAAAAGGGTATGTTGAATAAATTGGAAGAAGGATGTATGGCATATGGAATAAAGATCAATATTAAAAAAACAAAGTGTTTAGAATAGAGAGAGATGCAAAAAGACTGAAAATTGGAATTCATGATGACATGGTTCAACAGATAAAGGGATTTAGATATTTGGGTAGTTGGTTGAGTGAGAATGGAAGAAGTGAAGATGAAGTTAAAAGAATAGCATTGGCAAAGGAGACATTTGTGAAGAGAAAGATATTTTGTGGACCTTTGGAACGAGAATTAAGGAAGAGATTAATTAAATGTTATATGTGGAGTGTATTAATGTATGCTTGTGAGACATGGACATTGAGTAGTAGAATTAAGAAATGATTGGAAGCTTTTGAGATGTGGACATGGAAGAAAAGTGGAAAAAATCAGTTGGATGAGTAAAATAATAAATGAAAAAGTTTTGAAAAGAGTAAATGAGGAAAGAAGATTGAGAATATCAGAGAGAGAAAGAGAAACTGGATTGGACATATAATGAGAAGAAATTATAATTTAATGAAAGATGTTTTGGAGGGAATGGTGAGTGGAAATAAAAAGAAAGGACAGAAGAAATTGACATTTTTGGATGATATAAGAAATGGGAAGACTTATGTGGAATTGAGGAAATGGGCAAGGAAGATAATGAAATGGAAGAATGGATAAATCGATGTTGTGACTTCTCTTGACCTGTCTATTGGATAGAATACTACTGATTGATTGTGAAATATAATTTTAAGGGTGAAGAAAAGAATGTCCAATTAATCCAGATGTGAAATATTTTAATGGTGAAGAGAGCTGATCATAACAGCATCATATAAAAGTCTTTAAACATCAATAGAAAAGGCACACTAATGTGTAAAAGAAAAAAATATATTTAGAATAAAATGTACACTTTACCTGGAATTCCCCAGGAAAAATAATGGATTCAGCTTGGTAATGATAGTAATTTCTTTCGATGTTATGGCCATTAAAGTTTCTCATCATGGATGTGTTGTTCTGCTTGGTTCCTCAAATCTCTATTAATTTTGACATTAAATCTAAAATAGATGGTCAAGGGCAGATTCCTTCAGGTTCAAGTGGTTGTTTAATATTGTAACAGTTTGTGTATCTTCGTGAGACCAGGGTCAAAAGCCTAGCACATTTTAAGCTTTTACCCCAGCCAGTTCATGGCTGGCAAATATATTTGCTGATTCCGATAAATTTCCAAAATCTTCAATGTAGGAAATTAATAACATGAACGGATGTAGATATAAGTTCTTTTACTTTCAAGTTTCAATAAAAATATATCACAAACTATATTGTGCAAAAATTCTATAGTAAAAAAAAAAACAAGCTTCTTTTTTTGGAACAGGATTTGATCCCCATGCTATTACAATATCACACACACACCCTATTCAAAAACCTTCAAACAGTCTATATGTTTTAATGGCTCAAATTTAAGTGACAAATCAATCAAAAAATTATATATTAATCTTTAAACCCATCCCTATCTGTTAGACTTGATACAACTACCCATAAAACAAATACAAAAAAAAAACCTTTCAGAATGTGTTCATTTGTGCTTCTTCCTCTTTTCTTTTTTTCTATCAGGATATGCAAATGTGAGCTTCAGGATATGCAAATGTGGGCTTCAGTGATCAGGCATTATAAGAGCCCTTGACATCTTGCCCCATGCTAATCCAAAAAGCATTATTCCCCTGACAGTAGATGATGGGGAAAAGACTTTCGTATAAGTTACAGAATTTTCAGTATAAAAACTTGCCTGGATCACTTACATGAGGCCTCTTGACCATGATCCAATCATCTCCCACTTTGAATTGATGTGCCCTTCCTCATGGTTTCCTATTCCTTTGTTGACCCATCCTATACAGGGTCTGGACTCTGATCAGCTTCCCAGTTGATGGGATCCTCTTCCCCATATCTAGTAGAAATGTTTTCATTAATTGAGGGATGTGCCACCTAAAATGCAAGTGCAGAGGGGCAAATCCAATTGACTCATTCACGGACCAGTTTATGAAGTCTACAATCTGCTTGGTATAATTAACCCAGCTTCTATGATTTGTATAAAGATATGTGTGAAATAAGTGCCTTAATTCTTCATCACCCTTTCACAGGGGTTTGATATAATTAACCCAGCCTCTATGATTCATATGGAGATATGCGCTAAATAAGTGCCTTAATACTTCATCACCCTTTAATGGGGGTTTAATTGAGGGTTCTGAATTGACATGAATTTATGCTGAATTCCATGAGGCTGAGTCTACCTAGACCACTCCTTTGACATGAACAGAGTACCATGGTCGAAAAGAAATGACTTTAGGCTTTCCCATCTCTGAGAAGTACCTATTTTCCAACATGTTCATGACATTCCTTGCAGTAGCCTGGGTGATGGGATATGTGGAAACATGTTTAGAATATAAATTGTACATGATGAGATATTTTTTATTAAAAGTCAGTAGTGGGCCATAAAAATCCATTGTATTACTTCCCTAGATTTTAAGGGTATAATTGAGATCATAGGGGCTCCATAGTTCCTATTTTCTGGTTCAGTTTATTTTGCATTCATCCAGCATGGCCATAACTGTTGCATACATACCCAACCAGTGGAACCATTTCTGAATTAAATGTTCAGTTTTAAATGTGTGGTGTAATTGTTGGACATAAGTCACAACATCATTTCCCATCTGATGAGGTATGCTGGGCTTCCATTCTTCTTGGTTGTCCCATATTTTGTACTGTAATATATACTGGCATATTCTGCACCTTACCATTTGATTATCTTCCCCTGTGACATTTAAGTTTTTACCTCCTTTCTAAATTGATCATAACTTTTAACCATTTATCTTTGCACTGACAATCGCCTAAGTGGGCCAACTCTTCCTCCATGCTTTTGTTAATCCCCAAATTGACAACAGCAATATAGAAAATTTTCTATCCCTAAATGACAAGGCTGAGTACCAGCAAGGTTTCAGCTCAAAATATCTGTAACAATGTTCTCTGACCCTTTACATTACTGAACTGTATAGTTGTACAGGAGAAACGACTCCATCAAATCAACTGGCTGTTCATCAGGTAGCTATGGTTTATGAATTTCAAACTTTTGTGATCAGTCACTATGACCATCTTTGACCCATGAAAAAAAGGCCTGAAGTTTTGAAATGCCCAGACAATTGCTAATGCCTCCTTCTCTGTGGCCGAATAATTTAGTTCAGGTCTTTTTAACAACTGACTGATAAAATACAACACCCTCATTTATTCCCTGTCTTGCAGATGTGATAATGTTACTCCAAATCTGTATCTGCTGCTATCAGTTTGCATGATGAAGGGCTTGGTAGAATCTAGAAACAATAGCATTACCTGTTTTACAAATCCATCTTTTATGTCCTTGAAAGCTTTATCTTGCTCTTTATCCCATTTTCACAGTACATCCTTTCTCAATAGTCTGACTAGTGGTTTCATTTGCTCTGCCAGCTGTTTATGAAATCGGTTATAAAAATTGCAGAGACTCAGGAATGATCAAACTTCTTCCTGGATTTAGGTACTGAAAAATCCCTTATGGCTAGAACTTTGTCTGGATGTGGTCTCATCCCTTGAGAACCTACCATGTGGCCCAAAATCATCACCTCATCTTTCATCAAGCACTTTTTTAAGTTGATTTTGATCCCTTTTTCCACATTTACTGAGAAAAATCTCTACATTTCACCTATGCTCCTCAATAGTCGATGAGGCTATTAATACATCATCAATATACATTGTCACAAGCTTTTTGTCTTCATCTACCAACACTTGATTGAGGCAAAGCAGCAATCCAGCCCCACTATTTATCATACCAAACAGCATTCTATTAAATTGACTTCAGTATCCCTCATAACATATCCATTTACTTCTGTTTCTAATTACGACTCAATCCTTTTTTTCTTTTCAAAATATACATTACATATAGCCATATAATTCAATAATTAAAACACTTCTTTTCTTTTCAAAAACTTTATTTGTTATATATATATATATATCCACTTGATCCAACGTTTCAACTATTTTTACTCTATAGTCATTTTCAAGGATCTAGAAAAAAACATATTACATTAAAACAAACTTCACATAATAAACCCAAAAAGACCAAAAAAATCAAAACAATATAAAAAACACAATATATATATATATATAAACCTCATAAAAATTAAAATAAATAAAATACATTAAAATCAATTAAATTAAATTAAAATAAATAAAATACATTAAAATCAATTAAATTAAAACACAAAAATATAGACCACACTTACTTGACTCCCTTCTCAAAAAACTTTCCCTTTTTTACATTTTCTTTTATCCAAAAAACCAATTGTTACAATAAAACACTTAATTCCTTTTTCTTTCTTATATACTTCAAAAAAAAATTTATTTCCAAAAATAATTCTTTATCCATTACTTATCCAATTCTATTTAAACAGGTTTATATCTTTTTATATATAAACTCTCTTTTACCATTCTTTCTTTATATAATCTAACCCCCTCCAACATTTTAATCTTAAAATCTGTATGTCCAACTTCCTTACTATGTATATTTACATTAGAATTCCTATCTCTCAAATGCTGTTTTTAAAGAGGGTTAAAGATGTATATGAAAAATTAAGAAGGTTAATTAATTTAAAGGAAGAAGAATTATTAAAGAATATTTTTATATATAAAATGACTATTTTTAAGAATAGAGTGATTTTGAGACAAAATAAGAAAATAGAGAGATTAATAAGAGACAAAAATAAACGGAATATATGTGAGAATAAAAACAAAGCTAGGAGTAAATTTGAAAAAGGATATGATAATAGAAATAAATATGAGAATAGAAAGGAATGTAATAATGATAAATATAATAATATATACCTGTGAGAAAAATTGAAATGCAAAAAGAGATTTTTGAAATAGAGGCAAAATGTAAATTAATGATAGATAGATTAAAGGATTTAGGTAGTGTGAATAATGGTAACAAGAGAAAAAGATATGGGTATGAAAGGATGATGAAGGAATTTCAATATAGGATGGAAGATTTGGAGTATGATATAAGAAGGAATAAGAGTGATAAATCTGGTTATGATAATGAATGGGGAATGATTATGAATATGAAGAATAAATATAATGATGTAGTGTTCTTAAAAGGGGATAAAACATCTAGTATGGTGGTAATGAAGATAGAAGAGTATAGGGAAAAGATGGAAATATTATTAAAAGAGGATTGTTTTGAAAGAGTTAAGAAGAATGAAGGGGTGGGGAAAAATAAAGAAATAAATAGATTTATAACAGAAATGTATTCAAAAGGAAACATAGGGGTGAATGATTTAGTGAAATTGAAGAGGATGGATTTTAAAGATGCTGAGATACATGGGGTACCAAAAATGCATAAGATTGGGATACCTTTGAGACCAATAATTAATAATATTGATGCATATTATGAAAAATTATCAAAATGGTTATTTACTAAGGTTTTAAAAAAATATGGAAAGCAAGAAAGAGGAAATAATGTTAATAATTCATATGAATTTATAAAAGAATTAAAAGTTTTTTTAGAAAAAAACAATAATGTAAAAAATATATGGTTTGCAAAATTAGATGTGTGTAATATGTATACAAATATAGATCCAAATAAAGCTGTTGAAGTAATTATGGAAATGTATATCAAGGATGGTAATAAGAATATTAAAATAGAAAGTCATTTATTTTATGACATGTTGAGTGTATGCTGTAAGGATGTTATATTTGTATACAATGGGAAATATTATAAACAGTGTAAAGGTCTAAGTATGGGAAACTGTTTAAGTGGTTTACTGGCATCATTATATATGGATTTTTTTGAAAAAAGATATTTTAATGATACTAGATACAAACCTATATTTTATGTGAGATATATTGATGATTATTTTTTGGTATTCAATGGGAATGAAAGGAAATCAGAATGTTTTTAAAAATATATTAATTCAATTGAGGAAAACATAAAATTTACAATGGAAAAAGAAATAAATAATTCAATTAATTATATGGATGTTAAAATTAAAAAAGTTATAAAAAATTATAGAGTAGGGATTGAGACTAGTATTTTTAGAAAAGATACTTTTTATGGATTATTATTGAGTAATTGGGAATCAGATATTGAATACATACATAAGATTAATATTGTTAATAATAGAATAGTTAGAGGAATGAATCTATGTTCAGAGGAGAGGTTATTTAAGGAGGAAATGGAGTGTATAAAAAATGAGGCAGTAAAAAATGATTATCCAATTAAGATTATTAATAAATTATGTGGAAAAAAGAATATAGACAAAATTGAGAGGAAATTGAGGAAAAAGAAAGAAAAAAAGAAGGAATTTATGTATAGTGGGTATAAAGTGTCAAAAAGTATTTTTTTTAAGATTAAAAAGATAATGAGGGATATGAATAAGAAATATGGGAAGGAATGTGGTTTATGAATAAGAAATATGGGAAGGAATGTGGTTTATTGTTGAAACCAGTATATAAAAGGAAATGTAATTTAGGTAATATGATAAAAAATAGGAACATTGAAAACATGAATGGTGTTTATAAAATAGAATGTTTGGTTTGTAAAAAAAGATAATAGAGATGTATCATATATTGGTACAACAAAGAACAAATTAGAGACAAGATTGAAACAGCATTTGAGAGATAGGAATTCTAATGTAAATATACATAGTAAGGAAGTTGGACATACAGATTTTAAGATTAAAATGTTGGAGGGGGTTAGATTATATAAAGAAAGAATGGTAAAAGAGAGTTTATATATTAAAAGATATAAACCTGTTTTAAATAGAATTGGATAAGTAATGGATAAAGAATTATTTTTGGAAATAATTTTTTTTTTTTCTCATATGTCATAGCATCGCCGGGACACGAATCCACATCCGTCTGCAATCAACTACTTGCTTGCAAGGTGGGTGCGATAACCTCTCGGCTAACAACGCTTGACAATAAATTCATTTTTGAAGTATATAAGAAAGAAAAAGGAATTAAGTGTTTTATTGTAACAATTGGTTTTTTGGATAAAAGAAAATGTAAAAAAAGGAAAGTTTTTTGAGAAGGAAGTCAAGTAAGTGTGATGTATATTTTTGTGTTTTAATTTAATTGATTTTAATGTATTTTATTTATTTTAATTTTTATGGGGTTTATATATATTTTTTGTGTGTTTTTTATATTGTTTTGATTTTTTTGGTCTTTTTGGGTTTATTATGTGAAGTTTGTTTTAATGTAATATGTTTTTTCTAGATCCTTAAAAATGACTATAGAGTAAAAATAGTTGAAATTTTGGAACAAGTGGATATATATATATATAACAAATAAAGTTTTTGAAAAGAAAAGAAGTGTTTTAATTATTGAATTATATCCCTCATAACTAAAAGCTGTGTACTGCCAGTCCTCTGGATAAAGCTTGCTTTTCCAGTAACTGGCAGTCAGATCAAACATTGAGAACACCCTTTTATCTTTGAACTTCCCTAACAATTCGTGTATGGGGGGTGGGATATTACAGTCTGGAACCACTACTCAATTCAGTCACCTAGCATCAAGACATAATCTGATGGTTCCATTTTTCTTTTTGACCATCACAAATGGCTTACAGTATTGTGAGAAACATTTTGAAATGCCCCCTTCCCATTCCATCATTTGGTTTATTTGTTTTTACCCTCCCTGGATTATTCCTGGCACATCCGAAAAAACCCAGTTATACTTTTTGATCTGTTTTAGCGCTTCCTTCTCATTTTCATTACTGCTTCTTTTACCTTTTCTTCAATAACCTTCTTTGTTTCCTCCTCTTCTAGTTATAGCACTCCAATTGAACTGTATAACTTCAATGTTATGAACTTGACTACCTCCTTCTCACACATGAACTGTTCCATTCTGAAGTCAATGGCACATTTATCAGAACGCCATGGTTCAGGTCCTTCATGACAAAGAATACATGTGAGAATGGTTTTTTGCTTATTTGTAAGTCTATCCAGACCTGTTTAGGTTCCACCTTTGCCTTTTTATTGTTAGCCATCCTTATCGGGACTGGAATCAAGATGATCCAAATGCTAGGCTATTTGCTTATAATCTGTGCTTAAACTTCCTTTGACAATACCAAAAGTTGGCTGTCAGAGTCTACTAACACCTCAACTTCCATCCATGCAATAGTTACCCATATCTTAGGGAAAGTTTGACTTGCATAATTTGGGATCTTGTCCTACGAATACACTAAATTTTCTATATGCTTTTCTTCCTTTCTGTGAACTAACTCTGTCTTTCTTTGCTCCACCTCCTCTTTATCCTGCCTTCTTCCTTTATATTCCTTGATCTTGCTTCTCCCCTCACAGACTTCTGATTTCTTCATTTTGCCATTGTTCGCTAATTTTACTTGCTCTAGATAAAACAATTTCCTTTGATAACCTCCCCTTCATCCTTCCTATTTTCCCAATTATTTTCCCTGGCAGATTTCTGCAAACAATACTCACAATCTGTCTTTCTGATAGTTCACATGCTTCCAGCTCCCTTAACCTGGGCACTTGACATCTAAAGAAATGAATGTAAGCCTCTTCCTCATCTTCATGAAACTTTTGCTGATGATCTGTGCTTTAATATACTCTTGCTGCTCTCCATTCCAAAATATATTCTTTATGCTCCTTTCATATTATTGGAAAGTTTCTGGTTAGATTAAAAGTGAGTCCCATCAAGTCTGGGCATACTCTTGGAGGTGGCTGTGTGCCACTTATTTTACTGCCTTCCTCAATTCTATGGCCACAATAAAATCAATTTAATCTCTTTATATGTTCTCCAGGCTTCTCTCCTCTCCTTTCTTTAAATATCTGTATTTTGATCAATTCATTTACTTTTCTATTCATATCCATCATTGTTTTTCCTATATTTACATGTGGTCAACATGCTAGGCCAAATTCCCCAGCCCATCAAGTACTGGATTATGTATATAAATTTTACTATATAATCCGCTATACTATATACCTTTCAATTTTTCCTTCTTAAGACAAAGCAAAATAAATCATAACATTACACTACTATTCTCTCTTTAAATTCTTTTCCACTTTTTTTAAACAAATATATTATAACTCTTTTACTATTACTTGACTCTTATATTCTGTCCCCCATGTGTTCTACTCTTCAAAAGCCCCAAAGTTGAGAGGCCATTGTAATGAAATCAGGTTTTTCTTATTCATACAGCTATATAACTACTTAAACATATGCAAGGTCGCAATATAATTCTTTATTGTGATAATTTGACCATTATCTAAAATTTTATGTCATAGTTAATGATATTTCTGTAAAAACACTTCATATTTCTCATATAGCATATTTATGGATGTCAATTTACTCCAAGTGCCAATCTTATTTACATAAAAAATATGCTGGAAGAGATGGACGAATGAATAAGGGATACTTAGAAAGTCTGGCCCTTGGCTAGCTCACTCAGGGCAGGTAGTACTTAAATCATGAGAAACATATAGGGAACAGCAATAATCAGGTATTCAATTAATTTAACTAAAGAATTAATAGCCCTACACATATTTCTTTCCTTAGCTACCTCCATAAAATTTGAGATAAAGACACAATTCAAATATTTCATTGAAATTTAATATAACAAATAAATAATAATAAAATATTATTTGTGCTCAAACATTTTTTTGTAAAACATAAGCATACACATACATTGTACAGACAAGCAAATCAAATAACAAAGAGAGAAAATAATGTCTAATCAATCCAGATGTAAAATATAATTTTAACAGTGAAGAGATCTGATCATAACATCATCATATAATAGACTTTAAACATCAATAGAAAAGGTGCACTAATGTGTAAAGGAATATATATATATATTTAGAATAAAGCATACATATTACCTGGAATTCCCTGGGGAAAATAATGGATTCAGATTGGTAATGATAATAATTTTATTTGATGCTATGGCCATTAAAGTTGCTCATCATGGATGTGTTGACCTGTTTGGTTCCTTAATTGGACATTAACTCTAATACAGAATATCAGAAGTGGTATCCTTCAGGTTCAAGCAGTTGTTTATTGTAGCAGCTTGCATATCTTCATGGGACCAGGATCAAAAACCCTCACACATTTTAAGCTTTCACCCAGCATGTTCGTGGCTGGTGAATATATCTGATGATTTCAATAAGTTTGCAAAATCTTCAATGTAGGAAATTAATAACATGAACGGATGTAGATAATAGTTCTTTTACCTTCAAATTACAGTAAAAATATATCATGAAATATATAGTGCAAAAACTCCACAGCAAAAAAAAACCTTTTTTAGAACAGGGTTTGATCCCCATCCTGTTACATTGTATTAGACAAAACCTGGAGTTTCATATAAACAAACTGAGAATCTTGATAATAGTAAAATATTTGTAAAGTAGAATATTTAGAATACAATTTGCATGCAAAAGTCTAAAACAAATTAAATTAATCTGTTTATTTAAATAAATTTCAAATGTAATTCATCCTACAATCTATAAAAAAATATTTTTAAAAACTTAAAATTTTCAATCATTATATCTTTATAAATATTTTGATCTGCTCTTTATCCCACTACAAAAATCCATTATAACAAACAAAATTAATTTTAATAATATTTATTTCTTTATTAAATTATTAATTTTCCAATTTTAAAATGATCATGCAATAATAATTAAATAATACATGGCATATTTCCATTCTATACATCTTTGGTGTCAACAAAGTTTTATGTGCTGTTGAAAACTAAATAGTTATTAAATGTAAACATTAAATATAAATAATAACTACACATTTTATTATCTACCAGACAGAAATTTATAGTTATACTGCAAATCATTGCATGTCAAACGTGAACAATGAGGGAAAATTGGCCTGCTGACAAGTTATCTGTAGCCTGACAAAAATGGCACCAATATGGGAATTTAAACTTTGACAATAATAAATTAAAAAAAAAATTAAAGTTATAAATAAAGGTGGAGACCACATTAAAATAAAGTTAAATATTTTTAAATAACACTGTAATAAGTAAAAAAGATTTCAATCTCCATCAACATACATTCTATACTTCCACTTTTAAACACTACCATTTTTTGTTACAAGTTCCATTTTTGTTGTGGAATTCTTCACATTTTGAACAATAAAGAGTACAAGAGAAAACCCCAACTTCCTTTTTTGCAAATGTGTTAAAGTATGAAGCAATCATCACAAAATATACTGTAATGTTTATTGCTAGATTAGGTTTGATACATTGTACAGAATAATGTATTATTTAATCAAACTATGTAAGATTTACTCTGTTCATGTGTGAATTTAGATATTTCTAAAATACAGTTATATTTTCTGACTAAATGACCTAATATTTTATTCAGATCTGCATTGCCAGTGGAATCAGTTTTTTTATTTGTTTAAGCAGGTACCAGGTTTTGTAGATCAACTGATTTGTGTTGGATCACATATCATAGATTCACAGCAAAACCTAAATAGAGTATTCTAGAAAATTCGCTTTCATGTCACTTAATCTTTTGTATTAATTTTCCCCAAGCTTTGTCTATTAAAAAGTATATTGGCATAGGTAATTTATATATTTATCAAAACAATTTTTTAATAGTAAATCCCAATAAACTAAAATTAAGAGGGTACAATGAAAGGGCTATATTAATGATAAACATTTTTATTAAAACAAACTAAAATATTTGATGATAATTATGAATTATTAATAAAAAGGAAATAATGCACACACACACATCCAGACAATAATGTTAATCAAATAATTAAAATAGTTCATATTACAATTTTCTTTTTAAGTCATAAATGAAATAGACTCTTGAAGAATCAAAAAATGAATATCTTTTTATTGGTATGAGAAATTTGGAGTTTAAGTTTACTTTGCAAACATATTGAATCAGACACGAGTTAGGGTATGAATAATATCTTACTGGTAAGTTCCATGGGTTTATGTAGTTCTTGATTATTGTATTATGCATGGTTTTTGGGATGAAGAGCTCAGTGATAGTTAACTTTGATTTCTTCTGTCAAGATTTTCACATTTCTGGTCCATAGTAAGATAAGACTAGACTTGAAGCTTTTGGAGTGACTTCTTTATGATGAAGAAGATGTCTGCAAACACTCTGTTTTTTATTTACACCGGATGAATTGGTTCAGCATATGAGTAATCATGGATGGAGGCATTTACTCCATCCTGGACATAAAAAAACCCTTTCTGCGCATATGTTTGTCTTTTGTTTTATCGAAATGCAAGTTGATAATTTTGTATATTCCTTTTTACTTTTTAGCTACAAAAGTTATCTTTCTATAAATTCCTATGGAGCCATATTTAATTATCGGTAAACTCTGATTGTAATTTCTTGCATTTGTAATTTCTTTCATTTATCTGTATTAACAGTTTCCAATTTTAATATTATACATAATATGAACACAAATAATTTTCATTGTAGGTATATAAAAATAAATTATACTAACTAAAAAAAAGAACTAAATTGTTTTATTGAACTATTTCTAATTTCTATTTTTTTCTTAACTTTTAAATATGACCAAATGCCAACACTCTTGGACGATATATATATGGTTATAGTGCTCATACACACAAATTATAATCTTTGTGGATATTTTTATTGTATCATTTTTGTTTGCCATAAAAGTATCCAGATGTATCATTTGAACTTTATGACAAATTAACAGTATCCTTCTGGTAAATTATTATATTTAAATGGTATTTTAATCGTTCATATACGAAGAAAAAAATTAATTTATTTTGAAAAGAAATAAATAAAGAATATTTACATAACCAAACAATAGTCAATTAGTGGATTATTCATAATAGAAATATAATCAATAATCTCTACTCCTACAGGGGAAAAAAAAGATTGTTTCAGTATCCCTCTATAGAGAAATAGCAAGTGAAAACTGATCAACTCTCTTTTGTTAGAACTTTTATTATTGTTTTTTTGTTTTATTCTCTAGTTAAAAATTGCAAGATTGGTTAGTTGGCTATGTTGAATATGAAACAATTACTTGACAGAAATTCTAACCTTGCCTGGAAATTCTCAAATACCTGGGGAAAAAGTTTAATCTCGATTCAAACCCCAAATCGTGAGCATATCACATTGATTGTAACTATGAGATCTTTCTTGACATACAGATAGACATCTATATATTACAATGAATACTGATAAATTCTTTTAAATATATTTGGAAATGCAATTCTCTGTTTTCTCTAAAATTTTATTAAATTATTTCCCAATAACTGTTTATATAAAAGAAACGAATTTTAAAAATTATAATAGAATTAAAAAAACAACAACTTATAATTCAATGTGCACATTTAATTATTTTAATTGTTGATCATAATTTTAACTGTTTAATTAATAATTTCTTTGTGTTAACTATTTCACTTAATTAATAACATATTTTCAAGAACCGAATAATATTGATCAACATTTTCAAATTAATTCATAAGCTGCAACGTTAATTTCATAACACATTAAATGAAACCAATTGTTTTTTAAGACCACTATTAACATAAAAACACAAACGAATAATTCCCATTTTGTAATTTAATCAATTATATAACGAATACATTTGCATAAAATATTTTGTAAAAAAAAAAACAATGAATAAAGAAGTATTTTATTTTTAGAACCTAAGATTTTATTATTGTTACGATTACAATCATTTTTTTTTCTTTCAAAAATAATTTTAATTCTAAAAATGTACTAATATTATTTTTCATTCAATTTATTTGTGCTTCGTTTTTAACTTGGAACTAAAACGAAAGAAATCAATTTATTATATATATCTTCGCACAAAATATGATGTAAATAAACATTTTTAAGAGAATGGCGGGAAAAAGAAATAATAAAATATTTTACTTTTGACGGGTCAATTTTTATCGACAGCTGTGATAAAATGAGACATGTCGGTGGCCACTTTATTTAATAATATAACTGCCAATCATCGTTAAGTTTGCTCTTACTCTATAGACCTAAGACTTTCTTTCTTCAATAAATAACATCTTTTACCTAATTAATCAATAATAATATTGATTTTTTTTTTTAACCAGTTTTTTTTTTTTAAAAAACGATTGACATAAAATATATGTCATGTAGAAACTGAATATTCTTTTTATAATTATTATTAATCACATCTTTTATAGACTTAAATTTTTGACCTTAATTTAAAAGTTTTTCAAAAATGTATTCTTGATTGTTTATTCGATTGTCTTTCCGGTATATCTCTGTTGGCTATCTCCTCTGTTCTACACACACTATTTCTGCTTTTTTAAAAACAAAATCTTTTTTTTTTTTTTTATTAAATTAATTACTTTTGCTAAATTTCCCCTTATGTAAGTGTATTTTGATAAAATATTTTCTCTCTCTCTTACTACTTTCAATCTACAGTTATCATTTGTAAATTTTCTGGTCATTTTTTTCGTCCATTCCATGCATTTTTTTTTTTTTCGATATATGATTAGTTGCTCTAGAAATTCTGTTGGATGCAACAGTAACATTCATTTATTTGAATTATATATATTAATTTACTCAAGTGAGAATCGATTTTAAAAACTACATCAAATATATACAGAAATATGATTGTCTATGTCCTTGTTTCATATACTTTAACACCACAAAACAAATGGTTTACTAGCTTTTTAAATTTTAATGTCAGTAACCCACAAAACTAAATTTAAGTAATAGCTTACTTGATCATATCTTTTTCTCCCTATCTTCATTTATATCTTTATGGGACCAGTTTCACATCTGCTTTTTTATAATATCATTTATGCATTTTCTTTAATTACCTTTTATAATGCAATCAAATAAAATTTATTCCTTGATATTTTCTTACTTCAACAAACTATAACAATTTTCATCAAAGCTACAACATTCAAATAAATGTATATATCTGCTTCTTTATATATTTTCCACTATGTTTTTTTTACAGATGTGACTTCTTACATTTAAGTCTTGGTTTCAGCAATCTTTGTTTTTTTACCATACTGGATTAGATAAATATATAAAGCTTATAATTTGATCTAACTAATTATTTCAATTTTCTAAGTTGTTATTATAACTTGCTACTACTTTCAACAATAAGTATTTATATTAAAGACTTTCTCAATATTGCATTTTTAAATGATTATCTTCATGGGCAGTATTCTTACAATATCTCATTCATCACTATTTACATCTTTATTTTCTATTAAATTTACAATGCCCCTCCCCCTTTCAAATACTGGTATAACGTTACTGACTGAAGATAATAATGATATGACTGGCAGGAACTATGTTAACACAAATGACTTTCAAATGATTTCATTCACTGAATGATCATTTATTATAGAGATAGTCAACAGCATAATCATATATGCTATTTTAGTTTGGATTGTAGCAATCTTCACAATATCTATTTTTAAATCAATCTGAATAATAAAATGATAAAAAAAAAGTTTCAAATGTATAAATTAAAATATTAAATTACTGTAATTAAAAATTTTAATACCATTTTTTAAAGACAATTAGGCATTTTAAAATGTGCTTTTCAGATTTCAGCTTCAACATATAATCTTCATTAAAAAGCACAGTTTAAATGTTAATTGTTACTTAATAATGTGTGAAAACCTATCATTGCTACTTTTAAATTCATCATGTAACAATAAACATTTTTTATTGCCATGGTATTCAAAAAACTGCAAAGTACTTTATTAATTGCTAACAATTATAATATTAATTAGAACAGGTTAAGTAAAAAAAAAATCTTTGTTTGATTAACTGAATGATATTCAATCTGCTATTTGAGAGCTCAAATATCACACAAGACATCTTGAAGGTCTAATTATATGATTATTTATTACTAATAATTAACATTATTGAATACTAATAAAATTTAATTTTTTATACATTTTAAATTTTTATTTTTTATTCTAATGTCAAAGGCAATCATATTAGAATTTTCATTAGCCTTAATTTACATTAACAATCAGCTAACATTTATCAATGGAAGTTCATAATAAAATGATGATAATAATCTGAATTCAATATTTTTAAAAAATAATCTTAAATATGACAATTAATGTCACCCATGTTATTTTACAACATTAAAACTTTCCATTTATACCATCTCATTAAGATGATGTGAATATAAAGAAATGCAATATTCTAATAGAATGATATATTCAAGGGTGAAATATTTCTGGATGAATTTTTAGTTGACTAAGAAAAAAGAATTCTGTTTAATTGATTATTTGGAACTTCTAAACTCTAATTAAACTGTTAAGAGAATTGGAGTAGTCAAGTCAACTAATCAATTAGCAGACTTACACAATATAACAACATAGTAATTTACAACTCCGTTCTATGTTAATTGATCTTGAAATTAATAATAATCACTTTCTATGACTCCAGAACTATTTCTGTTAGTATCAGCTATCAGTAGATTATACTATAGATTATCTTGATTTTTTCTACTTTTTTTTGGGTCATATTTCACAGTGAGGATGGATTTTGCATATATCTATTCAGTAATTTCATTTTGCATATTTTATGCTATTCAAGTTAATATCCTGAAATTTTGCATATAAGATTTTAAATTCAAGTCAATTTTTTGACAAGGTATAAAGATTTTATGTTATATCAGAAATTATACATTTTAATGATTTTTAACTATGAGTTAAGATAGCTTCAATCTTTTGACAATCAGTTGACATATATCAAAATATTATGTAGTCAAGGATAGAGATAGTATTCTTGCACCACAGGATATTTTCACAGCAACATGGTCTCTCTTCAAAATGTGTTCAGCATTATGACAAGGACTGGAATTATTACTCTTAAAAAAATAAATTAAAAAAATGAGATCAGCTAACGCAACCCCATTGATGGCCAATCACCATAACAATGAATGTTTTTTACTTGGTTGAATCAAGGACTAAACCAATATTAAAAAGAATTTTCATATAAATATGTGTAACTCTAGTTTAATCTTGTTTGATGTAACCAATTTATACTCAATAAAGTTTGCTTTGAAACATATTATGTAGTACTTGTAACTTATATTTAATCTACAGTTAACAATTGTTATGATTGCAATTTGTTAACAATATTGAAATATATTTTTAAAAGCATTTTTATAATTCTATTTAAAATAAGTATTTCCAAAAAAATCAAAACATCATTTTCATGAATATTTTTTTTAAAAAACTCAATTTGCTGGGTTTTTTTTTAAAATAGTGATTTAAAAAAATGTTATCTAATACATAATTTTTCTGAACATATGCCTTAAAAAAAAGTTCAAATAAAATTCATAGTACTCCAATATAAATATAAAATCTTAAATTATCCTTCAATAGTAAAGTCAAAAAAAAGTAAGTTGTAAGTACTTAGAAGTAGAACTAAACTGTAAACATACTAAAATGTGATTACAAAATTTACTTGAAAATCAAATGCAGTAATTATCATATCAGGCAGCGCTACCTATCTTCCAATAAATATAGAAGTTTTAAAATAAGTTTTTTTTAAAAGAATCAATTCATTTAATGAAGTTTTTCAAAAATGAAATTAATATTGGTTCTTAAAAATTACTATGATATTCAATAATATATTGAATAAATTTTTAAAAATCCTTCAGCAATATTAATAAATGAGCATATATTTCTCTTTAAACTGATAAATCAAGAGGAATTCTTATTTATACATTGTTGATGGTTTTATGGCTGCAGAAAAGAGTTTGCTATCAACTGAAAGGAGACCCTTTGATTCCTCTTGAGAGCCTTAAAGGAACTGAGCAGGGCAAATTCCTAATATCCACTCCATACATTCTTGTCATTGCAGATGTTATTACTATGTCATTATTCATACAGAATACGAACATGGATGGGTTGCTCACCAACACACATTAGCCACCGTGGTGAGTTTATTGGCTTTTTACCTCTGAGTTTAAGATCAAGAAACACCATGGTTTTTCTTTTCAGTTGCCTGATAAGGCAGAATGAATGTTTGTGTAAATGATAAATATTTTTCCAATAGATATATATAATTATGACAGACAAAAATAAATCATGGCCCTTATTCCCAGGAGGCTGTAAAGTCACCAAGCAATGTAGTGGTTGGTGGCTGAATGCAAAGGGTTCTAAGAATCCTCTGATTGCAGACCCAGACTGCCATTTGATGATGAATTTTTATTTAAGTGTTTACAACTGCAGATCACTTTCAAGTGAAGGAAGATTGCAAGAATTAGATGAACTGTCTTAAATGGGACATTATTGGGCTTTGTGAAGTTAGAAGAAAAGGTGAAGAGACAATTGATTTAAGAAATGGACATGTACTCTATTATAAAGGCACAAATATTGAAAATACAAGTGGAGTAGGATTAAAAAGTGGAGGAACAACATTGTGGAGATTGATGGTGTATCGGATAGAGTGGCTAGATTAGTTATACAATTTAATAGCAGATACCAAATGCAGATAATTCAGATTTGTGTCCCAAGAAGTTCTCATAGTGATAAAATAGAAGATTTTTATATGGATGTACAAAAAGTTTTTGATCACAGTAAACAACATTTAAAAATTATTATGGGAGACTTTAATGCTAGAATTGGATAAACAAATGAAAGATGAAAGTGCTGTAGGTAATTTTGGTTATGGTAATAGAAATGAGACAGGATATACACTTGTGGAGTTTGCAGAGAAAGAAAAACTTTATATTAGGAATTCTTATTTTGAAAAAATTGTTAAAAGAAAATGGACATTGAAGCATCCAAATGAAGGTATAGCAGCATTGGATTATATTTTGACTAATAGAAAATACATATTTTAAGATTATAATGTTCTTAATAATTTAACACAGGAAGTAATCATCAATTAGTAACCTGTAAGATACGTGTTAATGCAAAACTAGAGAAACAAAAATTGTTAAGAAAAACAATATTTACAGTTGATATTCCTAATCTTCAGAAACATTCTAATGAATTTAAATTAGAACTTACAAATCGGTTTCAAGTATTAGCAGATTTTGAACATGATTCAGATTTGAATGAAATTAATATGAAAATAACTGATACACTTTTAAAAATGGCGACAAAGCTAGCTGCTAGAAAAAAGCAGCAATTGACCAATAAAATTTCTACTGAGACTAGGGAATTTATGAAGAAAAGAAGGAATATGAAGATATACAAAAATGATGCATTAAAAAGCTTTGAATATCTTGAATTTTGTAAAATGGAGTGGAAAAGAGTTGAAAATGATATAAGAAAGTATAACTGTGAATTAGCAAGGAAAGCTGCAGAAAAGAATAAAAGTCTCAAGAATGTAAAACAACATTGTGGTATTGGTAGGAAATTTATATCTGCAATAAGAAAAAAAGATGGAATTATTACTAAAAAAGAGATGACATCATGAATTGGATAGAAGACTTTTATCAAGAATTATATTGTAATAAAGAACAAGTACCTCATATATCTATTATATGTTCCAAATTGCCCAGAATTTTAAATGAAAAAGTGAGATATGCAATTAAATGTATGAAGAAAGGAAAGGCTCCAGGTAATGATGGAATTATAATTGATATATTAAAAAAAGCAGGTGAAGAAATATAATTTTTTTTTAGCAAAGTTATATACCAAATGTCTAAATGATAAAGATGTATCAGCTGATTGGAAGAATGCAGTATTAATATTAATATTTAAAAAAGTGATAAAGAAGATATTAGAAATTACAGACCTATCAGCCTTTTATTAGTTTTATGCAAAAATTTTACCAAGATAATTACAACTCAACTACAGAAAACATTGGATTTCCACCAACTAAGAGAACAAGGTGGATTTAAAAGTTTTAATACAGTAGATCAAATCCAGGTATTGAGAGAAGTTATAGAAAAGACATATGAATATGAGTTGCCATTAAACTTTGGATTTGTGGATTATGAAAAGGCATTTGATTCTATAAATATTTCTTCAGTGGTTAAAGCATTGGATCATCAAAGTATAGATCCAGGATACTGTCATATTTGAAAGAATATTTATAAAAATGCAACAGCAACAATTATATTACATAATGATACTGAGAAAGTCAACATTGAGAAGGATGTAAAACAGGGTGACTCTATATCTCCAAAATGTTTTATAGCATGCAAGAAGTATTTTGTGAATTAAAATGGGAAGCTAAAGGAGTAAAAGTAAATGGAGATTATTTAAGTCATTTAGATTTTGCAGATGATGTAGTTGTTTTTGCAAATAATGCTTTAGAGCTGCAGGAAACATTGCAGAAGTTATCAGATGAAAGTAGGAAAATAGGACTAAAGATAAATGTTAAAAAAACTAAAGTAATGTTTAATGGATTTTCTCAAAATATGAAAATAAAGATTGATTATGATGAGTTAGAAGAAGTTAATAGTTACAAATACCTTGATTAGATTATTAATACAGATGGAAACATAGTGGATGAAATTAATCATAGAACTAAACTTGGTTGGAGTGCTTTTGATAGAAATAACTTGATATTAAAAGAAAGTATGCCTATGTGTTTGAAAAGGAAGATTTTTAATAAATATGTTTTACCAGTTCTTACTTATGGAGCTGAAACTTGGACACTTAATAGAAGAGCAATATATAGACTTCAGACCACTTAAAGAAGTATGGAGAGATGCAATATATGGGTAAGAGAACAATCAGATGTTACTGACTTCATTGAAAAAATTAAAAGACTGAAGTGGAGTTGGGCTGGACATATTGCTAGAAAATATGATAATAGATGGACAATTGAAATTTTAAACTGAATTCCAAGAGATTGTAAAAAAACCATAAAGATACCACATGTGAGATGAATGGATGAAATAAGAAAGTGTGCAGGAGTGATGTGGAGAAGAGAAGCTAAAGATTGGAGAAGATTGATTTAACTTGGAGAGACCTTCATTTTGTAGTGGACTGATAATGGTTGATAATTATGATGATTTTATAATTAAAGTCAATCAAAATTTAGGCATAGGTTCTTATAGAAGAGGGGTCAAAAGAAGGTGACACATTTAATCCTTTTAAAATTTTGGCCTTCCATTTAAAATGACCTCTTTATGTTATATCTGTTAGAACAGGTAGAACATTTGAGTTATTATTGTATAATTTATCTGCAAATATTTGCTAGCAAAAGATTAAGAAACTACATCATTTAAAATTATTTCAGTTTGAGAAAATTTATCATCAAAAATTATTCTATCCAATTATTTATTACTTCATATATAAGAATTACTTTTGACAAGGGTGCTCAGGAATGTATTAAGATTTCTCTAAGCATGAAGCAGTATTCGTATGACTTTTAATATATTATATTCATTTAGATTTGTTGAGTAAAATAATAAATTTTCTCAAATAAACAAACTAAATCCAAATACATTACATTAATTCACAAATCAGATTCCTAATGAATCCTAACAAAAATTTAAACAAGACTTACTTTCTCATACTAATGTCAATGTATTGATGAGATAAAAATGGATCACTTTCATATGACCACCACTCCCAATTTTAAATGATGAATGAATTAACCAGTAATATCTTCAAGTTTGCATATTTAATAGGCATGGTTTATTTATAAACTTCATTAAAATTATAAGAATTTCATCTAGTTTGTTATCTGAAATTGAAATCTGGATTGACTAATAATTACAAATATTATCACTAACATAAACATTTTATACTTTCAAAGTAGTTCACTTACCACTTAAGAGCCTAAAAGTCAGATAAAAGTGGCCATTTTTATTTGACATATAAAAAAGTGGGCATTGATTAAAAATTGTTAAAAGTATTTTTTAGAAATTTGACTTGTGAATTATAATAATGTATTCAGACTTAGTTTATAAATAGTTATTGTTTATATTTAATAAACCAAAAAGAAAAATAATAATCAGTAAAATTTTTACTTTATTGGTTACTATAAAGATGTACCAAAAATGTTTAAGATACAGAATATATTGTAAATATATATCAAATAAATATTAAAAATAATAATTACTATTTAATAATTACAATAAAAATCAATATTTAAATATTTAATATTTAAATTTCTAGTGTTATATAAAGGAAGGAAGGTTATTTCTGAAATAAGAAAAAAAGATGAAATTATTATCAAAACTAATGATTACATCATGAAAACTGTGAAAGAATTTTATGAAGAATTATATTGCAATAAAAAATAAAATAAAATATCCCTTTCCTCAACAATTTAAGTGATGAAATGATATATACAATTAAATCTATAAAAAAAAAAAGAGAGAGAAAAAGCTCCACAAAATAATGAAATTATCATTAATATCTTTAAAAAATCAGGCGAAGAAATAGAAAAGTTATTGGAAAAGTTATTTACTAAATATCTAAATGACAAATATGCATCAGATAATTAGTAAATGCAGTAATAATATTGATATTTAAGATGGACTGTAAAAAAGATATTAGAAAATACAGATCTATCGGTTTTCTATTAATTCTATATAAAATCTTTACCAATATAATTATAATTTGTCTACAGCAAACTTTGTGTTTTAATCTAACAAAAGAAGTTGGATTTAAAAGTGATTTTAGCACTGTTGATCATATTCATGTATTGAGAAAAGTTATAGAAGGAGCCAATGAAAATGAATTATCCTTATGCTTTGTATTTATAGATTATAAAGAAGCATTTAAATCTATATGTATTTTTATTATTATTAAAGCATTGAATCAGGATATTATTATATTATGAAGCAAAATGTAAAAAAAATGCAACAGCAATGATTAGATTTTATGGTAATATTAGAACATTAAAATTTAAAAGAGTGAATACAGAATGATTTTATGTTTCTAAAACTTTTTACAGGATTTTACAAGAAATATTTTAGGAATAAAAAAGATAAGAGAATAAAATAAATAGACATTATTTATATCACAGAGATTTTGCAGTTAAAATATTTTTTTATTTAAAAAGTAACTGCTCCAGAGCTGCTGGAAATGCTGCAAGAGTTATCAAATGAAAATAAGAAAATAGAATTAAAGATAAATGCTAAAAAGGTTAGGGAAATGTTCAATGATTCTTCTCAGAAGAAAATAAATAATCATAAATTAGAGGAATAACTAAAACACCTTGGTTAGACTATTTATATAAAATGGATGAAGTTAAATAGAATATTTTTCATAGAAGTAACAAAATATTAAAAGAAAATGTGACTATGTATTTAAAATACAGTATACAATTTTTATTAAATGTGTTTTACTAGTTTTAACTTACGAACCTGAACTTGGATACTTAAGTACAGAGATTTTGTACCACTCAATAAAAAAATGAGGGAGAGAAATCAAACAGTTATTACTATTATTATTGAATGAATTAAGAGACCAAAAAGGAGTTGATCTGGACACATGGTACATTTCACTTGGCTGAATTTTTTAATCATTGTTATATTGATTTTCATGTTATTTTTCTTTTTCTCATCTCAGTTTATGTATATTATTCTTTATGCAAAATTATGCCTGTTCCTTTGAACTTGGACTTATCTCAATTTTTATTTGTTAAACCTTTTTCAAATTATTCTATTCTTATATGTTGACTATCAAGCATCAAGTATAAATCACCTCTTAAGGCTATTTTTATGTGCTTTTTGTTATTTTATAGATAATCCATTTGAGTTATTATAGTATTGATTTTATGTATAACTGAATGCCAACTTTCCCAAATCACTTGTGCTCAGAAAAATAATAAAACATATATATATTTAAGAATAAAATTTATTTGAATCAATCTATTAGATTACCATTTTTTAATTTGCATTTTTACCTGAAACCCCTTTCATTCTTTTGCAGAATAATTTAATAGCTGTCATTTCAGAGGTCATGTGACTTTCAAGAATTGAAAGTGACAGCTTTGAACTTCAATTTAAAGATCTTTAGCTTTGGAATCTGCTTCTTTGTCATTTGCACTACCGTATGGACAGTTTGCTATTGTTAATTCTTTGTCATTGTCTTAAACATGAAACACTTTCTTTTATTGTTGTATTTTTATTAAATATTATAGAAATATGTGCAAATCTATGTTTTAATATTTTATCAGAAAGTCTGTAGATATATGGCTTATAAAATTCCCATACCTATGCACAAGACTTCTGGCATCCATTGATTACTCTAGCTTGCTGTGAGTGGCAATATGTATAGTGAGTTTTTCCTGTTTTAATAATAGTTATAAGCAAGCATAAGAAATGGTGATCATGTGATGTTTATTGGCTTAAGTGTAAAACAATTTAAATGCACAATTTTCTTCTTTTTACTTAAACTCATCGAGAATAACCTTATCATAATAACATTATTATGTTTTATTAATGATATATATATAACTTTAAGGAGATAAAATACCTGCATTAATTCACAAGGCACAGCAAGCTATTTGTTCCAATTATTAAAAGATACCTTATAGCCAGCCTAAGCAATTGCCAATATCATATATATTCTATTTGAAAAATTGTAAAATAGAATAAATAAGTTATTGGGGAATGCATACACATCATAGGTTGTCTATAAAAAATAATATTTATTTATATAATTAATGTTGATATAATAAATTTTATAATGTCTAACTCCAGTTTTATACATTAAATGACATCAAAAGGTCATTGATTCCTGGTGGTCATTTTTGGCATTATGTTTATAACATTTTTAATAACACCATATTTGGAGAACAAATATGATTATATTACAGCTATTGTCATATATTATTTTGTTGTTATATAAAGATATTTTATTCTATATCATATCTAGGATTTATTTGGAGAACAATGTATGATTGCTTTCTTTCACAATGATATATATACAATAAAATTTGTTTAATCTTTATAAAGTCAATGTAATCAAAAACAAAACTGACTCTTCTAATTTATATTTTAAAATATTTCTAAAAATGTAACCAATGCAATTCTTTTTTCAAATTGAATTTCTTTTGTAGTGATTTATAATCATCTTAGACTTCCCAGATTTTTTTCCAGTTATTTCAAAAGTTTTCAAATTATTCATTTTATTTTATTTTGAATTATCTGTGTTTTAGATTAGCTATATTTATAACAATTAGTGTTTTGTCTAATTTAGTGCAATAGTAAATAGCTTGCAGATTTAAGAGCATTATATAAAAAGTAACAATATATTTTTAAACTTAACTGACCATTAAAGAATATTTCCCATGTGTATCATCTACGTTTTTGAAATTTATTAACTGTTGCAAAAAATAAAACAGCTACAATCAT
This sequence comes from Epiperipatus broadwayi, assembly GCA_028023455.1. Lineage (NCBI taxonomy): Eukaryota > Metazoa > Onychophora > Udeonychophora > Euonychophora > Peripatidae > Epiperipatus > Epiperipatus broadwayi. Next base: position 867,798 of record JAQFVV010000143.1, on the reverse strand, counting down.
ATTGTAGTCTATTTCAACGAATCATATGCCTGTTAATAGTTTAATATCATACTTTGCCTACAACTAAGCAAGTATATAAAAATACATGCATAAAAAGGAATTACTATGAAAGTGAATGGTGTGATTATAATGTTAAATATTTGAATAAAAGTAGGAAAAAAGATTAAAGTTAAAATATCAATAAAAAATAACACTCAAAAAATTATACTACTATTAACAAGATTAGATTTAAAAAATGATTCAATATTTTGTTTAGAATAAAGCAATAAAGATCTTGTTATGATGAGTTAGGTATGATACAATCATGTGAGAATATAAAAAAATATATAAAATGTCAATTGTAAGCAACTCTTATAAATATAGATTTATTAAAACACATACATATATGCACAACAGATAGGGTAAAGAGTAGTAATTACTTTACCCTCTCCAGTTTTATCAAAAGTTATGTTTGTTGTAATATTTGCTAATTTTGATCACACCATTCACTTTCATAGTAATTCCTTTTTATGCATTTATTTTTATATACTTGTTTAGTTGATATTATATTAATACCAAAAGATTCTCTAGATGTGGTACTTAGTATATCTTTCTGCTATTCTCATAGTCTAGGGTTCAAGATAGAATGGAACCTAGAAATCTTTAAGGCTTCAAGCACTTTTAGTGTTATGTCAAAGCATCAAGAACTCATGCTTATACAAATGACTAAAGTTAATGAAGGGTATTAATTCTTACATAGGTATTTTAAAAATATGATATTATGTGCAAGATGGGTGCTGATTCATATAATTTTCTTTTAGATAGCTTCCTTTAGCTAAACCAGATATCATAGGACAAACCTGGTGAGGATTGATTTTTTTTTACTATTTTTCTGTAGATGAATTACAGATACATCTTTGACCTGCAGTGGGCTATTTAAAGTTTTGTTCTAAAATTAATGTCAATAATCATATTCTCTGGCCAGAACAAATTACAATACAAATATACTAAAAGTCATTTTATTTCAATTATTATTTAATGAACATTACTGAAGAAGTCTTTTTTTGCTTGTCTTTTATTCTCCAGTTATCCCTACTTACAATTCAACTTTAATAAACTGTATTTTATTAAAGTTTTGTCTTTTTTCTAAAGTTATCTGTACAGTTTTAGAACTAGATAAAATAGATTGTGTTTTTTTTCCTCTTGAGCTAATAACATTTGCTTAGTTTTTTTATTCAAATAAATTTATTTTATATAGATATTACAATTTTTTTATTTACAATGTCTTTTCATATTGTGCTATTAATAAAATATGATAATGATGAGAGTTGTTTAAGATAAACATTTTGCTTGTAAAGAGTTCTGTATTTAAAAACAAATAAGAAGAGTAAAGAGAGCAAGTTAAATTATGCTGAGCATAGTTCATTAATGTCTAATAATTTCAAGTCTCATTAACTATGTTTTGAGGACCAATGGCTTTATCTCTTTGTTTAATTTTAGTTAACTTTTTTATATATATTTCTTTCACATTCGGTGTTAGAAATTCAAAAATTAGCTTACATCGGGTTGTCCAAATTGCATAAGTGTGGAAAATAGATAGTCTTATCCAGGCATAATTTTTGCTTGCAATGCTGTTGTTTATTGATGATATTGTTTCATAGTTAACTTTTGAACTTAAATAGATCAGTTCCCTAATCTCTTTGAGTTTAATGTATCTGTGTGTAATGTGTTCTATTGTTTCATTCTCAAGCAAGCATAGATTGCATATATGAACAATACTAGAATAACCTCTATTGTATGATAGAAATAAATTTGTTGGTAAGGAGGTCAGACTTATTTTAAGTATGAAGTCAAGGAATTTTGCTTCAAAACTCCATCTTCTAAAATAATATATTTTTTTTATTAGAAAGATAGAGCTTACTTATGGGTATGTTAATTTCAAAATAAATTAGGTAGTATGCTTCCCAGTATTTAATCTTGTTCATATTAGAAGAATTATTATGTCCTTGGTGTTTGTTAATAATGTTACTAATTGTTGTTATCCAATCTGACTCTTTAGGTGGTGGTCTGTCTATAGGTTGAATTGTTAATGGAGCACTATTATATCCAATATCATGATTAATCATAATAAGTATGTTGAAAGAATTTTGGAAACATATTGTGCTAATGGAATGCAGTGAAAGACCATTAATCTGTCGAGGTCCCTGCATTCCAGCAAGATATATTGCTACACTTTTTCCACACCAGAACAGTTTTGAACATAATGTGTTGATTTTGCATTCAAATCTTTTTATTGACTTTATGATTGGGAGAAAATAGTTTATTTTAGGAAATAGTATTACGTTTAATAGTGATAACTTTCTATGTAAAAATAAATAGACCTTTGATAATTAATTAATTATTTTATTTGCTGAAGGTAAGAAGTTATTTTGTACTTCCCTGGCCATAAAAGAGGGTGATTTATGGAAAGGAAGACCAAGAAAGTTTTGTGGTGCATATTGAATTTAAGTTTAAATTTTTCTGTATAATTATCAAGTATGAAATATAATTGAAGAATGTGTTTATAAGAAGAAAGTATGACCAAGACATCATCTATATACGCCAGTACTTTGACTTCTCTGTTTAAATTTTTGATAAAGATGCCAGGCAGCTGCCTTTCTATTTGAACAAGCCGAGGCTTCAGATAGATAATAAAAAGAAGAGCACTTAGTGGTGAGCCCTGCAGAATAGACATATATGGTTTAAAGAAGCTTGATGTTCTTCCATTTATTGAGATGCATATTTGCCTATTTCTGAGTAGGTTTGATACAATTTGAATATATGCTTTGGGCGTATTATTGTCATGTTCTTACCGAGTCAAAAGCAGTGGCAACATCAAGTTGAACAGCTACAGGTTTTATTTTTTTATGTTTATGTAGATAATCTACTAACAACTTAATGTGTACCATGGCTAATGTTGAAGATGAACCTTTCCTGACATATTGGCTTTTGTTGATGCAAGAAAGATTGATTTCTTGTATAGCATCTTTAATTGTTGATTCAATGATCTTAATTATTAGCAGTGGGTCTGAGACTAGTTAGTTGTGTAGGTGATTTATTTTTTTTAATGAAAGGTGCCATTGAAATAGGGTATAGATCAGGACTGTTTTGGTTTCTATAGGCTTGATAATTTGCCATCTTTGTAATGATTGGAATTAAAAATTGGCTGAGATGTAATAAAATAAAGCAAGAAATTCCATGAATACCTGGATGAGTATGATCTGGAAAAGATTCAAGTTTGTTTCTGATTGATTTCTTAGAAATGATGTTAAAGTTTGTTTCATCTGAAATGTGCCATATCTTGTGTGGCATTTCTCATATTTGTTGAAGTTTTTCTTGAAAAAAATGTTTAATTTCATTTATCATTTGATAACCAATTAGTGATTTACAATTTCATTGTATCATAGATGGAATAATCTTTTTGTTGCAAGCTCCAAAAGCCCAACGGATATATCCATGAATCCAGCAGTTTTGTGCATTGATATATGCACTGGCTCTTTTGATAGCAAGGTATTCTGCTAACTTTTTCTGCTGTGCTCTATATTCCAGTTTTAATTTAGAGATTATGTTTATGTTGTCTGTGTTACATGGAATTTTTGAAAACTGAGTGTTAATATCAGTAAAGTCTTGCAATAATCTTATTGGACCTTTTAATTTTTTTGAATAGTTGCTAATAATGGATTTAAATACCTCAATCAGGGTAAACCATGCTTCTTCAATTAGTAGTTTATTAATATTTACTTTAAAGAAATAGATATATGATTCTGAGATAATTGCTTCAGGTGTGGATGAACGAGTTGACATTCTAATAGTTTTTTTGGCTGCAATTTGCAGTTGAATTTTGAAATTGTGTATTAATTTCAATGATCTGAGAAATTATTTGGTTGAAGAGTTGCCTGTATTTGAAAATGAATATTTGGAGTGTAGTAAAATAAGTCTATTAAAGATTTTGTAGACTGTGTGTAGAATAAAAATGCATCAGGAGGGAGGAAACCTTGACCACAGATTAATTTTGATGAAAGAAGGTGCAGATATTTAGAGTTAAATTCACTATATTTAATGTTAAAATCTCCTAATAGAATTAATGGCAATGAACTTGTTCTTAGTACCATATTTATTGTATTAATAATGTAAAGAAAGGAACTAACAGAATTTTGAATGTATATAAAAGCAAAGTTAAATGCAAAATTATTATAGATGAACATTGTAATTACTATATTGTTATCAATGTATATAATTTTGAAGGATGATGGAGGCAAATTTTTATTAATAATTATACCAATACCACTTAAAACTGTGGCAGCAATAGAGAATTTTAGATAACCAAAATTTTCTAAAAGTTGATGTATCATATAGTTTGATGAGCTATGAATTTTTGTTTCAGCCATAAGAAAAATTTGATGAGATTGCATCTCAAGCTAATTTTTAATAGCATGTACTTTTTTTTATCGAATTTATGCCTCTTACATTTGCAGCAATAATTTTGATATTGGAATTATTAGTTTTGTATCCACTTGTGTTAATTTTGAAAGAAGTAAAATTTTGATGAAGGTTGAGAAACATTTTAATATACTTAATTTATAGACAGAAAAATGCAGACCTTATTAAGAAGATGTCTTCTCATAATCACTAAAATGAAAATCTTGAATCAAATTTATTTATGAGGATTCATCTAATGTAAACTGTAGTGACTCTTCAATGTCTTTTATAGAGTCTATCTTTGACTGAGATTTATGCTATATATTTTGGTCATTGATCAGATTTGTAATTCCACCTTTCCTTCTTTTGTTTGAATTTTCTATTTGAGTTTGATTTGCAAGATCTAAAAATGTATCTACAGATATGTTGTTATCTGTAATTTCATCATCTGAACTCAGTCCACTGAGTTGACTATGTTTTTTCTTTTTTCATTTTCTTTTCTTTGTTTTGTCCCTTATTATTTTAGTTATTGTTTTCATTTAATGTACTTTCTGAGTTATTGTCACTCTCTTGATTTGAAACACATTGATCAAATAAATATTTCTGATGGAATCATTTCTTTTTTTCTAATATTAGTATGAATCTCATTTTGTTGTGTTATATTTTCTTTATGTTTCTAACTCTGCATTAGAAATATTAGATGCTGGAGAGTGATATCTTGATGTTTTTATATAATGTATTAGATAAGTTGTTATGCTGATTTTTAAATTCATTTTTAAGTTTAGAATTTTTAGAAGAGCGTATTATTACATTTTTATCCACATCTGTTAAGTATTTTTATTTATTTCAATTGTAGAGCCATCCAAATACATGAGATTTTTTGAAGTAATCTTGTCAGTTATCAAATTGATTTCTTTGGAAGCTTCTTGTTTTGCGAGATATTTGTGCATTCTGTTTCTTTTAATCACGCAATGCTTACATATTCTAGAACAGGGGTCCCCAACCTTTTTGCACTTAAGAGCACATTATATAATACCGGCCAGGTGGCGGGCACCATTTATTTTTTTCAACCAGATGGCGGGCACCATTTATTTTTTCAATGTAAATTTATAGTTGGATATTGTTAATAATACACATAATGTACAAAAAAATATTTATTGCAAAAATAAAATTTTAACATATAATTAACATTTATATTTTTACGCTGTAAAAGTATAGTATGCCCTACAATTTGATTACAATATAATACAATAATTTATAAGAAATTTTAAAAATTAAATTTATTTGTATCAGATAAATAATTTTTTATCGTGTTCGGATAGTGGCGGGCACACGTAAAATGGTCTGCGGACGCCATGGTGCCCACGGGCATAGGGTTGGGGACCCCTGTTCTAAAAGGACAGTCTTTAATAACATGTGTCAATTCTTTACAGAAAAAACATTGTGGAACAATGCCACGAAATGATAATATCATTGGTGAGCCTCTTGAATGAATAATAGTGGGAATATCTGTCGCAGATACACTTTTTTTGAGAGTTAATGTAAAAGAAACTGGTCTTTGGAATTGTGATCAAACCAGTACTTGAATCTATCAGTTTTTCCATACTTAGCTAGTATTGATTGCAACTCATCACTATCAAAATTTAGTATGCAATTTTTAATAATTCCTTGTAAAGTTGTCAGTCTATTGTTGTCAGTGTATATGATAAATTTATCATCTAAAGTTTTAACTGTATTCTTGAAAGAATTTTTTTCTCATCAAGATTTGGATTCAGCTATGATATATCTATCATTAGGATGACTTAATATTCTATTTATTCCTAGCCCTATTTTTTTTTCCGCAAGCATTGTTGAAAATCTTTCAATAGGAAATTTGAAAAGGTTTATTTGATGATTGGTAATTTTCATTATAAGTGTTTTGTCACTTGTATAATTTGTGACGGATCTAGGTAATATATATGGAATAGAATAATTAAAGTTTGTGTGTATTTTATAATATGATTCATCATCACATTGTACTTCAGGAATGATAATTTCTGAATTAGATTTGTGTATGTCATGATTGAAATTTAAATCTATTATTCCTAAGAATTCATCTTCATCTGAAAGTGCATGAGATTGTGTCTCATATGAAGGAAGTATTTTTTAAGTTAATATTCCAGCTCTCTGTATTGCACTTATACTGATTTTTTTTTTGATAGAGATAAATCGTATTTTTTATTAGTGTTCTGAATAGCGCCATCCTGCGATTTTTTAAAGCTGCGATGAGTGTTTATACTTTCAAAATTTATTATTTTTCTATCTGATTGAGTTTCTGAAAAATTTAAACATTGAAAATTAGTATTTTCCAATTATCTATTTCTATTTTATCTGTATTTTTCTGTTTTGAAATAACTTTGTTCTTAATTAAAATACGGTCATTTAGATTGCTCGTAACTTTTATGTTTTGATTTTATACCTTTACATTCTTGATTTTCAGTATTGACTTCAGATTTATCTATAAAAATCTTAGCATTATCTACATTATGCGTTATTGAACTGTTATTTCCATCAAAAGGACAAATATTTTGTTTTTCGAATGCTAATTCTACATTTTCCCCCATGTTCGAAAATTCAATATCGTTTTTATATGTAATAACTTTGGATTCTAAATCCGCATCCATTACTATGAATTTATTATTAAATGAGTTTTCTCTATTAAAAGAAACATTATCTTTTTGTTCTATGAAAATACCTTTACCTACTGAATTATTTTGATCCTTTTTAATGTTAAAACTTGAGCAACTAGCGCTTTGAATATTTATCTTGCCATCAGCAGATTTAGGGCATTTAAGCCCTTTCATGACTTAAGTTTAAAAGGAAAGTCACTTATCCACTACCTAAGATGGTAAGGGAATTCCAATTGTAGTGCAAAATTGGTATTTTAATAATTTTTTGGGGGGCATACTGGCAAACAATTAGAGGTAAGAGCCAAAGAACATAATAATGCAATTAATAGAAGAGATGATAAATATGCATTATATATTCATTACTTAAAATATGGGCATAGAATAGATCAGGGGTCCCCAACCTTTTTACACTTAAGAGCACATTCTATAATACCGGCCAGGTGGTGGGCACCATTTATTTTTTTCAATGTTAGGGGGCGGGCACTATTTATTTTTTCAATGTTAATTTATAGCTGGATATTGTTAATAATATACATAATGTACAAAAAAATATTTATTTCAAAAATAAAATTTTAGTATATAATTAACATTTATATTTTTATGCTGTAAAAGTATAGTATGCCCTACAATTTGATTACAATATAATACAATAATTTATAAGAAATTTTAAAAATTAAATTTATTTGTATCAGATAAATAATTTTTTATCATGTTCGGATAGCGATGGGCATGCGTAAAATGGTCTGTGGGCACCATGGTGCCCGCGAGCATAGGGTTGGGGACCCCTGGAATAGATGCTACAAAAAGTATTAAATATTTAAATTACATCAAAGATCCAAAAAGAAGACAAACATATGAAACATATTAAAAATAATTTAAATAATTATATGAATATTTAAAAGCCTTCTATAAATTTAGTTAATAATTGGTTAATTGAAAATGAATGGAAAATTATATAAATTGACATATATATATATAATTGTAAAAAAAAAAAATGCATGTAATTTAATTTATTATATTGTTATGATATAGTTAATTATTTTGTAATTACTGGATTTATATGTAGGTTTTGATTTATGTTAATGATTTATATTGGTGTTGGTTGTTTTAATTTCATTATTGAACACTAGATGGTTTTATGGTTAACGTAGTTAATATATGATAATATAGTGTGAGTTAATATATGATAATAGTAAGGAAAGTAGTTTATTGTTTAAGGCTCTAACGGGATCTTTAGCTACAAAAGAATATACATGTAAATGGAAAAATGTGGGTGATTTATTTTGTAAATTATGTAAGGAAGGAATAGAAAATATTAGGCATTTGTTAATTGAATGTAAATGTTTGAAAACAGAAAGGGTACATATAATGAAGTTGTGGAAAAATAAATATGAAAAGAGTGATTATACAGAAAGTGAATTATTGGTTTTTATGCTGGGTTTGGGAAAAGATAAGGGGGATTTAGATATAAAGGTTATAGAGTTGACAACGATTATGTTATGGAAATGGGATAGAGCAGATTATGGGTAAATTTAGAGTGGGGAATGTAAAATAAAGTGGCTAACAGGTTTATCTGGGCATAATTGCTGAGATATTCTTGACTTCGTTTAAGGAGAAGCCACAATACATCACATCACATCAAAGAGCACAAAAATCAGGTTCTGGAAAAGGCTTTTTATGTATATAAAAAATTTTGATATTTATATAGCTGTTGTAGGAATTTATTATTTTCTGATTATTATTTTATGGAAGAACAGTATAAAGATATTTATTCGTTTCCAATTTGATGTTTTTTTAAAAGAAAAAAGCAACGGTTAATACAATTTTGTTTCGATTAAAATCATATCTTGCGGATTATAATTCTGCTTTGTCAAAATAAATCAGTTGCAAAATAATTATTTATTAATATCTAAATAATTATACTAATTTCTTAATTTTTTTTGTTTGTTTGGAATTAAAAGGCTGTAAATCACTGTAAGTACTGTTCATATTAACAGATCCTTCGTATTTGTAAACACCGCAAAGTTATTTATATTTTGTTTTATGAGAAAGTAATTTAGTTATTTTTGTTTTAGAATTCAGCAGACATTTTTGCCCCTAAAAATTAGCTGAGTGGTGACAGTAAACGTTATATTATTTCAAAATAATCAAATGTTTGCTGTATAATTATACACAATACAAGTCCTTTTGTTTACTACAAGCAAATAAAAAAAAAACTTAAGCTTCTGTTTGTTTTGAAATATTGTATTTTCATTTTAAAAACTTATTTAATATTCTGTCAAGAGTTTTATTTGCTAAAATAATAGTTTTTAAATTTTTTATATTATAGTAAAGAATTTAAAATTTATTCAAAATAAATGATATAACAAATTGGAAAAAAAAAGCTAACTACACTGTTGACGTTAGATATTCTGTATAACAGTAAATTACCAAATGCTAAAATATATTAGTTAAAATTATTCCAGTGATTGTTTTGAAAAAAAGACAGAGGGGAGGGGGATTAAAATTATTAGTAAAATAATAATTTCCATTCACATTGCTATATTTGAAATTCTTTTCAGGTAATTATAGGCTATGTTAATTGGATAGTATGAAAAACTGCTTTAAATATGAAATTGAGATGATTTACAGAGCATAATCAAAATAGATCAGCTATGCATTTTTTTTTTCTATTTATGTTTTTTTTTAATATGACGTAACACTTTAGTTGTATACATTTACATCTTTTATTTTTTATTTTAGTGGTTTCATCTATCAGTTATGTTAGATAATAATATTACACTATAAATTAATTTCTTAACAATTATAATCGAAAAAACTATTACTGGCAACATTGCTTTTAAGTGATTTAGTACAATAATAACATGATAGACCTAGGACTGATTTAATCAAATTCAACACCATACTTTGGTGTCTTAACATCACATAATCTGAGCAATAACTATTTGACTATACATATTTTGGAAAAATATTTTTAATATATATATGTATTAAATATATTTGTATGAATAAATCAAAACAAATTATCTGGACTTGATTTAAGATTTAAGCATATTTCCAATTGTCTGACAGAATGGTAATGTGCATTGTCTTATTTTTTCCATTATTTGGTTTGGCTTCAGTTGATGGCACTAATATTTTTTGAATCTACTTTCTTTTGCAGGTTCAGTCGCTTGGATCTGGGCATAGACTAATATATGAGTAATAGGATTATTATATTATACATAATAGTGAAAACTGTAGAGAATAAAAGCAAATGTTAAGTTTTAGTATGAACTTTTTTACTATAACTGTGTCAGTCAGTAATTGTCAGTGCAATAATCTGGTTCCTACTTTCTCTTTTTTTCTGAGTTTAGCTATGTTAATGATGGTAGCACTCACACAGACTGCATTTTTAGAATCGCCAGAAATGCTAAGCATGAAAATAATGTGACACATTCAATGTTACTGTACAAAAAGGATATCACTGAATGTCAGTAATGATAAACAGAAAGGTCTATTCATATTTATTCATTTTATAATGGAAATATGAAAGATGTCATCATATTGAAAAATAAAATTAGCATTCTCATCTATTAGCTATATCATCAATAGTTTTAATCAACCTTTATAAATAATATTCATATAATTAATTTAAATAGTTTATTTGAATGAAAGTAAAAGATCTGAATGACTTTATGTCAATCTAAAAAGATGTATAAAGGTTTTTGTTAATAAAACTCTATATCAATGTAAATAAATAATGTGGATTTTTACATTTTCATGCTTTGATTTATCAGTAAATGCTTACTAGTTATGGACATGTACCCATGTCATTTTTAAAAGTAGATTATCAATATATTTATATATTAATAACATACTTTTTATGCAGTTAGTTTATATAATACAAATATGAGATGGATTAAATCTTTTGTATTAATCTGCTAAAACTACATACAGAATTTTAATCTTAAATATATATTTAAAACTACATGTATAAACAATAAAAATTCTCTCAGTATGTTGGAAACTTGCCATCCATTTTTATTTTAAATAATCCATTTTCAGGGACTTCCAATACCTGGTATAAATAATAGGACTGTCTGTAAGTTATAGTACTCGATATTTATTTATTTATGTTTTTATTTATTAAAATGATAAAGAAATGCAAAAGTCCAAATTGGTATAATTAATTTTTTTTTAATGTTATCCCGTAATTTTGAAAATATTCCACTGCATTTTGTTTCAAATTTTAATCATACTTCCAAAAATGGTAAAGCAAAAAAGTGATGTCAAAAAAGTAGTGATAATTTCAGTTAATGAAAAAAAAATCACAATAATTTTCACCATGTGTTAATATTTAAATGCTATGTTGTAAGTAAAATTTATTTAAAAATGTATTCATTTTTTTTAAAATTAACATTCAATTTAAAATACATTTGTTAATATTTTTTTAAAGTTAATGAACTACACATGTTCAAGAAAATAATTTCGAAAAAAAATCTAAACAAATACTTTGACCATGTTCAAGAAAATAATTTAGTGGGGGGGAAAAATGTAAACAGATACTTCGACACTGAAAATGGATTATTTAAAATAAAATGCCTATGTATTTTAAATTGAATGTTAATTTTAAAAAAATTGAATATATTTTTAATAAATTCCATTCATAACATAATGTTCAAATGTTAACACATAGTCAACCCTTATCATGTGGCAAAAATTAATACATCACTAAAATTATCATGATTTTTATAACATTCAATAACTAAAATTATTTGTTATTTTTTTAGTATTCCTTTTTTGTTTTATCATTTTTGGAAATATTAAAATTTGGAATTGTCCATTTACAGAACAAGAAGCAGTGAAATATTTTCAAAATTGCCTGAAAAGTGATGTCTGGATGTGAATAATAATGTTTGTTATAGTTTGCTTAATCATGTTTTATTTTTATTTTCATTACTTCGTTTACTTTAAAAAACTTTTTAATTACAACTCTTTGGACTTTTGTGTTTCTTTATCGTTTTAATAAAACAAAAACTAAATATTAAATACAATAAGTTAGAGTCAGTCTTATTGTTTGTACCATGTGTTGGAAGCCCCTGAAAATGGATTATTTAAAATAAAAATGGATGGCAAGTTTCTGGCAGGAATACTATATAAGTACCATTTTGAATTAATGACTATGATTGCAATTTAATTATTAAAAACACTTCATTAATTATTAAATATATAACAGTTGTATATAGTTTAAGTAGATTATTTGCTTGCCTGCATATCTTTTGTTCAACAACAGACTTATAATTGTATTCTAGTTCTTTAAATTCCCAATGTATCCTGTTAATTCTATTATTTCATATATATTTTTAGTTTGTCCTAATAGTTTTTTTTTTCCTTTGTATTTTAATTTTAGCAGAATTTATGTAACATATTCATCATTTGGCCATCTCTGTTGAAATTCTTTACCATCAGATATTAAATTATACTATAATGTAGTGCCTTTCACTTACAATAAAAGTTTTTATTTATACATTTGTTATTAATATAACTTAATATCTTATAAAAATATTGTTTTTATATGTTTTGCATTATTTTTAAAATATTTTAAGTGTTATTCTTATATCAAGATATATATATATATTGAAATGCATAAAAATGAACTCACTATCAATACAAATATTTTTCAGAAATATGTTTAAAATTCTTTCTGTGATATTACAAATATGACATAAAGAATCAATGCCATGTAACAGTGTTTAAAATAGAAATATAGTAAATAATAAAAATCTATATATATATAAAAGATGTACAATTTTTGCTAGAAAACATTTTCAATAAATATCCCAATTTTATCAAGCAAAGACTTATTTTTTTATATATAAAATATCATTATTATTATTATGATTAAACCTGAATAATATTAAATGTAAGCTTGATTAGTTAAAACATTGTTTTTGCTGCTATGGCCAAAAAATTGCAGTGTTTTGTTCAGAATTGTTGAAAGAGAATAGCTATTCTTAAAGAAAGTAAGAAAGTTCATTTCATGGCAGTGATGCTAAAAACAACATTTTGTAAATGGACAGAATTGCATGGTTAAATGTATGTAAATATATTTATTTTGGTTTGGTTACCACTTGTAATAAATTTAGATTGAGAAAAGTTTACTTGTTAGAAGTTCATTTCATGCAAAAAATGTAAATGTGTGTTTGTTTAATTTCCACTAAATAAAGTTATAGGTAACCATTTTGCAAAATAAAAAAAACTCTTTATTTAGATGGTGGGAGATAATTTCTCATAAAAAAATATAAAGGTGTATTAGTAGACATTTGTATTATTTCCAGTAAATAAAGTTATAGGGTGTCATTTTTCAAAACAAATATTGTTAATACATATGTGAAATCTTACTATTGGACTAATATGTAAGTACCAATAACTTATGTTTTAAACAGGTTTTTAGAATTTTGAACTTATACTGAAAGATTATTTATATATATTTGTATTTCTATTATGTTTATTACCTAAATGAAACAGTGCAAAATAATTTATAACTAAAAATATTTCAAATACTAAAAAGAAAAAAGTACAAAATCATAAATTTACTGTAAAATGTATAATAAAGGAATATCAGCATATTTAAAGTATTATCAATTGATCAAATCTAGTTTTAGACAATAACAGAATTTAAAATTAAGTACTGTATTAAAAATTTAATACCATTAATTAAACAAATAATTTTATACATGAATGCAAAGAATGTAAATTGTAATATAATAAACAAAAATTCCTAAATGTTATTTATATATAATAAAAACAATGACTAGTAGATATCCTCTATAGACATATATTTTCTGTTGAATCCAGATAGCAGTTTGCTATTTTTAGAATGCCATTATTAGATATTGCCCACATTAGATATTTTAACTGTTAATTAGTCTAAAAACCCCAAAATTTATTATATATACACTGTGTATATTTTTAAAGATGTGTGTAAAATGAAACTTTGCAACATCATGCTAAGAGTATCTTTCCATTTAATTTAATCCTTTTTCTTTTGTTTTTAATTCAAACAATTTCAATAATCAAACTTGAATAATTTAGAATCTTTATATGTATCATAGAATAACGAATCATTAAAAACATAAAAGTGAGATTTACTATGTATGTTTTTGATGCAATACGATACTTTATAATTTTATTTTTAATGTTTGAAAATGACATTTATGAATATTAATAAGTAATATAGCTTTTAAAAAACTTTTTAATGAATAATAGTCATGTTTACATTTGATAGAATTTAAAGATCTATATGACAAATATTGTAAATATTAAAAATGTAATTAATGTAATTAGTTTGCTTTTACAATGTGATAAACAAAATATTCTAAATCAAAATAAATTAATCTATTATAAAACAGCTCAAATTATTGTTTTTGTAATTATGTAATAACATATAAACATATAAACAAAAATTATTTGAGTTTCTGTAGCATTTATATTTGTTATATACAAGTTAATATACACAATTCCTGTTGATCAATATTGAAAAGAGCTGTTGAATGCTGTAACTGTCATTACAACTTTTGTAAATTTGAATAAATATTTGGGTTGGTGGGGGAGGGGGGTCTTGAAAAAGCAGATATCTATTTTTTTTGTTAAAAGAATAAAATCAAAAAAATATAGAAGTTAGATAAAATAAAACTTATATAGCATTCATCTTGGAAATCTGAAGAACCCAATTCATGCTTGTCTTGTGAGCAGTTTGTCTAGTTCAATTATAACTGTAGTTTTTTTTGTTACTATTGTAAAATAAAACTCTTTTTAGAGGGAAAACTTAATATTTTATATCATTTTTAAAATTCAACTCCTAATATTGAGATGTTTAAGGCATTTTATTATAATTCAGTATTAAATATTTTAATATTAAATTTTTAATTTTATTTGATAATTTAAATTTAAGAGTGATCTCTACGATATTTTATATCAGTTAATTTTGAATCCTAGTGGATCTTGAAATTTTTTCATTTAACTGAAAATTTCCAAACAAGCTTATATTTTTTTTTCTCAAATAACCAGCATGGCTGACCAATTATTGGATGGTAAATGAAAGTTTAAATTTAACTATTCTTAGCAAGAATGTAAAAAAAAGATAGAAAACTTTATATATAAAAAAAAAAACAACTTATAAAAAGTTAGCAAACTATCCTAATGAGCAATGTCTTCTCTTTTATTGTTTGTCTTGGTAAGATGTCAGTAAGATCTTTGCTTTGAAGTGGGCCATTTAACTCCATCTTAGTTTTTACATCACATATTTAAATTTTGTCATAATCTGGGTAGTTTATTAATAGAAATTAAAACATTTTAGAATTCATTACTAAAATTTCATTTTATTTATTTATAAATCTAATTTGTTTAATAATAAATTTTGTTAATGAAGTACAGGTTATAAATATATTATTTATTTTATTTTTAATTTAATATAAAAAAGGATGATACTTGCAGTTTATATTAATGTCAAAAATTGTTATAAGAAAATAAATTTGCATTTAAATATCTTTAAAAATCAGCCCACTATCTCAGTTATGAATAAGGAATTAATTAATCAAAAAGAATGTCTTGATTAAATTATCTTTCATAACATTATAATTATATAGATTATTTTGCTTTTTTTTTGTCCAGTTGATATATATATGAAGTTATTCTGTCAATGTTTTATATGTTCCTATTTATAATTTGCATAGATAACTCAATTTAATTGTACTACTATTTTTTTGCTTTCAACTATTGATTATTTGAAAATACCTTTTTTGTTTCAAGAAAATATTTTACATATAATTAACATTATAGCAACGCCCAATCATTAAATTTAGTGATTTGCATTTTTTTCAAACTGCTGATATTTCATCATATTAGTATATATACATTGAAGAATTTAAACCACCATACCTATGTAACTTTTTACAGTCTACTTCAAATAACTGAATCTAATACATTTTCAGTATGTAGCACACATTGGGATGAAGCAATAAGGAAAAATTTGGCTTTGGTTTTAAAATTTTAATAAATCTAATTTTTGACTTAATATAACTGAAGCACTTTATGTTATGAGAAAAACTTTTTTTCACATATAGCTGAAATTGATTTTTGACAAATATAAGAAGTTTAAGAATATTTGTCACAAGTTTAATTAGTTTAATTTTATTAAATTATGAATTGACAATTATTTGCAAAATTTAAAATTCTTTGAAATAAATCATATTCAAAACCTTAATTAGGTAGTGTCACATGACTCACCTTAAGCTAAAGAAAATCATTTGTAATTTTCAATTTTGGAATTAACTGGCCTTTATTATTGTTAGAAAGTTTTTTTATTCTAAATTAGTGATTGTTTAATAACTTAGTTAAAGTTGTTTCATTTTTGTAAGATATCTCTTTACCTCATAATTTTTTAATAAAGTGTCTATAATTGAAGTAATCTTTTTTATGCTACTTTTTATTTTAAAATGCTCAATAGTCGAAACTGTTTTATAGCCTAATAATGTTACAAGCTCATTATTTATATGTTAGAGGAAGTATTTAATTTTTATTTCTGATGTTACTTCTATATATATGTCTTATCTGTTGGAAAGAAATTTCTCAAGTTACTATGTACTGTACTTGAAAAGTAATATCTTGTAATACTATCCACTTCATTGTATTTTTAAATTTTTTAAATAACAAATAGTCTTTCATTTTTTGCTGCTTTATAAAAACTGAAATTGCTATTTATCATAAAATGATATATTTTCTTTCTTTGTTCATTACTGCTTCAGCTGTAATATTAAATACTGCTTTTTTAATCAATTTTGGTGCAATAATTTAACTTCATTTTAAATTTAGAAATTCTGTAATAAGTATTTATAATCAATTATCAATTATAATTTATATAAACATTACAGTAAATTATTCTGTGATCACCATTCTTATACTTGCTCGTAACTGTTATTAAACAGGCAAAACTCTTCCTACAGTAGTGCCTGCCACTCAGTGCAAGCTGGAGTAATCAATGGATGCCAGAAGGCTTCTGCATAAAATCCCTATGTAGTGCCTAATCCAATATCCCCAGTCTAGTTTCTGGCTTGTGGCTTTCATCAGTAAGGAGCCTTGAATCTGAGAGCACTGCACCTAGACCTTAGGATCTAATGCAACCCTCCATCAGCCACCTTTTATCTCTAAACTATGAGGATAAAATTGAAAACACGATAATATTTTCAATCCAAGCTCATTAGTTTATATTGTCATATAGGTCTAAACTCAGTTTAGTACCCATATATTTTGGTGTCTTTGGTTCTTTAATAACCATAGCCACCACTATCTTATTAGGCAGGATTGGTATTAAACCACTAAATATCACATGATCATTTCTTATGCTTGCTCAACTGTTCATACAGTAGTGCCACTCAGTGCAAGCCAGAGTAATCAATGGATGCCAGAAAGCTTGTGGCACTACTGTATGGAGAGTTTTGCAGTGCTCTCAAATCCATGGCTCCTCACTGACAAAAGCCACAAGCTAGAAACTAGTCTGGGGATATTGGATGAGTAGGCACTAGATAGGGATTTTATGCACAAGCCTTCTGGTATTCATTGATTACTCAGGCTTGCACTGAGTGGTACTATTGTATGGAGAGTTTTGCCGGTTATAATAACAGTTATGAACAAGCATGAGAAATGGTGATCATGTAATGTTTAATGGTTTAATACCAATCCTGCCTAATAGGATAGTGGTGGCTATGGTTATTAAAGAACCAAAAATAACAAAATGTATGGGTATTGAACTGAGTTTAGACCTATACGAGTATCAGTTAATAAGTTGGGGTTGAAAATATTGTGGTTTTAATTTTATTCTCATAGTTTTGTAGGTAAGTAGAGATGAAAGATGGCTGCTGGAGGATTGCATTAGATCCTAAGATCTAGGTGCAGTGCTCTCAGATCCAAGGTTTCTCACTGATGAAAGCCACAAGCTAGAAACTAGTCTGGGGATATTGGATGAGTAGGCACTAGATAAAGATTTTATGAATAAGCCTTCTGGAAACCATTGATTACTTTGGCTTGCACTGAGTGGGAGTACTATATGGAGAGTTTTTCCCTGTTTTAAATTATCCCATCTATATAAAATATTTAAATAATATATAAGTTTATACAAAAAAAAAATCAGTCAGTCTAAATAAACCTGTTGTCATTTATTACATATTTATCTGTAATAGCAGAAATAATGTGCAACATATTACAACATAATGATAATATTATAGTTAAAGTGAAATGCAATCACACAAACCAATAAAGTTGCATTTAATTGAAAACATTTTACAGTTTTAGTCTTTAAATTTAAATTAAATAAAATTTGAAATTCCATTTATCTATTAGAATAACTATGTTTTAATTGCTCAATAACCACACATGGCTTATGGCTTCTTTAAAAACATTGCATCTATAGAGTGATTACCATCAAGTAATTGTAATAATTACTATTTGAAAGTCTTCATGTAATCATTGTGAGCAGCATAATAAATTTTTATTTTATACCAATTAATATTCTGTTTTGAGGTTTACAAGTATCAAAATGAACAAACTTTTTTTAATTCGACAAAATTTGATTTTTCAGAGCAACATGATTAATATTTAAAGTTAAAAGGTTTTTTTTTTAAAAAAAGAAAATGTGTACTTCAGGATATTTTTATCTTCAAAGAAGATTTTAAAATGGCTGTTTAATGATTCAACAGTATTCTGAAGTACACTTTATTGCAATGTCTAAAAATTTCCTCTATAAATTTTATTTTAATTCTGCAAGATTCCTCTAAATGTTTTATTTTAACAAATATTTAAAAGTTAGATTTTTGTAGATTTCTTATTTTGCATTTTTGTCAAACATAAAAATATTAGTTTATTGTTCAAATATAATGACATCATATTTGGCAGATACTATAATCTTTTACTACACCTACTTTTTATATTTATTGTAGTGCAATAAAGACAATGAAATTATTTTGTCATGACAAAAAAGCAAAACAAACGGGATATTTAAACTAATGTGAAATCAAAGAGAAAATGTTAAGCATAATTGACTATATTGGAAGAAAATTATCTGTAATTTCAAATTCAATAAATTAATCTGATCCAAACAGAATATTGATTAAATAATAAAAAAAAATTAAGATATTAAACTACGTTTACAAAGGCAGCTTAACAAAGAATTAATTATGAATTAATAAAGAAATATTTTGTATATCATTATACCTTTTAGTTTATTTGGGGTGTGAGGAGTATTTGATTGCATGAAAATATTTTAGAGTAAAAATCTTAGAATTGCCGACATTTTTTCACAATAGCATTCTTATTACTCAAATTTCTTAGTATAAAATTAAATTACAAAGGCAGTTGTTCTATGTATATATTTATAACAATAGAAGTTTCACAGACTTTATAGATATCAATATTGAAAGTCTAATGAGACCTTTTGTATAATTCTATAGTTCTAATGGCAAAAGTTGTTCCATTTCTGAGATAAAGTAACTTGAGGAGAAATTACCTCATTATTTTTCCATTTTTTTGCCAGAAAAGGTGAATGCTGCCAGACACACATATATTCACAGTAGAACAGAACTTGTTATGCTGTGACTAATTATTTGTTAAAATGTTTTTTATTATAACAGTCAGGGAATTAATGACTCTTTACTCTATCTGCCATACAGGGCATCACTAGGCGATTTGAACCTAGAATATTTATAATGTAAGCAGATACTTCTTGTTAAGATCTAAATTTTGACTATTTGCCCTTACTACTAGCTCAAGGAGAAGCAGAGATTTATAATCTAAATTCTTAAAACCTATTTTTAATAATAAAAAAAAAGCCACTGCCAGTAATAATCACAAAACATTTATTTACGCACATATAACTTTGAGGAAGAAATTATTCTTACTTTAATTTATTATTATTTTATACTTTAGTTAAAATCCGCACAGATGGACAGTTTATACAATTTTATTTTAGAATGTTGAGCATAGATAAATTACACAGATTACACAATTAAAACTTTTCAAAATATCTAACCTCAGGCTAAAAGTTCATAGCTAAAACAATGCTCGCTTTCTGATATACAGATGCAACCAATGCAATATGATGCTAGCATAAAACCACACTGACAGGAATGTGTGTCTGCAGCGTGATATTATTTAAAAGAAATGATCCTCGTCCAGTACAGGAATGTGCTTCTGTCTGGTGAAGGAATCATATATATAAAACATTAAATGAAATGCTTCATATAAAGAGAAAGCAGTTTTTGATGACTTATAAACCGTATCCATAGAGCAAAAAGGGAAAATCAATGGAAGGTACATATTCTACGTCCATTGCAACACAATGTCTATACCTTTGGGGCCATGCATTCATTTGGGCATATTGCCCTGTGTGCTAACTTGCTTCACTTTACATTGATATAAACACCCATATATCCCTCGACCAGCACCAACTCAACTATGAAACAAAGTCTGAAATTAACCCCCTTAAAACTAACATAAACTTTAATGAATCTATTCAGCCATCTACACCCAACTTAAAATTAATAATACTTTAGTTAATAAATACAAAAATAAATAAAGAAAAATGGAAATGATTGATTAAAAAAATGATTAACTGATCTAGTGTCCTATTCTTGGTCAGATAAGAGTTCTTTTATCTGACGCATTAAAAACTTGATTAAGAAATCAATCTATAAGTTTATATTGAAAAAAGTTTATACTTCTCAGAGTAAGTCTTTACAAATCCTGGTTGTGGCAGGTTTATGGAAGTCCATCCTAAGTCTTGCATTCTGTGTAGATTGTTCTCTTTGGAGATGAAACTGCTGCTGGCCAATACTTGGGTCAGGAACTGTCATCGGGAGGCCTCAGCTGGTGCATGCAAAGAAAATAATTTTATTGCAAGACCCCTACATCACGAAATCCACAATACATCTGCAAGATTAATAGATTAAAACAATCAATTATTTTTCTTTTTATAGTATTAGGCCTACCTTTTAAATCCTATAGATTGATTGAATATGATGTCACTGGTCCTAAGATCTGGATGTTTTTTTTCTGGCTAGTGCATAGCTTGGTGCTTACATTAGTCAATCTTTAATTTTTTTATTTCTTTATTCGACCTTTCAATCATATAAGTGCCCCAAAGGCTAGTTTGCTTTACATTAAATTATATTTCAATCATTTCCATTCACTAATTGACATTTGTTTCTATTTTCTTTTATGTTACTTAAAACAAAAATATTAACCTATCGTTAGATCTGTATTTTTTCTACAAAAAAGTACTTTTAAATACTTTTTTTAGTTTTCCATCTGTACAATAATATATATGTTAAACATAACTCTTTTAGTTCTAACGGTATACATATGCCATGATCAGTGATATCATGTTCGATTAACAGAGGCCTAATACTATAAAAAGAAAATTATTGATTGTATTAATCTGACTATTAATCTTGCAGCTGTATTGTGGACTCCATGATGTAGGGGTCTTGCAATAAAATTAGTTTCCTTTGCATGCACCAGCTGAGGCCTCCCGATGACAGTTTCTCACCCAAGTATTGGCAAGCAGTGGTTTCATCTCCAAAGAGAACAATCTACACAGAATACGAGACTTAGGATGGACTTCCATAAACCTGCCACAACCAGGAGGATTTGTAAAGACTTACTCTGGGAAGTATAAACTTTTTTAATATGAACTTATAGATCGATATCTTAAAGAATCTTTGGTTGTCGTCGAATAGCTACTATATCCCACTTGATGGCGCAGTTTTCACACTTAAACTATAAAATATGATCATTTCCGGGCTATTAATTATAATCATTTTGATGTGTTTTTAGTAATGCGAAAATAAAACCAAAAGAAAATCGTCTTTTTTAAATATTATTTAATTTTAAATATTATTTTTTATTAACGTATACTAATTAAATGATAATAATAAATGTAAAATAAAATAAACAAATTACAATTTGATTCGTCTTTTTTAGTTTGCTTTTTATTAGAAAAATCAATTTTCTATCGGAGATTTTTTTACTGGAGTTACGGCTTTTTTTTTTGATGTTGTTTACCGCTAGTTTTTATTTAAAATAGAATGACAACTAAAAGTAAAACTTGTTATGGTTAGGTTTAGGGTTAGTTTTAGGGTTAGTTTTAGGGTTAATGTTCTGTTGTTTGCAATGCTAAAATAAAAAATATCAAAATCGTATTTTTGAAAACATTATTTTTTTACTAACATCTATAAAATAAATGATAACAATAAACGTAAACTATATTCAACAAAGTCTAACAGTACTCAGAGAAAAGAAAGAAACTAAAACTTTTTTAAACAATGACAAATATATATATAAAATGTTTATAATATATGTTTTTTATGACATTTAAAAAAAAACGGGGAAAATTCTACTTTTCTTATGGGATATATTTGTGTTAACGCTCTTTTATTTCAAATATATACACACCGTACAACTTCTTTGTCTCATGGAATGTTATGAACAGTACGTTACTTGACTCGTTACCTACTTCCAACTCACTTTATACATATATCTTGTCAACATTTACTACTTAAAACTTCAATACACTATGGTGTAAAAAGTATGTTAATTATTACTTTACAAAATCGGAACATTTCAATACTTTAAAATCAAAAAAAATCAAATGAAAACAACATTTCTATCCAATTCAAAAAAACATACCCTCTTCCAAAGCCATATAACTATATTATAAACTGTGTGATATTCGGAAAATGTATTTTCTGCATAAAACATACATGCTGTACTGCGACGCGACATAGGGGCCTATAATCTGTAGCACAACAAAAAAGTTGTATTATAGAAAATGCAGGTTCGAACGTGTCAACCACGGAAACAGCATTTTTATGGGTTTTAGCATGAAAACAGCGCCATCCAGTGGGATATAGGGCTCTTCGACAAATACCCAAGCTTTTAATGCATCATCTAAAAGAACTCTTATCTAACCAAGAATAGGATGCTAGATCAGTTAATCATTTTTTTAATCAATCATTTCCATTTTTCTTTATTTATTTTTGTATTTATTAACTAAATTATTAAAATGTATTAAATTTAAATTGGGTGTAGATGGCTGCATAGATTCGTTAAAGTTTATGTTAGTTTTAAGAGGGTTAATTTCAGACTATTTGTTTCATAGTTGAGTCGATGCTGGTAGAGGTATATATGGGTGTTTATATCTGTAATGTGAAGCATGCTAGCATATAGGGCAGCACATGGTCCCAAAGGTGTAGCCATCACATTGCAATGGACATGGAGGACTTACCTGCCATTGGTTTTCCTTTTCACTCTATGGATAGGGACTATAAGTCGGCAAAGACTGCTCTCCCTCCATATGAAGGATTTCTTTTAATGTTTTATATATATGATTCCTTTGCCAGACAGATGCACATTCCTGTACTGGACAGGGATCATTTCATTTAAATAATACCATGTTGCAGACACACATTCCTGTCAGCATGGTTTTATGCTAACATCTTCATATTGCATTGATTGCATCCATATATCAGGAAGCAAGCATTGGTTTAGCTATGAACTTTTAGCCTGAGGTTAGATGTTTTGAAAAGTTTTAATTGTATAATCTATGTAACTTATCTATGCTCAACATTCTAAAACAAAATTATATAAACTGTCCATCTGTGCAGATTTTAACTAAAGTATAAAATAATAATAACAAATTAAAGTAAGATTAATTTATTCCTCAAAGTTATATGTGATAAATAAATGTTTTGTGATTATTACTGGTAGTGGCTTATTTTATTTTTTTAATAGTAAAAATATATTTTAAGAATTTAAATTATAAATCTCTGCTTCTTGAGCGAGTGGAAAGGGCTAATCGTCAAAATTTAGATCTTAACAAGAAGTATCTGTCTACACTAAATTTTTTTAGGTTTGAATAGCCTAGTGGCACTCTGTATGGCAGATAGTGCAAAAGTCAAGATTTCTCCCTGACCATTATATTATATATAAAATCCTATTTTCTTTGTTGTTTGATTGGTGGATAAATGTTTGTCCGATGATGTCACCACTACTATGATTGTGCATAAGGAAAAAAATTGGCTCTTAACTACAGAGATATAGTATATATTTTATGATAAAAGTTCCCATCCAGCTGCAGAAACAGCCATAAATGATGATTTATAATTCGATATTAAGACACTTCACGCTTTCATAGTCTGTCAGTTCCCTAGTAAAACTCAGATGAACAACATATTTAACAATGCTAATGACTTTTATAAATTAGCAATGTTGAATAAAAAAACATATTTACATTAAATCTTAAATAAAAATTGTTAGAACAACCAATTAAAAATAATTACAAATATTATATTTAATAAGAAACATATTACAAAAATGACTAGCCTTTTTGTATTCTGACATTAATAAAGCTAAAAAAACCTTACATTTACAGTTGTTGTGACCGACTATTGGAAAAAAAAAAAAAAAATTTTTTTATTCAGAGGGCACTCCAGTAAATATTTACTTGAAGTTGTAAAGCTAGAAAATATAAGAGATATATTTAAAAATGTAAATTTTAATTTAGCTTTATTAAAATTTGAAAATTTATTTATATAAGATGTTGAAAATTCAGAATTTTTTATATATATATATTCAGAGGGCACTCTAGTAAATCTAGATTTGAGTTAAACTTGTACATGTGCTGTAAACTATAAAGGGTGTAGTATTAAAATCTCCAAGAAAATGTGATTATAGCACATAAATTCATGTTTGAAATGTGGTATTTGTGAGTGGAAAAAATAGATGCTATAGTGCTGTATTCTCGTTTAGTTTTGGTTAGCATATTATAATGTTTATGCAAAGGAAGTAATATCACCATTAATAAAATACACTTGGAAAAAAAATAAGTACATGTGATTTGAACTACAGATATATAATATTTACATCACAAAGAAAATACAATTATAATGCATAAATTTTATGTTTAAAATATGATATTTAGTGAAGAGGGAAATAGATGCTATAGTATCGTATTTACATCCAGTTAATAAAAAATGGAAAAAAAACCCAGTATATATGCTTTTAACTATATTAAAGAACTGAATAGGCATAGTATTTAAATTGCCAAGAAAATGTGGTTACAGTACATAAATTCATGTTTGAAATGTAATATTTAGTGAAGGTAAAAATATAGATGCTATAGTACTGTATTTATATGAAGTAAATAATATTATTACAAATTCAGAACATCGGGGTTTTTTTTATTCAGAGGGTGCTCCAGTAAATAATCTTATTGTTTAAAGTCATACCTATATTGTTAAATTTATGTATATATAATGACTGCCTTTCAGGATGAGTACATTTCTCAAATTTATATAATATTAAAATATTTAGTCTCATATTTATTTATATAATATTAAAATCTTTATTCTCACATTTATTTCCATAATATTAAAATCTTTTGTTTAATTAACATTAAATATTTAAAAAAAATTGTTAAAGAAACCAATTTAAAAAATTTCATTTCCATAGGTAACTAATTAAAAAAACTTTTACAAAAATGCTGTCAAATTTTGCTATTGCAAAATCAGGGGAAAAAATTAAATTATAAAAATGATGGACTTTCAAGCCATGTACATTTCTCACATTTATATAATATTTAAATCTTATGTTTAATTTTCATTAAATCTTTAAAAGAAAGTTGTTAAATCAACCAATTTAAAAAAAAAAAATTCCTTTCTATAAATAACCAATCAAAAAAACTATTACAAAAACAGTGCCTAATTTGATTAAAGCAAAATATATATTGGTAATGCAAATTGGGGAAAAACTTTAAATTTGTTTAAAGTAATATATATATCCAGAAAATATAAAAGTAGGGCTAAAAGCCTGGCACTTTTGTATTTCACCATAATAATAGTCTTTCAATTCTTAAATTTAAAATCTTCTGTTTAATTTACATTAAATCTTAGAAAAAATTGTTAGAGCAACTAATTAAAAAAAAAACTACAGATCTTTATAAGGCTAGGTGCAGCTGGTGGAATATAAAATCAAATGACACTTTTAGAACCCACTCATATTTAATTGCACTTCTATATATTTTTGAAATGATATATTTATAAATTACTTGAATTAATTAAATTTTTACTTCAATACAATCTAATCGATAACATATATATGTGCTTTGTGCACTGATAATGAAGTTTGTAAAAGCAAATACTCTGCAATTTAAAGAACTGATGGCTTTTGGAAGGCTTTATGCTTCCATAATCATAACTACTAAAGTGTTGAGAACTATGCAAATGTAGTCTGCAAATTAATGCAAAGTTATTAAAGAGATCATTTTCAAAAGAGAGAAAATCATGTGCCGTGTCTATTGATTGAATATAATTTATATTTATTATATAGGGTATACAAGCACAGACTTTCACATGACCCACCACTCTCCACACCATCTCATAATGTTGAAAAGATAAATAATCACCATTATACATATTTTATGCTAAACCAGCAATCATCAGTTGGGCCAGATTACCATCTCTACAAATATATGCTATATGTTTTCAGATATATATTAAGATAGCCAAACCTCATACTTTACTGGACAGGCTTCAATCTACTCCAACTCTTCAACCATCCATCCAATTGAAAATCTGATGATGGAATGCTTTAAGCACCCTGAGGCCGAGATTCTGTACATGAAGGGTTAGATTGACCTTAGGTCAATTTGGGTGTGACAAGAATCTCGGCCTCAGAGTGGCCTTCGAGCATTCCATTATCAGAATTTCAATTGGACGGATGGCTGAAGAGTTAGAGTGTGAAGTAGATTGAAGCCTGTCCATTAAAGTATAAGGTTTGGCTATCTTAATACATATATATATATCTGAGCACTTATAGCTTATATGTGTAGAGATGGTAATCTGGACCAACTGATGATTGCTGATTTAGCATGAAATATGTATATTGGTGATTATTTATCTTTTCAACATATATGTTTTCAAGTGTGAGATGGTGTGGAGAGTAGTGGGTTATGTGAAAGTCTGTGCTTGTATACCCTATATATTACATATATAGACACAGGTATATAATAAGCCTGGGTGTTTCAGTTATTACATAGAGATGTCTGCCCATCGCTTGTATATGTATTAAATGGATTATGTCCTGTACATGAGGGGTTAGATTGACCTTAGATCAACATGGGTGTGGCAAGAATCTCGGCCTCAGGGTGGCCTTCGAGCATTCCATCACCAAATTTTCAATTGGATGGATGGTTGGAGTGTGGAGTAGATTGAAGCCTGTCCATTAAAGTATGAGGTTTGGCTATCTTAATATATATCTGAGCACTTATAGCATATACGTGTAGAGGTGGTAATCTGGACCAACTGATGATTGCTGGTTTAGCATGAAATATGTATATTGGTGACTATTTCTCTTTTCAACATATATGTGTTCAAGTGTATCAGTGTAATGAGATGGTGTGGAGAGTGGTGGGTCATGTGAAAGTCTGTGCTCATATACCTTATATATGACATATAAAAATGCAGCAGCAACAAATTAGATTACATAATGATACTGGGAAAGTCAATATTGAGAAATGTGTAAGACAAGGTGATTCTATATCTCCAAAACTTTTTACAGCAGTGCTGCAAGAAGTATTTTGTGGATTAAAATGGGAAACTAAAGGGATGAAAGTAAATGGAGATTATTAGATTTCACAGATGATATAGTTGTTTTTGCAAATAATGCTTCAGAGCTGCAGGAAATGTTGCAGGAGTTATCAGATGAAAGTAGGACAAAAGATAGATGTTAAAAAGACTAAAGTAATGTTTAATCGATTTGCTCAAAATATGAAAATAAAAGATTGATTATGATGAATTAGAAGAAGTTAACAGTTACAAATACCTTGGTCAAATTATTAATACAGATGGAAACATAATGGAGGAAATTAATCATAGAATTAAACTTGGTTGGAGTGCTTTTGGTAGAAATAACTTGATACTAAAAGGAAATATGCCTATGTGTTTGAAAAGGAAGGTTTTTAACAAATGTGTTTTACCAGTTCTTACTTATGGATCTGAGACTTCAGACCACTCAAAGAAGTATGAGGAGATGTATATTGGGAGTAACGAGAAGAGATCGAAAACACAATGTATGGGTAAAAGAACAAACAGGTGTTACTGACCTCATCGAAAAAATTAAAAGATTGTAAGTGGAGTTGGGCTGGACATATTGCTAGAAAAGATGATAATAGATGGACGATTAAAATTTTAAACTGGATTCCAAGAGATTGTAAAAGACCCAGAAAGAGACCACATGTGAGATGGATGGATGAAATAAGAAAATGTGCAGGGGTGATGTGGAGAAGAGAAGCTAAAGATCAGAGAATATGGATTAAACTTGGAGAGACCTTCATCCTGAAGTGGATTGATAATGGTTGATGATGATGATGATATAATAAGCCTGTGTGTTTCAGTTATTACATAGTAGAGATGTCTGCCCATCCCTTGTATATGTATTAAATGGATTATGCCCAGTACATGAGGGGTTAGGTTGACCTTAGGTCAACATGGGTGTGACAAGAATCTCGGCCTCAGGGTGGCCTTGAGCATTCCATCATCAGATTTTCAATTGGATGGACGGTTGAAGAGTTGGAGTGTGGAGTAGATTGAAACCTTTCCATTAAAGTATGAGGTTTGGCTATCTTAATATATATCTGAGCACTTATAGCATATATGTGTAGAGATGGTAATCTGGACCAACTGATGATTGCTGGTTTAGCATGAAATATGTATATTGGTGATTATTTATCTTTTCAACATATATGTGTTCAAGTGATCAGTATTATGAGATGGTGTGGAGAGTGGTGGGTCATGTGAAAGTCTGTGCTCGTATACCCTATATATTACATATATAGACACAGGTATATAATAAGCCTGTGTGTTTCAGTTATTTAGATTTATTATAACACATTTTTAATATTGGGGAAATCATTTAGATGCCATGTACTCTTTGAAAGATATTCTTTTCACTATGACTGGTAACAATAAGATCTACCATATACTATGACATGATATGAATTACTAAATGTTACATATCTAAATTCTAGCTTAATTATTTATTATGATTGTCACTCCTTTAACATATTCTCATATTTGCTATTATATAATCTTTTTTTTTTTTTTACTAAATTTGAATTAATTAGTATTATTTACTGATAAGAAAAATAAATAATTTCTTTTTCTCTGAGTACTTGCTGAATTTAATTATTTTTATATATGTGACCTACAAGAATCTTAATTGTTTATCAATTAGTGATGATAAGTAAATATTATTTTATACGGATTAAATGTAGTTCTGACATATATATTCTGCCCTTGTCATCGTGTGTAGCTCCACTACACCTCAAGCCAATCACGTTGAGGGCCACAATCTGCCCTTTTCTAACACATCAGGCCAATCTAACCACCCCGTTCCCACATCTCCACTTCCCCCAAAATAAATATAATATAGTGAAAATCACCTAACCGGGTTCTAGCTCTAATAATTAATGAAATATTCAATTAAATGCTTTACTAGCTCAAGTTTCTTAAAATTAACTTAGGTTCTGTTTTAAACTAACTCAAATAAATATTCAGGAACTCATGAGACTAGAAGTGGAAATACGGGTGACAAGGTAGATTACATTGAGACAATATCCCACAGGATACCACCTCAATGGCATAAGAACACTATCCCCCCTTATACTACTATTACACATAATAACTACATAGTATTCTTATGACTTCCGCAACTTCTAATCACTAAGACTCATTTAACAATTAAAGTATTAATCTTTTATCTCTAATAATAATAATAGTAATCATCTAGCTCAAATGAAATAATCTCAGGTTCTTAAATTTATTCGTATGTTAATAACTTATGGTAGCAAAATATGATAAGGGATTTTATGTCATAATCTACTACTCTGAAATTAGATTAATAATAAAACAATAATAATCACAATCTTCATTGCCTAATCCAACTAGTACAGCTTTTCTTTCATCGCACATTTATAACCGTAATAAATTAGTTAATAATCTAATATCCCTTTTTTTTATCTTTAAGTAATAAAATAAGTTAATAAGTGGCAGTATTTAGATAATCTGATAAATAAAGCAAGTGGCAACTAATAGCATATAATTTAGCAAAATATTATGATAATGGATTGATGACCAGTAACGCAATGCAATTTTATAATTATTTAATTACAAGAACATCAATAAATATTTAAGATTAAACATACTTCTCTATTTATCTTTTGTGCAAACAATCATATACTTAGTTTAATGGTTGTGAACATACCCGGTGAATTCATACAATGATGTAGAGAAAACAAAACTCAGACACAAGTTTTAATAAATAAATTTTAAAATTTTATTAACATCAATAAAAATAAATAAAATAAACAAATCCATCTACATCTATTTACAAGGGATATCCTCATTTCTCTTTACACTACAATAGCTGAATTATACACATTTATATTTCTTTTATCGTTAATTAAACTTATTATGCCTTTTAAAAGTTATTTATTTATTTCTCATTAGGTTTATCATATCACTTATTTTAACTATTTTATGGGTAACCCCATTCTTTACCTTTTAATATTAAAGTTACTGTATTATAAATTATCTATGTGGATAAACATCATTTATAACATCATAATTTTACAATCAATATGGTTTTTAAAAGAAAATTACATTTTCTTGTAACTTTATATAAGTCACTCCGCATATTATTCAAATATTATTATTACTTTTAATGTTTGTTCTCCAATGCTCGTAAACTATAATACGTTTATTCCATAAGCCATACTCATGTATAATACTATAACACGGGTTTAATTATCACCTGTTACAGTTTCACATATACTATAATTATCGAATGTTATTATATTTTTTAAATATGCAATACTTATATTTTTTAAAATATAATTAACAATAAGAAAACGTGAAATTATATTTAATATTTTTGTATATTTCTATTTGGATATACTTTTATAAAATTATAGTTCATTTCTTAAAAAAAAGAATTAAAATAATTCTCTAACTCCTTCCCTTCTTAGGATATCTGCATCTTTCTTTCAATAATCATAATCTACTCTTCGTTAATACTTAACTATTCTTATTCCAAATAATAGCATGACATACATTCTAAAATATCTATTGTTTCCCTTTTAATAGACTTATCATATAACGATGTAGTTGCAAGAAATACAGATAAAGATAGCGAAAGATGTATAGGATATCGGAAAGATAGATAGATAACTTATCCACAATATACTTCAAAAATGTATGGAACAGTGTGAATAGGTCCGACATTCATTGTCTAATAACCTTGGCGATAAGCATGATGTGGTAGCTATTTACTCAGCTTTACCAAACATCTAGTACAATTCACAAGAAAAATATAAAATACCACTGTCCAAGACAACATGTGTACCAGTCGTAGGGCTTTGTTAACTACGCTGATTAACATCTAAAACTACTTATTATTTCACTCCCTGTAGCATCCTAGTTTTTAATACATCCTCTTGGTTTCCGAATCACCACGTACTACCAAGTCACTACCCAAACTATCTCTCGAGATTTTTACTGTATCCAACATCGATAAAATACTAACTACTTTTTTAAAAACAATAAACAAAATTCGCTAATATAAAAACATTTCCCTATTCCATAAGAACAATTTGTCTTGCTTTATTACACTGTAGGTTCAACATCTACATTTTGTTAAAATAACATTTAAATATCCCAATCGGAAAATTAACAGAAAATATCACATAACCATCGGTTATATTGAACTATATTAATAACACCTAAAATGATTATCGTATGCATATTTTTAAAAATCTAATCACATCTCAGTGTTGTTTTCAAAATGCGTTTTACAACAATAATAACAATAAAACTTTTGCGCTACATTCATTCGATTCTCAGCTGATCTAAATAAATAAAACATACATTATATATCATTAATAATTATAAATGTTACCAAAAACAATCTTTATCTTCCTATCAGAGTTCGTAGTAGGTTTCTTTCTCTTCGAGCATCGCAAATATACAAATTTCCACATACATACAATTTTATTTTAAAATTCAAAATCAAAACATATTATTTCATATAATGTTATATCACGAATCAATGTATTTTGTTTTCCCTATCGCTATCTAAAACTTAATGTTTAACTTAGATTAGTAAAGAAAATAATTCAAACCATAATCACATATTTTTCTGGCGGTAAATCTTGGTCAGTCCCATAATATTTATTATTTCTTCTTTTGTCCGAATGTTCTCCTTTATGCTTATTAAAGTTTTAAATAAATTAGTTCATTTAATAAACTGTTTAGATGATCTTTAGTTTTAGTGTTTAATCCAAAATTATTAGAAAACATTTTATTTAGTTATCCCACGAAGCTTTTTAATGTTCTGGCGAATATTACCTCGGCGCGTTGATGCATCTTTATTTCTAGTTAAACTACAATTATTTAATAATTACGGTACCAATTGCATTTTCCATGGATCCAATATTTTATATTTCTCTTCTGTAAAATTTTTTTTTTTCTTTAGGCAAGTGTTTTTCTTGGTAAACTTCACTTTCATTCATTATTATTTTATATACACTACTTCCGATCTTTAACTATTTTCTAGAGTATTTTCTCAAGTCATCTTAAAGAAAGCAGTTTAAACTATTTCAATATTAAAATTCCTTTTGTCCATTTATTCTTATATGAATAATACTTATTTTTATTTTCCATTATCTTCCTTAACTCTGCGCACAATGTCCTTTCATTGATTTTATACGCATGAAAACAGCTTTCATAGTGATACGCTATATAAACTATATCAACGAATAACATTAACATATTTGGAACATTATAAAATTTACAACTTGGTTTTAAGAATCTATCCATTTTCTATTGAAAACTCCAGTTATATTTCGATAGAATCCACTGGCAGGTTACTGTAAAGTTAGTGAAACATTACTATGAAAACTTTTTTTAAAACATATTATTCTAAGATTCTCTTAGGATGATTTTTAAATTGTCAGTTGGTTTCTTTCAAAGATATTATTAAAATTATAATAAAATTGACTAATAAATTGAAGAGAAAAAAAATTTTTTAGAGAGCTTAAAATTTTACCTCTGCTCTGTAGTCAACGCATTTTTGTTCTTCCCCGTTTATACAATTAGTTGGCGCGATTTTGGTTGTCTGCCAAGATCTATTTTTTATTGGTCAATCCCTACTTGGATTTATAAACAATTTCTAAAGTTTTAAAATCATGACATAATAGACTTAAATGTTAACTCATTATTATTTTTAAATCAATTATTATCTATTAAAATATAACTACCTTTAAAACAATTTTGAAACAATAATTAATAAAGGTGTATACTACTTATTTTTATTATGATGTGTGACAATTCCATCCACTTCTATAATATACTATTTAAATATTTTAGTTATTAGTATTAATTTAAACCAGTGCTTATACATAGAATATTCCAGACAGTCACGTAGTCATTTCCGGTGTTTAGTCTAATTTTATCTGTCTTAATAAATTTGCTACTTATATTATATAAAATAATTATATAAAATTTTGAAAAACAATTTAGAAAAATATAGAATTAGATACAATTCTCACCATCACAATATTTATTATTAAATATATCATATTAATCTTTTACTGCTTAATATAGTCTATAATTTTAAATACTATATAATATTAATTTTAAAATTTTTTAGTAATTGACCATTTATAACCATCATTGACCTATAGAGAAGGGCACAATATATATATTATTTATTTTCATGAGTAGTGCATAAATTATTCTATATTGATAGTTAGGATATTACACTATATTAATAGTTGGTGGAGTATATTTTCACACTTTATGATATTAAACTTACTTTGAAAGATTCTCTCCTAAAATACTATTATTTTAATTATTTTTAACTTTATATTTTATTAATTATAAGACGCTTATTTTATACATATATGAGCTAGGTTTAACTGTTTATAATACCATTTTATAGTGACAGATGAACAGTTGAGATGCAATAAAATCCCCTTTTCATTCCAACCAAGTGTGACCATACTCTTCTTAATGCTTCATATAATATATAATTTTATCTTATTCCTTTTACACTTATAATTAGATAAATTATCATTAATACATCATCCATTATGGTAAATTTAGTTTACTTCAGGGTCAAACTTATTATCGAACTTGATTTTCCGTTAGCATAAAGTTTTGTCTTATCATCTTATATATATATTAGTTTGCATGTATTTGCACAGTCTATGGTCTGAGTACTTTATATATATATCATAATCAAATTAACAATAACTGGTTGTAAACCCATATGTATACAATAATATACTATTTATTACTAGTTAAATTGAGAAAGCATTAAGCTTCCATCTATATTTATAGCATATAAGCATCATGGTATAGAGATACTATAGCTTTCTGCCATTTCTATGATATAAGTTCTAATTTAGACTGGGTGATATAGGCAGTGTTTTTCCAATTTTTAAAATAGCTTCGATTTTGCTTTCCATTAGTCATTACATAGCCAATGCAGAAAAACATGTAACATTAAAATGCAGATTGTTATCTAGCTTTTATTAACTAAAGGATAAAACAAGAAAAGGAAATACTCCCTATCCAGAAAATGGTAAACGTGTAATTCCTGCTCCTTTACTATCTCTCTATAGATGCCTGTTGAAGAGACCCTGCAGAAGTCTAATTAAATATTACTTATATAAATATAATAAATTTGATGTTATCTGTTTTATCTGACTCCAATTTTTTCTTCTTATTCATAAATTTAGATATTTTTCAATGTTCTTGTTCATATTTGTACTTATTAATAACAGTTTAATGATCTATCCTGAAGCATATTTATTTTGTTGAGATATTTAACTGTTATAAAAATGTGACTATCTAATTTAAATGTGTGTATATATATGGCAAGTAAATATTAATTGTATGAGTTTGGAGCATCGATTAAAAGTCTACGTCAAAAATCCTACTAGTTTTATATATATTAGTCTTATACCTCAATATCAGCCATTGCGTCATTGCAAATTATCATTTTATTATAAAGGCTTCCCTAATGTGAAATTATTTTAATTTGAAATCTTCAATGTGACATAAATTTAATATATTTTTAATCAACACAAACTAGAAAATATCTTAAATTCATTTTTCCATATCAATTCTCTCCCCTTTCTCTCTCGCTCTCTCTCTATATATATCTCACACACACATCGAGTTCCAGCATCTATGAATGCTTTCCAAATTCATTTATGATCAATCTATCTTTTTTTTTTTAGTTTCTTTTTTTTTAATATATATTCTTTATCCAATCAATTAAATTTTT
Source organism: Epiperipatus broadwayi (assembly GCA_028023455.1). Classification (NCBI taxonomy): domain Eukaryota; kingdom Metazoa; phylum Onychophora; class Udeonychophora; order Euonychophora; family Peripatidae; genus Epiperipatus; species Epiperipatus broadwayi. The sequence continues at coordinate 832,252 of JAQFVV010000143.1, read as the reverse complement.
GTCTGTTTCATCAATAAACACTTTTTTTTCTTCTGCTCCTCCAAGAAACTAATAATTGCTGCGGCAACAACTATAATTTTCATACCTTGATATATCTGAACTAAAAGAAGAAATACAAGTAAGTCTAATCATAGCCAAATGTTGTCAAAGAGAAACTATGTAAAATAGAATGCTGCCAGACACAGTCAGTAGTATCAAACGATTATTCCTGGTGTTTATTAAATTTATTTGTTTACTAGTAAAAGCGTTCAAAAATTTTTGTAAATAAAAGCTTTTGTTTTGCCATTTTATTTTACTTTTCTATGATTTTGACATTATGGCACCCTTATATAAAAATATATATTAAAAATTGTTTAAATAATTTATTTATTTCATATTAAAAATTCTAGAGTTTAATTAATTCTAAATTTGTTCGTTTCATTTTATGCAAATTATAATTTAAAAATTGTTTCTTGGGGTGATTTATTTATCATTAACCTTTGCAAAATGTTCATTGTTATGATTAATCCTTTTCTAAGTCTTAATAAGATTTTATGGTTTCGTATTAGCATAACAAAGCTGTCGCCAGCTATCAAATTTAATCAATTAATGCATAATGAGATATTTAAAGTTTTATTTAAATTACTTTCTTATATTTTAATTAAAAATATTTTGATTTTAATAAAGTGTTAACTTAAAATTTATCTGTATAAAAATCACCAAATAGTGCTTTTAAAATTTATATATATTAAAAAAAAATTTAATGCAAAATTATGTAAATTAAATCGTATAAAGTGCATACAAACAAAGTAGTATAAAAGCTGTTTATAATATAAAAAAATATAGTAAACCTACCCAATACAATATACAGAAGAAAAAAGTTAATAATTTTTTTAACAACAAAAAATTAAAATTCTCAAATGTTAAGATAAACAAATAAAAAATGTTAAATTAGAAAAAAGTCTATTTTTTTTTTTTCTGTATATAATTTTATTCTTTTAAGTAAAAAATTCTCCCCAAATTAACAAAACTGAACATCTATAATGATTATTTTTGGACAAATTGTTTTATGTCCATATAAACATTTCACAACATTAACTTTAAATAAATAAATATTATTAATGTTAACTTAAAAATAATAATAAACATATATATGTATCTACTGAAAACTACTATCATGTTGATGAATAATATTTCTGTAGTGGAATTTTCACCACACACTCTCATGACCATAGGTTTTTGACTATACCCCTTCACAATATGTTATAAGTGCATAAAAACCAGTTTTTACCATGCTTGAAAAATGTAGTGAGAATTACACTACAGAAGTATTATTCATTAAATGAATAATCTCTAATCTAATGAATGATTAACAAAAAATATTAATCTACTCATCATGTTATCTCTAAATTGTTTTTACAATTAATATTATCATTAAATGTAAACCTTATAAAATATCATATCTTAATTTTAATAAGTTCTTAATGAAATTCCACACTGCTTTCTTTAAAAAAAAAAAGTAAACCATGGAATCAATATGTATTTTATCTTGTCCAATATTATTGAAGATCTCATATTACTATTATATTTCTTTTTACAGACAAGTGATTGATATTTATCTGATCAATTCTTATTAATCTTATTAATTAATACTGGATGGATATTGATTTGATATCTTAAAAAAAAGTCTAAGCCTGGTTGTGATTTCCAAGTTTCATCTGGCCCAGATTCAAATCATAAGTCATGCACATTGCAGGAAAAAGTGCACTTTATAGTAGTATAGATTATATTATAATCTTTGTTTTCTTCTCTGAATGAAAATAAAAATAATTATTAAGGAGTTACGGCATTGAAATATTATCAAGAATGCCTACAATGATACTAATCTATGCGCTAATACTAACAGTTGAATGTATCTGGAAAGTTTAAATAAAGTTTGAATTTTTCTAAAAACATTTAACAATTAATATTGAATAATGGAAATAGTCCAACATATAATTACAATACCATCATTACAATCTTTCAAAGAAACACTAAAACATATACTTTGAAATCTATTAACCAATTTCATTAGTCACCATCATAGTCTTCACAATCCTTTTACTAATATAAAGATCTTTTTTTTTCTTTTTTTTTAGTGAACATATCTTTTGTCTCTACATTCTTATGATTACTTTAAAAAAATTTTAATTCTTTTATTCAAAATTTTTTTTTCAATTTTTTGATGATCTAGCACTTCAAAAGCTTTTAAATATTTTTCTTTCCCTGTGCAGTTTAGTGCAATGGAAGAATGTCAGATTATGGAATGTGGGATCCTAGGATTGATTCTGGTGCTGGGACTTCTGGCACTTGAACTTTTTATAAACTGTCCAGCAATAAAACTATTTGAATATTTTGAGATAGATCTTTGCTATCTTAATATCTGATTTATGATAAAATATTTTATATTGGCAAAGCACAAGTTTAATTTCTGCTTTTAAGTTTTGTTATATATATATATTTGTACCTATATTGATATAGGCACATATAATTTTATCTAAAATTATATTATTAAAATAATCTTTCGTTAAAGAAAAACATACCAATCTCTTTTCATTAAAGAAAAAAATAATGTTAAAACTAAATAGTAAATTGTATTAAAAATATATGTGCGTATATATGTGCGATTTGTAAATAAATAAAATGTATGGAAATAAAAGAAGATTATCATTAAAACCACGGCAATGGCTATTAATAAAATAAAACAATGTTTTATTGCATGGCTATTACTAATTAAGCAATCTTCCAAAACACGTTTATCAAATGATTATCATTGGAATTTGACAACAGATCTTTGCCGGAGATATGAGAAAGACAACAAGGCGCAGGTATAAATAGACCTTTTTTTATCGGACAATTCATTCCACAAATTAATTGAGTGAGTTCAGTTCACAAAGTAATTGAGTAGTGCAGTTCAGAAATTAATTGAGCAGTTAACAAACAAAATGCAATGTTGAGAAGATCTTGGGAATGCACGTTTATCTCCAGCCCAGATGTCCGAGAAAACAGCAGATCTGCCCGTGAAATAATGTCAGCTTAACATCTTAGAAAATCTCCGTCAGTATCTATTTGTCTCCGATAGTAATAATCGTGAAAATCAGGAAACTCAGCAAGGAAACGTCCCAGCTGGCTGGAAGTATTCATACTGGAACCATTCATACTGGAAGAAACAACAAACAAGAAGAAAACAAAGTGTTAAATCTACGTTCAAAATCCTAGGTAAAACATTTGCTTATTTTCGTTTATACTGTAATAGCCATTGCATTTTATTAATTCGTGCAAATCCTCCAAGAGTCTAATTATATGAACTCGATATCATACATAAATGAACTATTGATATGTGTGTGATTAAATTTCAAATGCTATGTAGTCCTTTATTATCATTATTATGTGTGTGCATGAGTTAATATGTGCGTGATCATTATATCAATATTTATTAGTTAAATTAGAGTGTTCTGTTATTGAATTTATAGGAATATTTAGACTATTTAGAAATGTTAATTTAAAATATGCGTGTGTTTTATTAGAATTATAAAATGTTTAAATTTAGTAAATAAATGTTAGTTAATAAATTATCTTTAAAATTAAACTTTATCTGTCGGTCAATTCTTTTTATCAATTCCTTTTATCAAATTTTTTATCAATTCTTTTACAATTCTTTTTATAAATTCTTTTACAATTCTTTATCAAATCTTTTAACCACTAATTATGTATAATCTATTAGTGATTACAAACAGCTGAGCTAGTCATGGATTTAGGCGTTGAGTTAGTGGCCATTGCTCAAAGTGCGTTATTTATTCATCCTTGAATAGATAGCTGGCGCCCGTGTTTATACACAAACAAAAAAAAAGTGCTTTGAACTTGGTGTTGAACTCAACAGTCGAGAAGAAGTTATGTCCTGGAAATGTAACCCTAGTTATATATTTTATAGCTATCGTTTGGGCATACATACTCTCCGAGTATGTTCTTCTCTGCCTAAGAGGCCGGTGTTTCGAATGAACACATTCAAACTCGGTTCAATATATATACTAGTATGACATATGCACGGCTGCAGAAAGGAGTTTGCTATTAACTGAAAGGAGACCCTTTGATTCCTCTTGGAGCCCTTAAAGGAACCAAGCAGGAAATTCCTAATGTCCACTCCATACATTCTTGTCATTGCAGCTGTTATTACTATATGATTATTCATATAGTATACAAACATGGATGGGCTGCTCACCAACATGCATTAGTCAGCGTGATGAGTTTATTGGCTTTTTACCTCCGAGTTTAAGAATATTTTTTCCAATATATACAATCATGACAGACAAAAATAAATCATGGCCCTTATTCCCAGGAGGCTGTAAAGTCACCAACCAAGGCAGCAGTTGGTGGCCAAAGGCGGAGGGTGCTAAGAATCCCCTGATTGCGAATTCAGGCTGCCATTTGATGACGATTTTTTATTTAAGTACTTACAACTTCAGATCACTTTCAAGTGAAGGAAGATTACAAGAATTAGAAGAACTGTCTTATATTAAATGGGACATTATTGAACTTTGTGAAATTAGAAGAAAAGGTGAAGAAACTATTGATTTAAAAAGTGGACATATATTCTACTATAAAGGTACAAATATTGGAAATACAAGTGGAGTAGGATTCATTATAAATAAAAAATGGAAGAATAACATTGTGGAGATTGATGGTGTATCGGACAGAGTGGCAAGATTAGTTTTACAACTTAATAGCAGATACCAAATGCAGATAATTCAGGTTTATGCCCCAACAAGTTTTCATAGTGATGAAGTTATAGAAGATTTTTATATGGATGTACAAAAGGCTTTTGATCAGAGTAAACAACATTTTAAAATTGTTATGGGAGACTTTAATGCTAGAATTGGTAAACAAATGAAAGATGAAAATGCTGTAGGTAATTTTGGTTATGGTAATAGAAATGAGAGAGGACATAGACTTGTGGAGTTTGCAGAAAAAGGAAAACTTTATATTATGAATTCTTTTTTTTTTGAGAAAAATGTTAAAAGGAAATGGACATGGAAGCATCCAAATGAAGGTACAGCAGAATTGGATTATATTTTGACTAACAGAAAATACATATTTCAAGATTGTAATGTTCTTAATAAATTTAACACAGGAAGTGATCATCGATTAGTAAGATGTAAGATACATGTTAATGCAAAACTAGAGAGACAAAAATTATTAAGAAAAACAATATTTACAGTTGATATTCCTAATCTTCAGAAACATTCTAATGAATTTAAATTAGAACTTACAAATTGGTTTCAAGTATTAGTAGATTTTCAACATGATTCAGATTTAAATGACATTAATAGGAAAATAACTGATACACTTTTAAAAACTGCAACAAAGATAGCTGGTAGAAAAAAGCAGCAATTGACCAATAAAATTTCTACTGAGACTAGAGAATTTATGAAGAAAAGAAGGAATATGAGGATATACAATGATGCATTAAAAAAGATTGAATATCTCAAATTTTGTAAAATGGTGCGGAAAAGAGTTGAAAATGATATAAGAAAGTATAATTGTGAACTAGCAAGGAAAGCTGTAGAAGAGAATAAAAGTCTAAAGAGTGTAAAACAACATTTTGGTATTGGTAGGAAATTTATATCTGCAATAAGAAAAAAATATGGCATTATTACTAAAAAGAGAGATGACATCATGAAATGTGTAGAAGACTTCTATCAAGAATTATATAGTAATAAAGAACAAGTGCCTCCTATAACTATTATATCTTCTGAATTGCCCAGAATTTTGAATGAGGAAGTGAGACATGCAATTAAATTTATGAAGAAAGGGAAGGCTCCAGGTAATGATGGAATTATAATTGATATATTAAAAGAAGCAGGTGAAGAAATAGAATTTTTTTTAGCAAAGTTATATACCAAATGTCTAAATGATAAAGATGTACCAGATGATTGGAAGAATGCAGTATTAATATTAATATTTAAAAAAGGTGATAAAGAAGATATTAGAAATTACAGACCTATCAGTCTTTTATCAGTTTTATACAAAATTTTTACTAAGATAATTACAACTTGTCTACAGAAAACCCTGGATTTCCACCAACCAAGAGAACAAGCTGGGTTTAAAAGTGGTTTTAGTACAGTAGATCATATCCAGGTATTGAGAGAAGTTATAGAAAGGACAAATGAATATGAGTTGCCATTATGCTTAGGATTTGTGGATTATGAAAAGGCATTTGATTCTATAAACATTTCTTCAGTGATTAAAGCATTGGATCATCAAGGTGTAGATCCAGGATATTGTCATATTTTAAAGAATATTTATAAAAATGCAACAGCAACAATTAGATTACATAATGATAGTAGGAAAATCAACATTGAAAAAGGTGTAAGACAGGGTGACTCCATATCTCCAAAACTTTTTACAGCAGTGCTGCAAGAAGTATTTTGTGGATTAAAATGGGAAGCTAAAGGAGTGAAAGTAAATGGAGATTATTTAAGTCATTTAGATTTTGCAGATGATGTAGTTGTTTTTGCAAATAATGCTTTAGAGCTACAGGAAATGTTGCAGGAGTTATCAGATGAAAGTAGGACTAAAGATAAATGTTAAAAAGACTAAAGTAATGTTTAATAGATTTTCTCAAAATATGAAAATAAAGATTGATTATGATGAGTTAGAAGAAGTTAACAGTTACAAATACCTTGGTCAGATTATTAATACAGATGGAAACATAATGGATGAAATTAATCATAGAATTAAACTTGGTTGGAGTGCTTTTGGTAGAAATAACTTGATACTAAAAGGAAATATGCCTATGTGTTTGAAAAGAAATGTTTTTAATAAATGTGTTTTGCCAGTTCTTACTTATGGATCTGAGACTTGGACACTTAATAGAAGAGCAATACAGAGACTTCAGACCACTCAAAGAAGTATGGAGAGATGCATGTTGGGAGTAACAAGAAGAGATTGAAAATGCAATGTATGGGTAAGAGAACAAACAGGTATTACTGACCTCATTGAAAAAATTAAAAGACTGAAGTGGAGTTGGGCTGGACATATTGCTAGAAGAGATGATAATAGATGGACAATTGAAATTTTAAACTGGATTCCAAGAGATTGTAAAAGACCCAGAAAGAGACCATGTGAGGTGGATGGATGAAATACGAAAGTGTGCAGGGGTGATGTGAAAAAGAGAAGCTAAAGATAGGAAAAGATGTATTGAACTTGGAGAGACCTTCATCCTGCAATGGATTGAGAATGGTTGATGATGATGATAACATATGCACACACATTAACAGGTTTGTGTTTATTATGTTGATCAATGTTATTTTTAGTTGTAAAAATTAAAAATATGTATTTTTTTAACTAAAATTATTATCTTTCTGTAAAAAAAATTATATTACAGGAACAATACTTAATATACAAAATTTTTTATCAGTCATTAATTCATTTTTATTAATTGAAATATTTTAAGAAAATCAGTTAATAAGTTTTGTTCCCGATTTTAACATTCTGTTATCTGACGCCCCCCCCCCCCCCAGATTGATATAATTAAAAATTTGGTAAATCTGTTCAATTAAATAATTACTGGCTTATCTGAGTTAAAAATGTAATCACTGGTGTGGCTAATTAAATATTTTTGGAAAATGAGGAGGCTAATCAATTAAATTTAGTACTATAAAAAGACCAGCTGAGAATTATATTTCATTTTAATCTATTCAGTTCCATTCTGTTCTATTGTATAATCTTCTCTGCTATGATTCTGCTTTTATTTGTGATAGTTCTCTTGCCTGCTTAACATGTGTTCCAAAATTTCTTCCAGTCACCATAATTAAAAATTATGGGTAGTTTAAGTGTTTGGAAATAAGCCCCACTCTCCAGTTTAGCTATAGCCATCAGATGTTTAACCTTGCTTGCTGAGTATTCAACAATATTGACAACTATTACCTTCAAATATGTTGTACAATTAAATGCACTTCTCAATATGACAGAAACAATTCCATTACAACACTTATACTAGATCAATGAAACTAATAAAAGAAGATATGGAAACCCCTATATACATTTGTCTATATATACATTTATTTAATTCATTTTTTTTCCAGAAAATAGTATCCTTTTACCAATTCCTTTCTCGACTTAAGATAAAACTTTCCTTATGAACTATTTATTAAGATGTTGCTACTAAGCCAGTGATATATAAGTTAAAGGTTTTAAATTTTATATTTATACTGTGATCTGTTTTATAATCTATTTTTTGTATTATTATATTTCTATGTTTTACCCTTAATATGTATCTGGGTAGCCAATAGTTTGAATCTAGTTTTAAAGTTTAATTTTTTGTTTTCTTCATAAAAAATATTTTGAAAGAAAATTAAAGTAATCTTTTTGTGTGCTTCCCTCTTAAGAGTGAGATAGATTTATTTAAAAGAAAATCACTTCTCTAATATTATTACTTGCAGTCCATGCTACTTATAGTGAGAAGTTTTTAAATTTAAATAATAAAAAAGTAGTTTAAAAAAAGATAGATTTGATTTTGTAGTTTTCTTATTTGATAATTAATAATGTCATTGAAGATTTAAAATCATTAATATGTGAGTACTTGACCACATATATATATATATATGCAAATAATTTCTATAAATCATTACACTTTAAATTGTTGGCAGGTTTTTTTTATTTATTCTATGTCATATGTGTCTGAAAGTAATTATACTTGTGTGTTTGTGCCTTGCATAAAGTGATCCTAACTATGGCCAGCCAATGATTTTTTTTATTATTCCTGCTCGATGTATTTGCAGTTATTGGTGGGCAAAGCGACATTCCTGCCCACGAGTTTCCACTTGAAATGTTTGTGGACATGTATGTTTTACAATGAGTATAGAGACTTTCCTTCTCAAGATTATAGCATATTTTTGCTTTCTAACATGGGTTATTAATAGGCTTATTTATTGACACTCCTTATTTGTTTCTTCTTATGATTGGATTCAATGCACTGTATATAAGCTTTGTTTTTATAATAGCCTATGTGTGTGACCATATATATTGGAAGAAGACTGCTTGAGGGTTCATTATTGTTTGTTAATGCCAATATAAAAGACTTATAGGTTCACACACTAAAATAAATTGTCAAGTCTTTGTAAACTTCAGGGATTATTAATAGTACTAAAAGTAACATTAAGGGGACTGTAATGTTTAAACTATCAGCTGCCAGATATACTACACACTTATTTAAAACAATTGATTAATAATAAATTTCTGTTCTGTGTGAAATAACTAGTATTTAAATCCTACCATTCAATTGTATACTATGGTATTAAATTGTTAATAAATATTGTTTTATTAATTGTTAGATTTGTCCAGCATTTTGTTTACTGCTGTCTGCTTTTCCAATTCTTATTTTGCCAACAATCTCTGCTTTTCACAATCTAAAGGCTATTTTAGATATATGAGTGATAATACAGCTCAGGTAGACACTTGCACTTCATATCCTCATCAGTAAATTATAAATATTGTGCTGTGATGATGCAATATGATGTTCTATGGCTTCTCCTTTATCAAAATTATACATCTCTCAGCCACTATACCAGAGAAACCTGTTAGCCACCCTACCTTAATCTTTCTGTCCATTTCCCATGCTAAGTTTTCCCCATATTCTTCTCTATCCTGCTCCATCCCATTTCCACAACATCATCTTTGTCTAGACTATGGCCTTTATATCTAGATACACATAATATTTTTCCAAACACTGCATAAAAACCAAGAACCCACTTTCTGTATAATCACTTTGTTTATATTCTACCACAATTTCATTATTTGTCCTCTTTCTGTGTGTAAACATTTACATGCAAATAGCAGATGCCTAATATTTTTTATGCCTTAATAACTTGCAGACTAAATCACTCACATTTCTCATTTATGTGTATATTCCCTTGTTACTAATGATATATTCAGGCCTTAAACAGTAAACCATTTTCTTTACTATTATTGTAAATTAACTCACACCCAGTATTCTGTTTACTTCTATTTATATTTAAAACTCTTTTAACTCTCTGTACTAGTTCGTCATCTCTCCAACTCCCTATATTTTATTAATGCATTTATTCTTTGATCACATTCTTTTGTCACTATAACACTCAACAATTCTCCAAACACAATCATTCCCCATTTTGTACAACTATACTCTACTTACATAAATTCTTTATGCAAATCTTCTGCATACCGTACTACCTTTCTCACCCATCTTGTTGCCTGTCCTCTATTCATAACCTGTTTAAATACTATTTTGGCTATTCTCTTACTATTCATAAATTGCAATCTACTGAACATTTTCATTTTGCTTTTTGCATTTCTCATATAAAAACTTGATCATCCTATTTCTCCTTGAATTTCCTCCTTTGACATCCATACATCTGCATCTAATGCATGTCTTTCTACTTCCCTTTGTACTTTTTTTAAGTAATCTAATACTCGTTACTAACATGTAACACATTGTTACCATAAGTTAAATCTGCTGCCACTCCCTTCCATACAATTTTTGCTATATCATATTTATTATATGAAAACACAAAATGTCTTTAGCAGTTGCTTTCTTTTCTTTGCTTCATTTATCAATTTTTTCCCTATTCATCCAAGCAGTTTCTCTGATTATTTAAGATGATTCCAAATAATTTTACCTATTCACCACATTTAATTTTATATCCCCCAATAAAAATTCTTTCTCATCTCTTTCCCCAGCATTTATCATCATTACTTTTGATTTTTCTTCACTAAATTTAATACCCATCTCTTTAACCACCCTTATGCACAACTTCAGCATAACTTCCATATCTTCCCTACTTTCTGTGCACAAGAATATATTATCAGTAAATAAAAGATCTGATAATGTATACACTCTCTTACAATCTATTAATGGTATTTCTACAACTCTTCCTAGTCTTTCTATTGTTCTCTCCATTTCTCTCAAATATAACAAAAACAAAATAGATGACATAGGGCATCCTTCCCTTAATCCCATCCCACTTTTAACTCCAACTGATTCTATATTTCCTCATTAATACGTATAGTAATTATTTCATACAATCTCTTAATAAGACACACTAAAGCTCCATTCATTCCCAAATTTACTAAACTTACCCATGTGCCTTTTATATATGTATAAAAACCACCTATAACTTCCTATCTGTATTATCTATAAGTTGTGTGACTACAAATAAATATGTATTCTAAAAACTCCCTTGCATTTCAACTACTATATTATTTTTTCTATCCATTTTGCCACTCTTCCAGCCACTATATATGTAAAAACTTTATATTACACTGATCACTATCAGTCTATAATTTTTTTATCTTTCTGTGGTTCTTACCCTTTCCATTAAATAATAGCCTTACTCTTATACTATCTGGAAATTCTGTATTCTGTGCCATTTTATCAAAATATCATAATAGACTTAATTTTGCATATTTCCCCCAAGTTCATCACCACCTCTGCTGCCCATATATCTAAACCTCTTGCCTTTCCAGTTTTCAGTTTCTTCCCTTCGTTATTCAGTTCATTTTCTGTAAAACTAATATTTTCATTACTATGTGCTTTTATGATTGTTATCCTCTGTCCTTCATATCTAGCATCTTTTCTATATCCATTCCATACTTATTTAAGATTGTCTCTATTTTTTTAAAACTATAGGTCTAGTGGCATCCTCTGATGATAGATATAAGGTGTTCATTGTCTGTTACAATATATGTATATTCACTTTCTTTTTGAAATATTGTATACAAATTTCTGTTCTGTTCTACATTATGCTCCATATGAAATATTAACAATACTCCATCTATTTATTTAGAAAAGCAAGTATTTTATTCAATAATAAAAAATGATGATATATATTGTATATATGCAATAAATAAAAAATATTAGAACATTAATCAAAAATACATGGAATGATTAAATATCCATTAAAAGATGCAATGTGAGTTCAATAACTCCCATGTTAATAGAATCATACTTTATAACAACATTTAAAAAAATGTGAATCAAGTCAGGATATAATCTCATTGTATTTTTATATTGGACTATTTCTATCATCTAATATATGTATTGAATATCTGTAGAAAAATTTAATTTAATTTAAATATTCCAAATACATTCAACTGTTAGTAATAGCACATCAAACAGGTTAGTATATGCACTATATGGGGCTACTATTAACAGTTGAATGTATTGGGAATATTTAAATAAATTTAAATTTTTCTAAAGACATTCAATACATATATTAAATGATGGAAATAGTCCAATATAAAAATACAACTAGAATACCATTATCACAAACCTTCAGGATATGATCTCATTGTAAGATTCTTTTGAGAGACAATTATTTTTCTGTTATAACAAGATAACTATTTTTCTGATTTGACATACTGAATTTAAATGGAAATACAAGAATATTTAAAGAAAGATTCACAACAAATATTCTACTAAGGGAAATCCTTCAAAAGATCCTAAGTGGTGTATAAATGATAGTGGCATGCAAACCAAACTAAAACACCACACTCAAAAAAAAATTGATAATGATTAATTGCAAAATAACTAATCAGATATATTTTAAAATATATATGAATAAAATGTAAATTATTGATTAGTGTATTTACTTGTGTATTCATTGTTTCATTTTTAAATTACATTTATCAGATCAATATGTCGGCTAAAATACTTCATAATCAAACATAATAAGTAGTATGAGAATATGGTCATAATTCACAAATTTGTAGAATAGTATTATTTGTTTATTCAATTTATTTATGTGCATCAAATGACATTTTGTTAACTAACAGACTTCCAATATAATCAAATTTCAATAAAAAAGTCATTCATTTTAAGATTGAAAAACGCCTATTTGATAACGAAGAAAAAAAAACTATAAAATAAGTATTTTGTTAATCTTGTAATTTAAACCAAATCTTTGTAGAAGTGAAAATCATTAAGTTCAGCAGCAGATTAAGTCAATCTGCTAAGACCATATTAAAATCAACAAGAAAAAAAGATACATTATTATTGATAATAGATTGGATACACTTAGGCTTAAGCAATGCATTAGTCCTATTATAACGTTATAAACCAATAGAATAAGGTGTGGCGTTTTTAAACATTTCAAAAACTAAATGAACCTAAACCAGTTTGAGATTAGTCATACGAAAAATTCAGAGTACATGCTAGAAGTAATCAAACCTTAAATATCAAATTTCAAAAATATATTAATCAGAACCTTAATCTTATTATAAAGTAAAATATTTGTCAGATTATCAATGCAAAAATGAAAACGTAATTATCTAACAACTCAATATGAGTTGAAAAAGAAAAAGTAGTTCCAAAATAATTAAATTCCAGCAGATTTAAAAATTATTTTGTTAGAAAAACTCTTTATAGGTGCTTAAATCACTTTAAAAATCATCAGAAGTAAATATTTTACCTTCAATTTAAAAATATATGTCTAGATTTAATCACAGTAGAAAGTAAAAAATAATTATTATTGCCTGATACTCATATTTAATATTAATAAATTTTACCTCTGTTTAAATTGTTTCTGCATTTTGATATTATCAAACCAAACACAAAATAAGTGGCTCTAGTATTAATACTACAATTGGGAATATTGACATTTAACATTACCACTGACTGTCTATATTTTGAAAGTTGGGTGATTTTATTTTTTGGGTTGGAGGTAAAAAATTTATAAATTGAACAGTTACCCAAATACAAACAGGTATTATAATAGTAAGAAAGTAAAAATGCTTAAAAATGTGGAATTCTTATGTGTGTTGTTTAAAAAAAAGAAGTTAAATTTAAATTGCATTAATTGAACCAAATTAAATGTAATTTTTTAAGCATAATATTACTAAACAGTAATTTATTAGAAAATTTTGCTTAAATGGGATTAATTAAATAAAAAATAAATTTATTATTGTATTTACATACATGGAATAGTGAAATTTTTTTTGCAATGCGTACATAAAACAGATTTGACAATCACTTATTTTATCTGCTGTTTTATAAATTATTGATTGACATAAAGGTGAACTGATATTAGATGATTTGTCATAGCATATAATTGCTTTCGTAATAGATAAAGAGGTATTATGTTTAACAATTGAATTTTTTTATATAAGAGGAATTATATTCTTTGAACATAAATTTTTGATAATTACTTGTATCAAAGTTACTAATGGCATAGTAATACTTTCGCATAATGAGGATGAGTTTAATAAAATGTAGAAAACTGATATAGTTCAAGGAAAGTTTGAGTTGAAAATAAATTTAAAAAAAATGAAAATAGATATTAAAAAAAAAAATTAGAAATAAGCATTGGGCAGAAAATTACAAGTAGGTTAATATTTTAAACATTTAGGAAATTGTTTAATTGATAGTGATAATAATAAGGAAATTAGTTTGTTGGTTCCAATGGCTAATCAATATTTTAATCAAAATGAGACATACTGAAATATATATAAGAGAATTATAATTATAAAAAGTGAAAAGAAAAGATTAGAGACTTTGCAGGTGTGGATTTAGAAAAAGTGAAAAAAAAAATTAATAATGGCAAATCTAAAAAAAAAAAAAAAGATTATGATGAAAGAGAAATTTTAAAAGAGAAAGAATTGGACTGGGAATAGACTTAGAGGCAGAGGATATACATGAATAATAAGCTGGAAGAAATTGTAAAGGATGTGGAAAAAGGAAATAGAAGAATGTTTATTGCTAATTGTAAGAGGGATATGTGTTGGAGATATAAGCTGAATGGTAGAAAAATGTAAAAAAAGTGATCTAGTATTATGGTATATCTAAGCCTGATCTCTTCTTGATCGTCATTAATGATATTTTCCCTTTAATTCCCACATTTTTAATATAATTTATTTCATCATTTGATAGTTGGAGCTCTTTTTAATATGAACAGAACAAAATTGAATAACTATTGTTGAAGTTTTCTTTAATGATATGCAAAGGCTTTGGCCTACTAATATTTATTACCTATGTTTGTATCACTCAATTTGTATCTCCAACTATTATATGTCTTCCTCTCATATCAGCACAAAGTGTCTAAAAAAGGAGTTCAAAATATAAAAATATTGAACTTGAACTAAATATATATAATATTATAAACAAGTAAAGGTTCTTTTTTATATATTATTTTTATCAGGTGTGGATTTAGAAAAAGTGAAAAAAGAAATTAATAATGGCAAATTGCTAAAAAAAAAAAAAAAAAAAAAGATTATGATGAAAGAGAAATTTTAAAAGAGAAAGAATTGGACTGGGAATAGACTTAGAGGCAGAGGATATACATGAATAATAAGCTGGAAGAAATTGTAAAGGATGTGGAAAAAGGAAATAGAAGAATGTTTATTGCTAATTGTAAGAGGGATATGTGTCTAGTATTATGGTATATCTAAGCCTGATCTCTTCTTGATCATCATTAATGATATTTTCCCTTTAATTCCCACATTCTTAATATAATTTATTTCATCATTTGATAGTTGGAGCTCTTTTTAATATGAACAGAACAAAATTGAATAACTATTGTTGAAGTTTTCTTTAATGATATGCAAAGGCTTTGGCCTACTAATATTTATTACCTATGTTTATCACTCAATTTGTATCTCCAACTATTATATGTCTTCCTCTCATATCAGCACAAAGTGTCTAAAAAAGGAGTTCAAAATATAAAAATATTGAACTTGAACTAAATATATATAATATTATAAACAAGTAAAGGTTCTTTTTTTATACACCTGGGTCTCGTTTTACGCGATAGATAGGTTCCTCAGAAAACATGCGCAAACGAAATTGCGCAAAAATAGATGTAACTTACATTGAAAAAGGGGGGGATGCAATCTGCGATTTTTCAAAAGTCGCGTAAAAGCAAAGCACCAACGTAAAATTATGTTAAAATTCGCGCAAAAAATAATAAGGAAATAAAATATGACTAATAAAAAATTCCAAATTTGAAAAAAATTGATACAAGACAAACTTTTTTTAATTATAATATTTAATTTTATTCAAAATAATATACTTTTATGCATAATTTACAATACAGTAATTTACATTTTTTATACACGTTTTAATTATTATGATTTTCTGGTGACAACGTAATTAGTAATTAATCTTTGAGACAATGATTTTATTAATTGTTTACGAAGCTCCTGACATCCAGACATACAACCATTTAGCTCTCGTTGGAATTTAAAAGCACATTAATGATTAGTGTCCTTAATAAGAAAATAATAATTGATTACGTTCTTTTTTAAAAAGCAAAAACAGAATGTGATTTAAAATGCAAAATTAACATGCACAATGTTTGAACAAATTTACATTATAATCTTGTAAAATTTAATATGTGTATACATAAAATGTGGAAATCGTGATTTTAATTTCATTATTGCATAAAATCTTACTATTATAAAGCACTGAAAATATTGAAATTACTAAGATGAAAGTCAAATTCCAATAATGTGCTATTACTTTCAATATAACGTAAGTGCGAGAAATTTATTATTTAAAGTAATAGCGCATTATCGGAAATTGACTTCCGGTGAAACACGAATCGCATAACTTCAAAATCGTGTTAAATAAGTCCACGTAGAAAGAGACCCAGGTGTATATTATTTTTATATGTCATAATATATTAAACTCCTTTTTTTTTTGCATGTTTATCTTATATATTACTTTTTTATTGTCATTATTTTTAAAGTTTCAACAGTCTACCAGTCTTTTTTAGAGTTCAGCTACAATTTTAATTAGAAAAGAAGTAATTTTTTTTTAATTAAAAGTTATTGAACTCTGAAGAAGGCTACCATCTAATCAAAATTATAATAATAATTCATAATATTAAAAAGTGGTAAAAAAGTATACTGTTATTATATACATTATAAAGGTTTATGTATTTATGTAAAGACTCAAAGTTTACAATATACATTTCAATATTGAAATGGTAGGTCAAATTGTGTTAAGGGATAGTAAGCAATGGCCAATGATCAGGATTTAACCAATCAATTTCAGCACCTGAAGCAAGCTTTAAAAATATACATTTTCAAATTATTGTAGAAGTTTATTATGATCAAAACAATAAATATAATTAAAATATATATTATATAAAAATGGGTATATTTACTAAATATGTATATATACATTTCAAAACAATGTCTCATTTTAGTGCCTTTCACAATTTGGGGCTTAATAAAATTGCCTCACTTTAGGCTGATGATCAATAATTATCATTGCGTTCATAATAGTCTACTGTTTAATTAACTTCTGCCAGAAAACTAAATAACATTAAATTATATATAATTTTTAACGATTGACACAATTATACTGCTCATATAGACATAAAAATAAAAAGGTACAACAACTTTCAAAATAGCCCACTACAAAACCAAGATTTTTCTCAAATTTATTTCCCCATTAAAAAATAAATACAGATTCATTATTTATCAGGTTTTCCAATTGCCAGGTGATGAGAGTTAAACCATTTTTCGTGCCTGTTTTGTTTTCTGACTAGGAATTCAATATTGGATCTTTAAGTGAATTGGCTACGACCAAGACTCAAACCTAGATCGTGGACATAGTAATTGAATATGCAGCCATTACGTTATTAAATTCTTTCCGTATAGATACATAAAGAGAAATATTTAAAATAAATATGAATTTTAACTAGTTGTTTCTGTATATAAAAAAAAAATTATCGCGAGAATCTTTAAATATTGCAAATAAAATATTATACACTTTGGTAAATTTATTTAATTAAACTCGGACAAATCTCCTGATAAGATTTTCAGCTTAAGATAAGACCAACGCCAGTAGTTTGAGTTTGATTAATATCTGCTTATGACTTTGTCTATTTAAAGATAAATTAAGTCCATCAGTGATGTGACAAGTAATAATGCTTGGGTGACAGTTTTAACGTCACCAGGTCAACTGGATCGCTCCTTCTGTTAAAACTGAGCAGGAAAGAAATTACTCTTGACAGAAACAAATCGATGATTCTTTTTCAGAACATTTGACAAGTTTTAAGTTGTTTAACATCTATGAAAAAAATTGTTAACCTTTTAATTTGATACACTGCACTGTTTCATATTTTGTTTCCTGATATATTAATTTTCATTTAAGATAATAAAAAAATGAAATGTTAGTTGCAAAAATTTTATTACACTAAAAGGAATCTATTTCGTTTAAATTAACTTACATTCCGTAAACATATTAAATATTCGTTTATGCAAAGAGATTAAAATTATTTTTAAATACAGTATTATATTGCCAGTGACATAACTAAATTCAAAAAGGGCCCGTTTTAAACTTCCGAATTTTAATTTTCAAGTATATGAGCCCCTGGACTATGTAGGTCCACAGGTATTGTCTTCTTTTGCGATTCGGTAGTTACAACCACTGCTAACAATACTTTCAAACATAATTCGGCAGTAAAACTGTATTTCAACTGATAATATGAACAGGTGATAGATAATTTCCTTGATTTCAGTAATGGTCATTATGATGTGTGTGGCAATAAATACATGAATCAAACTGTGAAATACAAATATGTCCATATGATATCACATGCTAGCCCTTTGATCATCTGATATCTTGTGGCGTCTTTTCATTTCTCAAATTGTATATTTACAAGTACTAATTATAATTATTTCATTATATTTTATTTTAGTAATGACTTTCCAATGATAGCAGTTACTATACATTTTTAGAATCATTTTCAAATAATTATTGTAATATAAATGGACTCTGCCCCTTCCACAAAAATTATGCATAAATTCAGTATAAAATAAATTCTACTAATCCAATAAAGATTTTATATTGTCAAAAATCCAGCAAACTGATGCCTTTTTGAAATCTTAGAGAATCTTCGTAAATGATTTTTTTCTAATACCCTTATGTTATGCTGATCTATCTTTCTTCCATACAATAAATTGGATGAAATAACAGCGTTATATAAAACTAAATGAGTTACAGTAATTATATTACTATAATAAAATATTCTACCTTTTAATTTATTAAATTCAATAGAATCAAAATGTCATATGTGATGCATTTCAATATTTATGTCCATCTTGTGCTTAAAATGCTGCCAAGATATGTAAACTATCTTACATTTTTAAGTGGATAACCAAACAAAAGTTGCTTAAGATTTTTTATCACCACTGGCTGATAAAGATCTAAGCTTTTTTTAATTAATTATAGGTTGCATTTAAAACATTAAGATCATTTTGTAAATTGTCTTTTGAGTTAGTAAAAATAGCACAATCATTAACATGCTAAAATCTAGGAGATGGAGTTTTTGTTTTGTTTTTAATCAATTCAAATGAAAAGTTTCATCCTCAAATCTAAATCATATCCCAATTTTGTATCATAAAATCACCTATACTGCTGGAAAAACAAAAATTGAAAAAAAGATTGTAACTAGTACTTTTTTAATTTTTGCTTCAAATATCTCATATTATCTACCAATGATAGGAACTCTTTCCTTATATTCCATTCTATAGAAGCTGCTTAATATAAGTAAACTTCTCTAGTTGGTTGACTAATTAAAATATTACCACATACCTGTTTGATTAAATCAAAGACCTTGATCAAATCAATAAAACCAACCTATAAATTACACATTGTTGTTTACAAGATTTTTTTACATAACCTGGTGATAAAACACCATATCTACAGCACTTTTTTATTTTCTGGTAACCATTTGTTTGTGGCCTGAAACAATCTATTTAACCTTGAAAGTTCTTTTTCTGCAGTAGAGAACCAATATTTTATGATAATTTTTATAGTTTTTTCTAGAATGGATGCATTGATAAAAGTTTCTATATCAATTTTTTTTTATCATTATCCAAAAATTAATCAAAATATTACCATCATTACTCAAAATATTATAATTCATCCATAAATTTAATAGTATGATATCATTTTAAGTATACATGTTACTTTCAGTGAATTAAAAAAAAAGATTTAAAGCAACCATGATCAGTAATAATCTTTAAATGTTTTAATCCACAGATCATTTTAAACTTTATTGTGATATATTAAATATCAGTATTACCTATGAAATGTTATGCTTGATTTATTATTCTATCAAGCAACTTGCCTTATTAAGTTAAGCATATTGAAAAACTGATACCTACTTGACTACTTTGTCCCAAAGAGCCATACTTGCCCCATAGATTGTATACTGCCTGCTGAGTTTTTATGCGCAATGCGAAACCTACCCTCAATCTATTTTTTTTAAAAATCTTGATATATGCAGCATCTACCCACCACTCACTTCAATCAGAAACTGCATTCATAACATGTTTGCTTTAGTTACATATACAACAATGCATTAACTGTTTTGTTTCTTACAATTTCAAGTATTAATTATGATAGCAAATTTGTGACTGTTTTGAAACTTATTGTTTTATCCCAAACTATAATTTAATGATTCACATTAGCAAAAGTGTTTTCAAAATACAAACAAAATATATTCTATAAAAATAGAATGTTTCGAGATAATTGGAAACAATATTTTGTTGTGCAAAATAAATACTGTTCGGCAACTTGTTTGATTTGTCATGAAAGTGTTATATTTTAAAAATAATTTTGTCCAACATTATTCTACAAACACAAATCATTAAGAACTCTTTTTCTTGTGGATCTTTAATAACATGTGAAATGGACAATAATTATAGCAATATTCTTTTGCATATTTTGGTGTGATGGCTTTGCAGAAGAAAAGTTCAGGATCAGTATTTTTCTTTCTTTGATAAGAAATTATTTTATTTTTACAATAAAACTATAAAGTTTAGAGTAAACTTGAAAACGATGGACAGTTATTATTTGTCTGAAGGTTTGTAATGATGGTATATTATTAGATGTGATGTGTTGGACTATTTTAATCATCTCTGATTGAATGTTAAATGCATAGAAAATTTCAAATTTTATTTAAACTTTCCAAATACAAACAACTTGTTAGTAGGTGTAATTATTAACCTGTGTTGTTTATTTGTGTGTTATTACTAACAAGTTGTTTGTATTTGGAAAGTTTAAATAAAGTTTAAAATTTTCTATACATTCAACATTCTCTCATAGATGATGGAAATAGTCCAACATATCACATCTAATGGACAGTTATGTCTTTTAGCTTTTCTGTGTTAAATCACAAAAAAATTTTGTGAGCTCACTCATGTTTCAGAGCATAAAATAAAATTATTTTGCAAATGGTGCAAATAAAGTATTTGCTTTGATTAAGCTTCTATTATGAGGAAATACAAAACAATATATTACATAATTCTCCAATCATAATAAAAGCTAAACAATAAGCTATTGGCATTTATCCTGAAAACTACATAATCATTTTAAAATTAATTAGTGGCCTTAAAGGGGTTTAAGAGCTGTTTCAGGATTTAAGAAATATCAAGAATTGCTTGTTGCTTGGAAAAAATGCCTGGTACTTAGAAACAACAATTATTATATACGCTTATGCAGAACCATTTGTCAAATTTATTGAATTCAAAAATATGAATCTGGAGATTATTTTTAAAGAAAAAAAAAAAGGAATGCCAAAATTTCTAACTTAGTGCCTGAACAATACAAGACTATAGAAGCATGCTCAAATGCTGCTTACATTGGCTGCATCAATATATCTTTGCAAATCATCCTTATTCTAAAATGAAATATGCAAAGAACATATATAGAAATTGGTTTACTGATTTTCATCTTGATGACATATTAAGAATAGCATGGATGAAAGCAACAATCTAGAATCTAAATTTGGGGATATTGGATAAGTAAGCATTAGATAGGGATTTTATGCACAAATCTTCTTGCATCTATTGATTGGTAAGGTGTACATTGGGTGGTAGTGCTGTATGGAGAGCTTGGTACTGTTTTAGATATATATTGAAATAGTAACCCCATTAATTCAATAATATAATAATTCAACTTAAAAAAAAAATTTAAGAAAATAAATTTTCTTTTTCAATTTTAGTATAACTATAACATTGTCAAGCATTACCAAAATGGTGATTATAACTGATACCTGATAAAATATGTTGCTAAATTGTAAAAATCGTTGCCAAATTTAAAATCAAATAAAAACATTCATTAAATAATTTAGATTATCAATCTCACATTACACAGAGCTGTAATTTATGGTTGAACACCTCATAAAAAACAAATAAATTGTTAGTAACATAACGATAATTTCGGTGAATTATACTCAGCTTAAAATACATGTAGACAAACTTTTACCTACACAAAATAGTTAAATGTGTGTATGTATTTGTTTGTGTGCATAACTGTGATGTAAAACTTTTCCAGAAAGTAAAAACATATTTAAGAAAAGCCTAGAAATAACAAGCCATAAAATATAAGAACAGTTAATTTAGAAATTTTAATCTGTTATTTTAGTAAAATTAGTAATAATGAATCACTTGGTGTAAAAAATAAATGCATATTTGATCTGATGATAATTTTATTTGAAAATAATTCTTTTATATATAATAAATATGGATCACTTGGTGTAAAAAATAAATGCATATTTGATCTGATGATAATTTTATTTGAAAATAATTATTTTATATATAACAAATATGGTTAATTTACTCATCTGGAAGAGAGCTGTTGCCAAGCCAACCTAGTAAAATTTTCATGTACTAAGTACAATTGAGTGAAAAAAGTGTTTGAATTCACATCATTTTTCCATTATGTGCTCAGCACTATATAAACCAGTATTAATGAAGCACAGTGTTCTTTTACTTCTTTTCTCTTGTTCTTTTTTTTTTTTCAAAAGACATGTATTTGTGCCACATCGCCAATGGTTGAGAGGTCAGATAACTTACATTGCATGTAAACAAATGCGAATTATAATGGCTTCATCTGTCTGCATGGAGAATCCCCACCATGAAAGGAAACTTTTATAGTCTCAATCCATCTATCTGGAAATCCCCACACACTCAAACTACTACCACATTACAAGATTTCCAAGTAGATTCTCTGGGTAAGTTTTACATTGCTTATCCTGCCCAAGTGAAGTTATACAAATATAACATATGTCTGGACCCACAGGGACTTCAATCCGATTCCTGTGCATCCAGGTCACAAATTATTTCAGTACGAATCTACCTAGGTTACTAATGTTCACACAAATAGGTTACTAATGTTCACACAATATTGTACATATATACTATAATGCAATATTTATACAAAAAATCCCTCCAGGTCCTCTATAACTATATTCTGACACTCAGCAGTCCTGAAGTACCCATTAGGCACCATTTTTCATTCAGTGGTAGGGAGTACACTAACATAATAACCAAATGTTTCCCAAAGCTTTAATTGGGGATGCATTACATGAATTGATTTGTTATATAATTTGAAAGCAATGAGCTTAATTAAAAGAAAGATAATCCAACACAATCCAAAATTCCATCATTCATCCAGACACATAGTGAATCTACAATTACATTGTGGGACAGCGGAATAATGATATCTAGCAATTTAATCATGTAAGGTTTATTACCTTGAGGATATACAGATAAATCTAATAACAGTTCTTAGTCGAAAATTAAGGTAGTTTATTAAGTTATTATTGTCCTAGTGAGTTTAACCCTGGACAAGGTTTGGTACACCAGTCATTGCTGACATGTTTTTTTGTCCTTTTATCTGAGTTAATTTTCTTAATAAAAGTCTCTTCAATTGTATCCTTTGTTCCCTTTTGAAAGATGATTATGTTTTGGGCTGACCATCAGCCTGAATTCACCTTTTATGATTGCTTTGAGAATGTCAATAGTCATTATGTTACTTATCAGAAATTGAAACTACTTCTGTATAGCATTCCATCATTCACAATCTGCCATCATATGATCAAAATCTTCAACTTTGATACAGAGAGGGCAGATAGTGTCCATTCTAATCCCCCTTCTGTAATTTCACAAATGATCTAGTGGGAAGGATTCTGAGGCTTACTTTGAGCAGAAAGTATGAAATTAGGATCTAATATTAGCCTCTTGATCAGCCCCACAAATCCTGATATACCAAGTAAGGGTTTTCTTTATTCCTCAGACTTATCTTTGTGTCTGAGTTCATACAGATCCCAATAGGATAACTTTCCAGAAAACAAGGTACTGGAAGTCTTGATGTTATTGATCACTACAACCAAATACCTCCTTTAATTGGAGGTGGTCGATCCATGGGAAGTCTTGATGTTATTGATCACTACAACGAAATACCTCCTTTAATTGGAGGTGGTCAATCCATGGGCTTCACTTCAATACTTGGTAAGGGACACTCAACTTTCTCATTCTCCCAAAACAACCTGATCAAGATGTTATAAGTACCTTGCAGGAGAAAATTTTGAATAGAGTGTAGGCCCAAACCATTCAACTTCTTTGGTTTTTGAAAAATCCTCATGCTGATTACTGGTGTCTCTCCCCCCAGCACAGCTTTCTGCATTGTGTCTCAATTCTTTTGATGAACACCCTTGTTGGGGAAAGCTCACCAGAAAGTAAGTAATCTTTGGCAGCATTTAATAGCATGACCTTCCCAAACCATGAAAGGGGAACCATCTGCAATGACTTCACTGTTTTCTCAACCTTTACAAATAAGGCCTCCTCCAGCTCTTTTCTCATAACTATGGCGGGGGGGGGGAGCCAGTCAAAAGCCGAGAAATTTCTGTGGGGGAGCTTGGTTATGATTGACTGTAATTTATGACTGATATCTTCTCATTAACTTTTAGACCATAATCGTAAGTGATCTGGTCCAATATCTTCTTTAGCTCACAAATCTCCTGCAATGAAGAAACACCACCACACCATCCATACAGCAAATGTTGTGAATGTTCTCTTCCAGCATGAGGGCAGCCTCGATGCTCAACAGGGGAGGGTTGTTGTAAGCCATGAAAAGGAATGCACTCAGTGATGATCTCTGGGCGATGGAAACAGGGCAAAAATCTTGGAGTGACTTGACCATCCAAAGGCAGAAAAATCTCCCAATTTCACAGAATGTTCTCCTTGATTTGGAGCTATGCCTTAGGCACTTTGAGTCCCTCCAGAACACTGAATAGCACTTCTATTCTGACAGAATCAAAAGCACTGGCAACGTCCAGTTGTACCATGACTGGCTGGTTCATTCTTCTCTTACATACTTGGTCAACTATGAGGCAGAACTGGCCAATGGCATCAGCAATTGAGCTCCCCTATTTGACAAACTGATAAGAGGACAATTACTGAACAATGTTTTTCTGAATATTATCCTTGATGATACTCTCATCTTTATCAGCAGTGGGACCATAGAAATGAGTCTTAAATTTCCAAAAATCACTAGGGCCTTCAGGTTTTTTCAGAAAAGGCACTATAGCAATGGGGTATAGATCCCACATATTTCTCAGCATCCATCAGCAAGAAAGTCTACCATGTTGTTCTTCATAATTAGAACTGTGAAGGACCTTAGGTGGACTAGAATGAACTTGGGGACTCTATGCAGACCAGGGTGAGTCCTGTCCCAAAACACTGATTTTACCAAGGATATGAGATTCTTTGCAGTTATGTGAATTGGACCCATCAGTCAAGTAGGATCTATGGGACATAAAAGTGGCAGGGAGGATTGAATTTTTCTGCATAATGTTCCCAGATCCTAAGAAGCATGGAAGACCCTACATATCAGTTGCCATCCACCTCAATTGACTTCAGGGCATGTGAGCTCCTACCACACCCAAGGGCCCACCAAAGGTAACCCCTGCTGAAGATGTAAAATATTACCACACCCTCTTCATTAAGAGGTACTCAGCAACTGCATTCTGTTTCTCTCTATACTCGGATTTTAAAGTTCATTATTCTTGGTATATTCTGTTCCTGAAAGGGTAGGGAGTTCAGTTCCTCTGCAATAAAGTCTAATTCTGTAATTAGATGCACAGGCCCTTTATTTGCTCTGGTTCACCCATTTATTTGATCACTTAATATTTTAGTAAACTTTTTCCAAGCAATTTCTGCTGGGAGGCTCAGGAGCCTAACCCTATTAAATTTAATAAACATCTCAGAGATCAATTTTATGTATTGGTCTTTGTTAACTTCTAATCATTCTTTTAGGGCCAGTTATAGTCTGGCCAATCTATACACCAAGCACCAGGTACTCCAAAAAGGCCAAAGATAACAGATAGGCTTTCATAGAGGCAGAGAATGAAGGTGACATGAACACAAGATCTTAATGATTTAACGGTACAATTATAAAAAGAGAAGGCCCCAGGACTAATAAATTTCCACTTTCAAAAAGTTGATTAAAGCAATTCTTGTATTTTGACTGGAAAATATCATAACAGTGATAAAAGTGGGAAAAGGGCTGGGTCGTTAAGGTTAAATTAATTGCATGGATCACAAGATGAACCAATTCTGAAGTTTGGGACAGGTATACATTAACAATGTTTATTGTTCAGCCATTGAATTGAATTAAAAATGATTAGACAATGGGAATTAATCCATAGTATTCTAAACCATGTTACTGGCACCTTGTGATTAATTAATATAGCTATCCCTCCTGTGGTGATATTTGAAAAGGAGTAGTGGTATTGCCTGCTGATTATAACAAATTTAAAGTGCTTGAATCAGAGTTGGTATGCAATTTTGTCTTGCAAATACATATTAAGTCAGAGCTCTTCATCCTAAACCAATGAAGTAAGCCCTGAGCCTGGTCCATCAAGTTCAGATCCCTGACATTAATTTGAAGCAACTTTCAACATAATTGACCTTGTATTCAGAATCAAAATTTAGACTATAGGTCAAGGGAGAGCCCCATCATTCATCACAGTCTTCTAAGGCACTTCATTTGTTATGTTCTGAGACAAAGGTAGTACAGGAGAAACAACCATCAGAGGGGAGAACTTCAATGCTGGGAGTTCTGGATCAGGACCCTCTGATAAAGAGTAAAGTCAAACACATCTAGGAGAAGGACTTCATCTTGAGGCGAGGCTTCAAGGGATAAAAACCCCATTGGGAAAACCCCCAATTGCATCTGGTACTAGGGTATCCAACACATTAGTCACCATAGTAGACAACATTCTTATGTTCTCCTTAGGCCTATCAGTCTTCTCACTGTCATGTTTTTCAGGAAGGACAACTAGATCTTCAATAAACACCAATTCTTCCCATGACTCTGGGGTGGGGGAATCAGGCTTGTGTTTTTTAGCCTGCTCTTTTTTGAGAAAGTGGCAAAATTGAAGGCCTGTCCTGATTAGCTGGCCTTGACAGTCCAAATTGAGATGAGAGTATGGGAAACTCTCCTCTTTCCCTTTTATGTTTTTCGGTGTCTTGCCACATTTCTGAGTTTTCTTATCTCAGATTTGCTTGTAGAGGCACCTGGTGCTGTGCTGCAACTTTCTGCAGTATTTGAAGACTAGTCCTGATGTTAGGCAGAGGCACCTGGTGCTGTGCTGCAACTTTCTGCAGTATTTGAAGACTAGTCCTGATGTTAGGCAGAGGGTTAGAGGATTTCAGTCCTTCAATCATTTGCACTGTAGGGACTGACCCATCCAGCTTGCATCTATGAGTTTTCTGGACCTGTCCACATCTATTACATTTCCTATCCAGACAGTCCTGTACCAAGTGGCTCCTTGTACCACAATGAAAACACTGGGGGAACCCTCCACAGCATGATAATCGCAGGAGATTCACCAAACTCAACAAGGCTTGGATGTCTAAGGGCAATACTCCCTTATCAAGAATGATTTTAAATTCAGACATGTTTGTAAAGACATCTACATCCAGACCTCGAATCTTCCTGTATCCAAAAGCTATCACTTTCTCATACAGTTCAAGCAATGACTGAAGATCATGTTTAGCAAAGTTCACCCTGCAGTTTCTAGCTAAACTACTCATGCATGTGGCTGATCCAACTCCACATAAAACACATGCCAACCTACCAGGGTTTTATGTCTCAGTTTGAAGGCATTCTTGGCGAAAGAGTTAGAAAACTGGACCACAACATACCGATCATTTGGGTGAAATAATATTCTGTATATTGAGGTTCAAAGGTGGTTTGCCTGAAGAAGGTTGTAAAGGTCTTGAACCAGGAATTGATAATAGTTAATTTTGTCAGTGGTGGAAGGATGAGGGCACAAATTTGGAAAGACCTCATCAGATGAGTATTTATTGGGTGGTTAAATCTGTTGGTTATTGCATAATGTAATGGGGGCTCTTCTTCCAGCATCATATCTTCATTTTTTATAAGTTTAAAAGCTTTGCCATACAAGTTTTCATGCATAATCTCTACTGTAGAGGTGTGGGAAGAAGAACCCCCAAAACCAGACCCTCTGTTTCTCTTGAGCACTTTCTGTGTGTAGGAGAACTTTGATGGGTTTTCATTGCAATTAGAAAAGTTTTCTGTTTTTGGTATATTTTCATTGTTCAAAACTTTATTACTATTCAAATTAAACTCTGTAAAATCTTCAATGCACTTATCTTTACTTTTCATAAGTTTAAGATTCTGTGGCCCTTTATTTATATTCCTGTTATTTGTATGATCTCCCTCTCCCTTCATGGTGCACTCAGCCTTATTGAATTTGTTAACAAGGGCTGTACGGACAAAAAACTAGGATTTTCAGTGTTGGAAGGGACTTTTTTTACTTTAGTTCTTTATTGCACTCTGAAATAATGTTAATGTCTGTTCATTCACTCACCTCCTGAATTCCTTGTGTGCCTACAACTGCAATCTTTTATTTAACAGTGCTTTTTTTATAAAAGACTTTATGATATAGGAATATTTTAGAAATCTTAAATTTAATTATTTTATATATTTTATTTGTTCTATTTTTATGCAATACACATTGATAAATTTTTGATTATTGTTTAATTAATGGCTCTGTGTTTTGATCATGACCATCATTCTCATGTTAAATTTTTGCATATTGTCATATAGTAGTATAATTTTAGTAATAGCTTTTATAAGTGAATATTATTTACATTACAATTGCCTTATAACCCATTCACCCTGTTGTTACAACTCATTTTATATGCTAAAGTATATGCTAAATGCAATAGAAAAATTCCCATTTGTATTCAGTCATATCTTGGGAAACTATATTTTATTGATATTTAAGAGTCTTATATTATCTGAAAATTATTGGAAATAATATGGAGGTAAATATTACTTTGATACTCATAATGTTATGCCAACCACACATTCTATTATTGTTAGTAATTAGAAATTTAATAACATATAATAATTGTTGATTAAACTACATGTAATAATACATTAGTGGATGTTTTTCATGTGACATGTATTTTTGCTTATTGATTGTACTACTACAAAATTTAGAGTAAATTCTGTTCCAAAATGGCACTGCTAAGTATTGCATGATAATATATGGAAAATTTGATTATAAAATAACATCCCAATGCAGGACATGATAATTGGGACATAAAATTCCATTACAATATTTATAAAATAATATTTGTTAAATTGTTAATTAATTCTTTTCATATAGAAACTTTGAATTCAATCAATCTAATATGGAGTATATTGTCATATATATATATATTGTAATGGTATATATATTGAAGCAGTCGGATCTGAGTTCGATCCTAGCTTCATGACATCTAGCCATAAGCCCACTTCAAACCCTAGTACTAACCTTAAATTTCCGATGCAATGGGGCTTTATACATTCAATCCATGCTAATTTTCATAAAGAAAATCTATTACATAAATGTGTGTTAAAATTAATTCATTTGAGTTTAAATTAATCAGTGCTATTAATAAATTCATGATAAAATTATTCATGAATTTATATATATTACAACTGCATGGATTATGCGTATATATTTATAAATATTTAAATATATATAATTGTTTGAAAGTTTCATTGCGTCAGGAATGTTTTGATTTTACTTTAAATAATTTGTTAAAATTTTTAGTGATTAAAAGCTACATGCTTTCGATAAGCTTTCAGATTTTCCCTTTCCAAAACAATGGGTAAAGTTTCATTAATTAGAAAAAAAGATAAGTATTTAAAATGTAAGGATTTCCTAATTAAAATCATTTTTCTGATTTTAAGAATTCATTTTCTAATTAGAAAATGAATTCAAGTTAATGAGTTTGAAAGCCTTATCGAAGGAATGTATCTAAAAACAACTAGTAAATTTTGTAACATTGATAATGAAAGAAGCGCTAGCCGGAAGGCATCAGATACAGTATAAATAGCTCTGAAAAGTTTGTAGAAGAAGAAGCCATCTTTGTTGTAGAGAAGTGCCAGTAAATTCTGTGCGTCTTAAAAATCATGAATTCAAATAGTGTTCCTAGCATGGTGAGCAGCTAAAACATCAGGAATCTGGCTACAGTTCCTGAAGTCCCCTGAAAATCTTCAATGAAGCTGCTAAATCCTTTCCGGACCAATCGTGCTGCAAAAATCATGAAAAATCAATAAAATGCTGTTCAAGTAATTGACCAAATGTGTGCCTTCATTTTACCAACTCGGATGTGTAAACTAAGGAACCAGCCCTGGAAGAAATGGTAATACATTTCCATAATGAACCGTAACTTTCTGGCCAGTTTCAAACTTTATTTTACACTCCCTTTAAGAGCTCTTTTTATTCTTTAATGTAATAATATTTATATATATAACATTCTTTTTATTTATGCTATTGTAAATCATATAGTAATTCTCTCAATCTCTAGTCCTTAGATTTAATTTTCCTTTCTTACAATGGCGGTTCATTTACTATGTTATATATATTTATTATGTGATTTATTAATGTTGTTTATTTTTAATTATATGCCAATAATCCTTTGACTTGATGAGCTCCTTTGTTCCATTTGCTTTATGCAAATAATATAATATTAAGTCTAATAGTAATTCTCACCAATTAGAACTAAATATATACGTTCTGTTAATCATCGAGTCGAAAGAAATTATTAAATACTATTTTTATAATTGGCTAATAATAAATTATTAGCTCCATTTCTAATCTATGCTCCAGCAATTTTCTCATATTCACCAATGTGTATTTATTCATATATAATGTTAAAATATTTTTTGCAAACGGGTCGATAAAGGAAGCAAATGAATACATTCTAATTCAAATTGTTTTACTATCTATTAATATTCAGGAGGGGCATGATGTTTGGAGCATAATTAATATAATTTTATAAATGCTTTAAAATGGTTTTAGTTAAAAGCTCGTTTGACTTTAATTAAATTGATCAAATCATCATGTAGAGCATTCTATAATAAATTGGGTTTTATTATTCAAACGGTGACTATCAAGTCATCATCTTCAAACGTTGCTGATGTAGGGCAATGGGCAATTTTTTCACTCTGTAGGCTTGTCGGTGATAATATTACTGTTGTTTTAATTATAGAGGAAGAAAGCACTTCCTCCCCAATTCATGTTATATTTGGAACACCAAAGGTTCATAGTTATAACTCGGCCTGGTTTTCCCCGTGTTCCCCGTCTACTTAAAGGGCAATAAGACTTGTGTTACACCATCCACCTTACTACTTAAACCACCAACCAGTGACTGTCTTTCCTTTTCATTTATAGCTCATAATTCATCAGCACTGTTGCCTCTCTGTTCCAGTAAAGCTCGCTCTCATGCTCGTAATTCGTGATGATATCAATTAAAGTCGAACAAATTCTCAGTTATCTCAAATTAAATAGGTTTTCTAATAAAGGTTAAAGTTATGCCCTAAATATGTATCTTGCTCTTCATGAATGGATTTGCGAATGTGAAAATAAATCTTACATTCTTCTGTATAAAATAAGAATCATAATTTCCGTCACCACTGAATACCTTTATCTGCCTTTATTTTCTTGTTGGGGGCATAGACAGATAGAATTCCATAATATTGCATAATACTCATTGGCATATAATAGGAACTGCCATTCTTAGTATAATTATAAACTCTGTTTAAGGCTAGAGGTGATCAATATAATCATCATTTAAAATTGAACAAAACCATTACTATTATTATTAAAATATTTTAACACACTTGGTTTCTTAAGTCTTTTATTCAATAATTATTTAATGTTAAGGCTCACTGTCTGTGTTGGCAACCCGAACATATACATATGACTCGATTTAAAATTATCTTTAGCCAGTTTATTATCCAATATTAATGTCAGTTCAGGGGTGTCTAATCCTCACCAACCATTGAGCTAGTTTCTTGGTGCATAGCACTGTGCCGTCGATTTAGATCATCCATTGATCTGAGCTGGTGAGTTGGGTTTGAATTCAGTTTGGTTCAGCTGAGTTTGGATCTGACTTGAAGTTTAGGTAGTGGACGTTTTTGGACTGGTACAATATATGCCATTACATCACTGTCAATAAAAAGGTAAAAAGAACAATAAATAAAATTGTTCTCAATTAGATTTGTAAAAATATTAATAAAAACTTTATTTAAAACAAGATGCATAATTGTACAGATGGAAAACTATTAAATAATTAAAAGTAAGTTAAAGTTAAAATCTAAAGATAAAAGTTTATTTTAAAATAATGTAAAAGAAAAAAATAAAAACTGTTACATAATTTTTATTATGTTTAAATCTCAGAATGGAAATGATTTTTTTATGTAAATGAACTGATTCAATAGCAAACAGGCCCTTGAGGGCATTTAACCAATCAGTCAGATAAGAGATCAATTTAAAAAAAATCTTAATAATAAATCTGGTGTTCCTGCTCAAAAGTAAACTGCCCAATAAATGATGTGAATGATCACATGGTCTACAGAGAAACTCATCATCACCAATAAGATCAGCGTGAAGCCAGGGCAAGATCAATCTTGTAATTTGATGATAAGGAATTCAAACGCTATAAAAGGGAAGTAAAAAAAACTTTGGCTAAGTGGAGTTTTGTTCTTTGAGATTACTCTTGTTACTTACATAATTTAAGAATATTTATGTGTATTGTGGAATTAAAAATGTGAGGGTCATGCAATAAATTAGTTTCCCATATTTGAAGCAGCTGAGGCAACTTTCAGAGCCATGGTCCCCGAAAAGCAGCAAACATTGGACTGATCTTCCTGAAAACAACATTGATACTAAATGAACTTTAATTGGAATTGTGCGACATGTTGTAGACCACCAAGACTTCAAATAAATCTACAATCATGGAAAGTATGAACTTTATAACCTAAAAAAGAACTTTTCAAATACTATATTTAATTGGTACTTAACTCATAGTATCTTATCTGATTAAGCAAAAATTTAAATTATTTGTTCTATTTTATTTTAATATGTTTGATATTATTATTATTTTCATTTTCGTAATTTCTTTCAAATTAATAATTTAAAAATAAGTATAAATAGTTACATATTCATAAAATTATGTTAATATAATGGAGTTAATTTTGGGCTATTTGTTTTGTAGTTGAATTGGTGCTGGTGGAGGAATGTATGGGTGATTTTATCTCAATGTAATGTGGGGAGATGCATTGGATTCTCATTCCCTTGTGCTGCATTAGCATACAGGGCATAGTACCCAACTGAATGCATGGCCCAAAAGTGTAGCCATCATTTTGCCAATTGATGTAGATGTATTTCCTATGTCACTGATTTCCTTAAACTGTAGTTGGTGATAGTAAGATGGCAAAGACTGCAATTACCCATTATGGAGCATGTCTAACATATTTCAAATGATTACCTTGCCAGACAGATTTCCAGTCCTGTTCTGGGTGAGAGTTATTACTTTTTAAATGATATCATGCTACAGATGCACATTCTTATCAGCATGGTTTTTTAATGCTAACATCCTCATTTTGCATTGATCACATTGGTATATCAATAAGTTGGTGTTGGTTTGGATGCAAACTTGTAGCCTGAAGTTAAAGAATCAAGTATATAAATGCGTAATCTATGTAGTATATTTTTGTTTAACAAAATAATCAAGTATATAAATGCGTAATCTATGTAGTATATTTTTGTTTAACAAAATATTGAAATTATATTAAATCTTAAATTCATCCATCTATACATACAATGTAAATTAAATTCATTTAGTTTCCAGAATTTTTCTTTTAATGTGTGTGTGAAATAATAAAATGTTCTTGATTAATTTTGGCAGTGGCTTACTTTTATATATTTTTATTATTAATAATTTTTTTTTAAAAAAATCAAGAGTTAGAGAATTTTTTAAATAGACAAATTGATATTTTAAGCTCACCTTCTCCATGAACTAGTAGTGACTGGGCCTATTGGTCAATAAAAAGTTGAATCTTACCCATACATATATGCCTAGTTTATAAATGTTCTAGGTTATAATAGCCTAGTGGTAACCCTGGTATGGCAGATAGAGTAAGGTGCTCTGCCTGACTGTTATAATATATATATATATATTGTAACAGGATGGGGGAATAGGAAATAGAGTGAACCTGGAGTGATGGAAAATCATCATCACTCCCAGATTAATGCAAACTCAATGTGAACCTGGGGTGATGGAACATCATCAAACCCAATAAACAAAATCAATATGAAATATTTCAAATAATTTAAATAAATTTATAATTAAAGTATATACTTTGTAAATTATTTGAAATATTTCATATTGATTTTGTTTATTGGGGTTGATGATGTTCCATCACCCCAGGTTCACATTGAGTTTGCATTAACCTAGGAGTGATGATGATTTTCCATCACCCCAGGTTCACTCTATTTCCTATTACCCCCATCCCATTACAAATGGCACCCAACTGGGGCACCATTTGTAACGGGATGGGGGTATCAAGAAGTGGTAAGTGATGGATATTTGAACAGGGTGATGGCAAATCATCATCACTCCCAGTCCATTTAAAATGAAATATTTACAAAATATAATAAGTAATATATTTTATAAGAGTATGAGATCAAGAGATCTGCGAGAACATTGAGAGATCAACCAGTTAACTCATAAGAACAACTATAATAATTAATCATAGATTCAACCAGTATTATCAATAAGTCAAAATAAGTATAATTCAAGAGAAATAACCATCCATCATCATTAATGATGGGAATAAACAAATCAATACAATAAATCAAAATAAAATCAATAGTCCATCTTGTGGCTGGATTTGAACCATAAAAAATATAAATCAACAGTCAACCTTGTGACTGGATTGGAAATGGGTCTTCTGTAGACCAGGCTAACTATTGAGCCTTTGCCAGCTTGGGCAATTATATAAACATAGCTTGGATGCACCAGCTTAGTGCCCATTCATTAAAAATACACAATAATCAGAAATCAAAACAATAATGCTGGGACATTTAAAACATGCTGATCATCATCAATGCTCAGGCCACTTGTACTGGCCAACTATAAACTTAAATTTTTAATAAGACTAAAGTAAAATAAAAAATAATAGTGCATGGGCTTTAAAGAGTATCCTATTTTGCACCAACCAGGATGATCAATATCTGGATGTCCCAAAGCACAATATACATCCCCATTTATCTGTGTCTGAAATCTAGTCAGAGAACACATGCTCTATTACTGTATGTGACCAAGAGATGATGGAATACAATTTTAACAATTAAATACAAGTTTATTATTAACAAAAAAATAAAAATAAATGATATTTAAGGTCTTATAGGATAAGGCTCTGATTTTGAAAAGTATACAAAATTATATACACAACTAGAGTTATTACATGGTTTTACAATATTTCTCAATTAGATTCTATAAACGCATATATATATATCCATACACAGACATGTATTTTATAATATACAAGGAATACATTTCAATTAAACATAAAATAATTATAAAAAAATGATTAAAATTTACATATGTGTTACAATTGACAAGCATTGGTAACTGCAATACAATTGACAGATATACGCATACATACATGCATGTGATTTCTGAACATATTTTATTTTTACATAAAATAATACATGATTAAGCTTTTAAATTATGTTTTAAGTAATACAAATATACTTATGCTAGGTTTACTCAACACGTATATAGAATTGCACAGATTATTAACAAATTTAATTTTGTCACACAATACTTTTATAATTAATAATTTTATAAAATTTACATACTTGTTATGACAATAAAAGTTATTTTCACAAATACTCGTTGAAAATGTATAAATTGCTTTTCTTATTTTATAGTAAGTTCCACGCTTTATCGATTAGTTTCTATCAACTTTTTTCTTTCTTTTAATACATGAAGTTATTTGCTTGTTTGCTTTACTTTAAAAATGTCTCTTTTTCTCTTTTTAATAAATGAAAGATAATATCATTTTATAGAATCCAAAAAAATATATAAATTTTGAAATGTCTTTTTGCTTGATTAGTTAATGCTGATTAAGTAGGCAAGATGAGATAGTAAAAATGAATATGTGAACTGCAGCTCCCCATGCCATGATAAGCAGAGAGCCAAGCTGGACTATCAGTACACAAGGCTCCATGACGTTGCGAGAAAATACCTCATTTTTAAGCACTGCCCTTCTAAGTACCTAAACAGATCATCCTCAAAGAGTAGAATCCATAAAAAATATAAAAGGCATTGCGCCAACCCTGCTCATCTCTATGAGACTTAGGTGTATAGATGAGGTCTATTCATGAGACCCAGGGTCTATTCATGAGGCCTACTTACACACTGCTGGACTACTCTGGGAGCTCAATATCTAGGTCTAGACAGTGCTGAGCATATACTTCGGAGCATCATGAATACTCTGCATCCAAACAGTCCTGCTCAACTATACACTTACCAATAAGCATAAAAAGTACAAATTCACGCATCACTTTCAAAATATAATTTTACATATGTGTGTGCATGTGTGCACATGCTGACGTTTACATCATATTTTAACTTAACAGCAATAATGTTATATTTTCATTATTAAATTCTTTGGAAAATATGGACAAATTTCATACGTATACGTGCATGTATAAACAAAATATAGATATACTGTAATTTAAAATTAGTTTCAACTTATAAGTTATTTTTTTTCCTTAAAAAAGTATAGTCAATTTTTGACAGGTGTTTGTTGATTAATTATCAATGTTTTTAAATTAAATTATTGAATAATTGATTCTTTACTTTTTTTTAATATAATTTAAAAAAAAAAAAAAATGTCCAAGAGGATTATTGTTCAAAAATGTCTCTTTTGCCTTTAAAATCAGATGGTCAGTGAATTATTCTTGACTCTTAATTATAATTCAAGCAAAATTACTTTATATTCTTTTAAAATATATAGATTTTTAGCTGACTTAAAAATAATATTGTTCTATATATGTCTATTTTTATATGACTTATTTTAAAATAACTCACCAGCTATATATACGTTTATCTGTGCTTTTCTGAATATATCTGATGCAGCATACATGTAATTAATTCTTCAGCAAGCTGGAAGATTTTTCTTGATGAGTTTGGTTTTAGTGATTGTCATCATCAGGTAAAAGTATATAATTCCGGTAATTTGTTGGCATACCATGAAATTTCTTTTGTAGTTCAAGCAATTGTCAGGCTGTCTTCTAGAACATATTTAAGCAGCTAGTTGATCCATTTGAAGTGCCCTTGGCTTCATGAATCAAATCTCTGCAGTAAACTAAAATGCAGATACTGGACTGTACTCTCTTAGATCTTCATAGGAGCTCTGTATAGCACTGTTAGGTATTTTGTCCCTTTTTTTCAGGCTATTGATTCAGAAATGACCCAGCTTCTAGTAAATCAAAACTCCTGTGAAGGAAAATAGTAGCAGCTCTGAATCTCCTGTCCTGCCTTTAGCCATATTAGTTCATAGTAGCTATTCTGTCAACTCTACAGTCAGCTAAAACCAACTGCTGCAAACTTCAACAAGCTGCAACAAAATATTATAACCAACTCTGCAGCTGACCTGTTCTCTTCAAAAACCACTCTCCAGACTTTGCAGTGGCCCAGTTGGCCCCTGCTTAAAATATTACAACCAGACTCCTCTGGTCAACTCTTACAAACTACAAGCAAAAACTAACTGATATTTTTTTTATCAGACTTTTATAAACTTGGGTAGGTCAGGTGACAAAAAAACAGTGGCTATTTTCAATCTACTTTATCCATTTGAAAACAAGCTGGAAATTTTTATCAAATTGTGATTTTCATGTTTTTACTTTAATCTTTGAAATTTGACCAAAGGTGTGATAATCCTTTAGAATTTTTAATCTACAAAGATTTTTAACTACATAGTAGAAATGCAAACAAGCATTAATTAAAAAAGATATTTTATACAAGTATTAATTAAAAGAGTTTAAAAAATAAATTATGCTTGCTTTTTTTTTTGTTAATTTCAAAATCAGAATTCCAAATATTATTTATCAGACCTTTTTAAATATTTAATTTTACAATAAAATATTACTTTAAGCCCAGAGTTATTTAACCTTTTATTTACTATTTATTTTTATATTTCAATGAATGTAGAAAATATCTACTATAATTTTTGTCAATGTTTATTTCTACTTTTCCTTTATTTTATGTATATATATGCATGTACACTATATTAGTGTATGCTATGTAAGCCAACTGGTTACAATATATATATATATCAATCATGTCTTGTAATTAAATATAGTTGATAATTAAATATTCTATATACTCAATTCAATTATTTTTTTATATATGTGTGTTATGATATTAATTAGTATTTTTAACCTGTATGTTGATAAACCTGAAAGGAAAGCAAATGTATCTG
The DNA here is from genome assembly GCA_028023455.1 of Epiperipatus broadwayi. Lineage (NCBI taxonomy): Eukaryota > Metazoa > Onychophora > Udeonychophora > Euonychophora > Peripatidae > Epiperipatus > Epiperipatus broadwayi. Next base: position 793,596 of record JAQFVV010000143.1, on the reverse strand, counting down.
CTTAATTCTTTAATCTGAATATTTAATTTTACAATAAAATATTACTTTAAGCCCAGAGTTATTTAACCCTTTATTTACTATTTATTTTTATATTTCAATGAATGTAGAAAATATCTACTATAATTTTTGTCAATGTTTATTTCTACTTTTCCTTTATTTTATGTATATATATGCATGTACACTATATTAGTGTATGCTATGTAAGCCAACTGGTTACAATATATATATATCAATCATGTCTTGTAATTAAATATAATTGATAATTAAATATTCTATATACTCAATTCAATTATTTTTTTATATATGTGTGTTATGATATTAATTAGTATTTTTAACTTGTATGTTGATAAACCTGAAAGGAAAGCAAATGTATCTGCTTAATTCTTTAATCTGAATGTAGGGAATGCAAAAATATCCACATGTTATGATTTCACTATCTAGAGAGTAGATGGTACTTGAAGATATAGATGTTATTTCTTTCTAGGATATGTGTATAGTTGAAATATCTTTAATTGCTTTTCTATATATATATAATATTATATGCATATATATATATTTATTTCTTGTCATGATCTTTTTTTACATTCTGTTACAGTTTTAGTAGCCCACTTTGAAGTTACATGGTCACAAATCATATATTCTATTATATATTTGGAGTATCAATATGTGGCTTTTGGTAAGCAAATATATATTGCTTCATTTCCACATTGTCATTCCATTACAATATATATATATATATATTGGAACCCTCCCTCAACACCAATCCTACATCTCCTATAAATAAATACCCGGGGCGCCAATTCTATTGATGATAGAATAAATTAATAATCTGATTCTACTTTGAATTACTATTTAGACTCTTAGAATACAGTCCAACTATAGCTTAGCTCAGTGGTGCTATAGAGTTCTATAATATGTAAAATGCAAATAAAATACAGGAGGAAATATTGTCAATCAATAAGAGTAAAATATCTACTGGGCTTTGCATTAAATAAGTAGTTGAAATTGATAAAATTCTATCCATTTAAATTAACAAGTTATAGTTCAATTCTATCTCCTCCCATAATCTAAATGCATTAAACAAACTTTACTGGATACTGGGTTTAAATTAAACAAAATAAAGATGTAGTACAAATTAACTTTACTCTATGATAAGTTTAAATTAAGTAAAACAAAGATGTAGTACTCAACTTTTACTGCATAATAAATCAAATAAATAAGTAAATTAATATCTACTCTGAAACAATAAGGGAATATCTCAGGGGTTTTGTTACATAACTTAATTAAGAACTTATACTTTACAATAGCTACCAATTACCATCATAAAAGGTAATAACATAAAATTGAGGATTGTTCTAATAAAACAGTAATTAGACAATGAAAGAAATAGAGTACCTTTTGATTTCCAATCATCATCAAAGTAATAACTGAATACATAAACTTTCCCAGAGGATTATCAAATAGTCAAGCATTTCATATAGTATTTGGATCAAGATATCAATATCATCAGATCTGAACATGTTCATTAAATTTATGGAAATGTACAATCATATTATATTGGATATGTAAGTGTGTGTGGAAACTTAGAATACAAATGCATGTCAAAGAATAACTCTCAACAAGTTTTTAATAAATAAAATATTTATTACATTATAGTCAAAGAAATATTTTCTACTTGTACTTTACACATGGGCAGGTTATTGGCTAATTCCAATATCCATGACTGAATCAAAGTAAACTTCCTGTGCTTTTATTTCAAACATATATATGTTAGTGACCAATTCTGATATACTTTATCAACATTTATTAGCACTAACACTGGAATAATTAAATATAAAATTAAACTTTTTTGGTAATTAACATTAAGGTGAACTTCTTGTGCATTTATTTCAAATATATATACATGTTAGTGACCAATTCTGATATGCTTTATCAACATTTATTAGCACTAACAATGGAATAATTAAACATAAAATTAAAATTCTTTGTACTCTTTCTTGAAATACACATATGCTATTAGCTAATTCTAACATTCTGTCAAACAAATCAACACTGGGGTAATTAAACATTAAATACTGCAATATGGATCTAAACATATGAGTTAGAGGTCACACTATCCTACATGAATCAATTAAACAATTTTATTAACTAGCTACAATTTCTTTTATGTTGTTTACTCATTCAAAATGAGGATGAATCATTCTGAGGATTTGATGATTTAAAGCTTAAAATAAATTAGCATGATATGACTTGAAATATTTACTCAAGACTTACAAATCAGTGATAGATTTCTTCCATACCTTCCTGATTAATAGTATTTTGTGTATGCATCTGTATTATCCATCTGTTATAATTAACACAGCTACATCCCATCGGTTTGCTTATGAAATTAAGAGATAAATGTCATAATACAAATGATGCCATAGACCAACCAACAGGTTTAGCACTACTTCTGTTTTAGATGTTCTATTAAACAAATCAATACAAACTTATATTTTTATTAGCAAACTGCATTACATATAGCTATGGATATATGATGGGAAAACATTCCAAATAGATACATGAGGGACAAGAAGACTTTTTAACTCTAATAATCTAAACAACAAAATATGGTGACTCCCTAACCTTACTCAGAGCCTTAATACTGGTGTGGACTCTGTCTCATCACCAAAAAAACAAGGGAAATACACTGATTTACTTCATATAATATAATCATCATAATACACAACTGCTTAATCTAAAAATAAGATTCACTCATGACAAGTATTTAAGTAAACTAAGGGAGAGTTCTCTCAATCCCTGACAATATAATATATATATGAAATGTTTTCTTTCTTTATAACAACTTAACATGTTTCATTCTAAATATAAAAAAATAAATTCACTCTTAAATACATTCCTAATTCTTCCACTTCCTTTGGCATATCATATCATTCAGAACCAATTGGAGAAATGGAAGTCAAATGACTTTAAATTTGACAATTATATAAATGAATTGTACAAAATAGGCACACACATGCAAAATAATGCACAAAATAATTTCAAATCATATTCAATACATAGATATTATAACAACATTAATTAATAAATCGAAATTAAATCTCTCACTCATGAGAATTATAAATGTTTTAAATCTGAAGTATAATTATTACTATTAAATAAACCTCATGCTTTCTGGCAAGGCAGAGATAAAACAACACTTTTGTATATTTAACATTAACTAATAAATTGGAATAAAATTTTGATTTATGATGAACTACAAACCTTTTAAATTTGAAGCATAATAACTATGATTAAATAGACCTCACAATCTTTGACAATGCAAGGATAAAATAATACTTTTATGCATTTACCCCTTCTTAAAATTAGCTGTTAGCTTCATAATAGCAAACAAATATTTCTACCACTGACATACACATATAGAATACATGTATACACCAAAAATATATCAAAATAATGATATATTACCCAGCATAATATTCTTCATATTATACATATCCGAGACAATCTTGAAGCAAAAGAAAAATATATATATATATAAAGTCAAATAATTGGTCTACCTATCTATCATACACTAACAAAAAATAATTAAATCTTTAGCTGGGAAGATAAAAGTTCATTTGCACAGTAGGTAAATAATGCCTCTTAGACATGTACAAAAATACTGATAATATTCTAAAACAATAAGTGTTAGTAGACACATAAACAATTTCCTGCAGGATGGACAATACACAAAATTTGAATTCAATTGAAGAGCAGTTTCTAAAGTTCTTAGCAGATAACTAATTGAAATTGCCAACAATATAGTATGCAAAATATTCAATATATATTTTTTATATGACAAATTAACATTTACTGCTGCAGATTTTGATAATATTTTACTGTCTAATTAATTGGTGGTTTTATAGTTTTATAATTCGGCACTCTAGCTTGCAAATTTGAAAGGAACAATAGTTATCCACCAACTAGTAATAAATTGTCACAGGCTATGCTTAATTCATAATATCCACTTAAGTTTACATAATTTTTAAATGATAATATGTTTAATAACAGATTAAATACAAATGAGAACAATAAGAAAATGTTAACACTTAATATTCATGCTCTTCTACTGATGTTTTTATTATATGCACATTCAATATAGGTTAGTCATCTATCAGTTATATAGGCCATGCATTCAGTTCCTTAATTCTATAAGACATGAATGGTTAGGTATATTTCTTGTTCAGTAATAATAATAAAGCATGTTATACAAAGTTAGATACACACATCCTTTCATTTGAACTTTACTTTTCTATAGCCAGAAGAAATTTTTAATATAGAGTCTATAGAATGTTTGTTAAAAAGTTCAGCATAATTTTTCCCATAAAATAGCAAAATTCACACACTTCAATTTTTTCTTTAATATTAGAGACTAAGATTAGGCAAATTAAATTTGAAATATAGACATATGTATGCATTCTAAATGATGATTTTAAATCTAAGTTAATTAATTGGAATGTAGGGAGGCTTCCATCCTTGTCTTTATCTTCCAAAGAAAATTTTCCTAACTAATTTCATATAGGAAAATTAATATTAAAAAATTGTACTTTTGAATTTAAATTGGATATTAACTGCTTGATTTTGGAAGAAGAACCACCTTGTAAAGAGAGAGAATTGTAATAAAGAAAGCAGACTTTCTGGTAAATTATCTCCCTTTTATTACTGATTATTGCTTAAACATCCATCCCTTCCACTAATCAAAGGTTACTTTCCCCATAATCAACTTCAAAAAAAGATCAATCCCTCCTGCACTGAGATAATTAGCTGAAAATATTCAACAATTTTTTCTCTCTTGAAAAAGAAAAAGAGAAAAAAAATCATTTTGTCTTCTAAATAATATCCAGTAAATTGAATCAATAAAAAAATACCTTTTACATTCTTAACAAAAAAATAATTATTTAGCAAATAAAGTAATTGATAGTGTATTTTTTTTGCTTAATAATTCACCAATCCATCTACCAATTAATTGCTCAAAATGTACTTAAATTGTTAGATGGCACAAACATACATGCACACACATATATGCTGCCCTAAAGACACTAAACCAATCTGATCAAAATAGAGACTTATATGACCATAAGTCAAATATATTGTCTAACTATGCTATGTACTGAAGTATCCTTTAGCAAATAAATCAGAAAATCATTAAACAAATATCGACTGCTGTCCTACAGACAAGACAAATCTGGATCAACTTAACCTGTACACCAACAATTTCTGTGACAAACCACATTCCTTTCTATTATTAAATACCCTTCAAAAATACTGAAAAGTTAAAACTTCCAAATAATATCTGCTAGTACTTTCTAAACAAGGTTTTGGATTATTAATGAAAAATTTTTAAAATTTCAGGTTATTTCATTTTTTTAGTTAAATGCAATCAGCTGTTACTGATACAGTGCTATCTACTTATAATTGGTTTTGTGTGCCTATTCAGAAGACTACAATATATAAAGTCTTATTTGAGTTGTAATATATGTAATATATACAGGCAGTCTTCTACTTTTGTACCTGATTGGTTGGTTTTTGAAATGTCTGTGAAAGTTGAAATGTATGCAAGTAGAGCAATGTAAAAAAGCATCAAAAAGGGTTTTCAAAATGCATACATATATATATTGTAATCATCTGGGTTACATGGCACACTGCAACATAGTTGTGTGTGTGCATATATATAAAGAAAAGGAAAAGTAGAAATAAACACAGATATAAACTTTTGTAAATATTTTCCTACATTTCCTGGAATAAAGATAATAAATAAAGGGTTAAATAACTCAACTTACAACAGAATTTTATTATTAATTAAAACATTTAAAAAGGTCTAAATAAATTATTGTTATTCTGATTTTGAAATTTAAAAACAAACATTTCTAATTATATTTTTATATTGGACTCTTTCCATCATCTAATTAATATAGGTATTGAATGTCTTTAGAAAAATTTAACTTTATTTAAATATTCCAAATACATTCAACTGTTAGTAATAGCTCATCAAACAGGTTAGTATATGCACAACATTTTAAAAGGTATTAGTCTCCCCTCTTCTTCACATGTTGCTGGCCTGACCATGTGACAGTACTAGCATGGGATTTGAACCTGGGTCCTTAGATTCTTGAGTTTTGAAATTGAAGGTTACACTCTAACCATGTGAGCCATCCTGTCAAAGGTAACTGTTTGTAGTAATTTCATATACTTATCTATGAGGTTCCTCCTGATTTCTCCACTTTTTCCTAAGAGCAAAGTTGATTAATGGTTTCCATACATTATGTATAGTCACACTGGATTAGCTTATGGGATTTTTTACCATTGCATGGAAACCACTAATCAGCTTTGCTCTTAGGAAAAAGGGGAGAAATTAGGAGGAATCTCATAGATAAGAATATGAAATTACTACCGACTGTTGCCTTTGGCAGGATGGTTCAGTTGGTTAGGGCATTACCTTAATATTCAAAATTCAAGAATTAAGGACCAAGGTTCAAATCCCATACTAGTACTGTCACTGGTCAGGTCAGCAACACCTGGAGAAGAGGGGAGACTAATACCTCTTGAAACATTGTGCATATACTAACCTATTTGATATGCTATTACTAACAGTTGGATGTATTTGGAATATTTAAATAAAGTCAAATTTTTCTAAAGACATTCAATACATATATTAATTAGATGATGGAAATAGTCCAATATAAAAATACAACTAGAACACCATCATCACAAACCTTCAGGAAAACATTTCTAATAAATGTAAAATTTTTTTATTTATTTTTGAAATATTTTAATTAATTGATAAATTATCTATTTTTAAAAATCTTTGTATATCACACCTTGATAAAAGTTCAAACTTGCTTTTGAAAGGATCACACAAATTGAAAAATTCAGTCTGGTTTTAATATTTTGAGAAGCAGTGGCCAAATAGACCAGCTGCAATGTCTAGATCAAAACACTCTGTATTTCAGTTTTGAATAGTCAGGTTTATATTTTTGAGAAGCAGCTGGTTCATAGCTAGCTGCAAAGTTGACTAAAATATTTTTATAACTGCAATATTTGGTAGCTGTAACAAAATAGCCAGCTGCAACTGTCTGGTTTAATTTTTGAGGATCAGTTGGGTAGAAGTTTTGCTGTAGTTTGCAGGATTGCTGAAGTTGGTTTTCCAGAGTTAGAGAAAGAACATGAAATAATTGAAGGCAGGACAGTAGATCCAAGAACTTCTACTATTTTCCTTTACAGGAGTTTTTATTTACATGAAACTGGATCACTTCTGAATTATCAGCCTCAACAAATGAGGACAAAATAGCTTTCTTGCCTGAAGGTTATCAAATCCTAGTCTAAGTGGAACCAATTGCAGAACAATTACTTGGATTGGTCTCCATCAAGAGAAACCATCAATTGCTGAAGAAATAATTATATGCATGCTGATGTATCTAAAGGCAGATAAGCACAGATAACATATATAGCCGAAGATTAATTTAAAATCATTAAAATGACTTTTAAAATTATAACAATGACTTAAGGTAAAACAAATCAATAATTTGTTTAAGCTAAATGTCTAAAAGAAAGGAGCAGTCCATAGATAATTTTATAGATATTATTGAATAAATTGTTTTAATATTCCTTAAAAAGATATTTTTTAAACCTATATTTTTAAATTGAAAAAAAAACACCTTATAATTAAAAGTCAACCTGATGATAATAACTATATACAGAAATAATTATCTAAAATCTTTTAAACTAAAAAAAAAAAAGAAAAAAACCTTTTAAATTTAAAATCCTATAGACAATCAATCAAAATAATTACCCGAAAAGAAAAAAAAAGACAACTTTTTTTATGAAAAAGGAAACTTTTTATAAAAGTGTTTATAATTAATTTACATAATCTATAGTTTTATTTATACACTTTACATGCATACATTTATATGAAAAATATATTTTAATAATTTTTATTATAGTATCAAACTAAAATATATAAATATCAGTGTGTAAATAAATGCCTAAATGCACACACATATATATTAAATCTTGTCCTATAAAAAGGAAAATGAGTTTTTGCTCTTATCAAATATGATAGAAAATGAATTCATTTATATAATTAATCAATTATTATACCATACCAATGTGCGATGATGTATAAGTATTTTATGTAAACCTATTGGAACATATATGTAAATCACAAGGTAATAAACTGAATTTTGATTTTATGTTAATCAACACATATATGTAAATTTTAATTATTTAAAGATGACAACTAAAAATGTTTATTTTTTGGCAACTCAAATATGTTCAGAAATTACATGCACACACATGTATGTGTGCATATATATGTAATTGTATTGCAAATATGAATGCATGTCAAATAGGACATATATGTAAAATTTAATCATTTTTTAATTAAATGCCAATTCATATAGGTCCATTTCTAAATTGTACTGTACTATGTGTGTATATATATATCAAGGAGTGTCAAATAGACATTTATATGTAAATTTTAATCATTTTTTATTATTAAATGTCAATTCAAATATGTATTCATATAATAGTAAAATGCACATCTGTACATCTATATGGAACATATATGTAAACCATAATGGTAACTTGACTTTTGTAAGTTACAATGTGATAATTTGTTATTATTATATGTTAATCAAAATCAGAAGGCTTAATTGATATGCATAGCCTTATTCTAGACCTTAATTATTTTTTATCTAATTTTTTAAAATTTTAATTGAGAAAAAATGAGGCTAAATATAGTATATACACATGTGCAACACACTCATATGCGTATAAGATCTAAACAAATAATATTAAAAAAGTTTAAAAGCATAATGAAGATTAACTTGACAGTGTATGAATTTGGAAATAATCCTTAATTTTGTTTTTGATTTTCATGATTGAATATATTATCGATCTGCTTAAATTATAGGAACGATTGATTGAAGCAAAAGATTTGCCATTTTTGTTTCGATCATATGGAGATTATGAAACCTTGATTTCTTTTTGTCCAAATCAACACTGCTGGAGGGCACATTTTTTCACCACAACAGAAATGTACATAAAGATACTACACATTCTAGCATAAACTGACAAGGCACAACTTATCAAAACATGTACTAACTCAAAATGTCCCTGCTTAAGACAACCTGTGATGGTGAAAATGAGTGTGATTAATGTCAGGAAGGTGGAGAAGACTAATGACTAATAATCCATGAAAAATGAAAAATCGTTACATGAAAGTTTTTTGTCATATATATCGATAAAAATGGAAAGTACAAAATGTGTCTAAAATAGCTAATTGTATGAAAGTAGAAAACCACCTGTAAATGTAAGTTAGTCTGTGTGTCAATTGTTACTCATTTTCTTTTCTGAGCCAACATAATTTCTGTAAAATGAAAATACAGAAAAGGTATGAATATGATATAGTAAACATACTGTAAGCCAATATTAAAAAAACAACAACTACCTTTTCTATATTTTCATTTTAACAGTCAGTATTTATTAAAAAAAAAATGTTTAGCTTAAAATTAAGGATTGTTATTATTATATATAAAATCTTACCTTAAAATTAACCTTATTTAAATACATTCTGAATTACACATTTAACTCCATTGGAGAGGAATGAATTTTAACGATGGACCAATATTTTTACTGCGTTAAACGAAGTCTGAGATTGCTAACATTATATACATTTTGTTTGATTTATTGTAAATATTTTATTTACACATTTTATCTATACACATGTGTAAATGAAAAGGGAAGTGTATGCAAACATTAAATAAATAAACATATATTTAGGTTACAATTCAGATATAATTAAATAGAAATTACAAATAATTTAATGGTGTGGGAAAGTTGTCTTATTCTTAAAGTTTAACTTTATTTTTAGTTTAAAATTTTATTTAAAAAAACAAACAGTATTGTATGAATCTGAAAGTGAGTGGGTGGGTAGGAAGATGTTACTGGAATTGCATTGTTTTAAGTACATAAAGATTTATTATTTTTTAAAAAAGGATACATCTTTTAGGAGATTGAAATAACTATTTAGAACTGTTGTTTTTACTGTGTGAATTATATATAAACAAACTCATATAAATACGATTATAATATTTATTAAGAAACAAATATGTGTATTTATATTATATCTTGTCTGATATTGTTGGTTTGGTGTTACATTTAATTGCTGTGCAACTGTAGAAGGAAGGGACTTCAGATATACTCTTCCTTCTAGCTTACCACTTCATATACCATAACAACTTGCCTTATGGGTAGATATGATGATATTTCTGGCTGTTTTGTGACAGCTTGTCTCATGTCTGATTTATCTCTAGGAGCTTCCAGTTCTTGGGTGACTTACGTTACTACTTAGCTATATAGTGAATGTATATACTGCTATTCAGCTTTGACAGTTCTCTGACTCCATCTCCAAATAGATTGATTATTTCTGTCCAAATCCCCATTTCTAATGAAAACAATCAGATTCAGTGAGTGTCATCACTTATTGGCCTGTTCTTATCATTGGACATATGTTATCTATTTGTATACCAATTGGTCCTTGGCAATGAGTGCTCAATCTGCTGAAGTTTGTATGGAATCTGGACTAATCTGTTACTTGAAGGCAAGATGAGATATAACATTCCATCTTCCTGATTAAAATGAGGACTGGAGAACATGGTCATTCAGGTGCTTTAGTGGATATCTTCATCACTTTCTGGCTTTATTAATTTTGATGACTTGCAAGTCTATTGTATTCATTTGTCAATCTGAAAACTTAATTTGACTCATTATTTCTGGCTGGTGAATCATCATTTTAAGCTGATGACTCTTCACTGATGGGTGATGACTCTTCCCTAATGACTAATAATTTTCCACTGAGGTCTGGCAATATGTAATTCAGTCTTGTGTCTGTGATGTTGCTGTCCATATGATGTTTGAACCACCAGTATTTGTAATCATTTCACTCCAATCACAATTTGCTGGAACCCATTTGGTGGTTCCTTTAACATATGGCATAGGATTTGAGAATCTGTTTTTTTGCACTTTTACTTTAATGTCTTATTTTAGGATTCAAACCTAGTTTATTAACAACTACCAGAGGTAGACCCTTTTTGAATTTGTTTTTATGCACTGGTTCACTTTAATCACTGCAAAACCTAAGTGTTGGCCAAATTGGAGTATTCACCTGACAATACAATCAGGGGCAGATATATAGTTTTATTAGGTGTTGTAACAGACTCTTGTTTGACCCAAGACTGATATTTGATTGCCTTGATAGTTAATAATTGTTTCATTGCTAGGATATAACTGGTGTTTATGTTAATGATAGCCCACATATTTTTTAATATAATGGGCATTCCATTGTAACTCATATATCATTAAATAAAAAATTGTGTTTGAAAACCACATCAATGCTTTTGACTTTAATTTTGATTTTGTATTGTCTTTCTGGCTTTTTGGAATGAACTCTTTTATACTTTCACTAACAACTTGTTTTCTTTTAAAGCAAGCAGCTTTTGTGAGACCGACATTCCTGCAATATCCACACACTGTATAACAGTGTGGACATTTGGTGAATGCATGTTTTGATTCATCATGTCTATAACAACTTTTTTGTTTGTTGTTGCTGATTTATTTCAGCATTTTTTTTTTAAATTTTCATTTGAGTAGTTGTTTGACACAGTTTTCTGATCAACAATTTTAATGCAATAATCCATTTTCTTCAATGGACATTCTTGACTCACTATTGACTCTGCTAGAGTCACTTGAGAGACCACTGAATCGAAAGTGATATTAGCATCCATTAACAGTTTAATTCTAAAATTGTGGTCTTTCAATCCACAAATGAAACAATCTTTCAGAGCTTTATTCAGGAAGTCTTTAAAATCACATTTTAAGACTAACTTCTTGGATTTAATAGAAAAATCTCAACCCCCCCCCCCTTGGGTTCAGAGAATGAAGTGATATCTCTGCATTTAAGGGTTTTGGACAGAAAAATTTATAAGTAGATAATACTTTATCAAATTCAAGATCATCTGGAAGCACAGAGGTTGCCTATGCTTGAAAGATATTGTATGCCTGAAATTCAATGAATGAGATCAAGGTGACTACTTTTAAGGCAGGCTTTTTGATTTGATTAGCATTCTTGTCGATTGGCTACTTTCTCAGGAAAGGCTAGATCAAACTTTTGTAACAAGCTAATTTTAGTCATTTTGATTTTTTTCTTTCTCTCTTTTTGCTCTGAGAGAACATTTTTTTAAATTAATAAGTACTCATTCATGTTTGATTATTAAATTTTTTTATTGACATGCTAATAATGTTAGCTATCAATATTTAATTTCACAACTCTAAATAATCCAAGAAAGGAAGATCCTACTTTTATTGTTAATGTGTAACGACTCGTGTTTGATTTTAATTTTTTTATTGACATACTAATAATGTTAGCTGTCAATATCCTTTTATAACTGTGCCACTATGGTGTTTATTGCTGATTATAATAAACACATGTGCATAAAATTGCGATTGTAATATTTATTAATAAAATAAATATACAATTGTGTATTTACACTATTTATAAGGTTATACTTTCACCTGATATTGTTGGTTTGGTATAGTATTTAGTTGCTATTAGACTTTTTAAGTACTTATAGCTTATCTACCATTTCCAATTGTATTTGCCCATGAGTAAATATAGTGACATTTCTGGCTGTTCTGTAACAGCTTGTCTCATGACTTGTTTATGCCTAGTAGCTTCCAGTTCTAAAATGAACTTGTCTCACTGCTTAGCCATATCATGGATAATGTGTTTATTGTCGTTCAGTTTTGACCATCATCGATAATGGAAAACAATGGATTCAGCGAGCATCTTTACCTATTATCCCATTCTTGCCATTGGATGTTATCTATTTGTATATCCATTGGTCCATGGCAACGAATGTTCAATCTGATCAAGATAAGATGGATTCTGGATTAGTTCATTATATGGAGGCAAGGTGAGATAACCACTAAAAAACAAGAATGGCATTTAGAACAGAAAACATGCACCTGATTTGTTTGTTTACTTTGTAACTGCAAATAAATAATATTTTAAACTTAAGAATGCTGATAAATAAATCATTGAAAAAAAATGTTCAAATTAAATGAAGTTTAAATAAACATAGACTCTATAAATTACCTTATATGGAAATAAATTCCTAAGACTAATTAATTGTATAGACCTAAACCCATATTGTATATGGAAATAAATTCCTAGGAGAGTAATTAATTGTTTAATTAAAAAGCTAAGAGGAATTTCATTGCATGATAAACTCCAAATAATGCATAAATTAATTAAGCAAACTGATTAAAACCAAATAATTTATTCCAGAAAAGATAAGAGAAACAAAAGAAGAGATGGATATAAAAAGCTAGAGAAAAAGGACTGTTCACATTTCTGTGGTAGCAGCTAGTATCAGTGCATCCACAAGTTGAAGAGCAGTGAAGATTATCATTGGAGCACTTCATTGCCAGGATCTCAGCTCCTGTAGGTCACTAAGCTGACTAGTACTTTTAGTAGACTGTCTCAGTTTTATTATTTTGAATGCCTCAAGAGATTCTTAGAAGGTGTGTTATAAAGCCAATAGATGGTAGTAAAGGTAAGTGAATTAATAGCTTTTTCTTAATGGCATAAACAGTATTCACTATTCAGTAATTAGCCTGTGAATTAGACTCGCTCAAATGCAGACTTTATATTTGTGTTAAAGATCAATATAATAATTCTTTTTCCTAATTGTTAATAAAATATTATTGCTAAATATGTATGTGCTGTTATCTGTCAAGTTTTATTGTATATTTGTTTGCTGGTCACCCAGTCATAGTTGAGGACAGCAAATTACTGGTGCAGTCCCATTAAACCTGTGAATAGTGGATAATTTAAAAAGCCAAATTATTGGCGATTGCTAAGCTTCTGGCATTCAGGTTTTTGAACTGAGGTAGAAAAGTATAGAATTACAGTTATTAAAGTTAGTAGTAAGGCTAATTGTTCAGTAATTAATCATGAGTTTTGGGCAGAATAGTATACCTGAATTTGAGGTTAGCAATTCATCTGAATGGCCATTGTATATTACGTAGTTACAAAACTTCTTTACTTTGAATAGCATTGAAGATAAGAGAAAAGTAGCAGCACTTATGTGTTTCACTGGTATTAAAGTGATAGAGGTCATGAATAGATTGTTTGAGATACCTATTATTGAGAAAGTAGTATGAGAATCTAATAGAGAAATTAAATGATCATGTCAGCTCTTGTCCATCATGGCACATAGTTTGCTTAATCTTGCAAAGAAGGGATCAGCTGGAGAGTAAAAAATTAAAGAGTGTAACATGGCTCTTAGGTAATTGACAAAAGGTTGTAAGTACGGTGAATTCATGGATGAAATACTCATGGCCCAGTTACTATGGGGAATGTCTGACAATAGGCTGACAACAATTTCTCATGGAACCTGAGATTACGTATGAGATGGACATAAAGAAAGGCATAAAATATGAGTTAATGCTTGAACAAGCTCTGGTTTTTAGCACTAAGAGGGCTGAAAACCCTAGATGTGTGTTTAAAACAGATCAGGAAAAATCAGTGCCATTGAAATCTGAAAAAAGTAAGAATTTTAGTGTAACATATTTTTGTTATAGTAAAAGATGCCACATATTAAAAAAATGTAGGTGGTTAAAGAGTTAAGCTTTAAATGCAGAAAAACAGGACACTTAGCATGTATTTGCAAACAGAAAAGTAACTGGAAAGGCAAAAGTAAATCACCTATGCAAGCTAATAGGGGAGGTTACCATATGATTAAAAACTTGAACATCCAGGGGTTAAATCAGTTTATGATTAAAGTAAGACTTTGTGGAAAGGAATGGTTGATGGAGATAGATAGTGTATCAGGTATTTCTCTAATGTCATTAACTGTCTGGATATCAATGTCATCAGATAACACAGAAAATAAATTGAAGAAAACAAGCATTAGAGGATGTGATATAAATGGAAATGTGCTAAGATTATTAGGCCATGTGATAGCACCCATCAACTGCAGTGGTAAAAAAATAAATCTATACCTATACATAGTAAAAGCAACGATTAGCCCCATTTTTGGAAGGGAGTGGTTTCATGGACTAGGAATTTAAATTCATTTTAAAAAATCATTCCAGATTGGTAGTTGGAATTAATTAATACGAGTCCAGTTGATATAGAGTTGCTGGGAAATGTGCGACATGTTATAAATAAATCTCAGAAAATCTCATTCACTCAAAAAACTGTAGAAATGGCAGATAGCACCAGTTCTGTGAATGATAGGCCATGTATTAAGCCACCTTCATCAACAACAAGAAAACAGTTTCAGAAAAGAATAGAATCACTTAAACACGTGAGTAGAGTTTTTAAAAAAGAATTAGAAACATACAAATTAAGAGTAAAATCATTACAGGAAAAAGTAATTATTAGTAAAAAAATATGTAGCTGGCTGAAAAAATACAAATAACAAACCGGAAAAGAGAAAATGTATACATAATAGGTGAAAGAGTTTGGGTTTGAGATATAATCCGGAAGAAGTGGATTAAAAAAGTAATCATGAAAATGTTATCAAAAACAATAGCTATCATCCAAGTACAGGATGGAACAACATACAGAAGATACATAAATCATATCCGTCAGTGATACAAAGATTGGAAAATTGCAGTGCCCATGCCAAAAGATGAAAATCAAGAAATACAAAAAACAGTAGAACCAACATCACATAAGGGATGAAGAGGAAAAACCAGAAAGCTGTGACATGGAACCTGAAAGAATGGAACAGGAACTAGAATCAACATCTAATCTGACTGGATTAACAACTAGATCACCCAGCTCAGACATCAGATATGAAGACTAGCCAGATTCAATGACTATGCATAAGCGTAAACTATTTTCTGAAGTAAGAGGAGGAGTGCAAAATATTAAATATTTTAAACTTAAGAATGCTGATAAATAAATCATTAAAAAGAAATGTTCAAATTAAACAAAGTTTAAATAAACAGACACATGTATATATTAATTAATGGAATAGACCTTATAAATTACCTTATATGGAAATGAATTTCTAAGACACCAATTAATCATATAGATCTAAGACCCTACAGTTAGAGAAATAATTTCCTATGACTAATTAATTGTATAGACCTAAAACATTACCATATATAGAAATAAATTCCTAAGAGAGTAATTAACTGAATAATTAAAAAGCTAAGAGGAATTTCATTGTATAATAACAAACTCTAAATAATGCATAAATTAATTAAGCTAACTGATCAAAGAATTTACTCCAGAAAAGATAAGAGAAACAAAAGAAGAGATGGATATAAAAAGCTAGAGAAAAAGCACTGTTCACTTTTTCTGTGATAGCTACTAGACTGTCAATGCATCCACAGGTTGAAGAGCAGTAAAGATTATCATCGGATGACTTTATTCCCAGGATCTCAGCTCCTGTAAGTCACTAAGCCGACTAGTACTTTTAACAGACTGTCTCAGTCTTATTATTCTAAATGCCTCAAGAGGCTCTTAGAGGATGGGTTATAAAGCCAATAGATGGTAGTGAAAGTATAGTGAATTAATAACTTTTCCTTAACTGTATAAACAGTATTCACTATTCAGTAATTAACCTGTGAATTAGACTCGCTCAAATGCAGACTTTATATTTGTGTTAAAGATAAACATAGTAATTCTTTTTTATAATTATTAATAAATTATTATTTCTAAATATATATATGCTGTTATCTATCAAGTTTTATTGTATATTTGTTTGTTGGTCACCCAGTCATAGTTGGGATACAGCAGTAATCTTGTATAACTGACATAATCAAAGAATATAAATTTAGGTCAATTTTCTTGGAAATAGTCATTCTTTTGCTTATTTATCTTGTCATTTAGCAGATGTTCAACTAGATAAAAGGATTTAGATAGGGTTGTAGAGCCCTCAAACTGTGTCTCTTTTGTTATCAATACCTGAGCAAAACACTACCTAAGAATTGTCATGCATCATTGAAATAAACAATTTAACCCCATGACAACTAAATAGGATTTCAACAAATTAACAATTTATAAGTTAAACTATAAGGAAAAATTTTTAACAGTCAATTTTATTTTTGAACTTTCAATTTAAAACTTAAGTTGTAGAGCTCCAAATAATATTGATGAGATTAATTGTTGGCTACATTTAAGTTATTTGCCAAGCCCGAATTAACTGTTTTGCTTATTTATATATTTTATTAAGCTATTAAAGAATTTTAACAATTTCCAAAGAAACCTTATGCTAAGCTAATTATCGGCATTATTCACATGTACACACAGGATCTTGAAAGGAGATTATCATTGCCAGAGATCAATCATCAAGATAAAAGAAAAGAACTATTTATTATTTTTTTAAAAATAACAAAAACATCTTATTTATATGTTTAATAAAATTGTTACTATTTTTTTTTTTTTACCAAGTGATTTTTTTTTAGTTCTTGAAGTTTGAAATGAAGTTACTAGTAACCAGGTCAATCAAAGATATAGTATTCTTGTAGACTATTTTAATTACATTGAATAAACTTGTGACCTACACTACATTTTGTTAAAGTATGATCATTATTATACATATATTAAAAAGTATTAATCTGCCATGGCAGTGACAATATTCTCTTAAACTTAACTTCTTGTATGTATGATATATGTTTGATGAAAGTATGAAATAAGGAATCTAATTCTCTTTTAATTTGAATGTATTTTGGCCATCATGATGATGATTATTATTATTATTTTAGTAGCATACCTATATTTTTTTCATATGTCAAAGTGTCAGCTGGGAAGTGAACCTGAGACAACAGTTAGCTTATTTTTCCACCATCTTTTTGCTACATACCGCAAGCCTTTAATCAGCAGTAGATGCCAGATGATAGTGCTAAATAAATCCCTACCTTGTGCTTTCCTATCCAAAAACCCAATATTAATTTCAAGTGTATAGATTTTATCAGTAAGGATCATGGAGCAATGCAAATGGACCTTATGATCTAATACATCTCTCTTCCAGCTCCTAGCTCCCATCATTTATCTCTATGTAATACTATCAAATTATCAGCCCAAATTGAAAAATGTATAAATGCTTTTATAAAAAAGCATAGGATGAGATTTTATTAAGCACTCTCATCTGGCAACTTTCATTGCTTTACAAAATGTGCAATAAAGAACCAAAAAAAGTGGAAAATTATGCTACTAAAACAGCAATATTTAAGCTGAAGACTTATGATAGATCATGTGATGTTTTATTGATTTATATAAAATCCTGGCCATGAGGTAGAGGTAAATTTTAGCTATTAAAAAACTAAGGATATAATATATAGACACTGAACTGGTTTTAGATCTGTATGATTATATAAGCAAGTTGATTTAGATTCAAAACATATATTTTTCAATTTGGGCTGAGAACCTGGTAGTTGTAATATAGAGATAAATCAAATATATAAATAAACAAACAAACTTTTAAAAACTTGCTTTTTACATGACATCATCAATAAAAAATCCAACATTTCGACTATTTTATATAGTGTTTTTCAAGGCACACTAAAATATATATATAATAAATATCACATATTCCAAAAAAAATTAAAAATTACAAAAGATATTCACAACCAAAAATTCACCTTATCTCATTCCCCTTTCCTATTGCAAACAATCACAACATAATCCAAAAACCTCCTTTTTAAAAAATAAATAAATCTATATCCTTTAAAAACATTCAATTAATAACCTATTCTTTTCTTTTCTCTTTTTCCATTAACAGTCTATTTAACTCTGGTTTTATTTCATTAATATACATACCTTCCTTATCCTTCTTTCATTGAATGACTTAATACATTCCAAAGGCTTTATTTCAAAATCCCCATGCTTAAATTTATTTATGTGAATGTAAATAACAGAATTTTTATCACCTAAATGCTGTTTTAATCTAGTTTTAAATTTATTCTTACTAGTCCCAACATATGTCATTTCTACATTCTTTCTAAAACAATCCAAACATTAGAAATGACTAGTAAGAATAAATTAGAAACTAGATTAAAACAGCATTTAGGTGATAAAAATTCTGCTATTTACATTCACATGAATAAATTTAAGCATGGGGATTTTGAAATAAAGTCTTTGGAATGTATTAAGTCATACAATGAAAGAATGATAAGGAAGGTATGCACATTAATGAAATAAAACCAGAGTTAAATAGAATGTTAATGAAAAATGAGAAAATAAAATAATAGGTTATTAATTGAATGTCTTTAAAGGCTACATATAGATTTTTTTTAAAAAAGGAGGTTTTTTGGATTATGTTGTGATTGTTTGCAATAGGAAAGAGGGGTGAGATAAGATGATTTTTTGATTGTGAATATATTTTGTAATTTTTAATTAAAAAAAATTTTTTTTTTGAGAATATGTGATATTTATTATTATTATATATATATATTTAGTTTGCCTCGAAAAAAACTATATAAAATAGTCGAAATGTTGGATTTTTTTATTGATGATTATAGTCATATAAAATACAAGTTTTTAAAAGAAGGAGTTTGTTTGTTTATTTATATATTAGATATTTATGAACTATTTTGAAAAGAAGAACTGTGTGATTGACATATTACAGAGATAAATCAAGGGAATGGATGGAATGTGCATTAGATTCTAAGGTCTAGTTGCACTATTTCAAGATCCAAAGTTCTTCACTGATGAAAGCCATAAACTTGAAACTAGTCTGGGAATAAGCAATAACATCTGGCAACTATCATTGCTTTCTAAATCTTGCAATAAGTGGTAAAAAGGTGGAAAACTATGCTACTGGAAGATCAATATGTAAGCTGAAGACATGTGGTAGGTCATGTGAAAATGTCTGGTATAATTACTCAAATATGTGGCTTTTCTTAATCGGATCTTAACAAAAGGGTAATCCTAGTAGATAGGGCAGAAGGTTCCTTCATATATATATATATATTGTACCCTCACTTCTCGATATATGATATAACTTAAAATATGACTAGCTCAATTAAATCATTATGCTTATCTAAAATATGTATAACTATCTTTAATATATTTTTATAATATTATAACTTATCAGATTTATTACAAACTTATCAAAAATTAATATAGTTCAATATTATGTACTAATTAAATAAATATTTACTAAAATCATGAGACTATGAAGTGAAGTTACAATTGGTAATTGGATTTACATTGAGCCAATGTCTCTCCAAGACACTGTCTCAATGGCATAAGAATACTATTACCTCTTTATTATCTCATTACTAACTCTACAGCACTCTTATGACTTTTATAAATGAATTATCTTTAATAATAATAGATAAATAAATCTCAATCTTTTGTTAAGGAAATATAATTAAACGATCTCAGGTTCTTCTAATTATCTTAAAGTAATAATAATTCGTGTAGATAGGAATGATAAGGGATTTAATATCAAACCTAAATACACCTAACTTATTCTAATAACAATAACTAACAATAATAATCTTTAGTGTATAGCTTAATCTTATCTATTTTATTATACTATTAATCATTAAGAAAATAAGTAAATCATATACATGTCTTTCATTTCCATATAGTATCTTAATTTTAAAATAGACCAAAATCTTATAATTTAACAATTTGTGGCAATAAATAATATTATACTCTTATATTGTGCATTATAATTACTTTGTGACCATTGTAATATTATATGTTAATGTCAATCAATTTCTATAAATTATATTAAGAAAATATTGTGTTTCTTTCTCAAATAATAAAATAATAAATTCATATTGTGCAAATATTATGTACATTCAAATTATCTGTTGTCAAATGCTGTGGTGTAAAATAATGAATTCAACACATCTTTTAAACAACTTAACAAATTTATTTACATCAACTTTAACAAATAACTTATTTACACTATTTACATTTACAAATGGAACTAAAGAAAATAAAACAAAAATAAGAAAAATAATAATACAAGATTTTTACACTGTTACTATTTCCATAATCATAAATAGATAATTTATACATTTCTTAAAATGTTCTATCAATAACATTTAATTAAGTTTATGACTTTAAATTTTAATAAACATCATTTGTCCTCAGTTAATACAAGAAAAGGTTTTATGTGAAATATCATTCATGTAGCATATATGTAAATAAACAGACTTTAATAATCAAATATTATTTCACTTAAGTCTTACTGTTATTTATATTATAATGTATTAGGATGTATTACATTTACTATCAGTATTACTCAAATATTAATTACTGTATAAACTGATATAACTTTGTAATATAATAACAATTATTATATTATAACCATTTATTTCATTCCGATATAATGTCATACTACATGTCTTATCAAAATATGCAATACGTATATGTTCTTTTAAAATAATATTTTAAATTATTCAACAATTTCAAATTTTATAAAGTATTATATTAAATAAAATTCTATGATTCTTTTCTATTTAAATCATTACTCTTCTTTACTTGTTATTCCTATTTCTTCCTAATAAACTTCTATCTACAAATATCATTTTAACCTTATTTAACTTCAGAAAAACAGATGACCAATTTTAAAAAAAAAATAATAACGATCCAAACTCTCTTATACCTCATCCTCTATATACAATAAGCCTTCAATCAAGATATAAATTTCTATGTAAAATTAACTTACTTATCTAATAAAAATAAAAAAAATAAAATATAGATTTTATATACCTCTTACTAACTTGAAAAGAAAAATAAATAACTTACACTAATAATAAATCTAATTCCTAATATTGTAACAGAAAACATTAAAATTTATTCACGAAAGAATCATATAATTATTTCTAGGTTCTCATATTATGTTGTACTAAATTTACATCATCAATTTAAAGTATGCATATTAAAATAAAACTGCTATTATTAATCTTATGCGTGTATATTATTTAAATATTAATACATTCATTCAACAATCAAATAACATTTGGTTGATCTAAAGAAAAACATAGTAAATACATCAAATTATTATTATCACATAATTTTTTACCATAAATGATACTTTAATGTACAGTCCGTCACACGATGTCCTCCAAGATTTCAGTTTTACAAAATAATTTCACATTTACACTCAACAATTATTCTTTAAAATATTACGTGTTGTATAATTATAAAATAAACTTTATGCAATAAAAAATTATATTAATATTTAGTTATTACTTTAAAAAAATGTAAATGTACCTTTCCTATCTTTCAATAAATTAATAATTAATTAAATATTTATGTTAGTTAATAAATAAAACATATTACATAACATCCAACGGTGTCTTCTTTCACTATATTGTTCTTTTTCCTAGGCACAAATTTTCACCAAACATTACTTCCTTTTCCGGTACATCACGTGTTTTTAAAAGTTTTTATGAAATAAATGAAAACGTTCTTTTTTTTAAAAAAAAAATAAAATAAAAGTCAAAGTCAGTTCCACCATAAGAATAAAATAATAATTAAAATAGTTTATGGAATCCGGATTCATTTCTTTTAAAGATGAAAAATATTATTATTTAAAAGTTATTATTTTTTAATTAGTCTATAATTTACAAAGTTCTTATTTAATTATTTTTAATTGATTTGGATATCCACGTACATTTGATTTGCGCATTCCTTAACAAATATTTAGGTAAGATTACTTTTAGATTATTCTGTACGACCAGCGTTCAGACTTTAATAATATCATAATTTTACTTATAAGTATTTCTTTACTTATTAAATCTCCAATTTATTTGCCTTTTAAAACTGTCAGAATTTAGTCTTTTAAACCATAAAGACTTAACAAGGCAAGTATTTATGTAATCATTATTATTTACCATCTTTACTAAGTTATATACTTAGATTTATAATTTACAAATACTTTCTTCATAAAGAAGTATTTCTCATTCTTTTAAATATCTGTTTTATAAAAATTAATTACCATCAGCTTTTAAAATTATATAAGGTCCAACATATTATTTTTATGCATCTAGAAACTCTCCTAGTTAATCCAGCGTTTGTTAAATTTTCAGTATAAAGTCTCCAATACATTTTATCCTTATACGATGTTTCCATGACTATTTGATAGTAAATTGAGCTTTGATCAAGACGATAGGAAATTATAATTAAAATTAGCACTGCATATTTATCGGTAAACTTTTATAAATTATTTTAAAACTACTCTCTTATAATTTTTTAAAACGATTTTGAGAGCGTCTATAATTACTTAGCTATTTCTAATAGCACACTTTACTTTAAGAATTTCAATCACAATCCCCTCCGAACAATTGAACCTTGGTTTTATACCCGAAGAAACTCCCACTTGATTGGTGAATTAAACAATCGACTTGCTAGCTTATTTACATATTTTACCAACAAGACAGAATTAAAAATAAATAATGACTTATTTAATATTTATTATTTATCACATTATTAAATTCTTAAATTAATCTTTATCATTTATTTAAATCCATTAAACATTTTTTTAAAATATTCTTTCTTACTTTATTTCACTTTTAACTTTTATAAGATTATTTTTATAAACAAATTAAGTCTATTTTTATTCGTTATGTTTTTAAACAGTATTTTAAAAATCAGATTTAATATTTCACATTAATTATCTTTATTTTTATTTCATGATAGCCAATATAATATTTATAAATTTTATAACAAAATTTTTAAAATAGCTTTGCAACTTTACTAAAAAAAAACTCCCAAGCATGTGTGTATGTGTCTAATTAACATCTGTTTTTTTACAACAAAGCTACAAACGCTTGTAATAATCTAAAAATAAACTAACAATTCATTTTTTAAAAATAAATATTTTTAAAATAAATAATATCTTATAACAACTTTTAAAATAATAATTCGATATTATTAAAATCAAATATTAATCTTCTATTATGTACTACTAATAATTAAAATATTTATATTCATTTATTAAATATTAATTTTTATCAACAATAAATATATGCATTTAATTTTAACTTGTCTTTTTAAAACTTTTAACTTTAAACATTTATTTATTAAATTTATTAATGCAGTATTGATTATGGCCAGTTTTCCCAACCATATACTATTATCATTCCCATTGAAACGTCTCTCTCAAACATCAGCACAATTTTTACATATCAAATACTCATGAATTACTTTAATTACACTTTTAAAAAGATTGTTATAAACAAAATTAACATCATATAGTTAAATATATCTTAAATTTAAAATTTTTTAAATAGATTGATACATCAATTTATGGAGACCCATACAAAAGGGCACAATATATATATATATTGTAACCCTCCCCCAACACCTCTCCTATCTTTCCTATCAACAAATACCCAGGGCACCAATTCTATTGGTAATAGAATAAACTGCTAGTCTGATCTTGCTTTAAAATTATTAGATGAGACCCTTAAAATGCTGTCCTACCATAGCTTAGCTCAGTTGGGGGCTACAGAGATTTATAAGGTATAAAATGTATACTAGATATAGAAGGAAACATTATGATTAATAGGAATAAAACATCTATTCAGTTCTAAAATAAATAAATAATTAAAATTGGTAAAGTTCTACCATTTAAATTTACAAGTTATAGTTTAACCTCATCTCCTCCCAACATCCAAATACATTGAACAAACTATATTATGTGATAAAATTAAAATAATAAAATAAAGATGTAATACTGATTAACTCTACTGTATGGTAAGTTAGAATTAAATACAAAATAAAATATAACATTATTTAACCTTTAATTATACAGTAATTTAAAATAAGTAACTGAATTAATGTCTAATCTAAAATAGTAAGGCAATATTTCAGGGAATTAATTTATTGCATGGCTTAATTTCAAATCTATACTTTACAACAACTACTGATTATTATTATAAATGTAATGATGCAAATTAAGCATTCTAATAAAAATGGTAGTAGTTAGATAATGAAAGAAATAGGGTGGATTTTGATTTCAATTCTCATCTAAATAATAACTGAGTAATAAAATTTTGAGTGAATCATTAAATAATCAAACATTTCATATAGTGTTTGGATCAAGAAAAGCATCATCATCAGATCTGGACATGTTCATTAATTTGTGGAATAGTGCAATCACATATTGGATATGTAAGTGTGTGTGCATATGTGGAAACATAGCACACGAATGCATGCCAAAAAAGAATTCTGAACAAAGCTTTTAAATAAAACCCTTATTACAAGATAATTAAATAAACATTTGGTTTTCTAATTTACGTGTATACATGTTTTGGAATAATTCCAACATCAATGGTTAAATAGTCCACATGAAAATAAATATTAAAATAACTTTCTGGTATTTTATTTCAACATATACCAGCTATCAGTCCATTCTGACAAGCTTATGAAAAGAAACATTATAATATTAGCACTAAAATAATAGAATGTAAAACTAAACTTCTTGATATTTTACTTACAAAATATATGCAAGCTATCAGTCAATTCTGATAAGCTTATGGAAAAGAAAACTTTATTTAAACACTGGCACCAAATTATAAAATGTGTAACTAAAATTCTTGGCATTTTTTACTTCAAATGCACATCAAAATAATATGAGAGGAGTAAAAAATCTATGAGTAAGAGGTCAAGCTGTCCTTCATAAATCTAATGAATAGTTCTATTGAATGGCTACACTTTTCTTTTGCATACTCATTCAAAATGAGGATGAAACATTCTGAGAGTTGATGGTATAAAACCTAAATAAGTAATATGATATGATTTGAAACAATGATTAAAGAATTATCCATTAATGATGGATTTTCTCCATACATTCCGAATTAATATTTTATGCATGCATCTGGATTGTGCTACCTCTTATGAAATAATTAATACAGCCAAATCCAATTGGTTTACTTATGAAATTGGGATAAAAATCATAATACAGATGATGCCATGGACAAGCAAGCTTTAACACTAATTCTACTCCAGCTGTTCTGTGAGAAAAATAAATTCTACCTTTCTTTTCTTTTCTTATAAGCAAACTATCTTACTCTTGGCTATGAATAAATGATGGGAAAGCATTCCACATAAATACATGAGGGATGAAAAAGGCTTTCTTAACTCTAATCATTTAAATAACAGAACACAGTGATTTCCTAGTCTAATTCTGAGGCTTAAAAACTGGTGTGGACATTGTCTCATCACCGAAAAACAAGGGAAATACACTACTTGATTTCAGATACTATAATTATCATAAATTACAACTAAACCTGGAAAATATAATCCATGCCTGACAAATATTTCAACAAACTAAGGGAGAGCTCTCTCAATCCCTGACAATGCAATACATAATCCACTCATGATAAATATTCAAATAAATTATGGGAGAGTTCTCTCAATCCCTGACAATACAATATATAACATAAACAATTTCTTTTTGCATAGACACTAAATACATTTCAATCTAAGCATAAAAAAAATAATAAATTGACTCTTAAGTAACTGCCTAATTTTTCCACTTTTTGGCACATCACATCATCCGAAACGGATGGAAATAAAGTTATTTCTACTTTCAATGCACACATTATGTAACGGGATTAAATAACAGAGAACAGACAGGTATATAAGCATAAATGCATAAACAATTTCAAATCACATGCGATAAGGAAATATTGTAATGACATTAATAAGTTATATAATAAAAAAAAGAATCTCATTTCTGATGAAGTATAATATTTTAATTTGGAAATATATTAATTATTACTAAATAATCCTCATTATTTTTAGTGAAGCAAAGACAAATAACAATTTAGTGTTTTGGCATTAGCCTTTAAATTGAAATAAAAAGTCTGGTTTGGGATAAACAACAAATCTTTAAATTTGGGGCAAAATAATCATCAAGAAGTAAACCTCATAGCTTCTTAAAAATGCAAAGATAAACAATAAATTTTATGCAACTACCCCTTCTCAAAAATGAGCTGTTAACTCCTTAATAACAAACATATTTCTATTGCTAGCACTCACGTATAGAAATACAATTACATAATAAAAACTATATTAAAATAACTAATTACTCTGTATAATATTTCTCCATACTATACTTTTCTGAGATGTTCTTGAAGAGAGAAATAATAATTAAATAAAAAAAATATATGACATAATTGTTCTACCTATCTATCAAATGCTAACAAAAATAATAATAATTAAAGCTTTTTTTTAAGCTGGAATGTAAAAGTTCATTTACAGTCTAGATGACACATCTTGGTCATGTACTAAATGATGATCATTTGTATAACAATAAATATGGATAAACATAATTTCCTGCAGGGAGATAAATAATATTAATTGGATCCAACTGGATATCGTAATGAAACTGCTGGCAATATAACATATGAAACATTTCATTATGGCAAATAAATATTTAATACTGCATAAGTTGAACAATAATTTGTTATTTCATTCATTATGTCTGCTAAGGTATTTGTTCTAAATTTTCAAAAAGTCATTCATTAGGCAAATAACCACTCAGTTCATAAAATCCATTTAAATTCATGTAAGCTTATTGATAATACCTTTAATAATAATAAAGAATCAAATGTAAATGAGCAATAATACAATGTAAATATCAACATCCAGTTTCCATGCTCTCCCACATTCAGTTATAAGTACATTCAGAAATAAGTTAATAATGCATTAATTATATGTCACACATTTAGTTTCTTATTTCTAGAGATGCAAATGGTTAGGTATAAATTTTTATCAATAATAATAATAAAGCAGGTTAGAATAAGTTATCTGCACACATCCTTCCATGTAAACTTTATTCCTTTATAGCTAATGAAAATTATCAACAAAAAGTCTTTGAAGTATTTTATGAAAAAGTTCAGCATAAAATTTCCAATAGTAGCAAAAGTCATCCATTCCAGTTATTTCTTTAATGTTAGAGATTAAATCTAGGCAAATCACACATAATATAGGCACATGATTCAATTACTTCTTTAATATTTGAGATAAAATTTAGGCAAAATAGATTTGACATATAAACACACATTTCAATTATCTCTTTAACATTAGAAATTAAAGTTAGGTAACGCAAATTTATAATATAGGCACACATATGCATCTCAAATGATGATTTTAAATGTAAATTAGTCAATTAGAAGTAGAGAAGATATAGCTTATTTCTGAAGTGATTTACATCTGCATTTCAATATTTATTTTCCTCAGTAGAATTTCTGAGCTGTTTTCATCCAGAAAGTTAAGAGAAGTTTTACTTTTAAGTTTGAATTATGGAAGAACCAACTTGTAGAAACAAAATTGTACTAATAAAAACCTTTTATGGAGAGAGAATTGTTGAAATCAGAAAAAATCCATTTTTTTTGTAAGAGGACCCTCTTTTATATCAGATTACTTAAGCATTTGTTCCTTCCACCAATCCAAGGTCATTCAAATGTTCACCCTACAAAAAAGGTTACTTCTCCCACTGCACTGACATAATTAGTTACAAAATATACAAAATATGCAAGAACTTTTCTCTCTTGAAAAAGAAAGAAGAAGAAAAAATCATTTTGTCTTTAAAAAAAATAATTAAATTGAACCGAGAATAAAATATTCTGTAAAAAAATAATTATTTTAGCAAATAAAATAATTTATAGGATATTTGTCTGTTTGACAATTCACTGGTCCACTGATCTATTAATTCATTTAAAACGTATTTAAGCTGGTTATCCAAGCTATTGATTAGGAAGTTAAATGTTTTGCTGAGAAACATGATATTTGGTAGTATAATGAAGTACATAAATGGAAAATAAAGTTAAAAGATGGCACAAGCATACATAAACATTCCTAAATGCTGTACTACAGGTACTAAACCAGTTTAATCAAAATGAAAGTTTCTATGATGAGTCACACATATTGCATTGTTTATACTATGGGTTAAAATATTAAAAGCAAATAAACCAGGAAATTACCTAAACAAATATCAATACTGTTCTGCAGACAAATAAAACAAACTTGGACCAACTTAAACTAAACTGACAATTTCTGTGATAAGCCACCCTCCTTTCTATCATTAAATACTTACTAAAGAAAAATATTAAATATCTTAGAACTTTGAAATTATATCTACAAGTGATTTTAAACATAGTTTTAGGTCATTAATAAAAAAATTAAAATTTCAGGTTATTTTTTTTAGTAAAATGCAATCAGCTGTTATGGATACAGTGCTATATAATTACAATCAATATTTCTGGTGCCTATGCAGAAGGTTACAATATGTAGTACCGGATGAAAAATTTTGGTTTGTATATCCTGACCACAAGGGCACCACTAGTCTCAAAATCAGAACTAGACATTTATTTTTAAGGATGGGCAGGATATATGAACATGAATGTGCCAGACTAAACCCAGGTAGAGCAAAAGCTCATGAATATTGTTCAGACAATTGAGAAAACACAGACAAACAGCCAAAATAATTACTAGAACTTTTTAAATTTATTAAACATAATAACAAAATAAGCATGATAACTTGATCTACATTTTCTTAGCAGATCTTAACATTGAGTGTATGCGAGCATTAATACATTAAATACCCAGTCATACAAGTTCATTTCTCATCTATAACACAGTAAGGGCTTATATCTTCCTGCTAGCAGTTCACCCAACCAATTCCATTTTTTTATAGAGATTTAGTAAGATGGATGTTTGTGGAGAACAAAAGGACAGCACGGATGAGCTTTTCTTAGTCTGGAAAAGAAATCTCGGAACCCAGAATGTTCTAATTCTGCAAAACCCTCATGCACAAATACGTTTAAATGAGCCAAGGTTAGTCTCACCCAAGAAAAGTAATACTATGGATTACATAATCTGAATTATAAAAAATAAATCTCTACCAAGAAAACAGAATCATATATTCTATACACTGCCCACCAAATGATCAGTGGTCTGCAGGAAATGCAAACCAAGTTTAATGACAAAGAACACAAATGAACACATACAAAAAAAAACAGGAGAGTAAAAGAAAACTGCTAAGGTTAGCCAGAGCATTTATCAAGGGTTAATCATAGAACCAAGAAAATATTAAGCATATAAAATATCACTAGCCATACACTCTCAAATAAGTAATATTTTAAGATGAAAAACCTTGCTACTAAGATTCTAATAAAAAAACCAATACATTAATATTTAAATTGATAAATTACACATCATAAATATGATTCCTTTTAAGATTGAGCTGGGGTTTTCTAGAGACTTAATTAGAGATTTAGCCCTGATTTTAATATGGAAAGGTAAGTTACCTTGAGATAATATTAATTTCTGCTGTTTACACAAAGTTCAGTTTATAGAGTCCTATACAATGGCTGTCATTTACTACAGGTTCAGAAGAATGGAGATTCTATCAAGATCCACTCTGGACTTGACATTTAGGTCATGATTGAAGTCACAATTTGGAGCTCTAGAGGTTCATTTTTGAAAAGGCTTAGCCCATCATGTTGTGGAGATTCTTCATGGCATATAATATAGGCATGGCATCTGAATAGCTGCAACTATCATGGCAAATAGTAGAATTATTGTCAGTCAATGGACAATTCAACTTGGTGATTCTTGTGGAACAAATATCAAATAAAAATTAGAATCATTTTAACAATGCAGCACTTCAATAACAGCTAAAATCTGGATGAATCCTCAATAACAAAAGCTGAATACGCTGAGCAATCAGAATAAAAAAACATGAATGAATAGAAAAATCTCTCTGAATAATCTGAAGAGAATGAATAAAAAAAACCCAGGGCTATTTATGTCCATTGTTATCTCCTGCACAATCTTTTTTGCAACTTTCAACCAGAGTAAATCTCTATCTCCCGCTCAATCTCAATTAGAAAAACAATATCTTACAAAATTTTTTTTTTTTTTAAAAAAAACATGCCAAACTAAATCTCAGCTTTAAAAATAAATCAACATTATTTTTTTAAAATAAAATACTTTTTAAAAAAGATTAATTAAACTTTGTTTGCTTTTAATTATTTTAAAAGAAAACAAGCATCATAAAAAAATTATTTTATAGTAAAATAAACTGAGAATTACAAATATAAGATTTCAATATAAATAGGTATGTGTGTTATTGAACATTTAAAACTTGGTTTTAATTTATGTTATAGAACTTTTGAATCGGATGAAATCCCTGGTTCAACTGGCCCATCATGCCATAAAAAAAAGCATTTCTTCACTGTTTTTTTTTAAAACTTTAAACCCCAACTTTTAAAACTTTTAAATATCCCTCCCCCTGGCTGAACATTTCCCCTGAGATTAATTCCTTAAGTGTACCTCCTATTTTTTATGTGGCTGTCCTAAGGCTCTATGCATTATAAGATCCATAAACCTCATGCTCATCTTCCAATACAAGACCTCATGCTCATCTTCCAATACAAAGACATTTGGACCACTTCTTTTGTATAGTGAAAGGTTCCTCATATATTGAAAAATTTTATTATATTGATGCTGCGTTGGATTGCTGACATGAGGTTTTCATACAAAGACCATATCCCCTACCTCGAATCTACACAGTTGTGAATTTCCCTGCTTTATGCGAACTTCGGCCATATGTTTCAACTTTATTTGAGCCTTTTTTAATCTATCTATAAATTTTCTTCCAATCTATAGGCAAGGGAGTCTTTATCAGCATTGGATAATTCTGTCCAAAATGTTATCTGATGGGTGCAAACCCTGAGATTCATTTTATGTCCAATTTATGTAGTTAGTGATGTTTTTCATCTGATTCACCCATCCATTCATGATGATTTTTGCTGACATAAAGCCGAAATAAATGGTTTAACTCCCTCATGACTCTCTCACAGAGATTCGATTGAGGATTATGAATAGATGTTAATACATGCTGAATGCCCTGTTGCTGAATTCACTTTTTTCAGTGCACAGAGATTCGATTGAGGATTATGAATAGATGTTAATACATGCTGAATGCCCTGTTGCTGAATTCACTTTTTTCAGTGGTGAGATTTAAAGGGTGTCCCATGATCTGTAAGTATCATTTGGGGCCTATCGATCTTAGGAAACTGATGCTCCTGTGAGATCCGGCCTTTCTTAATGGATATGCAGCCACATACTTAGAAAATATGTTGTACATTGTGATTAAATATCTGTAATGCTTATAGGCAGGTAAAGGCCCATAAAAATCTATGGCCAACAATTCATTATGGTTCTGTGCTAAAATAGGCTGTAAGATCCCAGTAAATCTCTTATTTACATGTTTAGTTTGTGAACACACATGATATTTTTCCAAAACTGATACATTTGAATATAAACTTGGCCAGTAAAATATTTCCCTGATCACATCTTCTACTTTACATGGTCCAAAGTGTCCATACAGGCAATGTATATACTCAATAAGTTTGTTCCTGTTTCCTTGGGGTATTCTTCCATGGCAACTCTGTATTGCAATACACCATCTTTTATTCTATAGGCTTTATATTTTCCCCACTGTTGCTGTGTCATTGGGGTCTGAAGTTCCTGTACATTCATCATATGTCATAATTTGTGCATACCCTGGGCTGGTCTTCTGTATTTCAGGTAGCCTTAGTAATTGTTGCTCTATGGACTCATCTATGGTCAATGTGAATGCTGCAATGCTCAGATTGTTGGGCTCAAGATGATGTGGAGTCAGATCTATGGAATGGAGACTCAAAATATCTGCAACAATATTTTCCTTTCCTTTACAATATAAAACTTTATAATGGCATTTCTGTAGCATAAGACTCCATCATATGAATCGATCATTTGATAAATAATTGCTATTAAGAAATTCCAAGCTCTTATGATCCGTAATTATAATAATGTTTGACCCAAGCAAGAATTGTTTGAATTTACTGAAATCCCACACAATGGCCAGAGCTTCCTTTTCTGTTGTTGTGTAATTATTTTCTGCCCCTTTTAGCTTGTGGCTACAAAAATACAACATTGTGACATTGTTGTTTGTCAATTTGAAATAACACTACCCCAAGCCCTTGCCCACTGATGTCGGTCTGAACAAAAAGTTTGTGAAAAGTAAGGGTAGGCTAGAACCACCTGTTCCAAGAAATTGTTTTTAATGTGTTGAAATTCCTGCTCCTGTTTGTACTCCCACACCCATTTTTGGTCTTTTGTTAATAACTGAACCAAATTTGCAGCATCCAATGCAAAATTTTCATAGAATTTGATAAAAATTGCATAATCCCAGAAAAGATCATACCTTTGCCTATTAGTAAGTGTTGGAAAATGTTGTATCACTGTTAGTTTCTCCGGATGAGGTTTAATACCCTCTTTCCCAATTAAAAAGCCTAAAAATGCAACCTCCTCCTGGACCAGGCAACTTTTTTGTAAATTGATGGTAATGTTTTTTTGGTAACCCTCCATTCAGAACATTTTCAAGTGTTCCATATGTCTTCCATATTTTTAGATGCAATGACTATGTCGTCCATATATATCACAATCATACTCTTGATTTTGTCTGATAACCCTTGATCCAAACACTTTAGGAGTCCTGAACTACTACTGATTAATCCAAAAGGCATACACTTAAATGCATACATATGCCATTTATAGTGGGAGATGGTATATTTGCAGTCATATGGATGTAGAGAGAGCTGCCAATAACTGGAGGTCAAGTCCAATGTAGAGAAAATGGTTTTCCCTTGAAATTTTGAAAGAAATTCCATTATTGTAGGTGGAATATTTCTTTCTAGAACGGTAATGGAATTCAACCACCAGGCATTCAAACATATCCTGAAAGAGCCATCTTTCTTCTTTACCACTACCAATGGGTTAATATATGGGGATGTGTGCTTTCCAATAATTCCCCATTCAATCATTTGCTGTATTTGAAGATATACTTCAGCCTTATATTGAAACAGAATGGAATATGAATGACTATGGAAATGGCTTTTACCCTTAACTTGAATGCAATGCACACAC
Organism: Epiperipatus broadwayi; assembly: GCA_028023455.1. NCBI lineage: Eukaryota > Metazoa > Onychophora > Udeonychophora > Euonychophora > Peripatidae > Epiperipatus > Epiperipatus broadwayi. The sequence goes on along the minus strand of JAQFVV010000143.1, from coordinate 759,584 downwards.
CCCTCAATGATCTTAGGCCTATTTGAAAAAACTGAATAAAACTCCCTCAACAGTTTCATTAGGGGGTGGTGCTCTTCCATTCCTTTTAAAATAGATTGACACTATTTTGCATTTCCACAGTATCCTTCACTTGCTGAACACACTGTACCTGAAGTGGCTTATAATCCTTTATCCCTTCAAATGGCATCAAAACTTCTTGGCAAAGAAATGAACATTTGTCATAAGCCAATACACATCTATGCCTGTATAAAAAATCAGTCCAAATCATAAACCAATACACATCTATGCCTGTATAAAAAATCAGTTGCAATTATAACATCTTCTATGAGACCAGGCATTATCAAAAAGACATGGTCTAACTCTGTTACCCAGATGCAACTGTAACCCTACTTGTTTGGTTTCAATACTTGCCTTCTTGCCATTGGCTAGTGTCACCAGCATTCTCTTTATTGGCAGTGTATACAAACGTGGCTGCCTCTCTTTATTTTCACATAAACTTACTAGAGAGCAATGATATCTGACTTCTTGAATCGATCAATGCTTCTGTAATGATATCTCCAGTGTTTATATTGATAATTGGGAAAGTCTGTGTTCACCTCCATTCCATGCTGGTTCTTCTTGATCTACCACCACATTAGCTATAGTCCTATGGCTTTCTTTACCTTTTTTATTGGAGCTGATAATTGACTCTTTTGACCTCTCTATCAAAATTACCTCATCACCCTGCATTGTTTTTTTCTCCACTTCTTCTTGGGCCTGATTATGTTCTATTTCATTAAACAGTTTGATCATTTATTTAAAGTCAATCTTGCTACTACACAACATGATCTGCCATATAACCCTTGGGATATTGCCCAATACTATTCAGCATATCAGCCTCTCAGATAAAGAGAAATTATCAGTGACATCAGCCTTGCTGCTTGTCTGCAGAAAAACTGGGTGTAAGTTGTCCATTACCCCTAGTATATCTTTCTTGTGATATATTGATGAAGATATACTGCTTTTCATCACTCCAAAAAGTGTGCACTAATTTACATCTATAATCTCCAAAAGTGTGTGGCATAATCTTTAAAATATGCCACCAATCCTCAACCATACCTTGTAAATAGTGGTGTGCAATTGCCACTTGTTCAGTTGCCTGCCAATTATGAAATCAAAACATCTCTTGCAAGCTCTCCAAATGCACTAATGGGCTTTCCCAAATATCAGCCATAAAATATTTTATTTGCCAATCTATTTTGGCCATGATGCTAGCTCGTCTATCTTCAGCCTCTTCTCTAACTTTATTTAAATTCCCAACAAAGCTTCTAAGTCTATTTTTTTTAATCTTCAACTGCTAATTTTTTTTAAAGCACAAAAGTTAAACCCTTTCCTTTTTTTTTTAATGTCATCCTAAACTCTTTGCATTTTTTTTATTTTATGAACATAATAGCTAATTTTTAACTTTTAAATAAAATCTCTTTTATATTTTATTATTTCTAAAATGTGAACCCAAACTCTTTCCTTTTTTTTAATATTATTATTTTATGAACGTAGAACTAATAACTTTTTTTTTTTATTAAAAAAACTAAAATAAATATATAACTTCTTAATATCTATTTATCTGACCTGTCCATTCAATAATAACTCTAAAGAATGCTGTTTAACTATATATTAATTATTCATATTGAAAAGATGAACCCCTACTTTAAACTGTTTCCTACAATTTAGCACTAACTAAGCCCTACCTACTGAATCTTGCCTCCAACATCTGAAATATTCCTCAATTGTCCAAACAAAATCTCACATGGGCTTTAAAATCAAAAACCCATGTTGGGCACCAAAATTAATATAGCTATGTACCAGATGAAAGATTTTGGCTTTGTATAGCCTGACCACAAGGGCACAACTAGTCCCAAAATTGGAAGTAGTCATTTATTTGTAAGGGTGGGCAGGATATATGGACATGAATGTTTCAGACTAAACCCAGGAAGAGCAAAAGCTCATGAATGTTATTCAGACAATTGAAAAAATACTGAGACAAACATCAGCCAAAATAATTACAAGAACTTTTTAAATTTATTAAACATAACAAAATAAGCATGAAAACTTGATCTACATTTTCTTAGATCTTAACATTGAATGTATGCAAGCATTAATACATTAAATACCCAGGCAGACAAGTTCATTTCTCATCTATAACACAATAAAGGATTATATCTTCCTGCTAGCGGTTCACCAACTCAACTCCATTTTTTATAGAGATTTAGTAAGATGAATGCTTGTGGAGAACAATGGACAGCGCAGATGAGCTTTTCTTAGTCTGTAAAAGAAACCTCGAAACCCAGAATGTCCTAATTCTGCAAAACGTTCATGGACAAGTATGTTTAAATGAGCCAAGGTTAGTCTCACACAAGAAAAGTAACATTACGGACTATGTAATCTGAATTATAGAAAATAAATCTCTGTCAAGAAAATATAATCATATATTCTATACACCACCCACCAAATGATCAGCGGTCTGCAGAAAATGCAAACCAAGTTTGATTAAGTTTAACAACAAAGAAAACAAATGAACACAAAAAACAGGAGTAAAAGAAAACTGCAAAAGTCAACCTGAGTATTTATCAAGGGTTAATCATAGAACTGAGAAAATATTAAGCATATAAAATATCACTAGCTATACACACACTCAAATAAGTAATATTTTAAGATGGAAAATCTTCCTACTAAGATTCTAATAAAAAAACCAATACATTAATATTTAAATTGATAAATTACACATCATAAATATAATTCCTTTTTAAGATTGAGCTGAGATTTGCTAGAGACTTAATTAAAGATTTAGCCCTGATTTTAATATGGAAAGGTAAGTTATATTGAGGTAATATTAATTTCTGCTGTTCACACAAAGTTCAGTTTATAAAGTCCTATACAATGGCTGTCATTTACTACAGGTTCAGAAGAATGGAGGCACTATTGGGATCCACTTTGGACTTGACACTTAGGTCATGATCGAAGTCACAATTTGGAGCTCCAGAGGTTCATCTTTGGAAAGGCTTAGCCCATCATGTTGTGGAGATTCTTCATGGTGTATATTATAGGTATGGCTGCTACCATCACGGCAAATAGTAGAATTATTGTCGGTCAATGGAAATTCAACTTGGTGATTCAATAACAACTAAAATCTGGATGAATCCTCAATAACAAGAAGCTGAATATGCTGAGCAATCAGAATAAAAAAAACTGAATGACTAGAATAGTCTCTCTGAATAATCTGAAGAGAATGAATAAAAAAAAACCCCAGAGCTATTTATGTCCATTGTTATCTTCTGTACAATATTTTTTGCATCTTTGAACCAGGGTAAATCTCTATTTTCCTCTCAATCTCAATTAGAAAAACAATGTCTTACAGGGCTTTATTTTACAAAATTAATTTTTTTTTTAAAAAAAAAACATACCAAACTAAATCTCAGCTTTAAAAATAAATCAACATTAATTTTTTTTTAAAAAATAAAATACTTTTATAAAAAGATTAATTAAACTTTGCTTGCTTTTAATTATTTGAAAAGAAAACAAGCGTTATAAAAAAAAATTTTATACTAAAATCAACTGAGAATTAAAAATATAAGATTTCAATATAAATAGGTATGTGTGTTATTGCACATATAGAACTTGGTTTTAATTTATGTGATAGAACTTTTGAATTGGATAAAGTATCCAGTTCAATATATTGTTTAAAATTAGATCCTAATTACTAAAATAGAGTGGATGACTAAAGGAAGCTTGAAATTCAGACTTAAAATCTTCTCTAATTATATCTAGTTTAAGTATCTATACTATACTTGCATTTAAATATTAAATAAGGAATAGTATTTAGTTTTAAACCCCAAAAGAGATAGATGTGAGATAGAAATGCTGCCATTATTTCAAATACTTGGAGTTTTACATATACAGAAAATATTTATGCACTAATAGTTAGTCGACTTAAATAGTTGAACTCATACTTTAAAAACAGCTGATCATCTCAAAACACTTCTGTTGATTTTTTGTATTATTGAAAATAAAGATGTGATATTTTCAGTGAAACTTAAGCAAATTTAATGTTATGCAAGACAATCTGATTTCTCCTATATTGATTCACAACACAACCATGTTATTTTATACGTTATTTTTGATTCACACACATATACTGGTATTTGTTTTAGTACTATTGATTTAATTTAATCCCTTTTCAGATAGTCATATACCATATATAAAGTCATCCAAATTGTAAAAGACTGTAATGCTTTATTTATGATGAATTATTAAGTTTAATCTCTGTTCTGATTTTCTAAAAAATATATTTGTTTTAATTTATTGAATTTGACTTCATATTTTTAAAATCTTAATTAAGATTATAAAACTAATTTAAAGTGTAAAAATATAAAATCCTGATAGATTTTTCTACTGTAAATGATGAGTAGAGGAGGAATAATATTGTTGTTACAAAATATCTTATTTAGCCAGATAATTTAGTGGTCATATCAAAACATGCACACACACACAGACTGCATACACATGTTATGATTATATTCTTAGATAAAATATAAAAGATGGTTATGCTATTATAAAATGTATATTCAAATTACAACAAACAGATTCAAACTCAGACATTGGAAGTGTGTTAAACATTTGGTGAAATTAAATATTTATATATATGAGCCTTATGATGCAGTAAAGTGATATTCACTTGCCATAACAAACTGTGTTCAAATGTCAGCCAAGTAAAATCTAGAAAAATAAATTTTATTTTACAGATATCCAGGTTGTAATTATCTTATTTAATCATCCAGTCATATCTGTTAACTAGTGTCTATATCACTATTTTAATTTGAAGGAAAAACAGTAATAAAAAAACAACTATTCAAATTTCTCACCAGCCAGTAAATAGAAAGTCTTGTGTAAATTTTTCTCCTTCTATCTTCCTGTTCAAGAGATTGCTGAAGAGGTCTTTACCTACATATCACGTTGCTTCAATAAAAATATATGTATGTATATTAAATTCCCTATTGCAAGGTAGGTAAAGTTATTATGCAATAGAGTACTACTATTAAGCAATAACATTTGATAAATATAGATGGTTGTTTTCTTGCTATTTTTTTAATATAATTTATTATAGAATCTCAACTTCAGAACAACATCGTAAGTTATAATGAACCTAAAAAAAACTTCTTTGGTCTTTGAAATGTAATCCTACTAGATAGAACAGTACTCTAAACATTTTCACACTTTATCCCAGTCACAGAATTCTTGTCTGATTGGGGGTTTATCAATATAAATTTTTAAAATGTAAAAATTACTTAATTATAAGTGATTTGATTATTGATTGTAGAGGTTGTTATAACAATGTCAGTATTGTTTCAAATTAAATTAACTCCTTCACAAAAGCTATGATAGCACTATCATATTTGAGATTTTAGGTGGTATGATAGTACTGCAATTACTATTTTTCTACATTGTTTTAAAGCTTTGTCTATATTAAATTATGGTGTGCAATGGGCTGCAACAATTCTTTCTTTGAAGCTTCCATTTTCAATGAATTAATTTTAAAAAATTCCAAAAGATGTCGGGAGTATGCAAATCTTTGTGTGTGACTGACATCATATTCTGTTATTCTGACAAAGCTATGAAGGAGTTTGTGATTGGTTAATTCTTTAGATTGTTTTACACTGTGGTTAAATGCCACAATACTACACCACAAGGGAGGGACTATCTTTGAAAAAAGTTTATTTTAAAAAAGATTGCTCTTAGAAAGTATAGAAAGTACATTATGAGACTTGGAAATAGCCATGGAAATAGAAATTGCAGGCCAAAATGAAAATCATTTTTGTAAAAACTGTAAGTGAAATATTTTAATAACAATTAATTTATTAACTTTTAAATTTTTTTTTGCTTCATTGATGACTACTAATTCTAAATAGTTCATTTTCAATAAGAAAATTCTATTATCTAATATTCTATTTTTCTAACTTTTTGAATAGATATTGTGAAGCCAATAATGATGTATTTCTTTGTTATCAGTAAGATTATCAGTTAGATATTTATTTTCACAATTTTAAAATATTAATTTTAAATATATTTTTATTTTAATTATTGGTAGACTTAAATATTTATAATGTAATATATAAATTAATTATATAATATACATAAAAAAATTTAATTGCACACACAAAAAAATCAAAAATGACATCATATTGAAAATAAAAGTCACTAGAGTTTTGATGAGTTTAATCAAAAATTTGCCTGGCAGGGTCGACTCTGATGAACTTAAGTAAATTTTCTTAGTGTTAAAGTGATATTAAACATATAACAGTATTTTTTAAAATTTCTTTAAGAAATCATTTAGATATAAAAGATAGATTTTATTATTTTCATTTAACACTAAAAGAATAAATAAATACATAGCTGAAAATAAATCAGTAAAATACATTCAAATAAATCAACTTTCTATCTTAATTATTTTTAGAACTTTTTAATTGATTGGAAAAAGCTAAAAATATTTGATCAATGTTATTTTTAAAATGTGTTACTGAAAATTCTAAAATAGATTTTGTAAAAAATACAAAATATATTAATTTATCTTCTACAAATAAAATTAAAAAATGAAAAAAAAAATTTAAAAAAATCAACAGTTATGACTATCTAAATTTGTTAGTAGTAAATTTCCAGTCAATATTCTGTAATATTGTTATTGTTGAATAGGAAAAATAACTTGAAATCTATAAAAGACCAGCTGAAAATTATTTTAATTCTGCTTACTCATTGCTGATTCCCTAGAGAGTCATCTTATTGTGCATATTCACTCTTCTGGTTTTCTACACAGCACTCTATATTTTGTTCCATTTTATTTAACAGTAACTCCATTGTATTTATCCGTCCCTACCCAGATGATGAACTCAGAACCTATTCCAGGACCTAGTTTAACATTATGTGCTGCCAAATCACCAGAAACAAACTCCACTCCCCAGGATGAATCTATAACCATCATATGTTCACCTTGCCTACTAATTGACCAATAAAAAACAGCCAACTACTGACAACTTAGAGACTGCCAAAAGCAATGTACTTCTCCTTACTGAAGAAGTAGCTTCATAAAACTCCAATATGTAATTTTAAGAATTACCATTTCCATGTATCAAATCCAGACACAAGATCTCCATTAAAGTTACATGATTATTTTTTCTTTATTATTGTCTGCTGTTAAAATAGTAGCAATTTCCCCCTACAATAATGCCATCTAGTGCAAGCTTTAGTAATCAATGGATGCTAGATAGTAATACTTTAAATCCCTACCAAGTAAGTGCTTTCCATCTAATATCCCCAGACTAGTTTCTAGCTTTCACCAGTAAAGAGTCTTGAATCAAGCATTACTAGTATCTATTAATTATCAAAGCTTGCAAAGATGGTACTATTGGGTGAGGAGGGTGCTACTGTTTTAAACAATATGACTTGGTAGTTGGATAATCATTGAAACAGTATACTTTAATAATTTTAAAGTTCAAGTATTTGCTATTGAGTGAACTTAATATAAATTCTTTACTTTTCTAATATAATTCTTTTTTAACATAATTTTTAACTATAATTAATCATTTTTAGCTGTTCCATTTTCTTACTATTATAAGTTTTTATATATATAAAGTTTGTTATTAAATGTTTCACAAGTACAGGTGTAATATTACTGATTTAGTCACTATTATTCTGGCAACTCTTTTAATCCTGATAAAATTATGAGTCCCCTTAAAATTGTTATGACTTCCAGATTTTATTATTTTATCTGAATAACAATTTACTTAACTAACATTTTAAATTTAATTTTGATTACACACATTAAAACAAAAAGATGGTCTTGCAAATAAATTAATATATTGTGAAGGTTGGAAAGATCCACTCTTTCCATCAAAGTGTTATTGTTGTCATTAAAAAAAAAATCTTTGGTTTGGCTTTGATATGGGGGGTTATTTATATATATTATTTTATTGTTGTTGTTATTTACTTCTTTCAAATTTTTTTGGTATTGCATTTATTTATGGTTTTGGAATTTAAAAATGGCAATGGTGATACATATAAGAAAAATATATATGTACATAGATTTTTACAAAGATCTTAGTTTGTATTTAAAATATTTGCATTTAATGATATCAATGATTGAAATATTGGCATATGAATTACTAAATGTGTTTACATTATAACTTTGTTTTTGAAATTATTTGCAATATAATTTAATGATTTGTTTATTTATTTATTTATTTTTTTAAAAAAACTGTAAAGCATATTTTTGTAAGTAATTTTTTCCCTTCAAACTTTAATATTTCAAGATCGACAATTGTTGTAATAGTACAATTGACGTCAATAGAGCATGAAGGACTAAATTAGATACTATGATAACCAGGATGATTATTATTGATCATCCCCATTATGATAAAGAAACAAAACTTTGCTGCTGTTTAATATATATATATTTTGTGTAATCACAATATTTAGTTTGATTTCATTATAAATGGCAGAGTAAACAAGAAAGTGCAATCTAGGAATTTAGTTCCCTCTGTCTTATCCTGTCCAATAATTAACATCCATGTATTTGAATGGAAATCAACCTGAAAAATGAACAGCTATTCTTATACAGCAAGTCAATATAAGTATCACCTAAGCATTCAAAGTCGGTATGTCACCTTCAATTGATCCACCATGGCTTAACCAGAATAAAAGGACACTTCAAAAAAATCAACTACAAATGGTTTATGAATTCATGTGTTCATCATTTAAAATTGTCATACATATTAATTCAATATACACCAGAATGAATAAAGACGCGTCAAATAATTGTCAATTTTCAAAAAAAAAAAAAAGATATTAAATGGTAATTAATTTGATCATTTTCTTTTGAATACATCTGATTTTAAATTTTATTCATTTATAAACTTAAATTAACTTTAAATTTTGATCAATCAATATAAATAAGAACATACTAGATATTATTTAGTATTAAAATTTTCTGTTTTATTTTAATTCGCAGCATTATATACATACATTATATAAGTAAATTTATTTTAAATTTTAATTCATCAATATGAATAATAATATGCTAGATATAATTTGTCATTAAAACTCTGTTGTTTTAATTTATATGCATTGTACACACACACCATATTTGTAGTATATAATGAATGCTTGAAATTAAATTTATTGTCATTTGTTCTCATAAGAACCATTTATAAATATACATATAATGTATAGTATTAGTGTTTAATATTTAATATTAGTATTTAATATGTTTCTTCAGAAAATAATTCATTACTTCATCATAAGATATGTTAAAAAGGTACATTAGTATGTAAACATTTTATTTTTGTACTATATGTGCATATTTCTTCATATGTGAGATTAGGAATTTTTTTTATATTTTTTATTCACAGAAATTTGGTATATTAAGAGGTGTGTAATCCAGTCATAAACACTTATTTAATCCTCAGAATTAGTGATGATATAATAGAAGATATTAAGTTTTTGGGGCTATAATAGAAGCCTTATTGTAGATAATAAATCTAAGGATTTAATATTTGTAGTTTAAAAAAAGAAATATAGTTTTAATAGAAAATGGGGTATATAGATATTCAGCATAGTATGAAGAGAATTTTGTGTAAAAGTTAAATGATGTGACCTTAAAGAACATATCTATGATTCTGAACTGCTATTTTAAGACTATTATGATCCTCGTTATTTTTCTATTATTACATCTTTCTTTATGTTAAACAGTAGATGGTTCTTATTCAGATACAAATGTCAATCCATGCCTATTGTTAGCAAAGATTGTGGATATGAATGATGTTGAAGTCAAATGAAAACTGAGAAAAGAAACAAATATTATATGTTGCTTGAATATAACTATTACTATGTGAAAAGAAAATTAAACCATAATCAAAATAAAGAATATACCATTTGTTTTATATAAAATGACTTTGTGATTTATTTGAAATTTTTTTTTTCTTGTTTCAGTACAAAGGTTTTACTTGTATAATAATTTTTGGGTTTTGTCAATATTCAATTTTATAATTACTTGCATAAGCCATAATTAATTAATATATTGTTTTGCATATAATCCTCCATCTGCAAATATATGTTAGATTCAATAAAATTCCCTTTGCCTCCAATTTATATTTTGATGAATAATCAAGTCTCACTAGCCATGTTAAACCCTGAGAGTAAGTCAATTAAGGTCTCTTATCATTTCTCTTTGATATCTATGCATGCTTTGTATATAGCTAGTCAGATAGATAATATTGCAATTGTTAATCAATAATTGGACTACAATTAATGCCCAAATCTATGGGGTTGTTAAAAAGAGTTTAACATTATAATCCAATCCATTACAACTGACATTGGGCTATTTTATTTTTCATTGCACATTTGCAATCCATTGCAATATATACTTGTTAATAATACACGCTAACTTTAAAAAAAACAAAAACAACATTTACTAGTTGATTTTATAACAAGGAAAATAAAAGGTAAATTTTAATTTCTTGATCTTACAGAAGATGATTGGAAAAATATATTAAAAAACCAACTAATCTTTATTTTAAATAAACTGGCAAATGATTCATAGCAATAAAGTGAAGAAACTTAATTATTAATTTTTTGATTCCTATATTGCAATGATATTTATTTAATATGCAGAATATATCATAAATTTATATCTTTGTATATTAAAAATAATAGCTTTTGTTTTGTAGCGCCACCCAATGCAAGCCCTAGAAATCATTAAATGCTAGCAGGTTAAGGCATCAAAATCCCAATCTAGTGCCTACTCATCCAATATCCCCTGACTAGTTTCTGATTGTGGTCTTCATCAATGAGAAGTCTGGGATATTGGATGAGTAGCCATTAGAAAGGGATTTTGATGCACAAACATTCTAGCATCTATTGATTACTATTGGCTTGCACTGTGTGATACAACTGTATGGAGAGTTGCTACTGTTTTAACAACATGTGTAAACATAAGAAATGGTCATTATGTTATGTTTTAATGATTTAAATTTTCATAAGCATGAAGTGTTTTAAAGCAGTATTTTTCAAATTGTTTTTTTATGCAAGACTTTACAATTTACACAAACACATATCAAATTGGGGTTTATTTGAATTAAAAAAACAACAATACCAATGCTTATTTATTTACATAAAAAATAAAATAAAATTACAATCGTACCTCCATATGAATGTAATATCATATAAATATATTTATTTAAATGGGATCAGTTTGAATAAAAAAATTTAAATGTAAATCATATTAATTTTAATAATTTTCTATAAAACACTTATTCAATCTTGTGCAATACTAAAGCTTGAAACATAATTTGGGGATACTGCTTTAAAAACATTAACAATTCCTAATGAAGATATAAATGTATATTTTTGAATTATTATTGAACTACTTCTAGAAAACTAGAAAATCTAGGAGACCAGATTAACATTAGTTTATCAACAATGCAAGTCAATGTCTCTGAAATGATTTTCTTAAAGTGATTATTATAGTTTAGTTTTAATTACGTTCATTGCCATATATAAATTTAATTTCTCATCATTTATTAATAATAATAATAATAATTTAATTTTTCATCATTTATTAATAATAATAATCCTTCAATAAATATACAAATGACCATTAATCATTCATTATTAAAAAATATTACATTTTGTTTCTACCCTTTAAACACTTCCATGAAAGTTTTCTTTCTTTTTTTTTTTTAACAATGTGACTTATTCTTCATGTGCATTATTTTCTAGCTCTTCAAACCATTATTACTATCACTGGCATTTGTAAATTTAATGCATACAATTCACATAAATAAATACAGAGCAATTTATGTAATTAAGGAAGAAAGTGAATGGTTTGATTTAATTAAAGAGATCTGCTTGTGAACCATTAACATGTTTTCCAGTATCTTCAACTATGTGTTGAAATATAATAGTGGTAATAATGATTTCACAGATTGAGTACATAAATAAAAAGTCTTAAATGATTAAAAAAAAAAACTCTCATTCTAGTTTATAAAGAATAGTAGATATAAACAATGAGGATTGCCAATTCCTCAACAAGCTTTGTGGTAAATGCTTAGCCAGTGCCAGCACTTAAAATATCTCTGTCAGGACCCCCCCCCCAAATCCCTGACCATGGTTTCGTGCTTTGGCACTCCTCAGACACTAGGGCACCTCTTTGAGGAGTGCCAAAGCACGAAACCATGGTCAGGGGTTTGGGGGGGTTCCTGACAGATATTTTAAGTGCTGGCACTGGCTAAGTATTTATCACAAAGCTTGTTGAGGAATTGGCAATCCTCATTGTTTATAACTTACAAGCTTAAGAGATAGGTCATGTGATCTATAACTTAATTTAACTATTAATAGGAGATATATTTAGTATTTAGCTATATTTAGGGGTGTGTGTGTGTGATAATCTTTAACTCATTGAAAAATAATGAATGACCTTTAACTATTTAAAGACATAAAGGCTAAAGTTGCTATGACTTGTAAACTAGATTTATATAATTTACACAAATATATTTATGTAGGAATAGTGAAAAATATATTTATATGTGGTTTGTTTTAACTGAAGAGATCTGAAAAGATTGAAATATTAGGAACCATTATTATCTCCCCTCCTCAAGATTTGCAGTTATAATTTTTGAAATATAGATAATTTCAAAAAATATTACATTTGATCTATTGATTTTTTAGAAGTTGTTCCATAAATACTTCTAAGTTAAAAGATGCGATTTATTCTTGACTTTTATCTAAAATGATAAATTATTTAACTAAATAAAAATAATTTCTTAAATTGTTAATAGAGGGCACTAAATCTCAGACATATAATAAAGACAGAGTTAACTGTTTTTGGCAGATTATAGCGGAAATGTTCCTTATTTTACAAGTTTGTATAAATAAATATTATTCATTATCCTACATATATCATTATTTAATTATTTTGATATGTCACAAATTATAGCTATAATTTTAAAAATTATATTTATGAGAATCGAAAATAACTGTTTCTAATAATAGTATAAAAATATATACTGCACGTCTATTAATTATTTTATATTAATACCGGAGGTTAAAGAAAAATACATTTTCAGTTATATTAAAAGGCTTTATGATTCAATATAATGATTATACAAATCAAATATTAGTCTTTTTTTTAAATTTCAAAGCAATAAATAAATTTAAATTATAATGTTTATTACAAGAATAATGAATTAATAATTTAGAAAAAAATAAATTAGAATGTCATTAGTTTGACTTTTGAGTAATTCAACAATTAAATATTGATACCTAAAATAAGCTTTCTTTGACACACTCCGCCATTAATAATTTTAAAATTGAAGTCAATATAAAAAACATGTTGCAAATTTAAAAAAGTGAAGAATTTTTAAAAATTATTTTAAAAAAATCATTAAAATTTCAATCTCTGACAATTTTTAAAAAATAATAGTGCAAATCAATTTCAAGTATTAATTACAAATATCCACATCCGTAAGTCTGTGAAAGAATACTACAAAAAAGTGTGTCAATGAAGAATAATAAAAAAAAAGTAGTCACTATAGTTATTACTTTTTTTTTTTTTGTCACTATAGTTATAACTTTTGAAATAACAAATACAGTGTACTTTAAATAAAAAGATCATCATCAGTAGTATTCTGCCCCATGGATAGGTCCAGAGGGAGTAGTCACATTGCCAATTCATCCATTTTTCCATTCCATTATCTTCATTGCCCAGCTCTTCAATTCTATATAACTCTTCCCATCTCTTATATCATCCAACAATGCCAATCTTTTCCATCCTTTCTTCTTGTTTCCACTCACCATTCCCTCCAAAACATCTTTCATTAATCTATTTTCTTTTTAAAATATATTCAATCCAGTTTCTATTTTTAATTTCCTCAATCAATCATTTTTCTTCATTTACTCTTTTCAAAACTTCTTCATTTGTTATTTTATTCATCCAAAAAAAAAAAAAAAGATGGATTAAAATTAAATCTATAAAAAATAGATTAAAATTAAATTTATAAAAAATAGAAAAATTACAGGAAATTATGTATTTGATATGATTGTTTTAAGAGAAATGGATGAAGAAGTAAAGAAAATTGTTCATATGATTACATTAAATTCATAACTAATAAGGATGTATGGTTAGAAGTGTGTAGTAGTAATACTGTATTGATATTTAAGTAAAATAAAAAGATATTCAACATTTCAGACTTATTAGTCTATGTCTTAACTAATATCATTACAACTCATCTACAAGAAACATTAAATTCAAACAACCAAATGAATAAAAGCTTAGATTTTTTTCATCCAAGTATTAAGAGAAATTAAAAAAAAAGATCAATGACTATGAATTGCAATTTCTTGCTTTGGATTTGTAGATTCTGAAAAGACATTTATTTGCTCTACAACCTTTTCTGTGGTGATGAAAGGTTTTGGAATATAAGGATATGAAATTTGAACACATTTATTCAAATGCAACAATAGTGATTAGACTACATACACTAAAAAAGATTAACATTTATAAACATATCAAACAGTATTCCAATTTCTATAATTTTTACAATAATTTTATGGGAAGTGTTTTATGGATTAAAATGGGAAGTTGCATAAAAAAAAAAAGATTATTTAAATCATTTAGATTTTTTTCAGATGGCAGTGATTAATTTGGCTAATTAATGTTTCAGAGCACCATGAAATATTGTAAGAACTTATTGCATGAAAGCAAAAAAAAATAAAAAATTAAAGAGCTTTAACATGCTACATAGCCTAAATTAAAAATTCAGTGCTTTTTCAAAGTAAATTAATAATAGTGAATTAGAAAAAGTATATGATGAATAAAATTAATCATAGAATTAAATGTCAATGGAGTACTTTGATAAAAATAACTTATTAATAAATGAGGTTGTAGATATAAGGTTTTAATAAATGTATTTAATTAAGAATTAATATAAATCTGAATATTTTTAATAGATGAGCAATAAAGAGCTAAGTATGGAGGGAAGTATGTTAAGAATAACAAGGAGAAAATGGAAATAAAATAAATAGGGGAGGGGAGTGTTATTGAAAAAATTAAGAGACTGAAATGAAACCAGTTTGAACTTATTGTTAAAAGAGAAAGTAAACTATATACCAAGAGTTAATATAAAATGTGGAATGAGATTACATGTGAGATGGATGGATGAGATATAGAAGTTTCAGACATAGCATGAATCAGAGAAGATATGAATTAGAAAAACTGGATTAAACTTGAAGATACTTTTATCCCATTTGTGGACTGATAATGTTTAAAAATAATGGTAATAATGAATGATAATTAAATTCTACAATTTTTTTTTAAAATTCACTGATTTATTTGAAAAATAAGCCAGAATTGTTAGTTTTGTTAATTTATTGTTGTTTGGAAACAATTATTGGTAATTTCAATTTTGGAAAAAAACAAAAAATTATTTCATATGTTATTAATTTAAATAGTATTAATAAAAGTAAAAAATGGCTGCTACATGCATATAGTGTATTTAGTATCAGTTTTGAATACTTATGAAAACAAAAGACAGAAACTGGTCAGGGGATGGGGGGAATATAATAGCATTATACCATATATTTGACTACTGATTGTTCAGAATTTTAGTAGATGAGTGTAGAGTAGGTGAACAAAATTATTCTCATATGCATATGGATTAGCTTATGAGAAAAATCATGGGTCGCTGTTGCTTGTATTTTAGATACAGCAAATATATTTTAAAATATTTAAATAATAAACTACCTAGTATTCACTGGCCAAATTTACATATATGTTTACATATTTTCTTTACTTGGTCTAAAAATTTTAACTATTTCAATCGCAATCACTTTCTTGTTGTCAATCAGAAAATGATTCATCACACTACTTTACTGACTATTGTTTTTATAACAACTTTCTTTTTCTATTTGTAATCAAAATATATTATCTTTTTTTACAACATTGATATGAGATTCATATGTTTAAAAACTAATTGCAAACATTTGCAGCCTCAAATTTGTTAGACTGCCATTTATGATGAATTAGAAAAAGATAATAACTGTAAGAGTCTTAGTCACATTATTAATATGGATGAAAACATAATATATGAAATTAATCATAAAATTTAGCTTAGATAAAATGCTCTGTTAAGAATAAGTTAATATTAACAAAATATAAAACCATCACATGATCACCACTTCATATGCGTATACATGCTTTTAATAAGAGTACCAAATTCTCCAAACAGTAATGCTACCAAGTGCAACCTTTTGCAATCAATGGATGCAGGAAGATTTTTTCATAAAAAAATATGATTATTAATGGATGAAATTTGGACACTTAATAGAAAAACAGTACAAAGACTGCAGATACTCAACAAAGTACGAAGAGATTTATGTTGAAAATAGCAGATAGGAGTAAAATGTGGCAAGAGACAGATATGATAGATATCATCAAAGAATTAGAGGCTAAAATGGTGTTCAGCTAGACATATTGCTAGAAAAGATGGCAATAAGTGGCATCTAAAACTGTAAAATGAAAGATTGTATAACATATAGAAAGAAACCATACATGGAGTGATGTTAGATAAGAATAACTATGAATTGGAGAAACTGATTAAATTCGGAAAGTTTCTCTACGAAATACTGATTACTTCTTTCATTTTCTAATAAATGAAATAATCATCACTACTACATAGAGAGTTTTGCCTTTGTTTAAACAAATATAACATATACAGTATATAAATATATTCTCATAATAAGAATTACAAGAAATTGTGCTAATTATAATTTTTTTCATAGCTAGAATATAATTATATCTTTGATTATTTAGTATAAAATATAACATATGTAATAATTGGGTATACTGTATTCAATTTTTTCACCCTTTCAAATAAAATTAGTATTACATAAATAAAATGCAGTAAAGTCGGTTATCTATTGTCATAGGTTAAAATTCAAAAGATAACTGTTGTATAAACACCTGAAGTTTTTTTTTCATGTGTAACATATTACAGCTGCTTTTGTGCTACAATTAATATATTTAAACACCATAATAAATAAAATGTGTTATATTTTATATCAAGATTTTTATGCTATCAAATTCTCTCTGTCTCATAAATAAATTAATGTTCTCTTTATTTGTTCTTTAAAAAGAAAAAATCCACCCACATAAATCTATTTAAATCTCGTTTTAAATTATAAAATAAAAACGTTCTATTTTTTTAAATATCTTATGCAATACTCATTGAAGTTTAATTTATTTTAAATCTTTTTTTTTTTCACATTTTTAATCGAACGATTTTATAATTTTAATAATTTTACCTAAGTTATTAAGTAATTTCAAATTGCTCTTTCAAATTAAGCAAATGATTTTTTTTATCATATTCTCAAAAGTCATATCACTGTTCAAAAGGGATTTAAAAAAGGTTTCTATGGTAGCAGAATGAAAACAGATTAAAACACCTTTTGGGTTTTAATTTGATAAAAAGTTAAATATTGATTTAATTAACATTAAACGATTAATAGCTCCTAAAAATATTAATCATAAAATTGTTTTAACAAGCAGCTTGTCAAATGTGTATAGGTTTATATATAATACAAGCTCAACAGATATTAGATCTTTGGTAAACAAAATTATTTACCAAAAGATGGCGTTAAATATATATTTATTTAAATTTTTATGACTTTTAAACTATTGTCCATGTAACAATTAACTCTATTATTTTTTTTGTATATTTATGATTAAAAATCATTGATATAATTAATCTGAAATTTTTTAATGCTTATCCATATTTTCAGTTCAAGGATTATCTGCAAATAAACAGTAAGCATTGCTTGAACAAGAGTACTTTTTGTTATCTGATAAGATGTTGACTCTTCAAAGGTTAAGTACTATTTTAGCTACAAATAGTACTTTTTCTTTATGCCCAATTATGAATCTTTCATATCATTGATCATCTTCCTATACTAACTGTGATAATGACTCTGTGTATTAATGTAACCATATTTCCAATCTTTAATTACATGCACAGCATTGCTCTGGCACTAAGAAGGTAGAAGTAATAAACTCAGAATCTTTAGATGTGATTTTTGCTTGAGACATTATAAAAGTTTGTATATAATGCTATAATTAAATTTAGAACAGGAATTTCAACTTGGCAAAGATTTACATTTAGACAAAACTATTTAGGGATCTTCTTCTCTTCTGTGAAAGTGGAAGAAATCTAATAAAGTTGTTTTTAAAATAGCCTATTTCACTGAATCTCTGTATTTTGCTATATTTTCCAGAATAAACATTTAAGCAGTAGATATAATTATAAAAGGAATAACAATGTTAGTGATAAGGCAAGTGGTAGTGATGTAATAAAAATAAATGTTTTAATTCCACTTTACTCTCTAGAAATTAAGTACATGAATTTGTAGACTTAAATTGATTAAAATTCTTCAAGATCTGAATAGAGACAGCACTTATAGCTAAGAATAAAATATATGATGGCTGGAAGAGTTGTAAAGTGGATGGAAGAGAATAATGTAGTGGAGAAATGCAAAGAGGTTTTAGGTCAGGCATATAGGAGATAGCTTATTTGTAGTTACACAACTTATGAATATGAATAGGAATTCAGATAGATCATTATATATGAGTTTTATAGATATAGAGAAGGCATATGATAGAGTAAATAGAAATAGATTATGGGTAAGTTTAGCAAATTTGGGAATGGATGAAGCTTTAGTAAATATTATTAAGAAATTGTATGAAAAATAATTACTATACTTATCAATTAGGGATATAGAATCAGTTAAAGTTAAAAATGGGGTGGGTCTAAGGCAAGGATGCCCTATGTCACCTATTTTGTTTTTGTTGCATTTGAGTGAAATGGAGGAAGCAATAGAAAGACTAGGAAGAGGGATAGAGATACCGTTAATAGGTGGCAAGGGAATATATACTATAACGGGAATTAAGATCCTTTAATTAAACTTTTAGATTTTTTAAAACTTTACCAACTTGCACTTTTTAATTTTTTAACTTTCTAATTATTTATTCTAATTTTATAAAATCATATTATTTTGCAAAAAAGACCTTTTTAAAAACCCGATACTCAAGCAGGAAAGTAAATATGATTAATACTTATATATCAATCATACCTCTGGTCAGACTGTGATTTAATAAAATATTAAACCGTAGTCATCTTTCCAGGCCGAAGTAACTAAACGTGAAACATCCCATGGGGAAATTTATAATGGGTTAAAAACCCAGGGCACCATCCAATAAATAGATTGGAACCCATGAGATGTTATCAACACATTTCAAGCGCTTGACCTATGGCGAGTTCTTCATATGAGACCGGCTGCACATTTGATTATGAATGGAGAGAGAAAGAGAGAGAGATGGAAAAAACAACATTAATAATTTCAAACAAAATTTATTTTAAAAACAGTGATAATAATTATAAATGTAATAATAATAATAATAATAAGACATAATTAAAATGTAAACACATAAGAAATATTACACATTTAAAAAATTTTGCATGCTTATTTTAATGTGTAAGATTTAAAAGTTTTTATCCTGATATTAATAAATATTTACCTAGGATTTATAGTGCTGCTTTAGGACTTTATTTGTCATTTCCACATTGTCTTTGTAGTGGTTCTTTTATTTTTTAATTTCCATAGTAGGTATCATAGTTCCTGTATTTTTTTGTAGTTGTAGTTGGGTGATCACCCCTTTTGTCCTCAGATCCAGTTAGTTTCTTGGTCCTGGCATTGGTATTTCTAACTGAAAGATAGCTTCTTGGGGTCCCTTGTTCTTGGTGGCTTGGTTTACATAATTTTCACTTAATTTAGTAGGGCGGGTTGAAACTTTGGCAGAAGGTGAGTCAGAGTAATTTGTTATGGCATTTTGCTAAATGGCACACGAGAGAAGAACGGAGAAAATGACTGAACACAATGTTCGGTTCTAGCCAATCATTCTTTTAAATCTGGCTTGAACTGACTCTCTGAACTTAACTTCAAACTTAACAACTGAACTCAAAAAACTATCTGAACTCAAAACTGAAGACAATAGAGCTTGTGTGTCTTTTATATTACTCTGACCCCACCTTTGCTCTAGCTTCAACACATTTTATCTCTAAAAATATTAATTATAGTTTACATTTCTTTATTTTCTGTTTGATAATTTTAATTACAGAGATTAGAAATTGTTCAACTAATCAGTCTGGAATTTTAATCTCCAGCCTGATTATTTTTGTACAAATTATTTTCATTAATCCTAAACTTTTTATTTTTATTTTAATTAAAAACACTTTTTTTTCTTAAAGAATATTTTTGTCTGATAATATTGTATAAAAGAAAGACAAGTTATAATTATTAGTTTCTAATTTATCTCTAAATTTCCCTGTATTTTAATTTCTATATTTTCAAGCTACTGATTCTGATATATATTTTTTAAATTTTATATTTTTTTAATAAATAAAAAAAACAAGTGAACTATGTAATTCGTATACTGTTACAATACTTTGGGAGTCTTTTTTTTTTTTGCGGATATCGTTTTGTGTGCAGAAAGAAGAGAATATATGAAAGCTATGCTGAGAACATGTGCATGGGTGGGTAAAGAGATAAGGATTAAGTCTAGTGAAGAAAAATCAAATACAATGATGGTTAATACTGGGGAAAGAGAAGATGTTGAATTTTTATTGGGGGATATAAAGTTAAGTGTGGTGGGTAGATATAGTTATTTGGGAATCATCTTAAGTAATCAGGAAAATTGCTTGGATGAATGGGAGAAAAAATTGGTAAATGAAGCAAAGAAAAGAAAGGGTTTGGTAAAGAAATTAACAGTTTTCATATAATAAGTATGATGCAGCTAGAATTGTATGGAAGGGAATTGCAGTAGCAGGGTTAACATATGGTAATGATGCGTTATGTGTTAGTAAAGGTGTATTAGATTACTTAGAGAAAGTACAAAGGGAAGTAGGAAGATATGCATTACATGCAGAGGTGTGGACAGTAAAGGAGGTAATTCAAGGAGAAATGGGATGGTCAAGTTTTTATATGAGAGATGCAAAAAGTAAAATGAAAATGTTTGATAGGTTGCAGTTTATGGATAATAAAAGAATAGCCAAAATAATATTTAAATGGGTTATGAGTGGGACAGGCAACAAGATGGGTGAGAAAGATAATGCGGTACACAAAAGATTTGGATGAAGAATTTATATTAGTATACTCATATAAAAGGTGGGATGATTGTTAGGAGGATTGTTGAATGTTATAGTGGTAAGGAATGGGATAAAAGAATAGATGCATTAATAAAGAATAGGGAGTTGGAGAGATGGAGAACTAGTATGAAGAGTAAAAAGACTTTAAATATATATAGAAGTAAACAGAACATTGGGTGCGAGTTAATTTATGATAATAGTAAGGAAAATAGTTTATTGTTTAAGGCTTGAAAGATCTTTAGCAACAAGAGAATATACATGTAAATGGAAAAATATGGGTGATTTAGTCTGCAAATTGTGTAAGGAAGGCATAGAAAATATTAGGCATCTTTTGATTGAATGTAAATGCTTGAAAGCAGAAAGTGTACAAATAATGAAGTTATGGAAGGATAAATATGAACAAAGTGATTATACAGAAAGTGGGTTATTGGTTTTTATGCTGGGTTTGGGAAAAGATAAGGGGGATTTAGATATAAAGCCCATAGATGTTACAAACATTATGTTGTGGAAATGGGATGGAGCAGATTATGGGAAAGTTTAGGTTGGGGAATGGAAGGGGAAGGTAAAGCAGCTAACAGGTTTCTTTGGGGTATAGTTGCTGAGAGATTCCTGACTCCATTTAAGGAGAAGTCACAGTACATCACATTACATCAAGTAATAGAAAAGTGAGTTAGTAAAAATCTAAAAGAAAAGGGGAAAGCATGCAAAGAATATAAGTGTGCTATTTAGAACAAAGAAAGTGAAAAAGATGTTAATGTTAAAGGGGAAAAGTATTTAAAAAACTAAGTTTGCTAAAATAGATAATTATATAGAGAGAATGAAATGAAATAGTAAATTGTTGGAGGATATTAATAAAAATGTAAGAGGTGGGAGTAAAAATTTTTGGAAATACATTAAAAGAAGGAATGTAGGGGAGAGAGAAATAGTATTGCTAGATGATGAAGAAATAGAGTATAGCTCTAGAGAAGAATTAGAGATATTCTTAAATAAGTATGTAATGGATATACATAAGATGCTAGATGTGAAATACAGAATGATAACAAACATAAAAGCACATAGTAATTGAAATATTAGTTTTATGAAAATGAATTGAATGAGGCAGGGAAGAAATTGAAAAGTTGAAAGGCAAGCGGTTTAGATGGAAGGACAGTAAAGATGGTAATGAATTTGTGAAATAGAGCAAAATTAAATCTATTATCATGTTTTAATTTGATGGTACAGAAGACAGAATTTCCAAATATCTGAAATAATACACGAGTGAAAGGAAAGATAAAGACCATAGAAAGATAAACAATTATAGACTGGTAGTGGTAATATTGGTGTTATATAAAGTTTTTGCATATATGATGGCTGAAAGGGTGGCAAAATGATTGGAAAAAAATAATATAGTGGGGAAAAATGCAAGGTTTTAGAATGGATAGGCATATAGGAGATAGCTTATTTGTAGTCACACAACTTATAGATATGAGTAGGAATGCAGGTAGACAGTTATATATGGTCTTTATAGATATAGAGAACACATATGATAGATTAAATAGAAATAGATTATAGATAAGTTTAGTAAATCGAAGAAACTGCTTTAAAATACAAATTACAAAAACAGAAATAGGTGAAATATGTAAAACACAACTCCCCTCCTTGCA
The DNA here is from genome assembly GCA_028023455.1 of Epiperipatus broadwayi. Taxonomy (NCBI): domain Eukaryota; kingdom Metazoa; phylum Onychophora; class Udeonychophora; order Euonychophora; family Peripatidae; genus Epiperipatus; species Epiperipatus broadwayi. The sequence continues at coordinate 736,666 of JAQFVV010000143.1, read as the reverse complement.
TGAAGAAATTGGTCAAAAATAAGTAAAATACAAATTACAAAAACAAAAAAAATCATGAATGCTATTTTCAAAAGCTTATGAAATAAAACAAAATGATAATTAGAAAAGTCAAAAATGCTATTTAATGCTATTTTCTAGAGCCTATGAAATAAATCAAAAACTATAATACTAAATTTCAAAAAAATTAATGTATGCTAAATGCTATTTAATGCTTTTTTCAAAAGCCTATGAAATCAAACAAAGTGATACTTAAAAAAAATGGTGGATGGCTGGAAAAATGAATTGCACTACATTTAAAAAAAATCTTCTGACTTTCAACACTTTTGTGGAGTATCAACAAATAAAAAACCTAATTAACCTACTTTTCAAAAATATAATACTAAATTTCATCAACATTTAAAAAATAAGACTTTCAACAGTAGTTTTGAATCTGTATACTGAAACAGTATATTCCTTTTCCTCATAACTGTTTCATCTATTTTTCCCCACAGCCACATCTATGCCAGGTTTAAACACCCTCAGTATATGTATATATGCATCAACACAGTTATATAAGCATCAACACAGTTATATAGGTATTATCGCACATATGCATGAATAAATGTTTGTGATTCAATTTATGTACATATTGAAACAGATATACTGTTCCACGTTTGTATTCAAAAGATCCCCCCCATTTAAAAAAGACTAGCATGATTTGATCAAATTAAAAAAGAAATAAAGCAAAAAGTTTATAGTTAAAAGAAAATTATTATTGATTTTATAGTTTTAAATTACGATGCAAATAAAAGCTGGCATTTATTAAAAAGATTACATTTTTAATTTTTGGAACGATGTTTTCGAATAAAGTGTGATAATAGCTTGAGGCAGTCTTAATAAATTGGAAAACATGAACTTATCCTTATAATCTGTTATCTATCCCACTAAAAGTAGATTGTCCAATCCTTAAGAAGATAGCAATTCAGTTACAGTGGGAAAGGCTGCCTAATCAATCCAAGAATCAGAATATATATAGTCGAGTTGCAAGTTCAGAGCAGATTTTTAAAAAGTTTTTTTCAAAGAGATTTTTAAGAGATTCTAAAAAAGTTTTTCAAAAAGTTATTTGTTTTCAAAGAGATATTTTTCAAGTAGATGTTAAAGAGGATTTTTGAAAAAAAGATTTTAACTTTAAAAAGATATTAAGAGCAGTTAAAGAACCACTATTAATGATGAAAAAAGAAAACATTATTAAGGAAAACATAACGATGAAAGGCTAAACAGTAACAGCTTTCTCTCTTCATTCCAATGCCATGTTTCTCCAAGATTTGCCTGGATGATCATCATGAAAGGGAATAATGCCATTCAGCTTAAATAAAACAACCTCTTTTTGATGGAACAGACTGGATATAAACAAGAAAAAATGAACGAAGGTAACAATTTTATAAAATATGTAATATTTATATGTGTTTATGAAAGACAAACAAAACGTCTTTCTTAGAAAAGAAACTAAAATTATGAATAAAAGTAGCTATATGAAAATACGTTTATTATAAATGAAACTAAAATTATAAATAAATATAGCTACATGAAAATACGTTTATTATTGATAAATTATAAATGAAACTGCTGGTGAATTTATGTATAAAAATATACGTCTGAAGCAGATCAAGTCAATATTTATGCTAGAAGAATTAAATGTAAATCATAAATGCTTAACTGCATATTAATGATATCTAAATAAAATAATAAAATTTATATGTATGAATATACATCCATATTTCAAATTATAAATGCTATTAGTTGTCTTTATGTATTGCACTCTTCTCTGTGAATTAATTAAATAATTAAAAATGTAAATTATTAAAGAACTTGCATTCTTTAATTCCTATTGTACTATTATTGGATACATACCAAGATACACAATGGACTATAAATAAAATATTTGCTGAATTAAGTAGAAGAGATGTAAAATGTAAAAGAACTTGCATTCTTTAATTCATATTGCCCTACTATTGGATATATACCCAGATATACAATGGACTGTAAATAAAATATTTGTTGAATTAAATATTTGTGGAATTAAGTGGAACTCTGAATTAAATGCTACCAGTTGTCTTCATTATTCTCTCTGTTGTCTTAATATATCACACTCCTCTCTGTGAAGTAACTAAATGATTAAAGATGTAAACTGTTAAAGAACTGTTGCGAGAAGGACTTTACTCTCAACAGATTACATTTTCTAAGCCATCTAAAATGTTATTGGAAGTAGGCCGAAAAGATACAAAGGACTGTCAATGAAATACTTTGTTGATGGTCATTTATTTAAACCTGTTATTAAATAAAATTATTGTTACTTAAAATTAATTTTAGTTATCCAGTTGTTCAATTCTATTTTTTTTTTATTGCATCACTCATCATTCAATGCACTTGTTCATGAGAATTTCATGCCTCCTGAGCTATGTCTGGCATAACTAGACCTAAGTCAGTCAGGTTGTAGTGAGATGGAACTCTAGTGGTGCCATTTGGAAAACCAAACACAGAAATGTCTAGATGCTTCCAGTCTCTATGTTGCTACATCCTCTGATGAGCAGGAAATATTGTTGTAGGGGGGGTTAACATCTGCATTGGGGAAAGCCAATCGATAGTTTCTTCCTGCAGCATGCTCATCAGGAAATTGTTACAACCGAGGTAATAAAGGGGTTGTATGGTGGTCCGGTTATAATATATTGCAGCATTTATATTTCTTTTTCTAAATAATATTTGTCATAAAATTTATTTTATTTAAAAAAGAATGTACATTTTAAATATTCTCTAAATAATATTTTGGTTTTATTTAAAAGGAATTTACATTGATATTTTGCAGATTGCTGTTCTGCAGATGGCCATTCTGTCATTAAAGGCTAGAACAATTCTCAATTTTGATGTAATAAATTAGAAACAAAACCAGAAAACAAACCTTCACATGATAAGGTTATCTAAATGATGTCTAAAACAATATCATTTTTTCCAAACTCATTACAATTGTAATGAATCACTTTTCCATACTAAAACCATTAAAAGTTTTAAATTAAAAAGATCAAAATTGAAGAAACAGGCTCTAGTAAAAAATTAACAAGGGAATTAATTAAACATATAGGCTATAAAATTTCAAAGGGGGAGAATTCTAAGTTAAACATCTGGCTACTTGGTATTAATCTGAAAAATATATAAATAAGGCAGATTTCTTATTGCAGGGTTCTTCTTGCTATAAACATTTGTGGAGAGTTGTACTGCACCAGCTTGGACTTTAACATGGCTGGCTTGGCTAAAGATAGCTGTCTCTCTGTTCCAAGATGGCAATTCCTATCCATCCCTACATTTCTAAGGGTGGGATCATCATTGCAGGGAAGGGGAAATCTTCCAGTAGCCTGCCATAAGAAAAAGAGGTGAAGAGATCGTAAACCTATCCTTAGTAGAATGCTACTACACCACTGTTTGATGTACCTGCATTACAAGCCACTACCAAGAAGACCAGTAATGTTCCTTTAAAGACTGCAAAACTCTATACATTAATCTATAAACCTATAATCTAAGCTAGCTTATTCACTATAAAGAATGTTCTATATAATTTCTCAAAATTCTTGAATTTAAATCATTTGTAAAAGAAACTGTGTTAAACTTGCCTAAATTTATCTATATATTGTAAATCATTATTGTCAATCTCCTGTCTTAAAGTCTGTAATTTGTTTCTAAAAGTAACTATAAAATCGTTTATAATTTAACCTTGTAAACTTGCCTGAATTTGCTTATAAATTAAAAGACTTTACTTTTTGTCATCTGTAAATATCTGCAATCAGTTATCTTAAATTTTTAAAAACTGTGGTCATGCCTAGATGTTTTGTTTACATTTATGCTGTTTAAATTTAATATATGTTATAATATGCCCATCTTTCAAAACAGCAAATAATTATTAACTAACTTACAATGGAGATAATTAAAATCTCCACTTTAAACGTTTTAAGAACGCTGCTTGTCATATTAAATTGCTGTTTTGAAATATTATTATTAGATAATAAACGATCACTATGCGCTCATTATTGTCATATTATATATATTATAAATTGCATTATATTGTGCAAGGTTTGCTTAGTCAGTTTTTTTTATATATTATGACTTTTGATATCTATTAATTGGAAGGGATATACTAGCTAGAGATGATATTAAAGTATATTTGCTAATGTTTATTAATTCCCATCAAATATACATTCTCTCTTCAATTGAAACTATATATGTATGCAGATTCAGGATTTTAACTAGATTATAATATAATTTAAGTCACTTTTATTAGCATAATTATAATGCTAGTTTAAGAACTGGGTTGTGCTAGTTTGACAGATAGAAGCTATCTGTTTTAGGTGCAGTTAATTAGTTATACGCATACATATTGGTCTTTTGTGTGTACAATGCGAGTGTGTCTTTATACAGTACACTTATGTGTATTTATGTTTTGCTGCATCTTTTAAATGGACTTTACGGTGACAGCTTACCCCATTCTTTAGTTCAGGTGTGGCTATTTTTCTTAGAACTGGAACACTAGGGTCCAGATCATTTTTATAAAGCCGATTCGAGTTCCTGAACTTATATTAATGGCATCAAACCATCCGGTATCAGAGCAACTGAGCATTTGATGCTGAAGCTCCTGAATAATTACTACACTCGCACTGCAAACTTATTTTTAGTATTTATTATAATGCCATAGCATATATATGTGAATCTAAAGGTAACCAGTTATTTTCCTCGTTATTAATTATTCAGCTTTAGACTGAAGTTTAAATCTTGGTTATCAGGTTGAATCTGCATGATATTGAGTTTATTTATTTGCTCACTCTATTAAGATATATAACAGCCACCTAAGAGCTGTATGTATTCATCATCTCTGTTAGGCTATCAACTTATAACTTTAGCAAACCAAGAACAATAGGATGGGTATATTATATAATTAGGCATGATTTATGAACCGCATATACATTTGTTTTAATATATTAATATGAGACATCTGTACGGATAACATTCTCATTCACTATGGAAATGCCTACATGTTCCATCTTTTCTAAAAAACTATATCTTGTGTCTGGAAAAATGGGAGTATTCATTTATAATTTATCTTTAAAGCACATGTACATTAGCTTAATTGCTAATATCACCATTATTTGTTATTGTTTTAATAAACATTTTAAAAATATAAATTGTTTCATATATTTCTTGCTCATGGTTCTATTTCAAACCAATCCACATAATCTTATTCAATACACATTCTACGATCCCAAGTTCTTAATGATTTTATATGCTGGGTATATAATGCTGTAGTTAATATAAATAGTGTGTCAAGTGGTCTATTTCACCCATATTTATCCCTTGAGTCTCATGTTTCTCCATCCTATGCCAGCTCGCAGGTTGAATTAAGACTGAGCATGACTTCAGAAATGTCACTCATATGGTGTTAAATTACGAATTACTGGCAAATAAGTTGAAGCTTGGTTGGATTCGAGGTCTCACTACCTCACTCCTGGTCAAGTTTTGTGTACTTTGCCTGGACTCTGGATTTTGTTGCATGAGTGTACAAATCTGACCATTACAATATATTCCTTTATTATAAAACTAGGGAGAAGAAAGCCTATTTCAGGCATTATACATTTGCAAATATGCCTGTGGGATCTATAATAATAATTCCTAAACCTTAATAACAGACTAATGCATATTAAGTAGTTAAATATAGATAACAATGAGCGCATAGTGATCTGTTGTTATCTCTTAAAATAGATTTCAAAGCAGTGATTTATAGCAGCTAAAAAGCAATGAGAACATTATACTGGAGAGCTTCTAATTGTTTTTCCCAAAAATTTATTAAATTAATTATTCTCTGCTTTGAAATTATGGCATATCATAACATATACATTTAGAAATGAAATAAAAATAATTAGAATAGAAAATAGACATGGCTACAGATTATAGAAAGGTTAAAATAATAACTGATTACAGTTACAGAAAAAATTATTAAAAAGCTACATTTATAGGCAAGACTTACAGTAACAAGAATTTTAAGTAATTGAGAATTTATAATTTAATGAACGTTCATTATAGCTTGCTTCATTTAAATATAAGTTTTTAAAATAGATTTATAGAGCTCTGCAGTGAAGAAATATTACCAATTTTCTTCCAGGATCATTCAGATTGCAGCATACTTAACTAATAACAGCAGATTAAAGAAGGTAGTTCAGCAATGGTTATTTGATGGTTTAAAAAATACAACAATAGCAGAATTTAACAGCAAGTTTTAGCAAACAATTATTTAAAGAAGGTAGTTCTGCAAAATATAACATCCCAATGCAATTTGAAAATAGGCAAAAAGAATAGTCAAATTTTGAGGCTTTTTGGAGCAAAATTATTTAGAGAAGCGTTCAAATTTTGAGGCTTATTGGAGCAAAAAATTATTTAGAGAAGCTTGTTCAAACAGACAAAGATGCTACTAAATTTCAGCATGGGTTTTTGAAATGTTGCCTGAAAGTTTGTGCATGTTTAATATTGTATTCATCTGCATAAAAAAAGAAATCAATATTAACACCATCAAAAAATAAAAATAGTCACAACGTCTATTTCTAGCAATCCAAAATAATTATTGTCATAATAAAATGAAGTAGGTATTTCAAAAGACTAGTTGTTACATTTTGATTAAATTTGTCAGCCCAAGAAATTATATTTTTCATGTGAAAGGTCTATTACGTCACATTTCATTTTGCAAGTACAAACTGTGATGTGTAATGTTACAGTGTGATTATATTTATCTTTTTAAATCTTTAATTGGTATATGTGTATGAATTTAATTTATTATTTGGCTAAGAATCTCATATAAAATACATATATAATGAAATGTTTATGCAACTATCAGTTTCTAACTTTTAAAATTGTGTGTAGGTTAAATGTTAATTTTAAAAATAAATTTTGTTTAAAGTGAAAGTAAATGCAATCTATGCAGCGCCATTTTCTATTCACTTGGGGATTGCCTTTGCTTTACTAAGATAAAAGAGCTAAGTTAAGAAATTTAACAAAGAAAGCTAAATTTTAAAGAAGAGTTGTAAAAGCTAATGGATTTTTATGCTGCAAACCACCATCTGTACCAAGGTAAATCCATCCAATGCCAGACAATTAGCCTGGAAGAACATTAGTAATATTTCTTCACCACAGAGCTCTATAAATCTATTTTAAATGAAGCTAGCTATAACGAATGTTCATGAAATTGTAAATTCTTAATTACTTAAAATTCGTTACTGTAAGTCTTGCCTATAAATGTAACTTTAAATTTTCTTGTAACTATAATCAGTTCTTTTAACCTTTCTATAATCTGCAGCTATGCCTATTTTCTATTCTAATTATTTCATTTTATTTCTAAATTCATATGTTATGATATGCCATAATTTCAAAGGAGATAATTAATTTAATACATTTTTGGAAAAGTCAATTAGAAGTTCTCTGGTATGTTCTCATTACTTTTTAGTTGATATAAATCACTACTTTGAAATCTATTCTAACAGATAATAACAGATTGCTATGCACTTATTGTTATCTATATTTAATTACTTAATATGTATTAGTCTGTTATTAAAGTTTGTGAATTATTACTACGATAATGATATATGCTTTCTCCTCCCTAGTTTCATCATAAATGAATATATACAGATTCAAAACTACTGTTCAAAGTCTTTTATTTTTTAAATATTGATGAAATTTAGTATTATATTTTTAAAAAGTAGGCTAATTAAGTTTTTTGTTTGTTGATACTCCACGAAAGTATTGAAAGTCAGAGGAATTTTTTTTTTACATGTAGTGCAATTCATTTTTCCTATCATCCACCATTTTTTTAATTATCGCTTTGTTTTATTTCATAGGTTTTTGAAAAAAGCATTAAATAGCGTTTAACATATGTTAATTTTTTGGGGATTTAGTTTTATAGTTTTTGATTTATTTCATAGACTTTTGAAAAAAAAAACACTAAATAGCATTTTTTGGAGATTTAGTATTATAATTTTTGATTTAGCTCATAGGCTTTTGAAAAAAGCATTAAATAACGCTTAGCATATGATAATTTTTTTGTGATTTAGTATTGTAGTTTTTGATTTATTTTGTAGCCATTTTTCTAATTATCGCTTTGTTTTATTTGAAAGGCTTTTGAAAATAGCATTCATGATTTTTTTGTAATTTGTATTTTACTTATTTTTGACCAATTTCTTCATGCAGGGGTAGATGTTGTGTTTTACATATTTCACTGATTTCTGTTTTTGTAATTTGTATTTTAGAGCAGTTTCTTCGGTTTCTTTTTGATTTGTATTTTAGAACAATTTGTTCGATTTCTTGCCTTAGACTGCAGGAGTGGGGGTTTGTGTTTTACATATTTCACCGATTTCTGTTTTTGTAATTTGTATTTTAGAGCAGTTTCTTTGATTTCTTTTTGATTTGTATTTTAGAATGATTTGGTCGATTTCTTGCCTTAGATGTTTTAATTTTACATTGATTTGGATAGAAATTTATCGCTTGCATGCTTCTTGATGGGTATTGCAGCGTTGCCAACCAGTACCAAAGAGAATAATAGATTGATTTAATTAATGTGGAATTTGTAAATAAATAATTATAAGGGATAATTGTAAAAAAAGATATTTGTGAGGAGAGATTTAAGGTAAAAGGAATTTGTATTTGTTATATGTATTAGATTATTATGGAATATTTATATTTATTGTTTTATTTATGTATTTTTTACTTGTTACTTGAGAAAGACTATAATAGAATATAGTCTAAATGTTGGAGTATTATTGTAATTTATAATAGTTAATATAATAAATCAAGATTTATAAAGATATAGTATATTTGATGAATCTATATATATATGAAAAACAAAAAACAAGTTAAAAACTTGCTAACGCTTGTATTTATGTCAACAGATGGTGTTCTACCAAAAACACCGTCAAGTGTATGTTTACATAAACGTCAGAGCATACATTCACTATCTCTAACTTTAATTCCACTTTCAGATCATGATTTCATACTATTTGCTATCATCAGTGAAAGACAGGAATTTTAGAAACTAGATCTAAACACAAACTCTGAGTGTTTATGAAACAGTTTCTATTCAGCTTGCAAGCGTGAATCTTTTATTCACGTAATGAATTCAAACTCAGCATAGCAAGCCAGATAGGTACATGGGTCTGATCTCAGTTCAGCATCACCACATAGTAGAAGCCTCTGCAATATATATCATTGCTAGAAAGACCTCAAAGGTACATTTATGAAAAACAAAAAACAAGTTAAAAACTTGCTAACACTTGTATTTATGGCGTTCTACCAAAAACACCGTCAAGTGTATGTTTACATAAACGTCAGAGCATGCATTCACTATCTCTAACTTTAATTCCACTTTCAGATCATGATTTCAAGCTATTTGCTATCATCAGTGTCTAAAAGATTCACGCTTGCAAGCTGAATAGAAACTGTTTCATAAACGCTCAGAGTTTGTGTTTAGATCTAGTTTCTAAAATTCCCGTCTTTCACTGATGATAGCAAATAGCTTGAAATCATGATCTGAAAGTGGAATTAAAGTTAGAGATAGAGAATGCATGCTCTGACATTTATGTAAACATACGCTTGACAGTGTTTTTGGTAGAACGCCATCTGTTGACATAAATACAAGTGTTAGCAAGTTTTTAACTTTTTTGTTTTTCATAAATGTACCTTTGAGGTCTTTCTAGCAATGATATATATTGCAGAGGCTTCTATTATGTGGTGATGCTGAACTGAGATCAGACCTATGTAGCTATCTGGCTTGCTATGCTGAGTTTGAAGACATTGCGTGTCTAAAAGATTCACGCTTGCAAGCTGAATAGAAACTGTTTCATAAACGCTCAGAGTTTGTGTTTAGATCTAGTTTCTAAAATTCCTGTCTTTCACTGATGATAGCAAATAGCTTGAAATCATGATCTGAAAGTGGAATTAAAGTTAGAGATAGTGAATGCATGCTCTGACATTTATGTAAACATACACTGGATGGTGTTTTTGGTAGAACGCCATCTGTTGACATAAATACAAGCGTTAGCAAGTTTTTAACTTGTTTTTTGTTTTTCATAAATGCACCTTTGAGGTCTTTCTAGCAATGATATATATTGCAGATGCTTCTACTATGTGGTGATGCTGAACTGAGATCAGACCCATGTAGCTATCTGGCTTGCTATGCTGAGTTTGAAGACATTACGTGTCTAAAAGATTCACGCTTGCAAGCTGAATAGAAACTGTTTCATAAACACTCAGAGTTTGTGTTTAGATCTAGTTTCTAAAATTCCTGTCTTTCACTGATGATAACAAATAGCTTGAAATCATGGTCTGAAAGTGGAATTAAAGTTAGAGATAGTGAATGCATGCTCTGACGTTTATGTAAACATACGCTGGATGGTGTTTTTGGTAGAACGCCATCTGTTGACATAAATACAAGCGTTAGCAAGTTTTTAACTTGTTTTTTGTTTTTCATAAATGTACCTTTGAGGTCTTTCTAGCAATGATATATATTGCAGAGGCTTCTACTATGTGGTGATGCTGAACTGAGATCAGACCCATGTAGCTATCTGGCTTGCTATGCTGAGTTTGAAGACATTATGTGTCTAAAAGATTCACGCTTGCAAGCTGAATAGAAACTGTTTCATAAACACTCAGAGTTTGTATTTAGATCTAGTTTCTAAAATTCCTGTCTTTCACTGATGATAACAAATAGCTTGAAATCATGGTCTGAAAGTGGAATTAAAGTTAGAGATAGTGAATGCATGCTCTGACGTTTATGTAAACATACACTTGACGGTGTTTTTGGTAGAATGCCATCTGTTGACATAAATACAAGCGTTAGCAAGTTTTTAACTTGTTTTTTGTTTTTCATAAATGTACCTTTGAGGTCTTTCTAGCAATGATATATACTGCAGAGGCTTCTACTATGTGGTGATGCTGAACTGAGATCATACCCATGTAGCTATCTGGCTTGCTATGCTGAGTTTGAAGACATTACGTGTCTAAAAGATTCACGCTTGCAAGCTGAATAGAAACTGTTTCATAAACGCTCAGAGTTTGTGTTTAGATCTAGTTTCTAAAATTCCTGTCTTTCACTGATGATAGCAAATAGCTTGAAATCATGATCTGAAAGTGGAATTAAAGTTAGAGATAGTGAATACATGCTCACGTTTATCTAAACATACGCTTGGCGGTGTTTTTGGTAGAACGCCATCTGTTGACATATATATATATGTAATAAAATATATCAAATAATAAGTCAATGTATAAGGAGATTTAATGTTAAATTATTTATATAAACTATGTATTCATGAATTTATATATATATCTTATAGCTCTGAAGATTGCTTGACAATCAAAACTGTTATGTTGTTTAATTTAATAAAATAAGCATTGTAACAGTATTAAAATGATGGATTTGTTTAAAATCCAAGTCCTGATCACATCTTATCGATTCTCATTTAAACTCTGCCTAAGAACTGAAAATCCCAATTTGTGTCTAATTATAATAAATTAATTAAAGATCTGCAATGCCAAATATCACATTAATGTTTTTCTGAAGTAACTAAGCTTGAAAGTAGAATTTTGCATTAATAAATTTATTTAAATAAAAATGTATTGGCTATTTACTTTTAGCTCACAACTCCCCACACAGTAAAAGTAAAATGTCCTTTTGGGATGCTTTTCTTAATGAAAAAATTACCACTTCCTGTATAAACCATATATAAATTCTTACATAGATGCTTTTATAAAAAAATAATATTTGTTATAAACATCATTGCATAAAAAGTCTAAATAATAATCTGCATTAAAAGGACTCTATCATCCTATTTCAGAATATCTAGAGAAAGCACGAGTAATCCATGAAGATGATATGAAAAAACCCAATCAAACAGAAATTAGTCTAGGGGTTTAGAGGGCATTACTATCAGTTGACCATTGATATTAATTCCTACAATAGGAGGCACTGATATAATAGAGTTTACTGTTCTTAAAGTAATATTAAATCATCTATGCTTTTTATTACTGTTTTACAATGCTTATATTACAAACCCTATGATAGTTTCGATTGCCACAACAATCTTCTTCAGAACTTCAATAAGCATTGTAAAACAGTAATAAAGAACATAGATGATTTAAGATTATATGGATTTGGCAATGCAATAACAAAGATAAAGTGTTCTTAAAGTAGATGTTAAAAATAAATTGTTATAATGTGACATTTTGTTTGAGTATATGCCATCTTTTTACCAAAGGGCCAAAGATATCTACAGATAGCATGTGAGATCATCAGAATATATAATTACTGATCTGGTGTCAATCCTATATAGTTATGATAATTTGAATTCAAAATCCTAAGATTTTGACTTAACTAAACTAAAGGTCATTAACTTAAAAGAGTGGTTTACAGTTTTAAGGTTGACGTTAAATGTAATGTGGGAGGTTCATAAAATATTTTTTTTAGTCTAATATTGTTTTCCATATTTTAAAATAAAATTCAAACACTTTTTAACTGAAAAATTTTAATTTCAGCACAGATAAAAATTTTCTAGGCAACAGAATACTTTAAATAAGTAATATAATTTGATAATCCAAGTTAACATATATTTAATCTAGATGTATAACATAAATCTATTTACTTTTTTCTCATTGTTATTACATAGAAGCTCCTGGAAATAATATTATGATTTCATCATTTATCCATGAGAATATAAATACAATATATATATATATTCTTAATCAAAACATGATTCCATGATAAGCACCATCGAAAATGTAGTGTTTCTAAATATTTGATTAAATTTAATGCCAATCTTGAATTTCTTTGAATGCAGACAGATATTTCCCTTTAGGAGAAGTAATTTTGAAAGGTAAAAGTGCTAAATAGACAGGACACTCTGCTCCTGAAAAGTAAAAATAAATTATTCTTGGTTTAAATAAAAATATCAGCACAAATACATTAAATAAAAAAAACACATTTTGTAATTTTTTAAAAATACAATCTGCTCTTTGCATATGAGAAGCTTTAAATAAGGATTTAATACACCAATCATCGTGAATTTAATTCAATACCTTGATTAGCAATCAATTACTCACTATCCATGATCTTTAAAAAAATTCCAATATATATATATTTAATTTTCAACATTTTTTGTAAATGATCATTTCATAAAACTATTGTCATCATACGATATTGATGTTAAAACAGTAATGTCATTCTCATAAGATAAAATGATGAGATTCATACCTCCTATCACCAAAAAAATACTGTACAATATTTATTCATTATAATTCATTACTTTTAATTTCTTTTCAGTCAGTAATTGTAACTCAATGTAAACACATTTATTAAAGGATTATATTTTATCCACAAATAATATACTTAGCATGCTTAAGAAAAGATTATAATTTATCCACAAATAATATACTTAGCATGCTTTCAACTATCAAATAGCCATATTCATTGCAATATAAAATTACAATTCATTATGTAATTAAAAACTAACTTAGGTGATGTACAATAATAAATTACAATTATAATGAATGAAAAATTAGTTTTACTCATCTTAATTTTTATTCAGTATCCTAATATTGTAGTCTATAATAGGATTTCTAACACACTGAAGGTAAAGTTTTCACATCAAATGTAAACAATCTCTGCAAAAAAAAAACCCCACAATTTTACTCAATGTAATTAAAAATTCCCTATGTACTGAATTAGAATGAACTAAAAATAAGTCAAACAATATATATATATACATTTCTTATGTCCTATATAATATATACTTATAGGAATATATAGTGACCATTTTCTGTATTTACTTGTTTTTTTTAAAAAAAAAGAATTAATAAATAAAAGAGACAATAGCTTTGTTATATATAAGTCTTCAGTTCAACATATATGCAAAGTAGATGTATTGTTATATTTATTATATGCATAATAAATAAGCATTTATTTTTATAACGCTATGTTTATAATTGTGTCACATTTAAAGATCAGCCTTTCAATCTGTTATGCATGTGCTTTTTTACGAGTGTTAATAATTCATTTATTATTAACACTCGTAAAAAAGCGCATGCATAACAGTTTGAAAGGCTGATCTTTAAATGTATATGCGTAATAGTTTATATATATATATTTTGATAAATTCCAGTTATTATTAAAATAATAGCTATTATACAAGAATGTGTGCAAGAAAGTAATGACTTAATATTATAGTAATTAAGTTTGTAGAAAAGTAGAGAAGATAAAGTTGATTTAAAGTTAGCTTCTTTAGGTTTAGAATAGTAAAGTAAGGGTTAATGGTTTATTGTAATTCAGCCTAAAGTTCATTAAAGTTATTTTTAATACTTAATATCTTTAAAATTTGTTTGGTAGTTTTAATGAATTATAGGTAGTAATTTAAAGAAGTAATTAATAAGTTTAAGTTTAGAGCTTAAAACGCCATTTCCTTCATTCATGTATGTGTGCATGGATGGATAAACTTGTTTTAAACAAGGCAAAACTCTCCATACAGTAGTGCCACCCTGTGCCAACCAGAGTAATCAATGGATGCCAGAAGGCTACTGCATAAAATCCCTATTTAGTGGATATTGGATGAGTAGGCACTGGATAGGGATTTTATGCAGAAGTTTTCTGGCACCCATTGATTACTCTGGTTGGCACTACTGTATGGAAAGTTTTGCCTTGTTTAATAACAATTATGTGCTAGTATAAGAGATGGTGATCATGCTATGTTTAGTGGATAAACTTGTTTTATAATTAAGAAAGTAGTTTTATCTTGAATTACACAAACTCATAAAAAAATAATAATTACAAACCTAAAATGGATAAAATATTTATTAATTCAAACTTTAATAAATTAATATTATAATGTAACTCAATTAGTAAATGAACAATAATGTTTTTAATTTTTTTTTTTTTGTTATAATATCATTTTTTTTTTTCTAAATAAGAATCTTTGTTTAACTTTCTTTCAAATTAAGTTTGTTAAACCATGTGTAATTTGGAAAATTGCAGTTAAGCTTTAAAAAAAAAAATCTAT
Source organism: Epiperipatus broadwayi (assembly GCA_028023455.1). NCBI lineage: Eukaryota > Metazoa > Onychophora > Udeonychophora > Euonychophora > Peripatidae > Epiperipatus > Epiperipatus broadwayi. The sequence goes on along the minus strand of JAQFVV010000143.1, from coordinate 721,568 downwards.
GTTTTATTGGTCATTAATGAGAATTTGACAGCTAAAAAAAAATTATATAAAAAAAGGTACTATAAAAAGAGAGGTTTTGGGATTGAGGACACTCTCACTCTCTCACAGCTTATGGGTTCTCTCTCTCTCTGGCTCAAACTGCATCTCACCGAAATTTTAAGTGTTAAATTTTTATAATTATTATTATTTTTATCTAAAAGTATTAATTATTGAACTTAATCATTTTTAAATCTACAATGCACTGCTGAACACACAGGTAGCCCATTTCTTGTTACTAAATCTCAATTTAAACTTTCTTAATTATTGCATAATGCTACGAGGAATCTTATGTCTATTTTAAGTAAATTTAGTCAATTTAACTTCGAAATGTATTTCAACAAGAAGCAGGTGATGTGTTTACAGTTATTGTAAAATATATGCAGAAATTTCTAGTTCATATCCATTTGCTTATTTATCTTATAAACAGAAGATTAAAAGTAAAATTAAAATGCAAAGACTATTAAGCTATGAATTAAGTTTAAAAATGCATTATATTAATTTTTACTTGTTCAACAATAAAACTAAAACTAATAATTATTCCAATAACTGTTCTTTTAAGAATGATTTTGAAATGTTTAGTTAAATTAGCTACATTTTAACATAATTCTTCATATATGAAAGAAATATACTGGAGGAATTTCAATATTATTCTAATAATTTCCATGCTGAGATTATCAGGTTTAATATTTGCAGGAAAAACTTGAATTAAATAAAGAAAATATACATGAGAATAGTTAAGACATCTAATCTTCTTAATATTAATTTAAATGCTTCAAAAGAATAACAGCATATATTTAGTCATTGTTAAATGTGAGTAAAATATTTGTCAACAAATGCACATAGGGTGAGCAGAAATATTCCTAAACACATATCCCTAAAGATGTTTGATATGTTGTATATTATTTCTTGCCAACTACAGCTTTATATAATATTTAAATGAAGTTATTGAAATGGAAACCTAAAAATGTTTTCATTATTATATGATGTTTAAAACATGCTTCTTGAAGAGAAGAAAAATAAAGCTACATTATTAGTTAAACAAACCCATGGGATCCCCAAGATATAATCAGCTGAACAAAATGATTGCATTCCAACATCGTCATTCCCATATTCACCGGCTTACTGCTTTATGTTTATTCTTTTTTTTTTTTATATTAAAACGTGTTTATATCTAGAACTAATTTAGTTTTAAGAACTATTACACTATAATGTGTTTGGAAATCTTTTGCCATGTTTAAAAAATAGAATATTATGTTTTGACTTGAAGCTTTGCAGAACAGTTTACCCATTAAGGAGTACTTCATGCCCTTAACAAACTGCCCAGTACGGAGAAATTCTGCTAATGAACTAAGGTTTTGTGTTTGGTAAAAAAAAAAAAAAAAGGGGGGGGGGATATTCTATGCAATATTTTTCTTTTATATTGTTATATTTTCAACAATACTATTTTAGTATTATAATTGCGTTAGGTAATTTATTCATGTATTTTAATTTTAATGGGTTTAGCAGAATCTGTAGATATTCTACACACTATCAGGTAAATATTTTTAATATATGTGTTGGTATTTGCTGGATAGACCAAACTATATTATATTTTGAGTCAACAGAGATATTCATCTCTTATAATTATTATTTTTAAAATGTATGGCATTTCATTTATTTATTAGTAAAACCACTAAAGTAATTATCAGAAGTTTTGATATTTTGCATAATTGCAATAATAGTAATAACTGATATTTTCATGTACTTGAGTATTATTCTCACATTCTTATTAATTTTATCAGTCATGTCCACTTATTTTTGATAAATTTGATATTCCATACATATGTGTATTGTTACTTTCTGCCAAAATTTTTTATGCTATTAATTTTTTTAATTGATCTTTCACATTTGTTTGACTTAATTTCATATTGGTTTCAAACATTGTTTGTTTATTATAGTTTAAATTTGAATATTACTTTAGTCAATTACAGTGTTAAGTTAGTATCTTATCATTTAGTTTGTGGTATTGATTAGCCTCATAATGTTAGGCCCTACTTGTTCATGTTTATGATTGTACTTTATGGAGTAAATGAGTTCCCCCATTATTATATGCTTTCCATGAGTTGATAGTGCTTTATTCTTGTGATTATTATCACCTATTTAATTAAAGGTACCCAAATCCTTAGACAGGATTACATTTCTTCTTAGCGTGTTTTCCCATTTCCTCTATGTCGTGCGACAGGATCCACACATACTTAGCCTTATATATGGCATTGGATGCCACCAACTGTTTATTTATTCATATGGTTTAAATCTGGAGAGCTTATGCTTTGGCCTATCACTCATGATGTATTTAAATCTAATTTTCCACCATGGTAGGTGTATTGTTTTGTGATCTAGATGCACAATGACAACGATAAGCTAATTTGAAGGAGTTAATGTCTTCAAGTTGCACTTTGTTGTTTTAGTGCTAAGAGGTGTATAACAATGTCTGTATTTTGTTGCTATGATGTTATAATCAGTCACAAGCAAACCAACAAGAGATAATAGTTTTAAATATTTATTTGTAAGCATATGGCCATTAAGAGCAATCCATGTATTCTATGCAATTGTTTTATTCACCTAGAATTTTTCGCCGATGTGCAAGTCATTTACATTAAATATTTTGATATTATCAGTATTATGTGGACAGTAATTTAGTAATAGTATGTGTGCACATGACTTCTGATGAGTGATCAATACTTTTCTTTCATTCAGTTTATTTAATAGTAATAATTGAAAGGTTGCTAGTCTTTCATATGCGCCTACTGTTGTTTCTCAGACAGCCAATCAGATTTTAAACAGCGGTCTGAAGATCGATCAGGCCTTGACACATGGCAGAGATTTTGATAAGAAAAAGATGATACCAACCTTCTTTCTTACATATTGGCTTGAAAGCTTGAAGATATAAACATATTCATTTATTACTCACTGAGTTTTTAATTTACGATATTACAGCGCAAAATCTTAGATTTACTACACCACAATTTTCTAGATGTTAATATAATTTATCAGCAACGTATGTAAATAACATTTGTCTAAATCACGTTGTTATTAAATTAGTAATAATTGAAAGGTTGCTAGTCTTTCACATGTGCCTACTGTGGTTTCTCAGACAGCCAATCAGATTTTAAACTGGTCTGAAGATCGATGAGGCCTCATTTATTTTAATCTGATATTAATTTTTTTATGCCAGAAAGTGATTCATAATTCAAAATATTAGCAAGTCAGCCCATTAACAAAGGTTATCAGCTTGTGTAAGCATAAAAATGGTGATCATGCGATATGAAAAAATGATTTAGGTTCTTTATAAATTTATGAAAGAAGATGTTTATTAAACAATAGGTCTGTATATTTATAATTCAGAAGCAATTTGATTTTTTATGTTAACTCAAAAGATGGAAGAAGGATTTATTATATTCGTGACTGCATATAGAATACATTTTAATGTGTTCAATAACAAAAAAAAGTGTTATTGCATAATTTTGTAATCTATTTTTGCAAAGAGTGCTAAATTACCATTTTAAAAGCTGAGTATAAAAGATGAAGGTGTAATTCTATGTTGCTGTATCTGCTAACTTTAGTTAAACTACAGTACATTCAGTGAGTAGCAAATATTTCTCACAATATTTATTACACATAAATAAGACTCAAGTAAATAATTTATTGGGTACCTATATATAACAGAAGTTATTATATATTTTTGGCGTAGTTTATAAGATTCCTTGCAGTTGTCATAAAATTTATATAACCACCAAAACTTCACATGATCACTGTTTCATACGCTTACACATGGCTTGTGCATGAAGTCCATATCTACTGCCTGCTCATCCAACATCCCCAGACTCGTTTCTATCTTGGGACTTTCATCAATGAGGAGCCTTCCTGCATCCATTAATTATGAAGGCTTGCACTTGGTGGCACTACTATGTGAGTTTGGTACTTTTATTAAAATTTATATAAGTTAGTGTAAATGAAGTATCTTAATGAAAGAATTAAAATTCGTAAGAGTAAAGTTAAAATTAGATGTCATAATTTAACTTTGTATATTCATATACTGAATACAGGTCATAAAATATTATTTGACAATGGAGAGGTTATCTTTTATGAAAAAAGTGAATTAAAAGAGAGTAAAAGAAACTTTGAGGATAAATTTTTTTGTATTTGAGCCATCAATCTCATGAAGACATCCTTTCATGTTAAAGGAAGTTGGTTTTTGAAATGAATGATGGGAAGGACATTTTGTTTTGTATATATATGTTGGATGTTTTGTTGAGTTTCACTCAAAAAGGTCTATTTGTTAATAGAAGAAACCATGATTGTGAAAGAATTTTAGTACATTTTTTTTGGCTAATATTGTTAGTGGTATATGAATTTCTATATATACAATTACAGTTATAAATGAGCCTTAAGACATTAAAATAATAACAAAGTCAATGTAGCCTGAAAAAGTTCCTAGGTTCATTTTGATACATTTCAGTGGCAAATACCACTAAAAAGATTCTCTATTGGGATAGAAGATCATCTAAAGTTTTCAGCAGTGACAAGCTAATTCTTGCTATGGCAGAGTTTAACACAATCTTTTATAGTTTCCTGCTCACTGTTTCATTAATTCAGTTATCATGTTTTGCAAAAATACTTTTGTTATTAAATTCCTTAATCAATTCTTAACCATTTATGAACCTACTTTTAATTTTTTTTCTTATTTAATTAAACTATTACTAAATATCCTTTTTTACTTTTTTTTTTTTGCAGATTTAACTAAATCTAAAATACTTTAAGTACTTTTTTATTTCTGAGTTTAATTATATACAGCTTTCCTGGAGTAATTTCTTATTTTACAATTCATAACTATCCTTATATAAATCTAAACCACACAACCTATATATAAAGAAATATTCAGCAATTACCTCCTCCACTTCAGAAATATCCATTTTCTGACAAGCTTCTCTATTTTCTTTCTCAGCAGTTTTATTATTTACTTATGTCCTTCATATTTTCCAATATTTATTATTATTTTTCCTGATGACAAGTTTTCCAGTTGCTTGGGTATATGACACAACATATTAGTGAACATTATTCATATGCTACATTAATAAAATACCATTCTCTAAACATGCATCTATCATTTGAGTAGATGAATATTTAGTAACTTTGCCTTTAACTGAATACTTTTCTAACTGGTGTCTATTCCAGATCTTGTCTCCTTCAGCATAAACTGAATTATCAGTTTCAGCTGTCTTCTCATCAGTATCATAGATAGTTTAGTCTTAAGCTTCTGCCCAAAAATCATTTCAACTGGAAATTTACAGGTCATGTCATACAGTATTTGTGAAACCCAATTTTACACACTATCTCATTGCACTGGTTTCTCTGCTACTCTCTTTGATTCTGGCTCATATAGAGGTGTCGATATTTGAAGCATGCAGTACTTTTGGAGAAATTATTTACATTTTGAGGAAAGAAATCCTATACCATTGTCTGTCATGATTGTACATATTCATGACATGCAAATATTTCTATTAGCTAAGAGATAGTTTCTTCCATGTTTGTTCTCATTAATATTTTACATTTTGTCTATTTCAAGTATGCATCCACAATTATAAGAAAGAAATGGCCCTACAAGATAAATATGTACCTACTATAAGATTTGTAAAATTTGGCTAGACAATAAATCTTTTTGTAGAATATAATAGCACTATTTGGCATGATTAGAAAATTTTAATATAATTTTTTATATAACATTTATATTCATCCACTTCACATCAAACTAAAACTTTCACTCAACTCTTGGATGACAGTTGGACAATAGCAGTAATATTCTTTTGCATCCTGTCATAGGTATAAAAATTTTATGATTCATTACAATGTGTTCTTTGCGAACAGAGTTTCTCTCCATATTCCTGTAATATCCGCACTTACGACTGTGCCAAGGTTATAACTGCAAGTCATACTGTGCGGTCAGCAAATAACGTTATACAATTCCCACGCTGTTCTTTTCCAACGAAGCTCTCCAACGAATTGGTCTGCCACGAAGCTCTCCAAACGAATTGGTCTGCAACGAAGCTCTCCAATGAATTGGTCTGCAAGCGGATTCTCTCCAAACGCATGGTCTGCAACTTGCTACTGCGTGACTGCTCTCTACTGCTATCTATTTTACACTGCTCGATGTTCTCCCAATATGGCTGCTAATAACTGTCTTCCCCTGCGTAGTTGTTACACCGTCTTTTATTGCTTGCTGATAACTGTAGCAATTAATCCTTGTCCAATCAGGTAACGTCTTTTATCCAGAAATATTTGCAATAAGCAAATATCTCTTGGAATTATCGTCCGCCATTATGTTACTTAACTTCCTCCGTTATCAGCGCGTGATCTAGAACAACCACTCGAACAAATTCTAGTTTTTCTGGAGTGCACAACGTCTGCCATTTTTACAAACACTACAATTCCTAAAGATCTAGCCAATGATTTGATCAAAATTTTAAATTCAGTAAATAAGTACTTAAAAACCTTGTTCATTTAACTGATCTTTACATCCATTATTACAGCTCATTTTTATTTGGAGCGATGTCTGCATGCTTTATTATGCTTCCTTTGTGGTATTCCAGTTCAAAATTTTATCCAGATAGATAAATTTCAGGAGCTGTCATGTTTCAGCTCATGATCGGTAAACAGTTTAAAAGACCAATCATAAAAATACTGGTGGAATGTTTTGATTGTAAAAACAATAGCCCTTTTTAAATCTAAATGGCAGTAATTTTTCTCAATACTGGATAACATTCTTAGAGTACAAGCAATAGGTCTTTCTCATTAAACAAATACTAAATGGCTAAAGACTCCTAATCCATTTAGGTTGCTTTGATACTACATTAGCCTAAGTGAGATGGTTATTATTTGTCTTCCTCATAAAAGCTTTCTACACAATGAATAAATCTTTGATGTAAAGGATTTTGTGAAGACTACTTTCTGTTCAAATATTTACAATACAAAAAAACTATTAATCTTATATCATCCATGACAAGAATATATCCTAAATAAAGTCATTCTTAAAATAATACCTACAAATAACTCTCCCCCATACACAAATAATTGCATACAATCTTAGAACCTATTAAATCAATATCTAACCCTAACATAACTTTCCCACAAGACAAATGGTGCTACTTGGATTCATATGTACTTCTATACACAAACACAAATTATAACTTAGACTTGCCAATGCTAGGCATTAATAATAAGAAGCTAATACATAGATTTAAATATTGGACACTCAAGCCCAAATTTTTTGTTTTTTATTCAAAATGAGCATGTGGTCATTACCAACATTATATTTCCATGAGATATAAGAAAAATATACTTAACATTGATACTACATATGAGTTATGCCACAGATCAGAAGAGAAACAAAAACATGTATTCTTTAAGTATAGTAGTCTAAAATACACCCGATCTTATATTACAAAAATTTATCAGAAAAAAAAAAATGCCAGTATAATTTCAATTATAGTCTTTTCCAAATGCCTGATTTGCAGAAATAAGAAGTACAACATTTATACTATATGTGTTATGGTGCACAAGGCACACTTATCCCTACAATAGTACTGCAAGAAAATTTAATACTTTTTAAAAACAAATTAGAGACAATAAAATAAAGAAATAAAAAATCATCCCATCAGACATTTTCACAGCCATTTGATCACTTTTTCATCATTTCTCTAACCTTTAGTGAGATGCCTATTTTATTGTCAATGTTCTTAATAATAGTATAATTCACTAAATGCTATTGAAAATACTCATTTTGGTATTCTTTGATTAGTTTTGTATATATTTTTTCTTTTAAAATGAAATATATGTATATTCCTTTAAACTGAAATATCTGTAGATAAATATTTCCTTGAATAAAGTTCCTTCTAAAATTAAAAAATGGCTAAAGACTTCACCTACTCCACATTCTGATGCATTATGTACTTCAAGATTGGTGTCATAATGGATTAATAAATTTTTCAATGACAGCAACAGTTTAACTTGTTTGAAGACTTTCTCATGCTCTGTCTTCTACCTCCACTTTAATATTTTTGTTAATGAGGTATAAAAGAATTTTGCTGAATGTACTTTTGAGCATTAAGAAAATTTCAAAGAAATTTATTAGACTGATAAACACCTGCAATTCTTTACAACTTCTTAGCCTCAGGACATTCTGCACAATATGTGGACCAGGCTTTTTGCTGTGCCTTGAAATTATATATCCTAAATAATTCCTTGCCAATCAAAATACATTTATCTGCACCTCACTCTTACTCTTAAACCTTCAAATTTCTTACAGACTTTTAATCTATCTAGTAGAAGATGTAAGTTCACAACAATCAAAATAGCTTTCAAATGAGAGAATCACCTTATCCATATGCTGAAGCAGTATATCCATTTTCATCTGGAAAATATGGATATAATGACTCTATAAGACAGTCTATTACTATTAAATAGTACTTCAATAGTGATAATAGTAAAAAGTTTCAGCTGTTATCTGTGACACCAATATTTCATGAAAAACCATACACAAGACATTTTTTGCATTTCTTGAACATTTTTTTTTTTCATATGTCATAGCATCAACCAGGAGGCGAATTCACAACCATCTGCAACCATCTACTTGCTTGCAAGGTAACTGTGCTGATCTCTCAGCTAAGAACGCTTGACTTTCTTGAACACTTTGGAAACAGATATTAACTCTTTTGCAATTTTTGTTGATTGCCCAATCTGTTCATCTGACTTTGTTACTATGACTAGAGGCATTACCCATTCAGAATTTTCCATAGGACCACACTTTCTTGTACCAACTTGTTTAATTCATTCTCCACAAAGAGAATTTTCCATTGTCTGTTTACACACAGGATTGTTCTGTCATTCTGCAATTTCTACTAGTGAAACCATAAATGGCATTTAATTACTTTTGAACAATATTGAAAATTTACAGTTTTTGTTCAACCATAATTTGTATTTTAAAAGTTTTCTTTCATTTTAAATGAATCAACATTCTATCAATTAAATGATTTAAAATAGAGATCATGCACATCTTCATACCTTAAGGACTGGACCACTCCCTTTTTATTATACAGTTTATGCTATCTTATCACTTTAAATTGTAAAAAAAAAAAAAAATATTCTTAAATTTTTACTAGCACTCTTGCTCTCCTTATAATTTTAATTAATTTTCCATTCTTATAAAGTTATTTTTGTTAAAAGCAGAGGTTTATCACAATTGAAAATTACATTTTTCCGGTGATAAATAACACTTATTATAGCCAGGCTTTTGATATCCATTATTTTAGTTTATAGAATGAGTATTTTTACCAGTCTAATTTCTAGGGGTGTCTCTTTTTATCTTGTTGGCACTTTTTTACTTCTAAATATCATTTTTCATTGCAACTTCTGTAGCTTGATTTACAGCAACAGAAACAAGTAACTTCACTATAATGTTTTGGGCTTTATATTAATAACCATTTTATTAATTTCTGAAGAACTTGCATTTGGAAAATTCGTGTGCTTTGTTTTTCATGAACTCGTAAATTAGTCCTATTTTAAAGTCTACTTCATATGTCATCATCATCATCATCATTATCAACCATTATCAATCCACTGCAGGATGAAGGTCTCTCCAAGTTTAATCCATCTTCTCCGATCTTTAGCTTCTCTTCTCCACATCACCCCTGCACACTTTCTTATTTCATCCATCCATCTCACATGTGGTCTCTTTCTGGGTCTTTTACAATCTCTTGGAATCCAGTTTAAAATTTCAATTGTCCATCTATTATCATATCTTCTAACAATATGTCCAGCCCAACTCCACTTCAATCTTTTAATTTTTTCAATGAGGTCAGTAACACCTGTTTGTTCTCTTACCCATACATTGCGTTTACGATCTCTTCTTGTTACTCCCAACATACATCTCTCCATACTCCTTTGAGTGGTCTGAAGTCTCTGAATTGCTCTTCTATTAAGTGTCCAAGTCTCAGATCCATAAGTAAGAACTGGTAAAACACATTTGTTAAAAACCTTCCTTTTCAAACACATAGGCATATTTCCTTTTAGTATCAAGTTATTTCTACCAAAAGCACTCCAACCAAGTTTAATTCTATGATTAATTTCCTCCATTATGTTTCCATCTGTATTAATAATCTGACCAAGGTATTTGTAACTGTTAACTTCTTCTAATTCATCATAATCAATCTTTATTTTCATATTTTGAGCAAATTGATTAAACATTACTTTAGTCTTTTTAACATTTATCTTTAGTCCTACTTTCCTACTTTCATCTGATAGTTCCTGCAACATTTCCTGCAGATCTGAAGCATTATTTGCAAAAACAACTACATCATCTGCGAAATCTAAATGACTTAAATAATCACCATTTACTTTCACTCCTTTAGTTTCCCATTTTAATCCACAAAATACTTCATGCAGCACTGCTGTAAAAAGTTTTGGAGATATGGAGTCACCTTGTCTTACACCTTTCTCAATGTTGACTTTCCCAGTGTCATTATGTAATCTAATTGTTGCTGTTGCATTTTTATAAATATTCTTTAAAATATGACAATATCCTGGATCTATACCTTGATGCTTTAATCACTGAAGAAATGTTTATAGAATCAAATGCTTTTTCATAATCTACAAATCCTTAGCATAATGGCAACTCATATTCATTTGTCCTTTCTATAACTTCTCTCAATACCTGGATATGATCTACTGTACTAAAACCATTTTTAAATCCAGCTTGTTCTCTTGATTGGTGGAAATCCAATGTTCTCTGTAGACGAGTAGTAATTATCTTGGTAAAATTTTTATATAAAACTGATAAAAGGCTGATAGGTCTGTAATTTCTAATATCTTCTTTATCACCTTTTTTAAATATTAATATTATTACTACATTCTTCCAATCATCCGGTACGTCTTTATCATTTAGACATTTGGTATATAACTTTGCTAAAAATTTTTCTATTTCTTCACCTGCTTCTTTTAATATATCAATTATAATTCCATCATTACCTGGAGCCTTTCCTTTCTTCATACATTTAATTGCATGTCTCACTTCTTCATTTAAAATTCTGGGCAATTTGGAAGATGTAATAGATATAGGAGGTACTTGTTCTTTATTACTATATAATTCTTGATAAAAATCTTCTACCAATTTCATGATGTCATCTCTCCTTTTAGTAATAATTCCATCTTTTTTTCTTATTGCAGATATAAATTTCCTACCAATACCAAAATGTTGTTTTACATTCTTAAGACTTTTATTTTCTTCTACAGCTTTCCTTGCTAGTTCACAGTTATACTTTCTTATATCATTTTCAACTCTTTTCCGCACCATTTTACAAAATTCGAGATATTCAATTCTTTTTAATGCATCATTTTTGTATATCTTCATATTCCTTCTTTTCTTCATAAATTCTCTAGTCTCAGTAGAAATTTTATTGGTCAATTGCTGTTTCTTTCTACCAGCTATCTTTGTTGCAGTTTTCAAAAGTGTATCAGTTATTTTCATATTAATTTCATTCAAATCTGAATCATGTAATAATCACCACCCATTTTCCATAATAGCTGTTCTAATAAAAACTTCTTTAGAGAGCCACTATAGAGATACTATTAGCTTTCTTAGAACCTGGTTGTAGACCCTAAGTTTCCTTATTCAAACTTGATGAATGTTGAAAAAATGAAATCAAGCAACATGCTTCAATGGTTGAGAGATGAAATGTTTAAGCCTTTTGTTACCATGGATGTATGGAGGCTTTTCCAGGGTCCTCTGAATTAGAAAGTCAAGTTGCCAGTTTGATCATTTCTGCTCTGCATAGTATAATAGGATGATTAAATGCACCATCCATTGTACCATTCATCATCAAAAAAAGCTCTATTCTTTTTATATAAATAAGCCTATCAGAATGACATCAAATTTGTTCATCCTTATTTGTGACAAAGATATGTTTACTGTTTTCTTATGCACTTGGTCTTATGTGTAAATAATCAAATGAGGTTTATGCATGTCCCTTCTAGATTATCTGGCTGCACCAAATTATTTCTTGTGTTTCAATACTTACAGCAAATATTTGTCATAATATTTATCATGCATAAATAAGACTTAAGATAATTAATTTATAAGACTATATATTATGAACCTAGATATATAGAAGGTAGTTATTATATAAGTCAAGGTATGTAGCTACAGTTACAATATAAGTGAGCTTTAAGGCTTATTAAAAATAATAAAGCTAGATTGGTCTGCAAAAATCCCTGTTTGCTTTGGCAAATCAATGGTGAAATTAACGGGGAAGATCTGCTGTTGAGCTGCACTCTTTATTAAGTCATCCAAAATATTCAGTGGTGGCAGGCCAATTCCCCTTGGCTGAGTCTAACACATCTCCTACCCATTGTTTACTTTTAATTAGTTTCCCCATTACTACCCATTAAAATAAGAAATACCTTTTTAATTCTTTTTTATTTCCGAATTTAATTACATACAGCTTTCTAGGAGTGATTTCTTATTTTACAATTTACAACTATTCCGTATAAATGTAAATCACACACTAAGCATATAAATACTTACTTAGCAATTTGTATGTAAACATAGATATATAATATATAGTTTAATTTATTAATGATGCAAGTATATAAAAATAATTTTGAAAATAGACAATCACAATGAGAATTAATTTGTCAAAGTTGCACAATTTTTTTATTAGAATTTGGTATAATCTAATATTAAATCATCTCCTCTTATAGACTTTAATGCAATCTTTTTTTTATAACTCCTTTACTTTGCTTATATTTTCAACTATCCTGCAGTCCTCAATCACTTCTCTCATTATAGAAAGCTCTGATGAGGACTTAGTCAAAACTGAAAACAAAATAAAGGAGTTATAAAAAAAGATTGCATTAAAGGGTATAAGAGATAATAAAAAGTATAATATATATGAATATAGGAAGAGAAATGCAAAAAAAGTAAAGGAGAAGATAAAAGAATAATAATCTAATGTTCTTAAAATTGTATAAAATATATGATTATAAAAATAAAATAGAATAATAATATATAAAGTCAATTTTTTTATAATTCTGAATAAAGGGTAACTGAATCTTGTGAAATTTTAATTAAGGAAGTTTAACAATAAACAATCGGGTTAAAATCAGAATCAAAAAACACCGTGATATTGCCCATTAATAAAGAAAAAAAACATTTAGCAGTTTGGAAAACAGGCCAGGATTTATGGGTAAGAAGGTAATGTATTAATAAACACTGAGAACTATCTTAATTATTTATTATTTATTATATCTTACAGATTCTTCTAGATATTTCTATATTAGAAGCAAATAGTAAGGAAAAGTTAAGCATGCATTAATTCATCTATTTATGGAAATACTGGACCTATAATGAAAACCAGTAATTTTTTTTTATACTTCTCCAACAGTTATAGACCAAATTATTTACAAGTATATCATCATCATAAATATGGATTGCTGACAAAAAAATATTATTTAGATTGTGAATTCATGTGAAAAACTTGGCTCTAGAAAGAAGTGAATATACAACTAAAATAATCTAATTCAGTGATGTGCAAACTGTGAGTTACAATCCCTTGGGGATTGGGAGTTATGGAATTTTTAAAACATTCCTTTACGTTTTGAATAATGATAACTTTTTTTTTGAAAGCATTTTTAAAATTAGATGAGAATCATATGATGTATCATAATTTTTTGTGAAATATAAGATTCGTTTCAAAATTTTTATTTTGAATTATTTATGTGTCTAATGCTAAAATACTAGAAAATATAAATGTATATATTAATTAAAACTATTATCATTTTACTATGAATACCCTTACATACTAGTACTTATAATTTAGGCATGGTACAAACAAATAATATGGCACACCAAATTTTCATCCAAGAAAGGGGGTCACAATGTAAAATAATTGTGCACCATTGGTCTAATTAAAAGCTTATGTGTGTGGGAGGAAATAACTGTCATTTATTCTATGTCATAACATGTGAATTCTGATATAAATGCCTAGAAGTTGGAAGGAAACATTACCATGGTAAGCTGACTGATCATCATATACTGATATATGGTATATGGTGAATTATAACATGCAAGCAATAATGAACCAAATATTACCTTTGTAATTATAAACTAAGTAAGGAACAACACAATACCAAATAACTCACTAGAGACCAATTAAAATGAATGAAAAAATAAACTGGTAAGAAATAATTATTACCTACTACATAATTATACTTTGGGGATTTTTTTTTTTGCTAAACAAAATATTCTAGTAAAGAATTTTTTTTTTCATTCTATAAAATAATATATGTTAGTGAGTGTATATATATATATATTTTAAATGAAAATCTTTATAATTTTTTTATAATATAAAGTATTGGATCTTATATTATGTAATTTGTCATGAATCTCAATATGGGATTTAGATTGTTTTTTTTATAAAGTATTGATTTGGAAATACAGTACTTATGACTATTATATCTTTTATTGGAGGGAGTGGTAAGACAGTTATTAGCTCGTAGGTATAATCCAATAATTTAATTGAATTATAAGAGTTTAGTAAGAATAAGCATCAAGATTCATATGTGAGTACTGAGTATAGGACCTTTGATATTTATGTGTGTGTTTTACATACATTAGGGGATTTACAGAGAGCGTACCAATAGCTTAAACAAGCTCTTAATTGATAAGTGCGGTAAGAGAAAATATGTAAAATCTCTATCCGAAATACTCTTATCCCCATACCAATTGGTTTCGAGTTTATGGCTCACCTCAGTGAGGAACTAGAGTATTCAGACAATAGATCTAAAATATCAACTCAAAACCCAGCACTTATTTTATACATAATATTTAAGTAAAAATTTTGAAGTTTTCAGACTTGAAAATGTCTTTTACTCCAGCTATCTAACTTAAATATCTATATCAGACTGAACCAAATTCATACCATATACTAATAACTTCAGCATAGCCAAAGCCATAAAGATAAATTATAATTATCAATAAAGCAAATCATATATAACATGACATTGCTTTTATAAGATTGTATTTACAAAAATGAAATACACTTATCAATTAAGAGCTTGTTTGAGCTATTGACATGCTCTCTGTATTTCATTTTTGTAAATACAAGCTTATAAAAGCAATGTCATGTTATATATGACTTGCTTTATTGATAATTATGGGATTTTTACATTATTGTTTTTCTCATGTTTTTAATTACTGTTAAACTTTAATATGAGTCCAAATCAGCATCATTCTTTGCTCTCATGTTATTCTGTATTCTATCTCAAGCGAGACATTTATTATTATATAAATATGTCATCACATGTTAACAACTATCCAAATCCAAACTCTCATACTGCAGCCAGAGTTTTAGGTTTGATTATAGAAATTAGGGAATTACAGGGTTAAAGTGAAGTGACATCAGTCCTTTTAGATGCTAAAAAGTAGCACCATCTAGATAATTTGGAAAACAAAATGAGAGCATTAAACAGAATAACTGATTTAGGTGGTTCACTATTTTGATAATAATCATTATATCTTAGATTTACCATTCAATCTAATTAAATAACTGCATCAAATGCAATAATAGAATGAAATGTTAACAGGGAGGGGGGGTTCTGAAAAAAGCATGGTTCAGCCTTTTTATATATAAAACAACCAGTCAATTTAACAATGCATAATAATAAAATATATAATTTATGATATATTCATTTGCTGAAATAAATTGATTTTCCTTAAATTATATATTAAAAACTTTACTACCAATAAAAAAAGAATCTACCATATATATAATAAAATTACAGCTATGCATTTAATTAGTAACTGGGGGAAAAAATCCATCCTATATGTATTGTACCCATAGATTAATTTAACTTGGGAGATTAAGCTGCGCTTGATACTTTCATTTATATCTTTGCATATTTCTTCATATCAGTGTATCTTTTAGTTTCAGAATGTCATGCCTCAGTATTGAAAATAATCACAATCTGGAATATCAGGAATGAAAAACTTATGTAAATATAATAATCAGATATGCAAATTAACTTTAAATGTATATATATTTTTAGAAAGCATTTATTCACAACAATCACTTTTCAATAAATACATAAAGTATATTACTTTTTATAAATCTCTGTATATATACTCTAATACATATTTTTATACAATTCCTTTAATTTCCTAATAGTTTTGACTGTCCTGCAGTCTTCATCAGAGCAAGGAATTATATAAAAAATTTGCATTAGTGTATATAAGGAGAATTATAAAAAGTAATATATATATATATGAAGGAATGCAAAAAAAAGTACAGAAGAAGATATAAGACAAATACATATATGATTATTAATCAATATAAAAACATTTATATTATAAAAATTATATCAAAGACAATTTAAAGAAGTGCAATATTGATTGTTTCATGGATGAGGATAAAATACAAAAAAAAACAACAACAACAGAAAGTAATCTCTTTCAAATAGAAAACATTTCCTGCAGATGTTAAAAGTCAGCAATATAGGATGTTCAATAAACAAACTTTTTCAAAGGATCAGCATCTCCTATTATTTATTATATATATATAAGTGAACATTTGTTGTGTTATTACTTAAAAATGCAATAAATATTGCACCAATCTTGATGAATCTTGCTCAATTTTCTTTCTTTTTTATTGAAGAATTACATAAGCTATGGATTTTTGCTTATTTTATAAAAATTTGATAATTTGCAATATAAAAATGTGTTGGAATCATAATCTTTTCTGATGATATCATAAAAATGCAAAAAGAGAGCAGCACTGGTTAAAAAATTACAACTATAGAATTGACAAAGATTATGTTGTGGAAATGGGATGGAGCAGAATATGGGAAAACTTAGACTGGGGAATGTAAAATTAAGTAGCTAATAGGTTTCTCTTGGTATAATTGCTGAGAGATTCTTGACTTTGTTTAAGAAGAAGCTACAGTACATCACATCACAGCTGTTGAAAAATATTGTGGCCTGCATATTGAAATACATATTAAAGAAATGGAGAGAATTATTTAGTAAAGCAATTTAAAATTTGATTTTGTAAATAAATTTTAAATTAATTAAATTTTATTTATAACATGTATTTAAAGTGAAATTCTAAAAGTTGATCAAATTCAGTAGCTTAAAAAGTTATATTTTTTTCAATATTGCTGTTGGTAACTTATGTACTATTATTTGCTATATAAAAACATAAAATGAGAACAGCATGGATTAAAAGATTACAGATGTTGGAAAATATTGTGGCATAATGAAATATATACTAGAAAAATAGAGAGGATTATAGTTTTTGCTAATCTGAGGTAAAATTTTATTGCATAAACATATTTCAAAATAATTAAATTTCATTTGGACCACATATTTAATTTTTCACTTGCAAGCAGAGTGTGAAAAGAATACCACAATGTTAAAATTTCATATCCATTTTAAAAATTAGTTTACTGTGTGAGAAATATATTTAAAGTGAAATCCTTAATGTTGATCAAATTTAATAGTATAACTGATCACAAAAAGTTATATTTTTTACAGTTCTGCTGTTGATAATTCACATATTATTATTTTCAATATAAAAATGCATCAAAATTGTAGTCATTTTCATGTAAATATTACATAAATTTATAAGTTGCAGGAACATATATTGCAATAATCTTGATGAATCTTGCATGCTTTCTTGATTTCTTTAAATGATAGTTAATTGTTTTAGAAACATTGGTAAGTACTAATATAAAAATGTGTTACAATAGTAATTTTTACACAAGCATGTCACCACCAAGAGAAAAACAAAAAATAAAAATTGTCATTTACGAATTTGACTAATTTTTATGATTCAGTTTAAATACATTTTTTGCATGATAAACTAAGTTTTTAAAATGGCCATGGCATTTTAACATACTAATATTTTGTTTGTGCTCCACTTATAAGTGAGAAATGAAATATATAGTACAAACAAAATTTATTTAATTTATCTATTTCATAAAGAATCTTAAAATTTAAACTATACAAATTAATGCTATTTTATTTGACATACAAAATTGTTTATAAAAATGCATTACACTAGTTATTTTTAACATATTGTTAATAACTCATGTTAATCGTTTATTCTCTTCTATATAAATTTGAAAGTTTGTTTGTTGGGCTATGGAGTTTTGTTTTATGGTCTTTAATTGTTTTTAAAAATTTGGTAATTTTATACTAACATGAGCAAAGTTGCAGAGATAGTTAGTGTGGATACATTTGTAATTTATAAACTAGTTTAGCAAGTTACCGCTTAAGTTATCTTTAATTCTTTGTTCTTGGTCTTTCTCCATCCACCCTTCCCCATCTGAAATTAATGAAATAATACTCTTCCATATATGTCATTGATGTCTAAGAAGAACCTTCCATTGACAATACAATAATGTGGGTATAGGAAAACATTTATGAATGATACCATCACTCCCAAGAACTACTATCTCAATCCACATGTCATCCGATGCATTACTCTTTTCAAAAAACAGGAACAAAGGATTCTATTCAAAAATGCACAAAATGAATGTTGATATAAAATCTTACCTTCAATTGAAGTGAGACCTAATATAACATCATGGATATTAGTCAGACATTACCTACAATTTGAGCAAGCAATATATTTTATTTTATTAAAATAAATACCAAATAATAAACTAATATTATATATATACTGCCTCCTTTATATATTTAATGAACTGCTAATGATTATTATAATCCTTTAATAAGTGTTTCATCTCCTCTGGTCTGTGGGGAAAACTGATTAAAAACAAGTTTTACCACATCTTCTGATATTAGCATCTAATGTAATTCTGATGATAACAATCAATTCTTGATTGTCATCATCTACATTTATAAACCTATTAAAGCTTTAAGTAATTGGCTTTTTGCCTTATTATAATTGTTTTCATTTGTGACAAAGTACAGTTTGGCCAGTATAGTTTAAGTGTTACTAATAAAGAATATTAATCTTTAATAGTTACAAAAGGGATAAACAAATGATCAATCTGGTGTGAAGTGTGATTGTTGCAATTTCTATTAATACTTTCAATCTAAGTATGAGTATGGCTGTTCAAGAAATACCTGATAATTATTAGCATGACTCATCCTTTATAATATATTAATATGATTTTCCTTGGTTTTTTTTTATAACTGTGATATTGTTAATATATATATATTGAACCGGGTGGGGTGAATTGATCAATTTAGTAACAAGAAAATCTAACATGAACTTTGTCTCTTTAAATAAAAACTTGTGAAACAATATTGTAAAACTTATTCTTATATATAAAATATAATATTATAAACTTATATATTCGATCTATACCAATGCAATTTAAGTATTGCTCCACACCAGTCCCTTAGGCAGAGAAGAATAATATCCAGAGGATACCTGTGACCAAGTCAGAGCTATATATATCAGATATATAACTATGACTATGTTTCAAGGGCACAGACCTTCTCGGCTATAAAATTCAACACCTATCATTCAAAGCACTTTTTTGTTTCAGAGTAAACCCCAGGCGCCAGTTAGCTACTAGAACTAATGTGCTTTGAATGATGGCAAACTATTTCAGTGCCTAAGAAATCCCAACTAGCTCAATCAAAAGGATATTAGAATATACTGTTACTTTATTTAGTGGTAAAAGAATTGACTGACAAATATTAAGCTTAAAGATAATTTATTTTAACTAAATATTTATTATTGTAAATTTTAAACTACATTTATAAAATCTTAATTAAATTAGACAATGATTTATAATAACCTCAGGCATACACATAATATAATAAGATATACAATAGTAATATAATTCAGCATTAAAATAATTACAAGCATTCAATGTTTACTATTATAATTTAGAAACTACTACTATAAATTCTTAATTAACTTAAACAATGATTTTTATATATAACTACACACACTCTTAATAAATCACACAATATAATATAATATGAGTATTAAATAAACACAAAACATTTAAAACACACATCAATAGTTTGTTTATGCATGTTATAGAGTTTATTTGTTTTACTGATTCTGGACGCTTCAAATTATTGCAATGGTTACCTTATATCAGAAATGGAATAAGTAAGTTATTCATTACCTATAGAATTTTGGATGTTAAATTCTTCTGTTTACTGCTTCAGGTGAGTTTTCCAATTGGTTGGATTTGAGGTTTTGTGGAGGTTCCTATCATTGCTATCCATAGTACTATTATTTAAGATGGTTAGATATCTTTAGCAGTTTTCAAATTATTAGGCAGGCATCACTTTTATTGGGCGAATTTCTGATCTTCCATTGAACTAAGACTGGAGTATGGCTGTATGCTTCTGATGGCTGTTAACACTGCATTGTTAGAAAAACACTGACTCTGGATATGTGGAGAAACTTATTGAAAACTGAACTGATTAAATAAATGATTGACTCTCTTTGACTGACTGATTGATAACTCTATTTATATGATGATCTGTTATCACTTTGTTAATTAGTTTTTATATCTGCCAGCTATATCTGTTGTTAAAATTCATCCACTGTTTTTGATTACATTCTTTTGATAAGATTTTAATCCTGTTTTCAGTTGGTAGCCATTGCTAATTCTGTTTGTGGATTTTTTAATTAGTAGCCATTGGTAATTCTGTTTTTATATAACTTCTGTGCATTTGCAATATTTGAGGGAATTTCCACTTATATTTTTTAATATTTTTAACCTGCACACATTTATTTTATCAACACATGTTTATTTTACTATTCCTTATGTTTACAATCATTCACTATTTACGCATGTATATATTTAAAATCATCTCATTATTTAGATTTAAAGATTACTTTTTTTCTTTAAATCAAATAAAAGAGAGTATCTTTAATTTTTATATTTTAATCTGTTATACTTTTAACTCTTAATTATTTTTTAAATTTTCTAAGTTCATTTTTCTCTCCCTTCCACTCCTTAAATTTTTATAGATTACTTTCTTTTAGCAAACTGTATTTATTTATTAAAAAAAAAAAACTCTGAACTTTATAAACAACAATCTCTCAAACTGAAACCTTCACATTATTTATGAGAATTTTATTTTAATAATTTTTAGACAAAAATTTCACATGGAGCACTTTTTCATAAGCGATACAATATATATAATAAGAAAAACACACACACTTGTAATAAAAATAAATTTTGTAGAAAATTTTTAAACAGTGACACAAAGTACATTTGTTTGAATAAAGTTATTACCTTGTTCTGGTGTTCTGCTACCATAAGGATTCATATCACTTAAGACAGATCCTGGTGAACACTAAAAATAAACCAATATATCTTTATTTTGTTAATATGTAAATATTTTACATATAACAATAAATTATTAAAGGAAAATATAATGCATTATAATCTTGCATTAGTTTATAATTCTAATGATAATTTAGATTATTAATATAAACTGTTAACAATAACATAATTGACACAAAAAATAAATGCACACTCATATACATATTTATATACATCTACTCATCCTAATAATTACATCATTTTTTTAAGTCACTTCTCAAATTCTTTTAGTTTGTCTTTGAATCAACAATATATGGATTGTATGAAAAACAGTAAAGATAACCTTTGATAGGCAAGACACCACTTTATTTAAATGATACTAGTTTTTTTATGCAAATTGTTCAGAGAAGAGAATAAATTAGTTGCCATTGTCATTTCCTGTTCTGTCTATTCTAACTTTTTATGGCTATTTTGTCTCTTATTTACTGATCATTTATAATCAGTGATTCGAACATAATATGAAAATAATTAGTTTTATTCTTTTATTTGAAGTGCTAGTGTTAAGACATAGTTTGCAAAAACTTAAATAGCTTCCAGGTGCAAAGAGGTTCCTGAGACTATATTTTTTGTTGATGTATTGTACCAGTCAGAATTGTATGTTCATCTAACAAGGTTTAGAATCTAGGCAAAAGTACCCTAAATCCACTCATGCCCAAAATAAACAGGTCAGGAGCAATCATGGACCCTGCCCTATTTGCCCGTCTCTAAAACCATAACATGAACAACACTTCTGATGATAACATGAATTTTATTTATTCCAGTCCCGTAGACACAGCGGAGAGACATGAGATCTACAGGTAATTATTTTAATTAAAGACTATCAAATCCTGACTCAAACAGATACATTAAGTGCAGAAATTTTATGATTAAATAAATTGCAAATGACTAGCATAATTAGGGAAGCATGAATCATAATATAGTATCCATCCACACTGAACGAAAACAGAGTACAAACCCAGCATGAATATTACTTAACTTCTGAATGTATTGCTATCAAAATACTAAACAAGCAGCATTCAAATGAGGAGACACCAATGCATGGCTAATTATTAATATATAGCAATTTAATGAATATAAATAAGTTATTTACATAAATCAACACAGCAAAGATTTCACACGGTTAATAATTTGTATATACAGGTGACATGATTTGTGGTACATTAGATATACACAGATTCACTAGTGTGAGGACATATGAAAGTGATAGTTTCCAGATATAAGTAGTAAATGACTTATGTTTATGGAAATGTGGCTTAATATGCTAATAACTATAAATGATATTTAACAGATTGTTGTTAATGCTATGATAAACCAAACAGACATGATCATTAGTTTCTGGTTACATAAAGGAAGCATTATAAAATAACCTCTGAAGGAAGGCTTACATTTTGATACAACAATTAAGCAATGTGATATATTAAGGAAAACTTTAATTAATATCACATTTACTAATTATATCATGGGAATTAGCATTCATTTTCTAATTTACTTAACTGTTGGTTTAATAACTCCATCATCCATGAATGCATTTAGGCCTGTCCAAATGAGAAGGTGGATAATTCAAATAAGCATTACTATGACATTTCTAACACATTTAAAATAAAGAGAATGGTTTGCAAAGATCACTGCATCATGACTTATAGATAATATGGGCATACACATAATCAAGAGGACTTCTGACTACAATGATAGCGTTAAAATAGAATTCAAGTCCATTTTTGGATTGAGAGGCTTCATCATTTATGAGAATCTGTTTGTATTTATGACAAAGCGGTGTTTGGAGAAATGATTGGCAAGGATATCATGGTTTGGGGCTTGCTGATGTTATCCCATGCAGAGCCTCAACAATCTAATGTTATCCTGAGGCCGGTGCTACCAAACCTCATTCTGGGACAAGCTACAAGAAGAATGTCCAGGACTTCCAGAGAATGAGGATGACAAAGCAAAAATATGAGGTTTTCAATGCTATCATGAGTGATCAACGCTAAATATGGCTTAGATCTTAAATGACCGATATATTAATTAAAATCCCAATGAAATAATATCTTGCGTAATGCCATGACAAGATGATAATCCATTCATAAAGGTCCAATATCACCATGGCAAATTAGAAAGTCAAAACAAAAGGCGGGAAAATATTCATTCTATTTAACAAGCCCAAGTATACTCGAACGACAAAATATTATGAAACAATTTATAACGCTCAATAAGCAAATGAATAATTATTAAAATAAATTGATCAAAATTGATTTATTAAAACAAAATGTAGAGAGAAAATATGTTTATAATATCCCATGATATGACGGTTAAATATGCCACCATTACACATATTTTAGATATTCAATCAAGTGAACTTTTCGTTTAGTAAGAAATCTTACATTTAAGTATTTAAGCATCCCATATCAGGATGGTGGCTAAAATGATACAAGTTTTCTGGATTGAGTAATTAGCATATCAAAATCAACTCAAAAATGTACTTAAAATAAGATTAAATAAATTTGCTGCATAAAATAGAAAGTATAATTAGAGTGTGAAATTTACAAGATAAGATTAAGGATCAGTAATTCTGTGCTAGTGTTTTACGTAAAAGGATTTAGAAATTTACCGAGAGAGAATCGTTCAGACTTAACATAAATATGATAACTGAGTTTATAGTCAGTTATCAGATATACAGAAAATTACATCATGATTAAGCAAATTTTATAATAAAGTGAAGAATAGTAAGAGTTCATTTAACAGCAACAGTGATTACCTTCCAGATAATATGGCGGTCATTTGAATTACACATGTATGACATTTAGGCATGGAAAGCATGGTCAGCATCTTTCCGGTATTTTTTCATAGTTTAAGCAAGGCAGTTTTCAAACGGCAATGGCATAGCAGAAAGGCAGCATGAGGACAATCCAAAGATCAGAAGAGGTGAACTTTTACCTCTATTTAATGGTCATTTTCTTGTACCAGCTAAGTCAAAAGACAGGTGAAGAGTGTCATGGGCTCACTCAGCATGTGACTGGAACCCTCTCTCTCCCTATGCTTGAAATTTGGCAATATTTGGAAAATATCAAACCTTCCAGAAAGTTCTTTACTTATGGCGACCAGACATGCTTGTAGCTTGAGTTTAGCTGTTATAGTTTGATTTTCGTACTACCAAAAGACATAAACAGATAATTTCCATAAGGTATGATTTCGTTAATTTGAAAATTATTTAAATAGTTAAATGAGATTGACATTTTAACATTAATTAATGTATGTTCTTTTGCCTTGTAACATTTTAGATTGAAATAATTACCTTCTAGAACTTTCTTTAACACTGCTTAAGCTTTCATTAATCCTTTATAAACAGTATTAATTTATGGGTCTGTAATACATATACACAATTATTTGTAATGAAGAGAATTTAAGGTTTTAGGAACAAATCAATTGATAATAATGAAATTGGTTAAACATAACCATCTTTAATAAACAGGGTGGAGGCAGTGTGTGTATATATGTGTGGTTAACATTCCTGGATGTCCAAATAAATATATAAAATAGGTTCAAACCCTACTTATAAGGTTTCTAATGTCATCAGGCAATGAAGCAAAATATATACCACAGATTTTACCACTTCAGTATGGAGGAAAGGATATATAGATTTTGCTTGATAGTTGCATCAATAAATGGGATGAATTTATTTCGAAAAGTAGCTTTAGCAGAATTCATTTTCTTCCTAAAGTATATTTTCCTTCTATACCCCCAGTTTCACTCGCATTTACCTTATCAATGGTCAATTTTCGTTTCTACAGTTATTATAAACTTTTGATTTACTTAGAATTTTAGTCTTGATTTGTGATGAATAAAAGTTTTCATCTTCAGAGTAGTCAGACAACTAAAAAAAATCATTATTCTGAATAAAGAATAATTTTCATTGGCAATGGATTTAAAAAAACCCTTTGATTATCTCAATAACCTCCTAGAAATAACTTTATTTCACATTTGTTGTAGCATATTGTACTATTTTGTTAATTTTCATTATTTTCAGCAATAAATATTTCCACAGCTATTTGGTTCCAAGACTTCCCATGAACATCTGAAACTATAATTGATAGTGAGCTGTATGTAATAGATATGTGTTTAACATACATATAATCACATACCTACAATGTAATTTTTTTTAATATCTGAATTTTAGACATCAATAAATATAATTAACAAAAAAATCAAATAATAGTTATGAAAAAGACAAAACAGTAATAAATTTAAAGAAAGCAAATATATGATTGATCAAGACTACAAGATGAAAAAATGTTTGATTGAAAGATCATTTATGAAGGTAGGAACACAAATGAAATTTATGAATTTCTAATTTCTTTTAAGTAATATTTTTTCAATAACTGAAAAATGGATAAGACCATAAACATAGAAGGGAGATTTATTGATTATTTGATAAGAAGTTTTAATTATTCGACAAGAATTGGTCAAAATGTTTTTTTTACTGAGTAAAAACTATAAGCATGACATCAACAGAAATATGGGCATTTGATAGATCTCTGATGTAGCTTTCTAAACATGTCTTTAACACAAACATCGGATGAAATTTGGATTTTTTATTAATTTTTTTCATAACTGGCACATTTAATTTTTTTTAATCAATTTTGTAATTTCCATGAAGCGATAAAGACAGAAAACACTTATCGGTCTAAAAATATGCTATTATCAGAATAAAAATACTCTGATTCACAAACAAGGCCTTCAATGGAGTCTAAACATAAGCAGAATATCGGACTCGTAAGCATACAATTTTAATTTTTTGAATATTTTAATTTTTTTTTTAATTATTTGAAAAAATGATTTAATTTTTATTAATTTGAGTTTGTAGTGGTGTGTGTCTATATAAATTCTCTATTTATTTATGCTCATATGAATTCATATATATGGTAATTTTGTGTGTTCTAATCCACTTATTTTATAAAAATAAATTTATTTTATAAAAATAATGATTCTTAAAAGGTTTAATAATTTATTATTTGAAAAATGATTTATAGGGGTTTATATTGGTGTGTGTGTATATAAATTCTATATTTATTTCTGCTCATATGAATTCATATGAATGGTAATTTTGTATTCTAATCCACTTATTTTATAAAAATAAACTTATTTATAAAAATAATGATTCTCAAAAAGTTTAATAATTTATTAATTATTATTGTTTATATGGAGTGTTTGTATTTACAAATAATGATTTACAAAAGTAATAATCAAATGGACAGAAAGATTGCATATGCAGGCAAATAATCAAATTTTGATTCTTGCCTATGCCTTGATACTCATGCTGTGGAGTCACTCTAGTTTTGTTATATGTTTCATCACATTATTTTCAAGTCTATAGCTAACAAATGGACTATATGCAAATAAATTATATCTATGTGATACAATAAATATAACAAGATAGCATTACTGGTGTGCATAAAGAATATAAATATCACTGGTGTGCATAAAGAATATAAACATCACTGATGTACACAAAAAAATATAAAATGAAGAGATGAAACTCAGTTTATCAGTGATACAGACAGTAGCCTACAATTTCTAGTTTTAGATAGACAAGAAGCCAATAACTATGATGACAAATGCATATCTATCTTCTGGAAATGATTTGTTTTGTATCATTTATTAGGATGAATCTTTTTCTTATAGACACCTTTGACATTTGGTAACTTTTGGGGTAGAAGATAAAAATGAGGAATTCTTATGCGAATATTTTTGGAGATTCTGAAGCTATGGATTATCTCAGATAAGACATATATATGTTTTGAAAGATAATTTTGTGAGTTATACAAAGAAATTATCACTGAAGATATAATTTAAACTTAGTTAATGATGAATTCAAAATTATGAACAAACAATAATGTAATAATTATGTCAGATGTTGAAATTTCTTTTTCCCCTGGATGTTGAAATTTCTTTTCCCCCTTATTTTTTAAATGGTTATCACTATTTGTCTTAGACTTATTGTTTTCCTTAGTTTTTATAGTTTCTATTAATGTAATTTTTTTTTGCTCTAACAAAATTAAAACTGAAGTTATTGTGAAAATTGTCTCTGAGATCAGTTTTTAAAAAAATTCAATATGGCGTTCTAGATTTAAGCAGTTAAAACTATCTTGATTAGATTTGTCAAATACCTGAAAGAAACATTGATCTGCTTTTTTCCCTTGCTGTGTCATGTCAGCACGACTACAAATTTTCCATTAAAATACATGGTGCAATCAAATAAAATAATTCTTCAACAAAAAAAATAAATTAAAATTTTCATTCTTGTTTTCATCTCTATTCTCAAAGATCATTAATTCAGTGTTAAATGATTTTTTTTCTCTCCAATAACTCCCTAAATAGTATTCAGATCTTTTATTCATTAACACAGTAGCAACTCTCTTCAAACAGTAGTGCAAGCCATAGTAACAAATGCATGCTAGAAGGTTTGTGCATCAAAATCCTTATTTAATACCAGATTAGATTTTGATGCACAGATCTTCTAGCATCCACTGATCTGTGTGGATTACACTGGGTGGCACTACTGTTTGGAGACAGTTGCTATTGTTTTAACATTCTGTAAACATAGGAAATGGTGGTCATGTGATGTTTTAGTAGTTTAATGCTTTTTTTCATGTTAAGGGGCCTCTTAAAAATGTTTATTAATGATCTCTGATATTTGACAATCTTTGCCAAAATGTGTTTTATTAAAACTGGTATCATGGTTTGTTAATTTAATTTCTGAAAAAATGAACGATGAAGAAGATCATTCCATATCAGCTAAAATATGTTCTTTTCTGAGGTTAATGCTATGATTGATCTGTCTGTTCATCACTGATGAATATCCTATGTTTATTTTAAAGATTTTTTTCATTGATAACTTGATAACACATGTATATATGTTATATTTCGGATATCTTTTTATGTAAAAGATTTATTAATTGAAGTCTTATGTTGAAACATGCTTGAAATATTTGAAAGTAATTTTTATTATACAATGGATTTTTTCTTTTTAATCTTTGTAAAAAAAAAAGAAAGGGGGAGGGGTATTTACTTTTTAAAGACTCAGATGAGTTAAAAGATTAAAGTAGGCAATCGGATTTTTTGATAAGACCATATTATTAAAGACAAATATGTAGAATGCTAATTTAAGCAGATTAAATAATTAAACTTCTTTTTCAACAATTGAAAAAATTATTATTCTGATTTTTGAGTTAAAGTTTCTGGGGATGATCTTGTGGTCTATATGTGCCAAAGCCTGAACAATGATTGAAAATAAAATGGATTATGTTTATTGCACAACAAACATTTATTAAAATTTTATGATTTAATGATTTTCATAGATTGTATTTATATTATCAATATTTTAGTGATGAAATAATCCATTTTCTTAACAAGAACAACAAAAATGTCATTTAATTTATTTACCATATATACTTCTTATTTTGTTTTAAACTTCAATACAAACTAAAGATAAAGCAGGCTCATTAAGTGTCTCTAATAGTGTCTCATAAAGGGCAGTTCTCACTAAATTTTCTGGACAGTACATGGTCTAGAAATAATATATTTCACACAATAGATTATGTATTAGTAGAGAAAGGGAATGAATAAAGTATGGAAAATTAAAGTGTTTGATAATGAAGAGAGAGAGTATGTAATAGTGATCATAATTTCTTTATAATAGAAATGGTCAGTAATGTGATGGAAAGTAATAATAAAAGTAGAAAGGATAGTGAAAGATATGGATGGAGAATGAATGATAAAGAATAAATTAGAAGAATATAAACTAAAAGTAGAAGAAATCATGGAAGAGTTTGTTGGGGGTGAATATAAGGACTGTTGTGGTGAAGTATAAAAAGTGGCAAATAGGATTTTAGGTGAGAATATTCAGGAGAATAAAAGTAATAGAAAAGTGAGAATTAGTGAAAGTGTAAAAGAGAGGGAAAAAGCATGCAGAGAATATAAATATGCTATTAAAAACAAAGAAAGTGAAAAGGATTTTAATATTAAATGGGAAAAATATTTTTTAAAAAAGAAGTTGGCTAAAATAGATAATTATAGAGAATGAAATTAAATAGTAAATTATTGGAGGATTAATAAAAGTGGAAGAAATAGGAGTAAAAAATTTTGGAAATATATTAAAAAAAAGGAATGTAGGGGGAAAGAAATAGTATTACTAGATGATGAGGAAAAAGAATGTAGCTGTAGAGAAGAATTAGAGACAATCTTAAATAAGTATGTAATGGATATAGAAAAGATGTTAGATTTGGAGAATAGAGTGATAACAAACGTAAAAGCATATAGTAATGGAAATATTAGGTTTACAGAAAATGAATTGAATGAGGCAGGGAAGAATTTGAAAAGTGGAAAGGCAAGAGGTTTAGATGGATGGGTAGCAGAGTTGGTGATGAATTTAGGTAATAAGACAAAATTAAATCTATTACCATGTTTTAATAAGATGGTACAGAAAGAATTTCCCGATAACTGAAATAATACAAGAGGAAAGGGTAAGGATCATAGAAAGTTAAACAATTATAGACTGATAATGGTAATGTCAGTATTAGTTTTTGCATATATGGTGGCTGGAAAGGTGGCAAATTGGATGGAAGAAAATAATATAGTGGGAGAAATGCAAGGCAGTTTTCAATCAGATAAGTATATAGGAAATAATTTATTTGTAGTCACACAAGTTATAGATATAAGTAGGAATACAGGTACACAATTATATATGGTCTTTATAGATATAGAGAAGGCATATGATAGAATAAATAGATTATGGGTAAGTTTAGTCAATTTGGGAATAACTGGCACTTTAGTGGATCTTATTAAGAGATTGTATATAAATACTATATATATCAATTAGAAAATATAGCATCAGTTAGAGTTAAAAATGGAGTGGGACTAAGGCAAGAATGCCCTATGTCACCTATTTTGATTTTGTTATATTTGAGAGAAATGGAGAGAGCAATAGAAAGAACTAGGAAAAGGGATGGAGATACCATTAATAGATGGCAAGGAAGTGTATATATTTTATTTGCTAATATATTCTTGTGAACAGAAAGTAGGGAAGATATGGAAGTTATGCTGAAGACATGCTTAAGGGTGGGTAAAGAAATGGGAATTAAATTTAGTGAAGTAAAATCAAAAGTAATGATTATAAATGCTGGAGAAAGAGAAGAGAGAGAATTTTTATTAGGGGATATAAAGTTAAGTGTGGTGAATAGGTATAACTATTTGGAAATCGTCGTAAGTAATCAAAAAATTGCTTGGATGAATGGGAGAAAAAATTGATAAATGAATCCAAGAAAAGAATGCAAATGAATATATCAACAAAGTTGACTAGTACAAATTAAAAAAAAAAATCCCTGATTTGAATATTATTGGCTTATCCTCAATTCATAAAACTTTTCAATACTTTTAAATTAGGTTTTTAATTTTAATGAATAAATTATATATTTTATATCCTATATTTCTATTTTATTCTCAACAGTGAGGTTTCTTAACAGACAATTAGTGACTTAAACTATAGTAATACAAAATATATAAAATATTTGAGAGTATTGGCTTAGTAATATTTGTAGTTACATAAATCCTTTATTTATATATATATAATGCAAATAAAATCTGTTAATTAAGAATCTATTGTAATAACAATATATATATACACCTTTACCCCGTTTAGCGATGGCAATTGGTCTCCAAAACTCATCTTTAAGCAAGAATTTTGCATACAGAATACGTATTTATAATGGGGGGTCTATGGGAAAAAAATTGGTTGGTTCCTAAAGCTAAAAAATTACACTAACTTGGGAATAAAAACATTAAAAAATTATTTATTGAATGCATTGTATAAAAATATGTAAAACCAAAACCCTTAATGTAATATGCTTGTATAAACTATGCTGTATTATGCAGATATTCACTTGAAATATGTACATACTGTACACACTGTACTATATATGTATGTATATATGAATATGTAAAAAGAAAAAAAACTTAGCTTAATTTTCTGAGTTATCAGTTGCACATTCTAAGATCTATTGTTGTCTTCTAAATCTTTTTCTGATTTTGGTTTTTTGGAGGAGATGCATCAGATGTTGATGGCTGAGAATCCCTGGAGAAAAAGTTTAGAATGGATAGTTGACGTGCTTCTTGAATTTTCTTTTCATACAACATGTTATAAGGTCTCATTATTTGACTGAAGGCATTTTTAAATGTAATGCTGCATTCCAAATCAGGATCAAATTCATCCAAAAAGCTGTTCATGGTCTCATGATATGAAATAAATTTTTTCAATTTCTTGATGTTCAGATTTTTCTCTATAGGCTTATCAATTATATTTTCTTCATTGCCTTTTTCTTCAGTCAGTTGTATTATTTCCTCATTAGTTAATTCTTCCATGTGTGAATCCAAAAGCTCTTCAATATTATCATCATCAACTTCTGTAAATCCTGCTTTCTTTGTTAAGTCAAGTATATTTTTGTGTATGATTGAAGTGGTTTCCTTTTCAACTTCAGCACATGTAATGAGTTGTGGGCAGACTTTCTTTCATGTAAGTTTAAGATCTGTATTAGCAACCTTATTCCATGCATTTCCCATAAAATCAACAGCTGTTTTTTTATTGAAGGCTTTCCAGAGATGTGGAATTGTGTTATCAGCGTCCATATCCAAAGTGTTGACAAGATGCTTCATTAGTTGTTGATGATAGTACAACTTGAAGGTTGTGATGATTCCTTGATCCATAGGTTGAAGAAGTGATGTGGTGTTCGGTGGTAAAAACACGAGTTGGATGTTGCTTACATAATATCTGAGATGTCTGTAGGATGTCCAGGTGTATTGTCTATTAGTAACAAGGCCTTGTCTGTGAGATTTCTATTCCTACAGTATTTAATGATGAAAGGTGATAGATAAGTCTTAACCTAATCTATAAAAATTTCTCTTGTCACCCATGCTTTCCTATTAGATTGCCATATAACAGGTAGTGATGATTTTTCAATTCTTTTAAATGCACTTGGATTTTCAGAATGGTAGACAAGAAGTTGCTTCAGTTTTACATCTCCCTTCATATTTCCTCCAAGTAATAAAGTAAGATGATCCTTGTCTGGCTTGTGCGTGAAGGCATTCGTTTCCAAAAAAGGCCAGTTTCATCAATATTGAAGATTTGTTTCATGGTACATCCTCCTTCCTGCATAATATTTAATAGCTCAGATGGAAAATTTGCAGCTGCAATACTGTCTGCTGAGGCTGCTTCCCCAGTAATTTTTATATTGTATAAGTATCCATGCCTCCTAAATCTATCAAACCATCCATGACTGCCTTTAAAATCTAAATCTCTGACACTTTCATCTCCCTCATCGATCACTTTTGTCGAAGATCTTGAAAGAGTTTTATTGCTTTCCTCTGAATTACTAAAAAAGATAATGGCACTCCTTGGTGATTACGTGAATCAAACCATTGCAAGAGAAAATTTTCTAATTTTTCAAATAAAGGATGCCGTGATTTTGTGATTTTGGAAAGTTTGGAGTCACTTACAATTAGTTGAGCACTTTGTTTTATTTTGTCTCTGTTTTTCAAAATGGTAGTAATAGTAGACACAGATAATCCCATAGATGAACATATATCACAATTTCTTTCTCCTTTTTCCAGTTGATGTAAAATATCCACTTTGGTTTCCAAGCTCAAAGATTTTCTTGATTTTTTTCATGATGATTAAATACAGTACAGTGTACAGAATTAAAAAAAAAACAATTTTATATCACTACAAAAAAAAGTGTACTTTCACTGTTTAAAAAATAGAGTACAGAAAAAAAAAAGAAAAACTAAATTTGAATTTAAGTTTTTATATTCTTCCATAGAAGTTTTTCATCGTAATGAAAAAGAAATCTATACTGAAGAGCACTTATTTAAAATTTGTATTACAGTACATATTAATGTATACTGTATTTATGTTTATTACTTATTTAAAATTAAAAAACAATGTTTAATTATAAATTATTTAATTGAACATAAAGACTTATTACTGTACACATAAATCAGTCAACTTTAGAAAAAAAATTCAACTTATTTTAAAAGAAATTATTTAATCATAAGAATTTTGTCGAGATGGACCAAATTAGCACATAAATGGCATTTTAAATCAGATATTTGTAAATCTAAACAATATATATCTACAGGTAAGTAATAAATATCTTTATAGACTGCTATGTTGGGCGCTAAATCGGGGGGGGATGGACCCTGTACCGGTCAGTTTTGTCTGTTCATATAACAAGATCTAGCATCTAGGCAAAAGTACCTCGAATTCAATCATGCACAAAATACATAAGTCAGGAACACTCATGAACTCTGCCCTATTTGCCTATTTTCCAGATCTATCAACTTATGAGCAACAATCCTGATGATACTGATCTAATTTATCTCCACGCCGGCATTGCAAAATGGAGACACAAAAAGTCTAATTTATATGATGGAATATTTTAGCATGAAATATAAGTTTGACTCATTTAAAGGTCATGATCTTTCATATAATTAGTGGGAGATCATCTAGTCAGAGCAAGAATAATTTAATAACTATGATATTAATATTTAAATAAAAGAAAACGATTCTGCAAGTTTATGATATATATATAAGATTTATTAATTTAAAGAAATATGAATACTTGTTTTATTATTTTATTATCATTGACCTCTTAACGTACATATAATTTGGTAAATCATATAACATTTATTTATAACTTAGAAGATGACAGATTTGATTGATTACTTTATTTAATTTATTATTGCGGCTATCTCATATGCCAATAATAGATAAATATACCGATAAACAATTGATTTAGTGCTATGAGGAATTATATTTGTGAGATACCAATCCACTCCCAGAAAGAACAAAATATAGCATTTAACTGATTTAGCTCACAAACATTATTTTATGATTGTAACATTAATTTTTATTACAAAAATATATTTTATTAAAAGAAGAAAGGATTTCAGTTTTTATTGAGTGAGAAACATGTGTGGGATAGCTCGTTAACATATATATATATATAATGCCATCGCAAAAAGATGCGCATCTGAAAATATTAATAAATATAATAAATAGATCTAGTTAGTAGAGTCATAACATTACGGCTTATGGATATTCATAGGTTTTATTTAGAAGTATAACAAAAAGGCGGTGTGTGCATGGCAGCATATTTATGTGATCCAGTCACAGATCCTTGCAGGTGCTTCTGAGAATTCATTGAAGAAATAGATTGATATATGTCTGCAAACTTTGGCAGAATCGGTTCACGAACGAAGAGCAGTTAGCTGTGCAACTAATGAGTTGGGCTTTTCCCAGAGTGCTCCCATATAAAGCCAGCTTGAGCGACCAAATAGGTCCCCAGGGGGGTTAAGAGTCTGGTTCTTGGACTTGGAGATAGGAGACGGGGTTCGGCTTTCCGATATGCCCGGGTAGAGAGAAGCACATATATATAAGCAAACAATGAGGCCTGTATGCATGCAATGCTTGGAATAACACATATAACTTTAAAGAATATTTACTTAATTACTACCTATATATATGGAATATCCCGCATAATGGTATGATTTAATTACGAAGCAGTAATGGATCATTTAAACTTATTAAAATACTTAATTCATTGGAATAAAGACTCCCCTTTACTTTAATTTATCTATAAACTTCCCACAATGTTAAATAACTATAAGAATTCGGTTATAAATGCTGTTATATTATATGAAACATAATTTAAACATATACGAATGGGGTGGTGATTATTTATTTCATAATAAACAGATTTAATTTCATATAACACAATTCAGTTAAGATTAGCGCTTGTTATTCAAATAAATAGAAAAAACATTTCTTAGAAAAACAGATTTCTATTCTGTTTTTCTACAATAACCTTATGAGATAATTTGTTTTCCCCCAAATTCGTGAGCATTTGCTAAGATATAAGTAAGACTTGTTTTTAATTAAACTTAATCTAGTCATCCCATAAAGTAGGGAGGGGAAAATAAAAAGAGAAATTATATACTAGTGAATTTGAGGGATTATTGGTATATTTAAAAATATAAATATATAAAATATGATAATAAAAGTTAAAAAAGATTATTGCCACATGAAAGTGAAAGAAAACATTTTTTTAATAGAGGCTCAATGATAAAAAGGAAATTAAAGTTATATAGAGTTATATACAAACTAGTGGTGAGTAAATTATAAATCATTTTACCACAATATTAATTATTTAATAGAATGATATCTTAAATTATAGACAGGGTGATTATAAATAATTACAGAAGGCTGACTTTAAAAGTTTATACATTAGGCAGTGGCTAAAGTTCCTTTACCTTTATACAAATTAGTGGAGATTCTTGATGATTCATTGTCCATTGGTAATGGTGAACTAGATCTAGGTTTGGGTCAGTCAAGCAGGTAGCATTTACTTTTTCAGTCTCTAAGCATATTAAAGTTCATGGGTAGAAGCATAATATTCTAATGGCAATGCAGTTCTAATCCATACTCCTGGTAACAAACATACAATGCATTGTGAGTAGAGAAATTTCACCTTTCTCTATTCAAACATATTCTTTCCCACAATCACCGCTCTGGATCCTGTTACCCATGAACTTTAATATGCTTAGAGACTGAAAAAAGTAAAATGCTACCTGCTTGACTGACCCAAACCTAGATCTTGTTCACCATTTCCAATGGACAATGAACCATCAAGAAATCTCCACTAATTTGTATAAAGGTAAAGGAACTTTAGCCACTGCTTAATTTATAAACTCTTAAATTCAGCCTTCTGAAATAACCCTGTCTATAACTTAAGATATCGTTCTATTAGATAATTAATATTATGTAAAATGATTTATAATTTACTTACCACTAGTTTGTACATAATTCTATATAAATTTAATTCCTTTTTATCATTGAGCCTCTATTAAATAAATCTGTTTTCTTTCACTTTCATGAGGCAATAATCTTTTTTAACTTTTATTATCATATTTTATATATTTGTATTTTTAAATATGCCAATAATCCCTCAAATTCGCTAGTATGTAATTTCTCCCCCCCCCTATTTTATGGGATGACTAGATTAAGTTTAATTAAAAACAAGTCTTACTTTTATCTTAGCAAATGCTCGCGAATTGGGCAAAAACAAATTAATTATCTCATAAGGTTATTGTAGAAAAACAGTAGAAATATGTTTTTCTAATAAATGTTTTTTTTTTAATTTTATTTAAATAATAAAGCGCTAATCCTAAAAATTCAAATTTATTATGTGAAATCAAATCTGTTTATTCTCAAATTCATCACCACCACCCCATTCGTATATGTATAATTATGTTTATTCTAATGACAGCATTTATAATCGAATTCTCATATTTATTTAACATGGTGGGAAGTTTATAGATAAATTAAAGTAAGGGGAAAGGGGAGTCTTTATTCCAAGGAATTATGTATTTTAATAAGTTTAAATGATTCATTACTGCTTAGTAATTAAATCATACCATTATGCGGGATATTCCATAATGTATAGGTAATAATTAAGTAAATATTCTTTAAAGTTATATGTGTTATTCCAAGCATTGCATGCATACAGGCCTCATTGTTCATTTATATTGTGCCAAGGCCAAATTGGCACATGTATATAAAATAATTTTGTTCTAAAAAAAAATTATTAAAATAATCTTTCGTAAAAGAAAAACGTATTTAAATGTTGAAGAGTGTATTACAGTTTGTTTTCAAAAAGATAAAGAGTCAAATAGTTTTCTATCATTAGTTTTGAAATAAAAGTTAAAATTGATTCATTAAAAGTGGGGAAGGGAGTATTGGTTAGAAAAGTTAAACTAAAGGTTTTATAAAAAGGAAGTAAAGAGTTTATTATTATTAGTTGAAATACAATTTAAAAGCTTTAAAAAAATATATAAATCTCTTCATTTAAATTAAAGAAGAAAAATAATCTTAAAACTATTTTTGATTTTAGAATAGTAAAATATATATGTGCGTGCGAATGTAAATAAATGTAAGCTGTTAATAAGAGATATAATAAATGCGTGTTAAAATCGTATTGAAAAACACATGAAAATAAATATTGAAATGAAATATATTTAAAAACACAGCGGTGGGCTACTAAAGATATAAAAACAACACGTTTTGAAATAGCTACTACTACTCTTCAAAAACACGTCAAAGGATTAGTTATCAATGAAATTTCGACAACACTCATTTGCTGGAGGATATTAAAACAAAAAACACTTTGCAGATATAAATAGCTAGATTTTTATCTGAGTTTTATTCAGTCTAGTTTCCAGTGACAGTCTTGTTCAGTTCAGATAACAGTGCAGTTTCTATTATGTATCCAGAAATAAAAATGCATTGTTGAGCAGCTGTTGGAAATATACGCTTGTGCTTCAGCCTTTTAGTCCAACAAGATCATCAAAACTTGCCTGTGAAATAATGTCTGCATAACAACTCAGAAATCCTCCGTCAAACGTTCAACTGTCTTCAAGAATAAAACCAATGGATTCGCATAAAATCTCTTCAAGAAACATCCAAATCTAAACGGTTAGATATAATCCATCAGAAGCAGCAGAAGCAGCCAACAACAAGCAATATCCACATTCCAAAAATCCTAGGTAAACATTTTATTATTATCATTTATACATAGTAGCCACCGCTGTAATTCGTTAATCCTACTGAGTAAAGTAATTTGAACTCTTAAGCATGCATAAAATGAACTATTGATATGCGTGTGGGTGAATGTGAGATAATTTAACGATGTCACATTATTTATGCTTTTCACCAGATATATGTTATAATGTGTTAATTTAAAAAATGTGCGTGTACTAAATTAGATTATCAAGATGTTTAAATTTAGTAAATTAATGTTGGTTTATAAATTATCTTTAAACTTAATTAATGTTGATTAAAATAAAATGTCTTCAAACTTAACCTTTATTTATCGGTTAATTCTTTTTACCAACCTTTTTATTAATTCTTTCCACCACAAATTTTGTATAATTTTATTATTGAATTAAAATTAGACTGAGCTAGTTTTAGGGAATGTTTCGAGCGCTGGATTATGAGCCTACTGCCCAAATACGTTAGTCCTCAGATTAGCTGGTGCCCCGGGGTTTACCCCGAAACAAATAAAGTATTTGGATAGTAGGGGTTTGAATCTAGCAGCCGAGATGGGCCATTGTTGATAGTAAAGCTATCAATAAGATCTCCCATTTTGCTCGAACGTGCCGGTTCGTTCATGTAACATTTATAAGATTATAAATGTATTATGAAGGAGTTTGAAACCGGTCAAAACTAAGTGGTTTCAGCGGTTTGACCCGGTACAATATATATATATATTTGTGCTTCTCTCTACCTGGGCGTATGGGAAAGCCGAACCCGCGTCATATCTACAAGAACCAGGCTCTTAACCCTCCCAGGGACTTATTTGGTCACTTAAGCAGGCTTTATATGGGAGAGCTCCGGGAAAAGTCCAGCCCATTAAACACACAGCCGACTGCTCTTCATTCATGAACCGATTCTGCTAAAGTTTGCAGACATATATCGGTCTATTTCTTCAATGAATTCTTGGAAGCACTTGCAAGGATCTATGACTGGATCACATAAGTATGCCACCATGCACGCACCGCCTTTCTGTTACAATTCTAGATAAAACCTATGAATATCCATAAGCCGTAATGTTATGACTCTACTAACCAGATCTATTTATTATATTTAGTAATATTTTCATATGCGCGTCTTTTTGTGACGGCATTATATATATGTTAACAAGATAATCCACACACGTTTCTCACTCAGTAAAAATTGAAATCCTTTCATCTATTAATCGAATGTATTTTTGTAATAAAATTAATGTTTCAATCCTAAAATAATGTTTGTAAGCTAAATCGGTTAAGTGCTATATTTTGTTCCTTCTGGGGATGGATTGGTATCTCAAAAATATATTTCCTCATAGCGCTAAATCAATTGTTCATCGATATATTTATCTCTAATTGGCATATGAGAGAGCCACAATAATAAATCAAATAAAGTAATCAATCAAATCTGTCATTTTCTAAGTTATAAGTGAATGTCATATGATTTACCTGTCACCATCTAAATGTAATTCAAATTATATGTACGTTAAGAGGCCAATGATAATAAAATAATAAAACAAGTATTCATAATTCTTTAAATTAATAAATCTTATATATATCGTAATCTTGCAGAATCAGTTTCCTTTCATTTAAATATTAATATCTTAGTTATTAAATTATGCTCACCCTGTCTAGATGATCTCCTGCTAATCTTATAGATATAATTAATATGAAAGATCATGACCTTTAAATGAGTCAAATTTATATTTCATGCTAAAATATTCCATCATATAAATTCAAATTAGTCTTTTTGTGTCTTCGCTTTGCGATGCCGACAGAGAGATAAATTAGATCAGTATCATCGGGATTGTTGCTCATAAGTTGATAGATTTGGAAAATAGGCAAATAGGGAAGAGTTCATGAGTGTTCCTGACTTATGTATCTTGCGCACGATTGGATTCCAGGTACTTTTGCCTAGATGCTAGATCTTGTTATATGAACAGACAAAACCGACCTGTACAGGTTACCCCCCCCCCCGGGTTTGGTGCCAGAAGACATTAAAGTTAAATTAATAGCAAGTCAAGATTACAAAGTTTAGTTAATAAAATATTTTACATTTAGTTAGAGAGAATTATTTAAGAAGACATTTACAGAAACATTAAATTATATGTTCAATTGGAATTTGGAGAATAAATTAGGTGGTTAGGAATGAAAACAATTTAAAAGATATTACCTAATTTATTCAGAGTCTGCATTGGAAATCTTGGTCCCACAATGGAATAATAATCTGGAGTTGGCTTTCATGAGTTCGGCATAGGAATAATAATTTGGAGTTGGCTTTCATGAGTTCGGCATAGGAATAGCTAGCTATTGAGTTTGATTCAAGAGTGCACAGTCCAAAATTCAAACATTTAACAAAAATTTTCTGGCTTCATGGTAATTTGATGATCATACTTGGGAGAACGGGAAATGGGCAGGTTCGGGTCGTTTATCCCACTATCATATTGCTGCACATATTTTAAAAATGAAACTGGTGTGGGTTTACCGTGCTTTCTCAAATAATACTGACTGATTGACTCCTATTGTTCTTCTGGTCTATTTATACTTTTTCAGAGTACTTTTTGAAAATTTCCCTTTTTCATTAGCCCGAGGCAAAGCGGATACATTTGATCCTGACAATCATAATTGTTGATCTAAAATATTTTAATATTGTCTTCTTAAGATCTACTCTCCTGGGTAAACCCACTAATTTTATTGTTTCAAATCAATTTTAAGTTTACTTAGATTTGAGGAATTTTTCTTTAAAATAACTTTCCTATAATTTTATTTTTAATTTAATTAGAAAATTCATTACTACTTTGCTAATGAATTTTCTTTTGTTTTACACAAAGGAATGTGAACAGGGTTTATCGCAAAAGTAAATCTTCAGAATAAAATACTTTGACTTTAAAAAAAAAAAATCATTTTAAAAATTAATTTCTTGATTTTTATAAATTTCCGCCTATAATTACATATATGTATCCATGCATATATATATATCTGAGCCCATCCAATATTTATAATCAAAATTTAAAATAGAAAATTTTGAGATTTTATTTACTTATTAACTGATCTAGAAATTAAATGTATACAAGATGGCAGACGGAAAGTTTTATAATCGTTACAAGTGTGGATCAGGTTCGATCCTGGGTTAGAAATATAGCAAGATGTGAAGTATGGAGATCCATTGCTTCACTATTTTTTTAGAAAAGTCCTAATTGAGAATTCACTGATACCAAAAA
This sequence comes from Epiperipatus broadwayi, assembly GCA_028023455.1. Lineage (NCBI taxonomy): Eukaryota > Metazoa > Onychophora > Udeonychophora > Euonychophora > Peripatidae > Epiperipatus > Epiperipatus broadwayi. The sequence continues at coordinate 680,226 of JAQFVV010000143.1, read as the reverse complement.
GGTATAATAATAAACAAATGAAAAAAATGAATTCCTTTCTGGTTTGATGTCTTAAGTTTCTAAATAGATATACAAAGTTAACAATGACAACTCCAAGTTGTTTGGGTAGAACTCCAATAACATCTCAACTAATTTAAATTTCACATTTAAACTTGTCATTGTTTATTCTATATACCTATTTAAGAACTTAACCATCAGGTGAGAAGTGAATTCATTTTTTACATTGGATCATAGTTAAACTTTGATATCAGGTTTTGCAAAATTGTGCTATTTTCTATACATATTTGCTTTATATAAGGATCCAGTTTAACAGCATAAGGATATGCTTCTTCTATATGTAATGTAATCATGAAGTTATTAAAATGAGAAGTGATTTGCTTTGGCTTAAAAATGTAAATTTAAACCGATTAAGATGAAGCTTTGATAACAGTTTGGCTAAATTAACATTTACATTTGGAATTACCATTGTTCATTTTAAAAGTGTATGTGAAAATATAGATGTTAGATGAGGAGTGGATTCAATTTTTTCATGTAATCATAGTTCAACTTTGATACCAGGTGACATAAAAATTGCTGGTTTTGTCTTAATTGATGAGTATTGATATAATATTACTATGAAGTAACCTTATTAAAGACAAAAAAATAATACAATTTTACTATTAAATCAACTATGAAATAAACTTACGGCATTAATAATCATATCCCCACGAGGATCATTATCAAACTTTTGCTGAATAATTGCAGTCAAAGTGTTTAAGCCAATTTTTGAAACATGATAGCTTGTGTAATGTAAAAGCTCATCAGGCCACCCATTTTCTATATGAACTCCTTTTTCAGCATCTCTGGTTATAATATTAAAATTGGAAGAAAAAATTAAAAAATTAACAGTTAACTCCAGCTAATTGTACTTCATATTTACACATAAAAAATAAATGTTAGTCAATTGACATATTAAAGGCTTTAAAGTACTATTTTTTATATGAAAACTTTATTCTAAAAGTTTCGACTATCCTACAGCTATCATTAGAGCTACAATATCCAAATATATAATTATACAATTAATACATTTTATATACATTCATATACATAATTACATACATAAATAAAACATACATTTTAATCCGTCCATTGTATACAAAATGTATTAATTGTATAATTATATATTTGGATATTATAGCCCTGATGATGACTGCAGGGACAGTCAAAACTGTTAGATAAAACTTTCATATAAAAAATAGTATTGTTAAAGTGTTTAAGGAAGTTGTAAATGGTATGACATGTACAAGTAAAAATCAATACATAAGGAAAGGAAGAAAAAGAAAATTACATTACATATTAAAGGACTATAAGTTATTCAATAAAATTAGCATCAGGTCTGAAAAAAAAAGTTTCTCAATATAAAAATTTTTCAATAAACCTTCATAAAAATGTTAATTTAAATATGTGTAACTTTGAGACTAATTTTAAACTAAGATAAAAATTAATAGTTGACTTTAACTAGAAAATGCCTATACATTATTCTTTTGCTTATTTCATTTTTAACAGACAGTCACAAAACTAACAAATAAATTATTTACAATTATATAAATATAATAAGTCTGAGTTAAAGATTATAATTTTATATTTAAATTATATAAATAAAAAATTGAAATACTGATAGAACTAGTACAAAATTCTGAGAAATATAGTTCCATGAATGAAATAATTACTTCACTGATGAAAGTCAGAGCTAGAAATGGGTCTGAGGATAGGGATATTCTGAAAAGCTTGTTAAGACCTATTTGCACACTCATTATATAACATATGAATGAAATAGGATAAGAGAAACATTAATAAATATTCATATGATAACAGATTAATAACCATAATTGTATAAAATAAGAACATGGGAAGATGTGTGATGCTTGATTCAACTATTCAAGGGAGGTTTCGATTTTATTTTATTCAGATAAAAATTGAGGCAGAAATTGTATTTTGCATTATGTTCTTGATTCTATCATTATCTTCTCTAAACTACACAGTGCAAATTAGAATTATGCTGCCCAGTATATATATGCAGCAAACCGCAGGGTTTCTCTTTTCATTTCTCTAGCTATTCTAAGTAAGCTGCCTTTGGAAATATCCATGAAGAGTTACTTATAAAACTAAGTATATATTTTAAACATATAATGTCAAAATTTATAGCACATCTTCATTTCAATTGGAGTCTACAGTCATAAAATGAAAATGTATGTGAATATAACTTAGTCTTATGAATATTAACAAAGAATTGGCAATTTAATAATTGTATCAACCAAATGCTGCTGGATTTGCTACTATGGTAAATAAGAAATGTAAAGCTTAGAAAAATATTATTGAGAAGGAATTAACATATAAGGTCATTATTGAATGAGCATTAACTTATGAAGTTAGAGTAGGCTATATGGAAACTTTTAATTACTGATTTAATTAAAGCAAAAAATGTTTAACTGTGGATTAGAACACTTATCAAAGTTATGTAAGTAATGAATGACAAATCAAGATTTACAGTGAAAGAGTAAATCAAGGGAAGATGTGTCTAAAAAGTTTACAATGATAAATAATTTGAAAAATAGTGATGATAAGCCAAAATCAAACGTGAAAATCTTTAATCAAAATGTACAAATGGAGATCAACAGCAAGACAAGCATATCATTAAAAAATGGAATATGATTCATAGAAAGGCAAATGTCAACAAGAAAAAGGGCTAAGGTGATAAAGTCAGACATAAACTAAAATTGCATAACAATTAGAGGAATAGCTATACTGTCTTTACAAATAAATAGCCATATTAGAATGGAATATTATGAAGAAGTTGGTTTAAACCTCTGGATAAAAATAGATATTGTGAAGAAAGTGAAATTAAAAGCTGAAATAAGGAAATAATTTGCACAGCTTTTTAAAACCAACCCAGTGAAGTTCAAAACAAAACTAATAAATATTGACTTAGCTGATAACACCTAGAAGGTCATATATAGACCAAGGAAGGTTTCCTTAAGTCAAGAAAGCTTAAAATGAATTAAGAAGTAATGGCATATTTTATCTTGTGAGAAATCAGGCTGAGCTATGCTAATTGTAGTAGTATCAAAACATGATGGAAATATGAGGATTGCAGTGACTATATAGTTATGGTTAACAAGTACATAAACAAAGGAGCATACATTGTACCCGGCATGAAGGAAATACTAGCTTCTTTACAAAAAGCTAAATATCTAATGAAGCTCGACTTGAAAGCAGTGTTTCATCAAATTCTGGTGACCAAGAGAACAGTGGAATTATTGGCTATATAAACATACATATGGGATTATTTAACTCAATAGACTACCATACAGAATAACCATAGAACTGAATATTTTCCAGAGAAAAAGAGAAAATTTATCACAAGGAATAAGAGGTGTTATATCATACAAGAATGATATATTAGTGGTCACTAATAGCAAAATAGAGTTAAAAGTAGTCTTGAATGTCAAGAAATATATATGGACTACAAAAGAGATAGTATTTCTGGGAAAATGTCTGAATCCAGGAAAAGTAATTGCCATGAAAAATGCTCTGCAGGCATTTCTAGGATTGGTAAACTTTCAGGTTTTTCTGGAGGGAATATCATACATAGTTATGCCCCTTTATAAACTTCTGAGGAAGAAACAATCGTGAAAATGGGGAACGGTTTTTCAGGGAGTAAAAGAATTATTATCCTCTGATATGTTATTAGTGGTTTACAATGAACAACAAAAATAATTAATTCAACATGATGCTTCAGAATTTTGTGTAGAATTGATGTTATCACATGTAGTGCACAATGGTGAATTTCCACTTGCATATACTCCAGGAACATTGTTTATGGCTATGAAGAACTACAGCCATCTAGACAAAGAAGCTTTAGCTATAGTATATGCTGTGAAAAAGTTTCACCAATACTTATATGGATGGTTTTTCAAGATTTACAGACCATAGACTGACTGTTATTAGGAATATTGGGAAAGAACAAGCAAACCTCAGACCAAGCTAGTCAGCCAATGATAAAATGGATTATTATCTTAGTGTCTTATGACTATGAAAGCATTATAGACCCAGAAAAAATTAAGCACGTAGATGTTCTGTCCATAACATTGAACCAAAAGGTACAAAAGTCATGAGTATATGAAATAAATAATAAAGATGTTTTAAAGCTAGATAATATTAATAATGAAGTCATAGCTGAATGGACAGACAGAAATAAAAGTTACCTCATTGTTAAGAGGTGGATAAAATATGGATGGCGGGTTAAATGACCAGAAAGTTTATCTTAGGCAATATGGAATCCTCAAGAAAACTTATCAACATATAAAAATTATATTTTAATGATGAAAAGTGTAATTATTCTACCTGAAGGTAATAAAAGCATCCTATGTTTATTACATAAGGGACATCCTGATGATTTTACGATGAAGGAATTAGCGTGCTTGTATTTTTGGTGGCCAATTAAATGGTGATATTGAACAGACCATGAAAAATTGTTAGGCATGTCAAAGCACAGCAAATTTACTGACTAAGAAATTTAAATCCTGGCCTGAAGCTACAAAAGCTTGGCAGATAGTTCATTTAGACTGTGCAAAACTGTTTCATGAAAAAATATTTTTTGTAGTTGTAGATGTATATTCAAAATGGGTTGAATATCATATAGTAAATGACACTACAAAAAGTGTAATAAAAAGTTTTGACTGAACTCTTTGCAACACATGGATATCCACAGACTATAGTAACTAGATAACAGAATTATGTTCAGTTCAGACAAATTTAAAAACTACCTTACTCTGAAAGGAATAAAGCACACACTGATACCAGCTTACCATTCACAATCTAATGGAATAGTGGAGAATGCAGTTAAACAGCTAAAATTGCACCTATGTTGGCATACATACAGCTATTACTGCTAAGTTTTACCGGCATTTTCCACCCAGTATGGATACAAAGAAAATTCCAACAGATTTGCTATTAAGACAATGCATGAGAACACACTTGTTTATATTACTTCCAAATAAAAGGGGAAAGAAAAATGACTATTTGGAAAATATGAACCGAAATGTATGTATTAAGAATATCATAAAGAGAAATGGCTACCAGGAATAATTACAAAAATAGTATCTATAAAAATATGCGAAATAAGGTTAGAAGATGGCAGAGTATTTAAATGTCATGTAAACCATATTAAAGAACAAAGAGCAAACCATTAGAAGACAAAGTGATTATTGCAAACTCCAAGAAAGAAAATCAGACTGATATTTCTATTGAAATTGAATTAAAAACTCCAGTTAATTCTCCTATTCAAGAAGAAGCTATCGAAGTAACAAATAAATTAGGAGAAGACTATGGAGCCAGAGGAAAAAAATAGAGCCTCAACTAGGCTTATCTGAGTATGGAGGAGACTGACAAAGCTATAGACTATCTTGGTGAATAAAATTGATTATATTGTAGTTCAAGCAGAACCTGCAAAAATTATTAATGAATAAAATTTGCACATTTCTGCAGTAGATGGAGGAATGCTATGTACATACACACATATATTATTAAAGACTAAATAAAAGTGTGTGTGTACAAGCTTTTAATGTTGATATGCTAGAATACTCCAAAAATGAAATAAATAATTAGGATGCAGAAAAAGAAATTAATGACTGGAAATTGCAACAGTCTAATTTGCAATATAAAGAAAAGTTCAGTTTATGCAAATTAGCAAAACTGATAAAAGAGCTTGCAGAAGAATTAAAGGAAAAAATAAGTAGTAGTGTAAAAAGAAGTGCAGTATAATTGCATACTGAGTTGCTCTATTCTGGGAATTAATAAAGAAGAGCTCTAGTCAAGAATCCAATTTGACTAGCTCAGAATAATTTGCTTACAAAGTTATAGAGTTACAAATCCCAAAAGTAAAGAGACTTTATAGATATTACATCTCTAATGAGATATGAACTGTTAAGAAATCTATGTGATGTTGCTCTCAACTGGCAAATAGTGAAATGAATTACTAATCTTTACTAATACAATTATTATAATTCAGAGTAAATAAAACTCTTGGAAATTTATCTAAACTTTGGTTGTTTTCTTTCATTTATAAAATATAATTATCCAGCTGCAAACTGACTGTATGTCTCTGGATGTATTACTTAGTAAAATATGCAAGCAAAGATCATGTAATTTTTATAATAGATATGCTGTGCAAAATGGTGAAATACATATTTTTAGCAAAAGCCCAGAACATAAGATATTCATTTCATCATCATTTTCTATTACCAATTCATTGCAGGATGAAAGTCTCTCTAAGTTCAACCCAGTTTCTCCAATCTCTAGCATCTTTTCCCATATCACCCAAGACCCATCTTATATGTGGTATCTTTCTAGGTCTTTTACAATCTTTTGGAATCTAACTGAAATTTTCTTAAATCATAGATATTTAAATTTTTTATTATTTAAATTTAAGTTTTCTGGTTGAAAAAGCAATAAAAAAATATAGAGAAATATGGTTTAAATTTATAATTCTGAGTTTTAACTAGCTAATTTAGATTAATAGTTTGACTTCAATTGACCATCTACTATCATCTCTTTTAACAATATACACAGTTCAGTTCCACTTCAGTATCTTATTTCTTTTAATGATGTCAGTAACATCTGTTTATTTTTTCACCCATGAGTTTTGTTTTCATTTTTCTTGTTACTTCTAAAATACATCTCCATACTTCAATGAATGGTCTGAAGTTTCTGTATGTGTTTGTACTAAGTGTCTGAGTCTCAAAAATCATAATTAATAATTGGTATAAAACATTTAGTAAAAATCTTCTTTTTCCAAACACATAGGCATATTCCTTTTTTATATTAAGTTATGGTAATAGTATGTATACTGAACCCTACTGTTTGATGGTGCTGTTTTTTGCCCAATGCACATCAATATACCGATTCAGGAGCTGTCTGTTTGTTTACATAATATTACGGTAAAAGATTTGTTTTTTCAACCGGTTTTTAATTTTTTTCTGCCGGTCCATCTGTGTGGTTTACATAATATTAAGATAAACCACCAAAGATTTTTTTTTCATTTTTTAAGAAACAAACACTTTGTTTTTAGATGGTCTAGGGGTGTTGGTTTGTTTTTAAATTATCGACTAACGGTTTGTCGGTTTCTTTACATAATACCACGGTAACTTTTTTTTTTAACTTTCTTTACCTAAAAGTTGTATAGAGTTTTTTTTATTAACAAAAACTTTGTTGTTCTTAGATGGTGGAGGGGGGTTAGTTTGCCTTTAAATTATCTTGTTTTTTGTTGATGTATTTTGAATAAACCAATACTAGGTTTTTTTAGAGGGTGGAGGGAAAGGGTTGTCTTGATTTTAATTGTCGTCTTTTTTGTTAATTTATTATGAGGATTTTTTTTCTTCAAGTCTTTACGCTACAGAAAGCTTTATATGATAGCAGAAAGTTATTCCTTAATTTTTGGGCCTTTTTAAAAAAGACATAAACATTTCATTTTTAAAGAACACTTTTTTTTTAAGCCGGGGGAGGTGGAGTAGCAGGGAAGGTTTTACCACTTTGATTTTTAATTATTGATTTCTTTTTTGATTTTCTTTTTGAACATGTTACTGCATAGTTCTTTATTATTATTTTTTTTGGGCCTTTTGAATAAATTCTTAAAACATTTCTTTTTTTGGTATAATAAAATATTACCTACTTTAACTGTTAATGAAACTTATCAAATATTATCCACTTACTTTATAATCATGTGATCAACAAAAACAACAACAGCATTTTCTCATGAAATAATTTATTGAATCAAAAATAAATGAAACTTTGGACAAGTTGTGAACCAAAACAAGTAAAAAAAACACCATTTTTGGGAGCATAAAAAAAAAAAAGCAGTCACAAGTAACATGCAAATAAAATAACAGTGAAGCCTCAAAGCTGTAAGTAACGGGATTTTGGAGCTGTCGAACTAACTTCCCTTATGCAGACCTACACAGGTACGCTTGCAGGAGTGGCAATGGAATTCTCAGATCCTTTAGTTGACTAAAAGCATGTTTCTCCTGCAAGTGCATACCTTCGCATCCGGCAGGATTTTCTCTTTCTGGGAAAACACAATATCCACTTCTCTGGCCTGCAATTCACTCAGCTTCAACCAATTTGGACAACTTGCAGATGATATTTGACTGTTCTCACATGGATTCACGTGTAAATGGGCATTTGTGAGCAAAATCGGAAAAAACTGCTGAAAAGAATAACTTTTTGAAGTTGTGTGCAGTTCAAAAGCATAGAGAAGCATATGTGATGACATGACATTTCTTAATATGGAATACTAATTCCACTACACTTTATAAAAAATTTCTGATAATGAATTTTTGGAGTTTTGTCTCTTTCAAATATGGCCACCAGCAAATCAGACTAGTGAGAGTTCAATAGCTCACTTGAGGAATACTGTCGCAATGCAATGGGCGTAGTATTTCGATATGTAATCATAGAATACATCGCCCTCTAGGCGGCTTGTTACGGCTCAAACTATACCTATTGTAATATCAGCAATAAGTTAAGGCTGCTAAAACGGTATATTGATGTGCCTTGTGTGAGAAACGTCATCAAGCGGTGTGGTTAAGTATACATACTATTACCTAACTATCTAAATAAAATATGATTATCAAATGGCAATCTGGATTCACATTTAGGGAATTCTTAGCACCCTCTACCACTACCTTGGATGGTGACTTTACAGGCCTTCTTGGAATAAAGACTATAATTTAATTTTATCTGTCATGATTATAAGTATCTATTTAAAAAAAAGTTCATTCACCCACACTCTTCATTTTGGTTTCAAGAAAACAACTGGTATTTCAGTTAAGAGCTATCAGGCAACTGTGGTGTTTGTTGATCTTAAACCCAGGGGTAAAAAGTTAATAAATTCACCATACTGGCCAATGCATATTAATGAGAAACCCATCCATGTTTGAATACTATATGAATAATTATATGGTAATAATAGCTGCAATGGCAAAGAACATATTGAATGAACATTAGGAATTTGCCATACTTTGTTTCTTTAAGATCTCAAAGAGGAACCAAGGAGTCTCCTTTCAGTTAATAGTAAACTCCATTCTGCAAATCTTTATTTACATAGTTGTAAATAATGAGTTTAAAATTTATATAATAACAAAAAAAATGTTTAATTTTTTTTTATAAATTCGACTTAACTTACATGACAAATTTCTGCATGACATGTTTCAATTCATCCAAAGTTGTTTCTTCTGAAGTAAATATCTTGCGCAAATTATCATTTGTAATTCCTCCACTTCTGATTTCATTAGTCAGTTGTTTAAATATTTTTGGAGATAAATTAGACAAACCACTAGAAATGTTTACTACTCTGAAATAATATTTAAAAAAAAATCCATTTAACATTAATCTTAATATTTTTTTTTTTAGTTATAAAATAAATAAACCAAAAAAATATATATATTGTAACCCTGGTCTTTGTACATGATAGTATTTCAATACCTTATTTAAAGTTTTGGTTAACTAAAAAAAAAAAAAAGAAAGAAAAATGATAAGGTTTTTCTGTAATGTAACAGTATTAATAAACTAGATTATACAAGTTCTGCTTAATTAATAGCTCAGGTAGACTGTGTAAGCAATTATAAATACTTATTATGCAATATCAATAGCATAAATTTCATTGTAATAGGTAGCTTTAGTATTTAGCATAAGTGAATATTCATATAAGAATAGGATAGGGTAAAAAACCTCAGTTCACATTCAGTTAAAAAGTAAAGCTAGTTAAAACAAAATATTAAAACAGGCAAAGCTCTCCATACAGTAGTGCCACTTAGTACAAGCTAGAGTAATCAATGGATGCCAGAGGCTTGTGCATAAAATCCCTATCTAATGCCTACTCAGCCAATATCCCCAGACTAGTTTCTGGCTTGCGGCCTTCATCAGTGAGGAGTCTTGGATCTGAGAGCACTGCACCTAGATCTTAGGATCGAATGCAACCCTCCAGCAGCTACCTTTTATCTCTACTTAACTACAAAACTATGAGAACAAATTTGAAAACACAATATTTTCAATCCAAGCTCATTAGCTTATAGAGTCATATAGATCTGAACTCAGTTCAGTACTCATACATTTTGGTGTCTTTGATTCTTTAATAACCATAGCCACCACTATCCCTATTAGGCAGGAATGGTGTTAAACCACTAAACATCACACGATAACCATTTCTTATGCTTGCTCATAATTGTTATTAAAACAGGCAAAACTCTCCATACAATAGTGCCACTCAGTGCAAGCCAGAGTAATCAATGGATGCTAGAAGGCTTACCCATAAAATCCCTATCTAGTGCCTACTCATCCAATATGTCCAGACTAGTTTCTGGCTTGTGGCCTTTGTCAGTGAGGAGTCTTGGATCTGAGAGCACTGCACCTAGATCTTAGGATATAATGCAACCCTCCAGCAGTCATCTTTTATCTCTATTTAACCACAAATCTATAAGAACAAAATTGAAAACATATTTTCAATCCAAGCTCATTAGCTCATGGTTATTAAAGAACCAAATACACCAAAATGTATGGATACTGAACTGAGGTTCAGATCTATATGACTATATAAGTTAATGAGCTTAGATTGAAAATATTATTGTGTTTTCAATTTTGTTCTCATAATATTTTTAAAATTTCTTAGCTAGATATTATTAAAAGGTGAAATACTTAGATACACTAGCACAATGCCATATAGTTTTAAGTGTTTATTAAATATATATACCTGGCAATAATAAATAGTTGGACATAGGTTAAATATATTCTAGCTATTTTATTTATTTAAAACCTTTAGCAAATAGTTAATTATAATTTCAGAATAGGGTCAAAAATATGTATGAAAATAAGGAATATGTTAGAGCTACATATGTTTTAAAATAGAATGTTTTAAAAAGGGATAAATAATGTTTAACCAAAATGTGCAATTGGATAGGCAATGATTTTATTTGTATAATAGAGCATCCTATATAATAGCACTTGTATGACCTTAATGTGGAATTTGTGTTTAAAATTTTTGTTTTTGTATAAGAGAGAATTAATGTTTATTTGTAATAAATTTATAATTTTGTTGATAAATTTTGGTCTTTGTAATATCTTGAGTCATAATTATATTAATCATATGATAAAAATTTTAATTCCAATCTTGATAGCCATAGAGCTTTGAAAGCGCTAAGCTTTAAATAAATTTAATAACATATAACTTCTTTAACGAGCGTTATAAGCGCATCATTATATTGTAGCAATATTAAACTATAAATGTTCAAATTGGTAATTATCATACATAAATTTTAGTATAAAATCAGATATACAATTCATGTAAAACACAGATCCAAACTTGAAGATTGAAAGTTTTATAAGATTGATGATTGCAAATGTTAGAACTGCATTTGAAATAAAGCTATTTTATTTGAAATTGTCTTTCATTCAAAGACTGCTTATTATTTGATTATTATGCAAGTGAGAATTATATTACTTTGAAGATAATTTAAAAAATTATATTGTTGATAAGTATCAGAATGGCATAAAAGATACACTTTCCATTTTGGATATTGGAATGTCATCCTAGGTGAAGATTTTATTCTTCAAAATTTTATTGTTTCATGTGTTTGTTATTTAAATTAAATGTTTCTTTAGTTAATATGATTATTATTATGATATATTAGGATACATTAGTGAAGTGTATGTTTCCTATATTCTACTGGGATATCATTCAGCTATTCAGCAACATGATAGAACAAATCATATTTGAAGATTATTATATTAAGAACCCTGATATTATTACATGTTATTATATGATTATTTGAAATGCATTTATTTTGCAAAAATATCAGAAGTGTGGTATTAATAAATCAAATTCTAGTAATTACAATATAAGAATAATACATTAACTCTTATAAACAATATTTATCTAAATCGCATGTTGAAAATTGATAATAAATTGAAAGTATGCTAGCCTTTCTCACATGCGCAATTATAACAGAGAAAGCCAATCAGATATCTAATAAATAATCAAGCTTAGACACGAGACAGAGATTTTGATAGAAAAGGTTGATACCACCTTTTCTAAACTTAACTTTTATATATATAAGCCAGTCTTAAGCATCTTAGCTTGAAAGCTTTAAATATATAAACAAATACAATTATCATTCATTGTGTTATAAATATTACGGCACGAAATCTCAGATTTACTATACCGCAATTTTCATAGCAGCAATGTTTGTAAACAATATAGTAAATCTGAGATTTCGTGCCGTAATATATTATATTTATAACACAATGAATTATAATTGTATTTGTTTATATATTTAAAGCTTTCAAGCTAAGATGCTTAAGACTGGCTTATATATATAAAAGTTAAGTTTAGAAAAGGTGGTATTAACCTTTTCTATCAAAATCTCTGTCTCGTGTCTAAGCTTGATTATTTATTAGATATCTGTTTAAAATCTGATTGGCTTTCTCTGTTATAATTGTGCATGTGAGAAAGGCTAGCATACTTTCAATTTATTATCAATTTTCAACATGCGATTTAGATAAATATTGTTTACAAACGTTGCTGCTATGAAAATTGCGATATAGTAAATCTGAGATTTCGTGCCGTAATATATTATATTTATAACACAATGAATGATAATTGTATTTGTTTATATATTTAAAGCTTTCAAGCTAAGATGCTTAAGACTGGCTTATATATATAAAAGTTAAGTTTAGAAAAGGTGGTATCAACCTTTTCTATCAAAATCTCTGTCTCGTGTCTAAGCTTGATTATTTATTAGATATCTGTTTAAAATCTGATTGGCTTTCTCTGTTATAATTGCGCATGTGAGAAAGGCTAGCATACTTTCAATTTATTATTAACTCTTAATTTATAAGAGTCATTTTAGATCAGATCATGGCAATATTTAATTGATGATTAATAGTTACTAACAGATATTTGGAAGGAAAAAATAAGAGAGATTATTATCATAAGATGAGATATATTGTAGACTTGCTACTTGGGAAATGTACTTTTAATATTGGGAAGATAGTTAATTTAAAAATCTTATCCAAGAAAGTAGAGGTTTCTCCTCCTATGAATCTATTTATTTTTATACTGTTAAGCAATAATGTGCATCTATTAATATTATAGCTCACTTTATTTGATACATGTCTCAGTAGTAAAGATAATTATAATTTAATCCACTGAGCTTAATTGAACCACAAGAGTGTTATTATTTGATGTGCCCTTTAGATTGGTTACAGTTTGGCTGGTCCAATATGCTGGCTTGATAGATAACCAGCTATGAAATTTGATATTTTTCTATCTCCACCTTATCTTTCATGAGGTACAGCTTGCAAATTGTCTCTCCCTATCTTTCATGAGGTAATATATAAACTTAGCTTGAGAAAAAATCAACTGTTTAAATTTATTTATCATTATACACTAATAAATGTAATTACATATTAAAGCAATACATCTATGCATTATACTCCACAACCACCAATACAAAAAAAAATGGCCACAAATTGGTTAAAAAAACAATTCCTATATATTATCGATTAACAATAATATAGCTTGATTGCAATTGTAATACAGTAAGCAACAGCTTTGATCATTTAACCACAATCAATTAATTCTTCTATATACCCAGCTTACTTGACTAAAGAATATTATCAATTCCATTGTGTATAAAACAATATTAAAATATATATTTATTCACTTAAGCTCTTATCTGTACTAAGAAACATGATTTGACAAAACAATGTTTAATTATATATGTCTGGTTAAAAAATCATGCAGTTTTAAAATCACACAGAGGAAAAACTCTCCATACAATAGTGCCACTCAGTGCAAACCAGAGTAATCAATCGATGCAGAAAGGTTTGTGCATAAAATTCCTATCTAGGGATTTTATGCACAAACCTCCTTGCATCCATTGATTTCTCTGGCCTGTACTAAGGGGTGCTACAATATGGAGTTTTGCCTCTGTGTAAAAAGCTCGTATAAGCATAAAGAATGGTGATCATGTGATATTTAGCAGTTTTAAAATCTTATAACATCCATTTTAAACTTGGTAAAATCAATTTCTAAAAACTATCAGAAACATAATTTAGTGAAGTTTAGTAAGTATTAAAAGTTATTTATTTATTGTAAAATGGAAATAATTATATAATCTATTATGTTAGTTTACCAAAAATTCATTATTATTAATTGCAGACTTAGAACTGATCAAATAGCTTTAATAATGAGCAAATAAACTCTCCTATGATTAGCCATTTCAGAGCATGATTGAAAATCAATATATTCATAGAACTTTCAGAATTGTATATTGATCTGAATATGTAAAGATGGCCACCAATTTTAACATTCAACAAGTGCAACAATAATTACATAAAACTGTATGAAATTCTTTCACAGCTTGATTTTATTATGTATAGAATGAAAATTAAGGAAAAAATTAAATTTCAGAAAAACTTGATAATTACCCTTTATAGAAATGATTAAAGGTTACTAAACTAATATTTTCCTACCTGTAATTTCAATATTCAACTTCAGAAACTTCATCTGTCTCATACTTGAACAAATAAGAAGTTAATATGTATATCCAAAGAAAACTATATATAATGACGTAAAAAAGTTCTAAAAATACGTAACACCTTCAGGATTAAATACAGGTGCATGTTTTTTTTAGGGTTCATATTAAGTGAAAAGTATACTCCATCAAACTTGAAACAAAAAAAATCTACAATCAGGTACAATTTGTAGATAAAATGGATGATAATCCACAGAGATGATAAGTTAAGCAACAAGGTATCTGCCCCAGGTGTTGAAATGAAATAGGTATTAAAATGAGAGCAAATATATATTTTTAATAAATATATTTATTTCTATTTAATATATACTTTGGTAGATTATTATAAATTAGTCTTTTCATTTTAAATGTGCATTTTTTAAAACTTGCCTCAGATGATAAAATAGATAATCCAAACCTTTAATCCATTATATATTGCCCAACAATATTAACTTCATAACAACAAGTGCATTACAAAATTAGTCTGTAGTTATAAAATGAATTATCTGACAGTTCTCTTTTGTCTACAACAAGATGATAATAGCCATAATAGAAAATACTGAAAGTACCTCAGCTATAAATTAAATATCAACAACTCACATACTGACCACTAGGCAGCTGTAACAGTTTTCAAATTTTTGCTATTAACTAGAAAAAATCCATCTACAAAAATTAAACTATTTAATTTTCTAAATCATAGTGTGATATTCATTACAAAGAATCTCACTATATCTTACAGAGATGGTTCACACCTAATGCATAATAAAATTCCTTATGGACAACATCAATAGAGGAAACTTTTCTTGTAAATAAAGTCATTGTTTCTATATCCAATTCCTTCTGTGATGAGCTCAAAGACAATTCCACATGATGGGTTTTAATAAAATATGCATCTTTTTGAACTCTGATTGAAACATACAAAATAATTAAAATATTATAATCAATTGTTATTAAAATTTCTTACCATTTAACACTGCATAAATGTTCAATACACTCAAATCATAATAACATTTCATTCATTCTTTAGCGGCCATTCATAAACCAGTATCACCCATCCTCATTTTAGAAAAAAAATGAATAGCAAACAAAAATAAAAAGCTAAAAAAAAAGTTTTGTGATAACTGTACAAATCAATTTCTAAAGCAAAAGTATGTTCACACACACTATACACTCATCCTCTAGTTTGTTTATACCCTAATTTTATATATTTGGAAGTAAATCGATTTTCACACATGCACTGTTTTGATATAAGTTGGCACACACTCATATAAGCAAAGATTTCAAAGAACAAGTAATCATTTTGTTCTTTGAGTTCATCTGTATATAAGTTAACCTTTCTCTACCATGCATTATTGAGGATTTAAGTCTATTATATATCTGATTTTTTAAAAGATATTCAAATTGTAGAAACATAGTTAAAATATGACAGGAGAGAGAGTTTATCTCATTTTTAGCCACCTGCAATTAATGTATAATAATTTAGAATCTAAATACATTGATAAATATTTTTATATAGCACAGTATTTATTGTAATATATTCAGAAGTAAATCCATCTTCACACATGTGCTGTTTCAATATAAATTGGCACTCACCTGTAAGCAAAGATTTCAAAGAACAAGTGATCACTTGTCTTTTAAACTTATCTGTGTATTATTTAGGGCTTGAGACTATTATATGTCTATTTTTTTAATGATATTCAAATTGTACAAACATAATTCAAACATTATAGGAAAGAGAGTTTATATCATTTTTAATCTTAACATGTAATAATTTATAATCTAAATACATTGATATTTTTATACCGTATTTGTTCTCTGAAATCTTTGCTTATGGGCGAGTGTGTGTCAATTTATATTGAAACAGCATATGTGTGAAGATTGATTTACTTCCAAATATATTATAATAAATACTAGGTTATATAAAAATACGTGTCAATGTATTTAGATTCTAAATTATTATATGTTAATTGCAGGCAGTTAAAAATGAGATAAACTCTCTCTCTTTTGTAATATTTGAATTATGTTTGTACAAAGTGAACATCATTTAAAAAAATGAGACATGTAATAGACTGAATAATGCATGGTCAGCAAAAATTTACTTATATATAGATAGGCTTGAAGGACAAGTGATCACTTGTTCTTTGAAATTTTTGCTTATAGATAAGTATATGTCAATTTATATTAAAATAGTGCACGTGTGAAGATTGATTTTCTTCCGAATACATTACAATAAAAACTAAGCTGTATAAAAATAATAATATTTTTCGATATATTTAGATTCTAAATTACTATATATTAATTACAGGTGATTAAAAATGAGATAAACAATCTCTCTCTCTCTTGTAATATTTGAATTATGTTTGTACAATTTGAATATCATTTAAAAAAATCAGACATATAATGTACTGAATAATGCATGATAGGCAAAGGTTGCTTATATATAAATAAACTTGAAAGACAAATGAGAGTGAGTGCATGTCAATTTATATTGAAACAGCACATATGTAAAGATTGATTTACTTTTGAATATATTACAATAAATACTGAGCTGCATAAAAATAAAAATATTTATCAATATTTTCACAATTTTTTTTTCTAAAAAACTTCAAGACCTTACATAACATATATTATCACTAAGATAATATTCAAATATATAATTTATTAAGCGCAAGCAGATAACATTGTAGTAAAGTGCAGTCATTATTACATCTGATTGACTGTCACATAAGCATGTTTAAAGTGCAGGTTTTAAGCCTTTCACATTATTAAGATAATATTTATAATGTAAGTAGAATATATCTTTACCATAAAAACCATATTTAAATTTGCTTAAAATACTTTTTAGAAATCTTTCACTACACATGCCTATTCCAGTGAAGATTCAACATAATCACATCTAACAAGCTGAAGATGATAATATTCCTTATCATTTTGACAAATTGTTCCATTATCTTTGTTTTATGTCAATAGAAAATCATGTCTCACTCCCATGCACTAAATTTTCCAGAATAACAATCATATATATATAATATAACTCAGTGCTTTTGGCACTTGGATTTATTTAGCATTATTTCTGCATGAAATCAATGCTATTCTTTAAGAAAAATAAAAAGATAAAATAACAATAGTAATAATTGATTAGTAAAGTATGCTATTCATTCATCCAGACATGGTTTGTGTGGATGAATGATATATTCCCTAATGCATTATCATGTTTTTAAAAGAACATGAATAATTTAATTAAGATATTGTTTATTAGAGCAAATTAATATAATGTAAAACAAATACAATAAGATAATTTAATATATCCAGCACACAGTTCTTCTTTTCAAAATAGTTCATATATATCTAATATAGAAATAAAACAAACTAACTCCTTTTTAAAACTTGATTAAATAGGATGTTAATAGAAAAAGATAAAAGAAAATAATAGATTTTTAATTAAAAGTTTTTATTTGATATATATAGAATTTTAAAAAGGAATTAGTTGTGTTTAAGTTGTGATTGTAATAGGAAAGGGGAGTGAGATAAGGTAAAAAAAAAAAAGAAAATTTTGGTTATGGATATATTTTGTAATTTTTAATTAATTTAATTTTTTTTTTTTTTTGGAATATGTGATATTTATTATGTATATATATTTTATTTTAGTGTGCCTTGAAAAAGACTATAAAAAATAGTCGAAACGTCGGATTTCTTTTTCATGATTATAGTCATAATAAATCAAGTTTTAAAAAGGAGTTAGTTTGTTTTATTTCTATATTAAATACAATAAGCTGTAGCTAGTTTTTAGATGGGTAGAGAAGAAAAGAAAAACATAAATGTCAATTAAATAATTTTAAGATGTCTTATTCTAAAGAACAGTAATTTCTGGAGAATTCATTTGTGGAAAATAATTTATGAAGAATTGAAATCACTGAGAATTATTGTTGGTTTTAAATATATTTATTATTTTCATTATTAAACTTCTTTGTAAACCATTTAAATAATACTGAAAACTATATGATTATAATAAGTTTTTCCTTTCTTTTGTTTATGTCATAACCAAGGGATTATTTTTTCCTGGAAGAGGTCGCTAGAGTCAAAAGAACGACCAATTTCATACTCAAAATTATTTTTTTTCTTGAGATATAGTCTTCTTCTATCTTTAAAAAGTTTAACAGTCCAAAATTTTGTAAGGTTTTTTTTTTAGTTTTTAAACAAGAATTGGCAAGATAATGGAGATTTTATTGATGATGGAAGAATAAATACTCTGGTAAGACATTCTGCAATTTTATGCTATTCTCTACACTTTGAAAACTTTCTACATTTAAAATTGATTGCTTCTTGAAAGTTAAAGTTTTTCACCAAAGTTAAAAAAAAATGAACGAATTAACTAAAAGGATCACACAAAGTCCTATTCTACTTAAATTAAGGAAAACAAATATTTTCCAAGTAAAAACTAATTATCTAATAAATTGTTCTTTGTTGATATTTTCCTGATACCTAAGAAAATTAAGTAAAAGAAATATTAAAAAGAAAAGAAAGAAAAATTAGAAACAATTTAGCGATCATTCTAAGGAAGTCGTCTGCATTTTTAAATCATGCTATCTTAGACATTAAAATATGTTTTTGTTTGCTAAGAATTGTTTAAAAAAGAAATTAATAATTATAATAATACTAAGCTATCATACATCTGCATGTTTTTTTTTTAAATAGAAAAAGAACCACTCTTGTGAAATAAGTGTGAAATTATACACGTCCATTCTTAAAGGAAAAATTACTATTGGAAAATCAAATTCTAAGAGTATGAACAAGAATAAATATCTTTAGTGACTTAATAATAAAGTTCAATTATATGTTATACCAGGCACAAGAATTCTTAAAACTTCATATAGGCTATAAGTCAACTGCAGTTATTATCATAATAATCTCTCAGAAAAGTGCGCATTTTCATCCATAAGTAAGTTAGCTAATTATACATGTAGTCAATAATGTATATGTTTATTGTCTATGTTAGATTATTCATTTTCTTTTCTTGGATCCAAAATTTTATTAGTTTAATTCAAGTGAGAATTAATCTTCGGTTCTATTATAATTTTTTTTACATAATTATTATTAGAAGTGCTAAATAAAAGAAAACTTTTCATTAAAGAAAAAAAATGCATTTATTACTTTCAGTGCTTCGTAAAATGTGACTGGATGAAAACTCTTCACCTGGACAAACAGCTCACAGAAAAATAGTTCTGCTAATGAGATAATATGCATTTGTTTATTCAATGTTTTTTTTTAAGAAAAACTAATTTGTAAAATTTTATTTTGTGTTATAATATTAATGTATGCTAGGGTATATAATATTTTAAGTTTGTATTTAAGATGAAATCTATGAAACATATCCGATTTATTAAATGCAATGGCAGATATACACTTTGCATGTTAGGTACTTAAAAGAAAAATATTTTATATTTATTTAACGGGTAAAATAAATATTTAAATTTATCAACAGTAACTCTAAAAAGAAATACATGCTATAACAAGATATTTCTTGGTTAAAGGGTCAATAGAATTTATATTATATTAATTTAGTAATAGTTATTCTTTAATAGCACATCCACTTTATTTAGTTGAAGCTGATGTGTTGCCTAGTGCTTTTGAATGTTCCTTCATTAGAATTAAAATTATTATACTTTTATGCTGTCATGTCCATTGGTTTCAGATATTGATCGAAGTATACATTGTAACATAGGTTTATTATGATTAGTGTGTTTTCTTATCTTGCCTAAGTGTAGGATCGATATATGCTTAATACCAGCATATGTAATGCTTATAATATATTTTATTTTGTGGGATGAAAATTATCTCCCCAAAATACTTTATTTTTCCATGAGAGGAATAGTTTTAGATATAATGTTAGGGTATGTTTGATAGCCCATGTGATTGATTCTCATGACTAGAATGATCAAGAGTTTATATAGCATTTAGGATACTTAATTTGTTTAAATTCCAAGAGAGGATTATACTTAGTGCATGTTCATTTTATGCCTGAGTAAGAGGCAAGAAACCACCAAAATACTTTATTGTAGTAGTTTACTCTGCAGACATTTGTTGTTATTCTGCATTCCTCACGTGAATATAAAGATAGTTCCACCATAGTAGTTTTAAAAGTTAGGGCAAGGATAAATGTTAGGTTTGAGATGTTAGCTCCTCAAGGTGCACTTTAGTATCAATAGTGCTTTAGTAATTGAAATCAATATCTGTACTGTGCTACTGAATCTTGCTAGTAGTTGACAAGCAAACCAATGGAGAAAGTTAAGTTAAAATTGCATATTTTAAAATGCTTATTTGTTGGAGGAATATTCAAACGCAATATTTAATGTTAGTTAATAATTAAGAAATATTCATAGTTTGAATTACACTTATAAATAAAATATTTATCGTAACTTAAGTGGACATTAAGTTAAATGTGAGATGGTGAGTGCGACTTCTGATAAATGACCCATAATTAGGAAAAGGTTGTTCAATTATAAACCATAACCTAATTAAATTTATTAGAAATAAATTTAATATTTTGCGTACTTCTTACTATAGTATTAAACAATTAAAAACAAAAATAGTTAGTCAATAACTTTAAGTAAAAGCTTATAGAAAGTTTACCAAACTTATAAATTAGTGAATTGGTAAATGAGATGCATCTTTAGCTAGTCAATCCAATGCAATAGCATGATTGCAAACATGTGAATTTATAATTTTAATCTATACCTAAACAATAGACAGATTAGTGTTGATTTATATTTCAAATCGATGTGATATTATTCAATAAATTTGTATATTTTTTTTTGTTCTGTGATAGTAATAAATTATAATCTTGTCAATATTCGTGGTGAATTCATTTTTTTTATATGCTAAATATAAGTGTGTTCGCATAATATTTGCAAAACATTTTCTTGAGTCCGAAATCCTTTCAAACTCTCAAAAACTTAATATACCAGATAGACAAATTTACGCAGATCGGAATATTTCATTTCATTTTATTTTAATGAGAATTATTTATGGAATTACAAACTTCAGACTAAACATTATGTAAGTGTAAAAATGAATTTATTCCCAAGTCATTAACTCTGACTGCACATTATTCCATTCACATTTTAGTTAAATTGTCGAAGTAATGAGTCTTAGTTAATTTATTGCGTTGTCATGGATGATGGAAGGACACAAACAGCACCCTTGTCTTTTTATTATTCTGGCTGAGATTCTGGATAAAAGGGCTGTATTATTCAAAATTGTATGTCAGTATTGAGTATAATTATCACCTCTTTAAATAATATAGTAGTTGCTGTGAGATATGAAGACACATTGACTTTGAAGTAAAGTAAATGTTTCCTATAGCCGACCAGAATGCCAGTCATAATATGTGACAGCACAGTACTGTCAAGCATTTTCCTAAATTAAACAAAGAAACCTTGAGATTATTATTGTCATTATAATTATTCTTTAATTAAGAAGTGATCAATTATTGTTGATATTACAATTGTGGTGTGGCTTAAAAGAGTTTAACTTACAATTGTGCTATAAGAAGACTATTTTCAGATCATATTGGCAGGTGATTTACATAATGGATATATATTTTTTAGAAACATTAACAAGAAGATGAGAAGTTATCATCATTGTTAAAAAATGCAAATACTTATAGCTCAGAGAATGTGTTTTGATGAAGGGAGAATGTTATTTTATTTTAAATTATTAATTAGGGAATGATGGCAGTTTTTTTCTATCTTCCCAAGATATTTATTTTACTAATGATTATTTGTTTTATGATTTTAATTTCTTTATCTTAACTGCATATCTCTGTAGCTAAATTGTTTATAACTAACCGATCACTGAACTAGACTGAGTATGCACATTGGTGAGCTTGCAGATCACCGAGAATACACTTTATTAGGTTAGAAAATGGGACACCAAATTATAGAGGTGATTGATGTATTTAGCTTAAACTAATTACTAGTTAAATAATATTAGAAGGTTAAAAATGTTATATAGTTATAGTTTATAAGTTTATTATATGCTTTTATAGGTTAGAATATATATATAAAATTAATTCCAATGATATTCAGTAATTATATGTGATGAACAACTCTAGTTTAACTTGTTAAATGTAGCATTACATTTAAATCTATGCTGTACTCAATATCCAAGACTGCCTTCCTAAAATTTTTTAAAAAAAGTACAATACAATGCAATATCTGATTAAATAATAAAGATATATATTGGTAAAGAGTTATAAATAAAATCTATATGTTTGTGTGTGTATATATAAGTCTGACAGATAGATAATTAAAATCTCAATAAAATTACACTGTAGAAAGCTAACATATGCTGATATGCAGAATAAAAAAATGTATTCTAATTCACAAATTATAAGAATTAGATTTATATAAATAAGCATTTATTTTTATAGCGTCTGTATACAATTTGTAATTACATTCATATCGGCCTTTCAAGCCAAATGTGCAAACGCTTTGCGAGTGTTAAATAATAAATGAATACCCTCTGACCAATACAAGATATAGTAATTTAAAGTGACTGTTATACTGTCACACCTTCTGTGCCAGTACTTCAGATTTGCTCATATATAAATATTTGAGTCGTAGGAATAAGAGGATTCTTTTTATTCCTGCATAAATTCTATATCTTGTATTGGTCAGAGGGTATTCATTTATTATTTAACACTCGCAAAGCGTTTGCACAATTGGCTTGAAAGGCCGATATGAATGTAATTACAAATTGTATACAGATGCTATAAAAGTAAATGCTTATTTATATATATGATTAAGTTTCAGTTGGAATGACGCTTAGTAAATTCTAGAAAATTTCATCGGCATCATTCATTCAGACATTGTATATAGTAATTTAAAGTGACTGTTATACTGTCATACCTTCGCCAGTACTTCAGATTTGCTCATATATAAATATTTGAGTCGTAGGAATAAGAGGATTCTTTTTATTCCTGCATAAATTCTATATCTTGTATTGGTCAGAGGGTATTCATTTATTATTTAACACTCGCAAAGCGTTTGCACAATTGGCTTGAAAGGCCGATATGAATGTAATTAATAATTAGATTATTTATGCAAATCATATGAATTGCAATAAATACTGGTAGTAATCAGCTGAAAATGAGAGGGAGAATATAGAAAAGAGAAGAAAAAAGAACAAGAAGAGTAAGAATAATAGATAATTGTGGTAGTATTCATCATGTGCTAAATATGTGATTAGTGCAGGACATAGATTAAAAATATAACCTAACAATATTTGTAATCATGCTCAAGGTGAGAACAACCAGCAAGCAAGCTAGCTGTATTGTTTAAGATATATATTTATTTGTTATATATATTTACAAAGAATTAATAAACTCTAATTGTTAAGTTTTCTTCTTTGAATTGAGTGTTATTTAAATAAAATAGAGATGCATATTCAGCTGGTGATGGATGATCACCCTTGTTTATAGCAGGTAATTAAAATGACAATATTATGCTGATCTAAATACACAAGTCAAAAGTTATTGAAAATATTTCTTTCACCATTGGCTGATAAAGTATTTAAAATTTTTTAATATTAATTACTAAGACAATTTGTTTATAGGCCATATTCAAATCATAGAAATTATTCTATAGATTCTTCTCTGACGGCCAAGAAAAGTACAATGATTAATTTACTGTACATCTAGAAACCAAGAAGAGAAAGTTCTTGATTTTAACTTTCAAATTATGGTATTCTGATTTTGTTGCCTGATCATGAAACTGCCTATAAACTGTTTCAAAATGATTGTTATAAACATAGAAAATAAAGATGGAGCAAGAACACATTCTGTTGAACAATAAACTTCATTTCAAATGTTTCAGATTTTCTACTATCAATAAATAGTGCTTTCTCTCATATCTTCACATAAACATTATAACAAAGCCTCTTGATTAATTGAGTCAAACATTTGACCAAATTAATAAAAACATTGACACTTAGCTTGTGTTTACCTGAAAATCTATAATCGTTGTGTTAAAATCACACTGAGTATCTGGTAACTATACATGACTAGAAGTAATCTATTTAAGAAAACTCTTGAAAGCACTTTTGCTGTAGTGAATAACAATGACCTTCCATGAGAATTTGACAATTTTTTGTCTGTTTAATTTTTATGAATTAGAAAGATAAGTCACTTAACATTATGTGAATAACTTTAAGGGCCCATATTTTACTAAAAAATTTCATTAACTTTGAAATTAATCTATCACCATCATAGTAAAAAAATTCTCTAGTATTTCATCAGGACTTTCAGCCGTTCCATTTTTAAGGTCACAAAGAAGTGGTTTAGTCTCATTCAGCTGATTATCCAAATTTAGAAAATCTGATGGAGCAATATATCATTATGGTAATCATCCAAATTATTGAATAATTATAATTAATCAAAAAATGATAACCTTTTTGTCTATTCAAAATATCATCATTATTATGTAAAAGAATATCATACATTGACTTAATAAAATTATGATAGTGTTTTTAATATAAACATAATATAAACATACTTCATTTAATATGTCAACAAAAAAAAACAAACTAAAGTGACTATAAGCAAATGACTATTACCTTTATAGTTTTGATCTACCAATCAAATGTAAGTCTTGTTGTGATCACTAAACTTTTGCTTTAAATGTTTATATTGCTTTTGAAATTTTTATTTCCCTCTACTCTTTCACCAACTAGCAATCAATAGATAGTAGATGATAGTTCTTTTAAATTAACCAGTGCTGTCCTATACAAATATCACCAGACTAGTTAGTTCCTCTCTTCTTCAGTGTTGCTGGTCTGACCAGTGGCAGTACTAGTATGGAACTCAAATCTGGAACCTTAGATACTTCATACATAGTACACTTGAATCTTTTGAATCTAATATACCTTTTCCCTAGCAGCCATTTGTTACTTTTCATTATACTATTAAGCTAGATAGAAAATTAATAGGGAGAATAAAAGGATTTGCTAATAAATAACAATAAGTGTAAGATAAAGTCATGTGATGTATTATTGTTTTTATACAAATTCTGGCCAAAGAATAAGGGTGCCCAAAGTATATAAAAACTGAACCAGCTTCAAATCTATATCACTAAACAATCATATGCTTTGGATTAAAAATATTTTTAAAAATTACAATTTGGCCTGGTTCTTGATAATATAACAAAAAGTGAAAAATGATTGCTAGAAGAAATGTGGATTAGATTTAAAAGATTCAAATGCAGAATTCAAAAAAATCCAAAAAGCTCATTAAAGATGAAAGCTATAAGCTAGAAATTAATTTGGGAATAATTAGATAAGACGGAACTGAATAAGAATTTAATAATCACTATGACCTAGCATCTACTGATTACTAAAATTTATGCTATATGGCAAATGAGTGAGGAGAATTAAAACAATTTGTTACCAGTCAGAGGATTTTTTTTATATTGAACTTAATAGTCTACTTAAATCCATACCACATCCTCACAAAATTCCAGCTTAAAAATCTAAATGGTTATTTTAAAATATAGCAATAATAACTATAAACAGTAATCCTCAAATGTTTTAAATCACTAAACATTATATGATCACCATTTCTTATGCTTACACAAGCTGTTTATATAGAACTCTCCATCCAGTAATGCCACTTGCACTAGCAGTGCTACTGTAGGGACAGTTTAGCCTCTGTGTAATCCTTAAATGTTTAAGATATGTTTTTAATGCTGCTGTCTCTTTAACTTTAAAGCATACTAATTTATGTTCTTTTAACAATTTATACTGATAAGTGTTCATCTAATGTTGACTTCTCTTGCATTCTAACTCTTAACTATAATATAATCCTAAGGTATCATTACTTTTGAGAGTGAATGAGTCCAAAGTTCCTTATAGCAATTTTCCTGTCTGTATAGAATAATAAAAACACAAAAAAAGTTTGATGATTATTTTTAAAATGCTTAATTAATTTCCAAGACATTAAATATTATATGATACTAAAAGTGAACATATGCAGATACCTTGCACCCGGGCAGAATAAAGAGTAAAAGGTTTCAATAATGTTCACAGGACCAATAAAATTTGTTTCAATAGTCAGCTTTGCTTGCTCAGAAAAAGGCAATGATGAGCCAACCTAAACAAAAATCAAGCAAACAATGTGAAGAAACAAAACTGCAAGCACATTTTATATTCTATCTATATGTATAAATATATATGAAACACAAATACATTTATTATTAAAAATACATTTTACTGATACAATATATAATTTTAGGTTTACGACCTAAAATATTAATTATTTCAATATATAATGCAATATCTAATCACTACACATATATCTAGACATGTGTGTGTATATGTATATAATTTTATTTATGAAAAATTTAACTCCAAATACACATATCATAGCAATAATTTATAAAACAGAGTCACTAAAGTCATTTTAATAAACTTACAAAGAATGTTAATTTATTAGACAAAAAATAGTCCAAATCTTTATCTAACCAACACATTATTATATGACAATAAACATCACATGACCACCACTTTTTATGCTTGTGTATAACTTGTTAAAACAGGCAAAACTCACTATACGTATTGCCACACACAGCAAGCTAGAGTAATCAATGGATGCCAGAAGGCTTGTGCATAAAATCCCCATCTAGTACCTACTCATCCAATATCACCAGACTAGTTTTTGGCTTGTGGTCTTCATCAGTGAGGAGTCTTTGCATCTGAGAGCACTGCACCTAGATCTTAGGATCTAATGCAACCCTCCAGCAACCACCTTTTATCTTCACTTAACTACAAAACTATGAGTCTTAAACTGAAAACCCCTTACTGTTTTCAATCCAAGCCCATTAGCTTATATAGTCATATGGATCTGAACCCAGTTCAGTACCCATACATTTTGGTGTCTTTGGTTCTTTAATAACCATAGACACTACTATCCTATTATGGCATCCATTGATTACTCTAGCTTGCTGTGTGTGGCAATATGTATAGTGAATTTTGGCAGTTTTAGCAAGTTATACACAAGCATAAGAAGTGGTAATCATGTGATGTTTATTGGCTTAAAACCAATCCTGCCTAATAGGATAGCAGTGGCTATGGTTATTAAAGAACCAAAGACACCAAAATGTATGGGTACTGAACTGGGTTCAGAACCATATGACTATATAAGGTAATGGGTTTGGATTGAAAACATTAAGGTGTTTTCAGTTTAAAACTCATATTTTGTAGTTAAGTGGAGATAAAAGGTGGCTGCTGAGGGTTGCATTAGATCCTAAGATCTAGGTGCAGTGCTCTCAGATCCAAGGCTCCTCACTGATGAAGACCACAAGCCAGAAACTAGTCTGGGGATATTGGATGAGTAGGCATTAGATGGGGATTTTATGCACAAACCTTCTGGCATCCATTGATTACTCTAGCTTGCTGTGTGTGTGGCAATACGTATAGTGAGTTTTGCCTGTTTTAACAACAGTTATACACAAGCATAAGAAGTGGTGGTCATGTGATGTTTATTGGCTTAAACCAATCCTGCCTAATAGGATAGTGGTGGCTATGGTTATTAAAGAACCAAAGATACCAAAATATATGGGTACTGAACTGGGTTCAGAACCATATGACTATATAAGCTAATGGGCTTGGATTGAAAACATTAAGGTGTTTTCAGTTTAAGACTCATAGTTTTGTAGTTAAGTGAAGATAAAAGGTGCCTGCTGGAGGGTTGCATTAGATCCTAAGATCCAGGTGCAGTGCTCTCAGATCCAAGGCTCCTCACTGATGAAGACTACAAGCCAGAAACTAGTCTATTGGATGAGTAGGCACTAGATGGGGATTTTATGTACAAGCCTTCTGGCATCTATTGACTACTCTAGCTTGCTGTGTGTGGCAATATGTATAGTCAGTTTTGCCTGTTTTAACATATGGTTAATAAATCAATTACTGATATTCAAAGGGTAAAATTTGATATAATCTTCATAAAGTATTAATTAAACCCATTTATGTTTCAAATAACAAGAAGTAAATTGTAATAATTTTAATAAGCCTATGAATGAATGTTGGTTATAAAATATATAGCACTAAGAATATATATTTATTTATAGAGAAACTAAATCTCACAATTTACACTTAATTTTTCTATAGATATTACTAAATATTCTCAATGCTACATATTCAACAGTAATTGTTTATTTATTTGATCTTATTAAAATTATTCGAATTTATATTTTAAGCACTACTGAAATGGCAACTAGTTTGATTTATGAAGATTGCCACTAATATAAAGATTTATCCTTTGAGTATCAATGATTAATTTATTATCTATATACTGTGCCCCTTTTTATTGGTACACGTCATTATAAAACAAATTGGAAATAAACTTTATTATATATAATTTTAAATTTTATAAAATCAAAAAAATATTCACTTATTTAACTATGAAAAATAAGTCATTTTAGTTACCCTAGGATTTGAACTTGGACTTAATTAATTTAAACTAGTATAAAGGTTAAATTTTGTTAAGATATTTATCTTTAAAGGTATATAAATGATAAAATAATAAACTACAAGTTAATAATATTTCATAATAAATAATCATTTGATAATAATTAAAATGATAAGGAAGCCTAATTTGAGAAATGAAAATATGCATTATATAAATGAATAATTAGGTCTGTGAACATTGGGCATTATTTATTAATATCTGTTTCCAGTGAAATTTTAAGTTGATTTCTAAAATAAATGATTAACATTCATTTTCCAAATTTTATGTTTAAAAGTTCATAGGATTAATTTTGAATTTAATCTGTATAAACAAAATATAATGAAAATGATTTAAATTGTATTTTATTCAGTTCCTAAAGAGTATTGTTTTTTATTACTAATAAATATGTTAAAAAGATAATATTTGTTTTTAAAAATAGTTCAGCTGTCTTGCATTGATGGTCGAGAGATCAGCGCGACTGCCTTGCACTTGCAGGCAGTCGGGTTGATGCTATGACCCTTTAAAAAAAAGTTCAGCTACAAGCAAGTCATTAAATATTCAGAATCAAAGAAGTGGGAAATGAACCAATGAGAATGCACAATTTGAAATACATGAACAAGTTTTTTTTAGAAAAAAAAAAAAAAAGACATATCGGAAATATAAACCAAGTAACTGCATTTCTTTTGTTAAAAAAAAAAAGTTTGCTGAAGGTTTTTAAACCTCATTATTATAATTTTTTTTTTTAAAAAAATAAGTAATTAAGAATGATCAATTTAAGGACTTCAAATTTTATATTATCAAGTTTTCAGTAAGATGAACAGCTAAAACAAAGGAAATATCTGTTGGCCAATTTGACCATCAATAAATTTGCTTGAGTATCCTAGACTCGTTATATTAGGAAAGTATTAAACTAATGGAAAGAAGAAATTGTATATTTGTACTAATGTTTTATCAACAAATACCGGAACAGAGGAAACAAACTAATATATTGATATATAATTGTAGGAGTAAGCAAGATCAAATATTCAGGCCTTTTAAATAGCATATTTATGAAAGATTAAAATGGAATAGATATATGAATAACAGAGAAATCATTTGTGACAAAGCTAAAGGTAAGGTTATCAAAATATTTGAACTAAGTTAAAAATAAATCAGAATGGAAATATTTGTGTATTGAAAAATGTAATTAATATTAAAATGAAAATTTTATGAGTAGAAAAGATTTAAACAGATTCTCATCATTGAGTATAACTTTCGTGTATAATGAAAACTTTTATGATAAACTATAGATAGGATTGTCAAGCATTGGTGGCCTAGCGGTTAGCATAGCTGACTTCCAAGCAGCTGGACCAAATTCGCTCCCGGTAAATGCAATCATCACATGTAAAAAAAAAAAAAAACTATAGATAAGGTTAATGGAAAATTCTGACTAAGGATTATATTTAGAGAGGAAAAAATAATAATATCAGTCTACTGGGAGAGTGAAAGAGTTAATTATTAGTATTGTCACTGAAAAAAAAAAAAAAAAAGCTCAGTAAAATGAATTCAATAATTACTAGAGACAACTAACAAAGAATCAATATGTAAGGGAGGAAAAGAGTGAAATAAATAGTTATCAGTAACATTAGCTTATAGGAAAATCTAAGTTGTGTTGAAGATAATATTTTTATTACGTTTAAGGAGAAGGTGTAAAATGTGATCTATTAAATGTGAATATTAATAAGGAATACACCGAGAATAATATGAAGACCAGTATTAATAATGTTACAAGGATCTAAATCAAATATATCACATAAGTGAAAAATGACCTTCAATCTTGGAAAAAAAAACCCCGTAAACCTTGTGGATAACATAACAGCATTGGAATTCCATAGTTTTACTAATTTACGTATAAATATAAAAGGAGGAAAAGTGATAAAAAGATTGGTTTGTGACAAGTTGGAAGCATGGGAAAAGAGAAAAACAATTGAGATACTATTAATAAAAAAATTTCTTTTTTTTTTTATGATGAACTTGTACGTTCAAAAAAAAAAAAGAAAACGGTAACATAATGTTTGTACATATAGTTAAGTTCATATTTGAAAATAATAATTATTAATATGGGGGGGGGGGATAACTCAAGAGATAGGGAAATCAATAATTGTTATGATTTGTTTATCTATGCCATTAATTGTGTAAAGTTTTTTTTTTTTGATTGAATATTACTAAACTGTTAAAAATAAATGTATATAAGTTATGAGCTAGTACAATGCACATAAAAATAGTAAAAGATATTAGAAGGGGTGTGTGTGTGTGTGTGTGTGTGTTCCAGTATAATATTAAATGACAAATGGTAATATTTAAAGTTTGATCTAATATTTAACTATTAATTCTGTAATATCATTGTAATATAGTTATAGTTAATTTTAATTTATAAGTCTTCATGAGCATTATTTATAATACAGGTATAAGACAAATATGAACTTGAAATAGGAAAATACGACTTAAATTATTAGATAAGATGAAGATAAATATTTTTTATTGAATGCAGTATGCATAATGGTAAATGAAAATTAGTGCAGGAAGAGATAAATATTCGTATTGGATAGGACAAAGGACAAAAGTTATTTATTGTAGTTTTATGATACCGTTGAGTAATAAACCTATAAGGAAATTAAATATAAGGGAAAGAGAGAGATCAAATGGTGAATATCATAAAATAAACATAGATAAAATGTAATATGTCATAATAAAATTATTTTAGTTGAGAATAAAATATCAATCCATATTTTTTTAATTTTCTTATTTTCATCACAATCTATGAAGGTAATTAATGAAAAAGAAAAAAGGGATTGATTGTTTAATACACACATTATTTGATATTAATTGAGATTGCGGTTTACCCAAAAAAGTGAAGCTTGTCTAACTCTTACAAAGTTATATGGCTTAGCGCTTTCGGAGACTTTGAGTCTCCATAATCATAGCCTACTTTTAACTGAAGTTTAGTTGTGGTTTATGTAAAATTTATGCAAATTTTATAATGACCATTTTCTGGAGATTGTAAAGCATGATTCTTTCCGGTTTATTGCATAATTATCATTTGCAATAAAACATGCCTCTTTGATTTTTCGTTTCACATCATT
The DNA here is from genome assembly GCA_028023455.1 of Epiperipatus broadwayi. NCBI lineage: Eukaryota > Metazoa > Onychophora > Udeonychophora > Euonychophora > Peripatidae > Epiperipatus > Epiperipatus broadwayi. Next base: position 647,998 of record JAQFVV010000143.1, on the reverse strand, counting down.
GCGTTCAGTGCACAGTGCCCTTGCTATAGTGGGTTCAAACATATGGCCGGTTGTATTTTGGTGCTCGAAGAATATGGATCTGTTTTCATCGTTATTTATAGCTTTTCTGTGCAATTAATGATGTTGAGCTGTTCTTGTTGTGATGTTGGCACGGGTCTCCCCATAGTATGCCACTCTACATCCATTGGTTGGGCATAAAATTTTATAAACTGCTTGGGATATTTCATCAGAAGGTATTTTGTCTTTGGTATTGTTTATCATTCTGTTTGTTGATGGTGGGGTGTGGAATCCTAGTTCAAAGGACTCAATTTATAATATTTTCTAGCAATTGATGGTATGTATGGAAGCATTATTCTGGGTTTATTGTTTTCGACCGTGTCAGTTTGTAATTTAGTTTGAAATTGCTTGATCTTTTTATATATAATGTTGTGTGAAAATCCAACCTTTTCTAGATCTTTAATATAATTCGTGAGGTTCATTTTTCGGTCAGCTTCAAATTTACACAGTCTATGATTTCTGTGCAGGAAGGAAGAGACTCCAGCGAATTTATGAGAGTTGGGTGAGTTCGAGTTTGGATGTATAAATCCTCGAATTTGTAGTGGTTTAACTGTCATAGCGTATGTAAGTTGGTGTGGATCTCTATGAACTTGAATATCTAGATAATTAACATTGTGCTGAAGGTTTTCCTGTATACAGTTAATTGTTAAAGAGGTTTGTGTTTGTATCACTTTTTGAATATCCATTATTATTTGTTCTGGTGCTACTATGATTACATCGTCTACATAGCGCGTATATATTAAGTTTGGTTCAATTGTGTAGTACTTAGTCAGTATTTGCCTTTCAAAATGATTGAGGAAAACACCCCACCATCAACAAATAGAATGATAAACAATACCAAAGACAAAATACCTTCTGATCAAATATCCCAAGCAGTTTATAAAATTTCATGCCCAACCAATGGATGTAGAGCGGCATACTATGGGGAAACCCGTGCCAACATCACAACAAGAACAGCTCAACATCATTATTTGTACAGAAAAGCTAAAAAAACGATGAAAACAGATCCATATTCTTCGAGCACCAAAATACAACTGGCCATATGTTTGAACTCACTATAGCAAGGGCACAGTGCACTGAACGCAATGATGTGAAACGAAAAATCAAAGAGGCATGTTTTATTGCAAATGATAATTATGCAATAAACTGGAAAGAATCGTGCTTTACAATCTCCAGAAAATGTTCATTATAAAATTTGCATAAATTTTACATAAACCACAACTAAACTTCAGTTAAAAGTAGGCTATGATTATGGAGACTCAAAGTCTCCGAAAGCGCTAAGCCATATAACTTTGTAAGAGTTAGACAAGCTTCACTTTTTTGTGTAAAGTGCAATCTCAATTAATTACTAATCAAAGGTGAAGTAAAAACTATTATTTATTACATTATTTGATAATACAAATAAAGTTAAATGTTATATAACATATGATTGTATTATCAAGAAATTTTATTTTGAACAGCCCATTGAAAGTAAGGTGAAAATAAATTCTTTTACGTATATTGTTATATTATATTGTATAAATTTTTCTGTGGTTTTTTGTTAATTCAGTTATTAATTCTATTGCATTATTGAAAATTTGTACATAAGACATTAAAATTAATGTTTTAAAAATTAAACCAAGTGTCTAGAGTTGCATTTATTTTGTTGGGATCATCATCACTACACCATCATCAGAGAGTATGAATTATAATATACACATTAATCAAAAATATGATTTGAAATTTTGAAGAGAAATTGATCCAGTACAAGATATTGTATCACAATTATCTGCGTAAATATTTTTTAAATTGAATCTTAAGTTATTGCAAACTACCTTGATCACACAAGTCATTGCTAAAATACATTGCAAATGTAGTAAAGTATGTTTATTGTTAGGAAATCATAATAGGAATTAGTTTTTATTTAAAGTTCTAAATGATGATTATAATTTAAATAATAATGGTGATTTATTATTCAATAATAGAGAACATAAAAATAAAGTAGTAATATAGTTTTATAGATAAATATTATGTCATCTCTGAAATGACACACTACCTATAGAATTAAGTAAAATCCTTCTTGATATTTTATAGGTGGTATAAATAGTTAATTAGAATAGGTGGTATAAATAGTTAATTAGAATCAATGATAATCCTGAGATCTTCTTAGTATAATATTGTTATGGTTATTCTTAATGATAATCTTATAAAAGTAACAATAATAAAAGACAATAAAATGATAATACAACTTATTGAGTAGGTTAACTTAAATTTAATAATTATAGATGTTTTATATATTTATTTTAGAAATATTGTTAGTCATGGGAATATGTAGATACTGAATAAGGAGGAGTGTCTAGGTATTCTTATGCCATTGAATGAATATGACAGTATTTATTTAATGTAATCTTGCTAATAGGAAAAGTGTGTCTCAAAATTACTAATATTAGCTAAATATAGTTCGGAAATAATAAGAGTATTAAATTGTACCTACATAAAGTCATAGTATAGTCCAATTTAGAAATTTGTCATGTCTTCTAGGGGATCATCCTCCTATTGGTAGGGTACAATACTAATGTAAAAGTCACTTTTGTTTAACTGGGTATTTTTTGAAAGTTTGTTAAAATGGGTCTCACTTATGAATATGTGCATTTGAAATTCTACATAAATAAGACTACACATGATCTGCACTATATATATAATAATCATTGTTTATTTACTAAAATTATTTGAATTTACATCTTGTTATTTGAAACTATAAGCAGATTTGATGAATACTTTTAGAAGATCACCATGAATATTTAAAAGTTTTCACTCCGCTATCAATGATTGATTTATTAATCACATAACAATGTAGTACTTGGATACAAGTTGATCATTTTTGTCTAACTAATAAATTACCATTGATATGAGAAAGTGGGTATTATTTGAAAATTTGTTAAGATGATTTTAGTGAATCTAACTTATGAATTGTTACTACAGTATGTGCACCTGGAGTTAGCTCCATAAATAAATTATATACTCTCAGAGCTACATATTTAATAACTGCTACTGATTTACAGACTTATTAAAATTAATATCTTAATTATTTGAAATTGTAAGCTGATTTGATTAATACTTTATATAAAGTTTCACCCCCTTTAATATCAACAATTTATTTATTAACTACATTAGTAGTAGTTAGAAAAACTAAACTATTTTTTGATTAACTAATAAATTATCACTGATATAAAAAAAAGTTTTTTTTTTGCAGATTTCTTAAAATGACTCTAACTGGTCTTTCAAATTGTTGTTATGGTATGTGTGATGAGATCCACAAGTATTATATATTCACAGCACCATATATAGATGCTGTTTATTTAAAAAGCTTACTAAGATTACTAAAACATATATAATGTAGGATAACTAAGATTTTAGCATTCTAATGCATACATTAAGTGCTAATTTTAAAAAATATACTTCACTGGAAAATAAGCCTTCAAATTCAAGTCTTTCTTCTCAATGATTTATTCAGATAAGAAATTATTAAACTGAACAAAAACTAAAAAGAAACTAACAAATTTATCTGCATTCACTACATGTACACACACACACACACACACACACACACACACATATATATATATTGTAATGGAATGGACCTTTCTTGGTAGGCATATAGGTTAGTGGATCCCTATGGATGGATAGAGAAGTACCTCTTTGTCACTCATACTTATGCATACCCCTCACACATTGATTTTGTACCTAAGAGGGAAGAGATTAAGAACTAACTAAATATTAATTCTACACTTAATTTATCTCCTCCGTACTGCATTTCACTTCCACTATTCCAGATTTCGAACCCAGGGAGAATTTGCATTAACGTCTAGTTCAGGTCATATTTGTATCATCAGAGTAGGTGTAAAATAAACATGTTTGCTAATGGGAATGGATATGAGATCATGTGTAAATAAATAAAATGATTGTAAATATGTGAATGGATATGACTAATTAATATTTGACCACAGAAAAATAAACCAAGAATCATATTTTAACATTAGAATAAATTTAATAATCATATTTACAGTAATTAGTATTTAAACAAAAAAGAATTTAAAACAAAATCGTGAAACATTCATTTAGGTGTTTGTGGTTATTCTTTGTTTGTACTTGGTTTCTAACATTAACCCAAACCCTGATCCCACAAAGAATAGCTACTTGATATCTCGATCAACCTGTATAATTTTCATACTATATATAAATTTGCCATACATTTATGTAATAAGTTTAATCTGTTATACCTCGGGATTTGACATCATAATGGTTTAGGATCTCTCTGTTACGTACGAAGTTCATGCTATAAATGAGGATGACCATTCATGACATGAATAATGAACAAGATATGAAAAGGAAATATGAAAAAAAGAAACAGTTAACACAATCATTAAAATAAACAAATAAAGAAAGTGTATGTGTTGTGAATATATCACGTTTAAATTATATACGTATTAGGATGTCTTACCTTTTTGACTGGGTTATTGCTCAATCAAGATTTAATTTGGTTTGTTTATATTACAAATGAAAATATTTCTCATTTAGATTACTCATTAACACTAAGATTGAATGTTTTTACCCCTATATTAAAGTAAAGAAAACAAATAATACACGAATAAATAATATAGATGATGCTAACTTTAATGTGGCTTTAAAGTTTATATAGAAAGTGTCCTAATGGCTTGTCCCATCCATGGTGATTTATTTATGCATAGATAGGAACAAGTAAGCATTCTAGAACATCTGTCAGGTCGGATATCTTCAATGGCCTTAGAATTGGTGTTTTGAAATGAAGAGTTAAAAGATGAATTTCATTACGAATCAGCTTGATTTTTATAAGTACCAGTGTGGAGTGATGGGCCAATTCCATTCTGATCTTGACAAGTCATAGCTCCACAGATGACAATCTTCTTTCCCCGATATATTCCTTGTGCTTATCACTGCTTGTTTGTTTTCACTAATAATTATATTTGCTTTAGGAGTTTGTTTTGAGTGGAGTATTGTCAATGTCTCTTATCTTATTGCATCCTTTCAGATCTAGGTTTTGTGATCTATAGCAGGCAATTAACAATAATTTTAAAAATTCAAACATTTATACTTTACTTATGTAGACTTTAATTTTGAATTCGTTATTTAGTTATATTGAGTTCCTTATGTTTACCCTCACTTTCCGGATATTTATGTATGAATTTTGACAATCTTGCTACTCAGACTCGATTGACACTTGTCTTCAAACTTTAACTTCAACTCTTTTGTGTAGGAAATTGTAGGTTTTTCCATAGGTAATAATTTTTTTTTTCTATTTTCAAAAGCTCATAGTTCAACTCCAGTGTGTTTGAGTTCATCCTTTTACTTCATTGTTGACATTATATTTACAAAGTATTAATGTAAATAATTTGTTAATAAAAATACAAAAAGAAAATTTATATATATATTTATTTCATTTTTCTCTACTTTAATATTATTAGTTTCTTTTTATTTCTTGACTGCGTTCACTCATCTGATCTAGTAGATATTGTTGTGTTGTGCTTGCAATCATAGCACATTTAATAGTAGTGGCTGTAAGCAGTTAGTTGGCATGTCTGTTTGCTAGATTTATTATAAATCTTTAATTTGTTTTTTATTTAGGTTAGAATTTTGAATATAGATAGTAATTATTGTTTGTCAATTTGTGTGCCCTTACATTTACTAATCTGGTAACTAATAAGTCATTAACATCATGGGTCTTGAACTAGAGTTGGGCCTCATGGTGCATACTATATATTGCAGGAGTGTTGGAGAATTTCCATTCTTGCTATTAAAAGGTGTGAAGATTGCCTTAACAGCAGTTAGAAATATTGGTTGCTATATTTACTGTGAATGTTTAGGTGGTTACTGGTTGGAAACTAATTATATATATATATATTGTAACCGGACCCGCGTACAACCCTTTTATCACATCAGTTGTAACGATTTTCTGATGAGCATGCTGTAGGAAGGAACAATCAATTGACATTCCTAATGCAGATGTTAATGCCTCCTACAACAATATTTCCTGCTCATCAGAGGATGTAGTATCATAGAGACTGTGAACATCTAAATATTTATATGTTTGGTTTTCCAAACAGCGCCATTAGAGTTCCGTCTTACTACAACCTGACTTGCCAGGGTCTAGTTATGTCAGATGTAGCTCAGTAAGTATGAGATTCTCATGAACCAGTGATATAATTAGTGAGTGATGCAATAAAATAAAACAAAATTGGATAACTGGATAACCAATTTAATTTTTAGTAACAAAAAAATTTATTAAATAACAATTAATTAGCAATTTCTAACAAAGTTCATTTCTATCCACATGATAACTCATTTTCATTTTACTTATAAAAGAGTTAGAAGCAGTTCCTTTTTTTATCAATAGTTCATTTACAAATTCAATTATGAGAAAAAGCTTGGAAATAGTCAATTCAATAATAGTTCATTTTGAATTCATTTATTAGAAGAAGCTTGGAAACATTCTAATTCAACAATAGTTCATTTTGAATTCATTTATAAGAAGAAGCTTGGAAACATTCTAATTCAACAATAGTTCATTTTGAATTCATTTATGAGAAAAAGCTTGGAAATATTCTAATTCAACAATAATTCATTTTGAATCCATTTATGAGAAGAAGCTTGGAAATATTCTAATTCAACAATAATTCATTTTGAATCCATTTATGAGAAGAAGCTTGGAAATATTCCAATTCAACAATAGTTTGTTTTTGTATTCCTTTATGAGAAGAAGCTTGGAAATATTCCAATTCAACAATAGTTTGTTTTTGTATTCCTTTATGAGAAGAAGCCTGGTAGCAGTTAAGCATTTATGATTTATATAACATTTTGTTATTTTATGAATTATTACCGATTGGTAAACATTTAAACTCAGCGATTCTTGGCTTGTGGAGTATTCATCATTTGGTAATTAAAGCATTTATAATTTAGTCAAATATAAAAGTATATTCTTATACATAAACTCTGTTACATTATAAGAAGCTTAGAAGCAGTCAAGTATTTATGATTTATAGAGCATTTCATCATTTTATGAATTATTACCGATTGGTAGACATTTGAACTCGACAATTCTTGGTTTGTAGAGCATTTATCATTTGATAATTGAGGCATTTATAATTTAGCCAAATATAAAAGTATATTCTTACACATAAACTCTGTTTGGCTTGTGGAGCATTTATCATTTAGTAATTGAAGCACTTCTAATCTAGTCAAATATAAAAGTATCTTCATACACATAAACTCTGTTTGGCTTGTGGAGCATTTATAATTTAGTCAAATATAAAATTATATTCATATACATGAACTCTGTTTGGCTTATGGAGCATTTATCATTTAGTAATTAAAGCATTTCTAATTTAGTCAAATATAAGAGTATATTTATACACATAAACTCTGTTTGGCTTGTAGAGCATTTATAATTTAATAATTAAAGAATTTCTAATTTAGTCAAATATAAGGGTATATTCATATACATAAACTCTGTTTGGCTTGTGGAGCATTTATCATTTAGTAATTGAAGCACTTCTAATCTAGTCAAATATAAAAGTATCTTCATACACATAAACTCTGTTTGGCTTGTGGAGCATTTATAATTTAGTAATTGAAGCACTTCTAATCTAATCAAATATAAAAGTATCTTCATACACATAAACTCTGTTTGGCTTGTGGAGCATTTATAATTTAGTCAAATATAAAATTATATTCATATACATGAACTCTGTTTGGCTTATGGAGCATTTATCATTTAGTAATTAAAGCATTTCTAATTTAGTCAAATATAAGAGTATATTTATACACATAAACTCTGTTTGGCTTGTAGAGCATTTATAATTTAATAATTAAAGAATTTCTAATTTAGTCAAATATAAGGGTATATTCATACGCGTGAATTCTGTTTGGCTTGTGGAGCATTTCTAATCCATATAGTAAATACATTCAAATATTTTTATAAATAAATTTGCATATCACTATTTCATAATTTCATTTTATAACGTATGATAAACATGTTCTAATATTTTACAAAATAAATTCTACGTAATTATTTCATAACTTCACTTTATAACATATGATAAAGATGTTTTAATATTTTATAAAACAAATTCTAGGTAATTATTTCACAACTTCATTTCATAACGTATGATAAAGATGTCTCAATATTTTATTAAACAAAACGTATGCAACCGTTTCATAAATTCACTTCATAACATATGATAAATATGTTTTAATATTTTATAAAAATAATTTTTATGTAGATATTTCATGATGTCAATTTATAATTTATGGTAAAAAATGTCTAAACATTCCTATAACATAATTACCTTCCAGTTTTGCAGTCTAGTTTACTCTAAAGAAGGCAGGTTATTTCATCTATGGAAAGTCATGGCATAGCGTGGAGAGAGTGAAGCCGCTAAATTACCCCATTGTTATTATAATTCCTCTAGTAAAGCTTTCTTTTTCCATTTTCACGTTTTGTTAAAGCTTTATTTTAATGTATCAAAAGAATTAAGTAATACACTTTCCTTTTTTTTTTTTAAAAAAAATTTAATATGTTCTGCTTCTCTGTATAAGACGAGAGAAAAAAAAAAGTTCTTTTCTTCCGACGACGTGCCTGATTTGAATACTGCCTCAGTTTAACTCAAGTATCTTTTTTCTTTCTTTTTAATGATTGGATAATTAATTTCTTTTCTTTTTATTGAGACAGATAAAAAAAATAAGATGACTTAACATTTATTCAATTCCATCAATAACAAAATTAAAAATATGATTTTTTTTAAACAAATCACAGCTTTTATTTCATTCCCAATTAGACTGAATCACGCTAGACATTTTTAAATGGGGGGGGGGTTATTGAATATTTATATGAGGAACAGCATATCTGTTTCAATATATATATATATTGTAACCTCTCTTATATCTGATTATCCTATCTCAGGGATTTAGAACAGTAGGGTGTGAAAACTCAGATACTGATATAAAATTACTATCGTGTTATAAATACTCTCCCAGGGATGGAAGTAATAGTTGACTCTAGCTCGAGTTAGCCAAGCCAACAATCACTCTCACTATTTCAAATTAATAAAAAAAAAAATTAAACACTATACTTATTTATTGGTGAAATATCCCAAGTGCTTTGATTATTAAAAAAAAATTTTTTTTAAAAAATAACAGATATCAACTGGGAAGGTATTCGAATACAGTGACTGGAGAAAGGTTTTTATGTCCACCTGTAGTATCCAGCAATATATCATAATTCTACCAAGTATGGTAAACTCTATTTTAGTGCTAATAAAATGATATCTCTTTAAATTTGAATGAAAATACTCCATTACTCCATTATGTAGTAACTATAATTGGATGAAGGTATGATTTGATTTAAGTATTGAAATATCAATATATGATTGGATTTGAACGTGAATGGATTTCTGGAATTTGTGAGATCCAAAACATTAATACACAAACAAAATTTTAATAAATTACAAAACTTTATTAATAGTAATACTGTCAACATATATTACAGTATTTACACATCTTTGTAGCTCTACCTCCTTTTAAATTGAACTAAAAAAAAAAAAGTAAAAAAAAAAAAGTCTCATCATCAATAAAATGGGATTCACAGTTGCTACAGGAATATATTCTTATGCTAGTATGCTAGGGAAATATATCTGAGACAGTAATAACCAATTATTAACTAATTTTATTCTATGTTTCAACTTTAATTTTCACAAACTTCAAATTTAAACTACATTTTTCAACATAAGGTTAGTGATACTGGTCGCAAGAAATCTTTTAACTAACAAAATATACTAATAACTAAGAATTAGGTAGCATCAATTCATATTTCTGCCTACCCTCATGTTCATACACAAACGGTTTTAAACGTTACTCAAAAAATATATATATTAGTTATCCTATGAATCACATTTGCACTCACACACATATTGAGCATAACCAATGTCCCCAACCAGAGTAATATTTATTTTTCTTACCAGTCCAGTGAAGATATGCTTCGGCTGTCAGCTAGAAATGGATGCACATTGCTTATTACGAAATAATTAAGGTATTGTGTTATTTCTACTTTAATTAAAATTTAAATCTATGATTATCATTAGCTCTTAAACAGGCTGTACAAAGCAAAGTTAAATGTCATACATCAATATAGCCAGTCGTAATTTAACTCCTGTGCACTACAAGTAGATAATGAGTTCTTAAATCAATCTAATGACCTTACAATCAGTATAAACACTATCTCATACTCCTCCCTTCAAATTAACCATACATACGCAAGGGAAAGATCAAGCAAATCAATATAGTGGCATTGGCAATGACCCAAGATTAAGAGAGCACCTTTCCCCTCAGGGTTGGGGTATGCTAGAATTTAGTCACTATGCATATACACCTGGGTCTCGTTTTATGCGGATTATTTTAATGCGATTTTGAAGTTATGCCATTCATGTTTCTTCTTAATATCTTTCATATTTCACTATATTTATTAGATATCAAGAAATTTAAATTATTAATAACTTATTTTGACTTGAAATAGTTTTTTTTTTTTTTCAAAAATATAACATTATATTAGCAGCTAACATGAATATGGCCTGAAGCTGTATTTAAAATTTTAGCTTCTATGTAAATAACCTACTTATACTAATGAGTAAATAATAATAATAGATTATACTTACGTATAAAAATATCACAATAAATATTCAAAAATGTTAAACTTTTAAAAAGTATTTTGTTAGATATTAACAGATATAAATATTTTTTTAGATTTTTAAAATAAATAATAACAAAGATTTTATTGATTTTAGAAACTGAAAATAATCTTTCTAATGATAATGTATACATTTTTGTTTTGATTGCAATCTCATTTTTTAAATATAGAAACAGAAAACCATTAACACAGCTGAAGACTGAAAGTGGTGCTAGTTGTACAACACATCACGAATCTGATTGCTTACAAGTTCACAAATGAACACATATTGTAAACAGCAGTAATGATTAAAATATGTATGAAAAAATGTAAAATTAAATACTATAGTTAATAAAAAAAGTTTGTCTTGTATTAATTTTTTTCAAATATTTAAAATTTTTTATTAGTCATACTTTATTTCCTTATTTTTTTAATGCGAATTTTAAGGTAATTTTTTCTTGTTGCTTTGCTTTTATGCGACTTCTGAAAATTACTGGAACATATTCCCCATTTTTCAAGGTAAGTTACATTTATTTTTGTGCGATCTTTTGTGCGCGTTTTCTGAGGAACCTATCTACTGCATAAAACGAGACCCAGGTGTATAGAAGAACAGATTTGCACAATGCACTATTACAAAATATAGACATCATCTCACGGTGTAGTATAACTATGGAGCGAGGAATTCATCCTCTAGCTCCTTATAAAAAAATATTTCTACCCAACTATTTGATGAGCAAACTATGCTTTGTCACCCATATCAAGATAATGAGAACTTAACCAATCTTGAACTTGCTAAGGCCACTTGCCAATTCCCATACATATCAGAGATTAGTTTTTAACTTACACACATAGCTATTACATCGATGTATATACCAATAATTTTGCAAGACCCAATATGGTTACATGTAAAATAAATCGTATTGTTAACAGTAAAAAAAAATAATTAAAAATTAAGAAATGAGCATAGTTCATATAATAATTTCTACTTCTCCAAAATGGGACAAGGCCATGCCAATATCTCAAACATATACATTAAAATAGAAAAACATACTAATTTTGTTATAAATAAAATTGAAAGTAATAACCCATTCTAATACACACATTTCACACTATACACTCCCATGCACCTTTCTAAAAATAACTAAGAGAAAGCCATTAATTCGTATGATAATTGAAGGCATATTCTGGGCTACCATGCTAATCTTAAATCTAAACAATCTAAATATTTACTAACTTTTAACTTATAATCTTAACAACTAGTATCATAATGCATTAACTAAATAGATTACAAAGCAAATAATCATAAATAATAAAATTTTTACCAATAGTCTCTATAACACAGTTTTCCTGAATTCCTTGCTGATCCTTGTAGATGCAGTAATTCCGCGAATAATTCCATGTGCACACATTAAATCCAACAAGTGAATCCATGGTAAGTTATTTAAATTAATTTTATAAAATAATCCACTGGTTCCAATATAATATTCGATCCAGAAAACACAGTTACTAATCAAAAGTGTTTCATCTAAAGAGACTCACTATTCCATTATATTATCATACTTATTCAAACGAGGTAGTAATTTCCAAATCATCCATTTGATTCCTTTTAGATATTTGCCATTTCTTCAGTTAGGATTTCATTTCCTATTTTCATGTAATTTAAACAAGTTTTATCACAATTTAGAAACATAATAATAGAGTTTTTTTTTTAATCATCAATATCTCTTTTGGGTTCTTTTATTGATAACTTTTGTTTTGTATGGTACTAGTGATATAAATAATATTCCAGGTGGGATTTAACATAAACACTTATATTACAACTTCAGTTTCACTCTTTTCTTGAATAAGTTTTCTTTTCCTTTTTTTTATAACACCAACAGAAATATTTATCAAACACCATAATTAATTGATTAAAGAAAATACAATTTATGATTTCCATATTTTCTTTAAAGTAACTTTTAGTCTTCGGCAAACGTTGTGCTGTTTTCCGATTCGTTACAACAATGTCGGTTATTTTGAGAATCACAATAATGATTAATTTTGGGAAGAAAGAACACATACCTGATATAAAAAGTTTAAGCACGCATTATATTTTAATAATATACCATTTGATTCAATATTTTGGGTCAGAGATTGGATCCAGTACAAATGATAATACTTCTATATTATTTAAATTGGAGATTGTAGACCTTTATACAGGCACACTCAAGAAAAAAAAAGAAAAATAATCCCCATCTTAGAAAATGTCCAACTTTGATTCCTGCCTTCTGTCACTTAAATCTTTATATCCTAATTTCAATTGGCTATTCCCTATTATTTTAAAATTAAGTGTCTATATTCAGACAGACATCACTTGGTTCTTATGGAATGTTTTCCCACTCGGAACGAAAACTGCCTGAGAGAGCTAAATAAAAATAAATTTTTAATAAAGATAATATAAAAAGATACATAGCAGACTAACTTTGAACTCAAGATTTTGAATGAGGACTTTCTGCTATAGATTCAAAATTTAAATAAAATTATTGCTCTCTCAATAGGCTTTCGAATGATACCCCACATGCCTTAAGATTGATGGTTATTTTTATAATTAAAATTTTTCATACATTCCCAACATGCACACTCACACACATGCTATTCTGTTCGATCAATTCTAACACTTTTGCTTAACCCTTACTTCAACATGCAAATTTCTTTCTATGGATATTTTATAACTAATCCCTACTTCCCAAACAGGTCCGTTTTCCCCCCAATTAATTTTTTTTTTTACTAATTAATGATTCTATTAATCCTCTAAAATATTTATCCCTTCCCTTATCTATTCTACTCATTAACAACTATCCCTTAAATATACTCCATAAATAATCACATATTCATTTTGACTGCTTAAGACACTTTAGATTCCTTTTACATTTATATTAACGAATAAGCTATTTTCATTTCGAGCATTTGCAAATGAAATTGCATTACATATTACATAATTGTTGAAGTTTATCTAAACTTTAATGTTTACTTAAAATTACTATTATCTAAACATTTTAAACAGGAATTTAACGTATTACATGAGGAAATTTTTTAGATGAACTACTAATAGCAATATGTTTCAAACTTAGGCAACTTTGGTGAAAAACAAGTTACAATATATAAACATTAAAAGCATAAAATAAAAATTAAAGAATCTTTATTATTAAAAATTTATGATTCCAAAGCAATTAACTTATTTAAAGTTTTTTTAATATTAAGGGTGTATGGGAAGTGGAATTGTGAGTAATGTTTTGTTTAAATGTTATTTTTTAGTTCTTTATACTTGAGAAGTCTGCTTGTAGCATGAAACCATTGGTAGTGTTTTAGAGTTTATTTTCTTGGCTAGTCTGGTTGAGTTGTGAATTTGAAGTAATTTGATTAGAACCACATTTAAAATGCTTATAAGCACATGCAACTATGAAAGAATAAATTTAAAAGGCATATATAAATTTTAATTTAGCAATTTTAAAAAATAAATACTTTTAAAATATATTTATCAAGAAATGTGTGTGCATGTTGTAAATTGAAATTTTAAATTTTATTTCTAATAAATTAGCTTGAAGGGAAAGCTAAAACTTTATAAGACTGATAGTTTCAGTAATTTAAAAATTTAGAGCATAATAAGTATTTCACTGTAGCAATATTCAGTTAATGTTTTTTTTTTTTTACATTAAAATTACTAAAATTATTTAAAAGTTTTTCTATTTTTTCATGTAGACTTTTAATTATTTAAATTGTTATGTAGTTTCATATTAAAAAAGCTTTTCCCAAAGTCCTTTACATACTCTTAAGGCACACAATGCCACCCAAAAATTAGAAAAGGATGCATATAAATATTTTTAAATATGTTAAGGTAAAGAGTTAATATGGTGGGTTCTCTTTCACCTAACATATTTTTTTTTTACATTTTATTCTACATCTAAATACCTATTGTTAAAAAAAATAGCTAGAATTGCCTAAAACATGAAGAGAAAAGCTTATTTCTAGGAACTTTGTGATCATAAAATAGTTGTTCTATGTTTTATTTTTAATATCTCTACTTAAAGTTAAATCTAATTTGCTTTTGATGTTAATTAACTTTATCATTAATATTTCAAAGTCCTCTACAATCCAAGTAAAATTAATAATTAAAGAAAGGAATAGATTAATGAAATGATAAAATGGTTTAAAATTATTTTTAAACTTACTGACATTCATCATAACTTTATGCCTAACTTTGAAAATATACTTTACATGAAACTTACACTAAAATCTCGTCAATAAATTACTTTAATATTTGTAATTGTTATTAATGATGGTAATAATAACATTAATGACAATGAATTTCTGAAGATATTTCTACCTAGAGACTTTATTTTACAAACTGCTTAAAATTCACTGCTGATAGAAAACATATTTATATATTTATCTACATACTTAGTTAAAGTGTTAAACTTGTTAATTATTATATACTACCAAATTCATTTTCTTTATTTTGCTGTAATATCTTATACAAATGCAATTTATCCATTCTACTTTGAACACTTTTTAGCAAAAAATCTTTTATTGTATATATATATGCATACACAATCTTATGTTTAGACTGGCCTGCAGTATTCCTTACAACCACTTTTACTTTAATGTTTTAAAAGTAAAAAAACGGTTTTTTTTAATTATTATATACAATTTTATTTAAATATATAAACCATTATACAATTGCAAATATCCAGTAATGCCTTCTGTTTAATAGTCTATATCTCAATAATAGCGAACTCCAAAATGATACCACTTTGGAATTGTACACTAAGGGATGTTAAATATTGAAATACAAACTAACTCAAACACAGAGCATGAAATTTTAAATTTTGGAGTTCGCTATTATTGAGATATAGACTATTAAACAGAGGGCGTTACTGGATATTTGTAATTGTATAATAGTTTATATATTTGTATGATTATTTCAGTTAGTGTTAACAGTAAATTTATTTTAATTTTATTTAAGTTCAAATTGTTTTTCTGCACTTATTTTAGAGATTTTCAATAATAAATGTTTTACAAACAATCTTAAGCTAATGCCAGACCAGACTTTAATTTATTTTGGAATATATAAGAAGATGAAAAACATAACTTCATTGAAGATGAATGCTCTCAAATATTGGCATAAGTCACATTAAGATTTTTTTTTTTTAATAACCTTTAGGAAACATATTAATGTTTTGTATGGCAATTTTTTTGAACATTCACAAGCTTAACAATTTTAAATCTGCTATAGTTTTATTTTCATCCCAAATTTTTAGAACTTTTTTTCTTATGATTAGTGCTGATAAATAATTTTGACAGCAATATTTTGGCTTTGAATCCTAATTTTTTTTAGAATGTACTTTCTTTTAAATTTTCTTGATTTAAAAGTCCAATCATAAGTTATAATTTGTCAATGTTTAATGGTTTTATTTAAATTGGGTTAGAAAGAATATTCTAAAAGAAAAGTCTGCAGTTCTTTAAGTTATCTCTTTTTTATTTTGAACGATTTGTAATCTCAATGAGTTGATCTTCTAATATTTATTATCTTTTTTATAGCAAAGTTTTATTTACTACAATCTCTACCCAACTTTTGTTTTTTACATTATCAAGAGATCTTATAAGATTGTCAGCAAAATCTAGATCTATGGTAGATATTTACTGATTACAAAAAAACTTCTAATATTATACATGTGAAATCCTTACTATGTTTTTGTTATACTTACATATTTAGAAGTGATTAGAATTCTATTAATATTGTTTTACCATTATCCATTTTTTTTATAGGACTAGGTAGCTTTCAGTTATAGAAATGTGTATTTCAAGAATAATAAATGTGGAAATAATCAGTTATTTATGTATCAGCCAATCTTAGTCAGACATAAATAAGGAATTGTCTTTCCTCACATCTGATTAAATATAAAATTTTTCCTTGATTGGCATCATTAAGTATGTCCATATTCCCTTTTTAAAGGTATCTATTCTAAGAGTTAAAAAACTTCTTTATCTTCATTTGTATATATCCAGACGTATAAGATTTGGAAATAATTTGAAAATATAGAAGGTATAGATAAATCTGGAAAATAAAACTAGAATCAATTTCATTGGGAGAATCATAAACATTACATATATAAAACACTTTATTAATCCAAATGATGATTACTATATTATTTGAACTATTTTCAGCAGAGGATATTTGCTTTACTATAAACTTTTAAAAAACGGTAGTCATATCATGTTCAGTCAAGAAGCAATATGAACTCAGAGATTTTACAAAGATACAATTACATAAATTTCATGTAGTATTGTTACTTTTGAGAGGAACTTCATTTCTGATTGTGATATACCTTTAAGGTTTGTGTTTCCTATTGGCAGAAAAGATCATTTTGTATGGCTATTCCTGGTGCATGTAATGTTTTATGGTTTTTAACAGCATGTATTTATGTTTCATATTGATAATCTAGGAGTGTTATCCTTTCAGCCCAAATGTTATCTTTTTTAATATCATCAGAGTTAACATTTAAAAGTGTATTGTCTAAACAAAAAGGATGCATATTGAAAACTGAATGTAATTTTCTATCCAATTTATGCATAAAATAATAAAATTGAAAGACTTAATATAGCCAGGGTAGATATATCTCTGAAATCTTCACAAATTTTTTCTAAATGTCTTAAGATAGTTAACTGTCTTTAAAAAAATCATTCATCCACACCTTGCAAAACTCGGAACATGATTACAATATCCAGCCAAAATGTTTTTATATATAATCAATAATCTCTTCAGATATTGCACTATCTCTATTATCAGTTTCTTTCCCTACTAAAATCATTCCAATTCACTTCTTACATTTCTACTTCTAACATTGCAGGTTCTCAAAATGTTATTCAGTATTTAGAACAATCTTTCTCTTATTATCATAACTTCTCTTTGCAATAGACAACTTCCATATTTGTTTCTTAAATTGAAACTTTATTCTCTCTTTCATTGTCATTCCAAGAGTCATTATTACAACAAATAATCTTGAGATTATGTTATTGATTAGCTAAATTTCAGGTAAGTCTATTCAGAAATTATATACCAATAGCTAACAGGCTATCTACTTTCATTGAAAACATTATATACTTTTGCTTGTCATTCATTTTTCAGTCATCTTTATGAATTATAATATTTTCTAAAAGATTAGGAATTCTGAATAATCTAAATATGAGTAAGATAAACATTGTATGTTTTGATAAATAGTTTCAAAGATCAAAAATACTGAAGTCCTAGCAGTTTTAGTGGTAAACCAGCCATGGCATGATTCTCTCTCATTTTATATTGTCATAAATTATTTCATTAACTCCTGGATCAATTCTTGCATTCCATCCAATATTATTCTCACTTCAATTTGTGAAGTATTCAGACATTCTGGTCTACCCCTTATCATTCAAACTGTTTATATAGCAATTAATATTATGCTAAAAGTATATTTCATTAATTGTAACTGGTCATTATTCATTCATTTACATTAGAGAACTAACTAGTTCCTCTTTATAACTTTATTCACCTTTACTGCAAATGCTTGTACTGCAGCTTTTTAAATGACTTTCTAATATCATTCTAATTTTGGGGGCCATTTTTTTCAAGTATAATAGACTTCAAGAACTTTTAGTTTAATTGTTTTTTTATATTTATTACCTTTCATTTGATATTTTTAATGCATAAACAACTTAAGCTGTGATGTGACTTCTCCTTAAACGGAGTCAGAATCTCTCAGCAACTATGCACAAAGAAACCTGTTAGCCATTTTACTTTCCCCTTCCATTTTCCATAATCTGCTCCATCCCATTTCAACAACATAATCTTTGTCAAACTCTATGGCCTTTATATCTAAATGCCCCTTATCTTTCCCCAAACCCAGCATAAAATCCAATAACCCACTTTCTGTATAATCACTTTGTTCATATTTATTCTCCCATAACTTCATTATTTGTATCCTTTCTGCTTTCAAGCATTTACATTCAATCAACAGATGCCTAATATTTTCTATACCTTCCTTACACAATTTGCAGACTAAATCACCCATATTTTTCCCATTTACATGTATATTCTCATTGGTAAAGATCCCATTTGAGCCTTAAACAATAAGCTACTTTCTTTACTATTATCATAAATTAACTCGCACCCACTGTTCCATTTACTTCTATATATATTTAAACTCTTTTTACTCTCCATACTAGTTCTTCATGTCCCTATTCTTTACTAATGCATCTACTCTTTTATCCCATTCCTTACCACTATAACACTCAACAATCCTCCTAACACAATCATCCCACCTTTTATACAAGTATACTGATATAAATTCTTTATCCAGATCTTTTGCATACCGCATTACCTTCCTCACCCATCTTGTTGCCTGTCCTTTACTCATAACCCAATTAACCTCTTTTAGCGATTCTTTTATTATCCATAAATTGCAACTTACCAAACATTTTCATTTTATTTTCTGCACTTCTTATATAAAAACTTGACCATCCCATTTCTCATTGAATTGCCTCCATTGCTGTCCACACCTCTGCATCTAATGCATATCTTCCTACTTTCCTTTGTACTTTCTCTAAGTAATCTAATACTCCTTTATGCATCATTACCATATGTTAACCCTGCTACTACAACTCCCTTCCAAACAATTCTAGCTACATCATATTTATTATATGAAAACACTGTTAATTTCTTTACCAAACTCTTTTTCTTTGCTTCATTTACCATTTTTTTCTCCCATTCATCCAAGCAATTTTCCTGATTACTTAAGATGATTCCCAAATACCTATATCTATCCACCACAATTAACTTTATATCCCCAATAAAAATTTTACATCTTCTCTTTCCCCAGTATTCATTATATTTGATTTTTCTTCACTAAATTTAATCCCCATCTCTTTACCCACCCTTGCACATGTCCTTAGCATAACTTCCCATATCTTCCCTTCTTTCTACACACAAAAAGATATCATCTGCAAAAAAAAGACCCGTCAAAGTATATACTCCCTTGCCACCTATTAACAGTATCTCTATCCCTCTTCCTAGTCTTTCTATTGCTTTCTCCATTTCACTCAAATACAACAAAAACAAAATGGATGACATAGGGCATTCTTGCCTTAGTCCCATCCCATTTTTAACTTTAAGTGATTCTATATCCCTAATTGACAAGTATAGTAATTATTTTCATATAATTTAATATTTACTAAACCTTCATCCATTCCCAAATTTGCTAAACTTACCCATAATCTATTTCTATTTATTCTATCATATGCCTTCTCTATATCTATAAAACTCATATATAATGATTTACCTGAATTCCTACTCATCTCCATAAGTTGTGTAACTACAAATAAACTATCTCCTATATGCCTATCTGACATAAAACTTCCTTGCATTTACCCCACTACATTATTCTCTTCCATCCATTTTACAACTTTTCCAGCCACCATATATGAGAAAACTATATAATATTGATGTTACCGCTATCAGTCTATCCTTACCCTTTCCTTTAAATAATAATCTTACTCTTGTATTACTCCAACTATCCATAAAAACTATCTTCTGTGCCAGCCCTAAATTCATTGCCATCTCTGCTGCCCATCTATCTAAACCTCTTCCCTGCCTCATTCAGTACATTTTTTGTGAACCTAATATTCCAATTACTAAATGTTTTCATGTTTTCTATTACTAAGTCCTTTACAGCGAACATCTTTTATATATCCATTACATATCTATTTAAGATTCTCTCTAATTCTTCTCTAGAGCTACACTCTATTCCCTCATCATCTATTAATACTATCTCTCTCTCTCCTACATTTCTCCTTTTAACTTTTCCACTTTTATTAATATCCTCCAACAATTTACTATTCAACTTCATCTCTCAATAATTATCCATTTTAGCCAACTTCTTTTCTAAATACTTTTCTCATTTAGCTTTAATATCTTTTTCACTTTCTTTGTTCTTGATAGCACATTTATATTCTCTGCATGCTTCTTTCCTCTCTTTTACACTTTTACTAACTCTCAACTAAAACCATATTTGCCCCTTTTTCTATTTCACCACACCAGTCCTTATACTCACCCCCAACCAACTGTTCCATGGCTCCTTCAATGTGTATTTTATACTCTTCAAGCATTACATTAACTGCAACTGATGACATCTACCGTCTATGCTGTATAAGATCTTTATTTAAAAAAAGACAGAACTAAAAGCTATCATGTTTTCAAATTTTTTTTATTTTTATTTTAGAAAAATTTATAAGTAAGACTGTCTGCTAACTAATTATATACTGCAACTTGTAATTTCTTTTTTTCCATATGTCAAAGCAACGGCCCCCGAAAAGCAAACTCGCAACAACTGTCTGCAAGCAACTGCTTGCTTGGCAGATACACTGACCTCTCAGCTACCAACACATGATGTGCAATTTGTGATTTGATGTTAAATAATTATTTTAAAAGAATAATGTGCACAGTTGCGGCTTATATATAAACACCCCAACACAGCTGCATTCTGTAAGTTAAACATTGTTTGGGTTAATAAATAACAAGAAATGCTATAAGACAACTCAAAACAAAAAAAATGAAATGCTGGGAAAGAAAAATACATTGAAAAAAGTAATAAAATTACAAAATATGAAATTAATCATCATTAAACAGTATAATGTAATATTCAGTATGAATATAGAGGGGGTGGGGAAAGGTAAAACAATTATTTGATAAGGAGAGTATTCAGTATATAGTGTTTCATCTGTAAAGCGCATGTGCTGTGGTTTGAGCTATGTTATTATTTATAATGTAAAACAATTATATAAATTTAATTTATAGGGCGTTTGAACTCACTTTCACACAACCCTCATGCTATCTCATACCACTGATACATGTGTGTGATCAAGGGTATCAGCAGTATGAGATAGCATGATACATATATCAGCAGTACGGGATAGCATGATGGTTGTGTGAAAGTCTGAGTTCAAACCCCCTATATATTACACATACAAGTGCAGGTATGGAAAAGTCTGTTCTGTAGAAATTATCAAAAAAAGGTGCATTTCCATTAGTATGCAAATAATAAATATTTTCTTACCACAAATGCTATGGCAGCATTATTAACCAATACATCTAAACCTCCATACTGGCTATCTAAAAAGATTTTAAGATTTTTAATATTATCTACATCAGTGACGTCTAACTGATGAAACTTTGGATCAAGACCTTCCTTGTTTAATTGCTCAATGGCATCATTTCCACGACTAACATCTCTAGCTAAAATATATATATTATTGCATTATTATGTATTGTATTTACTTATATTCATGTTATAATATATATAAATCTGTAATATTTTTTATGAAAATATCTTTAATTCTATGAATATGATATATTTCATAGTTAATAACAAGTATCATTATATATGTGATAATAAACAATTGTATTGTAAAAAGAAATAATTCTGCCGATGTCAAAGCTGATTGTATACCTTTCACTGCATTATATTAATCCACAAGATATTAGATAAATTGATTGCTATTGCCCTCACGTCTCACTTTGCATGAAAGTTGTATGATGGATATGTGAACAATTTCAACTTTGGTTATTTCTTTCTATGGCAAAAGCATTTATTATATATATATTGTGGCTATTTGAATGGGCACAAGGGTTTAAGATACCTTGTATCTTAAATAAATGGTTATATTAAAAAAAAAAAAAAATGAAATAGCCTTAGAATTTTAAAATTTTTGCTGGAGATTGCTTAAAGCTTAAATATGGGTTGCTTGTGCAGTTTACTGACCACTTTATAAGTATTTATTAGTATTATTGTGGTTAGTGAGGTATCTAATGTAAGGAAGGGGGGTTGTGTATTAATGGAAATTGATCCATCTTGTTTGGAAAGATGCAAAGTTATCCTGTGTTAGTATAATATTATTTGAATGGTTTCAAAATTCTTTATTCATTAATTCTTATCTTGTTGTCAACAATTAATAGTTATTTCAATTATATTTAGTTAAGATAGTTCAATATTTAGGTTGTAGTACATGTGCATGCATGTATGAATCTGCATTATGTTTCATTTCATTTTCATCTTTAATAACAGCAAACAATAGTACATTCACAATAAAAACATTTAGATAAGAGTAATTATCTTAAATAGTTTAACAAATATATATTTCTTTCCAATGATTAATAGATAGTTAGATCAATGAATTATTTTATAAATTGAATAAATTATTAATCATTTTTATTTGATAGTTAATTAATATTCATTTTTCTTTCAAGTTTGTAAAAGCTATTTATTTTATTATTTGTATTTTTTTTTCTTGTCTTCATTTAGTTTTAAAAAAAATCAAAGCGATTTTTTTTTTTTGAAAAGATTTGTTTTTGCGTATGTAATTAGTTAGTTAGCAAGATGCGTGTGGGTAACCTGGAAAGGCAAATGAACTTTGCTAAAGGGAGGTTTTTTAAAAAAAAAAGATTTCCAGTATAAGATTTGCTCTTTATAATGTAATTGTAGACAATAAACAGTGGTTCATGTATTGTAAAAATTAAAGCCAATTACTGAAGTCAAATTGACTTTAAAAAGACTTAAGACTAAAACTTCCAAAGGAGCTTAACAACTTTATTATGGAAAAAAATTAATTAAAAATGCAATTCTAAGGTTTTAAAAAAGGTACGTCAGTTTGATTAACTCTCTTCGATTTAAACATTTCTGAATTAATCCCTTTATAACTATTACTCTTTTAAAAATGTGTGTTAATAACATCCAGTCTATATTATTTCATTTAATTGCCATTTTAAATAAGAGTGGTTTACATAAATATTATTGTTGTATCATTAAGCAACGTATTTTTTTTTGATATATATGGAAAACGCATGCAGAACTGTTCTATAGAATATATTTTAATTTCTCACTATTTTTCGTGGTGTTCTTTGTGAAGATTATACATAGACCTAAGGATATGTCTATTTTGATAGATCATATTATGTTTAAGTTCATCGTAAGGAGATAACAGTATTCATTTATTTGATATTTCTGGAACTAATGCGCATTTTAAATTAAGGAAATAAAATATAAGCTACTTCTGTTAAGTTGAATAGAAGGACAGAAATGCTGGTAATTTTTGGTTCTCTTCAATAAGGACGGAATATAAAATAAAGCATTATTAATTATGGAATTACTAAGGACAATTTAAAGTATTATGAAATGCTATTCAAAAAAAAAATACTAAGGATAATTGCGTATTTAATCCAGAACTGCACGGAGATTGTCTTATATTTTCAGTATAATAAAGGAGAAATTCACTGCTTGTGTATGATTTGGTACCTCGAATGGATATGCTATGAACACTGAAAGGTGCTGGGCATATTTAAGTTATGCTTATATTTTTTTTTAAGTTATACTGCAGAAGTGCATTTTAGTTTAAATTCAGTTTGGAATGTGTCCCATATTGTTTCGTAAACTATGGAACCGAGCTTTGCAAATGAATTTTTATTTTAAATTACAAAACTAGTAACTTTTGTTTCTTTCTTTTTTTTTTTTATTGCTTGTCATAATTAATATATATGATAGGTTGATAGGCTTTATTTATTATTATGTCATTTATAATCTGTGTTATTTTGATTTTCAAGACCGTCTCCGGAGCATACTCAAATGAGGAGTACGCCGGTAAAAATTGATTGTGTTCAAATAGGTCTTATTGTTTCCTTACGAGGATGAAAGAAATATTTTTTTTTATATATTATTAGAGAGGTTTACATTTATTTTGTATACTTTATTATCTCAAAGTGAAATTTTTTGTTCTTTAAAAATCAACGAACGTATAATAGAAATAGTTTGCAAGATATAAAAGAAAGTTCGTTCGTAATAATTATAAATATTAAATTTTAAAAGTAACCTAAAGTTTATTCTAAATTAAAAGTTATACCTTAATGCAATATTTAATTATCACATTCCCTGCTTAGTGTGTAATTTAGAGTTAATATTATATATACTTTTATTCGCGGATGTGTGTTTGTTTTGCACAATTATGATATTTGTTTGATAAATATTCAGTTTGTGAATATTTTACGCAGAAATTTCGTACATTGTCGTATTTTACTGAGTTGAACAGATCGGTATATTATCTGTATGTATTTATCTGCCAGCGTGTATTTATAATGTTCGATATTTAGAGAAGCTATGAGAATAGAAAGAAATCTTTGCATTATAATGTCTGTAGGAATAAAAGATCTTGCTTATTTAGTATATATTAATTATTTTCCATGAGTAGAGCCTAGTTTATTTTATATGCGTATGACTAATGATATTTTTTTGAAGTGATGTTCTTAGGGCCCTGGTGACGAGGAATTAAAATCCCCACCAATAATGTATTTAGAAGTAGAGGAGTTATTGTTGAAATATGATTAAATGATGTTTAGGAAGTTATGTGACGTTTTTCTTGGATTCTTGGTAATGAATTATTGTAGAAGTGTTCGGTAAGAGTTATCTGCTCCTCATGTAGATTCCCTTTATAATGTATAGTATGTAAAATCATGAAAATATAGCTTTGTGTTAATTAATATGTGGCTAGATAAATTGTTAGTATTAACTATTGATGTAGTATTATTGTCATATTTTATTGATGAATTACGACATTGTTCGAAATAAAATAATTGTATGATATTTTCTTAATGAATGGAGAGTTTATAGAAAAGATTGTTGTACATTATTGCTGCTTGAACATACACACACTCGTAATATAAATAATATCGCGTATATAAAGTATAGAATTATTAAAATTAAAATGAGACATAAATGCTTTTGAAATATACTACATTCATTTAATAGAAGTATAAAGTATTAAGATTAAAACCGGAAATAAATATTTTAAAATACAGTGTATTTATTTAAATAAAAGTTATCAATCATCAAATCATCAGAATAAACATGATTTTGTTGCTATGAATGAAAGATATACGTAATTGAAAGTGATTATTAGTCAATTACAGAAAGTTGCTTTGCTGAAAGCCAAATATAAATGATTTGATTTATTTTGTTAATCAACAGTAATATCCTCTCGAAAGTATCTATATTTTTTTTTGTGCTAATAATATAATATGTCATTTATTTATGGTCATATAGATGAAACATGCAAGCAAAGTATGTGTTCAAAGTCGAGATATTTAAGTTTTATTATTAATTTGTTTTGATAGTAGGGACAATCCAAAACTGATGTTCAAAGTTTATTTAATAATTAAAATCTATAAAACAAATAGTCCATTTGTAAATATCATGTTAACAAAGTTTATTTTATTTGTTATAATAAATGATTTGTTTTAGTTATTTAAATCTTAAAAGCTGTGTCTTGAGTTATTCTTGTGTACATCCGTGTTTTCCATTTCCACATTTCATAAATCTATTATAAAACAAATATATTATTTTAGAGTTATAATATTAAATTTGCTAGTGTCTGACAATATTGTTTTCCTTAATCCAAACATGATAAAAGAGCATTTGCCACTTGATAAACGTATTAGAAAGGTTGCCAAGTCAGTATATTTGTTAGATGATGATATGAGATTAAAATACCCTATCTCTGTCGTTATCTTATTATTGAAACACAGTAAAATATTTTAGTCAATTCGTTTCATTATATTTTTCTCATACTTTAGAATTATAACTTATGGGCAATGTAGTTTATTAATTCAACTGTGTTTGTTAAATTCCCTGAGATCTTATTATTTATTTCTTGATTGGCATTAAAGTAGATGTTTAGATTATGATATGCCAAGTAATAGAATTGTTTAAGAATATAATCATAGCAAGCTGATATATGATATACTTGGATGAAGGAAGAAATTGGATTTAAAGTATATTTTAATAGACTGTACCAAATAAACATTGTGATTCTTTATTATACAATTAATTAACAAAGGAATTTACCTTCTATTAAATGTTTTATAATATTTCTTCTTTTATTCATTTATTATCATATGTCTTATGAACTGCCTATAGCCTCCCACTGAGCTGAGCTGAACATAAACTTAAATATAGAGTCTCAGTAATAATTTAGTATTATATATTTTGTTATATTGATTCATTAATAGAACTGGCGCATGTAATGTATATGAGTGGTGTTGGGAGTGTAGGTTATAATATATATATATGCGCAAAGAAATCAAGTCAGGACATAATTTATTAAGCTTGTATTACAAATGTTACCTAATGATCATGCCAATAGCTCTTAATAAGCTTTTCAGAATATCCCTATCCTCAGACCGATTTCTAACTTCTGGCTTTCCTCAGTGAGGCACAAGGATATTCAAGCATTAGATTTAAATACCAGGTCAAGCTCAGCACTTTATCTAATGGTTAACTATTAAGAAGAAAATCCAAAAATTTCAGATGTCTTCAAATCCAACACATGCTTAATAAATTAGATCATGTGAGATATGACTTGATTTCTTTGCAATTATAGTTTTTATTCTTAAAGTATTGGCAATTTTATATTTCTAAAGCTATTAATATATGGTGTATCTGAGCGTGGTTCAATCCCATATGGTTATTAAAGTTAGATAGCTGGATTGGAAGACATATGAATGTCTGAATATTTCAGATTTTCTAATTAATAGTTATCCATTAGATAAAGTGCTGGGCTTGTCCTGGTATTTTTAATCTAATGCTTGAATATCCTAATATCTTACTGAGGAAGCCAGTAGCAGAAACTGGTCTGGGGTTGGGGATATTCTGCAAAGCTTGTTAAGAGCTTATTTGTGAGCTCTATATAACATAATAAAGATATATATTAAGAACAATAAGGATGGATTGAAAATGGAATTTATGAGTGAGAGAACAAAGATATAAAAAGAACTGAAATGGAGATGGGCTGGAAATGAAGTTAAAAGAGATAAAAATAGATCAACAGCTGATGTCTTAAATTGAATTCCAAAAAATTGTAAAAGACCTAGAATCATGTGTGAGACAGACGGATTAGAAAGTTTTTGGAATGCTATGAAGAAAAGAAGCTATGGATTGAAAAACTGAATTGAACATGAAACGATCATCAACAATGACTTGACAATGATTGAAAATTATGTGTATATATATATGTTAATTCTAATATTTCTCATGGATAAATTAATTCATAGTATTATTTCCAGGAGCTTCCATGTAACAAAAATATAATAGGTAAATAGCTGATGTTTCAGTACAATAACAAGTACTTTTATCGGAGCTTCTTTTTTTCTCAAATCATAAGAATGTGTGAGGTGAGATTTAAAATCATTTTTTTCCTTTGTTATTTTCTTCTCATTCTCAAATTCTATTAGTTGAAAAGTTTAAAAAAATATTTTATCCTCCAATACCTTTTTCCAAATATTGTTAATTTTCTTTAATTCACATTTTTCATTTATACTCTTAGGTCTTTTAAAAATTTCTATAGCTTCCCTTAACAGTCTCTGATCATATTGTTCAATTTTTGCCAGAATATATTTTATTAAAATTGATGTTATGGTTGGTTAATTTAATGTGTGAATAAATGACTGAAAAATTAGATTTTTCTCTAACTGCAAGTGTGTTTTTTCTTTCTTGTTTATTCTATTGGTCTGTCTAACATATGAATGTAAACAAATTCCACATGGAATTTCATATATACCATGAGACTCCAAAGGAATTTTATCTTTAGGGTGTGGAAATACTTCATTATTTTTTTTAAAAGTAGTATAAATTGTATGGGTATTATTTTTCTTTAAAACATTACCAAGTTTATTAGTTAACTCCCTTTATATATGGTAGAACAATCTTAATTTTTGAAGTATAAAAATCTTATTATATAAAAAACCCCTATTACCCTATTAATAATCCTGTGACAAAAGAATTATGAAAAAGCATTTTTGTAGCAGCATAGATATTTTGGTGAAAATGAGTGCCATCAGAAAGTCTTTTGGTTCTGTCTAACAATGTTTCTGTCATTGAAAATAGTTATGATGGATAGTGATGAGAAGAAAAATTTAGATATTTCTCAGTGTGTGTTTTCTTGGGATAAAGAACTATCCTTCTTTCTTTCATTTAAAACATGTAAGAATGGAAGTTGGTTATTATTTTCTACTTCTATTATAAATTTGATGTTGTTGTGAAAATAATTTAAGAAAATTAAAAATTCATCAAGAGCATGCTTACCATTTATTAATGTTTTATTTCTGTTATTGTTGTTTTACTTTTATTATAGAACACTAGTTAGTGTTGAACATGTAATAATTGGTTAATGTTATAATAGATTATTAACATTTGAAAAAAACACAAAACCATGTGCTGAAAAAGATTTTTTATGTATGATTAATATATATTTATATTAGCTGTTTTATATGATTTTTTTTGCTGCATATAAAATTATAAATTAAATTTTTTAATCATTATGAAAAGATAATTAGAAAAGTTTTCTGCTATGCAATTCTATACATGGATGTATTATCTAACTATCGGCACAACATGTGACTTAAATGTCACAATATATATATATATATATTAATATATGGTGTATCCAAACTTAGTTTAGTCCCATATAACTATTTAAGTTAGACAGCTGGATTTGAAGAAATATGGATGTCTGAAAATTTCAGATTTTCTACTTAATAGTTAACTATTAGATAAGTGCTGAGGCTTGACTTGGTATTTTTAAATCTAATGCCTGAATATCCTAGTGCCTCACTGATGAAAACCAGAGCTAGGAACTGGTCTGAGGATAGGGATATTTGAAAAAGCTTCTTAAGAACTATTAGCACTTGCATTATATAACATTTGTAGTAAAAGCTTATTAAATTAAATCATGTGATGTATGACTTGATTTCCTTGCAATATATATATTATAACATTTTCCGTTTTGCTAGGCCTCTACATGCTAATATAAATTGCGCGCGAGTTGATCAAGCTATGTCAAAAAGAAGAAAGTTGTACTTCGATTTCTATTAAAAACATAGCTATATTTCCTGATCAACTCGGCCTTGTAATTGTTGAGAATTATGCTATCGACGACATCAGCTTTTAATTTATTTGAAAGGCGCCAGAGTTCTGCAAGAACCCACTGAACTGTTACATAGCATCTCGAAAATTAAAAAGAAAATATATTTTTAAACTAATCGGTATTACATCATACCGTAACGAGAATTATTTTTTTAAGATTATTATTCCTGGGCTTACTGAAACATATTGGCAAAGGTAAATTACGTTTTAAATCTCATTAGACTAATAATAAAAAATAATTATTATTAATAACGCACAAATGAAAATTGGTATTAGAAATATTTTTTAGTCTAATAGATTAAAAAAATAAAATTTGAAAGGCAATTATTTATCAAATAAATTGGAGAGAACACAATTCAGACGTGAATCAATTAATAAAAAACAATTTTACAATTACAGCTCACTTCCAAATTTCTTCTAGAAAGTTACTAAATAATGAATGTCTCTTGCACAAGAAATTTAATGTCTCTATCGGGATTGTTTAAACATACTTTTAGAAATTGTTTGAAAATGTTTAATTTGGTCACAATCAGGAGTAATGAAGCATTACTTACCGGTAAGTTTTGTGAATTCAGTAGTAGATAACTATGCATAGTTTTTCGGGGTTGAATTGAGCTCACGGCCTTGGATTATTAGTTGATCTTGGTGCTGGTTCCATAGGCTAGTCGCGTAAGCTTCTCTGGTGTCCATCGGTAATGATGTCTGCTAAACCTCCGGTCTACTCTCATATGAATAACTTTTTCATCGTAGAGTGGTCTGGATTCTTTAATCCAAAACCAACCAAAAGAATATCAGCTAAACCAAGACGTTCTTCCAACCGAATCCCTCCTTTTTATACCCGAGGTCCAGTTTTCAGACTTCTGCGCATGCTATTATCATGGCGTTTTTTGGTTCATAATCTTGTAGATTCTTTATAAAATTTACGTTATAAAGTTCTCTTTTCTTATCAAGTTTTTCGGCCATCTTTAATTAGCCAAAATATTTTTACTTTCTCTTATCTTTTTTATTTTACTTTTGGAATTCTTTTGTTCTCTCCAATTCTACTTTTATTTCTACTTACATAAAAAAAAAACGAAAGAATAATTTAACTTTCATTGTACGTTATTTTTTTAAAAAAAAAATTAGTCCAAAAAAAATCTAAATTTACTTTTATTTTTTTAGCTTTTACCAAATGCCAATATATTTGCAACGTATATAATTAAACGTTACAATATATATATATTGAACCGGATTGATTTCTGATTCAATGGTTTTATTATTATTTAATAAAAAAAAAGAAAACGTACGTGTATTAAAACATATACTCGGTTATATTTAAATAGGGTATTTTAATTTTTGTTTATAGAATTGATTTATTTTAAAATAGTTTACTTTCACTGCCTGTTTTAATCAATTTGATTAAAAACAGGCAAGCTTGCTAATTATATATTCCTGATGCTTTTATTTTAATCATTTTTAAAGTTAATTCTAAAAAGCGGAGATTTAATTGTATTGTCATTTTTGTTTCAATAATCCCTGGTTGGAATTCTTAAATTGGATTGAGTGGGAAATTAATATTTGCCCTGCCTGAGATATAGAATTAGAGACTAATGAAAGTTTTTCGCGGGAAATGTAGCGAGAAAAAGGAGAGCCTACCAATTTTTAGGAGATTCAGTATTCGAGGAGACACTTGGATTATCGCCTGCTGAGAGTTATACCATTTTGGGTAGCAGTTTGGACATTTAATTCCTGCTAAAAACTTAAACAATTATTGACAAACTTCATTACTGGGCAAGATGTCAAAATCTACCGCTATGAGTTTTGCCATCATCAGAATGTCTTGCGAATTTAAACAAAGGACGGACCCATGCCTACCAGCTCTCCTTCAGTCATGTCATGAGCCTCTAAAATAAACACTGCCTCTATCTTGCCACTGTCAAAGGACCTGAAAATGGACTAAAGATAAATGTGTGCACTCTACGCGAACTGTGCTTTACCGTAAGATGAAATTTTCTTTTATTCTTTCCAGGGTAAAATTCTTTTCATTAAATCTCCACTCAATCTAACTATAAATCTGTATTCATAAATTAATATTTAACTTCATATTGATTAGCTACATTTATTCTCTTTTATTGTATTTTGCCATGTGTCTTGGAATCTTAGTTTTAAGATTCCAGGTTTGTTTCAGTTGTTGTTTATTGGAGAGTGACATGTGAGATTTTCTATTTTTATGCCTAACTTTTACTAAATGCTTTGGCAATCATGTATATTTTGAATGCTTACCTGCAATTATTTTAGTAGCCTGAATTAATTTTAAATACCATGTTTGCGCTTTTGCAAACCACCAAATCTTTTGGCTGGTGACTTTATTTTCATAGGCTTCGTTTCTTATATCTCTGAAAGTGGAAACCATAATTGTTTTTGCTTTCTAATTTTTTTTAAGCTGACAGCAGGAAGACAATATTTATCCCTTTTGTAAATTACAGGTGAGAGAGACTTTCACTGCTAAAGTATTTATAGCTTTCTTATTTTCGTACTCATGTGCACTCTCCAATAGATTTATTTTGTATTTACTTGTATAGCTGAAAATTTATCAGAGCGTATACTCACAACTTGTGTCATAAATTTATTTTTTAATTATAATTATTGGTAATTCATTTTCTTTAAATGCTGGGGCAGATGTAACTGATTTTCTAATGATTTACTTGTCTCCTATTGAGACCTTTAATTCTTAGATTAGTTTTCGCCAATCGTTTGGTTGGGGATTTGCCAGTCTTAATTGTTTGTTTTCTTTTCATTTTCAATCATATTTTGCAGTTGTTCTTGAGGCAAATCAATCACCTTTATTTTAAACATAATAATAGGTGCAGCTTCTACTGACAGATGACATTCGTGGGCTGACACATTTTGCGGACCTTGGAAAGCTGGCCGGTGCTGGTTTCGTTGATTTGTTTTGGGAATGTATTGTTTAAGTATCTGAAAGTGAAAACCAATGTTTTGGTGAATCTTCTACTGAATGAAATTGCTTCCTCCCTGTAGAATTCGTTATTAGAGAGTCAGTAAGTCTGCCAGAGCAATGTGTTTAGTCTTTCTAGTACACGCCTGAGATAACCCTATTGATTTTCATGTAAACTTTTTCTTACAAGTTATTTTGCTCTTAAATAAAAGTTTAAAATTTGTTTAAACTTAATTTGGCTGATGTTTGTCTTTGTGCTTTGATTTCTCAACTGTCTAAATAATATTTAAGATATCTTGTTTCTCCCTGAGTTTAGTCCAGCACATTTTGGTTCGCATATCCTGTCCACCCTTAAAATAAATGTCTAGTTCTGATTTTCGGACTAGTGGCGCCCTCACGGTCAGTATATGCGAATCTCAAAGATCTTTCATCCATTACAATATATATATATATTCACTAGATGGAGCTTACCATTAGCTCCAAACAAGCTTTAATTATAAGTGCCAACAGAGAAAGAATTTAAAATCTCTATCGTAAAAATCCTCATCTCCAGACCAATCGATTTCGAGCTTAATGGCCCACCTCAGTGAAGAGTTAGGATTTCAGAAAGAGAAACTAGATCTAAAACTCCCACTCTGAGAGATGAGGATTTTTACGATAGAGATTTAAAATTCTTTCTCTGTTGGCACTTCTAATTAAAGCTGGTTTGGAACTAGTGGTAAGCTCCATACTGAGTGGGAGTTTTAGATCTAGTTTCTGAAATCCTAATTCTTCACTGAGGTGGGGCATTAAGCTCGAAACCAATTGATCTGGAGATGAGGATTTTTACGATAGAGATTTTAAATTCTTTCTCTGTTGGCCCTTATAATTAAAGCTTGTTTGGAACTAGTGGTAAGCTCCATCTAGTGAACATTTTAGCACAAGCTTAAAAGCAAGTTGCACAATTTGTGACTTGTTTTATTAATTATTATATATATTGTAACGAAATATAATATCCCGTCACATTATTTTAAAATTAAAATAAAAGATCATAAATAAAAATTGATTTATAAAAAGAAAAAAACTTAACTTAAAAACTGAAATTTAAAAACTGTTTAATGTATATATATATATATATAGATCGCATGATGGACAACTTTAAAAACTTTTAAAAAATAAAAATATTTGAAAGTAATTTTTTTAAAAAAGTAAAGATATAAAGATTTGATATTTTTGAAAATAGAAATAATGTTGATTTCTATAATCTTACAAAATGGAAATGATTGTCTTATTAATGAAATGATTGTTCAAAAGCAAACTGGCATTTGAGGCATTTAAAATAAATTAAAGGGTCAGATAAGAGAGTACAAAGAAATTAAATGATCAATGCAAACACCAGAAATGTCAGCACGGACCGTAATTGAAACACCAGAGGATTAGTGACATCTTGCCGATTGAATCCAAAGATTGGATGATAAGAGACTAATAAAAATATAAAAGCCAAATTATTATGATAATAAGGATCTGAGAGCTGACTATGAAGATGTCGTTATAACTACCTATATTGCAGATTTTCATGATGTGGAAGTCTGCAATAAATTTAATTTTCGGGCAACCAGCTGAGACCTCCCTATGACTGTTAGGGACCAAAAAGGAATGGCAAGTAGCGGCTTCGTTTTTAAAAAGGAAGAACAAACAATCTACATAAGTGATCACAAAGATGGACCTCAAAATCTGCAGAATCCGTAAAGTATAAACTTTTACCAATTGAACTTTCTTTTAAATAATTATCGTATAACGTCAATAAGTAATCAATCCAAAGAAAAGAAAAGTAATATAAATGAATGTACTCTTATCTGACCAAGAATAGAACTCTAAATCAATTATAAATATTTGTTTTTATATACGTTTGCTATTTCAATTATTTCCATTTTTTTTTAATTTAATTATTTATGTTTGTATTTAACTAGGTTATTTATTTCTATCTGCTAAATAAAATGTATTAAATTAAAGTTGGGTGTAGATAGCTGCATGGATAAAGATTAATAACTATGTTTAAATTCGTTTATGTTTAATTTAAGGGATTTTAATTTTAGGCTATTTGTTTCGTAGTTAGGGCAATGATTGTGGAGGGATATATGGGTGTTTATATTAATGTAATATGAAGCGTGTTTAGCATACAGGGCAACATGCCCAACTGAATGCATGACCCCAAAGAGGCAGTCATATCGTTGAAATGATCGCAGATGTATTTCCTGCGCCATTGACCCCTTCTAGCTCTATGGACAGGGAGTTATAAGACGGCAGAAAGACTGCTCTTCCCCATATGTAGCACTCTTTAAAAATAACCATATATGATTCCTTAGTCAGACAGATGTACTTTCCTGTTCTGGACATGGATCATTTCCTTCAAATAATATCACGCTATCAGATGCACATTCCTGCCAGCATGGTTTTATGCTAGCATCTTCATATTACATTGATTGCGACTATATATCTGGAAGCAGGCATTGGGTTGGCTACGAACTTCTAGTCTGAGATTGAATGAATGTTTTGATAAGTTTTTAAGTGGAAAAAAAATCTATGTAGACTATCTATACTCGACATGCTAAAGTAACATATAATTTAAATATCCATCTGTGCGGTCTATTTAAATAGTAATTTGAATTTAAAATGAAAAAAAATTATTAATGTTAAAATAAATTTATTCCTCAATTTTAAATGTGCGTTAATAAAATCTATTTGTGTGTTAATTACTGGCAGTGGCTTCTTCTATTTTATTGTTCTAAATATTTAATATATATTTTGAGAATAGAAATCTATTGAAACTTAATGTTTAAAATCTCTGCTACTCTATGAGCTAATGACCTTGGGCAAACGGTCAGAATAATATATAAAAAAGTTTTTTTTTGAATCTTAACTTGCATATCTGCCTACTATATAAATTTTTCTAGGTTCAAACGCCTAGATGGCGCCCGTGTAGTGCAGATACATTTAAGGCCCATTCATTGACTGTTAATATATATATATTGCAATGGTACAGAATGAGGGGTGATGGGATTTGACATGATCATTCCCATTTATCACAAATATAAAATGAATAAAAAGATCAGGAGCATGATACATCAATAAATATAAAAGAAAATATAAAAGAAGCATGAGAATCAGCATAAAACAATGTAAGTAGTTATAACAACTATACTTATAAGCGGCATAACTAACATTACACAAGAATAATTTACTCATCAAAAATCATACCTTGTGACTGAATCTAAAAGATGGCATTACAAAAAGGTTAATTATCTAGCTACTACCAAACTTAAGGCAAAATATACCAAACATCTGGATGCACATACCCAAGTGCTTAAGTATCTATCATAAAAAAATAATTCTGGGATCCTAATATATACAGATCATCATCAATGCTCAGGCTACATGGTATCATGAGTGTACAGGCAAACTATAAACCAAATGTTTTCCAAAAAAAATGCAGTGAATGGATTTTAAAGGTGATACCTTTGTGCCATCCAGAGAACTATCTGGATGTCTAAACACAAGCATACCCCCCCCCCCCCCCACATATAAACAAATGAATTATTATTGCTCTAGAGATAACTCAAGATTACAAGATCTTAGCTAGGGCTGTTGCTATGCACAAGAAAAAGTATAAACTTAATCCACTTTAATTTGAATAGTTTTACTGGGGTAATTTAGAAATCCCTAAAACACATTGCTATTATGAAATCCAGTTGCACACAGCCAATTTATGGAACAGATAGATAGAAGAATAAAGATATTAAAACTTTTTTGACAATTATTTAATAACTTAACTAATAATTAAGAAAATTGA
The DNA here is from genome assembly GCA_028023455.1 of Epiperipatus broadwayi. NCBI lineage: Eukaryota > Metazoa > Onychophora > Udeonychophora > Euonychophora > Peripatidae > Epiperipatus > Epiperipatus broadwayi. The sequence goes on along the minus strand of JAQFVV010000143.1, from coordinate 611,414 downwards.
CAAATGACATAATAATATAATTTCAACTTAAATACATTTTTATCAACAAAATATAATTTCATATAGTAAATAATATTAATCTGTTGTTGGCTCTTACTAATTCCATTAATCAACATTAACTTTAAAAAAAAAGTTTCCCTCTTCAATGATTAAAATTACAATACAACATTTCAAAATAAAAAAAATTTAAATTAGCTTAAACATGCTTTCTCTTTTCTTATAAAAATGAAAAGATTCTATACAATTGCATTTCGGAGAAAAAATAAAATAAAGAAAAAATATTTCAATTAAAAAAGTACTAAGAAAATTATTCATTACCATTAATTATTACTTATTTTTTTTTAAAAAAAATTTATATGTGTAAATATAATGTATACAATTAAAATATATTTTTACCATGGATTTATTTCTTTTGAGTCCTTTGTAATTGTATTTTTCAGTTTTTCTGTTGGTTTTTCTTCTTGCAAGCTCCATTAATATATATTTCCAGGGGAATGTACAGTTAAATTTATCAATTTTTACTTCAGAATATTTTCAGGTTTCACACAAACTGAATTAATCCATTTTTTCAATGCAACAACTTGCAGGTTGGATTAACACACACAATGAATTTATTTTTTCCAATCTAATAATTTTCAGGTCAAGCTAATATACTCAATGAATTTACTAATTTTCAGACCAGGCTAAAACACATGAATTTATCCATTTTTTCATCTATTATTTCCCTAGTCAAGCAAGCATACAGAAAAATGCAGTCATGCTCTTGGATGGAAACAAGGCTTATTGCAGATTACTTCAGGGCTATTTTCCTACATTTTCTTTAGTGAACAGGTTACATGATGAAGTTTAATGATGCTCAACTTCTAGCTAAAATTTATCACATGGTTTTCTTTAAATTCATTTTAGAAAACATTTTTTTTATTTGTAATGAGATAAGTCTTACTTCATACTACAAAACTACTTCTCATTGTGCTCTTTCTAGTTGAACTGCTGCTACTGCTTTTTTGAACAGTGGAATCAAGAATAACTACTGCTTAACTGACTCCATATTATTTTTTGGAACAATCCTGTATCCATCCAATCACATATCCTCTCAAACATGCTTACATTAAACCTTGACCTATTGAGTCTAGTTTTACACAGAAAGTTTAGTTATTTCCCTCTTTTTTAATTAAAAAACTCCACTGTAGTTGTTTTTCTCTTATGCCAAAAACAAGATAATTTTTTAATTACTATTTGATTAGAACAATTCTACTTTTTGTTTAAGAAATAAAGAGAAAAGAAACTTTAATTAATTAAACAAAATTTCTTAACCAAAACCGTTAAAATCTTCCTTTTTTTAAAAAAACTATTATTTAATTTATCTCTCTTATTATCTTTTTTAAAAAATTAAATATTAAATTAATGGAGAAAAAAATAATTTTACTACTTTTTTTTTTTAACAAATTGTAAATATCCACATTAGTATTTTAAAAAAAATGTTTAGAATTATACCATTTAATAAATAAAAAATATTTAATTAAACCAATTGTTATTACTATAAAAAAACATGAGAAAATTAAATATTATTTCCCCATTCTAACTTTATTTTTATAAGCTTGTAATATTTGACATGGCCAGAGTCGGATATTGTCTACAATATTACAAAATATATGTGCAAAATAATTGTTTATGCTGGAAAGTTAGTATAGCATATTAAAAGATTCTGTGGATTAGTACATTTTATATCATTAATTCTAGTTTCAAAATTACATTTGAAATCATGCATACATAGTCAGTAGAAATGTTATTGAAATCTTTTCATTTAATGGATAGATTTGATTGTATATCCCATTTCATTTAAAATCTTGGGCGATTCAGAAGATGCAATAATTGTAAAGAATATTTTTGATTGTTCTTTATTGCTATATCATTCTTTATAGAACTCTTTCACACATTTCATGATGGCATCACTCTTTTTAATAATAGTTCCATCTTTCTTTTTTATTGTAGACATATATTTCCTATGAATATTTAAGATGTTTTATATTTCTGATACTTTTATTTATTTCTATAGTTTTGCCTTGCTAATTCAAAATTATATTTTCTTATACTGCTATTAAGTTTTTTTCATAATACTTTACAAAAGTTTAGATATTCAATTCTTCTTAATGGTTTATATATATATTCATATTCCTTCTTTTCTTCACAATTTGTTTTATCTCTATATAAATTTTACTGGTCAATTGCTGCTTTTTTGTACCAGCTATCTTTGTTGCAAATAGAATTATATTTATATTGAGAATTAATGTCTTTTCAAGTTGACATTTATCTTAGTCTTTTGTCCAGATGACTTTTAGGAATGTTATCTTTCTATTTACTAGCAGTAAATGTATCAACAATCAGAAATAGGGATGTCATTCCTAAATATGATATTTAAAATTATTTCTTGACTGATGAATATGAGAAAAGGTAGTACTTATTACAAATAGAAACATAAAATATTTATTGTAAATTCTAAATAGAATAACAAATCAATTTCTTAATTAGATGTTTCTTTTTCATTTCCAGATTATTAATATATATAAAAAAAAGATTCAACATATGTCACAGAAACCCATTTCATTTATACAAAAGTCATAAAAATAATTTTATTTAAAATAACATTGAAGTAATGCATTTAAACTAAAGAAACACTTATCATTGTATATTTTCCATAATAAGAAGGGATGATTTTCATGTATAGAAACAAATATTGAAAGAAAAATAAATAACAGTATCTAACTTTCCACACAATAGTGCCACCATGTGCAAGTCTTCATAATCAATGGATGCAAGATTTGTGCATAAAATTCTTATCTAGTGCCTACTCATCCAATATCTCCAGATTAGTTTCTAGCTTGTAACTTTCATTAGTGAGAAGCCTAGGATTTGAGAGCACTGCATCTAAATATTATAATCTAATGCAACCCACAGCAGCCACTTTTTACCTATTTGATGAAGCTAGGAGCCCAAGATAAAAACACAATAATGTTTTCAATCCAAGCTCATTCACTTGCATAGTTATATAGATCTGAACTCAATTCAGCATCTATATATTTTGGTGTCTTTGGTTTTTCAAAAATCACAGTCACCATTCTACTATAGGCAGGATAAGTATAAAACTATCAAAACATTACATGTTCATCATTTCATATGCCTACAGTCTGTTAATAACAATAGTTAATTCTCCATACAGTAGTGACATCAAATGCAAACCTTCATAATCAATTAATGCATAAAGATTTGTGCTTAAAATTCCTATCTAGTGCCTACTCATCCAATATTCACAGACTAATTTCTAGTTTGTGGCTTTCATCAGTAAGGAGTCTTAAATTTAAGAGCACTCCACCAAAATGTGTAGATGCTGAACTGAGTTCAGATCTATATGACTATATAAGTGAATGAGCTTGAATTGAAAACAGTGTTTTCATTTTGGGCTCCTAGCCTTATAGTTAATCAAATAAGTAAAAGGTGGCTGCTGAAGATTTGCATTAGATCCCAAGATCTATGTGAAGCGCTCTCAAATCCAAAGCATCTCAATGAGGATAACCACAAACTAGAAACTAGTTTGGAGATATTAGATGAATAGGCACTAGATAAGGATTTTATACACAAACCTTTTTGCATCCACTGATTATGAAGGCTTGCACTTGGTGGCACTATTATGTGGAGAATTAGCTATTATAATTAACAGACTGTGTAAGCATATGAAATGATGATCATGTGAAAAATAAACTTCTCAACTCACAGTGATAAATATAATCTATCATAAAAAATGTCACAGAATCCTCATTTAACTGTTTTTATTTTATTGGACAATCATGTATATTATAATTAAAAATAGGATTAAAATAAATATATTTCCAGTTGCATGATTTCTTATATATATTAAGAACTTTTTATTAATAAAATTCTACCTGTTAAAATGACATCACCATCAAATTGTTTACATAGTTCTCGAACAATACACAATCCAATGCTTTTATTTCCTCCAGTTACCTAAAAAAAAAAAAAACTTTTAAACATTGGATGAATATTCATCAGTTCAGATTACCTTTCAATTATTTCTATTTCTAATTCTGATTTTCAAATACCCAAAAATCATAGCAAATTACTTTAAGAACAATGATTGATTTTTCCTTTAATTTCTCATTCTTTACTGTATTCATTTTTTACAGAGATATCCAATACAAATTCCTTCAATAATTCTTAATACTCTTAATTATATTTACCAACTTTGCATTAGAAGCAGAAATTCATTCTATTTATAATCATATATTGTAAATTTGAGTAATAGGTAGACACTGGACGGTAATGTCCAAATCTCCAAATTATTTTCTATTTATTGGCCTTTATCAATGAGAAATGCTTTAGGATCCAGTAGCTATTATTAGTTTTTAAAAAAAAATCCTATCCAATCTAAGACTTTAGATATAAAAAACCCAAAATTTTAAACTCAAGCTAATTTCCTTGTATACTTATATAAGTCTGATTTTAAATCCAGCAACTATGTTTTAATGATTAGTTTGTGTTAACTATAGTCACCTTTTACTCCCCAGCAAGAACATTGCATATCCAAGTGATGCTTTAAACTTCTGCATTAGATGTACTAATTTACTCCATTTAATTTGCTACATAGCCTATTATAAATATGAAAAATTGGTTGAAGAAGGATAATAGCTAAAAACTAATCTGGAAATTTGATATAGTACTATCATTTAGTAGCCCAGTGATTATTCAAGCTTATAATAGACAGTCATGCAATAAATAGTTATTTTTTGTTCATAATACAAATATTGAAAGTAAGCAAAAAAAAAACAAAACAGGACATTTTATTTGATAAGGAAATGTAATTTTGTCATTTTTGTTCAAATTCACATTTTAAAAATTTCCTTTAACTTTACTTTCTTTTTATATATTGTACCGGTATAAATCCACCACGCTTACTCATACACAGTACCCGAGTTCAAACCCAGTCCACGTTTAAGAATAAATTCCAAAACGCCAACTAAATTCAAACCCAAACCCCGGTATGACCAACCGATGATGACTTTATAACAGCACGGGGTTATCCCTTTACTAGCTCAACTCAGAACACAGACTAAATTACTTACAGTTTTATATATAGATCTATTATACTCTGGATATCGGTACGGTCATTAATGTAATGTATATATTTAAGTTGCCAAGACAGACAGTAGGTGACTAAATAGACTTCGAGAGTAATGAGGTGGAAGACACAAAATTAGAGTAAATAAATTGTTTAATAACAAATAGAAAGCATAAAAATATAGTATTCAAAAGTACGGTAAGATTTCCATAAATATTCTATTATAATTAGCTACTAGTCTTTAGTAATCATTTTACCTGGTAAACAAACTCATACCAATATTTGTGTAGTGAAATGATTGACGGGTGGCTAAGGGAATCAGAGCATTTGAGCATTGAAAATATTTATCTATGATTTTATTAAGTTATTTTATTCGAATAGATTCGAACCGTTGCGTGTACGAATAGTTGGAGGGTGGCTTCGTATAATTATGATATCTAAGATTGATGTACTAGTGGTTGCCTAGATTGAAGAGTCCTACAGTAATCACTTGCGGTGCATCAACGGAATACCGGGCGGCTTGTACTTTGACAAGGCTTAATGCCCCCAAGTAGATCCGGGACACTACAACCAGCCGGGATCATTTCGAAACCCGGTGATCCAAGAGATGACCTGGGAAAGAATTGCTTTCTTTCTCATATGGTAGTATGGCGAGACGTTAACTTCGGCGAAGGAAAGGCATTGCCACAGTCATCGAGGACGAGTGCTTGAAGTGGATTTGAAACGGAATTATACAAAACCTGGATACTCTATTCGTCTATTTCTACGCAACAGGCTGATATACTATTACAATAAAACATGGTGGAATCAAACGGACCGCGAAAGCAATAATTAATTAAGTTTACTCTGAAACCCCTAAACCCCCAGGTTGTTCAGGCGGTAGCGATAGTATCAAATTTTACAGTGAGAATTATTTCTCATTTCATGTATGACATTAATATAATAAACTTAAAACCATTTACATATTTACGATTGAACTTTAGATTACAATAATATGACAAAATACGAATTCATTATAATAAAGTGTTTTAATATCTGCCAACTCAACATATGAAATAATCTTGAATTCAAAACAACGAACTTACTTTTAAAATAACTATAATCAATATTATAAACTAGCTTTAAACAGAGTTGGGAAATATTACTATTGGCATCGTTTGTTTATAGCATAAGTAATAAAGGAAAATATAAATGTATTCATTCGAATCATTATTACTATTAAGTACAATATTTATAAATTATTTTCTAAAGACTAGAGCGGAGGAATAAGAGAAAAGAAAATTTACTGACAGGTTAAACAGTAGCATTATAAACGAAACAAAAACTTACATGTGATTCATTTGATTGACAGATTAACTTATAACATTAAGCTCGGGAGAAAGTTAAAAGTTCATGTAACACAGTTACCCTTCTTTCTTCATCCGGCTTGGCTTCTCACGATGGTATTTCTGACGAACGTAGGCGCGCATTTGAAATTTACTTGAAAGGCATAGTCAATTTGGAGATTGGAAGCTGGAAATTTTGAAGCACGTAAAGCATGATCAGACAGCGGCACGAAGATTCAAATTGGCAGGACAGAGATCAGCTCCTGGCACTTAGCCCATCGACATTACGGTTTACTGGTGGACTTCTTAACAAGAGTTGTAGCGATTTCTCTAGCAACTGCTGTGCTGTCTTGAGACTATCTACTCTCAACATACGTCAAAAGTTAGAATGTTAGTTTTTTCTAAGATGGCCACGGTTGACCTTTCTGCCTGGTTTTTGTTTTAGGCTCCGCCTACTTTTCTCTAGCCTTCAGCAATCCAGCTTGACCATACAATATCAATTATCCATTTCCATTGTTCCGTTTTCAGCTATCTTTAACTTTAATACGCAATTTTAAATTGACAAAGTAATTACAAATATAAATTCCTTATCTAATTTCGAATACAACTTAATTACTCTATACATTTGTACAATACAGATTTTAATTAAAAACACTGATCAAAGGAATGTGACTTTTGATCAGCATTTTTAAACGACTTTGTATAATTCTAAAAGGCTAAAATTTAAGCAAATACACCCGCAATGAAACTTTAAATTAAGCTGATATAAATTCACAAACCACGCACACACGAATATTATTTCATGATTTGTGATATTTATACACGGAATCTTTACATATTTATTTACAAAACATAAAATATATAGCTAATTTTTATATGACTTGAAATGGAAAAAATCCCATTGCGGGCAAATAGTAGTTCGAATTACCGTACTTAAAAAACACATGAAACTAAGATCGGTTCTTCGATCTGTCTGTTTCAATATTCGTGCTCTATTTAAAGCTGCAATTCAAATGAAACATCTTATAATGTCTAAAAAAATATATTTTTTTAATCAAAGTTTATGATTCTCATTATTACTTTGTTACTTCTCTCATTATTAATCTTTTTTTTTTTTAAATAATAAAAGAGTAAATTTTTATCTTCCTAAACTTATTGCAATAGCTTTAATTTTATTCATTTTTGTTTGTATTTCTAATGCGAAAAAAACATCAATTATTTTGTTTATTATAAAGTTTACATTATTATAAACTTGATACCAACAGGTGTTTAAAAAAAGTAAAATAATTTCACTTTAAATTTATATTGCGCTAACCCTAACCCTAAGCATGCTTTCAGCAGAACACTGCCAGAATCACAGCACTGTTTTATTTCCTAGTTGAAAAGTTATGCACTTAAATCAATGTACTTCATTATGTAAATGAGACACTTAAATATTCAGTTTTATTGATAATGAAACTCATAATTCTTTTCTATTAATTGTATATGGATCTTTTGCAATTGTCTGTGCCTTTTTGTATTTTCATTTTCTATCATTTCTTTCAGCAAAAGGCAGTGTTCTGCTGAAAACATATTTAGTGCAACATAAATTTTAAACTGGAAATTATTATAATTGCAATAAGTTATTCAAACAGGCAAAACTCTCCATATAGTATTGACACTCAGTGCAAGCCAGAGTAATCAATGGATGCCAGAAGGCTTATGCATAAAATCCCCATCTAGTGCCTACTCATCCTATATCCCCAGAATAGTTTCTGGCTTGGGGCCTTCATTAGTGAGGAGTGAAGCTAATAACATTTAGAATTATAAAGTTTACAATATCAACAGCACATTTGATATAGTAAATAAATTTCTTATAATAATTTCATTTTTTTTAAAAAAATATTCATTTGTAATCTCTTTTAAATATATATTAAATAATTTTTATATTTTCATAAACAGATCACCTAAGAATTCAAATAGTTTCCATTTGTGAACATATAACATAGCAGTTGTAGGAAAATTTAGATGCAGCTTCTCATACTAAAGCATGTCCTGTTAAAAGACATTTAACAGTAGACTAGTTGAAAAAATAAATCAAATACTAATTCAAAAAAAAAAAAGAGCTGAAAATAATATTATTAACATAGATTCTAAAGTTCAAAGTCAATTAAGTGCAGAAAATCTTAGTCATTTTTTACTTTTTTTTAATGTTAGTAATTTCAACTTCTAGTGAAGCAAATCTATCTAAAATATATTTTATTTTATACTGTTTGATCTGTCTTCATTTCCTCAGATGATTTTCTTTCATTTTTTTTAATGACAATTTTATATTCATTAAATTCTCTTTTTGAAAACACATTTTCAATAAATTTAAAGAAAATTTCTCAATATTTGTTTATGTATATGATATCATAAAATATTGTAGATATTATTTTACTAATCATGGTAGATTTTTTAAAAGATTGATTTTAATATAATTGGAAAAATGGTAAACTATATTTGATAGCAATCACACATTTGTTTGTCTAATTATTCAGTCAAAACACTGTTTTTCCCTAATAGGTAACATAACATTAAAAGCAATATTATATTTGTTAACTACTCATAAGTCTGCGATTGCATATTAAATATATATACAAAATTATTCATCAAATCTGAATAACAATAATAATGTTAGTAATAAAATTTGTTAATAATATCAGAACTTTGGATAGAGGCTAAACTATCCATCCAGTAGCACCACCAGTGCAACCCTGAGTAATCAATAGATGCAAGAAGGTTTGTGCATAAAATCCCTATCTAGTGCTTACTCATCCAATATCCTCAGACTAGTTTCTGTGTAAACAGCTAGTGCAAGTATAAGAAATGGTGATCATGTGATGTTTAGTGGATTAATATCAGGACTTGACTAATATCAACATTGGATGCTCGCTGTACTAACTATAATGGTGAGATTTTTCAAACATATTTTCATTCTTCAATCACACACACAAATTTGATTCCAATCTTTCCTGTTTTGTTATTAACTTTTTATTTTTCATCTATATAGCTTACTTTTTTCTTCTTTCAGAGCTAGAATGGGCATATCTGTGAAGGATGGCTGATAATACGAAAAAATTACATGTTCTTGCCATGATATATAGTTGCAATCCTTTTATTTATTTAATATTTCTATTATAATAGATACTTTCATACTGTTTATAAATCACATTAATAAAGTGACTAATTTTCAGACAATATTAAATAATTTTACTTCAGTTTAAATTACATCATAACACTTGAAAAATTTTATATTGATTTATTACAATACTTGAAAAATGTTATATTGATTTTTTAATATCCAAAACTAATAAAAATGCTAACATTAAATAATTATTATATGATCAGTTGTCTAAAAAGTAATGTATTGTTAGAGCATCAGAAATGGTAGGTTGATCTATAAGAACACTTTGAATTTTTGAGATCTACCATTCTTTCTCTGTGCTAAATCACATAGGACAATACTGATATCTTGATAAGTTAGTTCTAATCAAAACTTTAACTTATCTTTTATTAACATCTTTTAAAAATCTACCAATTTTACTAAATTTTATTTAAGATGCTTGCATATCTTTATTTCTTAAGTTTCTGTGAATATTTGAATACTTTTAGTAATATTCTATATAAAACACTTATGAAAATAAACAGAGGACAATATATATTAATTTCACATCTATGAGAAATAGTAGATATTATGAATACTTTACAATAATTAAAACATCATATAATTTTTTAAGATATTTTAAATAAAATAATTAAATTTATATATCAAGTACCATTTACATGTTCTTACTTTTTTTTTTTTTAAATTCAATAATAATAAAATCAAAGAGACAAATCATTTTAGGATTTCATTCAGTATATTTTTAGCAGAAATAATTACAGAATATGCTAATATTATTTTTTCAATTATACAATTAACTGATGTCAAGAATATGGAAGTTGATTTTAAAGTTAGACTTTAAGAATACTTGCCTTTATTCAAGAATTGGGATGCAAATACATATTAATTGAAAGAAATCTGCTATAACAAGGGAAGGAAATAGCCAAGAGAATAAAAATGACTGGTATGCACATGATAAGCTAAATATAACAAAGAGATACTATTTTTTATTAGTCATTTGTTAGACTAGAAATTATCCACATAATGGATATTTCTGTAGTGTAATTTTCACCACTCTCATGCAAGGTAGAAACTGGTTTCTATCTGCTTTTAATATGTTGTGGAGAGTATAATCATAAACATATGACCAAAAACTTTCTATAGTGAAAATTACACTACAGAAATATCTATTAAGTAGATAATCTCTAGTCCAATGAAGATTACATTTTTGTATATTTTCTGGTATTTAAATGATCATCATTATCATTTTCAACCATTAAAAATCCATTCAAAATGAAGATATCTTCAAGTGTTATAACATTTTCCTGATCCATAGATTCTTCTGACAAACATCTATATCTCATTCATCCATCTCACATAAATATCTTTCTAGATTTTTTTATAATGTCTTGGGATCCAATTTAAGACTTCAACTGTTCATCTATTATTATGTCTTAATTTCAGTCTCTTAATTCTTTCAACAGCGCTCATTTGTTCTCTTACTCTTGTATGCCACTTTCAATCCTTTCTTTCTACTTACATCTATCCATACATCTCTGTATGGTTGAACTATCTAAGGCTTAGATCCATATGTAAGAACTGGAAAAATATTTTTAAAAATCTTCCTTTCAAAACATTAATACCAAAAGGAATTCTTCATAGTTTAACTGTATCCATTTGTAATCTGACCAAATTATTTGTAGTGATCATTTTAATTTTACGTGAAAACTTAATATTGTTATATTTTGTCCTAACATTTTGCTTTTATTTGTCAATTCCTGTAAATATGTGTAAAAAATGTTAATCATTATTTAAATTTTTTTTAGCATTTATCTTTAGTTCTACTGTTTGGCCTGTTATCTGATAACTCTTGTAACATTTCATGAATCTATGAAATATTATTTGGAAAAACAATCCCATCTACAAAATCTAGATGACTTAAGTTATCTTCATGTACTATATTTTTATTTCTAGTATATTTTATTTTATAAAATACTTCCTGTGAAACTGTTGCAAAAAGTTTTGTGGGTACTACTATATATCCTTATCAATGTCTTCTTTGTGTCACCACATGATCTAATCATTGTTGTTCTATTAGGATAAATATTCTTCAGAATTTGATCTCATTATTCAAAAGCTTTAACCAGTACAGATGTGTTTATTTAATCAAATGCCTTTTCATAATGCATTAACTCAAAACATAATGAGTTTTGCCTGTTTTAACAACAGTTATACACAAGCATAAAAGGTGGTGGTCATGTGATGTTTATCGGCTTAGTACCAAAGTAAGTGTGCAAAAATAATTTGCTATATAACTAAGCTATGAATATTCACTTCTTTTTTCTACGTTTCTTAATATTTCGATATAATCTATTGCACTAAAAGCACTTCTAAATCTAACTTTCACATTCATTTGGTTTGAGTCCAAAGTTTTCTGAAGTTTATGATTTTGATAAAAATTTGTAAAGAACTGATAGATGTGTAATTTTTTATTTTTCTCAACACTAATATCACTACTGTTTTCTTTCAATCATCTTCATTATTTAGACATTTGCTACTAATTTCTTTTAAAATATCAATAACAACCATTTCCTGAATCTTTTAAATTTTTTATAGATTTAACTGATATTTCATCTCTTCATTTAAAATAAAGAGCAATTCAGAAGCTGTTGTAATTGTGGATTACTTGGTTTTCTTGTTCTTCATTACTTTTTTTAAATAGAACTCTTCCATACTCTTCGTAATATTGTTCTCTTTTTTTAGTAATAGTTATCTTCTTATTGATGAAACTATTTTCTCTCATATGTTGTATTATATTTTTAAGACTTTTATTCTTTTCTACACTTTCCTTGTTACTTCAGTTATATTTTCTTATATCTTTAATTCCTTATCATACTATTTTACAAAATTCTAGATATTATTCTTAATGTATTGTTTTAAAATATTTTCATATTCTTTTTTTTTAATTGGATGAGTATCAGTTATCAAATTTGTTCAAACAGGCTGTTCTAGAAATCTGATAGTATTTAAAATGATTTGCAAGTTTTATTTTAAATTCATTGGAATATTTCTGAAGCTAAAAATATCAGTTGTTTCTGATAGAAAAAAATATAATTAAATTTTGCTATATCTTTATTTGAATGCTTTTATATTCATTTCTGCTTACAAATTTTATCAACAACAAAAAAAAAAAAGAATCCATAATATACAGATTTTCATTTTATACAACATTATTTTCTTTCTAATTTCTATTTCTTATTTTTGTATCAAAATTTAGTTACAATATTTTCTTCTTTCAATTATTTTGTAATACTAGAGTTAAATTAATATATTTATGATAATTTTGCTATTTAGTCAGTCAAGAGAAATATGCAAATAAAAAATTTCTCTATTTTTTCATCAAAATAAGAATTTGTGGGACATAAACCTAAAATATCTATATTTTGATATCTTCTGTTAAAATTAAAAATTAATCTTGCCAATTTTCTCTGATATATCATCACTCTCCACATTGTTCTTCCATTTTTTTTATTTATAAGAATCTCATTTTGCTTACATTTCCAATATTTGTATCTTTCCAATAATGTATATGTCTACTTTCATATTAATCATCATTTCATTTTTTTTGATAACTTCACGAAGGCTGATAATGTCCCATCTCGTATTGCAATTGTAAATAGCTAAATAAATAGATCATAATCAAATGGCAGCCTAGGTCCATATTCAGGGCATTCTTATCATCCTCTCTTTCATGCATCCACCATTGCCTTAGCTGATAAGTTCATTGCCTCCTGAAATAAAGAGCCATCTGTCAAAATTGTAAATATAAGATGATAGTGCACATGCATGCAACTATTCATTCTATATTAAAAACTCCAATTAATATTTCAATTAAGAACTATCAGGAAATTGAGAAGAATTATGGTATTGTCTTAATCTTAAACTTAGAAACAAAAACTTGTTTTGGCAAATGTATAATGGATAGCAGCCCATACATGTTCATTTGCCATATAAATAGTTTGAAGATAATAACAACTGCAACAGGAAAATATGGTGAATATTAGGAATTTGACCTGCTTATTTCCTTTAAAGTTTCAAGGAGTTTGACCAAAGGATCTATCAGTTAATAGCAAACTCCATTGTGCAGCCTAAATAATTGTATGATTATAAAATACAGTTTGAATTCCAAAAATAAATAATACAAATGGAAAAAATATTGAGTTTGTTAAAAAAAAAAAAAGAGTTTAAAATAAAATTAATGTTATGATAGTTAAAAACAACAGTTTAATGAAATGAAACTATAGCAAAAGCAAAATTAAAAAAAAAAAAGAATTTAATAAGATAATTTCTAACAAAATGCTTTAGATAAAAAAGAAAAAAACAATCAAAAAAAAAAATTACATAAGTATGATGAGATGTGAAAAAGAATGACAAAGATCTTTTCAGTTTGTGAATCTTTTACAGATAAAGCCAATGTAAAGTTGATTGCATTACTATTGAGTATAAGTAATAAAGTGTAATTTACAAATATGTTATTCAACTTGTTTATTACTGAACTTTAAAGTGAATCTTCAATTGTAAGGGATGAAATTTGTGGGATATTAGAAAAGAATGAATTTAAAAAAAATAAAATTCAAATAAATGTTTTGAGAATGAAATAAAATAAATAAATTCCAAAAACATTCAAGCATTAAATGAATTTTATAGAAACTAAATAAATATGTTTTTGGAATTAATCAAAATATTATTTTCAGACCTAATTAAGGTCCATATATGAAAAATACTTTGATCCATTTAAGAATATAACTGAATTAAAGTACCTAATTAAGATCCATATATGAAAAATACTTTGATCCATTTAAGAATATAACTGAATTAAAGTATGATATATAATATTCTAGTGTTCAGTTATATTCTAAAATACAATGGAGGAGGCCAGCAATAAAAGGAAAATAACAAGATTGCTGGAGTGACGAGTATAACTTGAAGCAGAAGAAACATCTACTGACATTGAGGCCAGGGGATTTGTTCCCAAAAATTAAGCTAACAGTTTAGAGAATTTGTGACAGGTCTCATCAACATTATTATTTTAGAGCACTATGATGATGACATATGTTGAAGTAAAATTTTTTAATCTTAACTAGTACAGTTAAATCAACATAACTTTCATTATTAAAATGCTTGATATATAAATAAATATTCTGTAAGTAAAACAGCATTAAAAAATCATTATTAATTGTAAATATTATCTATATACATTATTAAAATAAACCAATGTAATATCACGACTCTAGCTTATTGTACTTTTCCAGTTGTGGGGAAATATATATATATATATATTTTCCTGTTGAATTAGGGTATTTTATAGTATTTTTCCAGTCAATGGGGAAAAAATATTCCTTTCATCTGACTGCCCAAATCTGTTGTTTGGTGTATTTTATACCATTTTTCCATTCGTAGGAAAAATTTTCCTTTTGTCTGACTGCATCAAATCTGTTGTTTGATCTGAATTGCAGATTTCAGGATCAAACCAACAGTGATATCAATAAAAATATGAAAACTCCATAAATACAGTTGTACATAAACATAGTTAATACTGTGCTGGTCATGCCTGAATGACAAGTCACTTCCAGCTGTATATCTTAGTTTGTCTCATGAGTTCTAGTCAAGACTCTTCCAGCTGTAGTGGACAGCTTGCCTCCAGTTCTAATCAAGACTCTTCTGGTTGTACTGGACAGCTTGCCACGAATCAGCCATAGTCGTAGCAGCTTCCAATCTTATAATGGATTTGCCTCACTACATAGATGTATCGATAATGATTATAGTATAAACACCACAGTTGAAAGTGATTTCAATTGAGAGCATGTTCAGTCATTCAGGTTATACAGATGTTATATCTCTCTCCTAAGAGTGCATACTATCATTTAGGTTAGACAGACATTTCTCTCTCTCTCTCTCTCCTAAGAGAGTGCATTATTGCTTAGATTAGACAGATGTTCTCTGGCTTGCAACCAAAAAGGCTGACTATTTATTGCCAGATCCCCTTCCTTACTGACTGCAATCAGATTCAGAGAGCCTACCCAATGGTAGAATTTTATACACTTTGGCCATACTTATGTTTCATCCTTTGGCCATATTTATATATTGGTTATCTACATGCTTACACATTGGCTAGTGACAATGCGTGCTCAATCTGATCAGATAAGGAAGGAATCTGGATTAGTCCGCTTCTGAAGGAAAGATTTGATATGACAAACAACATATATTTTTCTTTCACTACTTTTATGCCAATTACTGTAAGCTTTAGTAAGTAATAGATGCCAGATAATAGCCATAGGGTTGAAAATAGTATGGAATATTGGATGTCAGCACAGAACTGGGACTTATTAAGCACTATCATCTGGAATCTATTACTTATTAAAGCTTACAGTAAATAGCATTGAGGTGATGAAAGAAAAATGTATGCTGTTATTAAAAGTAGTTGCAATCATTATTTTTTTCATTCATTTGTATTTGTTCATGCATGTATATTATTAATAATTTATATAGCTCATTTCTAAACATATTCAATTGATGAATAAATCTATTAAGAGCTAACAATAAAGTTGGTGCAGTCAGAAAAGACAACATACATAGAACAAATTGGCAGTCAAAATTTTGAACCTCACATTTCACTTGGAAATATGATATCATCAAAGGAACATACATGTTATCAAACTATGTTAATAATGAGTCTAAATAATTTATGTATGTATCAATATTAAATGAAATAATGAGAATAAGCAAAAATTGCATTATTATACTTTGGTGGAGATTAATGGAAACAATAAATTGTGTGAGCCAACAGGTAATAATGAAACAAGCATAAAAGTTTGAAAATGGTAAAAGATAAGCAACATTTTTTAAAATAGCTGATAAACCACAAAATATGGATTAGACAAATGAAAATAAGTTATTGTTAAGGAGAAATAGGCTAAAGATGAAAATCTGCAAACAGAGGTAATGTTTTGAGGGTGGCATAAAAGTATACCTAATGTGCAGGCCAGAAACTGATGAGAGATTGAGAATTGTCCACTGATTACATAATCAAAAACATGTATAGAACATGTTGATAATGAAAATTTAATAGAAAAATTGATAGTGCCTTTGGAATTTCATTAATGTCCAACCAAACCTGGCAATAATGATAGCTAATTGTCCTAAAATTTCACTCTTAAAAAAGCAAACACTAAAGCTAAAGATGTGAGCTATAATGCCTAGATTAGATAGCTGATTAAATGAGTCAGTTAAATTTATCATAATATATAATTAGAAATAAAAATAGCTGCATTATGATTAGACAATAGCTTAAGGATGTAGGCACTTGTATAAATATGGATAAATTAATTTTGGAATAAGAAATCCAAAAATAAATCCCTGATTGATTTAACGACAAACAAAATAAGATTAAAATAAATCTTTTCGAAATGGAAGCACATAACTAACAATTTTCAAACTTTGGAGAATATCTTTCATGCAAAGAGTTTTGGAATCAAATTATAAATAGAAACAGTATTGAAAAATAAAATGCAAGAAGAAAAAAAAAACATTGAGAAATTGGAGGATTATGTATAAAAATATACTGACCTAAATTCTAAAATAGTAGTAGGATTGAATGATTGGGATTTTAAAAAAGAAGGAATTTTAGTAAATTAAAATTTAAAGAATTGTTTCTGAATGGAATAAATAAACCATTTTCAAAGCTAAACAAAAATATGTGCGAAATAAATGTGTTATAGAAATAAATGAATGTTTTGAAGTTAATTAAAATCATTTGATTGCCCTGTAAATCTCCAACAAACAAACAAAAAATGTTTCTGGGATTAAAATATTTTGGCTAAAAAAAGTTCCAGAATTTATAACCCATTAAGAATGCACCCATGCTAAAATATGGTATATAACACTCAGTTATACTCTAGAATATAATTAATAAGTGCAGCTATAAAAAAAAAAAGTCATAAAAATTAAAACTATCTTTTGGCTGCAAAACTCTCTTTTGGTTGTTGAAGTGAAGAAAATAATTTGAAGGAGCAGAAATATTGATGAACATTAAGACCCAGAGGATTTGTCCCTGAAGATTAAGCCAACAGATTTGGGAGCTTCTGTTGGTCTCATTGATTTGGACTATTACTTTAATATGCTGCAATGATTACATACATAGGTACAGTTTTCTTATCTTAATTGATATAGATAAATGAATTTCTACAATTATTAAAATATAAATGTATACACTGTAATTATGACACTATCAGAGATCATACTATTAATTATAAATAAGGTGCTAGTTGCATGTAGATAATAACCATTGTTAGAACCATATCTATATTCCAAAGTAGATGGGAAAATGCTAATTGATAAGTTTCATTTCTTTTATATAATAAAAATAACATTAAAAAAATACAAAAATAATGCTTGAAAACATAAAAATAATGTAATTTATTTAGAAAACACATCGAAAATTAACATCTTTAATGAAAAAGGATAATTGAGAAACAAATATTCCAAAAGTATGTTTCATGTAAACATTTAGAAAGAAATTTAACTACTGCCAAGTGCAAATATAATCTAAAGAAATTAAATGAATAGCAAAGAAAATATAATTCCATAGTACATTAAATAGATAACAAATTTAAAATTAATATCTTATTTGCAGTAAGTGTGATCAATGAAATCATTTAGGAAGAAATTAAATTAGCGATGAGGGCAGACACAATTTCATAAGTTAAAATATAAAGTGAACAAGCACAACAATGCACAAAGTAAATCATGATTCACAAGAAAATAAATGACTTATGGGATTGTATTTACCATTATCAAGAATTTTTTCCCATGTTTACATTTATTACAAACATTTGTTTTTCAATCACTTTTTGATTGCTAAAAATATTACTTTCAGGTATTTTGAATCTAATGTCCTAACTCCTCATTGATGAGAGCCATAGCTAGAAACCGGTCAGGGGATGGGGACCATCATAGATAATAGCTTCAGATATTTTCTCTTGTAGCATTTATCATAAAAAAAATAAAGTAAATAAGCTTGTTTAGAGCTATTAGCAGGCTCTTTATATATTACATATTGGTAATTCAAGCTATATAGGTCATGTGAAATGTGACTGATTTTTACTAATATTCAATTTATTATGAAATTTCTTCAGAATACAATTTTTTTTATTAAAGATATTAATTTCAGGTTTTCTATATAAAATGTTTTGAAACATTATTTTCATTATGAAAAAAATGAAACTTATCAATTAACATCGTGTCTACTTTGATATATATATGATGACTTCATTAGTAATATATATATATATTCTAACCTTGCCATTTGCATATTCACTTCTGGGCAATATAATATTAAATAACATGGGTTAGCACAGTTAATGATTACGTTTGGTTAAAATACAAATAATTAATAAATAAAATATTCTGCATTAATATTAAATGTTCCACTATTAAAATAATGAAAAGGTTCAGTTTATAAAATAAATTAAGTATTTAATTATATCACGAGACTTGGAAGTGAAAATACAGATGACAAGAAAGATTACATTGAGCCAATATCCCACAGGATACTATCTCAATGGCATAAGAACCCTGTCCCCCCTATTATTATCTCCAATAAATAACCTTATAGTATTCTTACGACTTTAATAACTCCTACTCATTAAGATTAAACTAATAATTAAATCTTAATCTTTTATTTACTATAATTTAACTCAATAAAATCTCAGGTTCATAAAACTATTCTAGGTTAATTAAAATCACAGTAGTAAAACATGATAAGGGATTTTCATGTCATACTCTACTACACTTAACTAATAATAATGATAACAAATAATAATATTCTTCATTGGATGGACTAACTTTATGTATCTTTTCTTCACTATAATTTTATTACCATAATAAAATTATAAAATACTATAATATAATCTTTTATCTCCATATAATAATGTAATAAATAAGTGGTAGGTTTTTGGTAATCTGAAAATATGTGTGTGTCACAACGGATAGCATATAATTCGATGTACTCTTTGATAACTAATTTATGACCATAAGATAATGTAAAAATGTGATTGCTTAAGTAAATAAATTTCAAGAAAATATTCAAATTCTTAAAATAATACTTCATTTATTTCTGTGCAAAAATTATATGTTTGACTCTATTATTCTGGATGTATCATGCGTTTGAATTGAAAAGAAACAGTCTTAACATACAAAATTTTGAAAACAAATTTTAACAAAGTTTTATTATAACAATAAAATAAAATAAACAATTTATTTACAGTATTTACACTGGATATCCTCGATTTGCACCATTATACATTTTTATTTAGAACCTAGTTAAGTCTTCACTCTGACTTTAAGTAATAATAATAAAACAATACAATTTTATTTATCTTTTTGTGATCAATCTTATGATAAAATTACATTTATTTATATTTATTTAAAATATATTATATCTTTAACTATTATTTAACTATGCTTCTTTTTTTTATTAAAACAGCTATTGAAACATAGTACGGAAAAACAAAATAATAATAATAATCGAGAGCATGGATATTTTTCACTAGACAATTTCATTTTGCAATGTTAAAAGATATATAAAAAATATCTACTGATAATTTATTACTAAATTGTGTGGATATCATTGTTCACTACACAATGACTATTAAATATAATACATATCCCATTTAATATTACTCTAATACTATATAGTTGTAATCACTGATATATTCCCTATTATTTAATAAATATAAAATTGTATCTATGCTTATTGTTTATATCGTTTTATTTTATAACATTGTATTTTAAAAATATGCAGTACTTATTTAAAAAATGAAATAAAATATTTAAAAGTTATTTAATATTTCACAAGCAACTTTGCTTTACATATTTTATTCCTAAAGTTTATTTTATTTTCCAAAATAAAATCTAAACATATTTTGATTCTTTTTTCCTTTTGGATCCGTTGGATTTTCAATTCCAATTTGCACAAACTATACTTTTTCTTACAAGTAAATGAACTTATCTTATTCAGACAATAGCATATCTTAAACCCTAAATTATCTATTATTTCTTTTAAAATATACCATACTGTGCGATGTAGTTACTTTGTAAATTTAGATAGCGAATAGATGTGTAGGCCTTAGGGAAGAAAAACTAGAGTATAACTCATAGCACATATCTGAGAAAAATACTATGGCACAGTGTATCTATAAGAAATAGAGGCATGACCTATTCTGTCTGTCCTCTAATACTATTAATGATGTCAAAGCTATTCCTTCAGCTTTATTGAAACATCAATACTTAAAAAAATAGACACTGTCCACAAATAAATATACACCTACAAGGCTTTGTTAACTGTAATGCATATCTACTAAGATTATAAAATACTATTCATATACCCTTATTACATCCTACCTTAATATCTCCTGGGTTCATGTTCATAATACTACAACCAAGTCACTCACTTATCATTATTTCCTAAAAGATTTATCACATCTTACATCGACAAATAACGAACTTGCATATTCAAAATAATAAACAAAATTCAATTATAATTAGAGCATTCTCACTGATCCACAAGAAAAGTTTGCTTTACTTTCTTATTTTATATCCTAAACACATACAAACTTATCACATAAATACTTTGAACATCCAATAATATAAAAGTTTTATTAAAAGAATCACAATAATATTCATCATCATGTTGTGTTATATTACTAGTATAAAATTATAGTATGCATATTCCGAAAATAAATCCTAATCTCATAATTTTAAAGTGTTGTACAAACACGTTTGCATATAATTCAACATTTATATTTCCATACATTATAATTCATAGGCAATCTGCAAAAAAAGAAAAAACAAAATATACATCATAAAATATATCAATATTCATTAACTATTACCAAGTGATATCGACTTGTCATCACTTTTGCAGTCTTCTTTTTCTATCAATTAGATACTACATTGCATACATGAAAATACAATCCATACTTTTACTTAAATGTTCTTATTTAAATTATTCTATTATAAGATTATAATGTTATCAATAAATTAATATTCATGTTCCTACTCTTATAAACCAAAAATAATACACTTTAAAAAAGTTAACAAATAAAAAATCAAGACTATAATTACATATATCTTCAATTGATGAAGGTTCTTGATAAAGTTCAAAATGTTTTTATTTTCTTTCTCCAGACTTTTTTTTAAAAAAAATGTTCTCTTCAAGAGCGATTTTGAAAACTCCCCCGTTGCTAATAATGACGAACAAGACAAAACTGTTTCTAGCAGTGGTGGGCGAAGTTTAAAAATGAATAATATAAATAAGCGACGACGTCTGAAAATCCTCAAAAATTAAATAAAATAATCATTAATCTGTTCTGGATAAGTTAATAGAATAATAGTTTATGTTTTCTATTGTCCAGAACAATTATTAAAATCATAATAAAATCATAACCTTTAAAAATAATTTGTTGAAACTTCCATTCTAGAATATTCCTTACTGGCGGTGTAGTGATGCATCTTATCTTGTTGTCTTAGCTCGAACTGTCTGGATAAACTTTTTTGCGCAATATAAGATATTTCTATAATTCCATACTTTTATTTACTCCTTTGTTCCTTTTTTTTGTAGGTTTCCTTTTTAATAAAATTTATTGCTATTTATTATCTATTTTCAGCAGTTTCCTTATTTTAAAATTCAGTTTTTTTAAACAATTTTATAAGCATATAACTCTATATTCCTCAGGTTTTATATAACATACACTTTTGTAAATATTTTCCATCATTCTTTACTTAAGATAATTTCTTGAAATCTTTATATTTTCCTTCAAAAAGAATAAAACATTCCTATAGCATTGTTTCCATAAATTATTATATAATATACTTATCATGTTACTTATTAACCTTGGACAAGGCTATCTTGCTGCTATATAAAATAATGCGTATTTTACTTTTAATCGACAAATAGATTTTCTATTAAGCTTCCTGTACAATGTCCAAAATAATAATAATTTACTTGCTGGAATAGTCCTCTTATTTAATAATATTAATATTATATTCATAATTATTATATTTATCTTTAAAATTTCCATTAAATACATTTTACTTATCGGCATTTTCATATTTTTATTGCGAAGTATATTAAGTTTCTGATGAATACTCCTTGTAAAAAGACTTTAAAATTAACAATGCATATTAAAATGAAGTTATTAAAATATGTTTGTTTTACACTCTCTTTGCAAATACTTTAAATAAATGTCCTATTAGTTTTGCAAATAAATTGTATGAGAGCACTAAAAAATTGACTAAAATAATAAAAATTTAAAATTACTATCTCCTCGATAGCTACTGATATGATCACTGATACATTTGATCACCTTAATCACATTTTTAATCACCTTTGATACCCCTGTGCTATTGGTGGATTCTTATTTCATTCGATACCGAATTTGCATAATTTTACATTCTTACACAATTAAATTTCAGAATAAAAAATATGACGTATTATAACTAAAAATATTTAAAATATTATTTCCAAATCAATTATTACTTTACTAAATTAACTAAACATTTAAAATAACTTTTAAAACAATATTTAATAAGTTTATCCCATGTTTAATATTTAATTTATCTATTTTATTTTAAAACAAAATATTTAATTTTTATTAGCTGTCTTCGTTTTATAACATTATTTAAAACATTTATAACGTCTAACTTAATATTTGCTTTTATGATAGGTAATAATTACATCCAATTCTATAATGCAATTTAAAAAATATTTTGTTCTTTACTAATCTAAATAGTAGCAAGCGTGTGTGTATAACCATATATTATACGAATCACATGATTGATATAACCAAAACAGACGGTATCCAATTTTCTGTCTGGGAATAAATAATAAATTGCTACACTTGTTGTATTAAATAAAATAATACAAAATTTGGAAGAATAATTTAGAAAATATAGAATTAAATATAACTTTCACTACCATAAAACTTACTTTTAAAAATATATATTAATTATAATTATTAAATATAATTTATAAATTTAAATATAACATTTATTTAACTATAAGTTTTAGACTACTAAATTGAACTTTTTAGACATACTTTAAACATTTATAGCTGCATTATTTATTATGGCCAGCTTTTGCAACCATATGTAATAATATTTTTAGCTTTACTAAACTATTTTAAAGTTATTTATCATAATTTTGTGCATTATGTATTTTATTTAGCCTCAAATTGTACTTTTAAGATATTATTAATATAACTAACACATCAAGAGATCATATTCTAAAATGTAAAATTTTTAGTAATTTACTGTAATGAGCTGATTCTGACCTATAGAAAAGGGCACAATATAAATGTAAAACCATAAAACAATACAATATTAGATTAAATCCAAAATTTTACCAAATCCTTACACGACCATGGTTTCATCTACTACAAATAGACCTTCTCAAGTGAAAATCAAACTAAAGGAAATAAAAAATATATATACACAAAACAAACCTTCCCATAATTCAGTTAAACATAGGTATCTTAACTCAGCTTTATATATTCATGAATTGAATACAGTTCATAAAATATTGTTTAACAATGCTTGTTATTTTTTATGAAAAGAATGAGTTAAAAAGAAGAATAAAGGAGACTTTGATGATAAATCTTCTTGATTCTGAGGCTATCAATCTTATGAAGACTTCTTTTGATATTAAGGGAAGGCGGAGTTTGAAATGAATTATGGGAAGGTTTGTTTTGTGTATATATATTTTTTATTTCCTTTAGTTTGATTTTCACTTGAGAAGGCATATTTGTAGTAGATGAAACCATGGTCGTGTAAAGATTTTGGTAAAATTTTGGATTTAATCTAGTATTGTATTGTTTTATGGTTTTGCATTTTTATTTTTGCTAGTATAGTGTTAGGCAGGTTTGATTTGATATATCTATATCTATATATGCAACTAACACTTATACATAATCTATATATCACATGATCACCATTTCTTATGCTTGCCTTAACTGTTATTAAAACAGGTAAAACTCTCTATATGTATTACCACTCAGTGCAAGCCAGAGTAATCAATGGATGCCAAAAGGCTTGTGCATAAAATCCCCATCTAGTGCGTACTCATCCAATATATATATATAAACTCATAAAGAAATATTTTTGATTATATTCATAATCATTATCAACTCAACTTTCAAAATGGAATCATCTATATATATATGCAACTAACACTTACACATAATCTATATATCACATGATCACCATTTCTTATGCTTGTTCTTAATTGTTATTAAAACAGGTAAAACTCTCTATACGTATTGCAACTCAGTGCAAGCCAGAGTAATCAATGGATGCGAGAAGGCTTGTGCATAAAATCCCCATCTAGTGTCCACTCATCCAATATCCCCAAACTATTATGGTGTTTTCAATTTAAGTCTCATAGTTTTTGTAGTTAAATAGAGATAAAAGATGGCTGCTGGAGGGTTGCATTAGATCCTAAGATCTAGGTCCAGTGCTCTGTTTTAATAATCTATATGTATTAAAAGTAGTTGTGCCCATGTGATTTATTTGAATTTGTTCAGGCATTTAGGTTAGATTATTTATAAAGTCTCAGTCTAATGTTGAGACAGAATGGAGCATATCTTGATTGGATTGACTATGGGAAATACAGAAAACTTGGGTATGGTTTTCATAGGTCAGTCAGAATCACTTATTTACAAAGATTATCCTAAAAATACTCTAAAGATATGTAATATCAATTGCTTTTCTTAGATGGATGTAGCTGAAAATATACTTGTAATGGAGACAAACCTACAATTAGACAAGGTACTTATTTTTTTTTTCAGAAAAAAATATTTGCTTCACAAGTTAAGACAGTATCAGGAAATACATCCTCTTTATAAACAACATCACAGGCAAAGACTAGGAACTTAAAAAATTAAAGATTACAGCCACGTTATCTGAATATGACAATAAAATGAATTTAAAATATGATTTCACAAATATAAACTATAACGGGATGATCCTTTTCAGGACTCGAGGAAGTCACATCTACCTATATTCGGACTTTGAGTCTCCTTACAGAATGCCATGGATGGCGTGATTTAAAATATAATCCAATCCATTTCTCTATTAATAACCTCGTTACTCTCGGAATTCGAGCTCAGAGTAGAAATCGCGATTGACTCTCTTCAGGCATTTCCACAAATATCCCATAGTAATGATAAATTTAGTATAAGCTATATATAACTTTTTTATAAATATTAAATCACTAAGTTGATTCAACATATATATATGCGTGAGTATGTATATTTATAATTATTGGTTTTATAAAATGACTAAATAAAATAAACAAACGAGACCTGTTTAATTTTAAAATCAAGTTTAACACATTTTAATCCGTAATAGAAACAAAAATATTATCACATAAATAATAAAAATATTAAAATTTAGAATTATAATCTGTGCTTATATATATATAATAAACTATTTAACATTCAGAAAAAACATAATGTAATTATTTACATATATATAATTTAAAATCATGTGTACAATAAATAATACCACCATACATTATAAATCTACGTATTGTGTCATTAAAATGATTCAGTGTGTGTTATATGTCTATATAAGATAACATCCATTCACACTAGATTAATAATAGAATGTATTCTGATATTAATTATGTTATTGTTTAAAAAGAAATTATGATAATTGTCAGGTAAGGTTCAATTTGGAATATAATAAAACTTACTTCCAAATTGAAATAATTTAAAAACTTTTACCTTAGTCAGCCATCACTTTCACCAGAGCATATATCAAAATATCAACATCTAAATTTTATTAAATAAATAAAAATAAAACGTTCATCTTATCAGTTCTCCAATTTAATATACGAAGTAATTTTTCCACGTAAATATAATTATCCCCAAAGGAAATAAAGTTTAAGAGTTATTAAAGTGCACAACGAAGTATTCCAAGATGCGAAAGAATAATGGTTTCATATTCCTCCTTAGACGAAATAAAATGATGATGAATGTTGAAAGGTAAAGTTCCTTGATCATCCTTCGAAGAGGTAATCCAAATATTCATTCTTTTAAATATTTGCATAGTAAAATATTTAAAATCTTCTTCAATATAATACTCCATTATTAAGGCAACTTTTTTAGTGGAAATTACGATGATTATACTTTAGGCATTAAGTAGGAATAAATTTACATGTTCAGGTTTAAAACATCAGCAGAAATCCTTGGCATAAATTGTCTAGCCAAAGAACATCTTTATAAATTTTTGTCTTCTTAAACATATATTTTGAAAACTCATTTCGAAGACGTTGATTTCTCTTATAACCTTGTCAATTTCAATGATTATTTTTTTATAGTTCTTTATAATATTAAAAGTAAGTAAATTAATTACTTGAAGACAGTTTTAAAATAGTGAATCTTCTTTTTTTCTTAAATGTGTTCTAAATTCGAACACATTTAAATTTACAGATGTAGTTATTGCCTTGATAACTAAATAGAAGATTATTATTATAACAATATTAGTTCATTTTTATACTGGATTAATTTCTGCAAGCATATCACATAATCATGCTCATGCTCTCTATTGTTTAAAATATACAATTTGTAATGAACCCCAAACGTTTATTTCCTTTGTTTCAACTGATAAAATGCAATGATGACTTAAGGCTTTGTCAAATGTCAAGTTTTGGTTAATAAAAAAATACTATTAGTTAGAAACATTTATTTATGTGTGTGTATAAACAAATTAGAATAATTCATTTTTAGAATTATTCTTTTAATACTAATTAGTTTATGTATATAGCTGATATATGAAAAGCTTAAGATAGGTGTATGTTATTTATATCTGTTGATTCGATATAGGCACAGTTAAATTCACAAAGAAACACAAATTGTTTTAGGTGAGGCTCATATGGTACTCTCACATTACCCCCTTCTTAAAAGAGTTCAAATTTTATATTTACCATTAAAATTTGGACACTTAATGTGTGTCAATGTTTGCATTAAATATAAAGTTGTGGAGCTTGTTTTTCTTTCCTGCTTTTATCAACCCTTATTATTTGCTCTATTTTTTTCTAACCCTTTCTCTTTCTCTATATTAAGCATCATTCAATTTAAATAAAAGGACAAGGAGGTTTATATATATATAGGGTTCTTTTTTTATTTATTTTCCTTTGATGGATTTATTGTCATGTGTCTCTTTTATAGATGACACATATATTTGTTTGGTATTCTCCATCCTGCTTTTCTTTAAGACTTATGGACTCTTTTGAGAACTATCCAAAACATAAGAACATCCATCATTCAGCATGGATTAACTCTTAAAATGGTTTTAGTTTTCAGGTATCCTAAGAATTAATTTTAATTGCTTAACATACCCTCATCAAAGAAAATTAATGTCTCTTTTGACTTATATACATCCTTATACATATATATACCTATATACTTTTAAATGAAAACTTTTTCTCTCCTTACCTATTCCATGTGATCTTTTCTTTCAACATTTTACTCTATACATAAGTAGAATGGTAGAATGTGGTAAAATATTAATTCATTTGACCAAAATAGGGTTTTAAAGCTCTAGCATTGTAAGTGCCTTTAATGTCTCCCTTTATATTTATCCAGAATGCATTGGGACCTGTTTGCTTTATGATAGTATAAGGTCCTTCATATTGATGGTAAAACTTTTGATATTTGCTCTCTTGGGGTTTACTCATATGAGGTGTTTTTATAAAAACTTGATCCCCAATTTTGAACTTGTGTGAAATTGTCTTCACATTTTTATTTCTTTGACTGGCCTTTTTTTAACAAGTTGTTTATAAGCTTTTACACTATCTTTTTATATATTCATATATATATATATATCCACAAAGCACATGTGCATTGGCTTAATGCTGATTGTTATTACAATTTAACAACATCATGCTATATAAAATAAATGTCTTATTTATATATATCCATATCAAAATATATAATAATGGACTTGCATTTTATAAGTAGTGTCAACATCAGATTGCATTATCGTGATGCTTAATTGATCTACCATTATTACTTACTTAACTAACCATAACTTGTACTCTAATAAACCTGTATATTTTTTTTATACTTTGGTTAACTTGATGCATTTTATTATTATTAATATCAACTTCAATTATTTATATACATATATACATTTATTCTCTTAAAAGAACAGCCTAATGGATTCTATCATTACCGAAAGTCCATTGTCACATCCCAAAGTCGTAATCCATGAAGTCCTTCCTTATATATGTGCTTTACTTTTTAAGCACATCCATTAACATGTTCAATGAATGTGAAGGGACCTTCATAAGTATTACACAACCTATGGAATTGTGAACCTTTCTGTCTCTTAGCTTGTATTATAAATATCTTTATTATTGTCTGAAGACTTTTTATAATTTGTTCATCTTCAGGATTATGGTGATGCTTCATACACCATAATTTACACTTAAGACAATTGAATCCATTGCCTTCATTCATATCTTCTAAATTAAACATTCTATTAAGACAACCTTCTTTTCCATTAAATATTATCATTGATAATGATATTAACAGATAGTTGTCATACAATTTATCAACACCTTGTTGATGAAATGTTTTACTTTTGTTCTGGGAGTAAATACAAATATGGTGGGATGACTCAAAATACACTTCCGTGTTGTAATCATCTACTATATCTTTAGATTGTGGAGTCATCTCAAGTTTCATGAGTTCATGATTTAACTTGTTATTAGTACAAGAAATCTGAAGTCATAATTTATCTAAACAGTCAGTATTATCATTTAATTGTGCTTCTTTCAATTCCCGAGACTCTGAATTTAATTTATATTTCACATGATCCATATCCTCTTCTTTTTCTAAGATTTTTGGATCAGATTCAAGCACTTTATTAATGCTGCAATGATCTTCTACTTCATTGCTCTGCTGTATGGTAAAATGATAGTCATGACAGTTTTCTTCTGAAATATTCATTTGAACTAAGAGTGATCTGTTCTGGATGCTATCATTATATTGGCAAATCTCATGCTCAGGATAAGTTTTGAATTCTTGGCATTTTATTGCCATTGATATTGTTGATGCCTTTGTGTCATGAAGTCTTTCTACTTCATTGGCAGTTTGTTTCTTTTCAACAACTTTGATTTCTACTTGCATCTTTTCCTTAACATCATCAATATCTTTCTTTAACTCTTCTTTTATAGAAATTATATCTTTTTTTAATTTCACTTCCATATTATCCATATCAACTTTAGTTACCATATTATCATTCATTCTAGCCATTTCTCCCTTCATATCAGCATTCATTTTATTTATATCAGCTTTTATATTATTCATATCAGCTTTGGTTACCATATCAGCTTTTATATTATTCATTTCTACTTTAGTTACCATATTATCATTCATTCTATTCATCTTTGCTTCCATGCTAACTTGTAGATGCATTATCATCTGAACCAATTGAGCTATATGCTTATCACTTTCTTGTACTGTTATAGCTTCAGTTTCTTTTTGTGTTTGAGGTAATATTTGATCTGTCATGTGAACTTGTGAAGGATGTTCAACTTCTGCTACAGACCCCTCAGACATTAGGACTTGTAAAGATCCTTGTTCATTAGTAATTGAAGTAATTTCTATTTCACTATCTTTATTGCTTAAAGATTCTTCGAAACTTTTTACTTCCATTATTATTAGCTTTTTCCCACTTCTAGTTATCATTAACGAAAAAATTTCTAATGTTATATATATAAATTACTTTCTTTACAAAGTTATACTTTAATATATGCCATAAGATTTCATGCTGTGTTTATGACCTTAAATGTAACTCTATTTTTCCTACTTTTATAAGATGTTGTTATAATATATATTTTAATGCCCAAACTATAATCGTATTTATTTATTTATTCATTTTAAAGCGACTGATTTATCTGTTTATTACGGTTTATTTTATTTCAAGGTCTCTATTATTTATTATTCAGTGTTTTTACCAATTCACAACATACTCATATAATTTTTTTTTTAAACTATGGATTTAACTAATGGAAAACTACTGTTTCATGCCTTAAGTATGGGCGCCATGTATAATGGGACGATCCTTTTCAGGACTCGAGGAAGTCGCATCTACCTATAGTCGGACTTTGAGTCTTCTTATAGAATGCCATGGATGATGTGATTTAAAATATAATCCAATCCACTCCTCTATTAATAACCTCGTTACTCTCGGAATTCGAGCTCAGAGTAGAAATCGCAATTGACTCTCTTCAGGCATTTCCACAAATATCCCATAGTAATGATAAATTTAGTATAAGCTATATATAACTTTCTTATAAATATTAAATCACTAAGTTGATTCAATATATATATGTGTGAGTATGTATATTTATAATTATTGGTTTTATAAAATGACTAAATAAAATAAACAAACGAGACCTGTTTAATTTTAAAATCAAGTTTAACACATTTTAATCCGTAATAGAAACAAAAATATTATCACATAAATAATAAAAATATTAAAATTTAGAATTATAATCTGTGCTTATATATATACAATAAACTATTTAACATTCAGAAAAAAACATAATGTAATTATTTACATATATATAATTTAAAATCATGTGTACAATAAATAATACCACCATACATTATAAATCTACATATTGTGTCATTAAAATGATTCAGTGTGTGTTATATGTCTATATAAGATAACATCCATTCACACTAGATTAATAATAGAATGTATTCTGATATTAATTATGTTATTGTTTAAAAAGAAATTATGATAATTGTCAGGTAAGGTTCAATTTGGAATATAATAAAACTTACTTCCAAATTGAAATAATTTAAAAACTTTTACCTTAGTCAGCCGTCACTTTCACCAGAGCATATATCACAATATCAACATCTAAATTTTATTAAATAAATAAAAATAAAATGTTCATCTTATCAGTTCTCCAATTTAATATACGAAGTAATTTTTCCACGTAAATATAATTATCCCCAAAGGAAATAAAGTTTAAGAGTTATTAAAGTGCACAACGAAGTATTCCAAGATACGAAAGAATAATGGTTTCATATTCCTCCTTAGACGAAATAAAATGACAATGAATGTTGAAAGGTAAAGTTCCTTGATCATCCTTCGAAGAGGTAATCCAAATATTCATTCTTTTAAATATTTGCGTAGTAAAATATTTAAAATCTTCTTCAATATAATACTCCATTATTAAGGCAACTTTTTTAGTGGAAATTACGATGATTATACTTTAGGCATTAAGTAGGAATAAATTTACATGTTCAGGTTTAAAACATCAGCAGAAATCCTTGGCATAAATTGTCTAGCCAAAGAACATCTTTATAAATTTTTGTCTTCTTAAACATATATTTTGAAAACTCATTTCGAAGACGTTGATAACTCTTATAACCTTGTCAATTTCAATGATTATTTTTTTATAGTTCTTTATAATATTAAAAGTAAGTAAATTAATTACTTGAAGACAGTTTTAAAATAGTGAATCTTCTTTTTTTCTTAAATGTGTTCTAAATTCGAACACATTTAAATTTACAGACGTAGTTATTGCCTTGATAACTAAATAGAAGATTATTGTTATAACAATATTAGTTCGTTTTTATACTGGATTAATTTCTGCAAGCATATCACATAATCATGCTCACGCTCTCTATTGTTTAAAATATACAATTTGTAATGAACTCCAAACGTTTATTTCCTTTGTTTCAACTGATAAAATGCAATGATGACTTACGGCTTTGTCAATGTCAAGTTTTGGTTAATAAAAAAATACTATTAGTTAGAAACATTTATTTATGTGTGTGTATAAACAAATTAGAATAATTCATTTTTAGAATTATTCTTTTAATATTAATTAGTTTATGTATATAGCTGATATATGAAAAGCTTAAGATAGGTGTGTTATTTATATCTGTTGATTCGATATAGGCACAGTTAAATTCACAAAGAAACGCAAATTGTTTTAGATGAGGCTCATATGGTACTCTCACAAAACATTTAAGACTAAAAATATTATAACTTTCTCCAGAAATTAGTTATAATTTTTTATATCTATGAAATTAATATTGACAATTTTTGTATATTGTGGTATTAAATTTCATATTTTTGATATTTCTAAAATTGCAAATATATATTGTACCCTGCCAATAAGACGATGACTCCTACACTATATGCCATGTCCTTATATTAGGCTATCCTATGACTTGATCTAGGTCACATTTAAGACTCTTAACATTTTTTAATTATCTTTGGTCAATATTAATAATTATGAGACTCTCCTATTCTATTAACAAGATTGCATACCCTTTAACATTAAAAAAATACATAGGTATTTATCTAATGGCATGAAAATACCCAGACACTCCTCCTTATTCAGTATCTACATACTCTCATGACTAACAATAATGATTAAATGAATATAATGAAACATCTATAATTATTGACTTTCTATTAACTAATGAAAAAATTATACTATCATGTTATTGTATACCGAATGTTATTCTTATTACTTCTATAGGATTATAATTAGCAATAATCATAATAATACATTTATACTAAGGGGGTCTCAGGATAACCATTGATTTTTAATTAGTTATTTAATCCACTTATAAAATATCAAGAGGGATTTTACTGAACTACATAGGTAGTGTATTAATTAAGAAAAGACATAACCTGAATCTATAATCAAAATTGTATTCCTATTTTATATTTATGTTTCCTAATACTTAATCTTAAAACTAATATTGTTATCTACATTGTAATTAGATTTAATACTTTTAATAATAAGCAATTGATAGTTTAATTCCTTATAGATGAACATAGTTTAATAATTTGCAATATTATCAATGACTTATGTGACCAAGGCAATTTTCATTAAATTAAAATCTCTTTTATGAAATGTATTCTTAAATGATTGTTATATTGTTCTGAACCGGATTAATTTCTTATTTCAATTTTAAACATACACTTTGGGTTCATGTGATGTAGTGACAATGACTCCCACAAAGGAAATGAAATTCTTAATATTGAAGTCAACTTTTAAAACAACAACTTTAATCATATTATTTACAAAATACTATAATAATCATTTTAACTAACAGGTAATGTAAAATAATAATAATACATTTATATACAAATATAATAACACTATAACAAGTGAAAAACTTCCATTCCCTTTTAGATATTTACAAAAAAATAAAACTAAATAAAAAGAATATTATCTTCTCATGTAGTATGGTGCTATTGTGATATATAAACCTTCATATATTTTCTTCTATATATCACAAATCAGGTAACTACATTAGATGATCATTTTCCCCTTTCTTTTCCAATTATTAACCCATTATAAGTTAGGCTTTAAATTATGACAAAATGGAAAACATTAATATATTCTTGCTTCAATACAATAATCTTATTATTATGTGGTAAAATGTCATCTTTTGTTTATTGATAGACTCCATGATATTCATTCTTTGATCTTTATTTATTTTTTAAAAAAAATATTATTATAATAACTATAAAATCATCAATTAGTTTTTGATCTCAAACTCCATCTTCCTATAGTTTTATTTTCAACCTATATACCAAAATACAATAATAAGAATTTTATGCTGTGCACTATTAAATCTGAATCCCTATATCTCCCTGCAACAGTTTAATCTACAATTTATTAGATATAGTTAGATATTAATAGACTATTCTAAATAAACTACCTATCTCTGCTTTATCTAACTATTTAATTACTATCTTCATATTGCTAACTTATATTTGTCTATTATCATTCTTATAACTATTTGTTTATACAAATTACAAAA
This sequence comes from Epiperipatus broadwayi, assembly GCA_028023455.1. NCBI lineage: Eukaryota > Metazoa > Onychophora > Udeonychophora > Euonychophora > Peripatidae > Epiperipatus > Epiperipatus broadwayi. Next base: position 576,902 of record JAQFVV010000143.1, on the reverse strand, counting down.
TAAAATTACTTATAATTTTGGATAACTATATTAAATTGTTCATCGTAAAATGTAAGATCAAATTAAAAATATCATCGTTTCTCTTTTCAATATTGTACACTTAAACACAAACGCTTCCCCTAGTTATATCATCAATATTATTAATTACTTTTATGATATATTTCATTAAATCATTAACTAATCTATTGATTTTAATTATTAAGCAATATTTGCTGATATCTTTTCAAACAAATACTGACATAATCAAATTACGTCAGATATTAATTTCCCAATATATTGATCTGCTCCCTCCTTTTTTTTTCTTTTCTTTTAATATAAGTTCCTAAACAAACAAATAAAAACTTTTCAACTTTTACTGGCATTATAATCGTTTCACAGGATTCAGACCGGTTGCATATCTATATATTCTTATCACTTTCATTTCAAACACTCCCCTGGCTGCATATCAACATTCAATCATCTTTGCTCCATTTATTCTCATTTGAAGATATAACATAATGTTATTGACACGGTAGCAGTCTTTTTATTTTTTCCTTTAGTAATTAAAGACTGTCTACAACTTATCTTATATGTTGGATTTAAATACTCCTTGCACTAGTAATACATGATTTAGCATTTCGATTGATTCCTTGCTTATTTGGTTACTATTATTATTATTAAGAAGCATTTCACATTTTCTTTTAACAGTAGAGTAAGATTACATTCCACAGATGTTTTATATTTTCTAATGCACTAAGGTTTATTTCATTTGTTATTCACAATTTATTTTCCACGCATCTTTATTCCTTATTAAATAATTTTGAGAATTGTTTTTACTTTCTTACACTTATCTTCTATATATATTGTGAAGGTAGCTCCAAAATCGCTACCACAACAAACTTAGCCATCTGAAATAATGGAATGTTTTTTTATATTTAAGTAGCATCTAAAGATTAAATAAAAATAAGTTTTTGCTAGAACACTTTTGAAGAAAATAAATATTTTTATATTTTTAACAGTGTATTAACTACATATTAAGTATTGGGAATGATGGGTAATTTACCGTGAAAAACAAACATATATATTAGTAATAAAATTTTATTACTAAGAAAATATCAAACTTGATAAAAAAAAGAAATATTAATTTATATATATGTTGATTGTTGTATTGTGTTGGTTAAACTGACAATGACTTAAATAAAAACAATAATTATAGCAATAGAAAATAAATCAATATCTGAATATAAGAGATAATAATATAATATTGTAAATTTATTTTATAATTTGTTTTTTTTTTTAATGAATCGATATAAAAAAATATTTTAAAAGATGCAATGCTGGAATGCTGGTTTAAACAATAGGATTAACGTTGATATAAAAAGGAAACAATTAAAAATCTATTTTTTTATTCTTGTTCTGCGTTTTACCTGAAAAGTCAAGTTTTATTAGAACTATTATTTTAATATTTTTTCTGCAAAATGGAAATTTTATTTAAAGTAGCATCTCAACAAATACCAATGCTTTCCTAGTTAATTTGTCATTCGGAAGAGGAGTAAAGAAAATGAATTAGAACATTATTATTCTAATTTATTAAGTAGATAAGTTAAGATAATTTATCAATTTAAATGTTTAAAAAAAGAAAGTATTATGATTTTTGTTTAAAAGAAACTAAAAAAAAAGAAATCAGAACAGTTGATATAATTTAAAGTTTCTTTAGACAATAGTACAAGCAATAGAGAACTGTACTTTATAAATATATTCTTATTAAATGCAAACCGCATATATATTTATATAAAGCTATATATATATATATAATTAAAATGAGATACATTGGCTAGAAGGCTTAATTGTCAGTAGAGTGGAGCATTTTCTTATCCCCTATGGCTACATGAGTATTAATATTTAACTGTCTATAATTTATGTGCCTGAGAAGTTGGATTTACACAGGATGAAAATCTACATGAGTACAATAAAACTATCTACTGCCAACTGAAATAAATTCAGGATATGCTATATAAAATTAGTCAGGAGTTCTTCAACATCTATAATAAAAAATGTATCAACTGTAAGAACTTTGTGTAAAGAGGACTCTGAAAAATAATTATGCTTTAACATATCGATTCATAAAAGATTGCAAAATTATGTTTTATTTTCTGTTGTATAAATCTGTATTTTTATTTATTATCTCATCTTATATTTGGAAAATGCTATTTCTAATTCTACAGGGAACAGTCCAATCTATGAAAATATCAAGAGAGTAGGGGAGGGGGAAGGTTGAAGACTATTTTGTTTTGTTTTTAATAAAAGCTAGGTGATTTATTTTCTACCAAGAGACATAGTTATCAACTATGCACATAAAATTAAGTGCTCCACTAGAATATTTAAATGTAAGTTTTTTTAAAGCCACTGAAATAAACTATGTTACAACATGACATGATTTATTTATAGATTATAGTATGTGTTACTAATAATATTCTTAAGTTATAATGAGTAAATGATTAACATGTTTAAAATAGTATTCTTTATCATTTTCTATCATATTGTTGTTTTATTATTATACTTTTTCCACACTAGATATTCTATATCTGAGGTTACATTTAAATTTTTATTGAGTTAGCAATCTCACTTTCAATTAATAATTTTTTTTATTATCTTGGATATATAGACGTGTATATTATGGGTATCTATTAAGGGAAGTAAGATTGATTAGTTTTAAATTGTTTAAGTAAAGAAATGATAGATACTCATCATAGACATAAAAACTGTAAATACATATGGAGATATCCAAGTAATTTATGGGTATTTGTAAATATTTTTCTTTATTGAAATTTTTCTTTTCTAAATTGATTGAGAATTTATTTTATGTTTAAATATATCTTATTTGTTTGTAAATAAATATTATGAAGTTTTGTTAATTGACAAGATCGCTGTAGTTTTGTTGATCCAACATTTACATTCAATCCAGCATTTACATTCCATCCTATAACCAATATTTTACACATGCACAGACCCACATTATTGTTTGATAGGTATGTGAGAACATTGTTAAATAAAGGTTATTTCTTTCTAGTAGATGGGACAGGTTATTTTCGTTATTGATTAATAGTTTTCATAAATACATGCCTGTTAAGAGAGTCGAATGTGAATTCTTCCCGAGTTCAAATATTTGAGGCAATGGTTTTGGAAAAGGGTGGCGAGATGTGAGATGAACTGATTTGAGTTACATGCGGCTTTGATGGATAATGCTTAGGCTAGTCTATGGAATATGTATGTAAACATGAGTCAAGTATTTCATCGTGTTATCTCTAGCATCCTACATGAAGACCCTAGGTCCGACAGTAGTTAGATGTGAGCTTGCTCTCTTTCTCCTATATATGTTAATGGACTGGACTGTTGCCTTTGGCACTATCAACTTTAGGATATGGCATATAGGTGTCCCAGCACTTTTAGATTTGATGTAAGTTGATTATATGTTATGGACGAACCAGCTGATTGTTGAAGTTGATCTGTGTTCAAGTGTACTTGCGGACCAACACATCCAGGTATATTTGACCATACTATTACATCTGGCACCCATAACATGTTAGGCATGAAGATATTATAGTTGCATGGGAGGTTTAGCCATTTGCCAGAAATTTAAAAAAAAAAAATAATTTTTTTTTTGTTGAATAATTTTAAACTTGTCACTTGTATAACAAGTTCAATTAATACTAAACCACTATTGTATATATGCCTATAACAAATAAATAGTATACCTAAATATTATAAAATATCAAACACCTAAAATTAAAAATTTAGTAAATAAAAAAAAAGTGCATATAAAGAATGAATGTGGGATTAATAAACATAGACTTGTAAAACAATTAAATCAAGAATAAATTGGCACTAAAGTAGAGGAGTCAGGCAATGTAAAAACTAATCTAAGTGTAGACAGTCAAAATCAAAAATTTGATATAGAAGGTAAAATTACATATAGTATAGTTGGAGAAAATGTAAAATCCTGAGACAATTATTGAACCGAGTTCGTATATGTGTATTCGAAACACCGGCCTCTTAGGCAGAGAAGAACATACTCGGAGAGTATGTATGCCCAAACAATAGCTATAAAGTATATAACTAACGTTACATTTCCAGGACATAACTTCTTCTCGACTGTTGAGTTCAACACCAAGTTCAAAGCACTTTTTTGTTTGTGTATAAACACGGGCGCCAGCTATCTATTCAAGGATGAATAAATAACACACTTTAAGCAATGGCCACTAACTCAACGCCTAAATCCACGACTAGCTCAGCTGTTTGTAATCACTAATAGATTATACTTAATTAGTGATTAAAAGAATTAATAAAAGAATTTGTTAAAAAGAATTGATAAAAAGAATTTGGTAAAAGGATTGATAAAAGAATTGACCGACAAATAAAGTTTAATTTTAAAGATAATTTATTAACTAACATTTATTTACTAAATTTAAACATTCTAATAAAACACACGCATATTTTAAATTAACATTTCTAAACTAGTTTAAATATTCTTGTTTACTTTCATAACAAAACACTGGTATTTATCTAATTTAACTAATAATATCGATATAAGGATCACGCACATATTAACTCATGCACACACACACATAATAATATTAAAGTATTACATAGCATTTGAAATTTAATCACACACATCAATAGTTCATTTATGTATGATATCGAGTTCATATAATTAGACTCTTGGAGGATTCGCACGAATTAATGAAATGCAATGGCTATTACAGTATAACGAAAATAAGCAAATGTTTTACCTAGGATTTTGAATGTTGACGTAGAATTTTGTTCTTTGGAGGCTGCTTTTGGTGAGGATATTTCCATTATAAATGCTTACCAGCCGGTTGGGATGTTTCCTTGCTGAGTTTCCTGATTTTCACGATTATTGCTATCGGAGACAAATAGATACTGACGGAGATTTTCTAAGATGTTAAGCTGACATTATTTCACGGGCAGATCTGCTGTTTTCTCGGACATCTGGGCTGGAGATAAACGTGCATTCCCAAGATCTTCTCAACACTGCATTTTTGTTTGTTAACTGCACAATTAATTTCTGAACTGCACTCACTCAATTAATTTGTGGAACTGATCTCACTCAATTAATTTGTGGAACTCAACTACTGTCCGATAAAAAAGGTCTATTTATATCTGCAACGTGTTGTCTTTCTGATATCTCCGGCAAAGATCTGTTGTCAAATTCCTTATCAATTAATCCTTTGATAAACGTGTTTTGAAAGATTGCTTAATTAGTAATAGCCATGCAAAAACGTATTGTTTTATATTAATTAATATCTAATAGCCATTGCCGTGTTTTTCAATGATAATCTTCCCTAACTTTCACATACATTTTATATATTTACAAATGTACATATATACGCACATATATTTTTAATACAATTTACTATTTAGTTTTAACATTATTTTTTCTTTAATTAAAATTGAATGAAAAGAGATTTGGTATGTTTTAACTTTTTCAAATTATATTTTTACGAATACTAAAAAAAAACCTATGTAATTCTTATCTTTTTCGAAAACAAGCTGCAATAAACTCTCCAACATTTAATTTTATGTTTTTCTTTTACGAAAGATTACTTTAATAATAATTTTAGATAAAAATTATATGTGCCTATATCAATATAGGTACATATCTATCATAATATTTTTTATAAGTAAAAGTTGTTTAAAATAATTAATGCTATTAAGAAATAAAAAAAATTATTGAGTATGGAGACAGACATTTGGCAAGAAGAAATAAGTGATATTGAAGTAGAGAAGAGTGAAGTTAGTGATGTTGTGATAGGTGAAGATGAGATTAGCCATGAGGGAGAGTCTTTGCCTAGTCAAACATCTGGGGGGGGGGAAGGTAGCTGAAGGTGACTACTCCCCACGATCATGTCAAGACGATGAAATGACCATTGAGGCACAAGAAACTCATGTTAAAAAAACAATTCAATCACCTCAGATTGAAGTGGTACAGGCTATAAAAAATATGACATGGGAGCAATTATCCCAAGAATTTATAAACTGTGTGACAAGGGAATTAAAAAAATTTGCAGATTACCATGCATACTGAGGAATATAATAAGATGATAAAAGAGACACTTGATATGGGAAGAAAAATGAGTTTTCTAAGCAGCACAAAGGAAGAAACCAAAGAAGATGTAGATGATATAAAGGAACCTGAAACGGAAGCAATCCCAAGCAAGGTAACTTCAAAAAGGATGATTGAAAACACCATGGAGAATAATGATGATGTGAAAGCTAATATGGAGAGTAATATGGTAACCAAGACTGATGTTGCTAATGTGGAGACAAGATTGATCAACAAAATGGACAGTATAATGGCTAGATTTGGAGAAGACAAGGAGGAAATGGAAGAGTGATAGGAAGCAAGAAGTGAGCCAGAAATTTGATAGTAATCTTAGTGGACTGCAAAACCATGTAAACAGCAAGAAGAAAGAAACAAACCATGGGACAAATAAAGAAATTATATGGGAAGAAATACTCGAAGTCATTCTTGAATCAAATCAAAGGACTAAACATGCTTTTATTGCTGAAACTTCACTTGACCATGAATTTTCTATTGGTTGTACTCTTCAAGTCTCCAAAGATGAGATAGAAAATCATTCTATCAATTTTAAGTTGGGAGAAGTAATCCCAAAAATATATTGGAGTGACACTGATTCATATATATTAAACCTGTCCATAAATAATGTAGAAGCAGAAAGGTTATGCAACCAAGTGTAATGGGCACATATGACGTTACATTATTTTTTTTATTAGTAAACATGAAAAAAATAAAAGTTCGCAAATAAAATTTTTTTTTTAAGAATTAAAAATTGAAAATTAAAATTCTATACTAAACTCATATATATATATATAAAATCGCACAGATGAAAAAAATTATTAAAAAAATAAACTTTATTAAAAATAGAAAAAGTATTTTAAAAGCAAAAACTTAAAAAGATTTAAAGATAAAAATATATCTAAGTTTGTACAGAACAAATTAATTAATGTTATTGAAAAAATGGAAATGATTATTTTAATTAGTCCAAGTGAATTAGCCCTTGGACATTTAAATGTATAAGCAATGGTCAGATAGGAAAACAATAGAAACTAATGGCCAATGAAAGAGATCCATCGAAGAATCGGACCTCAACGGAAGGATCATCATCATTGATGATGTAATGTCCATTGGATCCTAAAGTTACATATAAAAGAAAAAATTTGATAATAAAATTTTTAGTGAGTGAAGAAAATTACAAGAGAGATGTGGTGATATGTGTTAGTGTGGAGTTGAAGGAGAAGGGATTGAAAAGACGCACTCTTCAATCCCTTCAGTTCTGCTAAGAAAGAAAAATGACCTATTGTTTTCTATCTTGAGGACCAGCTAAAGTAAAAGACCTCCGGATGAATAAATAAAACGGCCAACAGAATACCAATCTCTTTAGGACGGCGTGGGAATTCACATTCAAACAGCAAGCAACGGATAAAAAGGAACGTTTTAAAATCGTAAGAACTTTTTGAACTCTAAGCTTTAAATATATTTCTAAAACTCCAGGATACTAAACAATAAAAACTTTAATTCTAAAACTTGCTCTGTATTTAAAATAATTGCAATAGAATCCAATCTGACCAACATTATTTATTAATAAGTAATTTTAATTTGATGTATTTCTTTTGTAAAATCATTTCCATTTATTTTTTTTGTTCTTTTAAGTTTTTATTATGATTTTTGTTTTTCGTTAAATTAAATTATATAAATGTTAAACTTAAGTCAGGCGTGAATGGCTATATAGATTTGTTGAGTTATATTAGGGGAGGGTAATCTTAGGTTATTTGTTTCGTAGTTAAATTAGGTCAATGGATTGGATATATTGGTGTAATTAGTAGATGTAGTATGAGATTCGCTACAGGCAGAATCGCTTTATACGCTGCACACTTCCTTTTTGTCTATGGAATGCGATCGTAAGTCGGCAAAATGACCACAGTCCTTCCTACGGAGTTTTTTTTTTTATTGCTCTTCTCGTCAGATAGATGTAATATTCCTTTCTGATGAGACGCAATTTCTTCTCTTAACCTATTTTTGTGCTGCCGCATTCGTGTTACATTGAATGCATAGATATATCAGATGGATTGACGTTGGTTTGACTGCGAACTTTTGGCCTAAGGTTAAATAAGGATAGAATATTTTCTTTTCAAATGCAAATCTATATAGTCTATTCACACTCAACACTCTAAATAAAAATGCATTAAATTTAAGTTGGGTATGGACATTGCATGGATTCGTTAGCGGTTAATTATGTTATGGTTTTCATATTAAATTAGAATATATAAGTCATCGATGTCAATGTGGCATCTTATGATGAGTACCATTGGGTTTCTTGTATTCCCTCTGCAATTGATGTTATCGATGACTTTGTATTTTGATCGGTTATGTTTATTTTGGAATGTTTTTAACCGTGGAATCTATGCAGCCGATCTATACTCAACATTATAAAACAAACTTTCATAAATCCATCTGTGCGAACTTATAAAAATTAAAATGTAAATTTAAATTCTAAAATCAAGTTAAAATCCAAAGTAAAAGTTATTCTAAAATAATGCTAAATTTTATATATATGTGCATAAATAAATGTTTGTGTGTTAATTACTGGCAGTGGCTTCTTTTATTTAATTTTTTATATATTCTTAGATAAGAATTTATTACAAAATATAAATCTCTGCTATTCCACTGAGCTAGTGACAATGGGCTAACGACCGGAATCAAAATATAAAATAATTTTTTTTTTTTTGACTTACGTATCTGCCTACTTTATAAATTTTCTAGGTTCAAATGCCTAGTGGCACCCTGTAGTGTAGATACGTTAAGTCCTACTTATTCGGATCATTATACAAAAGAAGCACATTAATGTGAGCATCCAATGTTCAGAACTTATTGTTCTAAATGTAAGGTTCATGAATATAGTAGTAGAATCCAAAGAGAATTACTTTATGTTGAAAGGCTTACTGCAGAAGGTTGTCATAAAAGGCAATCAAAATTTAAACATAACATTTATGATCATAATAATCACATCCAGAGAAAGCTTTTAGCTATTAAAAGGAACTGTCTCTTTATGAAAGATGATTGCATTAAAGCAAGTGAAATTTATAGATTTGATCATTTTGAAAGTATGTTATGGGACATTATATGTTTCCATAATCAAAAGGATGTCCAAATCAAACAGAACTAACCAGTGATAAGGGGAACAGGCACGTTAGACAGCAGTAGCCAAAAAAGTTCACAATATCATAAGTTATGCAATACGTACAAAGGTCCATTTACATTTATTAGGCAAATGAATGATGATGCCTAGAATAAAAATAAGATAGTATGTAATATGGGACGGACTTTGAAAGTTGCAGACTTGGAATGTGAAATGGTTTTTTGAAAATGGTTGAATCCAAATATGGTTTTCCAAAAAGGGAAAATTAAATTATTGTATATATATATAAAATAGTTAATAGTGACATGAATATTCAAGACAATGCTAAAAGTCAATTGGAGCAAAGATTTTATACACATATGTACTAAGTCATAAAGGTTAAGTCATTTCAACACAATATGCTATGAGTCAACAATACCATTTATGAAAATATATATATTTACCCACAGCTGTACATCATGATATAAATACTGAAGTAGTTAAAAAAACAACAACTCACGAAGTGTCACACAGTAAAGCAAAACTGAGAAGAATGAGAAAGAATATCCATATAGATTTCAGATAAGGATAGAATGCTTATGAAGATTTACCACCAAAAACAAAATGAAACCCCCAGGAAAACAAGTATAAGAAATTTTACAATCAATAAAGGGATCATATGTCATCATAAAACAAGCAGGTCCTAATGCTTTTTGGGTAGAGGTAAAGGGAGAAATGAGAGGTACATACAATGCAAAAATATTGAAACCATATCTTGGTCAGTCAATAGATTAATGTGAGATGAGTAATTTCATCACCAACTAAAAGTTAGCAGTAGAAATGATAATGAAGTTAAGAAAAAAGTGAGAGAACATAAAAAAAAAATGTTGTTAGGGTTATAATGATTAATATATTGTATTTATGAGGGTATGCTTCAGTAGACATACTGGTATACCTTAGAACTGACCTCATTTTTTATTGAGTTAATCCACGCATGGTGGTGGATACATTCGTTCACATTGTCCTCAAAATCCAGTAAGTCTCTAGAAAAGAGCAGGAGAGAGATTAGTGAATAAAGATATGTATCATCTGTTATAGAGATACATAGATGGTCATGTTCATACCATAAAATTGAACAGCAAAATATATATTTACCCTAAGGAGATTCTCACTTGGAATGATATTTAATTATTGAGGGAGGGAATGCCAGGATAAGTATTTAAAGTTGAGAGATTGAAAAAAATGGAAGAAAGTCAGTGTTGTGATTTCTCACAGATAATAAGGAAGTTTAATATACCCAAAATGAACATGCTTTACAATCATTAGAAGATAAAATTTTGATTTATAAGTAAAATTTTGATCTTGTGTAAGAGAGTGGAATTGTGAAGGTAGCTCCAAAATCACTACCACAACAAACTTAGCCATCTGAAATAATGGAATTTTTTTTATTTTATTTAAGTAGCATCTAAAGATTAAATAAAAATAAGTTTTTGCTAGAACACTTTTGGAGAAAATAAATATTTTTATATTTTTAACAGTGTATTAACTACATATTAAGTATTGGGAATGATGGGTAATTTACCGTGAAAAACAAACATATATATTAGTAATAAAATTTTATTACTAAGAAAATATCAATCTTGATAAAAAAAGAAATCATATTAATTTAGATATATGTTGATTGTTGTATTGTGTTGATTAAACTGACAATGACTTAAATAAAAACAATAACTATAGCAATGGAAAATAAATCAATATGTGAATATAAGAGAAATAATTATATAATATTGTAAATTTATTTTATAATTTTTTTTTTAATGAATCGACATAAAAAATATTTTAAAAGATGCAATGCTGGTTTAAACAATAGGATTAACACTGATATAAAAAGGAAACAATTAAAAATCTATTTTTTTATTCTTGTTCTGCATTTTACCTGAAAAGTCAAGTTTTATTAGCACTATTATTTTAATATTTTTTCTGCAAAATGGACATTTTTTTAAAAGTAGCGTCTCAACAAATATCAATGCTTTACTAGTTAATTCGTCATTCAGAAGAGGAGTAAAGAAAGTGAACTAGAACATTATTATTCTAATTTATTAAGCAGATAAGTTAACTAGAACATTATTATTCTAATTTATTAAGCAGATAAGTTAAGATAATTTATCAATTTAAATTTTAAAAAAAAAGAAAGTATTATGATTTTTGTTTAAAAGAAACTAAAAAAAAAGAAATCAGAACAGTTGATATAATTTAAAGTTTCTTTAGACAAATATTACAAGCAATAGAGAACTGTACTTTATAAATATATTCTTATTAAATGCAAACGGCATATATATTTATATAAAGCTATATATATATAATTAAAATGAGATACATTGGTTAGAAGGCTTAATTGTTGGTGGGGTGGAGCATTTTCTTATCCACTATGGCCATATGAGTATTAATATTTAACTGTCTATAATTTAAGTGCCTGAAAAGTTGGATCAACACAGGATGAAAATCTACGTAAGGAGTACAATAAAACTACCTACTGCCAACTCAAATAAATTCAGGATATGCTATAAAAAATTAATCAGGAGTTCTTCAACATCTATAATAAAAAATGCATCAACCGTAAGAACTTTGTGTAAAGAGGACTCTGAAAAATAATTATGCTTTAACATATCGATTCATAAAAGATTGTAAAGTTAATTTTATTTTCTGTTGTATAAATTTGTATTTTTATTTATTATCTCATCTTATATTTGGAAAATGCTATTTCTAATTCTACAGGGAACAGTCCAATCTATGAAAATATCAAGAGTAGGGAAGGGGGAAGGTTGAAAAGTCTATTTTTTTGTGTTTTTAATAAAATCTAGGTGACTTATTTTCTACCAAGAGACAGTTATCAACTATGCACATAAAATTAAGTGCTCCACTAGAATATTTAACAGTAAGTTTTTTTAAAGCCACTGAAATAAACTATGTTACATGACATGATTTATTTATAGATTATAGTATATATGTTACTAATAATATTCTTAAAATATGAGTAAATGATTAACACTTTTAAAATAGTATTCTTACCATTTTCTATCATATTATGTGTTGTTTTATTATTATACTTTTTCCATACTAGATATTGCATACTATATCTAAGGTTGCATTTAAATTTTCATTGAGTTAGCAATCTCACTTTTAATTAATAATTTTTTTTATTATCTTGGATATATAGATGTGTATATTATGGGTATCTATTAAGGGAAGTAAGAGTGATTAGTTTTAAATTGTTTAAGTAAAGAAATGATAGATACTCATCATAAACATAAAAACTGTAAATACACAATCCAAGTAATTTATGGGCATTTATAAATATTTTTCTTTATTGAAATTTTTCTTTTCTAAATTGATTGAGAATTTATTTTATGTTTAAATATATCTTATTTGTTTGTAAATAAATATTATGAAGTTTTGTTAATTGACAAGATCTCGGTAGTTTTGTTGATCCAACATTTACATTCAATCCAGCATTTACATTTCATCCTATAACCAATATTTTACACATGCACAGACCCACATTATTGTTTGATAGGTATGTGAGAACATTGTTAAATAAAGGTTATTTCTTTCTAGTAGATGGGACATGTTATTTTCATCATTGATTAATAGTTTGCATAAATACATACCTGTTAAGAGAATCAATTGCGAATATCTGAGGCAATGGTTTTGGAAAAGAGTGGCAAGATGTGAGATGAACTGATCTGAGTTACATGTGGCTTTGATGGATAATGCTTAGGCTAGTCTATGGAAGATGTATATAATCATGAGTCAGGTATTTCATCGTATTATCTCTAGCATCATACATGAAGACCGTAGGTCTGACAGTAGTTAGATGCGAGTTTGCTCTCTTTCTCCTATATACATGGATGGACTGGACTGTTGCATTTGGCACTATGAACTTTAGGATATGGCAGATAGGTATACCAGCACTTTTAGATTTGATGTAAGTTGATTATATGTTATGGATGAACCAGCTGATTGTTGAAGTTGATCTGTGTGTTCAAGTGTATTTGCAAACTGACACATCTGGGTATATACCGTTTACAATATATATACTTTTTTCAATTCTGGATGATAGATAAGGCCTTCTTTCATACCAGTAGACTGTTGTTATTCACACTCGTATAAATGTAATCATCATTTAACCTATATAACACTTATTATAAGTTTGTAAACTTTACATAAAATATTAAAATTAGTACTGCTCATTTTTAATCATTTCTTCAATAAGCATTTTATTAAAACATGCATTAAAATTTAGCTTTGAATCAGATTTCTTTTTTTTTAATCTATGATTAATAAAAATCCTTAAATTTAGCATAGATAAAGGAATGTTCTCTTATGTTACTGTCTTTATGCTCTCCTGGAAACAATGCAGTCAGTTCCGTTTTCTTGATTATCATAGGTAAAATTTAAAGTGACAACTGGGATTTCTTGGCTGGAATTAGGTCAGAACTTGAAACTAGGTCATAATATTGATTTACTCCATGGTATTAAGAATTACTTTTAAAATTTGTTATATATTTAGATTGCTTATTTTATCCAAAATCTCTAACAATAAAGCAGATTTGTCACTTCAATCGCTGTACTCAAGGAGAGGGGGAGAAAGCAAGAGATTTTGCTGCTAACCTTAGAAAGCTTGCATTTAACTCTGAGTTCAGGTATTTCTAAAATGAAGCCCTAAGAGATCATTACATTTTTGGAATGCATGTTCATAGGCTCAGGATCAAATTTTTAATGAATCCAGAATCCCTAAATTCAGATTGCATCATTAATTAAAAATGTGAAACTAATACATTTTCATTATAGACAACTACCATTGGCCTTGAGAGTTAAAGTAGATGAGCTTGAGAGATAATAGAAAGCAGGGATCACTGAGCTCAAAATTTATCAATTGGTTACTTCAATTGCACCAATTATCAATCAAAGCACTGACAGTATCAAGCAGCATCAGTCAGAGATCCCATTCACATTGTCTAGTAGGTCTTCACAAAAATCAATTTAAGACGTGCTTACTGGCAGCTGCTATTCGATGACCAGTCAGCAAGTGTTTTATTCAAAATGAACTGATTGCCATTTTGCATACTGGTCACCCCAGTATATATTCCAGACAGTTGCCAACAAACTTGCTGCTGGAATACCTAGAGTACTCCCCATACATTGATGATTTTTTTTATTGGTGGTTAAAATGCCAGAACAACTGTGGTTTTTCCATTAAGAAATTGTTACACAAGTGCAAAGCTTCAAGCATTAAAATAAGCTTAGAAAAATGCATTTTTGAGGTTAGAAATTTAAATTTCTGGAAATATAGGATAAACACAAATGGTATCCATTTACACAAAAAAAGTTTAAAGCAATTAAAAAAACCAGACTCTAGTGAATAAAAACCAACTCCAGTTTTTTTCTGGTTTCATCAATTACATCATAAAATAGAAATTACTGAACAACTATATAGACTGTTGGACAAAAATGTAATCTAGAATTTAGACAGTAAGCATATCAGGCTCAACAATATTAGCACACTTTGACCTGAAAGTGTTGGCACTAATTTGTGATGATTATGAGTAGAAACAATGCTGTGTTGTCTCCTGAAAATGATAGTTCACACTCACTTATTGCATTTGCATCAAAATGCCTCTCAAAAGCTGAGAAAAATTATGTTCTGACAGACAGAGGCCTTAACTTTGATCACTGGCATTAAGAAATTTCATGACTATCTCTATGGTCGATCATTCACAATAGATTGATCATAGACCATTATTGCGAATTTTATATCTGATAAAAGGATCCATCAGCATGTCTCATCTTGAAAATTGTTCAAATTTTTTTTATCAGGCTATAACTTTAAACTGAATTACACTGAGGGAAAATGAATTACCCATATAGACATCTTAAGATTTTCTGCAGAGGCTACAAAGTGTAAAACTCAAAAGGTTGATTAATTAATGACAGACTTGTGAATTAAATGCATCAGTTAACAGTAAACTGGTTGCTCAATGGATCACTATTGAATCTGGATTCCTAAAGTTACTGAAATAGATTCATTAGGGATGGACAAACAAAAAAATCTGATGAACTGCATCTGGTCTAGTGAACTCAAAGATTAGAGCTCTAAATGTGAGATTAACTGCACTGGCCCATCCAAAATGCTTAAGAAAAAATAATGGGCATTCAGGAACCAGAATGAAAAATGTTAGCTAGATTTTACATCTGGTGGCCTAAAGGTCCGTCACTGCTGGAATTGTATGATGAACCAAAACATGCCAACAAAAAAAGTCAGTAACCTGAATCTAAGGTTCCCTGGAGAATTCATGTTGACCATGCTATCCCATGGAGAGGCAAACTCTTACTAACAGTTGTTGTTGCATAGTCCAAGTGGCTGGAGGTAATGGAAGTATCATCACTCCAATTCACAGTAACTAATGAAGCTCTTGGAAGGCTATTTGCTAAAACATGGCTTGCCATTCAGACAATTCTGTGCCAACAATATCATAGAACTAATATTCAGCCCATTATTTCACCCCAAGAGCAATGGCTTTGCTGAGAGATTAGTTCAAAATAATATTTAATAATACTAATGCAGGTGGTAGTTGGAATAGCTATATTGCCAGAATATTAATACAGCATTGTACATGAAGCAGGTATGGACAAAATGCTAGTTGAACTATTATTTAACAGGATTAAAAAAAGAAAAGAGAAGTACTAAAATGCATAGAGGCATCTAAGTCTTATGTCAAATGTATGATGGAACCACCAAATGAATTCCAGCAGTTGTGACTAAGTTAAAAGGATGATAGTGTATGTATTCAAAATATTGTTGGATAGCAACATTGCAGCCACAAAAACCAGCTAAGGTTGAACTATGGGTTATCAGCCAGTAGTGAAGAGTTTACAATTAAAAACTCCAGATCTACAATTTCAGATGCCACATCAACAAATGGACACTAGATCTACTGATGAAAATGCCAAATATGCTAATGAAAATATTACATCTCCTAAAGAACATACCAAGCCTGGCTAATGGAAACGGGTCTGAAGAAATCAGGAAGCGACAAAGTCTACCCATGCTTCTTACTGATTACAGTCTCCAGTATTAATTTTGGTCAAGGGGAAGAAATGTTATGGCTCAACTTACCTTCAAACAATGAATATGTCCAGATTGAACATTCATAAGAATTAATCAATGAATTAATGGATAAAATTAACCAATGAAGGAATGGATAGATGAATTAAGCAATGACAGAAACGATTGATTAAATTGCTCAGTAAATCTGCTTCCCAATAAAAATAGGACCTAACTATAAAATGACATCCTTTTGGAGGTCAAGCCAGGCAACAACAGATTATACTGGTTGTCAACATTTAAGTGCAAAGTAATAAGGTACATCCACATTGAAATGGAAGCTGATAAATAATAAACCTAATATGAGACAAACTGAACCACAATAAAGCTAGAAGTGTTCGGCACTCTGCTAAACCGGATACGAGACAAACTACTACAATACAGCTGCAAATGTTAGACACTCTGCTAAGATATTAACCCTAATATGGATACAGTTGGGTTAGATTCCTATGACATCTGAAATTTCTTAATAAAATTGTTATATTATTTGAGCACAGACTTTCACACGACCCACCACTCTATCTTATAACACTGATACACTTGAACACATATATGTTGAAAAGATAAATAATCACCAATATACTATAATGGTCGGGGAGAGGGTGATCATAATGAGTCTTACCGTGTCTGCCACTACAGGGCGCCACCAGGTTATTTCAACGTGGAAAATTTATAGAGTAGGTAGATACACGCTGTTAAGATCCCACTTTATTTTATATTTTGACCATTAACCCAAGTCACTAGCTCAGTGGAGACGCAGAGATAATATATAACTTGTTTAATTTGTATCTTAAATATAAAAAAATAAAAGCCACTGCCAGTAATTAACACACAAACAACATTTATTTAAGCACATATATAATCATTTTAAAATTTGAGGAATAACATTTATTATTTTAGATTTTAATATTCTTTTAATTTAAATTATTATTTTAAGATTTTAAATCATCCACATAGATGAATTTTATATTTATTTTAAGATTGTCGAGTATGAATAAACTAAACAGAGCAAAACTCTCCATACAGTATTGATGATTATGAATAAACTACATAGATTTGCATTAGAAAAGAAAATATTCTATCCCTTATTTACCCTTAGGCCAAAAGTTCACAGTCAAACCGGTGTCAATCCATCTGATACATTGATGTATTCAATGTAGCATGAAAATACGACAGCACAAAATACCATACTGTCAAGAATGTACATCTGAACAGTATGGTTAGAGAAGACATTGACTCTCAACCAAACAGGAATGCTACATCTGTCGGCAAGAAGAACAATAAAAAAAAAACTCCATAGGAAGAGACTGTGTTTTCCGTCTTACTATTCCCTTCCATAGGCAAAAAGGGGTGTGCGGCGTATAATGGAGATTCTGCACATAGCGAACCTCATACATCTACTAATTACACCAATATATCCAACCCATTGATCTAATTTAACTACAAAACAAATAACCTAAAATATTACCCTCCCCTAATTAATTAACATAACTTTACAAATCTATATAGCCATTTATGCCCGACTTAAATTTAACATTTATATAAGTTCACACAGATGGATTTATAAAAGTTTGTTTTTTAATGTTAAGCATAGATCGACTACATAGATTACACGCTCAAAAACATTTCAAAACAAACATAAATGATCAAAATATCAAGTCATTGATGTAATTGCAGAGGGAATTCACAAGAAACCCAACGACATTCATCATAAGATGCCGCATTGACACCAATAACTAAAAAGATATCTGAATAAATACATTTTAGATATTCAACATAAGATATCATTATTTACCGAATGTCTATATATTTTAATCAAATATGAAAACAAAAACATAATTAAATGTGAACGAATCTATGCAAGCGTCAATACTCAACTTAAATTTAATGCATTTAAATAATTTATACAAACAAATATTAATAGAAATAAAAAAAATAAAAATGGAAATGATTTTTTTTTTTTTAAAGTTAAATGTATAAAATCTAAACATTAATTATCAATTCGAAATTTGAAAGTTAGATAAGAGTTCATTTTAAATTTAGTTTCTGAATATTAAAAGCTTGAACGAAAGTTCTTAATTATTTTTAAATTTTATAGTTCATGTCTTACAGAAGGAGAATCACGGTTCCTGGTGCCAATTCCCGCGATGTCTCTATTTGAAGTCCGGTCTGTTGTTCTGGAGAAGGCCTAAGCTGTTTCAATCCTAGTATTATAATCATTATATTTGAAATAAGTGAGTGACAAGTGCATCTTATCGCTCTTCTCACAAAAATCAAGCTGGAACTCATACTTAATTTCAATATTTTTCCGTTTATAGTACTCCTCCGGATTCATTGAACATCGTTTCCTGTTGCAATAATTTCCATTATGGTCAGGGCCTTCATTGCTGCTTCTATATTGGACATCTAATTTATTTTTTTATTCTCTTATCTATATCTTTCCAGTGACCTTTTTTTTCTATAAGAGCCCAAAGGCTAGTTTGCTTTTCAATTAATTTATAAAACAATCATTTCCATTTACAACACTATTTTATCTTTAGATCTTGTACTTTTTTTTAAAAAAAGTACATTCAAATATATTTTTTTAAAAAAAAAGAAAATTATTTTTAAAGTTTTGTATCTGTGCGAATATATATACATGTTTAACAATTCTTTAATTTTTTAGCTTTTAGTTTTTATTTACGAACTTAGTTTTTATTTTAATCTTAAATTAATGTAATGACATATTTTATACCGTTACAATACATATTTCATGCTAAACCAGCAATCATCAGTTGGTCCAGATTAACATCTCCACACATATATGCAATAAGTGCTCAGATATATATTACAATAGCCAATCTTCACACTTTAATAGTCAGGCTTCAGTCAACTCCACACTCCAACTGTCCATCCAATTGAAAATCTGATGATGGAATGCTCAAAGGCCACCTTGAAGCCGAGATTCTTGTCATACTGTTGACCTAAAGTCAATCTGACCCCTCATGTACAGGACATAATCCATTTAATACATATACAAGGGATGGGCAGACATCTCTACTATGTAATAACTGAAATACAGGCTTATTATATACCTGTATCAATATATGTACGGTTGAAGAATTTGAGTGTGGAGTTGATTGAAGCCTGTCCATTAAAGTGTGACGATTGGCTATCTTAATATATATCTAAGCACTTATAGTATGTATGGAGATGATAATCTGGACCAACTGATGATTGCTGGTTTAGCATGAAATACGGATATTGGTGATTATTCATCTTTAAAACATATGTGTTCAAGTGTATCAGTGATATAAGATAGAGTGGTGGGTCGTGTGAAAGTCTGTGCTCATATACCCTATATATTACATATATTGATACAGGTATATAATAAGCTTGTATTTCAGTTATTAATATAATTGTTGTACATTAACTCTACATTTTGAATTTAATACAAATTTGATTTTAATAAATTTATTCCTGTTATACAAGTTTTGTTTTATCAAGCTTACATATAAATAAAACAAGAAACAGTAACTATGATATTGGCTGCGAGATATCATATAAACAGATTAAAGAATCAGAACTTTTAGATATGACAGTATATTTTGGCTGCGAGATATCATATAAACAGATTAAAGAATCAGAACTTTTAGATATAACAGTATATTTTGGATCTAATTTGTGATTCATGAATCTCTGTATCATTGCAAAACACATGTTCAACATTTTTGTTCTCCTGGGGGGGGGGGGGGGCTCTTTTTCTGGAATTTCGAAGATTTATATGGTTAATAAACTATAAATCTTGACATACATGAATAAATCAAATTTTTAATGACTAATAAAGATTTTGGTAAATGGCCCAAATATAAACAATATTTATAGAAATAATATTAAGTTTGATACATTTCAACAAAAAAGAAAAAAACTTACCACTGCCACTCGCATTTTAATAATTTTAAATAGGCGTAGTTTTGATTTACACGTAATTGTTTTATGATTTCAATAACAAAACTTATTATCAAAGTCCAGTGCGATTTAGTGCAGTAGAATAAAGTCAAATTCAGGTTAAGGCTCTTCCGTTAAATAATATATATATAAGTAAAAAGTTTCAAATTCAACATTCTTTTTGGGATCAACCGGCCATTTGAGCGCTCGAATATCGTGAGACTTTCATTCGGTTAATTAATACCCTTTTTACCTGTATCACTTAACACTAAAATACACTATCTTTGGGCGATTAATGAAGAAGATTAAAGTCGAAAAATAAAAAAAAACATTACATTTAAAATCTTTTAATACCTATTATTACAAGAAAATGCGTAACGTAGAATTGTAACTTTCAAAACAAATAATCGGAAATTTAAAAAATCTAGGTGCCAATTATTGCTTCATATAATTTTCACAATATAGGGCTTGCATTTGCGAATAATTATTTAAATTGGGATATGCGCTAAAATAGAATTAATGAGCTTATGTATATACAGTACTCGAAAAATTACAGACTTAAAACAGTATTTGCCTTAAAAAATTGAAATCATTTGGTATGGATGATAATTTTTCGAGTTACATAATTTATAGCAAAATTACAAGATAAAAAGAAACTTTAATTCCAAACTAATTTCTAGTCTGATAGCAATAAATACAACGCAGAAGCAATGTATATTAAAATATAAGCGATATGCTTGCACAACGCTAATGATTCTTGGTTTTTGAATAAAATAAAGAGGGCGATGCGTATGCTTGTTGTTTGCTATTGGCCAATTTCAAAGAACTCAACGTAATACTACTTTCAAAAGTTAAGGCGGTAGCCTAGTATTTGTAATCACCTGTATTGAATATGAAGTCTACGTAAGTAGTAACTAATAATATATACTCATATTTTAAATATTTCATTAATTTTTGAAATAATTCTGTAATAGAAAATGGGTCATTGTTGATCAATTTTTTTTCTTTGTACCCGAATGTGCAAATCAAAAAAAGTTAAAAATGTTTATTGTAAAGTTGAATGTTTCTTTATATAAATTTCTTTTTAAATATTGTTGAAATATACAGCATTATATTTACTTTAAACCATTTTGACACTATCGCTATTTAAAAAAGTATTTTAACGATTGCAATGGTAAAGATTTCTGCAATAGTAGCTACTAAGGCTTGGTTCCTACTTAAAATGATCGTTAAGAGGTTTCTAATTATTGTATTTGTCATAAAATTTTTGTGATATTTTCTCATTTTTTTTTTAATAAAGCTAATTCAAGAGAAAATTGTCAAAATTTTATATCTGACACAGAAGTATTGTTCTGTAATTAATTTGGAAATTTATATTTTAGTGATGAATTAAAATACCATGCATTATTTTGCTGTTTTATTTATCGATAAATAAAAAATGCAAACTATTGAAATTGAAGTTGAGAAATTATTTTATTGGAACAAAATTATTTTAATAGTTGCAAAGTAATATTTTTTAGCTATTGTTCTGCAGAATAATAATAACTCGATTTGCGAATAAAAGGTAAGTTAAAGTTTCTAAATAACTTGTTGCAGCAATGGTTTCGTTAGCAATTGCCCCCACCCACACACACACAAAGGAACAGTGAATTTGCCATTTAATTAATAAGTGACGGATATTGGTCTAATTTTTTTGCTGACTGATTTGCCTAAGTGAAAGAAAAATTCTGCGTCACATTTATTAAAACCTGATAAAATTTTTAAGTTTTACGCATTCCGGATTTGTTGAAACAACGGCTATTACCATTTTGAAGATTGTTTTTTGATGAAATAAGAATTACTTACGACTTGAATTTAAAGTTATAACCGAATATTACAGTTATTTATCATTAGGTATAATTTGGTAATTTAATATATATATATATATCTGTTTAACACGTTAAAATTAAAGGATAAACATGAAATTGCCAGGTCACGACAAAATTTTGTAGTTCAAATTCTTTTCACCAGTCGAATTATTTAAAAATTTGTTGTGAAATATCAAATACACGGCGGCGTAAAATTATAAAAAAATAATTAATAACATAATTATAATTTATTAAAATAATATATTTAGGTAAAGGTTTACTTTAGCGACCACATCATAAAAATCATGTTCGCCCTCTAGTTTTCAAAATTAGAAGTAAATTATTATTCGAAAATCTTACGTATATACTATTATAGGTAAACATGAAGTTACCAGGTCACTACAAAATTCGAATTTTGTTTCAATTTTTTCTCACCAGAGTGTTTCTTGTCGAATTACTTTCCATTGTAGTTTTCATTTATAGAAAAGATAAAATTCGCAAAGCAAATTTCTATAGGTAGGATCGGAATAAAATGAAGTGTTACATGCTGCAGATATTCGCATAGAAAATTGGACTTCATGGCTGTTGATGGATGAACGTCGGAGTTAGTAATGAAATGGTTAGCAAGGAGGCGCCTGCTTAAGAATAGTACCCTATGCCAGCATTGCGGCGTGCAGTGTTCTCTGATTACACAGCAATGTGGAGATTGTCACAGGTGGCAGAAAGGGTTCTTTTTTTTTTTTTTTAAAGTCATTTGTCCCTAAAGTCAATTATGCTTATAGTATATTATTGGTCACATAATTTGCCACAGTGTTTTATTGCTCAGGAAAGTGTAAGTTGCCACACTATAATAGACAAGGCAAATTTTTGCCGCGAAGAGTGCGCAATATATTTTCAGCGACATCCAACGCAGGTCGGTGGACAGTAATTATGAATGTTGGTAGGATATATTGTTATTTTAATAAATTATTTTTTATAATATAATTATTTGTTGTTAATTATTTTTTTATATTATAATTTTATGCCACCATGTATTTGATATTTCATAACAAATTTTTAAATAATTCGACAAGAAACACTGGTGAAAAAAATTTGAACTACAAAATTTTGTCATGACCTGGTAATTTCATGTTTATCCTACTATATTACAATAACATTAAAATTTATTAAAATGTAAAAGATAATAAAAAAAATATTTACCATTTTAAAGGAGTTGAAATAATTACACTAGATTATAAATATAGTGTATTTTTGGTCGCGTAATTTTCCCCAAGAATACATTGTGCATGAGATCAGTGTCAACAAAAAATAGTCATTGACTGGGCTAATTTTTGCCACGAAGAATGTCCCAAGTATTTAGACACAAATCCTAAGATTCTTGGTGGAATGGATGACAATGGGGAGCCATTAGTCATCAAAATTGACCAAACATTATTTCCACCGAAAATACCACAGGGGGACTGTACGAAGAGATCATTGGGTGTTTGGCGGTATAGAAGAGTGTCAAGGAAGTGCTTCTTGACAGAAGTTATGGATAGAATGGCTGTCACACTGGAAGCCCTAATCCAGTGGTACATTTTACCAGGTACTCATAATTTCAGATGGATGGGCTGCATACAATAACATCAGCAGACTCAACAATGGGGTATATATGCATTCGGTTGTCGTCCATCAGGACAACTTCATGAATCCCAAAGACCAAGACATACATACCCAGAATATTGAAAATATGTAGATGAGAGCGAAGCGTAAGCTGAAATTCCAATCTGGTACCAGCAGAGCTTTATTTTCATCGTACCTCCAAGAATTTTTCTTTCGGAGTAGACACAGCACTGCTGCCTTTTTCTCCAACTTCCTAGTATGCATAGGGCAGAATTATGCTTAAAAAGGTAAATGATTTTTTTTTTCTTTTACGTTTTATTAAATATTTACTGTAATTGTAATATAGGAGCATATATGATTTTAGAATATTTTAGTTCTAATTTTAAAAACTAGAGGGCGAATATGATGTGGTCGCTAAAGTAAACCTTTACCTATATTTATCCTTCCACCATTCATAATTACTGTCCATTATAGTTTTTGGACTGATGTCCATCTTTGCAAATTTTATCGCTTGTATAAGCGAAAACTACAAAGGTCAGTAATTATGAATGTTGGTAGGATAAATATGTTATTATTTTAATAAATTATTTTTTATCAGATATTTAATTCTTTTTTTATAGATATAATAAAAATGTAACAATATTTTTTTATAATATAATTTTATGCCACCGTGTATTTGGAATTTCACAAATTTTTAAATAATTCGACAAGAAACACTGATGAAAAAATTTGAACTACAAAAAAAAAAAAAATTCGAATTTCGTCGTGACCTGGCAAATTCATGTTTACCAATTAACTGCTTCAGCTTCAAGCCGCCATGCTGAATTTTTTAAAATACTGGACTGAGACACAATTTTCAGAATAACTTCAGTTTTAATTATGTAGGAGCAAAAACAATTACATTGCTAGAAACTAGAAAAACTAAGGAAAACAATTTTCACATCCAAAATAATTATTATTTTATTGTTTGTTCATAATTTGGAAATTAACATTAACTAAAATTCAAATTACATCTTCAGTGATAATTTCTTTATTCCTCACAAAATTATCTTTCTAAACATGTATAACATGTCTTATCTGAGATAATCCATAGCTTCACAATGTCCAAAAGAAGTTTGTTATGAATGCTTCATTTTTATCTTGTACCTCAACAGTTCCGAATATCAAAGTCATCTATAAAGAAAAAGATTCATCCTAATAAAAGACACAAAAGAAATCATCATAGCAATTGGCTTCTTGTCTATCTAAAACTAGGAATTGTAGGTTACTGTCTATATCACTGATAAAATGAGTTTTATCTCATTTTATATTTTTTGTGTGTACATCAGTGATGTTTATATTCTTTATGGACACCAGTGATGTTTATATTCTTTATGCACACGTGATGTTTATATTCTTTATGCACATAAGTGATGGTATCTTGTTATATTTATTGTATCACATAGATATAATTTATTTGCATATAGTCCATTTGTTAGCTATAGACTTGAAAATAATGTTATGAAACATAGCAAAACCAGAGTGACTCCAAAGCATGAACAAGAATAAACAAAAACATAAACAATCCAAATTTGATTATATGCCTGCATATGCAATCTTTCTATATATTTGATTATTAGTTTTATAACTCATTACTTGTAAACAAACATATTATATAAACAATTATAAATATTAAATAATAAATGATTTTTATAAAATAAATGCATTAGAACTTTAGAAAATTATGGTAGATATGAATTCTATATGAGTATAAATAAATATATAATTTACTAACTACAAAATAAAATTAATAAAAAAGATAATTTTTCCAAAAAATTAAAAAAATTTTTTAATATTATTAAAAAAATTAAATTTTTTATACTTACAAGTAATTACGTTGAAGCTCTATTGTAGGCCTTGTTTGTGAATAACACTGGAGAAATTTTCACTTGCAGGCCGTAAACCATTTTTTGTCTTTTATCACTTTGTGATAATTACAAAAAGGATCAAAAAACAAAAAAATTAAATACTGTGTTCGATTAAAACTACTGCCAAAAATCCAAATTTCAACCGATTTTTTTGAGGCAGACATTTTTGGAATCACATGACAGCTATCAAATGCCTGTATTTTGGTTGATGTCATGCTTATACTTTTTATGTCAGTAAAGAAAGAAATCAATACGTCATCTGACAAACGCCCATAGCGCTGTTAAAGTACATATAAACAAACCCTTGGCAGAATGGTTTTATATAATCTATAAAAATATTGCTTACCGTATCTTCCTGCTTTAAAGCTAGCTATTATGTTGCACGTAAGAATTTTTAAATTCTACAATAGCAAAAAAAAGCATAGCTATAGAAAAACAATTTACCTACATCATCAATATTTCAACCATTATCATCCATGTTAGGATAGTGTCTCCAGGTTTAATTCAGTTTCTCGTCTCATTTCTCAATATTACCTCAGCACACTTTCTTATTTCATCTTTCCATCTTGTGATCTTTTTTTAGGTCTTTTACAGTCTCTTGGAATCCAGTTTTAAGATTTCAAGTTTCCATTTACTATTATCTTTTCTAACAATATATCCAAACCAGCCCCTCTTCAAGTTTTTAATTCTTTTAATAATGTCAGTAATTGTTCTTTCTTCCATGTATTTCATTTCCTAGCCCTTCTTGTTATTACTAATATATTCTTCCATATTTTGTTGAGTGGTCTAAAGTCTGTATTGCTTTTGTTAAAGAGTCCAAATCTCGAATCCTTAGATAAGAACTGGTAAAACACATTTTTTAAAAAGCTTCTTTTCAAACACATTGCTGTGTGCTGCATGAATTAAAATACATGCACACAAGTCTTCTATAGACTTGCTCAGATCGAGCATGATTTAAACCGGATTGAGCATGTGGCACTACAAATCAATAAGCATAGGTATAGATATAAATGACCAATAGAGGGGAATGTCCACTGGATCCTAATGCTCACAGTCTGTAAGGGGAACTACCTATAAAAAATATTTGGTACTGAAGACTGCAGGCTACTAAAGAATGACCTGGACTGGCTTTCTTACTCACTGAATCCCCACTGAAGGTCAGCAGGAGGGATCTAGGCAAAATTAAAGACCAACTTGGTCTATATTATTGTTTGTTAGCAAGCCTCAGGGCATAGATAAATGTACAGTAAAAATACTTGTGTAAATTTTGTATTATATTTTATTACAATAATTTGTCATTAAATAGTTTAACTTGACTGTCATTCTGAGAGTTCATTTTTTTAAAAACTATATATGCTAGTTCATGTTCGTAATAACAAAATAAGTGATTATAATAAATTAGGGTCTGAACGCAGCACACATATTTCTTTTTAATATTAAGTTATTTATATTAATAGCACTCCATCCGAGTAATTTCATCCATTATGTTTTATGTATATTAATAATGTGACCACGGTATTTGTAATTATTAACTTTTTCTAATTCATTTTTGTTAATCTTTATTTTCTTTTGAAAAAATCTATTGAACTTTTATTTAACCTTTTTAGCATTTACTTTTAGTCCTATTTTCTTATGTTTATGTTCACTATCATATATATATCCATGTACTTCACAGTTATGATATATTACATATCTAATATTTATAACCAATAGGAATTGCAGTGCTAAATGAAAAAAAAAAAATTCTAATGTAATGATAAATGTGATGCTGAGTGAAGTAAGCATAAAAATTTAAGATTTTTCCCTCATAAGATGATGTGTAATACTGAAGAAAAGTGGAACTTATCTTGCATTCATTTCTGATCGTTTGATATATAAAGCAATTACTTTTTATGCATTTCAAAACAAACTTGTATCAAATCTTAAAAATATACCAAAAATTTAAAAAATACATATTAATTTTCAGTTAACAGTGCTGATCAGTATAAAAATAGAAAAAAAGTTTTGAAAGTATGTTAATATAAAATTTGATGCCATGTCTCATGGAAAGAATATGTGATGGTCTAAGTAGAACTATCATCTATGATTCTAAAGAATCTTTGAATTTTTAAGGTCAACAATTCTGGGAAACTTTGAATATTCTAGGGCAGGGGTCCTTAACCCTATGCCCGCGGGCACCATGGCATCCGCAGACTATTTTACATGTGCCCGCCGCTATCGGAACACGATAAAAAATTATTTATCTGATATAAATAAATTTAATTTTTAAATTTTTTTATAAATTATTGTATTATATTGTAATCAAATTGTAGGGCATACTATACTTTTACAGCGTAAAAATATAAACGTTAATTATGTTAAAATTTTATTTTTGAAATATTTTTTTGTACATTATATGTCTTATTAACAATATCCAACTATAAATTTACATTGAAAAAATAAATGGTGCCCGCCACCTGGCCGATATTATAGAATGTGCTCTTAAGTGCAAAAAGGTTGGGGACCCCTGTTCTAGGGAATGTACAAGATCAGTGAAACAAAATTAATTTTAAGATTTGACATATTAAATGTCATTTATGGAACACAAAAGATTCCATGTGTTCTGCCGTGATAATTTTACTTCATTGCAGTATTTAGTGATAATGAAACTGTCCAGGATGAATTTTAACTTATTTCTGAAAGTCTTGTTCTGTCTTCATGTTATTAATTACTGTAAAATATAATGGATTATAATGATTGGTTTGTATGATAATATAAATTTTGTTTTTTTTCCCCATTTATGAGAAACGTACTTTCATTTGTTTTTCCTGATGGCAACAGTTGTCAAGGACATTTCTGCTGCTAGTGTTAATTCAGTTCGGATCTCATTATCGCTACTCATGTATATTTTAAGTAAAAGTATTATATCAAGATATTCAACTTTTCTATTATTAACAGTAAATAAGACTTCATAAAATAATTTATGAAGCAAGTTTAATTTTTGCTGAACAGATATGTATATTTGAGAACTATTTAAATTCACTCATAAGCTCAAAAAAAATAATCGGTGCCTTGTATGCGGAATTAATTTATTAAGTTTCAAAATAAATAATCAAATGGCTTTATCACTTTGGAATTCATAAGTTTGAGTGCTTAAACTGACAGCTGGACTATGATCCATGGACTTCGTCCTTCAATCTGTCATTCTACTATTGCATCAAATTGTGTAGGACTTATTTATTTCAGATGTATGATTAAATTTTATTTTTTAAAATCAACTGAAAATATGTCACATTCAGCATAAAGAGAGCAATATGCTACAATTAAGCAACTTTTTTTTTTTGTATAAAACTATACTCATCCAGTTATGAAACATTTAGATATAAATAAGCCTATTACATATATATTTAATTTGCTATGTAATTTTGTTTAAGAAATTGAAAGTGGTATTTGAGATTTTCAAAGATTAAAATTTTGAAAAGTGATGAAAAATTTGCATTTCAAAGAACTCAATAACTATCTCTTTTTTGGGTTATTGTAATATTATTTAAAGTAATGTACATTTCAAAAGGAAAGGTAGACTTTTATATAACTTAAACTTTAAATTTAATTTTATTCATGCTGAGCATGCTTTCGACATGGATATAATCATATTCATAGCAAGGTTGAAAGCATGCTCAGCATGAATAAAATTAAATTTAAAATTTAAGTTATATAAAAGTCTTACCTTTTCTGTTGAAATGTATATAACATAATATCTCAAAGAACTTTAAAATGATCCAAAAATTAAC
Organism: Epiperipatus broadwayi; assembly: GCA_028023455.1. Taxonomy (NCBI): domain Eukaryota; kingdom Metazoa; phylum Onychophora; class Udeonychophora; order Euonychophora; family Peripatidae; genus Epiperipatus; species Epiperipatus broadwayi. Next base: position 547,487 of record JAQFVV010000143.1, on the reverse strand, counting down.
TTTTTGTAACAAAGGGTTATTTGATTTATAACAATTTTTGTATATCAAAACATGGATAATATTTGCATTTTCAACCACTTTCAAAATTCTGTTTAAAAAAATAAAATTCCAAAAATCCTAAAAGAATAGATTTTTAATGTCCTTCATAGATATTAATGACATACCAAAAATTAGTGAATCTGAAACATTAAGTTTCAAAATTACTGCTTAATTAGTTAATATATTATATAATCCTAAATAGAAATCACATTTGGACTGAACAAAATTCATGAAATAAATAAGAAACATCGTATTTTTATTTTATAACTTATATAAATCAAATATCAAGATTATGGCATTAAAAAATGACATTGACAACCAAGCTCTTTGAATTCTAGAATATAATTAAGAAATATAGCAAGAAATATTACACAAGTTCTTAATAACTGGTTCACATATAACAGATTCAGGTGTGCCCAACATTTTACAATCTATGCACTAAGTTTTTTCATCTATAAATTTACATTCATTGTGCAATGTGTGAACTACTACTTAATTTTTGTATGAAATATAGCGTCTTCTATAGATAAATAATATTTTCCTTTTTTTTTGTTGGGTGTTGTGCTCATGCTACAAACAAGTTCAGGAGTAATGAAATATTCTTTAGACATGGAGTTTGACTGTGAATAACAAATAAACAGTGCCCGACCAAGAGTACCTCCTGCTATCTTGTTGAATAAGGTGTTGGATCATCAAAGGTTAGGCACTGTTTCTAATACAAAGATTTTTCTGTCTCTTACTTTACTCACTTATGTTAGTGTAGGGCCCAGTCATTAAGTGCCTCTCATGCCATTAATCACATTCTTTTATAAAATGTGACAGTAGAATTATATATTTATGAACCACATTTTCATCCATTAACTATGTGCTTGTCACTTCTGACTCCCTTTTCTTTTTTTAAAGCTCAAACCCTCAAGAAATAAAGAGTGCAGTGACAGGGACCGTCTTAGTAGTAATATGCTAGTTTCAAAAATATTGAAATTTTTTAGGAATTGATGAATTTGTGAAGTTGTGCCACCTAATCTTGGGAATGCTTTTATTGATTCAATTTTTAAAATTAAAGGGAATATAAATATTTGTAGTAATTATGGAATATCATTATTATACATTATAACAAAGATACATTCAAAGATTTCGTTGAATAGGTTTCAGTCAAAAGTGAATGGTTTTCGGAGATTAGTTTTAGAATCAGGAAGCTTTACGAATATGTTTTTAGTGGAAAACAAATGCAAGAACAGTATCTACAGCAAGAGTTATTAATATTTATTTTTTGTTTTTATTGATTTAGCAAAGAAAAGCATTAAAAAAGTTTCATTCAAAAATATTCTGTCAAATTTAAAAAACATAATTATATCTTAAAAACCAACCAATATGTTCTTTAACTCACCGAATGTGATGCTATAAAATCCACTGTTGTAAAATCACATCTTCACTGAATTTGACATGTAAAACAACTATCAATACTAGAGGGGAAGTTGAATATGGTTTTTGTCAAAGGGGTAGATCCTTTGGTGTACTAAGTATTATTGCAAAGACATTCTAAAAAGATGCAGTAATGATTGTTTTCATTGGGAAACTGTTGTAGAGAATGGAATACATTGGAGAATTACAATTAGAAAGATTTGCTGCAGAAATAAAATATCAAATATACAGAGTGGTTTTTATAATTATCACAAAACTCATCTCTAGTTTTTTCTAATCTTGAAGTTGCAATTGCCATATTCATTTAGGAGTAGTTGCTAATAATGAGTAATATAGTATAGAGAAAATTTTTAAGATTATTTAGTGAGATTTAATGCTTAATGTTAAACAGAATAATTTTCAAACTCGAATCAGGCATGAACTTATTTTATTTTTTTATTAGTTTCATTGATTTAAATAATTTTCATAAAGATCAAAACTGCAAGGTTTACAAAGAATAAATAATTATAAAATGAAACTTAAAACAAGTATAGATTCACTTGTTAATTGTTAAATAGCCACTGTACATCATTTGGTAGCGCTCTGTGCAAAAACATAGCGATATAACATTCCCGGGCCTGTCGATTCTTAAACAATTTACGTTATTTTTTAATACAGCTTTTTTTTCTTTCTTAAAAATGTACATTATTTATTTCTTTTTTTTTGAAATAATTTTTTTTTCCTTAAAAATGTACATTACTCTTTTTTTTTTTTTTTTTTTTAAAAAAAGCGATGTTTTTGAAATAATACATCTTTATTTTTCTTTAAAAGTACCCTATTCTTGTTTTTTTTTTTTACTTTTTTTAAAAAAGTGGATGTTTTATTGGTAATTATTTTTTTAATTATCTTACATGGCGGCTTTTTTTTTGTAATTAGATTACATGTTTTAAAAAAAGCTTTTTTTTTTGGTTATTATTTACAAAAAGGGGGGAGGGGTTGTATTCTTTTTAATCACACATCTTTTTGTGATAATAACAGTAAATTAGTTTACATTGTACAGGTAATGTGTTCCAAAAAGTGTAATTTATTTTATAGTAATTAATAAATAATATAAAAACTATCAGATAATGAAAATTATTCTACACGAATAAAGCGTGATAAACAGAGCACAAAAACATTAATTATAAACAATTAGCCAAGCGCTTTCGGTACTGTATACCAGAATCATGGCGACATACTGGAACTGAACGGTTAATATTCCAGTGCATGCTCAGTGGAACACTAGTGTTACGCTGATTAATAATGATTTTAGACTTCGCAATAAACAAAGCTTCTTTCAACTTCCTTTTCCGATCATTTGACTCATTGCACACAGTAGTAATATTTTGAGGATAAAACTCGTGACCACAATTATTTTCATGATTTGAAAAAACAGAATTAACTTGCAAATCACTTTTAGATTTTTTGTACTGATAAATATGCCGTTGCAAACATGTTAAAACATTGGCTTTCGTTTCTCCGAAATAAATAGCATTCCAATCAATTTTTTTTTGCTAGTAATGGAATAAACCACTTAATACTTATTTATTTCTTCCACATTATCCTTTGAATTGTTTGTTAATCTATTCAACACAAAGGGGAACAGAATCCTACATTATAATCTTTACTGACAATATTTTTAATTTCTTATTTATAGATGGCACATAAGCTAAAGAAAACCACTTTTTGACTGCTTTATTATTTATATCTACTTTATGTTTGAACTTTAAATTCTGATAAAACAAACACAATTGTCTGTGTAATATAGTCTTTTTATATCCCACCCCTATCAAATCATCCATATATTTATCAATATTATCTTTCCTATCTGCCTCAAATTTACAAAGATGCAAATTATGATATAAAAAACATTTAAATCCAGCCATTTTATAATTTAAAGGAACATTCGATGACGGATGTATAAAACCCCTTACATTCAATGGTTTAATAAACATTTTATACCTAAACATATTCCAGCATTTATATACATTTATGTCTAAAACTTTAAGATACCATCATTTTCAAACTCAATAGTCCACGACAAACCAGAAGTCTCATTTAATTCTTGAACATATTCACTATCACATCTTTTGAACCTTACACAAAAACATCATCCACGTATCTTCTATATATTAAATTATAACTCCTTATAAATGGCTCCACAATATGTTTTTCCATTTCTGAAACATATAAACTGCACACAATACCACTCACTGCTAACCCCATTGGCCAACCATTTTTCATTTGATAATGATCCTTTCCATATCTTGCAGTAATATCCCCATTAATCCATTCCAACACATCCATAATAAATCTGGCTTTACAAGAGTCTACACTACAATCCATCAAAAGTTTATTAATTACACTTATCGATTTATTACGGTCCACTGATCCATACAACTTGCATACAGCCAATGAGGTCATATAACCATCATCAACCACCTTGGCAGACTCCAAAATCTGAACAAATTGAAATGTAGAATTAATTGTACATTTGCCAAAACCCATCAAATCTTGTAACCATTTTGCAACCAATTGTGATGCTTTCTGATAATAACAACCCCCAAAATCCATCATCAATCTTAAAGGAACATTCTCCTTATGAACTTTAACATTTGCAAACAAACGTGGAACAATTGCAGCTGACGGATAAATCCTCAAATATTCATCTCTCCTAAATATTTTACCAACATACGATCGCAAAACATTGCAAACAAACTTGTTCTTATACACTTTTAACTTATAATTCTCAACTTTTTCCAAGTTCAATTTAACAATTGGCTGAGAAATTTTTTCTTTATATATATGTCCATCCACCAACACAAATCTATTGCCTTTATCTTCTTTTGCACAAATAATATTTTTATCTTTCAGCAACACTCTGAAATTACTAATTCTATACCACTTCTAATCCTCTGCAAGATTATAATAAAGATCTTTTAACAATGGAGCAACCTGCTTAATCACCATCTCCTTTTCTGAAAACTCATATGCTGTGTCAATATCTGCAATAATCTCTATATTCGGATCTCTCCAACCACCAACAACAAATTTAGGACCGCATTTCAACAAAGATTTAAATTCCATTGACAAATTTTCAGTTCCAGTATGTCGCCATGATTCTGGTATACAGTACCGAAAGCGCTTGGCTAATTGTTTATAATTAATGTTTTTGTGCTCTGTTTATCACGCTTTATTTGTGTAGAATAATTTTTATAGTAATTAAGTGGAGCCGGTTTAATTTTTTTTTTTTTTTAAAATAATAGTACAACAAATGTACTCTCAAAAGCGGAGGTTTTTTTCCCAGTAATTCATTAGACTGCTTTTATTTTCCTGCTTTCACCTTTTTTTTGTTTATCTTCTTATTATAGTAGTTACCTCCACAAAAAGGCCACTTTCCTTTTATTTACAATAAAGAATCAAAGACTGTTTTTTTTTTTTGTTTTAGGCCGGTCTACTTTCCTTCATCCCCTACAACTCTTCAACACTGACAGTCTGGTTGTAATATTAAATTAAAGCTTTAAAGAAAAACAAAATGAACAACACCAAAACAAAACAAAAAAACTTAGATATTGATTGCCTTAAAAATTCACCACAACGACACAAAATGGATTCATTGAAAAAATTAATTTATTGACGACATATAATTAATAAGAAAACTTTTTTGGCTGAAAAATGGAAAGTCTAACATTTTTGAACAACATTTGACTACCTACAACAATTGAAAGAACAAACAAGCCAGAAATGCCTTTGGAGAATAGTGAGCACACAAACTGCCAAGTTTGTGTACTAAGTATCATAGCTTTACCACATGTGGCAGGATGTTTTGAGCCTGCAGAAAGGAAAGTGCGTCAGATTCTGTGTTTGGGGATATCCCCCAGTTGAATCATTACACTATTGCCATCAGCCATTTGTTTTTCTTGTAAGAGTCACGGCTATTATGGGACTTTTTCGTGAACACCTGCAATTGTATGGTGGGAGAGCCGTTTCCATATTTATAACACTGCCACACTGCGTAGGAAAGCATTGCTGATACACTGACAATTAGTAGTAGGTAATATTACATCAGTTGGGGTCTAAGGAAAACAATTTGGAACATTTCACGTTCTAAGACATTCCAGTACACAGCCTCATATTAAATGATAGCGAAGTGTCATTACTGATTGTACACATAGAAAGCCACCCAGAGCTGGATGAAACATTTCTGTTCATATGCATAGAAAGTGACTCCATCACACGGCCCAATTAAATGGCTATTATGATTGTAGTGTTGTATTAGCCGTAGGTTCGGTATGCGGCACAATAAACAACTTTTCTAATCGGTAGTGTTGTAGTTTCAGCCACGTTAAACCATATCACATGGTTTAACGGTCAAAATTCATATATTATTAACCAGTTGCATCTTTCCTCCACTACAATTGAAAAGCAGCACTACAGGTGGGTTCAGGGCCTGCAATGCTGAGATCGAATCTAATAGATTGATTACACAACATATAACTACGGGATAACGTACTTGCCACTAGATTAGCAAACATTTTTTAGGCCACGGGGGTCAAGGAGATGCAAGAGACTAATTCTATTACAACTAATATAAATCTAATGAATGACCTATTTATATTTGATTTGTTTTGATACGAGACACTATTGCTATAAGGCATTAAGGAAATAGACATGTAGATATAATTTAAACTATTTAATATTAATATAAATTTATGTACAGACATGGAGCTTGATCTTAGTCAATACTCCTAATATGGCATGAATTTACATTATTAAAGCATTTCATTCGACCTGTCCCTTTGGGTATTTAATGGTAGTAAACTGTCATTTCATGCCCCAGACTAGGTACATTAGCTATCATGTGAGGTAAAAGTTGAACGAGATATAAGGCTGCGAATTAACTCATCCCAACAATAGATTATATATATAGTTTTATATTAATGATTAATTCTACAGAGGGCCTGTTATTTGAGGGCAAAGAACGTAGGAGGCTTGGGAAGCGAAATCATAAGCAAACAATAAAAAAATAGTTAACTAGACGAGAGGTGGTATTGATAGAGATGCCATATAATAATACGAAGCGAACTTTGAGATGCAAGCCCGGAGGGAAATATAAACTTATGGGCGGGTTTTCTGCTGGGGACCCTACGAGACAGATCATAATCGAACGTGCGAGTCTACGGGAACCTCTACTGTTACTGCCTGACCGTATGATGGACTCAGCTTTCCATGGGTGCATTTTGAACTATGCCTTTCCATATAGAGCAGAACGATACCTTTAAACATAGATATCTGATGATTTCCCTGGCTTAAAATAAGAGAAAAACTTTGGCATCGCTCAATAATAACACATATCATTTGGTAATAAAACATGATTTATGTATTTAATTGCTAATAAATGACTCATTCCCAAGGCCGATGTTTATGAGTGATTAACTTACAAGCCCTCAACTAACATGAGATTGGTTTGCTTATAAAGTTAAATTCAATGGATACCAATCGATACTAATAATAAAAGGAATAAAGATTATAATTCTAGCATATTTTTATTGTTAAGCTAAGACATCCACACACAAATTATGGTACACACGGACTCATAGGTAATCATGAAAGTTAGACGCGTCTCTGAAGCTAAGATAATTCATTAAAATATAAGAGGATACAAGAAAGCATTTTAATATAAAATGAGACGCATCCGAGAAATAATTTACAAAATATAAAGATTATATTTCCGAGCTAGCCGATTCATAAATATAAGATGAGTTTACTATACATTATCTAAATTCCGCGCATTTTGGCGAAGGCTAACATTTAATAAAGTTAAGAGGCTGGGTCGGAAATTATTGAGGCATGAAATTAATTACGTCACTAAATAAATATTAATAGAATTGGATACCCAAAGAAAAGGAAAGATCATATAGTCATTTAAACATTACAAGGTTACAGATTTTAAGAAGTTTAGTGGTTTTAAAAAGGATTTACATGAGAAATTATAAATAAAATATTACAAATTAAAGATATGAGTTCTAGTACGAATAAAGAGCATGAAAGTTCTTAGAGATTTTGGGTACCAGTTACTTTTGATTTAAGCAGAAGGTGCACGTTTCTGAATGATCCTCTTGTTCATGAAGTATGGTGCAGTAGTTTTTCCTTAATAGTTCGTTTAGTGGTTATGATTGTAAGCAGCAGTTGATTAGGCAGCAGTATACAGATTACAGCAGACGATTTCAGTTCATTTTAAAAGCAAATAGGGAATCCAGTGCATCTCCGATCAGAGGAGAATAGCTAACACCTACTAATCGGGCATCACAATGTTATATGTGAAAAGTATATTTTAATGAAAAAGCAGATGGCAGATCAGAGATTAGACATTTAATATTAACTTAGCCTGACATTGGGAAACTTGGATAGATAGATAGAGCCAGATTTTACTTTGAACAAGACTTTATATAGCTTTTGTCTCCCTTGCTCTTTATCTTTCGGATTGATCAGACATTACGTATTTGTTTGGCTTTTTGATCCGCTCAAAATATCCGCAGGTAAAATAGTGCATTAAGAGCACATGTTCCATTTGTCATTTCAATCCGAACTTTATTTTATTACGTATTTCACCTATGACCTCATTATACTGCAGATGTTTCTTTAAAACTAATTAAAAGCTTTTAGGAATATTTCTCAGTTTTCTATTGTCTCTCCCCACCCAATATGACTAACAATTTTACTTAGCAGTGGAATCTCTATTTTTAATACATTTAAACATTTAAAAAGGTTAATAACAACTTTAAGATTTTATAAATTAAAATGTTATATAATGTTGACCTAAATAATTATTAATGCAAAATATTAAATATTCTAAATGTAATAAATTAATTTCAATGTGTTAATATCTCATATTGGAGTGTGTGTGCATGAGGCATATTTAACAAGCTTATATATATATAATATACTATTATACGCACAGATTGAGGGTTTAAATTTAGGTGGGATAGAGAAGTGGGTAGAAGACGATAGAACAAATATGACAGGTGAAACTAAGATTCGAACTTGAATCTTACAGTTTCAGTGGCTGCTAAACAGCTACTGCAATCATAGTGGTATATTAGCCGTATGTTCGGCCTCGAAAGTAGTATTCTGTGTTTTTACACAGAAACAGCACCACTAAGCTAGCAAGAACTATTCATTTTGAATTAGTTTTCAAAATTATAGTGAACTTAGATTTTTTTTTTTTGTCAGTTTGATTTTCTAAATGAATTTTTATTATTTTTTTTCCTGAGTATTAATAAAATTTGTTTTTGATTATAATATTATTTTACATGATCTTTTATAATCAGAAGTTCAATGTGACAAAACTAATCCCATAATGCATCAGACTTAGTGTGTGCACCATAGAAATAAATGTGAAAATTTTTTAGTCTAAAATCTGTTTTTGTTTTAAAGAATTGAACAATCCTATTTTTAGAAGGGAACCCTTGCCTTCTTACATTTTTTAAATTTTCTCTAAGATATGGGTGGATAATTATTGTTTAGAAATTTAAATTATTTCTTCATTATTCTATTCATTATCAATTTTTACATTAACAAATTATGAAGCACTTTTTTACATCTATAAAACTTGCAAACTTTTTTCAAATTAAAAACAAATGTTTTTTCATTACTTCTATTAGCAATCAAGTAGAGATAAGCTTTATTGAAAGTAAATCTATTTTCACCATTCTCTTAAATATAATTATAATTTTAATGGAAACTATAACTTTCATGGATCAATTTCCTCCTGCAAAAGTTTGTTGTTTTTATTTTCTATTGTACTTGAGGTTTATATTGTAATGCTTTTATTTTAAAAGAAGATAACCATGGTTTTAAAAAAAACTTTTCATTAGACCAGTGTTTCCCAACCTGTGGTACGTGTACCACTGGTGGTACACGATTTGCTGGTTGGTGGTACGCGAAAAATAATCAATAATGGCGGACATAAAAAATAATTAAATCATAAAAATATAAAAACGTTTTTCCCTATAATTCGTAAAAAATATTTTAATTAATAATATTATACAGTAAAGTTGTTAATATGTACAGTCGATAACGATCTTTAATGTTAATGATAAAATTGAAAGTATGATTAAGAAATTAGATTTTTGGAAACAGTAATATATATATAAGTATCGAAAACAATCAACTGGAAGTATTCGAAACTCTATATATTTTTTTGTTTGAAAATAAGGTTAGTCTGTCTCAAGATATATTAGAAAATATAATAACACATTTAACAGGATTAAAAACGTCTTTCATGAAATATTTTCCAAAACCCGAAAACACAAATGATAATTGGATTTCAAACCCCTTCTATGTAGAAAATTTAGAAATAGCTACATCATTATCAATAAAGGATAAAGAAAATTTAATAGAATTATCATATGACAGAACTTTACAAGTAGAATTCAAATGACACAATCTAATTAATTTTTGGTTAAACATTAAAGAATATGAACAACTTTCTGAGAAAGCTCTTAAATTATTATTACCGTTTACTAATACGGAATTAGTAGGAAGAGCTTTTTCTTCATATATTTTTTTAAAAAATAAGTATCGAAACAGATTGAACGCAGCTGTAGACTTAAGGGTATACCTCACATCTTTTGAACCAAATTTCAAAAAATTATGTTGTTCGAAACAAGCACAAAGATCCCCATTAAATTTATTTTTTAAAAATATTTGATTATGATAAGAAAATATACTAATTTTTTTTTTTATAATTTTGTGTTTTTATTAAAACCATTTATTAGTAAATGAAATATGACAAAATAGTAGATAAATTATGAGTCGGATCAAGGCAAATGAATCTAAATTATTTAATTTGAAAGAATGTATCAGAAAAGGATCATATCCAGAAATTAGACTCTCATTAATTTTTGATCATCTATTGTGGATTACTAGATGTAAGCTAGTATTTAATCATCAAAATTTTAATCCTATTAACTTCATGCTGAACAATATAAAGAAAACAAGAACAAGAGATAGCCTGATAACCCCTGAGGTTATTTTTACCATGACTTGGGAGATGCTGGATTTATCCTCTCCATGGCCCAACCACTAGCAAGATGCTCCAAAAAAGAGAAAACAGACTCAAATTCGGGAAAACCAAATGAAGGAATGAGAAAACACTTTGAGCAAAATATGTACCAAATAACCTTTAATGTAATAATGTAATCTTTAATAAATTATTTTGGAAAAAATATGAAATTTTGAACAAACACATACATATAAATATGTTACAGTGAGTTTATAATTTCAGTGAGTTTATAATCTGGCATAACATTTAGGCGTGTTTCAATGTAATTTGTCTCATTATGAGATGTGAATACATATATGGCCGCCCTATAATATTTATAATGCAAATAAAATAACACACTCACAATAACAAATTTCACGAAATACTCATTTTTACGAAGTACAATTTAACGTGATATACTACCAAGTGGTACGTGAGCCAAAAAAGGTTGGGAAACACGGCATTAGACTATCCTCAGAAAAAAGGGGGGGGGGAAGTGACTATTTTTATCCCATAATAATTAAGCTAATTATGCCTTTAAGTGAAAAACATTTAATTAGATTATTTTAAATGTCTATTTCTTTAGTCATTGTTTATTTATCTTTTCATTTGCTGCATTTTTTTTTCATCTTTCATTTTTCCATTTCTAGCCTTGTGCAGTTAACTGGCATAATTCTCAGTTAAGTAATGTGATTAAAAAACAAAAATTTAAATATAACTACATACTCAAGGTGTTACAAAATGCTCAAATGTCATATTTTGCTGACCAAATTATCAAATTATGATTTTTAGTTTGTTCCTAAATTTTATTCATTAGATGTATTATTATATATTCCTTTTTATAAATCTCCACATATATACTCCAATGCAATTTTTTTTAATATAATTCCTTTAATTTTCTAACAGTTTCGACTGTCCTGCAGTCCTCATCAGAGCTACAACATTTAAACATATAATCAGATAAACATTATTGTATATACTTATAAAAACATAAAAATACATATTTTACATTATTATTCGTAATCATATGTTATTTTTAACCCTATCATCATCATCATCATCAACAACCATTATCAATCCACTGCAGGATGAAGGTCTCTCCAAGTTTAATCCATCTTCTCCGATCTTTAGCTTCTCTTCTCCACAACACCCCTGCACATTTTCTTATTTCATCCATCCATCTCACATGTGGTCTCTTTCTGGGTCTTTTACAATCTCTTGGAATCCAGTTTAAAATTTCAATTGTCCATCTATTATCATCTCTTCTAGCAATATGTCCAGCCCAACTCCATTTCAATCTTTTAATTTTTTCAATAAGGTCAGTAACACCTGTTTGTTGTCTTACCCATACATCTCGTTTTCGATCTCTTCTTTTTACTCCCAACATACATCTCTCCATACTCCTTTGAGTGGTCTGAAGTCTCTATTGCTCTTCTATTAAGTGTCCAAGTCTCAGATCCATAAGTAAGAACTGGTAAAACACATTTGTTAAAAACCATCCTTTTCAAACACATAGGCATATTTCCTTTTAGTATCAAGTTATTTCTACCAAAAGCACTCCAACCAAGTTTAATTCTATGATTAATTTCCTCCATTATGTTTCCATCTGTATTAATAATCTGACCAAGGTATTTGTAACTGTTAACTTCTTCTAATTCTTCATAATCAATCTTTATTTTTATATTTTGAGCAAATCGATTAAACATTACTTTAGTCTTTTTAACATTTATCTTTAGTCCTACTTTTCTACTTTCATCTGCTAACTCCTGCAACATTTCCTGCAGCTCTGAAGCATTATTTGCAAAAATAACTACATCATCTGCGAAATCTAAATGACTTAAATACTCTCCATTTACTTTCACTCCTTTAGTTTCCCATTTTAATCCACAAAATACTTATTGCAGCACTGCTGTAAAGAGTTTTGGAGATATGGAGTCACCTTGTCTTACACCTTTCTCAATGTTGATTTTTCCAGTATCATTATGTAATCTAATTGTTGCTGTTGCATTTTTATAAATATTCTTTAAAATATGACAATATCCTGGATCTATACCTTGATGATCCAATGCTTTAATCACTGAAGAAATGTGTATAGAATCGAATGCCTTTTCATAATCTACAAATCCAAAACATAATGACAACTCATATTCGTTTGTCCTTTCTATGACTTCTCTCAATACCTGGATATGATCTATTGTACTAAAACCACTTTTAAATCCAGCTTGTTCTCTTGGTTGGTGGAAATCCAAAGTTCTCTGTAGATGAGTTGTAATTATCTTGGTAAAAATTTTATATAAAACTGATAAAAGGCTGATAGGATAGGTCTGTAATTTCTAATATCTTCTTTATCACCTTTTTTAAATATTAATATTATTACTGCATTCTTCCAATCTTCCGGTACATCTTTATCATTTAGACATTTGGTATATAACTTTGCTAAAATTGTTTATATTTCTTCACCTGCTTCTTTTAATATATCAATTATAATTCCATCATTTCCTGGAGCCTTTCCTTTCTTCATACACTTAATTGCATGTCTCACTTCTTCATTTAAAATTCTGGGCAATTCAGAAGATGTAATAGATATAGGAGGTACTTGTTCTTTATTACTATATAATTCTTGATAAAAATCTTCTACCAATTTCATGATGTCATCTCTCTTTTTAGTAATAATTCCATCTTTTTTTCTTATTGCAGATATAAATTTCCTACCAATACCAAAATGTTGTTTAACATTTTTGAGACTTTTATTTTCTTCTACAGCTTTCCTTGCTATTTCACAGTTATACTTTCTTATATCATTTTCAACTCTTTTCCGTACCATTTTACAAAATTCGAGATATTCAATTCTTTTTAATACATCATTTTTGTATATCTTCATATTCCTTCTTTTCTTCATAAATTCTCTAGTCTCAGTAGAAGTTTTATTAGTCAATTGCTTCTTTTTTCTACCAGCTATGTTTGTTGCAGTTTTTAAAAGTGTATCAGTTATTTTCATATTAATTTCATTCAAATCTGTATCATGTTCAAAATCTCCTAACACTTGAAACCTATTTGTAAGTTCTAATTTAAATTCATTAGAATGTTTCTGAAGATTAGGAATATCAACTGTAAATATTGTTTTTCTTAATAATTTTTGTCTTTCTAGTTTTACATTAACACGTAACTTACACCTTACTAATCGATGATCACTTCCTGTGTTAAATTTATTAAGAACATTACAATCTTGAAATATGTATTTTCTGTTAGTCAAAATATAATCCAATTCTGCTGTACCTTCATTTGGATGTTTCCATGTCCATTTCCTTTTAACATTTCTCTCAAAAAATGAATTCATAATATAAAGCAGCAATTTCATCTTTCATTTGTCTACCAATTCTAGCATTAAAGTCTCCCATAACAATTTTAAAATGTTGTTTACTCTGATCAAAAGCGTTTTGTACATCCATATAAAAATCTTCTACTACTTCATCACTATGAGAACTTGTTGGGGCATAAACCTGAATTATCTGCATTTGGTATCTGCTATTAAGTTGTATAACTAATCTTGCCACTCTGTCCGATACACCATCAATCTCCACAATATTGTTCTTCCACTTTTTATTTATAATGAATCCTACTCCACTTGTATTTCCAATATGTGTGCCTTTATAATAACCCTATGCCTTTACTTATCTCTTTTTTTTACTAATTATTATTTTTTCATTATTTCATCTTTTTACTTTTTATTTTTTACCTTTTCTTCTCATCTATCATTCTACATTACTCTTTAATATGACATCTTTTTATTTTACTTTTAATCCCGATAAATCTAATTTCTTTCCTTTCTTTTTATTATTTATCTATACTTATTCTTTTATTAATAATTTTTATTCCTATTTTTATTCCCTTTTATAATTCACTTATTCATTTTATTCACCATTTGCATTACCTTCCCTTTTCTTTTTAAACTTATAAATGATTTTTTTTTTTCAAAATCCTTGGCTTTTTTTACATATACTAATACAACTCCCTCTATTACCAATTTTTTTAAATTTTTATCCTATTTTTAACCTTTTTATATTACAAAAGTTTATATATACATTTTCTCTATTATTATTAATATTTCTATAAAAATAATGCCTTTACCCACATTTCTATTTAAATTTGGTTTTATGTTCTAAATTAATATATTTTTTTTTATTTTTCTATTTTTTTTAAAACTAGTATATCTATGCTATCTTTCAAATATATGTCCTATTTCCATAACATGCATACAAATTGATGGATTTATCATACCTATGCTGTGTTAATCTTGTATAGATTTAATTTTTCTTTTCTCTTATATATTTAGTTCTTATCTTATTATACCTACATGATCTGCAGTCTATCTCATATACTCCATTTATATGTTTTTCTATTCCTTTAATATATTTATTATCTAATATATCCATTACATTTCTCCTTTTTTTATTTACTATCTTATATTTAATTACATTATTATATTTTTTATTAATTTTTCTAATAATTTTATTAATACTCTTAACTATATTATTACTATACATTTTAACATCTATATTGTACCGAGACAAAGTCGGTACAGGTATATACGCACACACGAGCAATGTAAACACTCTGTATTTTTTTTCTTCTTTCACTTTCAACTTGTGATAAAATAAATGTAGTTTTCTTTCAATGCGTTATAAAATACCTTGTAAAATAAAATGTTAATATTTCTGATTAAATAGTTTAAGGCTTTCATATAATCTACTATAATAATATTCTCTAAAAAAATAACATATAAAGTATTACTAATATGCCATTTTAAATCTCAATAAGTGATTTCTACTTGTATATGCTGCGGGGGTAATTAAAAGGGGTTTGTTTTAAATTATAACTGTAGTGAAAGTTAAAAACTTATAGAAGTGATTTTGAGACAGATTAAATGCTCGACTTTTAAACTAATTGTTCTCTTAAAACACGCACACATGTATGCATAAAAGGTGTGAATAAGTATGAATTTTTCTGAGATTGCAACATGAGATTGCATAAACCTAAGATTGCCTCAAGCATATGGATTGAGTGGACATTACGTAGGACACGGACCCCAACGACAACTCAAAGAATATTGAACTCTGGGTGGAGATTCGATCCTCAGATAATAACCAACCCATATAAATATGAATCTAAATCTAAAATTTTTTTTTTCTTTCCTCCGGAAGCTACAACTAGAACCTTTTTTTGCTATCCGGTTTATCCAATATGATCACTGTGAAATTAACATTTAGAGCGTCGATCGTCATGATGGGCTAGGAAACCCTTCAGTGATTGACCGACGCTCCGCCGCCCGAACATCTCCACAGCTATGAATGATCAACAACAGTACCGTTCGAACATAGTGCTCCAATCAGTCTAAGGACGTTGTTCCGTTTAATATATAAGAATCGTCCAAACATACTACGCTGAACTTATGTGAAATGAATAACCATGTATTATGGAAACATCATCTATCAGGTTCGAACCCTCACCAAATTAGAAGCAGCAGAAGACTAAACAAAATCCTAGGTAAACATTTTTTTTTATAATGCTTCCATTCATTCTTTACGTAAACTTAAAAGGCAATCTCATAATTAATTAAATTAGACTTTTCGTAAATCAAATATAAAATGATCCGTAGTCCCTCATATTCAAATCTTATTATTTTAATCTCAACTTTCGTAAATAAAATATCAGATGCTACATAGTTCCTCATATTTAAAATCTTAGGACTTTTCCAGTTATGAACTTTGATCCTAATTATTATTTTCTTTCGCAGATAAACTATAACACACACCTAATTTCAAAATGTAAAAGGAGGAAATATATTTTATCATCCATGTTTATTGTGCATAATATGTTCTTTTCTGTGCGAGTGCGAGAATGCGCGTATGTGCGTGCAAATAAAACTATTAATAAATGTTTCATTTTTTTTTATAATCAATAAATTTTTTAATTTAAACAAGTCGAGCATTCCTCAAATCATTTTCTATAATTAAATATATTTTTTTTTTTTGAAATTATTATTAAAATTAGCGTTTATTCATGCAATTAATTATTTTACTTGTAAATTTGTCTTTCTTATATTTTTTTTGTTTTTTTATTTCTTTTAAATTTCATTCATAAACATCGTGCCGTAAGTCACGATGTTTACTTATTATGTAGTTAACCTAGGTTTAAGAGTTGGGAGGGCCTATTATTAATAAATATAAGTAAATGTCAATAGAGCTAGTATAAATAATTCTATTGGACTGTATGATAAAAGGGGGGATGATATTATAAGCGTCTAATTGTTTATTCTAATGATGCCTCAACCGAACATTCATATTAGTTATAAATAACCAATGATCCCGTCCAATGCTTGGACCGATCTGTTAATCAACCGATCTTCTTATCCATTGGTTAATATTGTGTCATTTGCCAGAATAATAGTCTTGAAGGCAATTTCATCACGACCCTGAGTGACCCCTATTGGTCCATGCTGGGAGTTCGAGCTTATGGGCAGGGATTAGACTTCAAAATCGTTTTGATATGACGTAAGGTGATGCGAGAAATTAAATTGTGAATCAAATCATCGTATCTGGTGCCCTCTTGTGTTGATAATGAACAACTATTGATATAAGAAAAAAATAAATAAATCTTTACGCTGTATCATGTTTGTTTTGGAGCTCATAATCCCTTTTAGGAACGGTTTAATAGGGAGCCAGTGCAAGGGGAAAAAGGGCGCGGTAGAATATATTCATCCTTTTTTATGCTATCTTTTTTACATTTTTCCTTCTGTTCTTTATTTTCTTCTTTATATCTTTTTTCTGATATTTTTACACATTTTTTCTATAATTTTCTCTGGATATTCATTCTCTTTAAACTTAATTATACCTCTTATACTCTTCTTCATTTGAACAACTAATATTACTTATATTTATTATCCACAGAATTCCAATTCATTATACTACTATCCCCATTCATTTTCTTAAATACCGATGTTTCTATTCTACATTTTCCCTTCTCATATGATTTCATTAATAATATATCTAAATATGACAACTTATTATCTTTCCTTCTACTGTAAATTTTATATTCTTATGCAATTTATTAATTTTTTCTAAATACTTATCTATTTGCCTTTCACTTTTATTAAAAATTAACAAATAATCATCTACATATCTTTTTAACAATATTGGTCCATTATCCTCACCCATCATTACTTTTTCCATTTCTTCCATATATATATATATTGCTTAATATGCTACTCAATGTCCCTCTTATCAATAACTTCTGATTGAAATACTCTCCATTAAATTCAAATGTTATCTCTTTACAACATATTTCCATAATTTGTTTCAACTCTTTTATCGGTATTTCTATTTCTTTTTCTTCATACTCTTTATATTTACTAATTGCTATTTCTATCACTTTCTCTACATCCACATTCTTATACATTGGCACTATATCTATTTTAACCATTGTCAACCTATATTTATCATAATTACTTATTTTTTCTTTAATTAGTTCCTTTTTATTCTTAACATATGCACTTCTTTTTTTATTAATGTCTTTTTAAAAATATTATTTTCTAAACATTTAGATGTCTTATCGAAATATGAACGCCTAACATTTATCACTGGTCTTAATGGCACTCCTTTGTATATTTTTGGTGCTCTATATATTCTTGCCACTTCACAATTGTTATTTCCCAATTCTCCTAATGTTCTATCTATTGCTCCATTATTATACAACCCTTTTATTAACTCATACAATTTTTGACTCTTTATTCTAGTATCATCTTTTTTTATTTTTATAAAAAATTCTTCTGTTATTTTTTTCATTTTCTCTATATATTCCTCTTTTTTCATTAATACCATTTTATTACCCTTATCTTATTTTGTGATTATTATCTTTTCTTCATATTTCTTTTTTATCAGCCTAACTTGCTTTACTGTTATTTTATTTTCATTAATTGTCCTATTCTTATTCTTTTTACTATCTCTACCTTTCAATTTCTTCATTTTATATATATTATTATTTACTTCTTTTAATATTTCCTTCTATTCTTTATCTTTCTTACTTATAACATTATTAATGTCTATTTTCATAATAATATATATTATAATTACTTTCCAAATATTTAGAAATATCGATAAGAAAGTTGAAACAAATTATGGAAATATGTTGTAAAGAGATAACATTTGAATTTAATGGAGAATATTTTAAGCAGAAAAAAGGGTTATTGATAGGAGGGGCATTGAGTGGCATATTAAGCAATAAAAATAGAAAAAGTAATGATAGATGAGGAGAATGGACCAACTTTGTTAAAAAGATTTAGATGATTATTTGTTAATTTTTAATAAAAGTGAATGGCAAATAGATAGGTGGTACTGGTTGGTTATACGTACTGTGGCCGCTGCTGCATTACCATCAAGAAGACTGCAAACGATAAATTTGTATCCAAAAATCGCTGAAATCAATGTAAAATTAAAAAACCTCAGGCAAGAAATGGGAAAATTAAAATGCCTAAACAAATGGAACCAATCCTCACCCCTCTCACAAATTTTTATCCAAAAATCGTTGAAAACGAAGGAAAATTCAAACACTCAAGGCGAAGAAATCGAAAAATTAAAATGCCTAAGGCAAAGAAATTGAACAAATCCTTGTAAAATAAAAATCAAAAAGAAATCAAATAAAATGCATAAAATTCAAATTACAATAACAAATCGATGAACAACATTAAACGCAGTATCCCCCCTCATGAAGAATTTGATCAAAAATAAGTAAACTGCCAATTACAAAAACCCAAAAAAATCAGGAATGCTACTTTCAAAAGAAAAAGAAAAAAAAAACTATAATAAAAGCCTATGAAATTAAACAAAAACTATAATACTAAATCTCAAAAAAAATTCCTCTGACTTCCAACACTATTACGTGAAGTGTAATAATTCACAAACCTTAATAACAGATTAATACTTATTAAGTATTTAAATATAGATAACAATGAGCTCATAGCTATTGAAAAAATAAAATAGTTATAAAATACAAATTACAAAAATAGAAATTGGTCTAATATGTAAAACATAATGCCAACTTCCCCACCCCGCATGTAGAATTCGATCAAAAATAACTAAAATGCAAATTACAAAAAACAAAAAAATCACAAATGCTATTTTCAAAAAAAAAAAAAAGAAAAACCACTATAATAAAAGCCTATGAAATTAAAGAAAAACTATAATACTAAATCTCAAAAAAATAATGAAACCAAATTAATGGTGGGAATACAGTACATTAAAAATTTTTTTTTCTCCGACTTTCAACACTTACAATGAGTGTAATAATTCACAAACATTAATAACAGATTAATACTTATTAAGTAATTAAATATAGATAACGAGATCATAGCGATCTGTTGTTATCTCAGAATAGATTTCAAAGCAGTGATTTATATCAGCTAAAAAGCAATGAGAACATTACACCAGATAGTTTCTAATTTTTTCTCTCCCTAAAAATTAATTATTCTCTGTGCTTGGAAATTATAGCATATCATAACATGAATTTAGAAATGAAATAAAATAATTAGAATAGAAAATAGGCATGGCTGCAGATTATAGACAGGTTAAAATTATATCTGATTATAGTTATAGGAAAAATTATTAAAAAGTTATATTTATAGGCGAGACTATAAGTAATTGAGAATTTATAGCTAGCTTCATTTAAATATGTTTTTAAACTAGATTTATAGAGATCTGCAGTGAAGAAATATTACCAATTTTCTTACAGGCTAAGTTGTCAGGCATATGTAGTAGGCACTTGATGTTTGCAGCATAAAAATCCATTAAAAAGAACATTCATATTTTGAGGTTTTTGAGCAAAATTATTTAGAGAAGCTTTTTTCAAACAGATTGCAGCACACTTAACTAATAACAGTAGATTAAAGAAGGTAGTTCAGCAGTGGTTATTTGGTGGTTTAAAAAATACAACAGCGATGGCAGAATTTAACAGCAGGCTTTAGCAAACAATTATTTAAAGAAGGTAGTTCCGCAAAATATAACATCCCAATGCAATTTAAGAGGGCAGAACCCTTACTTTGGAAGAACTCCACTGCCTCATGTTCTATCTTTGGGAGAGCCCAAATTTTCATCATTTTGAGTAAGAAAAGATGGTAAGACACTATATTTACTTAAATTTTAGTGCGGGTTTTAGAAATGTTGCCTGAAAATTTGCGTAAAAAAAAATCCATATTAACATCGTGAAAAAATAAAAATAATACCAACAACTTGTATTTTTAGCACTCAAAAATAATTAATATTGTACCGGTCAGTTTTGTCTGTTCATATAACAAGATCTAGCATCTGGGCAAAAGTACCTCGAGTCCATTCATGCGCAAGATACATAAGTCAGGAACATTTTGCTCTATTTGCCTATTTTTCAGATATACCAACTTATGAGCAACAATGCCAATGATATCGATCTAATTTATCTCTGCTGGCATCGCAAAGCAGAGACACAAAAAGACTCTTATATAACGGAACATTTTAGTAAAAAAATATGTTTGACCCATTTAAAGGTCGCGACCTTTCACATTAATTATATATATAGGGGATTAGCGGGAGATCATCTTGTCAAAGCAAGCATAATTTAATAACTAAAACATTAATCTTTTAAGTAAAAGAAACAATGATTCTGCAATTTTACTATATATTTAAGATTTATTAATTTGAAAAATAGGCATAAATGCTCGGTTTATTGTTTCATTGATCGTTATTTATCTCTTTAGATACACATAATTTGATTTATATTTTATGCGGTAACACAGGTATATCAGATGAGATTTGTTTACAACTTGGAAAATGACAACTTTAATTATTCTATTTTATTGCGGCTAGCTCATATGCCAATAATTAATAAGCACACAGAACACAATTTAGCGCTATAAGAAATATCTTTGTGAGATACCAATCCACCCCACAGAAAAGAATAGCGTACAAAGATCATTTTATGATTAAAATATTAACTTTATTAAAATACATTTTTATATTCATAAGTGAAATGATGTCTTTACTGAGTTAGAAACGTGTGTGGGTTAGTTCGTTAAAAATATATATTGGCGTTGAAAAAAGACGCGCATATGAAAATATTAATAAATATTATAAATAAATCTGTTTAGCAGAATCATAACATTACGATTTATGAACGTTCATAGGTTTGATTTATGGCAAGAACTTTAAGAGAGCGATGTATGCATGGTGGCGGAATTAGGTGATTCAATCTAATGTGCTTCCAAATTTAAGGACGAAGAATGTTGACCAAATTCTTTCTACGACTTTGGCAGATTCGGTTTGCAGAACGAAGGTGTCTGCTATTAATAACGATAGGCCGGATCTTTCCGGAGCGACCCTATGTCAATAGCTCATGTGACGATTAAGTTCCATGGGGGTGTTTGCCAGCCATGTTCTTGGACTTGGAATGAATATACAGGATCCAGATTACTGAAAATCCTGAGGAACGAAGCATGAAGACATGTGTATTTGAACATGGAGGCCTGCTTGCATATAAAGCTTGGAACGAAAGATAATTTAAAAACTAAGGACGAATGATTGATAACCTATATATATTGGGAATGTCCAACGTAGTAGTATGATTTAAATACTAAACAGTAATAGATTATTTAAACTTATTACTAAAATGCATAATCATTGGAATAGACTCCCTTTCCTCATTACTTTAATCTATCTATAAACTTCCCACACCGTTAAATAAATATGAGAATTCGGTTATGAGTGTTTTTATATTATACTAAACATAATTTAAACATATACGATTGGGGTGGGGGTTATTTATTTCATAATAAACAGATTTGATTTCATAAAGTTTTAAGGTTAGCGCTTGTTATTTAAATAAAATAAAAAAAAAAAACATTTCTTAGAGAAACAGATTTTTACTCTGTTTTTCTTCAATAACATTATAAGATAATTAATTTGTTTTCCCCAAATTCACAAGCGTTCGCCAAGATAAAAATAACAAGACTTGTTTTTATTAAAATTAATGTAATCACCCCATAAAATAGAGGAGAAAATAAAAAGAAAACACCATACTGGCGAATTTGAGGAATTATTGGCATATTTAAATATATATATAACATGATAATAAAAGTTATAAAATATTATTACCGCATAATAGAGGCTCAATGATAAAAGAAACTTAAAGAAAGTTATATAGAGTTATGTACATGCCAATATCAGGTAAGTAAATTACAAATTATTTAACTGGAATGTTTAATTTCTTGTCAAATGACCAGCTAATAGAATATTATTTTAAATGGCAGACAGGGTTATGAGAAATATTTGCAGTAGGCTGAACTTAATTTAAACAGGCTAGAGTTCTTTACCTTGGTTCTTTACCTTGGTAAATAATAGCAATTCCTAACGATTTCAGCATCTATTGGAGATGATGAACTAGATCTAGTTAGATTTGGTCGGTCAGGCAGGTAGCGTGGGTGACAGGATCCTGGGCGATGAGTGCGGGAAAGAGCATGTTGATCGGAGAGAAAGGTGAAAATTTCCACTATTTACGACACATTGGATTATTATAACGACGAGCGTGGTTTATATTGACGATTGCTGTTTAATATTACAAGTCTCCCTGGGATTCAAATCTAGCAGTATTTATATTACTTTCAGGTTATCTTAGTATGCACTTTAGTTGCTAAATCTGAGGCATTTTATGTACTTAGCGTCTCTGGAATTTGCTGACCGGATCCTGTTAGAATTCTCGGACGATTGTTTTAAAATATGATTTAAGATTTTAAAACAAAATTTGAAGTGAATAAAATTTCCACTAATGGATTTTTACATTACTGTTATAACATATTTAATTTGGATTAATGGATTTTCGGTCAATTGTCTTAATTGTGTTCCAGAATATTCAGTAGGATTGCATCACCTTTTTTTCTGACCGCCATGACTAAAATAAATGATAAATTACAAATATAATTTTAAAATACATATTAATATAATACATTTGTTTTTTATACACATTTTACAAGTAACCTCCCCTCACCTATAATATATACATATCCATTACGCACGCATATGAATTAAAATAAAATAAAATATTTATTTATTTATTACTGGTAATTACATTAAAATAAATATATCTATGTCAGTTATTTTTTTCATGGTTAAGCAAAAAAAATGTATTAATAAATACGTATATGTGCGTAAGGATGGAGTTTGAATATGGTTTAGTGGTGGAAGATTCTGAGTGGGTTGTGAAGCTCGATCTGAGCATCAGATCGACTGCTTCAATACGTCATAATAAAACTAAGCAGGTATTTCAAAAGACTAGTTCAGTTACATTTTGATTAAATTTATCGGCCCAAGCAATTCACGTGAAAGGACTATTACGCAAGCAATTGTGAGAAGTCTATTACATCATATTTCATTTTGCAAGTACAAACTATGATGCATAATTTGTTACAGTGTGATTATCTATTTTTTTAAATCTTTAATTTCTGTGTATCAATTTTATTTATCATTTCCCTAAGAATCTCGTATAACGAAATGTTAACGCAATTTTTTAACTTTTAAAATTGTGTGTAGGTTAAATGTTAATTTTATAAATAACAAATTAAAGTGAAAGTAAATATGATCACGCAGCACCATTTTCTGTTCCCTTGGGGATCGCCTTTGTTTTACTAAGATAAAAGAGCTAAATTAAGAAATTTAACAATATAAAGCTAAATATCTATGCAAATTTTAAAAGCTAGAAACTTATAAATAGTTGCTAAACATTTCATTATATATTTTATATGGGATTCTTAGGGAAATAATGAATTAAATTGATGCACAGAAATTAAAGATTTAAAAAAGATATATGTAATTGTACTGTAACATATTTCACGTAACAGTTTGTACTTGCAATCCCCAAGTGAATAGAAAGTGGCACTGCTTGATCGTATTTACTTTCACTTTAATTTGTTATTTTTAAAATTAACATTTAACCTACACACAATTTTAAAACTTAGAAACTTATAAATAGTTGCGTAAACATTTTGTTATATATGTTATATGACATTCTTAGAGAAATAATGAATTAAATTGATACACAAAAATTAAAGATTTAAAAAGATATAGTCGCACTGCAACATATTACACATCACAGTTTGTATTTGCAAAGTGAAATGTGATGTAATAGACTTCTCACAATCGCTTGCGTAATAGCCGTTTCACATGAAAAATATAAATGCTTAGGCTGACAAATTTAATCAAAATGTAACTGAACTAGTCTTTTGAAATACCTGCTTAGTTTTATTATGATGTACTAATTATTTTTGAGTGCTAAAAATACAAGTTGTTGGTATTATTTTTATTTTTTGATGGGGTTAATATGGATTTTTTTTCTATGCAATTTTTCAGGCAACATTTCAAAAATCCGTGCTGAAATTTAAGTAGATATTGTACCGATCAAGTTTGTATAACTAGCCAACAAGACCGAAAAACCAAGCAAAGGCTTTCAACCATCCAGTACAGAGTCACCCCTTGTCTTAGGTTTAAACCCTCCTTGATTTTCCTATCCTCAGCCACTTAGCCAACACCCTTGACGATACATTTTAACTTCCCATATGCCATGGCTTAACTAACAGGACTGCACTTGATTTCTCTCTCAGGGTTCATTTACTTTTTTAGCAATATATATGTCAGCTCTATTGTGTGTATTAGACCCTAACCACTAATTATATATATCCAGATGGACGTATGCCAGCCCATATTTATTAGATAAAATACTAACAGTTTATATTATAACTAATTATTTTATTTACATGTACCCTATTATTAATTGAGGCTACAAAGGGATTAGTTGCTAGTTACCACATGGGTAAGAATGATGGCAATTACATAGGATACGGTGTCCTAATATAATATAATGACAATATAGGATCTAAATTGCTTAAGCAGGTATTATTTAGTTGTCTTGTGCTGGGTTTGAACTTAGTTGGCTGGAACACATGCACAGTTATTATAATTATAACAGGCGGGGTATCAAGATAAAGTTATTAACAACTCACCGAGACCAAAGGTTAAATGAAATATAGAATCCAAATGGGATCTGAGGCAATGGTTAGGATAAGCTTCAAAGTCTTAGGCCACAGATGTGCATCTGCTTCTAACCTAAAGCACATTTGATTTCTGGAGACACGTGAATTAGCCAAGGTATGCTAAAATCCAGGATTTCGGGTCGCAGAAACTCTCGTGTCTGCAGAACTCAGACCAGGGTACATCCTAAGATCAAACTCCCGGGCACCTGGCTGATGGACGGCCCTTATATTGTTTGATGGGGCATAGAAAGAACCATGCCTTACATGTATATAATTTAATTAAACCTTAACCTCATGAATGAAAGTTAATAACGCATATATATATATTCAATTTATACGGACTTAAACAAGGTCTGTTTGCTTTTATTAATAAGAGTAAATAATTCATACGCTGTTTCCAACCAATAACAAACAACTATGGAGGATATTAACCCACACACAAGAATCGTGATTGACAGCGATAATATAGCTGTAGATTTTAATTACTAAATCTCTTTATTTAACATGGGCAGACAATTGCTATCACAGACTATTTTAATTTAATACATTTCATTTTTATAAACTTTAACATTTATCAACTAGCGTTACACATATATAGGTTTAAATAGATTATGATTTCCTCTTTCAATACTCAATACATATTTTACATTATCTGACTTTTAAATAAAATATTTTTAATTCCTTTCATTATTGAATTATTACTTTTTACGCATTTGCCTACCTATATCCGAAATCAAGAAAAATAACAATTCTATTATTGGTAAATTTGTTGATTCGGAAACATTGGGTTTTTTTTATACTTATTTTGGTACTTCATGTAATTAAAAACTTAATTTATATAACATTATTTGCTCATCATCTTATTACATAACATAATATAATAACTATTCCTTGTCATGATGGGGATCTACTCCAGCAACTCTGGATGTTAATTAACCGATTTACTTTATTGATTTACTTACAATTCTAAATACTAATAGTAATTTTGGCATCCTCATGACTTGGCCAGTCCCATGGGGGTCTTGACAGTCAGGAAGAAGCGTAAACAATATTTATGCTTTAACTACTGATACCCTCCATCATTCAAGGTAAATACAATTATTTGCATGTATAAAAAATATTTTCTATTAAAATGTGAAAGCTTAACTAGCAACAAGATTAATGGTTAAAGGGAAAAAATAAAATACGTACTAAGATTATATAGATGCAGTCATCTGAAATAATATTGTTTACTGGCCTGCTTGAGGATTTCTCTGAGGTAGATGAGTGAATTCACGGTAAGGAATGGATGGTGGGCGATGAGGAGATCTTTCCTTTACATTATGTTGAGGAACGATTTGGATGCTTGTCTCCCCGCTGCTATGATCTGGAGAAGCATACACTGACTCGTACATCTTTTCAGCTACAGTCCACATAGTTATTTTTAAATTTAAGCTTAAATATCACGGAGGGTTTTTTCACCAACAGTTGTTCAATATTTTATCTATTAATAATTTTTGCAAAAATAATCTAATCCTCTTTAACAAAGCCACTCAGGTTTTGCCTGCAGTGTGTTTCAAGAAAGCTATTAGTAGATGTACTTTAAGTGCCCTTCTTCCTTCCCACCTCTATATCACCACTCTTGTCTTGCTGTGCATTGTATTCGTATTTTTTATTACAATGTATTTCCTCTGTAAGAGTAACAACTAACTATTTTAATATTGCTCTAGGAGTACAGCACTTATTTTACTTTTCTTAGTGCGTTTGAACCA
Organism: Epiperipatus broadwayi; assembly: GCA_028023455.1. Taxonomy (NCBI): domain Eukaryota; kingdom Metazoa; phylum Onychophora; class Udeonychophora; order Euonychophora; family Peripatidae; genus Epiperipatus; species Epiperipatus broadwayi. The sequence continues at coordinate 520,111 of JAQFVV010000143.1, read as the reverse complement.
CTCTCCCATTGTATACACATTTTAAGATTTTCTTCATTGCTTTTACTGATTTTATTAATTTCTAAACTTAGCTGGAAGATTTTCTAATGAAACTATTTATTCTTTACTTAAGATTGCTAAGTCTGATTATGAAGTCTTTTATAACCATTTTCTCTTCGTAATTGCACACACACACCCCTATTCCTAACATATGTCGATGTATTTTATTAATAAAATTATTTCTACGCTGGAAGATAGGTTTGAACACAGCAACATGTAGCAAGTATATCTACTGGTAGATATGCATCACTTCATATCCGTCCTGTTGGTCTGTAAAAAAACAAAACAAAAAAAACCTTTCCCTTACTCTTCGGGCGCAGATGACTGATTACTTGATAGTTTCTTTACTATTTTTATTATACCTAACACATGGGCATTGAAGGTAGCTTTTTCCCCCTGGTGTTCTTGGTAAAATTCCCAAAGTCGATGTTGGTCAGTAGCTCTGTCATCTTTAAATTACACTTTCTATTGCTGATCATCATGTGTTGGGTCAGCATCGACATATTATATATGATATTCCAACGATCTGGGCACTCGTCAGGGAACGCTGTCAGCGCTTTTAGGCAGGCCACTTGATGCAGGAAGAATTGGATTTGGGTCTCTTCCTCCTTATATTTCATGTGGAGAATGCTATTCATAATCCCATCTTGACTTTCATGGCTCCAGAACGTATCTAATAGTGCCTTTCTGTATGTCCACCATGATGCCAGTTGCTGCAATATGCTTCACCACCCGTCTTTGGCTGTCACTTCCAGGTTGTTGATAGCTACCATCACCTGTTCATCTCCCATTGGCTTGTAGCACCTCAACTCTTCTAAGCTCTGTAAATATTTCATTGGGTTCTCTCCCATCTCACCCCGGAATACTTTGATTTGTATAGCTCTTGCTATCGGCGCTTTCATCAGGCGCATCACGATCCAGACCTCTTCTTTCTAACATCCCTTTCCACTTTTTCTTCCGCAGCTGTTGCATCCTCCCAGTTCTTTTCAGCCTTTTACTGACTCTTCTCCTTTCCTTTCCCCCTTTGCAGTCATCTGTAGGTTCTCTTCGTATGTCTAGGTTGTGGTCTTCTGGACCTCTTACATTTGCCTTTTTTTCCCTTCTGCTCTGCTTTCTTCTCCAGCAATTCTAATATTCTATCCATGCTTTCTAGTTTAATTATTCTGGCCTCCCAGTCTTTTCCTGTGTCTGCTACTGGTACATTGTGCTTGACTTTATCTGGGTCTTTGAATTCCATTTTTGTACCTATCTTCTTCATTTCTTTTTTGTTTATTTTGAAATTATATTCTGTTTGGTAATGTCCGCTTCCCCTGGGTCTTTTTTTTACGGGCTGTTCATTGGGTTTGTTAACACTCCATGTTTCTCTAATAGCCCTCTGAAAAAATTTTTATTTGTCCCATCCCATCTAATTATAGAAAAATTATTTGTTGTTTGCTCATCTTTATTATGCCCTAACGTATTTTGACCCTCCTAACTGTTTCTAAGCTGCTCATGTCTTCTGTGTCTAAGTTCCCCTTACTGTTGCAACCTCTCATCTGTCTTGCAAAAAATAATGAAATTATTTTACATATACGTACAAAGTGCTGCATCTCCCTAGTTTCTGGTCTTAACCTGATATTATAATACTTTTTCAAAATTGGTTTCCTAGTATTATTTTTTTTTCCTACATAATCAAAAGAACTAAATATCAATAAACTTTTACCACACACATCTGTTTTACATGAGAAGATAAAAAATCTAGATACATTTATATATCACACAGATTAAATGGTAAAGAAATAAAATCTGGATGTATATACATACACACCCTCTTTTTATAAACATTTCACTTAAACATTGTTAGTGTCCTTACAAAATGGTTTAATGTCCAATCCACATGTTGACGTATCAGATTATCCAGAAAAAAAATACCTATATTACCACATATATTACCAATTACATTATTCTGTGTGTGTGTATATTATTTATTATCAGGCTTATGTTGCGGCATCAGATTATATGGGAAAAAAAAATCTGTACTGGTCAAGTTTGTATAACTGGCCAACAAGACTGAAAAACCAAGCAAAGGCTTTCAACCATCCGGTACAGAGTCAACCCTGTCCTAGGTTTAAACCCTCCTTGATATTCCTAGCCTCAGCCACTTAGCCAACACCCCTTGACGATACACCTCAGTCTTTCATATGCCACGGCTTAGTTCACAGAACTGCACTTTGGTTTCTCTCTCAGGGTTCATCTACTTTTTTAGCAATATATATGGGTTCTATTGTGTGCATTAGACCCTAATCACTAATTATATATATCCCAATGGATGTGTGCAAGTACATATTTATTAGCCGAAATACTAGCAGTTTATATTATATCTAATTATTTTATGTACACGAACATTATTATTAATTGAGGCTACAAAGGGATTAGTTGCTAGTTGATGGCAATCACATAAGATATGGTACCCTAATACAATATATTGACAATGACTGACCACCCATAGGATCTAAGTTGCTTAAGCAGGTATTATTTAGTTGTCTTGTAGCTGGGTTTGAATTTAGTCGGCTGGAACACATACACAATTATAATTATCACATGCAGAATATCAAGATAAAGTTATTAACAACTCATAGAGACCAAGGGTTAAAGGGAATATAGAATCCATTTGCAATGTGAGGCTTTGGTTAGGATAGGCTTCAAAGTCTTACGCCGCAGAGGTGCATCTGCTTCTAACCTAAAGTACATTTGATTTCTGGAGATACATGAATTAGCCAAGGTATGCTAAAATTCAGGATTTGGGGTCAAACTCTCCAGTGTCTGCAGAACCCAGACGAGGGTATATCCTAAGATCAAACTCCCGAATTTTTGATTGACGGTCAGTCCTTACATCGTTTGACGGGGCATAGAAAGAACCCCAGCTTACACATATAATTTAATTAAACCTTAGCCTCGTGAATGAAAGTTAATAACGCATATATATATTCAATTTATACGGCCTTAAACAAGGTCCCATTGCTTTTATTTGTTTCCAATCAACAACAAACAACTGTGGAGGATATTAGCCCACACACAAGAACATGATTGACAGTGATAATATAGCCGTAGATTTTAATTACTAAGTCTGTTTATTTAAAATGGGCGGACAATCGCTCTCACAGACTATCTTAATTTAATACATTTCATTTTTATAAACTTTAATATTTATTGACTGTAGTGTTACACATATATAAGTTTAAATAGATTATGATTTTCTCTTTCAATACGTATTTTACATTATCTGACTTTTAAATAAAATATTCTCATTTCCTTTTATTATTGAATTATTACCCTTTACTTATTTGCTTACTCATATCAGAAATCAAGAAAAATAAATTACAATTCTATTATTGGCAAATTTGTAGATTCAGAAACATTGGGTTATTTATATACTTATTTCGGCACTTTATGTAATTAAAAGCTTAATTTATATACCTGAAATTATTTGTTCATCATGCTATTACATAACTTAACATAATATCATATCTATTCCTTATCATGATGGGGGGTCTACTCCGACAACTCTACGTTAATTAATCAATTTACTTTATTGATTTAATTACGATTCTAAATACTAATATTAATTTTGGCATCCTCATGACTGTCAGTCCCATGGGAGTCTTGACAGTCAGGAAGAAGTGTAAACAAGATTTATACTTTAACCATTGATTCCCTCCATCATTCAAGGTAAATACAATTATACGCATTGTGAAGGGTAGCTTACATAGCACATATTCCTAAAAAGATCAAGCCTACTTATTGAACCCAATCCATTTGGAATTTATATTAATAATGGGAAGATTATTTGTTTGTTATTTATTACATGTTATACATGTAATGCACAATAGATTATTTTATTATAAAATAAAATACGATCAGTATTTTACAAAGTAATATTGTATATATAAAACTATTTGATTAAGTAAACTAATGTATATATATATATTTTTAATTAAAAATTGAATATTAATTTATAGTTAAATGAATTTGGATGACCTGAAGTTAAGTTGGGGTGGGCATGTGTGTGAAAATAAAACTGATTTTATTATTATTTTTTTTTTTATTTGTAATAAATGAAATGTATTTAAACAATACGTATAAAAATCTAAATGAATTTAAACAATAGGCAGTTAAAAATCTTAGCGTTCCTAGAAATCTATGCGCGTGAAATGTATAAAAACAAAAAACAGTTTACAAATCGGGATTCTTATTGTTATAACACCGGTAACAAAAGACAGCAATTAAAACTAAAATTTAGAACGCTAAAATGGAGTTTTACTTGGTACTTACGGATAATTTGCCTGATGACGTATTACCCTGAAGGCATACCGGTCTAATGTTGCGATTTTTAAGATAACGTCTCCAAGTGATCTGCAGACACATCTACTCGATAAGATGTGTCCGCATATCACGTGAACACGTCACATTAAAAAGCGCAACATTAAATCGGTATGCCTTCAGGGTAATACGTCATCGGTTGACCATGTGATAAAAAACAAAAGGAATGTCACGTGATACACACCGACTGAACACCAGCATGTTTCTTGGTCCTGAAAAAAAAATACAAAAAAAAAAAAATTAGTGAAAATTTAATACTGTGAATACAAAATATAGTACCCACAAAATTATTTAAAATGTACATGCATGAAAACTATTCAAAAATCTTAAAAATGTGGCCAATTATAACAGCGCGTAGCGCTGTAGTTGTTGGGGGGGGGGCCCTGGGTGTTTTTGACAAGCGAAGCTTGTAGTACAAGATATAAAATACAAAATATAGCCAATGAATTTACGAAAAATAATTTGATATTTGTAGAAAAAAACCCAACAAATTAGTGAAAATTTACATGCATGAAATACAAAATAAGGTCAATACAAAATATAAAAACAAAAAATTATTGAAAATGTGCCGTTAATGGCGATCACATTGGCTAATTTTAAAACCGTACTGTATAGCCAATGAATTTACGAAAAATAATTTGATATTTGTAGAAATATTAACCCAAAAATACAAAAAAAACCCCAACAAATTAGTGAAAATTTACATGCATGAAATACAAAATAAGGTCAATACAAAATATAAAAACAAAAAATTATGGAAAATGTGCCGTTAATGGCGATCACATTGGCTAATTTTAAAACCGTACTGTATAGCCAATGAATTTACGAAAAATAATTTGATATTTGTAGAAATATTAATCCAAAAATACAAAAAAAACCCCAACAAATTAGTGAAAATTTACATGCATGAAATACAAAATAATGTCAATACAAAATATAAAAACAAAAAATTATGGAAAATGTGCCGTTAATGGCGATCACATTGGCTAATTTTAAAACCGTACTGTATAGCCAATGAATTTACGAAAAATAATTTGATATTTGTAGAAATATTAACCCAAAAATACAAAAAAAACCCCAACAAATTAGTGAAAATTTACATGCATGAAATACAAAATAATGTCAATACAAAATATAAAAACAAAAAATTATGGAAAATGTGCCGTAATGGCGATCACATAAAAATGTGCCATTAATCGCGATCACATGCCCTACTTTTACATACATTGGCTAATGAATTTACGAAAAATAATTTGATATTTGTAGAAATATTAACCCAAAAATTATTTACAAATTAAATGTAATTAAGTGGAAGTTTGATAATTGAAGAAATATAAAAAAAAAATTTTTTTTTGTAAATTTTTAAAAAAAAAAGTTAATGCGAATCTACCATTAATCGCCATCTTGTATAAAATGTGGTGTAAGACGCCGTAGTTTCTACAAGCATTTGTTAATTTTAAAAACGGACTGTATATTGGTAATTTTATTAAAAAAATTATTGAAAATTAATTACAAATTAATTGAAGAAATATTAACAAAAATTGTTTGTACATTTAAAATAAAGATTTAATGCGAATATGGCATTAATGGTGACGTTACTTTTACATGCATTTGGATTACTTATTGTCTATATTCAATAATATAATTAATTCTAAAATTATAATTATTATAAAAAAAATTAAAATTACTTACAAATAGCGTTCACTGTGGAGGACTGAATTGGGATATATGTTCTAAAATTGCAGCAAAAGGATCAGCTTTGTATGACTGCCTCCACATAAACTCGCTCAAATATGAGTCCAGGTGCTGACGTGCTGAAAAAAATCACTGTGATCAAGTGGATAGCAAAATCACAATAGATAGAAAAATCAAAAAATTTCCCAAATCTCTCTCCGAATTTTAAATCTCGCGGTTAAAAAAAAAAAAAAAAAATTGACTCTCTGATGGATTAATCACGCCAGTCACTTCGTTGCCATGACAACGTTGTCATACAAAGATCGTCGATGCCTACCGGAAGGGAAACCGGTGGGTCAAATACGTCATCAGGCAAATTATCCGTAAGTACCTTTTACTTTTTCTTTTAGTTAAATTATAAACATTTTAAAAGTCAAATACTGTAACTAAAAGTTTACCAAATTCAGAGGAAAGAAAATGAAATAAGAAGTAAGAATAATTGATAAATTCTTAAATAATTAAATCGTGTTTTAAAAGTTGTTGGAGTAAATTTGAATATTTTAAATCTTTTCAAAAAGAATAACGAGAATTAAGTCTGCTGAAAATTGGAAAAGAAAAAGAAATGAAATAATTTTCTTAATATATATTTAAAGCGCTTCACTACTATTCAATACAAATATATGATTATAAATAATTATTAAATTGTACTTTAATATGAAAATAGGCTAGAGCAAAACATGCTATTTTGTGTCGTGGTATTTCCTGCCAGCTGCATTATATCTATATATATATATTTCTACTTTATTGTAAACACACAAGAAGATGCCTTCAGTCCAAAGTAAACAAGGATTGGAATACATTATGGTGAATCAAATGAGGATCAAGATATTTACCATTAAACACAACTACAGGAGACACCATTGTATCTATCTATCCTTGCTAAGGAGAATGATTTACTAAGTGAAACTGCTTTGAAGAACAACTTGCCTAACTATCAGCTACTACTACTTCTATTATGATGATTTTTAGGAACTTTGTTCCAATTACAATTTTCACTCAAATAATCAATATTGTAAATTTTTGTTTATTTATTATTATTTTTTATTCATGTTATCTGTTGTATTTTCACACTGATGCTGAAGCCTCATTTTTTTGAGAATTAGCAAAGAAGAAAGTGGGGATTATTCACTTTGATATTTTTCTATTTTCATTGTAAATAAAATTTAGGTTAACCCACCTGCTTCACATCAGGTTATCCACATAAATATTAAGGTAGATTCCCTAAATTTATTTTCATAAGTTAAATTACAACACTTATACAGAATACATATTATGTTTTATTTTGTGATTACCCTTGTACATATATTTTCCAGTATGTTTGACTAATCAACTAGTATCTGTCTCTATCATATATATAAATTGGGGAAACTTGTTAAATAGGTTATTAACATCTGCAAATATATAATTTAGCTAGCCAGCATCTCAATTATATTAAATAACTAAATTTTATTTTTCTATATAATTATGATTTGTAGAGAATGAGTGACATAGGTGGATTTCTATCATGGGGTATAAGGGTTGGATTATAATAATCATTAATTAGTAAAATGGTAAGGTTCACATGTGACACATGCACATATGATTATTATTATTTTTTATATTTTTTTATCATTACTATTGTTGTTATATTTGATATTTATTATTGTTAATAAATGTTTGAGAGTTTGTATTATTCCGGTCTCTGGTTTATTGAATTGTCCTGACATTCCACAGTCTATAAACAATTAGGCATGCATACACATCTATTTTTCTTATCATATAAAAGCTTGAAAATAAAACAAATATAATAAATGGTAGTTGTAACCTATATATAGGTGCAGGTGTTGCTGTGTGTATCTGTTCATACCTGCTACAGAATACATATATGTTTTATTTTGTGATTACCCTTGTACATATATTTTCCAGTATGTTTGACTAATCAACTAGTATCTGTCTCTATCATATTTAAATTGGGGAAACTTGTTAAATAGGTTGTTAACATCTGCAAATATATAATTTAGCTAGCCAGCATCTCAATTATCTTAAATAACTAAAGTTTATTTTTCTATATAATTATGATTTGTAGAGAATGAGTGACATAGGTGGATTTCTACCATAGGGTGTAAGGGTTGGATTATAATAATCATTAATTAGTAAAATGTTAGAGGTTCACATGTGACACATGTACATATGATTATTATTATTTTTTATATTTTTTTATCATTACTATTGTTGTTATACTTGATATTTATTATTGTTAATAAATGTTTGAGAGTTTGTATTATTCCGGTCTCTGGTTTATTGAATTGTCCTGACATTCCACTGTCTATAAACAATTAGTCATGCATACACATCTATTTTTCTTATCATATAAAAGCTTGAAAATAAAACAAATATAATAAATGCTAGTTGTAACCTATATATAGGTGCAGGTGTTGTTGTGTGTATCTTTTCATACCTGCTAAAGGAGTTAAAAGCAATATTCTCTCTGGGCTTGAATATTAGGGCATAATGGAATTAAAAAGGGGGAAAGTGGATGAACTAACCTAAATTGCATTTAATATTATTAAATAGGGATAGAGTTAGTCAATTAAAGGGTATGCAATCAATGGTTAAGCATTTCATCAAGTTCTCATTAGCATTCTATCAGAAGACCCACAGTCTGAACATAGTTGGATGCAACTTTTTTCCCTTATAAGCCTGGTAGGTCTCTGCATATTGTTTTATTAGGGGCAATAAATTAGAGTATATTAACTTATTCCCACACCATGTTGCTACATCTGCATAGTAGTACAGTCTGCAAGTTAGTTGACCATCCATTACATCTGGTGCACCATCATTGGGCTTGGTTAGTTTATGACTGTTGATGAAGAGTACTGCCCATTATACTGGTGTTAGCAATGTTTGGGGCTAGTGGTAATCTTTCTGTCCATTATATCTGGCACCATCAACTTTGGGGCTCGATAGATAGATGTATCATCACATATAGATTTTGTGTAAGTTGGTCATACATTGGGATCGAACCAGCTGATTGTTGAATCTGATAGATATATCCAAGGGATAATCGTTCTGTCCGTTATAGCACATATAAAAAATATTTTCTATTAAAATGTGATAACTTAACGAGCAACAAGATAAATGGTTAAAGGAAATAAATTAAATACATACTAGGATTATATAAATTATCTAGGTTAAGATCAGCAATAAAATTCTTACATTTTTAAGTTGCTGTCATCTGAAATAATATTAATTGTTTACCGGCCTTCTTGAGGGCTTCTATGAGATGGTTGAGTGAATTCATGGTGAGAAATGGGTGGTGGGTGATGAGGACATCTTTTCCTTTACATTATGTTCAGGAATGGTTTGGATGCTCAGCTCCCCACCGCTATGACCCGGAGAAGTCTGCTGACTTATTCGTACATCTTTTCAGGTACAGTACACATTGCTATTTTTTAATTTAAGCGTAAATTTCACCGAAAGTTTTTTCCCCCCAACAGTTCTTCAATATTTCATCTATTAATAATTTTTCAAAAATAATCTAATTCCATTTAACAAAGCCACTCTCTCCTTATATACATCAGGTTTTGCCTGCAGTGTGTTTCAAGAAAGCTATTAGCAAATGTACTTTAATTAAGTGCCCTTCTTTGACTACCTCTATGTTGCCACTCTTTCTTGCTGTGTATTGTATTCGTATTTTTTATTACAATGTATTTCCTTTGTAAGGGTGACTACTGTAACTATTTTAGTATTGCTCTAGGGGTACAGCACTTATTTTACTTTTCTTAGTGCGTTTGAACCACTCTCCCATTGTATACACATTTTAAGATTTTCTTCATTGCTTTTACTGATTTTATTAATTTCTAAACTTAGCTGGAAGATTTTCTAATGAAACTATTTATTCTTTACTTAAGATTGCTAAGTCTGATTACGAAGTATTTTATAACCATTTTCTCTTCGTAATTGCACACACACGCACCTATTCCTAACATATGTCAGTGTATTTTATTAATAAAATTATTTCTATGCTAGTAGATAGGTTCAAAAACAGCAACATGTAGCGAGTATATATCTACTGGTAGATGCGCATCACTTCAATATATCGTCTTATCAACTTTTTTTACTCAAAATGATAAAAATTTGGGACCTCCCAAAGACAGAACATGAGGCAGTGGAGTTCTTCCAAAGTAAAAGTATTCTGTCTTCTTAAATTGCATTAGGATATTATATTTTGCAGAACTACCTTCTTTAAATAATTGTTTGCTAAAGCCTGCTGTTAAATTCTGCCATCCCTTGTATTTTTTAAACCACCAAATAACCACTGTTGAACTACCTTCTTTAATCTGTTGTTATTAGTTAAGTGTGCTCCACTCTGAAAAAAATCTTTTCTAAAAAATTTTGCTCAAAAAGCCTCAAAATTTGAATGTTCTTTTAATGCATTTTTATGCTGCAAACATCAAGTGCCTACCGCAAATGCCGGACAACTCACGCTGGAAGAAAATTGGTAATATTTTTTCACCGCAGATCTCTATAAATGTATTTTAAAAACTTATAATATTTTAATGAAGCTAGCTATAAATTCTCAATTACTTAAGTCTCGCATATAAATGTAACATTTTAATAATTTTTCCTGTAACTGTATTCAGTTATAATTTTAACTTTTCTATAATCTGGGGCCATACCTATTTTCTATTTTAATTATTTTATTTCATTTCTAAATTCATGTGTTATGATATGCCATAATTCATAGCACAAAGAATAATTAATTATTTTTGGGATAGACAATTGGAAAGTCTCCGGTGTAATGTTCTCATAACTTTTTAGTTGATATAAATCGCTGGTTTAAAATCTATTCTAAGAGATAACAGGTCGCTATGAGCTCCTTATCTATATTTAATTATTTAATAAGTAATAATCTGTTATTAAGGTTTGTGAATTATTACACTCTTCGTAATAGTGTTGAAAGTCAGAGCAATTTTTTTTCAAAATGTACTGCAGTCTTTCCAACTACTATTAATTTGGCTTCGTTAATTTTTTTGAGATTTACTATTATTGTTTTTGTTTAATTTCATAGAATTTTAATTATAGTTTTTTTTTTTTTTGAGAAAAGCATCCATGATTTTTTTGGTTTTGGCAATTTGCATTTGACTTATTTTTAATCAAATTTTTGGTGCGTTGTGTTTTGTATATTAGATCAATTTCTATTTTTGTAATTTGTATTTTATAGCTACTTCTATTTTTTAAATAGCTATTAGCTCACTATCTATATTTAATTACTTATAAAATTTTCAAATCTGTGTTGACATATATGTAATACTCAAATATTTTACGCTAATAATAATATTTTTGAGATTTAGTATTATAGTTTTTGTTTAATTTCATAGGCTTTTATTATAGTTTTTTTTTTTTGAAAGTAGCATTCATGATTTTTTTGTTTTTTTGTGATTTGCATTTTACTTATTTTTGATCAAATTCTTTGTTTGGGGGATGGGTGTTGCGTTTGACATATTTTACTTATTTTTTAATTTGAATTTTATAGCGTTTTATTCGATTTTTGATTTGTATTTTAGAAGGATTTGTTCGATTTCTTTACCTTAGGCAGTTTAATTTTTCAATTTGTTTGCCTTAGGCATTTTAATTTACATCGATTTCAATGATTTTTGGATAGAAATGTGTGGGGGGATGCTTTGAGGATTTGTTTATTTGTTTGTCTTAAAACATTTTCAGTGTTTATTTTTTGTCTCAGGTGTTTTAATTTTACATCAATTTCAGAGATTTTTGAGTTTTAATTTTCAGAGATTTTGGATAGAAATTTATCACTTGCAGGCTTCTTGATGGTTCTTGATGATACTGCAGTGTCGCCTAGTGGCCGCAGTACATATAACCAACCAATACCGGATAGATATTTAGAAAAAATTAATAAATTGGGTGAGAATATAATATTTACAGTAGAGACGGAAAAAGATAATAACAAAATCATATGAGAAGGGAAAATGTAGAATAGAAACATCAGTACACAAGAAAGTGAATGGGGATGGTAGTATAATGAATTGGAATTCTAATGTGGATAATAAATATAAAATTAGTACTAGTTCAAGGGTATATTGAGCTATTAATTATTATTCGAATAAAGAATATAAGAAAGAGTTTTAATTAATAGTTAAAAAGTTTAAAGAGAATGAATATCCAGAGAAAATAATAGAGAAAAGTATAAAACTATCAGAAAAAAGTTATAAAGGAAGATTTAAAAAAAGAAGAGAATATAAGAAAGGTAGTATAAAAAAGGATGAATATATAGGTGTTAAAACGTATTAGAATAATTTAGTTAAGAGCATTAATAAAATTATTGGAAAAATTAGAAAAAAATATAAGTATCACATGAACACCATTTCTTATAACTTATTAAAACAGGCAAAACTCTCCATACATTATTGTCACTCAGTGCAAACCAGAGTAATCAATGGATGCCAGAAGGCTTGTGCATAAAATCCCCATCTGGTGCCTATTCATCCAATATCTACAGACTAGTTTCTGGCTTGTGGCCATCGTCAGTGGGGAGCTTGGATCTGAGAGCATTGCACCTAAATCTTAGAATCTAATGCAGCGCTTTAGCAGCCACTTTTTATCTCTAATTAACTACAAAACTATGAGTCATATTGAAAACAGCAATATATTCAATCCAAGCTCATTAGCTTATATAGTCATATAGGTCTGAACTGAGCTTAGTACCTATACATTTTTGTGTCTTTGGTTCTTTAATAACCATAGCCACTACTATTCTATTAGGCAGGATTGGTTTTAAGCCAATAAACATCTCATGATCACCATTTTTTATGCTTGCTTATAACTGTTACTAAAACAGGCAAAACTCTCCATATAGTATTGCCACTCAGTGCAAGTCAGAGTAATCAATGGATGCCAGGAAACTTGTGTATAAAATCCTTATCTAGTGCCTACTCATCCAATATTCCTGGACTAGTTTCTGGCCTGTGGCCATCATCTGTAAGGAGCCTTGGATCTGAGAGCACTATATAAGCTAATGAGCTTGGATTGAAAATATTGTATTTCCCAATTTAAGACTCATAGTTTTGTAGCTAAGTAGAGAAAAAAGGTGGTTGCTGGAGGGTTGCATTAGATACTAAGATCTAGGTGCAGGGTTTTCATATCCAAGACTCCTCACTGACAATGGCTACAAGCCAGAAACTAGTCTGGGGATATTGGATGAGTAGGTACTAGATGCGGATTTTATGCACAAGCCTTCTGGCATCATCCATTGATTACTCTTGCTTGCAGGGAGTGGCAATACTGTGTGGAGCGTTTTGCCTGCTTTAATTAAATATAAGGTAGTAAATAAAAAAAAGGAGAAATGTAATGGATATATTAGATAATAAATATATGAAAGGAATAGAAAACCATATAAATAGTATATTTGATAGAATGTGCGTCATGTAAGGATAATAAGATAGTAAATAAAAAAAGGAGAGATGTAATGGATATATTAGATAATAAATATATTAAAGGAATAGAAAAACATATAAATAGAGTATATTTGATAGAATGTGCATCATGTAAGGATAATAAGATAAGAACTAAATATGTCAGAAAAACTAAAAATTCAATCTATTCAAGATTAATTCAGCATAGGTATGATAAAAAGTCACCACTTTATATGCATGCTATGGAACCAGGACATATATTGAGAGAGATAGCATAAGAATGATTGGATATACTAGTAAAAAAGATAGAAAAATAAAAGAAGCATATTAAACAAGATAAAACCAAATTTAAATAGAGATGGGGGGGGTTAAAGACATTATTTTTATAGGAATATTAATAATAGAGAATATATATATAAAGTTCTGTAATATAAAAAGTTAAAGAAGTTGATAAAAGAGCGAGTTGTATTAAAGGAGTATATGAAAAAGAGGCTAACGATTTTGAAATAAGAGTCAGTTATAAGTTTAAAAAGAAAGGAGAGAAGGTTATGCAAATGGTGAGTAAAATGAATAAGTGAATTATAAAAAGGAATAAAGACGGGAATAGAAATTATTAATAAAAGAATAAGTACAGATAAATAATAGAAAGGAAGGAAAGGAATTAGATTTATAGATATTAAAAGTAAAATAAAAAGGTGACACTAGAGAGTAATGTAGAATGATAGGAAGAAAAGATAAAAACAAAAAGAAAATGAAAATAGAAATAGTAAAGAAATAAGGAAAAAATAATAATTGGTAAAAGAAGAGGGAAGTAAAGATATAGGGTTAAAAATAAAATATGATTATGTATAATAATGTAAAGTATGTATTTTTATGTTTTTTTATATGTATATAGAATAATGGTTATATGATTTGAAACAGTATATTTCTTCCCTCATATCTGCTCCACCTTATTTTCCCCACAGTCACTTCTATGCCACGTTTAAACACTCTCTAGTACAGGTATATACGCATATATATAAACATCAACTCAGCTATATAGCTACTATCTCACACATGCGTAAATAAATGACTGTAATATCAATTTATGTACATATATTGCAGCATTTATATTTCTTTTTCTAAATAATATTTTTTTATAAAATTTGTTTCTTTAAAAAGAATGTAGATATTAAATAATCTCTAAATAATATATTGGTTTTGGAATTTACATTTTGAATGGCATGCGGTATTTAGCAGGTAAAAGCTAGAGCAATTCTCAATTCTGATCTACTAAACCAGAAACAAATCGCCACTTGACAGAGGTTATCTAAATGGTCTATAAAACAATATAATTTTTTCCTAAACTCATTACAAGTGTAATGAATCACTTTTCCAGACTAAAACCAGTAAAAGTTTTAAGCAATTAAAGAGATGAAAAATGAAGAAACAGGCTCTTCATAAAACTTTACAGAGAAATTTACGCGTATGAGCTATAAAAGTTCAAAGGTGGGGGGGAATTCTGGGTTAAACATCTGGCTAGCTGGTTTTGGTCTGAAAAACATAAATAAAGCAGATTTCTTACTGCAAAAGGGGTTCTTTTCTGTAAATTTTTGTGAAGTCAATATACACACAATATGTCAGGCTAGAAGAAGAGTCCACTTATTGAGATATTTCTCTTACGACAATTTGATGCTTCATATCGGATTGTAGTGTTCAGTTCCACCCTATTTGCGAAATCGAAATTAATTTTCTTGCAGAATTTTAGATAGTACACATAACTAAGTATTTTAAATGTAATAAATTTAAATGTGAAATAATGATTCATATAACTCAGTGTTTCTCCGATTTTTCCTGAGGAAAATTCTCTCCAGTTTAAGTTTCATCACTAGTCAATTCCTGATAAATTGGGTTTATTTAGATGTAAGACAAATCATGAAATTGTTCAATTTTTGGAGAGGACAGGGTGTGCACCTAATGAAAACTTAAGGGCCATTTTGTACGAATGTTATAAAATTTGGCTAAGTTTTATCATTCAGGAGATAGCAAAAAAAAAAAACTACCAACAAACTTACGATTTCTTTTCTTTTAAAAAATTGCTTCTTTAACCCAACAACGGCGCTTCTCTGCATAACTGATGATGACTAGCAAGAAAAGAGAGAACTTTCCTAAAGACAAATCAAGCTCTTACATTGCCTGGATCTCCCCTGAATGATTGACCTGCCAAACCATTTTTGTCTATGTTTTACTTGATGAATTATCTATTGTTTTCCCCTTTTTTTAAACTTATTCCCTCCTGAATGATTGACCTGCCAAACCATTTATGTCTGCATTTAATGGATTGACCACCCATTGTTTGTTTTTAAACTTATATATTTCATGTCACATATCATGTGATTTTCTTTAGTATTTTTTTGCTCGTGGAAATCTCCCCAAAGAACAAATGAAAGAAAACTCTCCCCAAAGAATAAATGAGGGAAAGCTCTTTTTCCCCCTTTTATTTTAAAATAAGAATAAAAATAAATGCATAGCATCCCAACTTCAAACCCAGAATATTGACCAAAAATTGGCCGCTATGAATGAATCATTGAAACATTAATTCTTCTTTAAAGGAGTTCTCCACGAGATAACACGGGATAATTATTATTCAATCATTAACATTATATATAATTAAAATTCACAATTAAATCATATACATACACGCACCCCTCTCACATACAATTCTAATTAGACCGATCGCTCAATACTCTGATTAATTCCTGATCTCTTTTTTTTACTATTTGATTTTAACTTAATGTAAAATTACGATTATCTATTTTCATTTTACCAAAGTGGTTTTGTAAATCGCACAACTCTCTCCCTTCTCTCCAATCTCCAATTATTAAAATGATGTATAGGTACTGGTGGAATTACTGCCCTGCCACTGCTAGAGACATCATTTCTGCAAAAATTGCAGAAATATTCAGAGTAGGGGGCCAGAAGCAGACGATGCATGTTCTAGCTGCTAGATGGCGCTGTTCATCATGCACATGCACAGGAACAGTATGCCAAGTGGCCAAAAGCCGACAACATAAATTCAAGCCGCTAGATGGCACTGTTCACCATGCGTACGCACAGGAACATTATGCCAAGTAGCAGCCAGCACTACTGCCCGCTAGGTTGTGCTGTTAGCCACAGGTAAACCGATCCAGCTTACATAGTCTGCTAAACAGCACTACCCAGCAATCTAGCACACTAGGTGGCGCTGTTTCTCCACGCTATGCACGCGGAAAAACGGCACCATTTAGAAGCGATATTTACACTCGCTTGCTAATTCGGGTTTATATCCACGTTCTTAAAACAAACATAGCATGTAATGTGAAAGTGTGAATAATATAGAAAACCATAACTATTTAAATCTGCTTTAAAATTTAATATTCTTACATTGAGTTTCACTCTCGGATAAATCTTTGTATTTTTAAATTATTTTCTTTTAAAAAACATTTCAGTTTATAGATCTTTTATTTAGCAAACGTGTTACTTTAAAAAGATAAATTTGCGTTTTGTTTATGTGAAAACTAATTCGAAGATCTCTTACACAATAAATATTTTTAAATTACTGGAGAGAAAACAAATCAAATTATCCTTTAAATATATTAAAAATTGCTGCAAATATTATTTGAAAGTATAAAAAAACAATCTCTTTTCAAAATAACGAAGTTCAGAACTTCCAGACCGATTTTTTTCAAAGATTGCAGTAAAACGGAAGTCGTAATACTTACCTTAAAAAACATTTTTAGAGAAAAAAAAGACATCGATTTTTAACAGAAAATAATTTAAAAATACATAGATTTATCCGAGAGTGAAACTCAATGTAAGAATATTAAATTTTAAAGCAGATTTAAATAGTTATGGTTTTCTATATTATTCACACTTTCACATTACATGCTATGTTTGTTTTAAGAATGTGGATATAAACCCGAACTAGCAAGCGAGTGTAAATATCGCTTCTAAACGGTGCTGTTTTTCTGCGTGCATAGCGTGGAGAAACAGCGCCACCTAGTGTGCTAGAATTCTGGGTAGCGCTGTTTAGCAGACTATGTAAGCTGGATCGGTTTACCTATGGCTAACAGTGCCACCTAGCGGGCAGTAGTGCTGGCTGCTACTTGGCATAATGTCCCCGTGCGTACGCATGGTGAACAGCACAATCTAGCGGCTGGAACTTACATTGTCTGCTTTTGGCCACTTGGCATACTGTTCCTGTGCATGCTCATGGCGAACAGCATCACCTAGTGGCTGGAACTTGCGTCATCTGCTTTTGGCCCCTACTCCGAATATTTCTGCAATTTTTGCAGAAGTGACATCTCTAGCAGTGGCAGGACAGTAATTCCACCAGTATCGATGTATAAATATTGCTAATCTATAAATTTCTCAATTATGTCTTTGGTTTTTTTTTTACTTTATGAATCAGCACAATTTTTATTAGAAATTTTTTACGATTAAATGTTTAGTTTGCATACTAAGTAAAATTACGCAATCTATAAGAATATGACTTGGATTCAAAGTTAGCGTTGGCGAGAAAGCTTGTCTATTAAAAAAGTATATATAGATCATGACAAAAATTTTCAACAAACACCATCTTACATAACTAAGTCTAAAATCTAATGGTGCTTTGGGCAAACCCAAGGGCTACATATCCCCCTCCATTAAGTAAAAATTTTCCATCTTCAAACAACATCTTCATTAGTTATATACTGATAATTAATTTTATATATATAAAGTGGACTGACACCTAATAATCACATTTAGTTTGCTTACTTTTTTAGGTGGGACAGGTTTTAAATTTCGTGCATTGTAGGTTTCTCTTGTTCTTAACGGGGTTGAGAGTAGGAAGGCGTGTTCTTCTATCTTTTTAATTATCTGATGGGGGCTTTCATATAGGTTCAGAAATTTTCTGAAAATGTGCTTTTGAGGATTGCTGACGTGAGGTGTCCTTACAAGTACATAATGGTTTACTTTGAAAGAATGTGGCCTAACCTTAGACAAACTGACTCTTTTCACTCATTTTCTTTAAGTTAATCTTAGCTTCATCCCCTGGGATTTCATCTTCCAAAATGACAGGTAAGGGAGGGAGTCTTAATAAGCAGTGGTTCCACATTTCCAAAGTGCAACCGATTTGGGATAAATTTAGTGAATTCATTAATTGTGACATTGATGTACTGTATAATTTGAGGTAATTTATTAACCCACTGCTGGTAATTTTCATCTAGATAGACCCTGAACAACCTATTCAACTCCCTCATCACCCGCTCACATGGGTTAGATTACAAATTTCTTATTGAACTCATAATGTGGTTCACATTATACCTCCGAATCCATCTTTTTCAAGTGGTGGAGATGAAGGCGGTTGCTTGATCAGACAGGATCGACTCTGGCTTACCGATCAAGGGAATTTGAAAACCGTCCATGCACTTGACTACATTTCTAGCATCAGCTTTAGGTACTGGGTATGCAGACACATACTTAGTAAAGACATCATACATAACCAGTATAAATTTTTGGCAATTGAAAGGTGGAAGTGGGTCGTAAAAGTCGATAGCTAACAGCTCATTTGTTTAGTAAACAATATTGGCTATAACACTCCTACAAATGAATGATTACTGAATTTAGTCTTAAACATACTTCACATGATTTTATATTGTCATATATAGTCTCAGTCATTTTACATGTTCGATTTTGTTTTCCTCATAGTGGCCATATTGACAGTGGACGTATTGAATTAATTGCTCCATCATCAAATTTACTCACCCTTTTTACTAAAATATTATTAATCAGCTTATATTAATTTTTCACTCTAGTTGTAAATTTATTCTCTTTATTTAAATTATTATGGTTGGTTAAAATGTCTGTAATTTTCTTCAACGGATTTACTTGCGCTTGTAAAGTAGCCATTTTTTTTATAGTTTTTAAGAATGGACTCTTCTAACAACAAATTATATTATTAATGACTACATCCTTCGGATGTGGGTTAATATAGCTTGCTTTTATTGGAAGTCTGCTTAACATATCAGCAATAATATTGTCTTTGCAATATATAATACTATAATTAAATTGTTGGAGATAGACTCCATCTGATCAGCCTTTCATTATTAAGGTAACTTTTATTTAAAAATTCTGGGTTATGATGATCAGATAAAACCACCACCTCCGATCCTATAACTTCTGAAACCCCACACAACAGCCAAGGCCTCCTTCTCAATCGTAGTGTAGTTGATCTCGACAAGTGACGGCTAAGAAAATATAAAACCTGCAATATATTTAATTCATTAATCTGGTATAATACAACCCCCAACCCAAAGCCACTACTGTCGGTCTGTAAGTAGAATTTTTTTGAAAAGTCTGGATATGCTAGTGTAATCAGATCTAAACATGTCCTTTTAATTTGGTTCAACTCATTGTCATGTTCTATGGTCCACCTCTATCACTCATTGTTTCTAAGCAATACGGAGAGTTGTACAGTATCGAAGGGTAGATTTTTACAAAATTTATGGTAGTAATTGACCAAACCGAAAAACGAATGTAATTGTTTTCGCGTTCGAGGAAGGGGAAAATTTTGAATAGCTGCTACTTTCTCGGGATGGGGTTTGATCCTCTTACCACTGATTAAATGACCGAGAAACGTTATTTCAGTAGCTGCAGGAGTACATTTTTCAAGATTAATTTTGATGTTATTTGCAGAGCATACTGCTAAAAATAATTCTAGATGTTGCAGATGGTCAACCAAGTTTTTAGATGCTATAACTATATCGTCTACATACATAATTAAAAGTTCCCTAAGTGATTTAGAAAAGATCATGTTTAAACATCTAATCAAGCCAGCACCACTATTTACTAAACCGAAGGGCATCCTCTGGAAGACATAGGATTGACCCTGATAACGGAATGCCATATATTTTTGATCGTTTACATTAAGTGGTATCTGCCAATAGCTGGCTGTCAAATCGAAGGTTGAAAAGATGTTCTCCCCTTGATATTTACTAAATAATTCCTGGGCCACGTTCAGGGATAGTAACTTGGTTGAGCGTGCGTGTATCCAAATATACCCTAATAGTCCCATCTTTCTTTTTAACCACTACCAAAGGGTTAATAAACGCGGAATGGCTTTTCTTTATTTTTATTTGCTATTGTAACATTTTCTTGATTTGATACATGCACCTCTGTCTGATATTGGTGTGGTATCGGGTAAGTCTGTTGCTGAAATGGTTCCTGAGATGTTAACTGTATTCGATGTACATATCCCCTCAATATGCCAGGTATCTTTGAGAAAACCTCTATACAAGACTAGCAATTGGTACAGTGGTTCATAGTATTCACTGCCTATTGTACATGAACTTTCTAGTTTGAATTTAATATTCAGATCAATTGCCACATTTTGTATACACATTAATTGATTTGGCTGATCAATTATATTTGTCACAAATGGTACAAGACTCATTCTGGCCTTGAAAAATTTTCCTTTTGTAGTCAATAAAACAGTTACTCAAATTCATGAAGTCTGAGCCATTTATGGCTTCATGAATTCAGCTGGGCATAATTAAAAACATGCTCAATTTCAGTTTTATTTATCTTTAACGTTAGATAAACATGCTTGCTATATAGTTTAGTTTTTTTGCCATTAGCAAGTGTGACTTGTATTGCTTTAATAGGCAAAGTAGGAAGGGTTTGGTCTAAATTATTAATATTTACATACATTTCTTCTGATAAAATGGAAGCTTGGCTTCCTGAGTTAAGTAAAACATTTATAAAAATATCTGCCACTGAGAACAGAATGGTTAGACAGCTATGGAGAAGAGGAGAATGAGTCACTTGATTCTCTTATATTGCTTATAAGAACCCCGGAGCGAGGAACTGTCCAATGAGGTTCTCTCTAGTTTAATGTACTTGTTTTGCTAGTACTTTGGTTGATAATTTTGGGAGCAGTTTGTACACCACTCATTGAGTGTTTGTTAACTCCCACTCTGTTAAATTCCATTTGTTGGCCCATTTACATGAGTTGTTCTCCCAGCATAAGGACTAGGTCTGAACTTAGTATGACCCCTGGAGTCCCTACCATTAAACCTATATTGTCTGGTTGACATACCCACCTTACTAGAGTGTGGATATATATATCTTTATTTTCACCCTATTTTCTACACCTCTCGCTCATTTCTAGCGATTTTAAAAGCTTAATTACTTCTTCAATAGTGGGGTGGTTAGCAGCAATTAAGATCTGTTCTATCTGGCGAGGTAAATTATGCCTGATTCTAATTATTTGAGATTCAGATAGGGGAAATGCAGCCAACATTTTTAACTTTACTGCTTGACGGCAGAAAATTTGCGTATAACTTCCCTTTTGACTTCTGTATTTTTCTTGCGATATTTTGTATCTGATATCCTCTCCCCCAAAGCTATCTAAGATTAAATGTCGGTAATTCCAACCTGCATGGAGAAATTTTTTCTTGGTTATCTTCGCTTTCTAGGGTACTTGTCCTGTTTGCTTTACCAATTTGCCTACCTGGACTATTACTGATATGAATCATGCGTTTCAAACTACTGTTTTGAGTAGGCAGACCCCACCTGATATTGACTATCTGAAAATACCTATTCCCTCGCATTTATGTATCTGTATTTACTGATCTTGATCCAATAGGCTAATTCTATTCTCTGTACGAAGATCATTGATGACTTCGCAGATAAACTTCCTCTGCTCGTTCTTCATTTTTTCTAGCTGTTTTATAAGCACCAGAGCAAGTTCTACCTCTATCTGGCGACTCTCCGATTTCTGAACTACAGTTACCAACTCTTCCTGCATTTTCTTCGTATCCCTTTCTAAAGACCACGTAAAATGTTTTACTTTTTCCATTTCTATCTGTGACTCTTTTATAGACTCGGAACATTCCTGTTTTACAGCTATAAATAAATAGCCTTCTCTAATGCATTTTCTTTATAACTTTCAATCTCCACTCTCAAAGTATTCTATTCTCTTTTCCAAAATCTCTAGCTTGTATTTGGCCTTACTCTGACTCTCTCGGCTCTCAATTGTCAACTTGGTGAATCTCATTTCTAAGTCAGCCTCAATTTCTAGTTTACTTTGAGATAATCTCAATTCTACTTCTTCTATAAAAAATTCTACTTTAAGCTGATCTCTAGAAAGATCCATTTTACTCTCCAACGATTCTTTCATGGCCTCCCTTTGACTTTGTAATCTCCTACCAAACTATCTATTCTCTTGAGTAATAATTTTTTATGGCCTTCTCTATTCTATTTTCTATGTTCAAACTTTGAACCCTGCACTGGCTATCAAGCTCAATCATTCTAGTCTCCAGCCTATCATTTTGAACTTCCATTTGGGTCTCCAACTTACTAAGCTGAACGGTTAGACTATCTTTTAACTCTACAACTTGATTTTCTATGCCATCTTTTAACTCTACAACTTGATTTTCTATGCTGTCTTTTAACTTGGCACTTAGTCTAGGCTTGGTTATCCATTTGATTCTTTAGACTAGCTTGACTCTCTTTTAATTGTTTAGTTTGTTATATCCATTTTACTGATCATAGTCTGTAACATTACTTCAAATATCTGAATATCAGTCATTTCTGGTTTATTTTTATCAGTTTCGAAGCTCAACATACCTGCCATTATGCTTTCACTTTCGTCACTTTGTAACACTAAGGGCTATTCCTCTAATGTCCCCCTGTTCTTATTCTCTGGTTGACCTGACTCCCTTCTGCTCTTACGCATTTTATCTTTATTGAAAAAAATTAGGCACACGCCTTTCTCCCCTCCATTAACCAACAATCACAACCTCCCAACAACCTATACAATGGTCTTTCAATTGGTCTTGACCTTAGCAATCACTATACTAGCTAGATGTCTCATTTCAAATGTTTTGGGTATTTAGAAATCCAATCATCATCAATAACCAGTTTTAAATAGACAAGAAATTTTGATCTTTTATCAAAATTAACTACACTGCCACACCTAATTTTATAATAAATTTTTGATATAACTAGTTGCTGGCATCTATAACCTCAATTCTCCAGCTTTTAAATAACTTCCAACACCCATTATTCATCGAGCAACCACGTTGGCGCACCACTTATAAGCTTTTACTTCAGCTTTTAGCCACTTGTGACAATGTTGTGCGCTGCTTATAACCTTTTGGTCGGATGGATGGATGCTCCTTCATTCCCAGCTAACGTTATCTCTAAAGCCTCTCTCAGGATCGATGATGATGGGATAGAACATCCATAATCATATTTGCCAGGGCGCCAAATTGCAACTTCCATGAAAATATTGAGGTTAAACCTTATCTCAATAACTTATTAATAATTTCTAATAATGATATCTAATGAATGGGTTAATAAATAATCAATAGACTAAGAGAATACTGAGAATGCATTAAAAATAATAATACTAATATTATTGGAAACTCGTGGTTGTTAAAGAGAAGAAACTTGAAGCTCAACCCCCATTATAATTTATATGCTCAGCACACTCCCCATTCATTACCATTAAAGTCAAAATTAAAATTTTGTTTCAGATTACAAATAGTTCTATGTCCATCTCCACTCTCCTGATCCACCCTTCCATCATCCTCACATTCATAGGTCTATTGTACTACTATCTCTTTTACTCTCAAATTTTCCATCATACTAGCTCATTTATCTCATGATAATCTCTTCTCAGGGTTTTAGAACAATAAGGTCTGGAAGTCGAATAAGCTGCTATGGATTATTGGTGATAAACACCTCTCATGATCACCTCCGAAGTTGATACTTCATATGGGATTGTATTTGCGAAATCAAAATTAATTTTCTCTCGGAATTTTAGGTAGTAGAAATAGCTAAGTCTTTTAAACTTAGTATTAAATGTGAAATAATGATTCATATAACTCAATTGTTTCTCCGAATTCTTCCTGAGCAAAATTCCCTCTGCAGTTTAAGTTTTATCACTAACCGATTCCTGATTAATTGGGTATATTTAGATGTAAGACAAATCATAAAGTTGATCAATTTTTGGTGAGGACAGGGTGTGCACCTAATATAAACTTACTCAACAGTCATTTTGTACGAATGTTATAAAATTTGGCTAAGTTTAATCATTCAGGAGACAAAACAAAAAAAAAAACTAACAACAAACTTACAATTTCTTTTTTTTTAAAAAAATTGCGTCTAACCCGACAACAAGGCTTCTTTGGATAACCGATGATGACTAGCAAGAAAACAGAGAGAGCCTCTCTAAAGACAAATCAAGCTCTTATATTGCCTGGGTTCCTTCATCCCACTCCCCTGAATGATTGACCTGCCAAACCATTTATGTCTGTGTTTTACTTGATTAATTATCTATTGTTTTTTCCTTTTTTTTAAACTTATCTCCTGAACGATTGACCTGCCAAACCATTTATGTCTACATTCCAATAGATTGACCACCCATTGTTTGTTTTTAAACTTATACATTCCCATGTCACAGATATCACGCGATTTTCTTTAGTATTTTTTTTGCTCGTGGAAAGCTCTCCCTCTCCCTTTTTTTAATAATAATAATAATAAAAAAAAAAAAAAGGATAGCAACCCAATTTCAAAGCCAGAATTTTGACCAAAAATTGGCCGCTATGAATGAATCATGAAACAAATTAATTCTTCTTTAAAGTTCTCCACAAGATAACACAGGATAATTATTATTCAATCATTAACTTTATAATTAAAATTCACAATTAAATCATATACATACTTGCAACCCTCACCCATACAATTTTTAATTAGACCGATCGCTCAATACTCTGATTAATTCTTGATCTCTTTTTTTTTTACAATTATTGCGTTTTAACTTATTGTAAAATTACGATGATCTATTTTCATTCTCCCAAAGTAGTTTTGTAAATCGCACAACTCCCTCCCTTCTCTCCAATCTCCAACTATTAAAATAATGTATAAATATTGCTAATCTATAAATTTCTCAATTATGTCTTTGTTTTTTTTTTTTACTTTATGAATCTGCACTAAATAAAAATAATTTGTGCTTAGAAATTTATATGATTAAATGTTTAGCTTACATATTAAGTAAAATTACACAATCCATAAGAATATGACTTGGATTTAAACTTAGCATTGACTAGAAAGCTTGTCTATTAAAAAAAACATATATAGCTTAGGAGGAAAATTTTTATCAAACACTGTCTTACATAAGCTTTGGGAAAACCCAAGGGCTACAATATATGTATGCAGATTCAGGATTTTAGCTAGATTATCGTATAATTTAAGTCCTTTATATTAGCATAATTATATTGCTACTTTAAGAACTGGGTTGAGTTAGTTTGACAGATAGAAGCTATCTGTTTTAGCACAATTAATTGTATGCATACGTATTGTTCTATTGTGTGTGCATTGTGAGTGTGTCTTTATATTGTACACATATGCATGTTTACGTTTTGCTGCACCTTTCAAATGGGTTCACGATGACATACCACACCATCCTTAGTTTGGGTATGGCTATCTTTATTAGAACTGATACATGAGAGTTCAGTGAATTTCCTTCCGTGCTAATTTATTCTCACTCATTTATTAAACAAAACAGAAACCTGACAGCATTCCCACCTAAATTCCTCACTTTTCATTAAAGGAATCAATTGTTGAAAGAAAAACTGTTTGCTAGTTTTCTGAATCATAAATTAAATTATGAACATCATTTAATTCTCCCAAAACTGTTTTCACCTTTATCTTTATTTAATTCAATTATAATTTCAACAGTTGTCAGTGCTTTGTCAATCTCCATTTTAACCATTACGTTTACATTCATCCTTCATTATTGCATAACCTCACTTCACTTTTTTTTTTTACTATTTAACACAGATAAGGGCTTATTATTTTTATCAAATTATTTAAATAAACTGGCTTTTCCCACCTTGTCTTTTTTTTAAATTATATTTTTCCAGCATTAAAGATTATTTCTTTATTAACAGATTTTTCTTATAATTTCTTACAATTTAATGCCTGCTGCTGTTTTTTTTTTTTTTTTACATTTTCTGCAAATATTGTTTTTACTTTATTTTTTATTTTATTTTTTTTATCTTTTCTTGGAATTGTTTACACTAAATTTATTTAATAAATTTGATAAAAATTTCCTAATGTATTCCTTTAATATATATGTTCCATTTCTTTCTTGATGTAGAACTTATGCAGGCATAATCTTATCTTGGAAACAGCAATTTTACCAATCTTTCAACTGATTTAAATTATAATTGTACTTAATAATTTTTTATATGCTTTTTTTTAACTCTGCTTTCTTTTAATAGTCTCCAGTCTCTTTGAATGGGTTGCTTATAGTGTGATCAGTTTATATTTGATAATAATACATAGTTATATAGTACTATAGCATTCATAGTTGTTTTTGTGATTATTATTACTAATCCATTCATCTTGCTTTGAACCTTTCTCATTCTTGAATAATCAATATATAAAATAAAGATAGTTTATGAATTTCAAACGAAATCCTAATTAATGCTTATGATAGACTGAAGTAATGATTTTGGATCTTAATATATATAATCTTAATGGATCCTAAGCATGATAATATTAATGATGTGATTTAAGGACCATCAGTTTTTGTTTTTCAGCAATGCTGTGCTCTCTAAATTTTAAAAACGATAAGGTATGCCTATTTTAAAACTGAAAACTATAATAGTAGTTATAATTTAAGTACAGAATATGCATATTAAAGGTGATTTCTAAGCTTATTCTGAAATAAGATGAGAATAGCTCTTCATTCTAGTGATATTTATAGTAAGTTTGAATAATTAATGATTACCAGGAATATTCAACTCACCTTTTTCAATAAGTTTTAGATTTTGCCTTTGTCAGTGAGGCCTGTATTCAAAGTTGGAATCCCAAGCTAGGAGTTTAATAATTTGTTTGTTATTATTCTGAAGTGAAGTTTAATCCAAAGAAAATATGAGTCTATCATTTAATCCTTTTCATTTGGAAATTCTTGTGTAATTTTTAAATAATGCTATCTCTCCTGCAAAATTTTTTTCTCTCATTTTTAATCTTAATCTATGATCTATCATAGTACCTACCGTGTCCAGGTATGGTCAACCATATGCAATTGTGCCTATTAATTTTGCAAGTTGAGAATCACATGCTGGAGCAGCAGCAGTTATTTTTGAATAACAAAAGAAACGATGTAGATTAGAGTGGGCAACCTGCAACAATGTCAAATCAGGCCCACTGCTTAAATGTATAGACAAAATCCATACTTGACAAACTATTAGACTAAAAAACTGCCTACTTGTATAGTTAACGGCAATAAAGAAAGAAACGATCTCATTAACATCTGCATGAAAAGTTTACTGATAACATAGGCAGTGAAATTATTCTGATGGTGTTGCAGTGATGCATTTGTACTTGTGCTATGCAGAAATAGTAAGTGGAAAGTAGCATTTATTTTACACCACTACAATACTAGTCTTTTATACAATACTAGAAACTTATTTATTTGTTGAATCATAGACCACATATTAGTGTGCAGTAGTGTAAGTGGATAACCAGGTGACGCTATGCACATATCGAAGAGTATTATTTCCTAAGTAGTATTTTAGCATCGATTGAACGAAGTTCCTTAGGGTTTCAATGACTTTCTATTGAAAAAAATAATATTGTTACATGTTATTTTATAAGTAAGTTTCTGCTTTTTTTAATTATTAGAATTTTTAATTTAAAATAATTTATAACCTATAAAATGAGCCAAATAGTATAAATGAAAAATTGATGCCTAATGCCACAAATTTAATGATAATTGCACATTCAAATATTTAATTGCAAATATAGACAATAAAGCTGTATGTTTGGGTTTGTAACAAAACTATTTTCGTTTTTAAAGACTATAATTTGCAAAGCCATTTTTCAACAACACATTTCAACATAAATGAAAATTGAACAGAAAAATTAAAAAGGGGTTTGCGTAAACAGCAAAATACTTTGAATGAAAAATTTGTCAAATACGATAGAGCTTTAACAGAAGCTAGTTACATTGTTGAACATAAGGTTGCAAAACAATGTAAATCTTTTTCTGACAGGCAATTTGTAAAGAAATGCTTAATAGACATGCTGAATTATTATGCCCAGATTAAAAAACGATATTTGAAAAAAATAGTTTCTTGAAGAACTCTTATGAGACACATTGATAATCTCTCAAGCAATTTATATGATAATTAAAATTGGAAGGTTGTACCTACATGCACTGGTCTTAGATGAGTCGAGACATTAATGATATGAGTCAACTTTTAATTTTTATTCGAGGTGTAAATAAAAGCTTTGAAATTATGAAGGAATTACTTTCTGCATGTTCTATGAATACAAAACTATTAGTGAAAATTGTTTTATAGCCCTTCAAAAGCTTTGCAAAAGCATAATATAAAGTGGGATAAAATTGTCAACATCACAATTGACGAGGGTCTTAATTTGACACGAAAAAACACTAGATTACTAAAAAAAAATAAGCGATGAAATAAAGCCTATTCTTGGAAAAGATATATATTGTATAATTCATCAAGAAATCTTGTGCAAAAGAGTTATAAAACTGAAGCATGTTATATTGGTTGTAACTAAAGTAGTTAATTTTATTCATTGAAAAGCTTTAAATCATTGGCTGTATGTGACTGTACCAATATTCCATACCATGCAAACATGAGATGACTTAGTGTTTTCCTGAAGGTTTGAGATGATGGTATTTTAGTTGTATTTTTATATTGGACTATTTCAATTTATACAAGATTAGTTCAACATAAGTATGATAAGAGGTCACCTATTTATTTGCATTCATTAGAAATAGGTCAGAAGTTTGAGAAGGATAGTATAGAAATTATTAATTATACAAGTAATAGAATGGATAGGAAAATTAAAGAGGCAATATTGATTAAAAATATAAAACAAAATCTTAATAGGGATTTTGGGGTAAAGACAATAATTTTATGAATAGTTATGGTTATTATTATTAATAATAGTTTGAATATAAAAAGGTTTAAAAATAAAGTTGAAGAAAATGATGATAGAGGGAGTTGTTAAACAAGTATAAGAATTATTGAAAATTTATCAGTTGGTTTTTGGAAATAGGATTATAAAGATGTAAGTATTTAGTAATGTAAGAAAAAAGTAATTTATAATGTAAAAAAGTTAATAGTTAAATATATAATAAAAGTAAAGTTTAGAAGTAATTAAGAAAATATAATTAAAAAGATAATAATAAAATGACAGATTAAATAGTAAAGTTTAAAGATTAAAGTTTTAAAATTATAATAAAATTGTTTCAGAATAATTTAATAATAAAATACTATAAATAAGAAAATAAAATTAGTTAAGAATAGAATAATAAAATGGAAAATATAATGGTCAGGCTAAGATGTATGTTATTGATTATGTATATAAATATAATGTATTAATTATATGATTATATATTTGGATATTGTAGCTCTGATGATGACTGCAGGACAGTTGAAACTGTAAGAGTAAAGTTTTGGTGTAAAAAATAGTATTGTTAGGTGTATAAGAAAGTTGGAAATGGTATCATATGTTGGATTAAATTGTTAACTTCTTAAATGTTAAAGACAAGCATAATGAATTTTATGAATTAAAAAATAAACAATGGCTGAA
The DNA here is from genome assembly GCA_028023455.1 of Epiperipatus broadwayi. Taxonomy (NCBI): domain Eukaryota; kingdom Metazoa; phylum Onychophora; class Udeonychophora; order Euonychophora; family Peripatidae; genus Epiperipatus; species Epiperipatus broadwayi. Next base: position 489,923 of record JAQFVV010000143.1, on the reverse strand, counting down.
TGACTTTTTCTTCTCTATTGATATATTAATGGATCAAAATTAATTAAATTTATCATTGTAAGGGAAAAGATTTATTTATGATATGTACACAAATGTCACGATATTTATGACAGAACTGAAATTATTTTCATGACAATTTCAAAAGAAAGATAATTTACTTTCTATTGTACTTTATATGTTGGATTATTTCCATCGTCTAATATGAGTACTGTATGTTTTTAGAATAAATTAACTTTATTTAAATATTCTAAATACATTCAACTGTTAGTAATAGCACATCAAACAGGTTAGTATATGTGTAATGTTTCGAGAGGTATTATTAGCCCCTCTTCTTCAGGTGTTGCTGGCCTGATCGGTGACAGTACTAACATGGGAATTGAACCTGGACCCTTAGATTCTTTGAGTATTAAATTTTAAGGTAATGCTCTAACCAAGTGAGCCATCCTGCCAAAGGTTCAGTTTGTTAGAGCGTTACCTTAAAATTCAATACTCAAAGAATCTCGGTGTCCATGTTAGATTCCCATGATACTACTGTCACTGGTCAAGCCAGCAATACCTGAAGAAGAGGGAGAATAATACCTCTTGAAACATTGTGCATATACTAACTTGTGTGCAATTACTAATAGGTGAATGTATTTGGAATATTTAAAATGAAGTTTTTCTAAAAAAATTCAATACTCATTGTATTTTTATATTGTACTATTTCCATCATCTAATATGTGTAGTGAATGTCTTTAACTTTATTCAAATATTCCAAATACATTCAACGGTTAGTAATAGTAACCTGTTTGATGTGCTATTACTAACAGTTGAATAAATAATATTGAATTTCAAAAATCTTATACGGTTTCACTTTTCACCAAAAAAACCTTTATTATTGATTACAGTGATGTATTTGGACTATTTAAATTAAGTTAAATTTTTCTAATGATTTTCATTACACATATTAGATGATGGAAATAGTCCAATATAAAATACAACTAGAACACCATCATCACAAACCTTCAGGAAAACATTCAATACTCATATTAGATGATGGAAATAGTCCAACATATAAATACAACTAAAACATCATCCCAAACTTTTAGAAACTCACTTTCTATTCTTGCAAAAAAGAGAAAAAATTTAAAATGTGTTGATTTTAAGAAATATGAGGTAATAATAAGTGACTTATTCAATGAATTTACCAGATTTGAAGGTTTTCACAAAATTCCTTAAGATCTATCTTTAGTGAGTCTACCATTTGATGTAATGTGATGTGTTGCACTGTGACTTCTCCTTATATGGAGTCAGAAATCTCTCAGCAACTATGCCCAGAGGAACCTGTTAATTACTTTACCTTCCCTTTCCATTTCCCACCCTAAGTTTTTCCATAATCTGCTCCATTCCATTTCCACAACATAATCTTTGTCAACTCCATGGCCTTCATATCTAAATCTTCCTTATCTTTTCCCAAACCCAGCATAAAAACCAATAACCCATTTTCTGTATAATCATTTTGTTCATATTTATTCTTCCATAACTTCATTATTTATACCATTTCTGCTTCCAAGAATTTATATTGAATTAACAGATGCCTTCCTTACATAACTTGCAGATTAAATCATCCATATTTTTCCATTTACGTGTATATTGCCTTGTTGCTAAAGATCCTGTTCGAGCCTTAAACAATAAACTACTTTTCTTACTATTATCATAAATTAACTCACATACAATGTTCCATTTACTTCTATATATATTTAAACTCTTTTTACTCTCCATACTAGTTCTCCATCTCTCCAACTTCCTATTCTTTATTAATGCATCTATTCTTTTCTCACATTTCTTACCACTATAACACTCAACAATTCTCCTAACACAATCATCCCACCTTTTGTACAAATATATTGATCCATTAGAAACCAATCACCACCTAAACATACCAATATAGATAGTAATCAATATTTCTCATTGTTGTCAAGGCAACCTCTCTCCTTTAAATAGCACTCTTGCTATTAAAAGGAGAGAGATTGCCTTGACAACAGTGAGAAATATTGATTACTATTTATATTGGTATGTTTAGGTGGTGATTGGTTTCTAATGGTTACATTTCCATTTAGCTTTAAGCATTATTTCACTTCTTTATCCTAATCTTCTGCATACCACATTATTTTTTTTACCCATCTTGTTGCCTGCCCTTTACTCATAACCCAATTAAATACTATTTTGGCTATTCTTTTGTTATCCACGAACTGCAATCTACCGAACATCTTCATTTTGCTTTTTGCTTCTCTCATATAAAAACTTGACCATCCCATTTCTCCTTGAATTGTCTCTTGCTGTCCACATATCTGTATCTAATGCATGTCTTCATACTTCCCTTCGTACTTTTTCTAAATAATCTAATACCTCTTTACTAACACACAACACATCATTGCCATATGTTAACTCTGCTACTGCAACTCCCTTTCATACAATTCTACCTACATCATATTTATTATATGAAAAAACTGTTAATTTCTTTATCAATCCCTTTCTTTTCTTTGCTTCATTTATAAATGTTTTCTTCCATTCATCCAAGCAATTTTTCTGATTACTTAAGATGATTCCCAAATAACTATCTATCCATCAGACTTAACTTTATATCCCCAATAAAACCATCATTATATTCGATTTTTCTTTACTAAATTTAATCCCCATCTTTTATTTACCCTTGCGCATGTCCGCAGCATAACTTACATATCTTCTCTTTTTTCTGTACACAAAAAGACATCATCTGCAAAAAAAAGTCTCGACAAAGTATATACTCCTTTGCCACTTATTAACAGTATCTATATCTCTCTTTTTAGTCTTTCTATTGCTCTCTCCATTTCACTCAAATACAACAAAAACTAAATAGGCGACATAGGGCATCCTCGCCTTAGTCCCACACCATTTTTAACTTTAACTGATTCTATATCCTCTAATTGATATGTATAATAATTATTATATAATCTCTTAATAATATCCACTAAGGTTTCATCCATTCCCAAATTTGCTAAACTTATCCATAATCTATTTATCTATAAAACTCATATAATCATCTACCTGAATTCCTACTCATATCCATCAGTTGTGAAACTCCGAATAAACTATCTCCTATACACCTATCTGACCTAAAACCTCCTTGCATTCCCCCCACTACACTATTTTCTTCCATCCATTTTGCAACTCTTCTAGCCACCATATATGAAAAAACTTTTATATAAAACTGGTGTTACCGCTATCGGTCTATAATTGTTTAACTTTCTATGATCCTTACTCTTTCCTTAAAATAATAATCTTACTCTTGTATTACTCCAACTACCTGGAAAAACTCTTCTGTGCCATCTTATTAAAACATGATAATAACTTTACTTTTGCCCTATGCCCCAAATTCATTACCATCTCTGCCTCCCATCCATCTAAACCTCTTGCCTTTCCACTTTTCAATTTTTTTCCTGCCTCATTCAGTTCATTTTCGGTAAACCTCATATTCCCATTACTATATGCTTTCATATTTTCAATCCCCCGTCTCTCACATCTAACATCTTTTTTGTATCCATTACATACCAATCAAGATTCTCTAATTCTTCTCTAGAGCTACACTCTATTCCCTCATCATCTAGTAATACTATCTCTCTCTCTCCTATGTTTCTCCTTTTAATATAATTCCAAATTTTTTTACTCCCATCTTTTCCACTTTTATTAATATCCTCCAACAATTTACTATTCAATTTCACTCTCTCTCTCTCTTATAATCTATTTTAGTTAATTTCTTTTTTTCTAAGACTTTTGCCCATTTAGCATTAATATCTTTTTCACTTTCTTTGTTCTTAATAGTACACTTATATTCTCTGCATGCTTTCCCCCTCTCTTTTACACTTTTATTCTCATTTTTTTATTACTTTTATTCTTCTGAATATTCTTACCTAAAACCCTATTTGCCCTTTTTTCTATTTCATCACACCATTCCTTATCAACTCTTCCATGGTTTCTTCAACTTGTATTTTATACTCTTCCAACTCATTCTTATCATTGACTTTCCATCCATATCTTTCACTATTGTTTCTACTTTTATTACTATTCTCCATTACATTACTAACCATTTCGATTACAAAGAAATTATGGTCACTATTGCATACTTTCTTTTCATTATCAAACTCCTTAATTTTTTGTACTTTATTCATTTCCGCTTTCTCTACTAATACATAATCTATTGTATCAAAATATATAAAATGCGCTAACACGCACAGCCACAAAATATAAACTGTTTGTTTATTTCAATAATCTATTGTATGGAATATATCATTCGTAGACCATGTGTATTTTCCCTCATAAATATTCGATAAATTTCCAATGCTCAAATTCACTCTCTGACAAAATTTCTTCAAAAGCTGTCCATTCTTATTATCTATATCATCAATTTCTTCAATATGCCCATTCATATCTCCTATAACCATTATTCTCTTCCCCTTTTCTTTAAAACTCTGTATATCTTTAAATAGGCATTCATATATGCTACTGTTCCAGTTCATTATAGTTTGACTATCTCCAATAGCTACATTAACTATAGCCACCATCCATTTCTTGTCTTCCCAACCTTATTTCAAACCACAAATGTTCTTGGCATTTAACAGTATTTAAACATTTTTTTGATATAACACCTATACCACTACCCCTTTATTCTTTCTCTTTTTTTATTTATACCCTGCCATACCAAATCTTCCAAAATAGGTTCTTTTTTAGTTGTATTTCCACTACTGTTAATATCTCTAGTTCTTCATTTTCAATTGCTTTTGTTTAATTCCAGCCATTTTTCTGGTCTCCTACCACCTTGCATATTCAAACACCCAATTTTAACTATTTCTTCTTTCCTAACTACTCTTTTATAAATTTTTTTGATTCTTTTTTTTTATTACGTTTATAAATAACTTGCTTACCATTAATTTTACAGGCCCATTCCCTCTCCACATCTACACTTATATCTAAATCACCTACCCTTTGATTACTTCTTACATCCTGTCCATTCTTTTTGATAATACTGCAATTTACAACTCCATCCCCCTTTATAAGTTCCCCGAATTATATTTTTTATAAATCAGACTCCCTAAAACTTCACTTCCTTGTATTCCTAAGTGCAATCCGTCTTTACTATATAACTCTCTTTCCAATAAACTAATCCCACACATCCACAAACATAACATCATTTCTCTCGCACAATTTTTTCAACCTCATTAATAGAACATGCCCTATCTAACAAATGCCTTTTGTCAAATCTTGGTAATAATCCAACTATCCCTACTCTTCCTTTAATCTTACTTAAATTCCTAATCAATTGTATATACTCATCCATTACTCTCTCTGATGGTTCTGACAAATTATTAGTCCCTACCGTAACATACACATCTCTACTATCTTGCTTTTTAACTTTATCTGTCACAGCCCTAATTCTAGCTCCAGGCAAACATACTCTTACATATCTACTTCTATTTTCCTTTGCAATTATATCCCCACATTCTCTAATTAGCGAATCTCCTATAAATACTGTCTCATAGAGTACTTCTGCTCCATCCATAACATTTTCTACCACCTTCTGGACCTCCTTATCATTCCTACTCAATAATTTCTTTATCTGCTCACACTTCGTCTCTAACGATTTTAATTTTGCTTCTACACCCTCTACCTCTTCCTCTATCATACTTATTCTTTTTCTAATCATCTTCATCATACTACTAATTTCTCCACCCATATCTTCTGGCACTCCACTAAAACCATCATCTGTTCCATCTCCCTCATCTACATTCTGCTCCTTCTCCCTGACTTTCTTTTTAGACTATCTACACTTAGAAACCACTTTCTCTTCTCTTTCATCACATTTACACACTGTCTACATAACCATAAACATCCTTCCTAGTCTTATTCAAACATTTCAAGTGAAAAATCTATCATATACGGTACACACTCTACCGGAGCACACCTAGTTTTTTTCTGCCGATTATATATGCATTGTGGAATACAAATGCAATCCATATTCCTTATTTTCCAAATCACCTATTCTATATTTGACTTTATACTTCCTCTCCTACTCTTCAAAGCTCCTTGCACAGTAAGATAAAAACTTTACTTTCTTTCAAAACCGATCAATACTATAACCACGTGTTTTCCGACCTTAGGCCTCCAAAGCGTTATCTTTTTTCCAAAAAAATCACTATTCTTAAATTTAAGAAAAAATGTTAATAGCAAACTTACTAAATACCAATTAATTTTACATACAAAATACCAGTTAATTTTACATACAACTTTGTTATAAATATTCTTATACTAACACACATTCAACAAAATAATTTTTTTTTTTTTAAACTTCTACATATTACTTTTAATATCAATGGTACACTGTCTTGTGTCCAGTTGGAACTGATCAGTTGGCTGTTGTAATAATAATGGACATTTGTGCCTCTTTAAATTCAAAAATGTTCAAAAAGATTCTGGATAATGCACAGAAATATTTGGCGTCGTTTGGATTGATATACCTATACAAAACTACATTTTTTTTTAATGAAAAATACAAAGAGCAAAATCATCACAAATAATGGATGAAAATTTAGAAGCCGTTGTATGAATAGCCACTTGTGAATTGAATCCCAATTTGGAAGAAATCATAAACCGGGAGCATTCCAAATTTAATTCCTCATTAAAGTTTTTGTAGCAATAAGTTTTCTCTGATATTTTGTTATCATAACAATAAAAATATATTTATTACAAATTTTACTTTTTATCTATAATTGATTCCTATTTAAGTCATTAAATTTTGTATTTATCATTTTTTAGATTCTAAATTTTTTGTTAAATCATTCAATTTCATTTGGCCTGCTGATGAAAAAAGTTGTCTGCCCCGATGTAGACTAATAACATAAGTTTATTACATATATACACTTATTAGTCGTGCTATAAGGATTTACAAAATAATAAAAGGTCAGGGCGATCTGTAAAAGGTCAACCTAGTCCTGCTTTCAACACTTCCAAAGGCAGAAGTTTCTGACTTTCCCAACCAGTAATTGGGGGCTTTATGTAACCGTTTATTTCCTATTGTTCTAGAGTGTCTTGTCTTCATTCATATCATATATGTCTAATATTAAAAAACATGACTCATATATAGATCAGTTCAAGTACACAATATTCCTATAATTGAAATGACCATATATGCTGTGGTTCTACTTTAATGATTACCTAATGTCAAAATTATTCAAACACACCTTTACAATATTTGCTATATGTGTGAATGATCTTTATTATACATTTGTAACCATAACTTTAAATATTTATTAATACATTTACTACTATCAAGATTATACTAAATACCTATGTAACATTACTTACTAATACAAACATTTACCATAAGTAATGCATAAATGTATATATACTTTACTATTTATCAACACAATTCAGCTACAATATATACGCACTCAAATATATTCCCTCACTCCAGAAGATACAGTCTTAAAAATATAGTGATTAGATAATTTTCTGGATTTGCACAGTCTTTGCTTGTTTGTTGTCTCAACTGACATTGAATTCTGGCTCGTCTTGATTGGATCCGGTTATAGATTTGCAATCCCTGACTTGTCATTTTTGCTGATGGCTTTCTTCTGTTTTCTTTGTCAGCATCTGATGCATTGCTCTTGGCTTAACTAGGATTGTATTCTAGAGCTTTTTTATATATAGTTCAGATGTTTTCAGAATGTCACATCAGCTTCTGGCTTGATTTCAGCGAACTATGCTGTAACGCCTCTGATAATAGTTGTCTTTTTTCATTTTTTAAAAAATTGTTTAGCACCCAGATACTTTTCCAATTTTAAAATTATTTTCACTTTGCAAGCTTACTCTAGATTTTTAACTTTCCTACCAGACAACATTTTTGCCAGAGATTTCCCTTAGTGGTTGATGGGAGACTATGCTGGTGAAACATTATCTCATGTAGAGTGATATTCATATATCTAGCATTTATTTTATTTAATTTCACCTTTATTTTGTTGGACTGCTTTCTCGGCAATTCCATTTGATTCGGGGTGATAGGATGGTGTTCGAATGTACTGTATTGCCCATTCTTTCATAAAGGCTTTGAATTTCTCTGAAACAAATACAGCTCCATTTCAGATACCAGCACATTCAAAATTCATGAACAACAGAAATCGTGCAGATTTTTGATGGTTACATCTGTATCTGTATTTTTTATTCTATTTTCAGTCCAACAACTATATGCATATGAGTACCAAAAATATATACCACTTCTATGGTATGGCGTGGTCAATGTGAATTCGTTCCTATGGGTTTTGGACTTTTTTTTCGATGAAAGATTTACATTGTTTGGCATATTTCACATTTTTCAATATATTCTTCCTGGCCACTGGAAATAGCTGCAAGCTAAAGCCATTGCTCTTTTTATTCCAGGGTGACTCTGTAAACAATGTTCAATATTTTATTGTGGCTATTGCTCAGAATCACTATCTTTTTGTTCATGATTAATTGATAATTTCTCTTACACTTTCCATAAGCCCTTTTTGAGGTACAGAGGACATCTTGCAGGTCACCCTGTTGTAATCCAATTTAATAGGTTTTGGCAACCAGGACCTGCTTTGGTCCATTCTGCTATTTTTTTGCTGTATGTGATTTTCACATATTTTAGCTACAGAAGTCTGCCTTATCTGGACATTTGGATAGCATATCTGCATGTTTACTATGGAATATTCTTTTTCAAGGTTTTGCAATTTTTGTTCCTCTTTTTTTTGTCATTTTTTTAGTTGAGCAATGAGTATCTTGTGGGGCTTTATGATGACCAGTCTTGCTCCTTTGTGCATTTTTAAGCCCATTGGCAAAGTATTTAATTTCCCAAGTTCATTTTTGAAAAGATCAGGATAGTTATTTCTTACTTCATCTCGATGCTGATTTTTTTAATCACACAGACTTTAACTCATATTGGTTCAAACCATTCTCTATCTATGATGGGATTTATTTTTTCCATTAACAATATACAAAAGTAGATATCCAAAGGATTTTTTTGTTTTGACAATCACTTGACGCACTTCATGTAATTTGATTGGATTGCCATTCATATCCCATTCTTTAAGACTGCTTTTTCTAGAAGTGGTGGGGATTCCCAATTCCTTGTTAATTTTCTCCAGTCCTGATTTTTTATGAATGATGCATTAGTACCATTATCTATTTTTATCCCTACTGGATTATTAAAAACTCTTGACTGTTTCTGATGGCTATATTTTTAATGAAATTACATATGCAATTATTTACATCATCTGTGAATATTTGATCAGTTTCATTTCTGGTCTGTACAGTGAATTCGGCATTTTTGTGTTTTGCATTCACATTACTGAGCTATATGGCCTAACATTCCATAACAAAAACAGGCTATCGTTTTTGCTGGATTGTTTTCCTTAATGCTTGAGGGATATTAGTTCCAGAAAACTTATTAAACTCCCTAGCTTGTTCCAATAATAACTCAGCAATTCCTTATTGGCCTCACTGTAATATAAATTACCTATTGATAACAGCACCTGTCTCATCAATCGATACATACAATAATTGCACAGAGAGGGCATCTTTAAGAAAACTGCCATAGAGGCATGGTTTAGCCTTCTGCAGTGCTATGTCATAGTCTTTATTTGTCATCATTAGACTTATCTGCTTCTAAAATATGTAGCAGGGCAATGCAATTGAATGGTTGAGAGTTAAAAAAACTAACTTCCTCATATGTCTACTTTACAGGTGCTTCCTGTACATACAATCTATTCGTTATCTATCATTCGCTGGCTAGCAAAGCAAAGTGGCAATTTTCATAGTTATCTATCATTCGCTGGCTAGCAAAGCAAAGTGGCAATTTTCATAGCATTATTGCTAGTATCATTTATTAGAGAAAAAAAATTTTTAGCCTTTGTATATATAAAAATCAATCCATCAGATTCTCTATGCCAAACTTGCCAATTCATATTTGTGGTATGGCCACCATGCTATTGTCTGTTGAGTTGGCACTTTGTAATTTTGATTCTATCGTGGTTGCTATTTACTGTGTCCAGGTGTGGCTTATTGTATGCAGTCATGCCTACTAGTTTTGCCAGTTAGGAATAATGAGAGAGGTGATATAGACTAATAACAGTTTAGTAACTTGTATTTACATACATATTCTTATTAGTAGTGCCATAAATGCTGACAAAATAATAAAAAGTTGGAATGAACTGTAAAAAGTCAACCTAGTCCTGCTTTTAACACTTTCAGAGGCAGGAGTCTCTGACTTTCCCAACCAGTGGCTTGATGGCTTTCTATATACGTTTATTTTCTATTGTTCTTTTGGAGTAGGTAGTCTAATATTAACAAACATAATTATATATAAACCAGTTCGAGAGCATAACATTCATACGATTGAATTGACCACATATGATACAGTTCTACTTTAATGATTATGCAGTGTCAAAATTATTCGAGTGCACTATTTGTTATACATTGGAATAATCTTTTATTTTATTATGGAATTGTAACCCTAACTTTAAATATTTATTAATACAATATTTTATACTATCAATACATTATACCAGATACATATGTAATATTATGTGAATGCACATGTACATTATTATTTACTATCACAATTAATTCAATTATATGTATGCATTCAAACATGTACCTATTCTATATATGTGAACGTATCTATGCTATAATGTAGCAGCATACATTCTGTATTAAAACTATGTATTGAATTTTACTTTGTATTCATTTTTATCAGCAGTAACACATAAGAAAGATTTTTTTTTTATAAAACTGTTTTTGAGAAAATATATACTCTATTATATCTGCTTTTAATATCAGATCACACAACTCATTGCTTTGTTTCACGGAAACCTATAGTATATAACTTTGTAATAATACATTTTTCTTATTTTCTGATTTACATTGCTTACTAAATCTAATAAGTATTTTGAAACTGAAATGAATACTATATCGTCATCAATCCAGAAAAACGTAAGTCCCAGGATAATTAATTTGCTTATCTTTCTTGAATCAATTACTAAAAAATTTTCTGTTATTTTGCATTTTTTAAAAAAGGCACATAAATCTATCTCTTGCTTTCAGATTTATCAGCAAATAAAAGAATAAGTATAAATTATATTTGAAATTAAATCAAGAGAATGAATTAAAATTTGTTTTAGCTAATCAAAATCTAGTTAATTAGATATTTCAGAAGTAAACCACTAAACATTATGTGATCACCAGTTCCTATGCAATAGATAAAGTTTTATGCACAAACCTTGCAACCATTGATGACTATGGCTTGCACTGAGTAATACTTCTACATGGAGAATTTGCTACTATTTCTGAAATAATTTGAAATATTAAAGTTGTATGTCTGTATTCAATGGTTTGATCAATTTTTATATGCAAAATTAATTAATTTTAATTTACTATACATAAAACAATAATATATATATATATAATATTCAAATATGTAATAGACAGAGTATGAGCACAGACTTTCACATGACCCACAACTCTCCACACTATCTCATAATACTGATACACCTGAACACACATATGTCGAAAAGATAAATAATCACCAATATACGTATTTCATGCTAAACCAGCAATCATCAGTTGGTCCAGATTACCATCTCTACACATATATGCTACAAGTGCTCAGATATATATTAAGATAGCAAATCCTCCTACTTTAATGGACAGGCTTCAATGTACTCCACACTCCAACTCTTCAACTGTCCATCCAATTGAAAATCTGATGATGGAACGCTCAAAGGACACCCTTAGGCCGAGATTGTTGTCATGCCCATGTTGACCTAAAGGTCAATCTGACCCCTCATGTACAGGACATAATCCATTAAATACATATACAAGGGATAGGCAGACATCTCTAATATGTAATAGATGAAATACACAGACTTATATATACCTGTGTCTATATATGTAATAGACAGGGTATGAGCACAGACTTTCACATGACCCACCACTCTCCACACTATCTCATAATACTGATACGCCTGAACACACATGTCGAAAAGATAAATAATCACCAATATACGTATTTCATGCTAAACCAGCAATATATGTGTAGAGATGGTAATCTGGACCAACTGATGATTGCTGGTTTAGCATGAAATACGTATATTGGTGATTATTTATCTTTTAGACATATGTGTGTTCAGGTGTATCAGTATTATGAGATAGTGTGGAGAGTGGTGGGTCATGTGAAAGTCTGTGCTCATACCCTGTCTATTACATATATAGACACAGGTATATATAAGCCTGTGTATTTCATCTAATATTCAAATGTAAGTATATTGTCTACATTAGATGATGTAATTAGAAGGGACTTGAACTCAGACTTTCAAGCCTCCTACAGTCATGCACTCCATCTTATACAACCGAAACACATGGCCACATGTGAAAAGGATAAATGGTCTCCAATATATGTATTTGGTGCTGAACCAGCAGTACCTATTAGTTTGGCCAGATCCCCATCTCCCACACACATATACAATCAGTGCTCAATTTAGATTAAGATAACAAATCTTCAAACTTTAATGGACAAACTTCAATCTTCTCCCTTCTCCAACTCTTGAAAATCCAATGATAGAACACTCAAAACCCTAGTTGATGCCAATATTATTGTCATACTTATGTTGACTTTAAGTCATCTTGATTCCTCACATATAGGACCGTAATATGTCCATTTAAATACACAGAGAGGGATAGGCAGAATACAGGCTGAAAATGTAATATTCAAATGTAAGTATATTGTCTATACTAAACTTAATGTAATTAAAAGGGACTTGAATTCAGATAATACACTTACATTTAAACAATATACTTACATTTAAATATTTCATATTTAGTCTGTATTTTGCTCATCCCTCTTATGTGATTTAAATGGGCATATTAAGGTCCTATATGTGAGTAGTCAGGGTGACTTAAAGTCAACATGGGTATGACAATAATATGTTCCATTATCGTATTTTCAATGATATGGATGACTGAAGAGTTGGAGGATGGAGAAGATTGAAGCTTGTCCATTAAAGTTTGCAGATTTGTTATCTTAATATAAACTGAGCACTGATTGTATATGTGTGTGGGAGATCTGCACAAAATACATGTATTGGAGATCATTTATCTTTTTCACGAGTATGTGGTCGTGTGTATTAGTTTTATAAGATGTAGTACATAACTGCAGAGAACTTGAAAGTCTGAATTCAAGTCCTTTTAAATATATATAAACATAATATAAGCTTAACAGTAAATTAAAAGTTGTAGCACCTATGAGGTATCAATTTCTAATATTTGCTTAATTATTTGGAAATTGTTTTGGGTAACACTTTCTATAGAAATCTGTAAAATGAAGTGGGAATGTCTAAATATAAATTTTTATGATTTCTGTATTCTGTTTTTCATGTCATCATTATATTGTTGTTATATTTAAATTATTTTAATAAAGATCGAAATTATAAAAGTTCATTCAAATACTATCTTTTACATTAACAATTGTTTGTTGTATATTTTAATTATTGATAGCCATTTTAATAGGATTGTTTTTATATTTAGATAAAATTTAATTTTATTTGTAAAATATATTTTATTGCCTGTATAATTAAATGGCTTTACATATAAATCAATGGTATTTATTTTTTTGTATTTTTTTTCTTGAAGTGTTTTAATTTTAACATTTTTGAAATTCATTTATTTTTAGTTTTTTAGTATTAGACAATGATAAATATTTCATTGAACCCCAAACAGATTTTTCAAAGATAATTGTTTCTGTTTTAGACGTGCAAAAACACCTAAGAAATTAAAAAAAAATCAATCCCAAGATCCTGTAGAAGTAAGTATCGTTTAATAGCAGTTTTAATAATGTGATTTTACTAATCTTTTTTTTTTCTCAATATTTTACATCTTCCCACTGATTAAATATTAGAACAAATTTTTTTCACTTTAGTTTATTTATATCTTTAGCATTAAAAATAAACTGTGCTTAATATTATTATTTTATTTATGTTGTTTCATACTTACAATAATTTTGATCATAAGCCTCAAAATCTAAGCTAAAAAAATTGGGGTACTTAGTTCTGTGACCCAACACGTATTAGATCTGTTGCACCTTTTCACATCCACGCTAAATGTGTAACATAGCGATTAGGTGAAATAAATCCAAGAAAATATGATCTTGTGTATCAAAATGTGTTTTTTATCAGATCTCCGTTCTGGTAACAAAAGAATTTTTTCCAAAGCTAATTTTTTTTGCCAGTTTTTGTTTAAGATTTAATTCTGACAACAGCTTGATTTCTGTATGGCAAAATAACATTTTAGACTTTTTGTATAATGGTGTCTTGTATTGATTGCTTAAAACTTTACTGTTAAATATTTTTTTTGGTCAAATTTTATATGTTTAGTAGTTATTAATTTATATTCTGCACAATATGTTTAGTACTATTATTAATTTATATTTCACACCATATTTTATCTTTTCCCTGTGAAAGTCGTATATATTTCTGTATGGAAAAATAGCATTTTCAACTTTTTGTATAACGCTTATGCTTAAAATTGTTTATATTTTTTATGTGAAAGTAGTCTTGTCCGTAATGGCGTCTAATTTTTTTTTGCTGAAATTCATATCTTTAGTATTGTTATAAATTGTATACTTTTTCGTATAAATGTCACATATATTTCTGTTTAATATCATTTAATATTGTTATAAATGTATATTCTTTACCATGTTTTTAATTTTTTTCTGTAAAAAGTTGTATAAATGTACTTTTTAAGATCGGTGATTTTTTTTTGCTAAAATTGATAACTTTAGTATTGTTATACTTTTTCGTGTAAATGTCATATATATATTTCTGTTTTTTTTTTTGGTAAATTATGTTATAATTTATTTATATTTTTTATATGAAACTAGTATTAGTCCTATGACACTGAGCACACATTAGATATGCTGCGCCTTTTCACATACGTATTCAATCTGCCGTAACTTTGTAAATCTTGGGAAAATATTATGTACAAAAGATCAATGTACACATTATTTTTGTAAATTTTTGCGAAAATATCATGTACAAGATCTGCATACAGGTTATTTTGGTCAGATCACAAGATTACAAAGATATCAGTGGATTGATACAAATGTGAAAAGGCGCAACTTGTCTAATACATACTTTGTGTCACGGGACCAATAAGTATTTACCAAAAGTGGTTATCAAGTTAGAGAAAAAATAATAATGAAAAAGCTGTAAAACTTACTAAACAAAATTGCTAGGAACTTCATTGGTCATACATATGCAGGACAATTCACGGACTTTGTCTGAAAGCTGATTATCATTATGAAAAACAAATTTTCGAATGAGAAAAGAAAAATGATTTTTATCAGCATGAGTTTGTTTTTACTATTAGAAGATCATAGTGAAGATTAAGAGGTAGAAAACAAGATTAGAACATAATGTCAGAAAAAAAATCCAAATGAAAAAAGTTGTAAAATTCTTTTAACAAAAATAATATGAATATCATCAATTAACATAGGACATACATGGACAATATACTTCAGAACTTTCTGAAAAGCTGATTACTATCGTGGAAACAATTTTTAGACAAAATTAAAGTGATTTTTTTTATTAGAATAAGTTTGTTTTATTTTTAGAATATCATTTTAATTTTTAGTATGCAGAAGACATTAGAATGTAATCAAGGGAAAAAAAAATTCAAACAAAAAAAGCAGAATTACTACAACTGAGATAGCTAAATCAGCATTTTGTGGATTTTTATTAGTGTTTGTTTACATTTTGATTTTATGCTTTTAAAGTTTTATTTTAATTTTTCATTGAAATAGAACTGCATTATGCAAAGCAGTTAATTTCATAGTATTTATAAATATATATTTTAAATGTTTCTAATATTTTCTTTGTTGAAATGGTTGTTTTGGACATAATTTTGATTTAAACAGTGCACCTGAAATAGATTATCCCTAATTATATTTTGTAAGTACTACAAATGGATGACATAATCAAAGAGCCAGATCTCGTTGTATAAACATTGGTATGTTATGTTGGAATGAATGAAATTTTATTTAAATTGAGTCTAATGAAGAGTAAATAATAGGTATTTTTTTTCAGTATGACAATATGATTTGTAGTACAGTATATTGTAACACGATGGGGGTATCAAAAAAAAGGGTTTGAACTGGGTGATGGCAAATCATCATCCACCCCAAGTAAATACGTGAATTTGTTATATTAATAATTTACAAAGTATAGTAAAGGTAAAATATATTTAAGAGGAGCATGAGATCAAGAGATCTTTGAGATCATTGATGAGAGATCAGAAGAGCAACTAAAAACATAATTAACTATCAACCAGCATTATAAAGTAAAAATAATTATAAGTAAGTATGAGTACTACTCAAATAGACCATTCATCATCATGAATGAGCAACAATTAACAATCAATACAATAAATCAGAATAAAATCAACAGTCCATCTTGTGGCTGAATTTGAACAATAAAAAATATTAATCAACCTATTGAGCCTTTTCCAGCTTAGGCAATTATTTAAACATAACATAGAGGCATCACTTAAGTGCTTATCCTTTAGAATACACAATCAGAAAATCTAAACAATAATGCTGGTATATTAAAACATGCTGATCATCATCAATGCACAAGCGACTTGTACTGGCCAACTATAAACTTGACTCCTAATAAGACTAAACTAAAACTAAAATATAGTGCATGGGCTTTAAAGAGTATTCTCTTTTGCACCAACCAGGATGATGATTGATCATTGCTGGATGCCCCAAAAGTACTAATATATACATCCCCATTTATATATTCATCCCGTGCATGAATCTAGCTCAGACAACACAAGCTCTATTACTGTATGTGACCAAGAGATGATGCAATACAATTTTAACAATTAAATACAAGTTTATTAACAACAAAATAAATAAATATTACGATCTGCAGAATCAGGCTTCTGATTTTGAATATTATATAAAATTATATACACAACTAAAGTTATTACACTGATTTAAAATATTTACTATTCAAAATTCAGATTATTTCCTTGATTTACATATATGTGCGCACAGACGTGCAATTTATAATATACAATTAATATAAAAAATGATTAAATTTTACATATGTATTATAATTGACAAGCATTGATATTTGCAATACGATTGACAGATATACACATATGTGTGTGCATGAAATTTTTGAACATATTTGATTTATTACAAAATAATTACCAGAATCTTAAATGATATAAAAATTCAATAAATGATTAAAGTTTCAGTTAAATGATGTAGATTTTACATACTAGGTTTACTGAAACGCACATATAAATAATTTGCACAGATGTGCGATATATTAATTTATTTACACAACATTAGTATTTATCATAATAAAATTATTATAGATTATACTTGCAATTTAATTCTCTTTGCTGAATAATTTTTTTTCCTTAAAATAAGTACTATCAAATTTTTGACAGATGATTGTAAAATGTCTTTCTCTTTTTTTTTTTCATAAACGAAAGATAAAATCATTTTATAGAATTAAAAATATATAAATTTCAAAATGTCTTTCTGCTTGATTAGTTAATGCTGATGAAGTAGGCAAGGTGAGATAGGAAAAGTGAATAAGTGAACTGCAGCTTCCCATGCTAAATAGGCGAGGTGAGATAGGAAAAGTGAAAAAGTGAACTGCAGCTCCCCATGCCAAGTAGGCGAAATGAGATAGGAAAAGTGAATAAGTGAACGGCAGCTCCCCATGCCATGATAAGTAGACAACCAAGCATGTACTATCAGAACACAAGGCCCCATGACATTGCGAGAAAATACATTTTTAAGCACTGCCCCTTCTAAATACATAGACAGATCATCCACAAGGAGTAGTATCCAGAAATAAAATGTCTGGCATTGAGACAGCCCTGCTCATCTCTTGTGAGTCTTATGGGCTATAGATGAGGTCTATTCATGAGGCCTACATATACAATGCTGGAATACTCTGGGAGCTCAACATCTAGGTCTAGACAGTGCTGAGCCTATACTTCGGAGCATCATGAACACCCTGCATCCAGGCAGCCTGCTCAACTATACACCCACCATAAACATGAAAAGTACAAATTCACGCATCACTTCTAAAATGGCATTTTACTAAAGAAATTATTTAAAATTTTATTATATATAACTCTACACCTTTACCCCGCTTAGCGATTGACTATTTAGCGATATTTCACAATAGCGATCATCATCAATTTGTACCCACTACTTTAATTTACAATCGATTTTTCACTATAACGATCGGGGGAAAAAAATTTTTTTTTGGCAGCCATCTTGAATTTTGCGTCATGATGACATCAGAGATATAGGTATTTTAAATTTATTTTACCCAAAAGCAAAAGTACATTATTGTAATATATATACAGGTAATGATTTTGCTGTAATTGTATACTCATACAATATTTTATTCATAAAACATAATGTTAGTTCTGCATTCAGTATTTTGAATATAGAACGTATAAACTTAAAATATCTATAATTATTGAATCTATAATACTGTATACTGTATATATAAGTGTTGAATGTCTTTAGAAAAATTAAACTTTATTTAAATATAATGTACAGTACTTGGATTATTTAAATAAAGTTTAATTTTTCTAAAGACATTCAACACATATTAGATGATGAAATAGTCCAATATATAAATACGGTACAGGACAACTAAAATACTATCATCACAAACTTTCAGGAAAACACTAAATATGAATATTAAACTGCATGCATGTGTTTATTAATTACGACATTATTTTTAGAACACCTGGATAATTAAGTAGAAATAGTTATTGATTTTGTAACTTCGTTAATAAATATATTGTTTACACTCAAGTTGTTTCAAATCAAAAGAAAAATATTTTAAAATGCAAATGTTGAATTAGAAAAGTTTAAAAAGAAAAACAGATTGTATTTAAAATAAATGTTAATGAATTTTCTTCTACACGAACAGGGGTGGGGGGGCATTATTACATTACTAAAAATATAGTAAAAAAAATAAAAGAAAAATAAACATTGCTGTATGTTTTAGAAAATTAGAAATTAGATTTTTTGCTTTTAGAATAAGTTTTTTGTTTTCTAAAGTTGACTACTTTACGATAAGCATTAAGCATTTTGTTACTGTGGAGTACAGTAATAAGTCTTTATGTTCAATTAAATAATTAATAATAAACATTTTTTTTTAATTTGAATAATTTCACATAAGTAATAAACATAAATGTATAGTAGTAATATATACTGTAATACAAATTAAAAAAAAAAACACTTCAGTATGGATTTTTTTTTTCCATTACGATGAAAAACTTCTGCGGAAGAATATAAAAACTTTTAAATTCAAATTTAGTTTCACTTTCTTTTTCTTTTTGCTGTTCTGTACTTTTTAAAGTGAAAATATGCATTTTTTTTTCCTAGTGATATAAAACTTTTCTTTTTAGATACCGTATTTAGTCATCATTGTCATGAAAAAATCAAGAAAATCTTTGAGCTTGGAAACCAGTGTGTATATTTTACTTAGACTGGAACCGACCAATTTTTTCCCATAGGCCCCCATTATAATTACGTATTTTGTATACGATATTCTTGCTTAACGATGAGTTTTGGAGGACCAATTGCCATCGCTAAGCGGGGTAAAGGTGTACTCACCACAGCTGTATATATGTTTATCTGTGCTTCTCTGCCTTTAGATACGTCAGCATATATATAATTGCTTCTTCAGCAAGCTGGGGTTCCCTGGGCAAGCTGGAAGATATTTCTTGGTAAGTTTGGTTGGTCTGTTTCTGTCTAAGATTACTCCAGGCAGGCAGCTGTCTTGGTTTGATAGATTTCAGGCAAGCAACTGTCCTTTCCATGTTTAAGGTTATGGATTTCAGCATAAAGAAGTAGGTCATTTTCTCCATGTAAATTCAAACTCCTGCGAAGAAAAATATTAGCAGTTCCTGAATCTACTGTCCTGCCTTCGGCTATATTAGTTCATGGTAACTGAACTGCCAATTCTACAGTCAGCTAAAACCAACTGCTGCAAACTTCATCCAATTGCAACAAAATATTGTAACCAACTTTTCAGCTGACAGTTCTTACAAAAATTATTATCCAGGCTAACATATTTTTTTGTCAATCTTTTTATAAAATCATTTGAGGTGATAACATCTTGATTGAAAACAGAGTTTTACTTTTATCTCACTAATCCCATTGAATCTACACACATGTTTTAATTAATTAATTCAAAAAAATTCAAAAACAAGTATTGTGTTTTTATATTTCACAATAATGATGATGATGATGATTTAATTTTAATTTAATAAACATAATCTTGTGATAAAAAATCACGCATGGAGCTTAACAAAAGTACATGTGCAAATAAAATGAAAAAAACATTAATATATAATAAAATAATTAAATAGAAATAAAAAGTTTTTCATTATCATCAATAATAATCCAGTCCATAATGAATTTTCTCAAAGTTTTCCTTGATAGGTCATTAACATTAAATCCAATGTTCCTTATAAAAATATTGTGAAATCTTGGACCAAGATAACATTTCTGATGTCTACAATGAGTTTTAAAGTATGCTGGTTCAAAAAATAAATCAAAATCACTTCATCTAGTCATCATTATTGATGAAGAATTATTTTTATTCATTCCTTTGTATTTAATATAATAACACAAAATATTCACTAAAAATAATTGATTAATAGTTAAAACTCCAGCATACTTTTATAATTCAAGTCTTGGTAAATCCAAAGGTTTAAACAAAATAATTCTTAACGTAAAATTTTGTAGTGTTTGCAAAGACTTCAAAAAATATGTTGCAGTGCCACCCTATAATGTTATACCATAACGAAGTCTGCTTAAGAAAATTTGTTTATATATACTCATAAGGACAGATTTATTCAAACAATCTCTTAATCTATAAAAAAGAAAATTAAGTTTTCTTAATTTTACTTGAAGCCAAAAAATATGCTTATCCCAATGTAAATACTCATCCAAAACCAAGCCAAGGTAAGAAATTGTTGATGTTCTGGTATTTTTCTGACAAGATGTTTGATTTACCTTGGGCAATTGAATTAACAAGTTTTTTGCTGGAATATTTTTAAGAGAATATAGTATGTAATTACATTTATTAATATTTAGCAGTAATCTATTATTGTTCATCCATTGTGTAATTTTAAATAAATCTTCATTCACAAGTTTCTCAAGTAAACTATATGAAACTGCTGAAATAACCAAAGCAGTATCATCTGCAAAACAAAAAATGTTAGAATGAAGAGCAGATCATTAATATAAACAGTAAATAACAATGGACCCAGGACTGACCCTTGAGGAACTCCATATCTAATTATTTCAGAATCACTCAAAAAATTATTAATTTTAACAAATTGGCTTCTATTTCTTAAATAAGATTTAAACCATTCAAGCATAGTACTCCTTATGCTACAATAGTGTAACTTAATTATTAATATATTATGTGGAATACAGTCAAATGCTTTCCGCAAATCTAAATAAATGCCTATAGTTTTGTAACCTTGTTCTAAAGATTCAGTGATGACTGATACATGTTCAGATAAAGCCAGTTCTGTAGATCTTCCTGGCAAAAACCCAAATTGATTATTTGAAAATAAATTATATTTTTGAAAAAAACAAAACAATTCTGTTTTTTACACACATTTCCAAAATTTGAGACAATGTTGATAAAATAGAAATTGGCCTGTAGTTTTCCAAACATTCCCTATCTCCATTCTTAAAAATAGGTGTAACAACAGCAGATTTTAAACAGTCTGGAAATATACCCGAATCAATAGAAAAATTAAATAAAAAGATAAAATTGGTAAAAGAATTTAAACATTTTCAATTAATATTTTTACAGAAATACAATCCAAACCAACATATTTTTTATGTCTCATTTTATAAAGAGAATCTAAAATTTCACAATCTTCAATCTCTTTAAAAACAAAAGAATTCAGGATAGATTTCTCATATTGAAAAACATGAGAACTGCAATTATTTTCAAAACTATTCATTAACAATTCCACACTATGTACAAAATATTGATTGAAATGATCAGCTATTAGTTTTGAATTATTTAAAACATCAATAGATATTTCATTAATCTTTAGTCTAGAAATTTGTGAAAATCCTTCCCTAAAAATAATTTTTTTAACAACAGTCCAAAAGTTGCTTAATTTAGTTCATTTTAAAGAATCAATTTGAGTAGAATAGAAAAACAATTTAGCTTTAACTATATCTTTTTTTATTTTTTTATCAAGAACCTTTAGCTGAATTTTGAAATCTTCATTAGCTGGAAACATTTTGAAAAGCCTGTACAATTTCTTCTTTCTGTTAACTTTTGACATTAACTCATTTGTAATCCAATCATGTCTTTTCAAATCTTTCTTCTTTATATATTTTATAAAAGAACAATAATCTATAAACTCTTTCATCTTGTCAACAAAGAATGAAAATGCACAATTTACATCATTCAACTCAAAAGATTAAATTCCAATCATATTTAATAATTAAGGAATGCAAACGATCATGAGATAAAAGTTTAAAACACTTTTTATTATGAGAAATTTTTTTTTTAAAAGTAACAATTTCTCTGTGATCTGTAAGACACCAATCCAAAAAAGATGTTTTCAAAAGATTTTTCAGGACATCTAGCAAAGATATGGTCAATAAGTGAAGATGATGAAGATGTAACACATGTAGGATGAAATAAACATTGAATAAATCCAAAAAGTGACAGCATATTTAAATAATGTTGAGCAGCAACAGAAATTTCACCAGAAATATCAATATTCAAGTCACCAACAAGAATAATGAATTTATCATGTAATTTAGTAAGTAAATCACCAAGTTCATCACTAAAACTGTCAACTGTATGACTGCAAGACCTATACAGAGCAGTAAGTGTTAATTTGTCTGAACCTAAAATGAAATTTAAAACAAGACACTCAGAAGAAACAAAAACTTCATCAATAGAAGTCACACAAAGCACTGATTTATAATAAACTAAAACTCCACCTGACCTATTATTAATTCTAGAATTAATAATTGATGTATATTTCTCTAATTCATACAGTCCTTTTTCACATTCCTTAATCCAGATCTCGAATAAAATTACAATATGAAATGAATAATCAAGTGAATGAATGTAAAAGAATTAACAACTCATCAAAGTGTTTTCTCACTCTACGAATATTTATATGAAAAATTATCAATAGCCAAATTATCTTCTCCTGTAACAATATTTTGAAAGATAACCCATGTCATAAATTAGACAAATCGGATTCAGAATCAATCCTAATAGCCCTATCCCCTGTATCTTTCCTCAATCAAATTTTCCCATCTTTAATCCAAACAAAACTATACTTATTTTCTTTAGCCATTGTACAAACTTTCCAAAATAATTTCCTATTTTTAGGCAACAAATCTTCATTTAAATATATACAGTTATCAACTGTAGCAATAGGCAAAACATCAGATAGATATAATTTAATTGTTTTACCTCCTAACAAGAATAAATCTCTTACCATTTTACTAACAAACTTAACTTTTATTACAGGCCTAAAACTACCTCCATATTTTAATCTATAAATAGAATTAATATAATTTGTATTACAGTCTGACAATTTTAATTTTTTAGCTATATTTTCAACAATATTAAATAAATTTTTTTCAACACCAACAATTTCAATATTGTTTTCTAATCTTTGCTGCTTTAAATAAAAAAGTTCTTTTTTCAAATTGCATAACAAAGAATCTTGTGCTTTTACTTTTTCTTGCATTTCATTAAATTCTATAATCAATATTTTTATATTATTTTGAACTGATTCAAGTTCTAAAGTAAGTTTAGCAAAAGACTGAGATAAGGAATCAATATTATTCTGTAAAACAGATAGCATATCAAGTTTTCTATTCATCTGCTGAAGTAATTCAAGACTAGAATTATTATCTAAAGAATTAGACAAGGAATCAGAAGTAGATCCATCATTTAAAGTCAAATTTAAATTAGTTCCTGCTCTACAATTTTTACACCTCCATAATGCTTTTTTTGTAGATGGCATTTTTAAATGTCTTCACTTACTGTACTACATTTAAAATGAACAATCCCATTACAACCCAGACAAGTTATAAAATTTCCACCAAAAGGAAGAGGTAAATGACAAGAATTACATTTATCCATAATAATAAAATCTAAAGTTTGAGAAACAAACAATCAAAAAAATTAAACTAATTAAAATTTCAACAGAGATTAAAAAGTAAGATAATTAATAATCTAAAGCAGCGTTTCCCAACCTTTTTTGGCTCACGTACCACTTGGTAGTATATCATGCTAAATTGTACCACTTCGTAAAAATGATTGTATTTTGTGAAATTTGTTATTGTGAGTGTGTTATTTTATTTGCATTATACATATTATAGGGTGACCATGTATTCACATCACATAATGAGACAAATTACATTGTGGATTATAAACTCACTGAAATTATAAACTCACTAAAACATATATGTATGTGTTTGTTCAAAGTATCATCTTTATCTACTATTTTGTCATATTTCATTTACTAATAAATGGTTTTAATAAAAACACAAAATTATAAAAACCCAATTAATATATTTTTTTATCATAATCAAATGTTTTTATAAAATAAATTTAATGAGATCCTTGTGCTTGTTTCGAAGAACATAATTTTTTGAAAGTTCAGAAGATGCAAGATATATCCTTAAGTCTACAGCTGCATTCAATCTGTTTCAATACTTTTTTTTTAAAAAAATATATGAAGAAAAAGCTCTTTCTACTAATTCCATACTAGTAAATGGTAATAATAATTTAAGAGCTTTCTCAGAAAACTGTTCATATTCTTTAATGTTTAACCAAAATTAATTAGATTGTGTCGATAATTCTATTAAATTTTCTTTCTCTTTTATTGATAATGATGTAGTTTTTTCTAATTTTTCTTCATAGAAGGGGTTTGAAATCCACTTATCATTTGTGTTTTCAGGTTTTGGAAAATATTCCATGAAAGACAATTTTAATCCTGTTAAATGTGCTATTATATTTTCTGTATATCTTGAGACAGACTAACCTTATTTTCAAACAAGAAAATATGTAGAGTTTCGAATTTTTCCGGTTGATTGTTTTCAATACACTGTTTCCAAAAATCTAATTTCTTAATCATACTTTCAATTTTATCATTAACATTAAAGATCGTTATCGAGTTATTCTGAAGTGTCAAATTTAAGTTCATTTATTTGCAAAAAATATCAGATAAATATGCAAGCACCTGAAGCCAATCAAAATCATACAATTTCGAAGATAGATCAAAAGAATTGTCTTAAAAAAAAAACCTGTGCTTCTTGTCTAAGTTCGAATAAGCAGGTTATATAGGGATCAATGAATTTTAATAAACAAAGACGATACAATCACAAACAATAACCTGTCACTTGTAAGCCATGCGGTGAAGTGAATGAGAGTGCAGCACTATCACAACAGTGGCGGCGACATCTCAAGTTACTGGTGGCTAACGGCTAAATTTAAAAGTGCACTCCAAAAAATAAAAAACGATATCAATTGCTGGATTTTCGATCATCGACTGTACATATTAACAACTTTACTGTATAATATTATTCATTAAAATAATTTTTATGAATTATAGGAAAAAACGTTTCTATGATATTTTTATGATTTAATTTTTTTAATTTTTTATGTCCGCCATTATTGATTATTTTTCGTGTACCACCAACCAGCAACTCGTGTACCACCAGTGGTACGCGAACCACAGGTTGGGAAACGCTGATCTAAAGCAAAGATAAAAATAAAAGCAAAAAGAATAAAATGAATCAAATTAAAAAAAAAAAAAATTCAATAAAGATAAAAAACTAAGATAAAAAAAAAATATATATTCTAAAACAAGATAAAAAAAAAATCAAAAAGAATAAAAAAAAAAAAGGCTACTTAAAAATAAGTTAAAAGAAATCAATAAATAAAAATTGAAATATAAAACCATTAGAAAATAAAATACATTCAAAACAACATCAATAAAATCTCCAAACTCAATAATACCATCACAAATAAGAAAAAAAACAGCCAAATAAGAATTATAGAATTAAAAAATCAGAGAGCCAAATAACACATTAAGTTTACAAAGTCAGCAGCAGCAGCAATAATAATATTTCAATTTATTTGCTGTACAAAACTACAGCATTAAGCCAATTACAGAATTGCACTATAATAACTATACAATAATGGGTGAGTACAAATGATGAAAATAATATAATTATATGCCATACTTTTTTCTAAGTAACAAATTTTTTAAAGTCTAAAAAAATATTTTCATTAATAAAATCATGATTATAGGTATTAGGCAAACGAAACAAAGGTGAAAATTTTAATATGTTAGAGCGACAAACCTTAATATAAAATAAAGTAAATGTACGTGTAAATAATAATAATTCAATTCATTTATTTAAGTGCTAAACAACAGCATAAAGCCAATTACAATTTGCACATTACAATAAAAGGAACGATAATGCATATAACATAAAATGAAAATATAAATGTTTACATAATAAAACAATATTTAAAATATCGCAAAGATTAATGTTACTCGCAATCTGATTATATAAAGAGAGTAACTTTAAATATTTGACAAAGTTATTGTTGTTTCCTTAATAAATGTCTTTAGATTTACTAAAAATATGTCAATATCATTAAAATAGATATTATAAAAATTTGGTAATCTATATAATGCTGCTAAATATAAAGTTTCATATTTATATTTATCGATACTAAATAAAATCCTTATTCCTTGTATATACAGGAGGAACTCTTATTAAAACCTTTGAAATACAATTATGTAAGTAAATTTTTCCATGAATGATTAAATAAAAAAATTTCATATCACGGATCACTCTTCTATGAGACAAATTTATACAAACATCTTTCGCATTAATTATATTACTGAATTTATTGTGTATTGATTGCAATTTATCTATATGAGATAATTTATTCAAGTTCCATATTATTGAGCCATATTCCATTATAGGAAGTACAAGTGTTTTAAACAAATGTATTTTAATAAAAATATTACAATAACGTCCATTACGAAGAATAATCCCCATTATTTTATTGGCATTACATAAAATATTATCTACATGAGTTGTAAAAGATTCATTCTGATTAAACCATATTCCAAGATCTTTATAATACTTTTTATATTCAATAGTGTTATTATTTATGTAATATGAATCCATATAGTATTGGACTTTCCTTGTATATGTAGTAATAACAACAATAATATAATAGACAATTCCACTATCTGAGAAGGCACGGGAAGCTCATTGTCCTAAGAGGAAAAACTCACTAAGCAATTTTTTAAACTCATTTTTCTCAAATGTTATATATCGTCATTATATTTAGACACTAAGTGTATGTTTATAGACTAAAAAAGGAAAGGAATTAGTCAAATTTTAGCTAGCAAAGAATCGGCATTCGATCGCACATTTTTCAATATGGCGATTCCCAGTGAAGAAACGTGCTTTAAAATAATTTCAACATATGCAGAAATAATCAAAAGTGATCAAAATAGAACCAAGAAAATAGAAACTGCCACAAGCAACAACGAAGTTTTAACACAGCATTTTCATTCTCCGACAGAAAAGGATATTAGCAAAGTAGATC
This sequence comes from Epiperipatus broadwayi, assembly GCA_028023455.1. Taxonomy (NCBI): domain Eukaryota; kingdom Metazoa; phylum Onychophora; class Udeonychophora; order Euonychophora; family Peripatidae; genus Epiperipatus; species Epiperipatus broadwayi. The sequence continues at coordinate 462,135 of JAQFVV010000143.1, read as the reverse complement.
TTTTTACAGCAAACAATAATGAATTCGTAAACTGGGACGAGTCTAGTCTAGAAAAAATATCTGACCGCTTTAATTCGACCCTACCGAAAGACCTATTTCTGACATTTAAATGGTTTTTTACAAATCGATCAATAATATTAGCTATATCTGATCAGCATTGTTTGTTATTTAAATTTCCCAAAGAATTGCTTTTTGACCTATTGACTAGGGAAAAAATATGGCCATACATTACCTGTATAGCAGATCATCCGAACTCCAAGTACGTTATAATAGAATTTCAAACAGAAGTGCAAAGAAACAATTTTAAAGATAATCAAAAGACATTAAATAATTATGCGCTGGTAGCAATTGACACCACCAGAAACAGTATTGTAACAGGTATAATTAAAAACATGTATCTAGGATATCACCAAGTAGATTTTATAAAAATGATGAAACCATTTGGTGAAATACTCGATTTCCAACCTATGTATCATAGTAATACACTAGTTCCAATACCCAGTAATAGTTATAAATTCAAAATAAAACTTAACGAAAATATTAACCCAGCAGACATACCATCACATGTAACGGATCAAGAAGCTACGTTGTATCTGTCGATCAATGGTTTAAAGCCTGTTTTTACTGTAAACAGCGTGGCCATCTAATACACAATTGTCCAAAAGTATATTGCAAAAACTGCAATTTAAAATTATGCCCACAGATAAAGAACAAATTGACAACAACCCAACACCGGATGAGAATAAAAATAACAGCCTGAAAGAAAATAATGTGAACATAAATCAAGATATTATCTTGAATAAGACTTCGCCGGAAGTAATGGATTATCTTACCTCCACCTTTGACCCAGTGTCAGACTCCACCTCGGAAATCAGAAGAAAACCAGGCAGACCCAAGAAAGCAAAAAGAAGCAGGTAACCTCAAAATATTAGCTTAGATGAAAGCGATAGTGATTCCCTCTCACCCGCAAAAAATCTCTGTAAGAAAGTAAAAATTAAAAAAAAAAAAGACGATTTCGGAACTCTTTCGCGGGGGAAGAATTAAGTTCTAATCAGGCAAGTATACCATGTTCGCATTGTACAAAAAAAAAAAACGAGTCGCACAATGTTAAAACAATAATAAATAAAAATGGAAATTTAACTAGCTAGTTAAATGGGGGCCCAGATAATCTTTTTTTTTTAATTTCCAAGTAAACAAATGTTTTTTGTTTTTAAATATATATAATTTATCTCTTTCACTTTTTTTTTTGTCGTTTATATAATAGCGATAATATTAAATAGGTAAAAAAAAAAAAAAGCTTTATATTAGAAATACTAACATGAAATTCAAAGTTTGATCATTAAATATTAGGTTTAAATGCCATAGAGAAAATATACCAATTAAAAAAGTGGCATGAAATAATTCAGCCACATGTATTAGGTATACTTGAAACAAAAATATATCGTGGTTCTACAACTAACCCAGCGCAATACACAAATAATATAGGCTTTACAACTTTTTCCACAATCACTTTCTTACCATCAGCTGGCACAAGAATAATAATTAGTAAAAATAATCCGTTTTCGAATTTCAAAATACTATATATGGATGCACATATAATAATTATAACCTTTTTACTTTTGTCAAATGCAATAAATATAATATATGTATATATTCCATTTAACACAAAAATGATCAACACAATTATACAAATTATAAACACTAGGTTAGCAACTTGACCTCATTCATCTCTACTCCTCAGGGATTTCAATATGACATGATAATTTCATAAGAAAATGGCTTCACATGATCGCTTTCCCTTTAGTCTGGGGAGAGTTTTCTGCCAGATGGAGCCATTTCTCTCAACAATGGCAGATTTGCATCATTAATTGATTTAATGTTCTACTCACCTTCACGCCATGACATGATCAATCAATAATTAATACCCCCATGTCAGACCATGCTGCATTGATGATTGATTTAAACCTAGAATTCATTACACAAAAATATTTTAACGCAGGAAAAACCACGAGGATCCTTCTCCCATCACAAACAACAGAATTCCTATATTCTGAAATGTACATACCTCTCAATAAAATTAATAAACTAAAAATTGATCCTGTGCAAGCATGGTTAACATTTATAAATATTATTTCACACACAATTCAGCATGTTGCAAGAAGAGCACCAGCCCCCCACAGAATTATATACGTTAGTTGAAAAATTGCATAAAACAATCATTAATACAGTAGACAATGAGAATAATAAAGACAGAACTATAGCACTTAAAAGAACTTATAATTTAGCAAAAGACAAATTGAAAAAAATATCTCAAACAAACGCATGTATGGACAAAACAATACATTAGATGGTGCCTCAGTCAGCCACCTAAATATACAGTTCCAACAGCAATATCACAAAATAACAAAACCATAAGTGGTCAATTCATGCTAAATACAATATATAATTACTTTAAAAAAAATTACAGTCATGTGAATCCCAAATTTGATCCAGCACCTTTTTTTCTAGGAACAGCAGAAAACGTAGTGTTTGGAAATATAGAATTCAAACAAAAAATAGACCAAATCCCAGATTCCAGCCACCCAGGCATGCCTGCTATCCCAAAGAGAGTTTTTTCACTCTTAGAAACTCACACTACACAATATTTAGTGAATATAGCAAATTTGCTTACAAAACAAGTATACAAAATTTCAAACCTAAACCCTATATCAGTAGTTCCCTTTTTAAAAAAATAAGAAAGTCCAACCACACTTGAAAATCTACGTCCAATTTCGATGAGCTCACTAGGCATTAAAATACTTGAATCTGTCATCAAAGAGAGAATCGAGCCATACATCACTCCAACTATATCTAAACACCAATTTGCCAAAAAAGGCTCTTCAGCTAACCAGGCAGTTTTTATATATAAAACAGTCATGGACACAGTAAGAACTAACAAAAAGTATGCACCAGTATTAGTACAATTAGACATAAAGTCAGCATTTGATAATGTATTAATAAACAAGCTAGTAGAACAATTAATAATCTCTACAATTCCCAAAACCTATATTTATATAATCACTAATTTGTTAATCAACTGAGAAATATATATTGCTATAAATGGGAAAACAGCTACACCAATAGTACCAAACTGCTCCATACCGCAAGCATCTCCACCAAGCTCGCTACTATTTTTAATATATAGCAACCCACTAATTAAAGAAATTGAAGAGAAAATAAATGGAATATACATACCACAATTGGTCTCCTATGTTCCATGTTTTGCTTACATGGATGACATATCCGTCTTAAAGAGCAAGAAACAGATACCCAAACTTTTAAAAATAATAGCTAATTACTCTAACACATAAAAGCTTAATGTTAATGTTGGAAAAATCTTGTGCCTGGAAAATTTACACTGAAGTTCAATTACAGATTATTTCAAGGGAAAGCCTATCCCTTTTGTAGGTTTCCCTCTCCATCTCAGTGCAATTGCAATGAGAACACAAATTCAAAATAATTTGAGGGAAAAGATTGTGAAATTGATAAATTCAATGGAAAAGGCATATCTATCACTATATGTCGAAATAGCATTGATTAATATGTTTGTAATAACCAGAATAATTTATTTCTCTCCGATTGTGATTTTCACAAGGGGTTTCATTAATAACATTTATACTTTATGCAGAAAGTTACTGTAGGTGGAAAAAACAATATCTGTTTCCATCAAAATTCTACAATTGCCTTTGTCATTGAATGGACTTGGTTTACACAACTTACACATTTTTCGTATACAAAAAACAGTAAACATCATAGCAACTTTTAATAAAATATATCCAATAATATCACATACAATGAAAGTGACACCAACAGACACACCACCGCCATACAGAGATTATTGGAAAGCACTTTTGAAACCACTAACAAATGCAGATATACCTCCTATGCAAACAGGTGGTACTAAATATACATACTAGCAAACATATAAGTTTATCTATCCAAGCATACAAAACACAGCAGAAATACTATTGGCCATTAATAATAAGCAATTAACTAAAAGATATAAACATTGGTCATTAGAATCAAAATATTTTGACTTTCTAATTAAAATAAATCTGGAAGCACTTCCGACATTAAAAGATACTACCATAACAGATGACATATGTTCCATCTGTCATCGAGAATCAGAAACAATAAATCACTTCCTATTCACTTGTCAAGGACTTGAAAACACAAAATGATCTCCAATATTAAAACACGGGAAAATACAACAATCAGATATTTGGTACAAGCATATGAAAAAAATTAATTTTCCAGTATTAGGGCTAGTACATTTATCCTATATGCCTTCTGGTGCACAAGATGTAATTTTAGTGTAAACACAAATACCAGAAGACATCAAAACACAATAAAAAATAAATTAATACAAATCCAGCAAAGAGATAAAAAATAAGACACAAACATACATTAGCACATGGTCTCAAATGCGACTTGCCTCAAATTTATAACATGGTATATTGCTTTCAAAGAATGTTTTCTTATTTATGTGCTCTGGTAAAGATTTTTTCTTTCTATTCATTGTTATAATAAGTTTTGTGGTTTTTTGTTACTGTAAGGTGTGTTCCTTTGGTTTATTTGATCAAATTTTTTCATTGTATATAATTTTTTTTTGTTTCATTTTTTTTTTTTTGTCATTATAATAATATGATGCTCTGGTAATGAAACTTTTTTCTATTCATATTTGTAATAGATTTGTTTTTCAGTTTAATTTTTGCTATTGCAAGGTTTTTCGTTCAGTTTTTTGATCCAACTATTCATTGTATACAATTTTTATTTTTTGTTGCTTTTTTTTTGTGTGTTACCATTATTTATTAACAAGGTAATACATAATTTTTTCTATGGGTGTTTTTTCTATTAACAAAAAAAAAATTTTTTTTAAATGCATAAACTCTAACCTATTGTAACCTTTTATTTTCTTTGTCAATAAAGTTCCTTTGAAATGTAATAATAATAATAACAACAACAATAACAACAGCAGCAGGAGCAGCAGCAGCAACAACTTCAACAACAATTTATTTAATTTCTTAAACATATAATCTCCTTGTGATAAAAAATCACGCATGGATCCTAACAAAAGTACATGTGCAAATAAAATAAAAAACATTAATATATAATAAAATTCAATAGAAATAAAAAGTTTTTCATTATCATCAATAATAATCAAGTCCATAATGAATTTTCTCAAAGTTTTCCTTGATAGGTCATTAACATTAAATCCAATGTTCCTTATAAAAGTGAACACTTCTGATATCTACAATGAGTTTTAAAGTATGCTGGTTCAAATAATAAATCCAAATCACTTGATCTAGTCACCATTATTGATGAATAATTATTTTTATTCCTTCCTTTGTATTTAATATAATAACACAAAATATTCACTAAAAATAATTGATGAATAATTCAAACTCCACCACACTTATATAATTCAAATCTTGACAAATCCAAAGGTTTAAACAAGATAATTCTTAATGTAAAATTTTGTAAGGTTTGTAAAGACTTCAAAAAATATGCTGCAGTGCCACCCCATAATGTTATACCATAACAAAGTCTGCTTAAGAAAACTTGTTTATATATACTTAATAGGACAGATTTATTCAAACAATCTCTTAATCTATAAAAAATAAAATTAAGTTTTCTTAATTTTACTTGAAGCCAAAAAATATGCCTATCCCAGTGTAAATACTCATCCAAAACCAAGCCAAGGTAAGAAATTGTTGAAGTCCTGGTAATTTTCTGACAAGAGGTTTGATTTACAGAAGGCAATTGAATTAACGAGTCTTTTGCTGGAATATTTTTAAGAGAATATATTATGTAATTATACTTATTAATATTTAGCAGTAATCTATTATTGTTCATCCATTGTGTAATTTTAAATAAATCTTCATTCACAAGTTTCTCAAGTAAACTGTACGAAACTGCAGAAGTAACGAAAGCAGTATCAAATGTTAGAATGAAGAGAAAGATCAAGCAGATCATTAATATAAACAGTAAATAACAATGGACCCAGAACTGAACCTTGAGGAACTCCATATCTAATTATTTCAGAACCACTCAAAAAATTTATTAATTTTAACAAATTGGCTTCTATTACTTAAATAAGATTTAAACCATTCAAGCATAGTACTCCTTATGCTACAATAGTGTAACTTAATTATTAATATATTATGTGGAACACAGTCAAATGCTTTCCGCAAATCCAAATAAATGCCTATAGTTTTGTACCCGTTTCTAAAGATTCAGTGATGACTGAAACATGTTCAGATAAAGCCAGTTCTGTAGATCTTCCTCGCAAAAACCCAAATTGATTGTTTGAAAATAAATTATATTTGTGAAAAAACAAAACAATTCTGTTTTTTACAAACATTTCCAAAATTTGAGACACTGTTGATAAAATAGAAATTGGCCTGTAGTTATCCAAACATTCCCTATCTCCACTCTTAAAAATAGGTTTACAACAGCAGATTTTAAACAATCTGGAAATATACCTGAATCAATAGAAGAATTAAATAAAAAAGATAAAATTGGTAAAAGAATGGAAACATTTTCAATTAATATTTTTACAGAAATACAATCCAAACCAACACATTTCTTATGTTTCATTTTATAAAAAGAATCTAAAATTTCACAATCTTCAATCTCTTTAAAAACAAAAGAATTCACAATAGATTTTTTATATTGAAAAACATGAGAACTGCAATTATTTTCAAAACTATTCATTAACAATTCCACACTATGTGCAAAATATTGATTGAAATGATCAGCTATTAGTTTTGAATTATTTAAAACATCAATAGATATTTCATTAATCTTTAGTCTAGAAATTTGTGAAAATCCTTCCCTAAAAATAAATTTTTTAACAACAGTCCAAAAGTTGCTTAATTTAGTTCATTTTAAAGAATCAATTTGAGTAGAATAGAAAAACCATTTAGCTTTGACTATATCTTTCTTTATTTCTTTACCAAGAACTTTTAGCTGAATTTTAAATTTTTCATTAGCAGGAAACCTTTTGAAAAGCTTATACAATTTATTTTTTCTGTTAACTTTTGATATTAACTCATTTGTAATCCAATCATGTCTCTTCAAATCTTTCTTCTTTACATATTTATAAAAGAAAATTATAAACTCTTTCATCTTGTCAACAAAGAATGAAAATGCACAATTTACATCATTCAACTCAAAGATTAAATTCCAATTATATTTAGTAATTAAGCAATGCAAACGATCATAAGATAAAAGTTTAAAGCACTCTGTCCTATGAGAAAAATTCTTTTTAAAAGTAACAACAATTCCTCTATGATCTGTAACACACCAATCCAAAAAAGATGTTTTCAAAAGAATATTTTCAGAACATCTAGCAAAGACATGGTCAATAAGTGAAGATGTAACACGTATAGGATGAAATAAACATTGAATAAATCTAAAACGTGACAGCATATTTAAATAATGTTGAGCAGCAACAGAAATTTCACCAGAAATGTCAATGTTCAAGTCACCAACAAGAATTATGAATTTATCATTTAATCTAGTAAGTAAATCACCAAGTTCATCACTAAAACTTTCAACTGTATGACTGTAAGACGTATTCAGAGCAATAAGTGTTAATTTGTCTGAACCTAAAATGAAATTTAAAACAAGACACTCAGAAGAATCAAGAACTGCATCAATAGAAGTCACACAAAGCACTGATTTATAATAAACTAAAACTCCACCTGACCTATTATTAATCCTAGAATTAATAATTGATGTATATTCCTCTAACTCAGGGGTCCCCAACCTTTTTGCACTTAAGAGCACATTCTATAATACCGGTCTCGTGGCGGGCATTTTTTATTTTTTTCAAACAGGTGGCGAGCACCATTTCTTTTTTTAATGTAAATTTATATTTGGATATTGTTAATAATACACATAATGTACAAAAAAATATTTTTCAAAAATAAAATTTTAACATAATTACCGTTTATATTTTTTACGCTGTAAAAGTAAATTATGCCCTACAATTTGATTACAATATAATACAATAATTTAAAAGAAATTTTAAAAATTAAATTTATTTGTATCAGATAAATAATTTTTTATCGTGTTCGGATAGCGGTGGGCACACATAAAATGGTCTGCGGGCGCCATGGTGCCCGCGGGGATAGGGGTGGGAACCCCTGCTCTAACTCATAGTCCTTTTTCACATTCCTTAATCCAGATCTCAGACAAAATTATAATATCAAATGAATAATCAAGTGAATGTAAAAGAACTAACAACTCATCAAAGTGTTTCCTCACACTACGAATATTTATCTGAAAAATCTTAAAATTTTCAATAGCCAAATTATCTCCTGTAAGAATATTTTTAAAAGATAACCCATGTCATAAATTAGACAAATCGGATTCAGAATCAATCCTAATAGCCCTATCTCCTGTATCTTTCCTCAACCAAATTTTCCCATCTTTAATCCAAACAAACCTATACTTATTTTCTTTAGCCATTGTACGAACTTTCCAAAATAATTTCCTATTTTCAGGCAACAAATCTTCATTTAAATATATATGCTTATCAACTGTAGCAATAGGCAAAACATCAGATAGATGTAATTTAATTCTTTACCTCCTAACAAGAATAAATCTCTTACCATTTTACTAACAAAATTAGCTTTTATTACAGGCCTAAAACTACCTCCATATTTTAATCTATAAATAGAATTAATATAATTTTTATTAATCTGACAATTCTAATTTTTTAGCTATATTTTCAACAATATTAAATAAATTTTCATCATTAGCATATTCAACACCAACAATTTCAGTATTGTTTTCTAATCTTTGCTGCTTTAAAAATTTTTTTTCTTTTTCCATATTGCATAACAAAGAATCCTGGGCCTTACTTTTTCTTGCATTTCATTAAATTCTCTAATCAATATTTTTATATTATTTTGAATTAAATCAAGTTCTAAAGTAAGTTTAGCAAAAGACAGATAAGGAATCAATATTATTCTGTAAAACAGATAGCATATCAAGTTTTCTATTCATCTGCTGAAGTAATTCAAGACTAGAATTATTATCTAAAGAATTAGATAAGGAATCAGAACTAGATCCATAATTTAAAGTCAAATTTAAATTAGTTACTGCTTCACAATTTTTACACCTACATAATGCTTTATTTGTAGATGACATATTTTTAAATGTCTTTTTACTTACAGTACTACATTTAAAATGAACATTCCCATTACAACCCAGACAAGTTATAAAATTTTCACCAAAAGGAAGAGCTAAATGACAAGAATTACATTTATCAATAAGAATAATAAAATCTAAAGTTTTTTTTTTTTACATATGTCATAGCATTGGCTGGGAGGCGAACCCACAACTGTTGCAACCAACTACTTGCTTGCACGGTGGCTGCAATGACCTCTCGGCTAACAACGCTTGACAAAATCTAAAGTTTTAACACCAAACAAACAAAAAAAAAATTAAAACTAATTAAAATTTCAACAGAGATTAAAAAGTAAAATAATTAAAAATCTAAAGTAAAGAGGAAAAAACAACCCCAAATGAATAAAATAAATCAATTAATTAAAAAAAATACTAACAAAGATAAAAAACTAAGATAAAAAAAAAAATTGTAAAGCAAGATAAAAAAAAAAAAGAGAAAAAAAAAAAAGGCTACTTAAAAATAAGTTAAAGAAATCAAATAAAAATTGAAATATAAAACCATTAGAAAATAAAATACATTCAAAACAACATCAATAAATTCTCCAAACTCTACTTAATAATACCATCACAAATAGAAAAAAAAAACTTAGCCAAATAAGAATTATAGAATTAAAAAATCAGAGACAAATAAGACGTTAACTTTACAAAGTCAGCAGCAGTAATCAATAATAATAATAATTTAATTTAATTTAATAAACATATAATCTCCATGTGATAAAAAAAAATCATGCATGGAGCTTAACAAAAGTACATGTACAAATAAAATAAAAAACATTAATATATAATAAAATAATTAAATAGAAATAAAAAGTTTTTCATTATCAATAATAATAAAAAAATAAATTATTATAATAATAATACATTCTTCTTCTACCTCTCCTCACCTCCCCTACCCCTCCCCTATCCTCCTCCCCCCTCTTCCCCTTTCTCTCTTCCTCCTCCCTTTCCCCCTCCCTCCTCCCCTCCCCTCCCTGTTCACTCCCCCTCATCTGCCTTCCCCCCATCCTCCTCCTCACCTTTTAAAAGATTAATTTATAAAACAATATTTTAAATCAGAGTTATTTATTTATTTTTTTATTTCAATGAATGTAGAAAATATCTATAATTTTTGTTTGCCACTAAATTATTGTGTGGTTGTAACCCAACTGGTTACAATATATTTTCTCGGGTCATCATCAATCCACTGCAGGATCGTCTCTCCAAGTTCAAACCATCTCCAATTTTTAGCTTCTCTTCTTCACATCACCCTTGCACACTTTCTTATTTCATCCATCCATCTCACATGTAGTCTTTTTCTGGGTCTTTTGTAATCTCTTGGAATCCAGTTTAAGATTTCAATTCTCCATCTATTATCATCTCTTCTAGAAATATGTCCAGCTTAACTCCACTTCAGCCTTTTAATTTTTTCAATGATGTCAGTAACACCTGTTTGTTCTCTTACCCATATATTGCGTTTTTGACCTCCTCTTGGTAGTCCTAACATGCATCTCTCCATAAGTCTCTGTATTGCTCTTCTATTAAGTGTCGAAGTCTCAATTCTATAAGTAAGAACTGGTAAAATACATTTATTAAAAAACCTTCCTTTTCAAACACATGGGCATATTCACTCCAACCAAGTTTAATTCTATGATTAATTTTATCCATTATGTTTCCATCTGTATTAATAATCTGACCAAGGTATTTGTAGCTGTCAACTTCTAACTCATTATAATCAATCTTTATTTTCATATTTTGTGAAAATCCATTGAACATTACTTTAGTCCTTTTAACATTTATCTTTAGTCCCACTTTCCTACTTTCATCTGATAACTCCTGCAGCATTTCCTGCAGCTCTAAAGCATTATTTACAAAAAACAACTAAATCATTTGCAAAATCTAAATGACTTAAATAATCTCCATTTACTTTCACTTCTTTAGTTTCCCATTTTAATCCACAAAATACTTATGGCACCACTGCTGTAAAAAGTTTTGGAGATATGGAGTCACCCTGTCTTATATCCTCCATGTTGACTTTCCTAGTATCATTATGTAATCTGATTGTTGCTGGTGCATTTTTATAAATATTTTTTAAAATATGATAATATACTGGATCTATACCTTGATGATCCAATGCTTTAATCATTTGAAGAAATGCTTATAGAATCAAATGCTTTTCATAATCTACAAATCCAAAGCATAATGGCATCTCATATTCATTTGCCCTTTCTATAACTTCTCTCAATATCTGGGTATGATCTACTGTATTAAAACCACTTTTAAATCCAGCTTGTTCTCTTGGTTGTTGGAAATCCAATGTTCTCTGTAGATGAGTTGTAATGATCTTGGTAAAATTTTTGTATAAAACTGATAAAAGGTTGATAGGTCTATAATTTCTAATACCTTCTTTATCACCTTTTTAAAATATTAATATTAATACTGCATTCTTCCAATCATCTCGTATACATCTTTATCATTTAGACATTTGGTATATAACTTTGCTAAAACATTTTCTATTTCTTCACCTGCTTCATTTAATATATCAATTATAATTCCATCATTACCTTGAGTCTTTCCTTTCTTCATAAATTTAATTGCATGTCTCACTTCTTCATTTAAAATTCTGGGCAATTCGGAAGATATAATAGGTATAGGAAATACTTGTTCTTTATTACTATATAATTCTTGATAGAAGTCTTCTACCCATTTCATGATGTCATCTCTCTTTTTAATAATAATTCCATCTTTTTTTGTTATTGCAGGTATAAATTTCCTTGCTAGTTCACAGCTTTATATTTTCTTATATCATTTTCAACTTTTTTCTGAACCATTTTACAAAATTTGAGGTATTTAATCTTTTTTAATGGATCATTTTTGTATTCTTTTCTTCATAAATTCTTTCGTCTCAGTAGAAATTTTATTGGTCAATTGCTGCTTTTTTCTAGCAGCTATCTTTGTTGCTGTTTTTAAAAATGTATTTTCTTATTAATTTCATTCAAATTTGAATCATGTTCAAAATCTACTAATACTTGAAACCGATTTGTAAGTTCTAATTTAAATTCATTAGTATGTTTCTGAAGATTAGGAATATCAACTGTAAATATTGCTTTTCTTAATAATTTTTGTCTTTCTAGTTTTGTATTAACATGTATTTTACATCTTAATAACATTTTTTACATCTTACTAATCGATGATCACTTCCTGTGTTAAATTTATTAAGAACATTACAGTCTTGAAATACGTATTTTCTGTTAGTCAAAATATAATCCAATTCTGCTGTACCTTCATTTGGATGCTTTCATGTCTATTTCCTTTTAACATTTTTTTCAAAAAAAGAATTCATAATATAAAGTTTTTTTTTTTCTGTAAACTCCACAAGAAGTGTTCATTTGAATTTTGTTTAGATAATTTGAATGAATTATTTAAAATATAAGACAATGGGATATTGTTTAATTTTAGACTATAATTTAAATCTATATGAGTAGTAATAAAGGTAACTTAAGATCTTTATCTTGTATGGAAATTGCATATAACTTATTAATTTGTTATATTATGTTTATGATATATAAAATAATAAAGTATTTAAACCTTATAAATATATAATCAAATTCTGAGTATACCTTAGAAATATTTTATTTTTGTTAATTTTTATAATAAATTATTAATTTTTTATTGCTTGATTAATTGATTTGTCAAAAATTACTGTAAATGCAAATTGTTGTATTTTATTTCTGACACTTTTACATATGTATTAGGTTTATTGTCGTGTCCGTCCTTTGGAAAGTAATTCTGATGTTTGTATTTCAAAAATAAGCAGTTCAGTAGTTCAATTAACTCCACCAGAAAATTCTGTTGCTTTTAAAAATGGTAATGCAAAAGAGGTAAGATTTATTTACCTATGAACTTTTAATAATATATTCGACATGTTATGTTTAATTTTAATAATTGTTGAATACTGTGTCTAAAATACTACATTGTCAATAATAATTAAGTGAATATAATTGGTCTTTTTATTCATCACAGTTGATTTGTTTTGGAAAAATAGCATGATAAATCAAATCAACTTCCCATAGAAATAATGTTAATAAATTTTTGATAGGAGTCACAGTACAATAAGACTATGATAATTAATTTTTTTTTCATCAACCAATACATCTAAGAAATATACTGTACATAAATTTATTTAAAAATAATATAAACAAAAGTTTTGAATTAAATGTAAACACAAAGTTAATGATTACTTTTCATTCATTTTGCTTTTATTTTTTTTGACTAAGTATTGAAATAAAAGTTGCTGGTGGCAATTTTATATTCAGTTTTAAAAGCATGCCAGAAAGAATATCATTTTTTTAAAAAATAGAACTTTCTTATTAGACTTTCTAAATTAACTGGTAATAAAATATGGCAATATTTGTTAGGATTTTTTTTATAAACTAAAAAAGCTTTATCTTTTTGTTACTCTATGCATAGTCAATCAAAGTAACACAAACTTTAATGTTTTAAAAAAGTTTTGTTATTTTGAAAAATTTTATGAAAGAATTGTTTTCATCTCATCTAGTAAAAAATAAAAAGTTTATTTTGTAAGTGTAATCAAATTTTTTTCTTTGCATCTTTCCTTTTTTTTTGAAAAATCATATTTTAAATGTAGGTGATTTTTGTCTTATAACTCCATATAATACATTCTTACGTAGCTGTCTTTGATAAGTTAATTTCAAGCTGCAAATATAGTGTTTTTTTTTTTTGTCCATTATATTTTTAAATCAGTTGTGGATTTTTAGTTTGAGAACTTCCAATCCACAAAATTATGAAATCATCAGCTTGTATAATTACTCAATAATGATTATGGGAACTCATGTTGAAGTATATTTGGAATATATACATAATAGGGGATTTCTGTCTCTTCAAATTAATTATTAGTGATAGAAATTATTTGTAATTATACTGGACTATTTAGAATTTTCTTTATTTAGATTATATAATTAGTATGATTACTCATCTTAGTATTTGTGTTCACTTATGCATCAATTTTTCCTGCTTTTGGTAGGAGATTCCTCAATTTTTAACTAACCTCTACTTTATTATTTAAAATAAAAATCTACAATTTATACTTTTATTTTCAAATATTGAAATAAAATTAAAATGGAAGAATTTGCATTTTCTAATGAGCTATGTATAAATTAATTGTCAAATTTCAATAAATTATGAAAAGAACAGACTGATATCAAGTGATAACAGATTTTTTTTTTTAGCTTTATATATAATTCATTGGGAACTGCAATTAATCCCATTTCACCTTAAGTTATGATTATTTATAGTTACAAATATTAAAACCGCTAAAAATAATTAAGTCACCTGGTTTTAAAAAAAAATAGAAATTGTAAAATTTTGGTAATTTTGCCATTTTTATTTTTTTGTTTAATATATTGCATTGTAATTAAATTGTAGTTGTTTAATTTTTGGAGAGGAAAAAGTTATGCATCATTAAAAAACCCAAGTAATAACCTTAATGCAGTTAATAGTCTCCTTTCATTTTGGGAATCTGCTACCTTTAAAACAAGTCTTCACTGTGTCTTCCTTTTTTTTGTTTGTTTGTTAATGATAATTTATTGTTTTATTTTGTTATTCTATTTAGATATTGCAATAATTATTTTAAGTATTTTGATTTCTAATTATTTACAATACTCTCACAACTGTTATTTTGAGAGTACTTCCATTTATTCTATTTATTAAATAATTTGCATATGAAAATGATTTGATTTACTTTTAAATACATTATTTTTGTTATAAATACACGAGTTTATAAATGTTCTACATAACTATCTATGACTAAGTAAGTGATTGTTATATTCATGGAATATAATGAACTAAATTTAAAATAATTTTGTTAATGGAAGCATTATTGGAGAAATATGTTACTATTCATTTGCTCCAAATATTCAATCAATTGAAGATATGCCCTTACAATAGGAGAGTGTATCATCACAGTGTGCAAGATCATTATTGGAAAAGTAATGAAAATAAATGTGCATCATGTCTGCACTAGATAAGATTAAATGCTGAAGGTACACATGAATTTTTATATGAAAAACTAAATCAATAAATAGATTGGGGTCAGTTATATTTATCTAGTCAGTGAAGCTATTGATCAATAAAACAAAAAAATTTTTTTTTTTAAAAATGACAGTTAAATCATATCTTGATTGCCAGCTATTATACAAACTTTTATATAACTACCAGGAATATATATAAATTATCAAGAAGTGGGACAACATGAAACATGTCATTACTATGAAACTTGTAACCACTTGATGGATTTCACTTAATTTGTTCGCTACACATAGAGATTTAATTATTTCCATTTTTATGGATTTTAATACTATTTAGTGGAAGAGTCTTTAATTTTTCTTTGAGACCATAACTATTTCTCAAAAGTTAACATGGCTCTGCTCATTCTTTTTAAATTAGAATTTTTTTGTTTTCATTTTAAAATTATAGGAAAACCAAATGGATTATGCATGTGTCAATACCATCATTCTCTGGTTCAATTTCCTGTTTGATATGATATACAGCATGTTAAAATCGAATGAAAATTCAATTTTCCATTAATTTTTCTAGTAATAAGTCCAGTTAATTTTTTTTTCCTGCTCAATTT
Organism: Epiperipatus broadwayi; assembly: GCA_028023455.1. NCBI lineage: Eukaryota > Metazoa > Onychophora > Udeonychophora > Euonychophora > Peripatidae > Epiperipatus > Epiperipatus broadwayi. The sequence goes on along the minus strand of JAQFVV010000143.1, from coordinate 446,267 downwards.
ATTAGACTGTACTGAGAAAACAAAGGGGTAAATGTTTTAATGGCAAAATGTCATTAGAAAATTTATTCAACATGCTTCGAAGATTTTGCAATTGCAAAGCCTTCATCCCGAAAATAAACATAAAGCATATATTATTTGTAAGTATTCAATTGTAGATTTTTTTTATTATTTCATTATTATTATTTTAGATTTTTTTATTAATGTGTTTATCTTTATACCAACATGTCTGTGTACTATATAAATTATATTTATAAATTAGGCAATTATGTACAATGTAATTTTTGGGCTCTGATCCACGTTTTAGGCAATCTTATTTTATAGACATAATTCCCAAAAGGTTTAATAATTTATTAGCATATCTGTATTTGTATTAGAGTGTATTTGCATGTCTGTTTGTATAATAAGTAATGATTTTAATTGCATCTATAAAATTAGTTTATTATAGAGCAGTGCAATGTAAATTTTAAGGCTGATTATCAGATGCATAGAAAGTTTGCAATTAATGACGCAATCACAAAATTTACTGGGCATAGTATCATGTAAATCTTAAAACCAATAAAGAGAGTTTTCATGTAGTTGGTATGTTGTGATAGCCACAATGACTAAGTATAACACATGGAATTGTATGCAGGCTAAAAATCAAATCCAGATTCTTGCTTATGCCTTGATACTCATGCTGTGGAGTCAGTAGTTTTGCTACATCTTGCATCACATTATTTTCAAGTCTACAGCTAGCAAATGAGCTATCTCTGTGAGACAATAAATATAACAAGATAGCATCACTGGTATGCATAAAAAATATAAAATGAAGAGAGGAGACTCATTTTATCAGTGATAAAGATTGGCCTTCAATTTTTAGTTTTCGATAGACAAGAATGCAATTGCTGTAATTACAAATACATATCCACCTTCTGGAAATGATTTATTTTGTATCTTTTATTAGGAATATTTTTTTGTTCTTATAGATGCTTTGAGATTTTTTAACTTCTGGAGTACAAGAAAATGTGACAAATTCTTATGGTTATTTTTTTGTAAGTTTTAAAGCTATGGATTATTTCAGGTAAGAAGTATTATATATGACATGAATGAGAATTTTGTGAGGAATACAAAGAACTTATCAATGAAAATGTAATTTTAAACTTTAGTTAATGATAAATTAGAAATTATGAACAAACAATAAAGTAATAATTATTTTGGATGTTGAATTTTTTTTTTTTTTGCTTTTTTAATGGTAATCAATATGGCGCTAAACATTTTAAACTAGTTAAAGGAATTGAGCAATTCAAATGACAAATGAACATAAAAGATGAACTGCTCATTAAGATTAATCATTTAGTATGTTGAACTTATTGGCTTGTACCTCTTAACTAAATAAGGTCCAAGAAAATGATGTGGTCTTTTTTTTAGATGACTTAATTGTTAATTAAGATAAGAACTGGATTTTATTGAAAACAGGGTGTATATGTGTTTGTGTGAAAGCCTATTTTTTTTTAAAAAAAAAAAATTACAATATGACAGACAGAAGAAAATTATAGTTGTCTTATCTCAGATTTTAAAATCATTAGCAATTGACAATCAAAGGCAGGAAATGCAAATAATTATCATATTATGGACTTAGCATGCTTTTCATGATAATCTATTTGGTTGCCTACAATTGTAGATCGCTTTTAAATAAACAGTTATAAGAATTAAACGAAGAGCTTCTTAATAATAAATTTGACTTCAGAACATTAGAAAAAAAGATGAACAATTTGGGAATTAGATATGTATTTCATTGTTACACAAGTATTGGAAGTACAAGTAAAAGATTCATTGTAAATAAAACATGGAAGAACAAAACAATATTATTTAGATTTGGAAAATAGCAAATGCAAATAACTAAAGTTGATGTTCTGACAATTTTTTATTGTGGTAAAAAAGTAGAATTTTTTATATACTGTATGTATAGAATGATTTGATTAGGCTAAATATTTTTAAATAAGTGGAAATATGTAAATAAATACTAAATTTTCAATTTTTTTTTTTGAAAAAATTTTAAAGCTAAAATGGATGTGGAAATATCCAAATAAAAGAAAGGTTGAGTTGGATTATATTTTGACTAATTAAAAAAAAAAAAAAATCAAATGCTTTATTACTTAAGTCGTTATGAAGAAAATTTGATCACTAGAAGTGATAGAACTGAACCGTGGTCATCACTTTATTTCTTTACGAACTAAGCAGGACTAATTAATAGAAAATACACCTGAGTCTCATTTTATGCGGATTATTTTAATGCAATTTTGAAGTTATGCGATTCATGTTTTTTCTTAATATCGTTCATATTTCACTATATTTATTAGATAACAAGAAATTTAAATTATTAATAACTTATTTTGACTTTAAACACTTTTTTTCCAAAAATATAACGTTATATTAACAGCTAATGTGAATATGGCCTGAAGCTGTATTTAGAATCTTAACTTCTATGTAAATATTCTACTTATACTAATGAGTAAATAATAATAATAGATTTATACATACGTATAAAAATATAATAAATATTCAAAATTTTTAAACTTTTAAAACGTATTTTATTAGATATTAACAGAAATAAATATTTTTTTAGATTTTTAAAATAAATAATAACAAAGATTTTATTGATTTTATAAACTGAAAATAATCTTTCTAATGATAATGTATAATCTTTTTGTTTTGATTGCGATCTCATTTTTTTAATATAGAAGCAAAACCATTAACACAGCACAAGACTGAGAGTGGCACTAGTTGTACATCACATCATGAATCTGATTTCTTACTAGTTCACAAACGAACGCATATTGTTGAAACAGTGAGATTCGTATTCGAATCTCGGGTTTCACCTTTTTCTGTCGTCTCTCACTGACCGGTCTATCCCACCCAGATTTAAACTTTTGGTATCGAGTTGTGTGTGTAACAATATTAAAAATGTATAAATATATGTAGAATTCAACATAAACACGCACACATTTCGATCTCAAATTAAAGGCAATGAATACGGATAAAGTAATATAATTTAGATTTCTTTAACTAAATAAATCTTGTGTAATATTAATCATTTATTTTGAATTTATAAAGTTCGTATTTATTGCTTAGTTTAAATTTCGTTAAATAATAATTCTAACAAAATCTGATGCAATAATTAATTAAAGTTAAAATAATTTTATTCCCTTTTGTCTTTGAAAATTTAAAAGCATCGGTCAGTGATAGATAATAAATTAATTATAGGAAAATTCCAAAAAAATGTAATTAACGAATGTAAAAAAAAACAACAAAACAAACAATAGCACAGCAGATTTCTTTCTAATTAAAACCAGCAAAAGCATTGATTATCCTGAGGGCAAGATAAAGAAAACCTAAAAATATCTCAACAGAAAAAATTAAAAGATCAAGATAAAAAAAGGAGGCCTTCTTGGACTTGCTGGAGACTTTGACTTGAATTTTAGCTTTGCTCTCGAGTGGAGAGTCTAAAATATCTTATAATAAATTGATATTGCCAAGGTATAACCGAGTAAGCACCGAGATTATTCTCCATCGGGAGATGGCCCACCATATGCCGAACTTCACCTTACCCATCGTAAAAACACCATAATGATCTGCTGCCTGAAATAAACAAGAAAGCCGCTGCTGTTAAAATCGATAAAAAAAAACCAAAGACAAGAAAGAAAACTGCTAATCACGAACAATCTACTATTAAACAAATGGACGAAAACATCTTATAAAACAGGTACCTGTGTGTGTATTCCAAATTATAGAGTACTCTAGTAAAATAAGCTATAGCTCATCTACTATTTGTCTAACTTCTAAATGTTAAAATTGTAATTTTGTGAAACTAAAATTTGAGAATTAATGTAATCTGTAAATTTCTCGCATAATCTAGCTTACCTCCCTCTATCCTTCTTAGGTGTGTATTTCTCAAATCTACACTTTATTTATAATTATCATTGAAATATTACCTTCTCATAATTGTCTTAGTTTTAAAGCTAAATCCATAATCGCTTGAACATTGAATGCGTGTCGAATTGTCATTAATATTTGCTTTATCAATAACTTAAATTTCATATAAATCGACACGCATTCAAAGAATCAGTTATTGTAATGCAGGGTCTACTACTTCGTAATAGCTGGCATGCTCGCTGTAATAAGTCTCCTTATTAGATATTTTTTTTATTATTAAATTTTAATGAATAATTACGGAAATTTCATTTATTTGAGAGTCACCAATTTTCTTTCATTCAACGTTGATAATGGGGGCCGAGTTTGAAATCTAGTTAAATATTACCATAATCTTTTAGATCTTATACATGTGTTACGTTTTGAAGCCACGATGGCTCATTCCACGCCGTGAATATTCCGGATTCTATAGGGTTGAATTAACCCCAGTCGTCCTACACAAGTGGACAGGATAATGTTCCCGTAGGGCTTGACGACCGTCACGCAGCCAGCTGGCAAATTGCGACACGGACCGCTTGTCCCTGGTTATGCTCATGTGACACCTTACCTCTTCAGGTCGAGGCAGAGACCAACCCGAAGCCCTTATAAACTTATTCACGGCATTGCAGTTTCAGAGCTGCCATTTTATATCGCCCTTCTAAAGCGTACCACGTATCCCTTTATTTAGTTTATCATTCTCTATATCACTCCGCCTCGGCATTATCTTCGTCATCCACTCTCAAATAAATGTTCGCCCTTAGTCGTAAAATAAATATTTTTATTAAATAAATGTATGTCCGCCGCCACGGATGACTCTTGCAGTGCAAAGTATAAATCCCCTACAGTACGCATTAGAAATACTCACTCGGGAACCTTAGGTAGCTAGATTACGCCTTCATATAAATGAATGCTCTTTATAAATAAATGTATTTTATATATATAGTAAAATTGCCAATTAGCTATTGAAACTCTGAATATAAAATATGATTAATAACATTAATAATGTTTTTTTTATTAAATACGTAAATAAATAATTTTAACTGTACGTCTGTAGTTAAGTTTTCATTTATTCGATGCCCATTATATATATTTCCTCGATTATATATGTGAATTAATATTCGTTTGATTGTTGGCCAACTCGGAAACAATACCATGAATCTCGTGCATCTCCCTGACCACCGTGCCTAAAGAAGTGTTTACTTATGTCGCATCAGAGGCGTTGTTCCGTAGATTGTAATGTGGAACCGATAAACTATGTTCGAACTCGGTACCATGGGTGGCTTCGCTACTCGATGATGCTGCTGTTCTGTGTGGTGGTCGAATTCTGCACTATGTTAACGAGATACACGTGTTTTGACTGTTACATTGTTAAATAGTGGTAATGATTAAATATGTATGAAAAAATGTAAAATTAAATACTAGAGTTAATAAAAAAAGTAAAAAAGTTTGTCTTGTATTAATTTTTTTCAAATATTTGAAATTTTTTATTAGTCATACTTTATTTCCTTATTTTTTTAATGCGAATTTTAAAGTAATTTTTCTTAGTTGCTTTGCTTTTATGCTAATTTCTGAAAATTACAGAACTATCCCCTATTTTTCAAGATAAATTACGTTTATTTTTGTGCAATTTTTTTTGTGCGCGTTTTCTGAGGAACCTATGTACCGCATAAAAGGAGACCCAGGTGTATGTATTTTATAAGTATAATGTGTTAATAGATTTGATCAGGAACTGGTTGTCAATTACAGAGATGCAAGATATGTGTTAACAAAACCTACTTAGAAATATGGTATTAATAATTGTTATTTCTATCTTCAGAAATACAACAATTAATTTAATCCACAACTAGTAATTGTTTTAAAATATTAATAGGCTTTGAAAAAGAATTACTATACAGATAGCAGGAACAAAAAAGTAACAATTCAACAAATTTTTAACCGAAATTTAAAAAAAATATATATACAAATAAATTAATTTATAGAATTTTGTAAAATGAAGTAAAAAGATTTAATGGTAACATAAAAGGTATTATGTGTTTATTAGTACAAACAGAAATTATAACAGAAATTACAAGAAAAGTTATAGAAGGGAATATAGATCTCAAAAAAAAATATGATAGCTTTTTGTATTAGAAGAAAATGTTATTTCAGTATTCAGAAGGTATCACTATTACTAAAACTGTATGGGAACATTTTTCAGAAATCTATATATATATATTTTGTATAAAGTACATAAAAATTGGATTTTTTGAACTGCCTAGTATTTAAATAAAGAATTAAGACATGCAATTAAATCTTTTGAAGAATAGAAAAATTCCAGTAAATAATAGAAACTTATAGATATTTTTAAAAAAAAAATATGAAGAAATAGAAAAATTCTTGCAATGATACATACAATATTTCTGTATGATAAAGATATACCAAATGGTTGGAAGAATGCAGTAGTTAATATTAATATTTAAGAAAAGTTTTTAAAATATATTAAAAATTATACAGATATCAATCTTGCTATGTAAGATGCTTATTATAAGACCATTACAAATCATAGAAAACATTGTATTTAAACCAGTTAAAAAATCAAACTATTCAAAAATGTTTTAAGGAAAGTTTTGAAAGGTTCAATGACTGAGTTGCCATTTTGCAATAGATTGATATATTATAAAAAGGCATTTTTTATGGTGATTAAAACTTTCGTGCATCATATCTTAGAATATTGGCAAATTTTGAAGAATATATAGCAAAATGCAATTGTGGTGATTATATTATATTGTGACATTATGATTACATTGATAATATATAATTTCATATGTTCAAAAAATTTACAGCATTTATATTAGAAATATTTTATGGATTAATATGTAAAACTAAGGAAATAAAAATAAATGATTATTTAAGTCATCTAGATTTTGCAATTGATGATGGTGTTTTTCAAATAACACTTCAGAGCTTTGGAAATGTTGCATGAATTATCAGGTGAAAATAAAAAGGAATAAATTTATATTTTTGTAGTTCTTTGAATTGCAGGAATTCTTTCTCATCATCTAAACAACATCTCTAATAGCTTTAGCAACTATAAATTCTTCTTGGTTTTTAGCAGTGTTAACTAGAGAGATACAAGAATATGAAAGGTTTATCATATATACTCTTTAATTACATTGTTATCAAATAAATTATATGACTATAAATATGATCTAATTTAAATTTGAGAGCAAAATTGCCATTTATTGAGCTTTGCTAAGTTTCCTGTCCTTATAGTTTGTATATTTTGATTGTTTTAAAATTGATTATTTAGGAATATTTCTTTATAAATCTACAGTATTTATGACTTTTTATGCTGTTTAAATTATTCAACTATATGCTGGTATTCTTTTGATCAAATGTTTTGCTTTAATATCACATAAATAATATAAATAAGTAATCCCTTTAATTATTTGAGATAGAATCTGGAAAAGAAGACCAATTAATTTATTAGTTTGATCAAATAAATTATTAATGAATTATAAATTAACAACTGCACATATGTTTGAATAGAAACATAATAGACAAAATTAATCTTAAAATTAAATGGGTGATTTTTATAATATTGATTTACTATTAAAAGGAAAGTACTGTGTGGTTTGATGCTCTAATACAGCGTTTCCCAACCTGTGGTACGCGTACCACTGGTGGTACGCGAGTTGCTGGTTGGTGGTACACGAAAAATAATCAATAATGGCGGACATAAAAAATAAAAAAAATTAAATCATAAAAATATCATAGAAACGTTTTTTTCCTATAATTCATAAAAATTATTTTAATGAATAATATTATACAGTAAAGTTGTTAATATGTACAATCGATGATCGAAAATCCAGCAATTGATATCGTTTTTTTTTTTTTGGAGTGCACTTTTAAATTTAGCCGTTAGCCACCAGTAACTTGAGATGTCGCCGCCATTGTTGTGATAGTGCTGCACTCCCATTCACTTCACCGCATGGCTTACAAGTGACAGGTTATTGTTTGTGATTGTATCGTCTTTGTTTATTAAAATTCATTGATCCCTATATAACCTGCTTATTCGAACTTAGACAAGAAGCACAGGTTTTTTTTTTAAGACAATCCTTTTGATCTCTCTTCGAAATTGTATAATTTTGATTGGCTTCAGGTGCTTGTATATTTATCTGATATTTTTTGCAAATAAATGAACTTAAATTTGACACTTCAGAATAACTCGATAACGATCTTTAATGTTAATGATAAAATTGAAAGTATGATTAAGAAATTCAATTTTTGGAAACAGTGTATTGAAAACAATCAACCGGAAAAATCGAAACTCTACATATTTTTTTGTTTGAAAATAAGGTTAGTCTGTCTCAAGATATACAGAAAATATAATAGCACATTTAACAGGATTAAAATTGTCTTTCATGGAATATTTTCCAAAACCGGAAAACACAAATGATAAGTGGATTTCAAACCCCTTCTATGAAGAAAATTTAGAAAAAGCTACATCATTATCAATAAAAGAGAAAGAAAATTTAATAGAATTATCGACACAATCTAATTAATTTTGGTTAAACATTAAAGAATATGAACAGTTTTCTGAGAAAGCTCTTAAATTATTATTACCATTTACTAGTATGGAATTAGTAGAAAGAGCTTTTTCTTCATATATTTTTTTTAAAAAAAAGTATTGAAACAGATTGAATGCAGCTGTAGACTTAAGGGTATATCTTGCATCTTCTGAACCAAATTTCAAAAAATTATGTTCTTCGAAACAAGCACAAGGATCTCATTAAATTTATTTTATAAAAACATTTGATTATGATAAAAAAATATATTAATTGGGTTTTTATAATTTTGTGTTTTTATTAAAACCATTTATTAGTAAATGAAATATGACAAAATAGTAGATAAATATGATACTTTGAACAAACACATACATATATGTTACAGTGAGTTTATAATTTCAGTGAGTTTATAATCCAGCATGATGTTTAGGCATGTTACAATGTAATTTGTCTCATTATGTGATGTGAATACATGGTCACCCTATAATATGTATAATGCAAATAAAATAACACTCCCAATAACAAATTTCACAAAATACAATCATTTTTATGACGTGGTACAATTTAGCATGATATACTACCAAGTGGTACATGAGCCAAAAAAGGTTGGGAAACGCTGCTCTAATAGAATGATTTTTGGAGCTCAAAAACCATGAATCATAGCTTCACCTCTCACTAGTTCTCTAATTTTGGTACTTATCGTTTAGACAGGGCAGCTGGTTGGTGGCGTTCTTGATCTGCAAAAAACATTTACAATCTTATAAAAAATATATATATATATTTTATATTACTTACATGAAATTATTTAGAATTAAAAAAAACGTTTAATAACAACTTAAGACAATCTAAGCATTACTTTGAGAATGTAAGATGATTTTTTTTAAAAAGCCTTCCAGACAATAATGTTCGTTTTTTCATTCTAATCATGAATATGCCACACCAGCTCTAATCCCAAAATACCATGATTTTTTTTATTGATCGTATTATTTTAAAACAACTCGTGTATAAAAAGATTTTTTATTTATTTTAATTCTCATGTTATTTTAAAATAGTGCAAAAAAAATTCATGTAAAAAGAGAATTAGATGTATTTCACTTATGATTCTTCCTTTTTAACTCAATATTTTACATATTTCCATATTACAATGGCATAATCTGCAATCTTTGTATTGCACCTTTATAAACAAACCAAGTCTCAGATTTCATAAATATGTACTGATAAAATTAATTAATTAATTTTTTTTTACTTTTCAAGAAGCTATACATATTTCCTTTTAAAAATATAATACAAATAATAAAATGACTTATTGTTAAGAGGTCATAAGAAATTAGGGATACTTGTCGTTTAGACAGGCCAGTCACTTGGTGGCGTTCTTTCTCTGCAAAAGCACAGAAATATACCGTTTAGGTGGCCTCACCAACTATCTTATAGCCAGGACAGCCGCTTGGTGGTGTTATTTCTCTGCAAAAGTATTTCCATGTAAATGCACAGAAATCAATGCCATTTATTAACGCAGTCTGTAACAACGTATACGTAAGTTCATTGTTACGGCGTTTATCTTATTTAAACTTTACTACAGTATGACTTGAGGGTACCTGTTCTTCAACTATCCGTAACTCTTGAAATGTCGTCTTTTAACTAATCATGTTACTACGCAACTGACATAGTATTGTGTACTAAAAATTGTCATTCTATCCAGATGCTTCCCTACACCCTTTTGAAGGGGAAACAATTGGGGAAGTGTTTTTGAATAGAAAGTTGGTGCGAGATAAGGTCTTTACTCATATTTGCGCGAGAATCACTGCGATACTAACAAAATGGCTGAATGCAGTAAGCAGCATTTAAATCTTTGACAATTGCCTGCAACTGAAAACATTCTGGCATATTGCAAAATCTGTGTTTGTGGAGCAAGGATGAAATAGGAGGGTTCACAGTTCAGGTTCAAGTCCACCTCATGCAGACATAAACATTCGATCCGCAAGCAAATCTGGTTCGACGACTCAAGAATACCATTAACAAATAATGTTCAATCGTAAATTGTTTTAAATTAGTTTTCAAAATGTAAAAGAATTGCAATCCAAAAAAATGTTTTGAAAATGAATTTAAAAGTAATTTAAAAATAAAATGATCCCAATTTACCAAATAATGTTCTATCGTAAATTGTTTTAAATTAGTTTTCAAAATGTAAAAGAATTGCAATCCAAAAAAATGGTTTGAAAATGAATTTAGAAGTAATTTAAACATAAAATGATCCCATTTTACCAAATAATGTTCGATCATATGGTTTGAAAATGAGTTTAAAAGTAATTTAAAAATAAATTGATCCCATTTTACCAACTAATGTTCCATTGTAAATTGTTTTAAATTAGTTTTCAAAATATAAAAGAATTTCAATCCCCCAAAAAATGGTTTGAAAATCAGTTTAAAAGTAATAAAAAATATAATGATTCTATTTTACCAAATAATGTTCGATCATAAATTGTTTTAAATTGGTTTGCCAAATGTCGGCTCGGAATGATTATAATAGTGTGTTTTTTGCAGATTAAGAATGCCACCAAGTGGCTGGCCTGTCTAAATGATAAGTATCAAAAAAAATTATGTCTATTATTATAATCTAATTTTTTAAAAAAAAGTTTCATCTCTTTATTTCTCATTATTTTAAAAACAAAAATCTCTTTTTTGGCAATATTCCTGCAAACAGAAATTTGTCTGCATTGTAATATTTTTGATGTTTTGTTTTGAAAAGGAAGTATCTTTTTGGTAATGATGCTTTCTTTGCGTTTTGATATCTGGTTTTTTAAAAAAATTTTTGTTGGTATTGATGTAAAAAAAATTTAATTTTGTTTAAATTTAACTGATTAATTTGTTTAAATTTATATCAGGTTTTCCAAAAATCAATAGATGGTAAGTTATACTTCGCAACTTTTAGTGATAATAATGATGCCCAACCCGTAGCTCGCGAGTCACATGTGGCTTGCGTAACTGTTTAATGTGGCTCGAATTGTACTCTTCAAAAAAGTAAACATTTTTACAATACAAACAATAACGATATGCAGTGTCAGGTTTCACATTAAATAAAATATATTTTTCCTGTAATTGTAATTTATATGTATGTTACCAAATTTTTAATAAATAAAATGTATTTACATTTTTTTTTCTTTTTAACATATTACACCATTTTTTTTTTTTTGCTGTACACGTTTGGTTTGGTGCTATATATATATTGTGTTTAGTGCTCTTGTATATATTGTTGTTTTTATCGAGAAAGATCCTTGTAGACGTTTGGTTTGGTGCTGTATATATATTGTGTTTAGTGCTGGAAATAGTTTTTATCGAGATAGATCCATGTACACGTATATATTTTGCTGTATATATCGATGTTTAGTGCTGTAAACAGTTGTTTTTATCCGTGTACACGTATATATTTTGCTGTATATATATATTGATGTTTAGTGCTGTAAATAGTTGTTTTTATCGAGATAGATTCGTGTACACATATATTTTGCTGTATATATTGATGTTTTCATCGAGAAAGATCCGTGTACACGTTATTTTGGCTACATTAGAAACGGCGGATTGATACCAATGTGAATAGGCCGTCCCCGTCCCCCCACATATCTCCCTACATTGCAGGTTTAGTACCCAAGTACCATGTTTATAAATATAATATGAAAAATGTAATATATAATTGTGGCTCCCCAAATTTTTTTAAATTCTCAACTGGCTCGCGTCAAGTTAAAGGTTGGGCACCACTGCGCTAACATATGTGTTTATTGTCAGAAAATGACAGTGAATAAAATCTTGAGTAATTTTCTGTTTTATGGGCAAGCAGAATGTCGTCTGTATTTTTGATAAATATACAGTTCTGGAGGCCTACTAATTTCTCTATTTGAATGTATTAGTTGTTAAATTAAAAAAAAAAATAAGTGAAATGAAATAAAAGTAATAAATTCCATTTCATTACATTAATAATCTTTATTTAAATTTTTTTTTTTTTACTTATTAACATTGAAGTCACGATGCACTTTGAAAGTGAAAGTTTTAGATATCTTGGGTAGAGAAACCAATGAGTGTTCTATTGTGTTATCACTTTCAAATTTTTTATTTTTCAAATAAAATTTATGTTCCTATAACTCATTTTTTATTTACGTTCAATATGGATGAAATAAAATTTGATAGCACACAAAAATTAAAACATTTTAACGAAATAATTCATATGGTTTATTTAATTATTTTTATTGATTTCTTAGGTCTGGAACCAATTTTTTATTTTCCATATACTGTATACAATGTATTTTTTTACATGAATTTCTTTTACATATAATTTTCAGGAACCAATCTATCATGTAAAAAGAGAATTAGGTATATGTATCACAAATATTGTTGAAAGAATTAAAGAAGCTGAAATGGAGTTGGACTGAATATTGGCAACTTAAGTTTAAATAGTGAGCACAAGAGATTAAAAGAAATCACATATGACAGATGGATAAATAAGTTTGTTGGAGGGACATAATGTAACAATGATTGAAAAACTTGTATTTTCTAGTGGTGAATTGGTAATAATCGAACATGGTGAATGGATAATAAAAACTGATTAGTACCAAAAACTATGTAAAAAAGTAAACGAATAGGGATAAAACTTATGCACAAAAAAATAAATAATATGATCACAACTATGTTTAACAAAAAAATATTAGAGCAGACACTTAAATTATCAAGCAACAAACTATTTGTGTATTCCACAATATGATTAAAAGAAAAACGCGTTTTGTGGTCTTGAGCTTTTTGTCAAATCTGGCTAGATCATTGTAAAATATTTTTGTACAATTTATTTTTCAAATAATGGATAATTTTATTTTTTTACTTCTTAGTACTTACTGTTTTGAAATCACTCTTATTCAGTTGTATAAAAAAAAACAACGTAATTATAATTAAAATTTAATGGGATTAAAGTTTTCTTATACAATTTCCTTCTGATCAATCCTTTATTTTTATATAATTTTAACTTTTTAAATTGTATTAATTTGTTATTTCTTATGTCACACGTCATCGAGTAACCTCAGTTATTTGTAAATTAATAATAATAAAATAGCTTCACTGCAAGGCAAAAGCCTCTCATAAAAGTTGAGTAAAAAAAAGACATATTTACTATGGTTGCCATTTTGCTAAGTTGTAGAAGTTTGAGCAGTTTTTCATCTCTGTTTTTTTTTCTAGCAAAAAATAGCTAAATATTTTTACCAACTAATATTGGATAATTAACTACATGAAATAAATCATAAACTCAGTAGTTGGAAATTGAAAAAATTTCAAGTTTTACCTTCATGGGATCAAATCTATGTCATGAGAATGGTAGGGTAGGTATGCTAACTATTAAATTATTACTAAAATGTTCTCGTAATCTAAGAAAATATATTTATTCAATTTAATTATCATTATGGAATTGTTATTATTTTAAGTAAACTTATTTTTAAACCAAATATTTACCAGCTGTTTATTGTAATTAAGTGTAATTGGTAATACACAAATTATATTATCTTGTTGTGGATTTCAAAATTTATATTATTGCCATATTTTATGGTAATAATAATATAAAAATTAAGAAAAGAATTAGCCATAATATGCTAAAGTACTTTTCATTTAAATTATTTTTGCTATTTATTTAATTAAAATTTTTCAAAAAGAAGTGTGTCTAGATTAATTAATAAACAATAATTAGACCAAATTTTATATAAATTTTAATATTTTAAATATTGTGAAGATTTCATTTTTTTTAAACAGATTTTTTTTATATATTTTTAAATAGATTACTTTTAAGAGTAACTGTATAAAGAAAGTAGTATTAATTCATATATATATATTTTCATAATCAGATCTTGATTTGTTTTTTTAATTCTTGTTGCAGTTACAATACACATTCCAATATGTTTTTGATGACAACACTTCCCAAAAGCAAATATTTGATCATGTGGCTCTTCCTCTTGTTGAAGATCTTCTTTTAGGAAAAAATGGTATTTATTATCTTATTTTAGATGTGTGTGCGTATGCGGATGGTTTTGGATAAAATAACAGAAACACTGATGCTTTTATTAATATAGTATAGAACTATTTGTATTAAGAATTATTTGTATATTATGAGGGAGTAAAATTACTTATCATGTGAATAGTAATTTACTTATACCCATTATTGAAAACCATTACTATTTAAATCAATTTTGGAAGATATTAATATCTTTTTCATTTTTTTAAACAAATTTTGAATGCGTAAATCTTATTTGAAGTGATTTATCATCTAAGATGTCACTATTGTTTGAAAATAATGATTGTATCACAGAATGAATTTGGTCTCGTATAATATTTAAATATTTTCCAGATATGATTATCTATGATTGGATTAAGAAAATCTCAGTTAATATCATGACGTTTCTATTATGATAAACAGTTAAAAGAAGATAGTTTTATAGGATTTTTTGGTGATATTATATTTTATGCTTGTGATCATCTATTATCTAGTTCTTATGTTTGTGACATTAGAAATGATCTGATATTTTGATGACTTCTATAGTGATTTGTTTTCTTGCAATCTTGGGTTTTGTTTTTTGGCCACTATTCTTTATATAATATCTATTAATCTTGAAGCATTAAACAGTTTAGCAGTTTTGGGAATCTAATGTTTTAGCTTATGCATAAATTTGACCTCTTAAATATAGACAGGGCTGACAATTTATGAAACTGACTACAAATATTTATCTACCATTACTTTTAACTTGGTCTATTAAGAGAAAAAATGTTACAACAGTATGTAATGGTCAAAATATAATGTTAATATGACAATATTTACATTAATTTGACCAACACCTGTGTGTAATATATGTGTGTGTGTATGTATAAAGACTTTTTTTAATTTTAATAAAATCATATTTGTATTTAGTTTGACATCAAAAATAAAATATTCCTAAAAAGTAGCAATCAAGAATTATTAAGTTTTGTTTTAATTTGCATGAAAATTTTACATTGTCATCATCATCTAAACTATTTGTACTTAAATTTAGCTATTTATATATATAGTAAATTCTCTTTGATAAAAAACATTTATTCATTATCATTTAACATTCTTCTACATCAATTTGAGTTTATTTAATATATGATCTTTAATAGTACAAACTTATTTTGTTTTCCGTAGTTCTTTTACACAGTTCATTATTACTTATATCAAGCTAAAACCTTAGTATATGCACCTTGAGTGCTTAATTTTAACAAGAGAGACCTCTACAAATCATAACATAAGATTCGACTTTATAAAGACAAGAGGGACCCCTCTTATCTGTGAACCTATTTTCTATATGGGGTCCCTCTTGTCTTTATAAAGTCGAATCTTGCGTTATGATTTGTAGAGGTCTCTTGTTAAAATTAAGTGCTCAAGGCGCATGTACTAAGGTTTTAGCCTTATATAAGTATTACATGCTGACATCATGCTTAATAAGAATTAATATTTACAGTTCATTATTGTAATAGTGATATTAGCGATTAAGCCAATGCACATGCACTTTAAAGATAAATTATAAATGAATACTCTCACTTTTTTCCAGACACAAGATATAGTATTTTAGAAAGAATGGAATGAATCCATCCATTTTTTCGACCCAAACATTTATGTATGGACAAATCTTAAGCATATGGAAATGAGAGCGTGAAGGTGTTAAGCAATCACTTTAAATTACTGTAATATATATATATACGTACTTTAATAAAGTTAAAGTAAATTAACTGTATTAATTAAATGAGAAGTCGATTGAAGAGCTTCTAGTGGATTCTGCGCGGTAATAATGTTTGGTTTCTATAGTTACGCTTCTGTTCTAAAAAGGTTAATAAGACAGCGGTCTTTTATTTAACAAACTGAAATTATGGTTACAGTTATAGAATCTATTAAAGAGAAATACTAAATTGGGAATCACTCCTGAAGTTCTTATTACTATTTCTACGTAAGTAGACTATATGAGAAAGAATAAGACAGTTCTAAGTTCAGTAAACTAATAACTACGTATAATGTGCTTTTTGCTAAACGCTGAATTATATATTTATATTCATTGCAAATTCTAATTAAAGGATGTGTTATCAACCTTAGTTATACGTGTATGCAGGCCAGTTTATGTCTATTGTATTAATAATTAAACTAATATTTTATTACTTTTACCTAGTTGTATATTTATTTCTTTATGCTACCACAGCTGAGTTAAAACTCCCTGTGGACACAGCAGATGGCGCAGTCGACAGGATCCTCATATTTAGGATAAAATACAGATTCCAGAATTGTAATCTAAATTGGATTAGTGGAAATTTAATACTGGTAGACATAATCGAAAAACATGGCCATTCCCACACAAAATTTACGAGAATTTGATGTGAGTAATCCTTCAGGATGGAATTTATATGTAGAGCAGTTGGACCGCTTTATGTGTCTTAGTAAGGTTGAAGATGAGAAGTTGAAAGTCTCAACTTTATTATTTTATGCTGGAACTGATGTTGTGCAAATTGCCAAGCAACTATGTGATACAAAGATTCCCGAAGATGTGCCATATAGTGAATTAGTAGGAAAACTAACTACATATTTCCAGCCAGCAGTCACGAAGACGATAGCTCGCTTAAGATTCCGACTGAGAAAGCAGTTACCTCGGGAGACATGTCAGGAATACAATCTGGCCTTGCGAGGATGTGCTAGGAATTGTGAATTTATTGATTTGGGGAAGACACACTGTTAGATCAATTTCTATATGGTATGGCAGATCACCATTTGAGGAAAATGCTATTAAGTGAAGGTGATATCACATTTAGGACAGCTGTGGAGAAATGTGTAGCATATGAGCTGACAATAGCTAATGCATCAGAATTCCAGACAATCGGTAAAGAAATAAATCCTACCACCAGCGTTTTTAAAACTAATATAAAAAAAGTTGCTATCAGGACTACACCAAATGAACTGATTTGCTACTGTTGTAAAAATGCTGGACATACTAAGAAGGTCTGCAGATATAAAAAGAAAAATTGTCGCATCTGTGGTGGAAAAGGACATCTGGCCCATGTATGCAAAAAGGGTAGTAAAGAAAATCAACGCCCAGATTTTAAATCTGGACAGAAGGCAGCTGTTAAGAAATCCACAATTAACTCTTTGAAGAACACTGCAGATAATCAAATTACACTAGCAGTATCCATTTGTGAAAGCAAAGTCACCATGGAAGTGGACAGTCGTGCCGGATTGTCTGTATTATCTTTGAAAGATTGGAACCAAATAAATGCTAGAGCTCAGCAGAAGTTACTATTGTGTAAAACAAATGTTATAGCTACAGATGTAAATGGTAATAAGATACAACTACGCGGAAAGGTTTGTGTTCTGGTAAAATTAAATCAGAAACAGAAAATTTTGCCATTATACATTGTTAAAAGAGACCTTATCCCTTTACTGGGTAGAAATTGGTTTCATCCTTTAGGCATTTGTATAAAGATCATTAAAAAATTTAAATTAGAGACTGAGGTTCGAAATAAGTTCCCACAGCTATTCAACAAAGACATTGCTGTATTAAAAACAAGATCAGTGGATGTAGATTTGACTAATGATGCACAGCCTATAGTTTGCAGACCTCGAAAAATTCCATTTGCTCAGAGTCCAAAGGTAGAAGAAACTATTGCAGATTTGGTAGCAAAAGGTGTCTTGTCACCGGTGGAGGACTCATTATGGGCTACTCCTGTAGTAGTAATTGTAAAACCAGATGGAACTATTCGTTTTTACGGAGATTACCGATTACTGTTAACAAGTACACTAATAAAAGTGCTTATCCAGTACCAAGTTTGCCTGAGATATTAGCATCATTACAAAAAGCCTCATTCTTCACAAAAATAGATCTGAAATCGGCTTTCCATCAAATTCCGGTTACTGAGAAAACAGCAAATCTGTTAACACTCCTTACTCATGTAGGACTGTTTAAGTGTAATAGGCTACCTTTTGGGATTACTATAGTACCTAATATTTTCCAAGGTAAAATGGATAGACTGTTTCAAAATATGGATGGTGTAATCCCATATCTAGATGATATACTGATCTCTGCCCAATCTGAAGAAGAATTGGAAAACTGTGTAATGACAGTTTGTGCAAAACTAAACCAAATTGGTGCTACCATAAATGCAGGAAAATGTATCTGGTCCACTCCGGAAATTAAATTTCTGGGTCACATAATAAATAGACAGGGAAAATATCCTAATCCAGAAAAAGTAAGAGATGTAAAAAAAGCCACGACATCAAAAAATGTTAAGGATTTACAAGCTTTCCTCGGATTATTGAATTTTTTTGAAAATTATCTATGTGGTAAAACTCATTTTTTGACTCCCCTGTATGATTTACTGAGAAAAGGACAACGCTGGAAATGGTTGAATGAACATAGAGTTGCTTTTGAAAAAGCAAAAGATCTACTGACATCCGAAACCCTATTAGCGCATTATTGTAGTGATCAGGAAGTAGTGATTACAACAGATGCTTCAGATCATGGAGTAGGGGCAGTAATCTCACATCTCAGCTGGACAAGAAAGACCCATAGTGTATGCTTCCAGAACATTATCTTCAGCTGAAAAAAACTACAGTCAGCTTGACAAAGAGGCTTTGGCTATTATATTTGGATCAAAAAGTTCCATCAATATATTTACGGTTGCAGTTTTAAATTATTTATGGATCATCGTCCTTTGCTTGGAATTTTTGGAAAAAATAAAAAAATAACAGAGCAAGTTAGTCAAAGGCTTCTCAGATGGATTAACATTTTAGCTGCCTATGATTATGAACTATGCTACAAACCCGGAAAGGAGATAGCACATGCTGATGCTTTGTCACATTTGCCAGCTAGAGATAGTATATCACGAAAATTTGTTGAAGTTAATTTATTGGAAATTATTAAATTAACTGGTAATCTAGATAGTGTAAAAATTTCTAAATGGACTGTAAAAATCCTGGTTGCCGACAATTAAAAATCTGGATACGAAATGGATGGCCAAATAGTTGGCCAAACAATGTAACTATAACAATCTGGAATGCACGTCATTCACTATCTATTTGTAATGATTGCATAGTTATGAATGATCGTGTATTTATACCACTAGAGGGACGCCAACAAGTGTTAAAAATGTTGCATGCTGGTCACCCAGGCATAGTCTGCATGAAAGCTCTTGCACGTTCCTATGTTTGGTGGCCGCGTATTGATCAAGATATTGAAAGAACTGTAAAATTAAGTCACAATTGTCAGGTTGGAGCAAATTTGCCGAGTAAAATGCTTAAACCCTGGGTGGAGGCTAAAACACCCTAGGAAAGAATACATAGATTTTGCTGGACCTGTAAATGGATATTTAATTTTAGTAGCAATAGACTCTTACAGTAAATGGGTCGAGTATAGAGTTGTAAGGACTACGAGTACTAGATGTATGATTAAAGCTTTACAAGAGATTTTTGCAACCCATGGTTATCCACAGACATTAGTGTCTGATAATGGCACTGCATTTATGTCTACTGATTTTGAATCGTATTTGGCAGAAAAAGGTATTTGTCACATTCTAATGCCAGCTTATCACCCAGCTTCAAATGGACTAGCAGAAAAGGCAGTTCAAAATTTGAAATAAAGTTTGAAGAAAAGTAAAGCACTTAACATGGATGAAGCACTAGTTGATATCATGTTTTATCAACATTTCCTGCCGATTGCGATTAATGGAAGATCACCAGCAGAGTTGTTGTTTAATAGAACATGTCGGACACATCTGTCTAAATTACTACCAAAAACAAAGAAAACAATAGAATCCCATTGTTCTACTTCCCAAAGATTCATGATTGGTGAAAATGTATGGGTTCGTGATTATTTAAAAAGGATTTGAATATAAGGGATTATTACCAATAGTATATCTGAAGTTATATGATTAATAAAACTTGATAATGGATTACTTGTAATACGTCATATTAATCATTTGAGAAAAAGATTTGCTATGACCAACATGGACAAAAAAGAATCTGTTAAAAAGGAAACCCAATGGGACTTATTGCCTAGAGCAGAGCTAGATAATCTGCCTCTCTTAACACAAGAGAAATTATTACCTGCAAATCAAATGATGCCAAAAGATGACAATGCAGAACCTGATCTAGATGACTCTAGTAAAATGATTGATCCTATTCCCGGAAGCTGTATTCCACGAAGTCAAAGAATCCGGAAGAAACCAACTAAATTTAATGATTATTTTCTACAGTAGGGGGAGATATGTGTAATATATATATACGTACTTTAATAAAGTTAAAGTAAATTAACTGTATTAATTAACCGAGAAGTCGATTGAAGAGCTTCTAGTGGATTCTGCGCAGTAATAATGTTTGGTTTCTATAGTTACGCTTCTGTTCTAAAAAGGTTAATAAGACAGCGGTCTTTTATTTAACAAACTGAAATTATGGTTACAGTTATAGAATCTACTAAAGAGAAATACTAAATTGGGAATCACTCCTGAAGTTCTTACTACTATTTCTACATAAGTAGACTATATGAGAAAGAATAAGACAGTTCTAAGTTCAGTAAACTAATAACTACGTATAATGTGCTTTTTGCTAAACGCTGAATTATATATTTATATTCATTGCAAATTCTAATTAAAGGATGTGTTATCAACCTTAGTTATATGTGTATGCAGGCCTGTTTATTTCTATTGTATTAATAATTAAACCAATATTTTATTACTTTTACCTAGTTGTATATTTATTTCTTTATGCTACCACAGCTGAGTTAAAACTCCCTGTGGACACAGCAATTATTATAACTTGTGTCTGGAAAAAAGTGAGAGTATTCATTTATAATTTATCTTTAAAGCGCATGTGCATTGGTTTAATCGCTAATATCACTATTACAGTATTAAAACATAGCACTATATAAAATAATATCTCATTACACAGTTCATTATTGTATTGTCTTGCATTGAACTGAAGGCTGTGGCATCAAACTCCTAACTATCATTACTGCCAAAAAATTTCAACAATTTGCTTTTTATATTAGATGCTATTAGTAATTTTTTAATTTTAAATTTTTGTCATGTAATTTCGTTTATTGATGAATAATTTTAATTTCCGATTAAATGTATCACTATAAAAGCTATTACTATATTTATAAAAATAGTGTATTCTAAAAATTGATCTTATAAAATGTGATGCAAAAGTATATTTTTAATCATAGTTTATAATTTTTTTTATCATAATTATAATAAAATTATATTTCAATCTTAATCATCAAAATATTTTTAAAGATTTCTTTAAGCTAAAGATCTGAATCTTTTTTTTTTTTAATGATTTAATTATAATTCCATATGTAGTTGGTTAAATGGATATAAGACTTGGACATTTAACAATAGAGCAATACAGAGGTTTCAGGTCAGTCATTAAATTATGGATAGGTGTATATCAGAAGTGAATGAGAGGACAAAGAGGTATTTCTGATATCATTAAAAGAATTAAGACAAATGAAACTGAGCTAGACTTATTGCTAAAAGTGATGATAATAGATGGACAGTTGAAGTTTTAAAATAGATCCCAAGAGATTGTAAAAGATCTAGAAAGTGGCCATTTGTAAGATGAATCGGGGAAATAAAATTGCTGGTGTAATGTGAAAAAGAGTGTAGGAATCTGAAAAACTGCATTAAATTTAGAGAAATTTTTGATGATGAAGATGAATTTGACATGTAAAAATCTTTTTTTTTTTTTTAAATTTCTTATAATATGATGTTTTTAAAATATATATATATTCTCAATTTTTTTCACATTGTTATTAAAAAAAAAAGCTTTTGTGGTTTTTAATAAAACTACTGAATTGAAATTCATTTTCTTAATATATATATTTTTAAACAAACACAAAGAAAAAATTTTTTCTTTTTATTTTATACAAAAGTTTTACAATTATTTTTAAGGCTTTCTTAAATTTATAATAAAGACATGTTTTGTGATGATAAATCTTGTTAATGTATTATTAGGTTTCACATTACACTCTATAGTTATAAACACTGAATATTATAGATCAGCTTACTAGCTGACCAAAAGTTCATTATCAATGGGGTCAATCAGGCTTTTTTTTTTTCTGTATAGCTTTTGGCTTTATTGCTTGTTTTTTATCGTGCTCAATAGTCATCATAACAATCATTGTTTTATTACTTACATATTTATTCTCGCCTAACTAAATATCTGCTATAACAGCAAGTTCTGATACTAATCAATTTATAAATTTATTTTTAATTACTATAAGTAAAAAAAGCAAATTTACAAACAGAAATCAATTTTTACTGTTCATTAAAAATCAATAAGGTTTATTATGTGTTTGACGTTCGTAAAATAACTATTTTTCAAAATAATAGAAGCAAAATAATATTGTAAGTCGTGGAAAATATATATATACACATACACAAACAATATATATACTATATGGCCTAATTTAATTATTTTTTGTGGCTGTCATCAATATTCCATTTTTGGCTAGAGTCTGTAGTGTCAAAAATTCCATTTGTACAAAATTCAGATTCAAAGAATTTTTCGAATTTTTTAATTATTACCTGGAAAAGGACTATATCCTTTTGACTTGGTCACATCAAATCACACTTTTTTTTTGTCTTATTTTCAAGTAATAATTTTAGTTGATTTTTAATTGCTCAAATTTGACAAATTCTTATGAGAAGTCATTTCATTGTGAAGAAAATTTGTACATTCTTTTCAAATGCTTCTCAAAATAGTTAATTCTTTCAAGTGATTTTCTTGGACATCCAGTTTTTGTTTTTCATCATGTTTAGTCCATTTTTTTGTAAATTCATGAATAATCTTGTCAGTACAGTTTGTTAACTTTATTGCTCTTCATGTTTCGTCCTGCATGTCAGTATGTATATTCATCATTAGTGAGAAGGGGGGAGGGGGATAATGAACAAATAACAAAAGTCCACTTCCTCTGAATTCTTATAAATATTTTAGTTTTATTCCAATATCATAGTTTTTTTTAAATATTTATGATTTAATTAATAATCATTTTAGAAATACACTGTATATATTATATATGGATTATTATAGATTAAGTGATTGACATTTTAAATTTGAATCTGTTCAATTTGAATGTTTTTTTTTTTTTCAAATTTCTCTCAACAAATATACTACAACTACTTGAAATCTTTAGAAAATTGCTAGTTTTCACTTGTGAAATTAAACAAGGAATAATCTATAAATAGAAGTAAATTATTATTTAATTTGTTAGCTTTCATATGATATGTAATATTCGTTTTTTTTTTGAGTTTTAATTTTGATGTCATTTACTAAAATTTTTTTTGGGGGTAGGCACCCTAAAATATGCATCTTTGCATTATTTGTGGAAAGTTTCATTGTAGGATGAAAGGAATCGTGTTTTTAGTTTTTTAAAATATTATATAGATGAAAAAATAACTGTAAAATTCCAAAGACTAGTATGTTGAATTAACTTAGAATCAGAAACTAATTAAGGTAGCTTTGGAAAACAAAATTTCATAAATTATAACACTAGCAATGATGCATAGTGGATATGATTCAACTGATAGCTTGAAATTTTGACACAGAATCAACATTAATTAATTTTTATATTTCCCATTGTCAGAATCAACTATCATTATTTAGATTTTATTTTAATTTTTCTGAAGTAAATTTGCGCTATACATATTGCAATGATTTTTTTTTATGTATGTATTTTAATTATTTTAACTGTGTACCTATATAATGGTCTATATAAATAGTATTTAATAAATATTTATTTGAAATTCACTATGATTAAAAATTTAAGTAAAACTAAGATTTTCTGTTGGAAATCATTTAATAGGACAGGACATCAAAGTATTTGAATAAGTTTCAGACCTATAATAATGGATATATGATGTATCAGACATCATTGAAATGGATAAAAAAAATTTTTTAACTATAGGAAACAAATGAAACTAGCCATCAGAAAACAGTTCACTACTAGCATGCTATGCCATAGTCAAGAAGCTGAAGAGTTTAACTTAATGGCTTAGATATTAGCTTAGAGTATCTCAAGAAGTTTTTAGCAGTTTTGATGAATCATTTATCGCTAAGAAAGTATTGCATGCACCATCTTATGATTAAAAAATTAGGAAAAATAAAATAATGTTTGACAAAGAAAGTATTAACTAACCTGTGCAAAAAAAGATGTATATGAAAGTATCATGGAAAACATTTGTAATTTTGAAATGCTGAAGTGCAAGGCTACCAAAAAACTGAATCATGCAAACAAATAAAAGAAAAATTTGGAACTTAATAACAGAATGTCAAGAAAAATAGAAACACTATTTAAAAAAAAAAAATTATATTGATAATACCATGTCTACAGCATGTAAAGTTTCTAAATATAATTGTATCATAATTTATATGATAGTTTACACTTGGGAAAACGATTTTGTTTCGGTAAAAATAAATGATTAGATTAGAATAAAAGTGTGCAAAAAATATCCTGCAAAAATATATATTTCAAAATACAAACATTGTGTCTTGGATGGAGGAAGCAGCTCTTCGGCTATATTTATACAATATATCAAAATATGAAACTTGTGTTATAAGGTGTGAAATTAAAGAACATTTGAATCAGTGTTAGTAACAACAGTGACTGAAAAATATTGTTTAGCAAAAGATCATGTATGATTATGCATCGTTTTAAACAAAAATTGAATATGAAGAAAAAAAAAGACCATATTACCTACAAACAATGGGTATTTGTTGATAGATGTACATTTGAAATGTCTACCACAACCACATACGAGTTTTGGGAATCCTTGAATGAATGATTGTTGATTCTAAAAAAATACTGATTATAGCAAAAAGCAGTTTGTCCTTTATTAGAAGAATGAGCAGTGGAATTTTTTAATTCTGCAGAAAATTAAGCTTTTGTTTTACAAGTTGAAAGCAATGAACAATCTACATTTTTTCAACAATTGTTTACAAGAATTCTGATAAAGTAAAATTTTAAAATATTGTTTCCAACTTTATTAATTTTTTGAAGAAATTTATCAGATAAAGACCTATACTAGATTTGAAAGATGTAGTGCTTTTCTGTAGGTTCGTTTCACAATTTAATAATATGGAAAAAAATATTTCTTGCCTATATACTTATCTTGAAAATGAATGTGAAATCAAAGCTAAGTGGATTTCTATGCAACAGTCAATGATAAAAGAGGTGTGATTATGGGGGGGAGGGTATGAAGAATACTACTGCAAAGGCAAACCTCCTGTGCCTCTGTGAATAGCAAATTGTGACATCTTTTCAGCTGGTTTACATAGAGTAAGTCTAACATTGTTTTAGATGAAAATCCAATATCAGGTGTTCAGAATTACCTCCCCCCCCCTGCTTTAGATAAAGTATTACTGACAAAAATATTTTCAAAGAGTGAACTACAAGTTTTCTTTGTTATGAAAAGCTTTAAAATAAATTCTCTTACTAGCAGAAATAAAAGAATAAATAATAGCAAATACAATGGTCATTGTTATTTTGGAGTAGTTTTGGTTAAGAATGAAACACTTAAGATGGTGGAAATAAAATTTCTCCATGCTAAAGATTTGAAATTTATTTATTATCTAAGGACTTTAATGATAAACATGAAGTTCCTGCATTCCAAGTTTTTACTTTGATCAATTCCTAGGCTCCACTTATTATCTCTGGAAAGAATAAATGAATGCAGAAACTACAATTCTTTAAAATTATTTTACAAAGGCTGTTTGCGGTGGTTCAATGTTCTATGAAGGTAGCATTCATACGAATATACAGTTGCTAAGATTTTTCTGTGTTAAGAATATTTTAAACAATAATTATGTACAATAAAAAAATGAAAATTATTTTATGGATATTTTATATCAATAATTTTTATCTTCTCATGCCCCCCCCCCCCCTGTTTAACATATTTAGATTACTGTAATAACAAAATAGCAATTATCATTGTTTTGAAATGGAGTAGTCTTCAATTTGGATTAAAATTTCAATTTGGTATTCTCATATTTGATTTTTCTGTTTGTATAATATTTTTTCAAAAATAATAGAAAATATGATTATATTGTGTTCCCTTAATAATGAAAGTTTCTACAAATGTTTTCAAGATACTGTTGGGGTTTTTTCTCCCAAACTTTTTAAAATTTAGACTTTTAAAGAAGTTTAAAAGTCAAAGCACATAAGAAATGACCTTTAAATTAAAATCTGATAGTTATGTTACATATCACTTTTGAAGCTGTCACTTATTATTTCAAAATAAAGTTTTGTATTTTTACTATTTTGGTAGTACACTTAGTAAATTTGAAAAAAGAAAATAGTTATTATTTTTTTTTTTATTGTATCATTTGATCGGAATTATCCGATGTGTATGTGCATGCATGCATAAAGCTAATCTTTATAATTACATAATTTTTAATGAAATAAATGTATATTAGAATATATGCATGTTTGAGATCTTCATATATAGACACCCCCGTATATTGTTTATTTTTTAGGATTATTATTTACATATGGCATAACATCTTCTGGAAAGACATTTACTATGGCTGGGACTCCACAAGATGGGGGTATTTTGCCTCGATGTTTGGATGTGATTTTTAATAGTATCAATCCATATCAAGCTAAAAAATATGTAATGCATTTTTAGTTTTAAAATCAAGTTTTTATATATTTATAATATTTTTTTAAAATGCATAGATAATGCAATTAAATTTATATTATTGATTTTGCTTTTAGAATTGAATTTATATCATTGATTTTGCTTTTAGAAGATTAATATTGTTTTTTTTTTTCTTAGTGTGGATGTGTTTATATACATATAATGCAAGTAAGATTGTACTTTTGGGATCCTGGGAAAATATTAAACTGCATTGTTTAAGCAGAGTCAAATTTATAAAATCTTAAAAACTTTGCAAAATTCAACTTTTGGAGCCTTCTATACTTATGGGATCTTAGACTGATACTTAAAGCTCCTGCACATAAATGCAGGATGTATGTATATAAATTTCATCATTACAGCTATTATGTTTAAACCAATAAATGTCTCACTTATTCATAATGTTGCCTTGCTAGTGGATTGCTGAAATATTAATTGATTTAAATTTAAGCATGAGGGCTATAGTTGATATAATTTACATATGATTGAAGCTGTTGAGTACTTTAGATTTAATATTTATTAAATGCCAATGATTAAATTAGAAAAAAATAATAATAGCACAAATTTACTTCTATTCAAATTTCTAATTAGTGGCAACTAACAAATTGTTTTTGTTATCTTAGTCAAACAAAATTGAAAATAAATATTAGCTAAATTTCATTTTATTTTTCAGTTTTGTTTTTGGCTTGATAAGATGGTTTAAGACAACGAAACCAATTGGTAGTTGGTACTAATTAGAAATTTGGTTAGAAATTTAAAAGTGAATTGTTATTCAATATATGTATGTATGTATAAAATTAAAACAGCTTTAAGAAAATATCATCATGTGAGGGAAAATTTTTCATGGTGAAAACAAAATTAATCTTGTTGCCACAAAACATTAAATGACTGATCCATAGATGTAGAAAAAGATTCCACATTTTTACAATTGTTGCAATAACTTTTAAGACTACATTAGATCTGATGAAGATGAATGAGATATAAAGTATGGTCTATATAATTGGTTACAAAGCCCTATCCCCTTTCATAGATAGTAACATTCTATATTGAGTAAATAGTATATGTAATAAAATTAAAAAAAATTTGAAATTTATATGTATATAATTACATTTTAACACACAATTTTATATAAAGTATTGTGTTTATATACACTTGATAAAACGTCAGTTTAAGTTAAATAAAAATAATTAATAAAAATATAATAGATAAAAGAAAATTAAAAAAAAAAAATTAGCGCTTAGAAAATTTCTTCTTTTTATGATAGTACTCTTAAATTTTTAAAAGTCATTTGTAAAACAATGCTAAAAGATTTAATGTGTATGAAAAATAAAAAAAAAAGCCATATCTAAATAAGCTTTTGTAATGGCATAATTTTTAAGAGAAAATAATTTTTAAAATGAAAATTTATTTCCAAAATTGATGATAAAATGGAAAAATTATATTTAAAATGACAGTTTAATAAAAAAAATTTTTGGTTGTTTTACAATAGCGTGTTGAAACCACCGGAGGGTGTTATTTCTATGCTAGTGCACAGAAATATGCCGTTTAGGTGGCCGCCTCTGCCGCTATCGAACATTCTATTTCTAACGCGTAAGCCTAGAAATAGTCCGTTGATATGGGGGAGGGCACCGGCTGACTGTGTTTATTTTTATGCCAATGCACAGAAACGTGAACATTTAGCCAATCTTGCCGCAGAAGCTATTGTGTCAGCTTACAGCTCAGATTCGGGCTAAGCATTTCGGACTAGCGATCATATTTCACTTTTGTTTACAGTATTATCTGAGGGTGGCTGGAATTACGATTGTCGAAACTATTTTAATATTCATTAAGACCATCTCCCCCTCTATCTCGCATCTTTTAGGAAGGTCTACTAACAATTATCAGCAGAGTCTCATGCTTCCCTAGCCCCCATTTCCTGCTGAAAAAATGGGCCAAGTGTAGTTCAAAGCGCGCTTCCCATCAAATCACACTCTAAGTCACATTTCGTGCGACAACAACTGCGAGCTGATTAATCGAATAGCTGCAAAAAATAGGACAACTTGTTTTGCCAAATGTCAAAGAAAGAACAAGGATTCTTCTCTGACTGCTGGAACTGGCGGTGGTTTATCAAACAAAACACCTTGAAGCTGCATGCCTGCTATGTTTTTTTTTTAGTTTTTTTTTTTGCCTGAAGAGCCCAAAAAGTTTCTTTTAATTGCCGTATAGATTGATGTTTTTTGAGGGGGAATTACCGTCAAAACTTGGTCAATCTTCGAGTTGTTGGCGTTCCGTTCTGTTAGCAATTGCAAACACCCTTCCCTTTCCCCCCCTTTCCCAAAGTTGGACTTTGGCTTGTAAATGTTACCATTAAACGGACAATAGATTTATTTATCAAAATAAAAACAAAACAAACCGAAAAAAAGAAAGAAGTAGTAGTTGAATCGGCTGATGTTTTGTTTGTCGTACAATACCAAACTGAAAATAGAAAAGGGTTTAATGAGAATTAAATCAAAACAAACAAAAAATCGGTTAACTACTTTTAAAAATCATTGGTTTTAATCGATCCGTTTTTTTTTGGTTTTGTTTTTTTTTTTTTGTTGTTTGGGGTAGCCAAAATAGAATTGATAGCCGCCGTACTTTTATTTTAAATGTGATAAACAACAACAACAAAAAAATACGTAGACGGTTAAAAAAACAAACAAACCCCGTCCCCTTTGAAAATATAAATAATAAAAAAAAGAATCAAAAGCCAAAAAAATGAAGTACTTTTTTTTTGTAAATTCATTTATTTGTAATTTTTTTGTTTATGCATTTGTTTATTTTTGTTTTTTTGTTTTGGTCGTGTTTAAACAAAAAATTTGATTTGATATTACTTTTATAAATGTCATAAACAAAAAAAAATCAAAAAACCAAAGCCAACCAAAAAAAAAAAAAAGAAAAGAAACTTGGCCCCGGCAACATTATATTTACCTTTATATTTACAAACCAAGCCCGCCCTCCAGCGGTTTCAACACGCTATTGTAAAACAACCAAATTTTTTTTTTTTCCTAATATATATTCTTCAAAATTGGTAGAATGAATCAATGGGTAGTGAAAACATGGATACCTTGTAATTAAAATGTTGACTTCATTTTTTTTTTTTTTTTTGAAGACTTTGCAACAAGCTGATTCATTTTGTTCCAACTATGAGAAATTTTTTTTATTTATTGAGGACTTATAAATATATGTATATATCAGGGATGAAGCGTCCATGTATTGAACAGAATGAGTGCTTCCATAGAACAAATTCCCTAAAACTTTCAAAAGCTTTAATTAAAATTCAATTAAAAAAAATTCACTTTCAATTTTTTTATTAACAGTTGAATTGTTTTTTTATATATGCAAAGAATGAATTTGTCTAATGCATTCTCAGTTGATTATAAGAAGTTCAAACAATGCTAAAATCTAATTTACAGTTAAAACTTTTAAGAATGTTAAAAGGATTTGGAAGATGAAAATATATTGATAATATATTATCTATATTTAAACTAATCACAATCTGATTATGATGAGCAATTCAAATTCATTATTTTTTGAATGGTTTTATATTGTTGACTTTCAATTTTTTTTACCAACAGTTGAATTGTTTTTATATATGCAAAGAATGAATTTGACTAATGCATTCTCAGTTTATTATAAGAAGTTCAAACAATTGCTAAGATCTAATTTACAGTTAAAACTTTTAAGAATGTTAAAAGGATTTGGAAGATAAAAGTATATTGATAATATATTCTCTGATTTACAGATAATAGAGTTTCAGATTTTTCTAGATGTGTGTAATATATTGTAACGGACCGTAAAATGTACTGGGCGTCTACAGGGTAAGATATTTAATTAATTGCTGCCCCAAATGTTTGGGTTGCCAAAATATGTAACGGACTATAAAACCTTTTAGGATAGTACACCCAGAGCCTTCTCTACTTATAGGTCCTATTACTACTCGGAGTTCTAACTCAGTGCAGATACTAGCCTTTAACTCTGCTCAAGGATGGAATTAAATAGGATGGCAATAATGTGACCTCTATATAGATCCTTAATGGCTATTACTAATAATAAATTAAAATCTGTATGTAGGTATAACAGCTATACTGGTGAGTGAAGTATGAATGATGCTTGACAATATAGAGACCAGAGAAACAAAGGTTTTAACTTTAAACAATAAATATTTATTAACAGATCATGCTTATAGTCATAATATTTATAAATCAACCGAATATATACATGATTATTATAAAACATTAATTTATCCTTACAACAATATGACTAGCTGTAATTCAAATATTAAAATATGGGCTGAAATAAGAATTATAAAATTTAGTGCATAATTTACAATAACGTATTAATTATTTTGAATATAAAATTATATTATTAATGTATGATTATCATTCTGTTTACGTCCTTTAAATATACCTCAAAGTTATGTCCATGAATTGCTGATTTGTGTTTTGTATAGTTAAGAAAATATCATATATATTTAATTATTAATTAGTTTGATTTTATCGTATTAATTATTTAATAAATGTAAATATTTAAAATCTTACCTTTTTGTTTCAGTCATTGTCGAGTTTTAAACCTTCCATTATGATAATATTTTATTTACAAAACATTTATAATATATTGATGTATAGTTTGAATTGTGCATCTCTCTCACCCTATAAAAATCTAAACAAATGGGTTCTTTTGTTTTTGTTTTTTTTTAAAAAAAATGTTTGCGACACTTGGATAAAAGAGTGAGAAAAATTCACAACCCAACTCTCAGTATACATTAAAAAAAAAAAATTTGAAACATAAAATATAATGAAATTTTGGAATTCCTTAAAACAATATCACATTAAATTTTTAAGAGCAGCTTCGGGATTCTTTGCAGATAATGTCTTTCTTTCCTTCATGTATATTAAATCATGTTGACGTTTTAAGCATTACACTTCCCATGACGAAATTGAATTCCTCGGCGGCGTTTGATTTTAAAGCCATGCATTTCCATTTATAACAAGATTTTTCCACGTTGATTTAAACAATATATATATACCAATAAATACGATCCTCCATCACACGTCAACGACACCAAGAGGATAGAAAAATCCCCTGACACTCAATTAGCAAAAGTGCATTTTTAAATTTTATTTACACAATATAAATTATTAAATATGAATCCTTTTTTTTAAAGCTTACGTTATATTATAAGGCGAACGCTATCTCTATGCAGTTTTATTTATATATCCATGAAACGTATGATAAAGATTTTACTTTTAGAATAATGTTAATAAAGTTCTATTTCATCATTAGTTGATTTTATTTTATCCCAGAAACATTTGATTGCAATTATATTTTTTTAACAATGTTAAATAACTATGATGCTCTTAGCATTTATTTGAACGAACGAAAGTTCATCGATTAAATAGTTTTTTTTTCTTTTAAAACATTTTACAATTGTCAATAATAAAATTCCAAATATTAAATAGTTTAATATTAATAAAGAATGGAAATCCTAATAACTAATATATTAATTAAAATATTCTTTACAACTTTACTTTCGTGCATTTCAGTTGAACAAGAAAAACCAACAACAACTTAAAACAAAAAAAAAAAATCTGTTGCTTAGATATTTTTTTCACGTTCCCAAAATCAACAAAGGTTTACTCTTTTTTTCCTCTTTTAAACAAAAGAAACGTGGTTACTAGAATTTAATGTTAAATATTCTTTTTTTTATTTTGTCACGTCATGATTTAAAATCTACATTCATGTATATATATATATGTGTATATGTATATATTTTATTTTACATTTAATAAAAAAAAATGTGTTCATTCCTTCATGAATGTATGGTTATGTTTGTGGTATATATATGTGTATATGTCTCCAAATTGTTATTTTTTTTTTAATAAGGATTGGACATCACCTTACATTTCCCCTACCCTTAGAAGGTTAAAATTTAGACCATTGTCAAAATTTTAGCACCTAAACAAAGGTTTGGATGATTATTGTGTTGGATAATTTTATTCTTTTTAAATAGGGAGGGTTCTAATGCTGTAGTACTTATTTTCATTTACCCATCAATATACATTTGTTTTTTTTTTTTTTCTATATTACTCATTTTTGGTTAGACTCCTATCTTTATCTCTTTCATCTTAACATTGAATTACTGTCATCATTAACATTGTTTCTATTATCCTTTCTAGAATTACTAACTATATGACGGTTGAATAGTCTGAATTTGACTGGTTAAGTGTCTCTGTTCCAGAAGGCACATATTTGAGTTTGTCAGCCTATATCCTGCTCCCTAGGAGTCTTATTGGATTTTTATAAAGACTGAACAAAATATGGGATTCCCACATTCTATGGGTCAATTCCAATATCTCAGCCAATTCTAAGATACCTCAATAAAATGTTTCAACATTAATTTGAATGCATCCTCATCACATCTACCTACTCTAGCTATTTACTTACGAACAATGATGTCTTTCTCATTACAATACACTTGCATATACCCATTTACATTTTTTTTTATAAACTTCACTTTCATCTACTTTAATCATGGTCATCTGTTTACAAATAACTAAGCTTCTGTACATGGCAATTCTTGACAACCACTGTATGGCTTTAATATCCGAGCATTATAAGTTCCTTTTATCTCTCCATCAATATTTAACCAAAATGCATTTGGGCCAGCTTGTTTCACAATAGCATATGGTCCAGCATATTGTTGACAAAATTTATGATAAACATTATCCATTGGTTTACTTGGGCTATGTGTTTTCACAAAAACCTTGTCTCCAATCTTAAAGTGATGTCTGCTTTTCTTTCCCTTTTTATTTCTAAAATTGGATTTATTAATTAACTGTTGTCGAGCCATTTGAATTTTAGTTTCTATGTCATAGTGATGACATTCAATTGGAGGTTTGTATTTCACAAATAATGAAGGAATAGGTTGGTTAAAATGTAGTTGGATGGGTGCGAATCCAGTAGATTCATTTGCACCCCAATTTATGTAATTCACTACCCGTTCTGTCTGCTTCACCCACCCCCTATTATTTTTATAAGATTTAATAGTCAAAAGTAAACTCAACATTTTTTTATATACATATATATTCACTTAACATTATTTACAGGGTTCAATCATTAAGAAAGTCCATTTTTTATGTTCCAGGGTTGCAATCATGAAGTCTGTCCTTAATTTGTGCCTTTCTCTTTTAAGGACTTTCAATAAATGTGAAGGGACCTTCATAAGTGTTGCAAAGCTTATGGAATCTGGGACCTTTCTGTTTCTTTGTAGGGAGTATAGTTGACTCCAGTAACATCTGGCAACTGTCTATGACTTGGTCATCTTCCTGATTATGAAGAGACTTGTTGTGCCATAATACACATTCAAGATGAACAAGTGTATCGACTTCATTTGTCCTTTCAAAGTTGGCTTCAATAATGGGACAATTTTCTTTTGTGAAAAGCCTTTGAGCATATAATAGCCTTTCTTGGATTTTGCTACTATGTTCATGGAGCTTGTATTTAGAACAAACTTTATGTTCTGAACATTGGATGCTCACATTAACTTGTTCTGCTTGATCATCTAACATATTCCTTCTCATACTCTTCATGGTAAGGATTGAATCAGCATCATCCCAAAATGTTTTTGGGATTGCCCCTTTCAACTTAAAATTGGTGGAATGATTTTCTATTATGTCTTCAAGTACTTGCTGAGTCCCTGTAGCAGGACATTCATGTACAAGAGAAGTTTCCATAGTAACAGAATATTTAGTACTTCGATTGGATTCAAAAATAAAACTAGATTTTTTTATATCATTAATATCACAGCTCATACTATCAACTCTATTATTAATATCATAAGTTTTAGATTCTATCCTATCTATATTTTCCTTTATACACATTACCTTTGCTTCCAAATTATTATTTATTTGAACCTCCAAATCATCAATATCAGTTTTAGTTACCATAGTAAACTTTATATCCTCTATCTTAGTAGATTCCTGGGCTTGGTGAACTTCCTTAACTTTATTCTCAATTTGAGTGGTAATACTTTCCTTAAATTCAGTATACTGCTCTTGACACTGCAAGCTCACTACATCTATATTTAATTTCATCTCCTCTACATTTCGCTTTAATTCCGTACTACTGTTATGCACTTCATTCATCTCTGAAGATAACTGCTCCATGGCTGTAGAAACTTTCATTTCAATGCCACTAATTCTTTTCTTAACCTCCTCATCCAATTTGTCAATATCAGCCTTAGTTACCATGTTGCTTATTTCAGCCTTGATTGTATCCATCCGACCATTCATGTCATCCATCCGATCATTCATCTGACCACTCATGCTATCCATCCGACCACTCATGCTATCCATCCGACCATTCATGTCAGCCTTGACTATATCTATCTGACCACTTATACTATCCATCCGACCATTCATGTCATCCATCCGATCATTCATCTGACCACTCATGCTATCCATCCGACCACTCATGCTATCCATCCGATCCAATAATGTTTGGAGCATCTGCATCATGGCTCCACTATTTTCTGTAACTTGGGTTAGTCCAATTCCAGGTGATTGAGCAGACTGTTCATTAGAGTCTCCTTGAATTTGAGATATCATTTGTTTTTCCTCTTGCATTGAGAAAGAATGCTCATTTCCAACCATTGACCCTCCAGACACATCTATGTCTACTGATCCTTCTTGTTCCCTATTAGGATCATACTCAACTTCATTGCCACTAACATCCTGTGGCTTTACATATAATTCCTTACTCATACTTGACAAATATCTCCCACTTCTGAGAAACATACAAAATAAACTAACACTTTTCCTTAAAATATCTACTCTATGGAAAAATTATTTCTTTTTATATAATATTCTATAATATGTCATAGGATCTTCTACCAACTTGTGTCATCACACGTGATTTTGGTTACCTTAAGTATTTACATATCATTGGTATTAATGCTGGCTTTATATATTTTTCCCTTATCTGCTTCACTTGCCTACTCTTATTAGATTCTTGATCATCTATTTAGCTTTGGTCTCTATTTATCAATTCATACTTTCACTCAGAGTTATTTGAACTTATTGTTTATTGACTAAATTAACTATACCACTAAGTTGCCACACCATTTAATCCATAGGGTTATGTAATTTATAGTTTATTAACTGACCAACTAAAATATGATAAATCAGGTTATACTGAAATTATGGACAATTTCTCATAAATTCAATTTATGTCACACTAAAAATATACAATAACATGTGATAGACCCAACTCTTTAAAGCTCAACACATTGTATATCACAATATAATAGACAAAACTTTTCACATGCAGTGAATCTAAGTATTCAAGCTTACCACATTGCATGCCAAAATGTAACAGACTATCAACTAGAATGAATTTAATAATTGGCTATCATGAATGCGACATGATAATCAACTTTCATTAAGTCTATATATATCAGTGTACAGGCTTCACTGTTGATGGTGTCAAAAATGTAACAGTATGTAGTTTGTATCTGTGGTGAACTTACATTTTCAGGCCCAAAACGTTGCGCGCCAAAAATATGTAACGGACCGTAAAATGTACTGGGCGTCTACAGGGTAAGATATTTAATTAATTGCTGCCCCAAATGTTTGGGTTGCCAAAATATGTAACGGACTATAAAACCTTTTAGGATAGTACACCCAGAGCCTTCTCTACTTATAGGTCCTATTACTACTCGGAGTTCTAACTCAGTGCAGATACTAGCCTTTAACTCTGCTCAAGGATGGAATTAAATAGGATGGCAATAATGTGACCTCTATATAGATCCTTAATGGCTATTGCTAATAATAAATTAAAATCTGTATGTAGGTATAATAGCTATACTGGTGAGTGAAGTATGAATGATGCTTGACAATATAGAGACCAGAGAAACAAAGGTTTTAACTTTAAACAATAAATATTTATTAACAGATCATGCTTATAGTTATAATATTTATAAATCAACCGAATATATACATGATTATTATAAAACATTAATTTATCCTTACAACAATATGACTAGCTGTAATTCAAATATTAAAATATGGGCTGAAATAAGAATTATAAAATTTAGTGCATAATTTACAATAACGTATTAATTATTTTGAATATAAAATTATATTATTAATGTATGATTATCATTCTGTTTACGTCCTTTAAATATACCTCAAAGTTATGTCCATGAATTGCTAATTTGTGTTTTGTATAGTTAAGAAAATATTATATATATTTAATTATTAATTAGTTTGATTTTATCGTATTAATTATTTAATAAATGTAAATATTTAAAATCTTACCTTTTTGTTTCAGTCATTGTCCAGTTTTAAACCTTCCATTATGATAATATTTTATTTACAAAACATTTATAATATATTGATGTATAGTTTGAGTTGTGCATCTCTCTCACCCTATAAAAATCTAAACAAATGGGTTCTTTTGTTTTGTTTTTTTTTAAAAAAAATGTTTGCGACACTTGGATAAAAGAGTGAGAAAAATTCACAACCCAACTCTCAGTATACATTAAAAAAAAAAAATTTGAAACATAAAATATAATGAAATTTTGGAATTCCTTAAAACAATATCACATTAAATTTTTAAGAGCAGCTTCGGGATTCTTTGCAGATAATGTCTTTCTTTCCTTCATGTATATTAAATCATGTTGACGTTTTAAGCATTACACTTCCCATGACGAAATTGAATTCCTCGGCGGCGTTTGATTTTAAAGCCATGCATTTCCATTTATAACAAGATTTTTCCACGTTGATTTAAACAATATATATATACCAATAAATACGATCCTCCATCACACGTCAACGACACCAAGAGGATAGAAAAATCCCCTGACACTCAATTAGCAAAAGTGCATTTTTAAATTTTATTTACACAATATAAATTATTAAATATGAATCCTTTTTTTTAAAGCTTACGTTATATTATAAGGCGAACGCTATCTCTATGCAGTTTTATTTATATATCCATGAAACGTATAATAAAGATTTTACTTTTAGAATAATGTTAATAAAGTTCTATTTCATCATTAGTTGATTTTATTTTATCCCAGAAACATTTGATTGCAATTATATTTTTTTAACAATGTTAAATAACTATGATGCTCTTAGCATTTATTTGAACGAACGAAAGTTCATCGATTAAATAGTTTTTTTTTTCTTTTTAAAACATTTTACAATTATCAATAATAAAATTCCAAATATTAAATAGTTTAATATTAATAAAGAATGGAAATCCTAATAACTAATATATTAATTAAAATATTCTTTACAACTTTACTTTCGTGCATTTCAGTTGAACAAGAAAAACCAACAACAACTTAAAACAAAAAAAAAAATCTGTTGCTTAGATATTTTTTTCACGTTCCCAAAATCAACAAAGGTTTACTCTTTTTTTCCTCTTTTAAACAAAAGAAACGTGGTTACTAGAATTTAATGTTAAATATTCTTTTTTTTATTTTGTCACGTCATGATTTAAAATCTACATTCATGTATATATATATGTGTATATGTATATATTTTATTTTACATTTAATAAAAAAAAATGTGTTCATTCCTTCATGAATGTATGGTTATGTTTGTGGTATATATATGTGTATATGTCTCCAAATTGTTATTTTTTTTTTAATAAGGATTGGACATCACCTTACAATATATATATATTAGGCACTATTACGTCAGAATTGATGTGGCAAATGAAATAAAAACATTATAAAAAAAAGAAGTGTGCTTCTGTTCCTAAAAAAGTCACGCTTCGACACTGGTATGTATATATTGAATTAAATATTTCTCATGGATTGTTATTCTGATAAAGAACAGAAGAGATTTTATCCATGTAAACAGAGATAATCTTTGTCTTTGATGTTGCCAAGAGACTATCAATTATTATTACTAATTGACAAGTTCCCTGAGGCTAAATAAGTTTTCTCCATTATCAATAACAATTTTGTTGGAATGTATGTAAAAAAACTTGTTTTAAACGATATGATAATGACTACAAAATATTGTAATTTGTCCAAAATACACATATTTTTTTGCTTTCAGGTGATAAATATGTTCATTATCATTAAATAGAAAGAAAAAAAGTTTATTTTTTTAAATTCAAAATTTGAAAATTTAAATTTTTTTTTTTTTTTAAAAAAATAAGTTAGAAATTTGTATATACATAATTAAAACAGGCAAAACTCTCCATACAGTAGTGCCACTCAGTGCTAACCAGAGTAATCAATGGATGCCAGAAGGCTTGTGCATAAAATCCCTATCTAGTGCCTACTCATCCATTATCCCCAGACTAGTTTCTAGCTTGTGACCTTCGTCAGTGCACATAGATCTTAGGATCCAATGCAATCCTCCAGCAGCCACCTTTTATCTCTACTTAACTACAAAACTATGAGAGTAACTATGAGTGGCATTACTGTATGGAGAGTTTTGCCTCTTTTAATAACGGTAATGTGCTAACATAAGAAATACTGTCATGTGATGTTTAGTGGTTGTATATACGTAGTGAAATAAATGGAATTTAAATTTTATTAGGTTTTTAAACCAGATAAAATGAATGGATTTGATGTTCAGTCTATCGTTGATGCCATGCTAGAACGACAGCAGCGAGAACTTTTACCCAAAACTCCTACTTCACAAAAAAAATTTATGTAAGTTTATATAAAAATAATATCCAATTAAAAAGTATGAAAAAAAATTGTAATTTCACTGCCCAATGGGAATACACTTGATTGATCAAATATTAATAGAAACCGTCCAATGATTATATATATTTTCTATGTACACGGGGGCATCCATAATTCCAACCGTGTCAGCAAAAATAAATCA
Organism: Epiperipatus broadwayi; assembly: GCA_028023455.1. Lineage (NCBI taxonomy): Eukaryota > Metazoa > Onychophora > Udeonychophora > Euonychophora > Peripatidae > Epiperipatus > Epiperipatus broadwayi. The sequence goes on along the minus strand of JAQFVV010000143.1, from coordinate 406,195 downwards.
CATAACTTTTGTTTTGGTAAGCTTATTTCTTTTGCTAAAGATGATTAATAAAGCGAATAAATTAAATTACAAAAAGTAATAGTATAACAACAAGAATTAAAAGTCTGTACATGGGTATCCTTAATTCTTAGTTAGTCTCTATTAACACAGTTATGTATACTGCTTCAACTTTAACACTGTTATTTCTCCCTTTCAAAAATGCATTATCATTAAAAGCTCTCTGCTGTTCATTAGTTACATGATTGCTTTCAATTTAAATACTGCAAGCTTTTTGACTAGTCTCGACTTATTTCCCCCTTCGGCACTCTCAGTTTGTCTCTATTGGCCAGGCTAATTTGCATAATTAATATTCAATTTCTTTGAAAAATAATTTTTCTAAAGTGTTCTACTTTCCAGGGGGAAACAATATAAAGTACTGGCTGTACATATTACACATATCAAATATTAAACTTTTATTATATTATTATGTATATACTTATACAGACAGTGAACATCTCCCTTTCACCCTAGAAAATAGTCTTTAAACCTTTAAGGTTTTTTGTGATTCCTCTGATGTCTGGAAGTAGATATCTTTTTTCTTGATCAGTATTAAAAACTGTTGGTTCTGTAAATCTTTTATGATAGATTATTATTATTTGAATATTATATCTTCATCCACTCTGACATCAGCTTCACTATTCTGATCAATAGGCGTTTCTTCATTTTGTTGAGGTAGTATTGTCACACTCTTCACTTATTATTGTTTCTGATTTAGGGTTGGTTGCTGGAGTTTACTGTTCAACACGATGTATAAGAGAAACACTCATGTAGGTGACTTATATATCTTCTGATATATAATCCATTTTCTATTTTAGTCACTTTTATTAGAAAAAGAAAGGCTTTTAATCTTTTTCCACATATGCCTTAAATGTTTGTGTAATAGCCAAACAATGTAGTTTTTGACTACTCTCAAACCTCACCACAAGACAGAGACTTTATAAGATAAGAGCTGTTGTCTTATCTCTAACCTAAATTTCTTATTTATATAGGCCAATCAAGCATCTTGATTTGAGAGTGTGATGATATTTATTACTCTCTACATTCAATCCACTATTTCCTTTCACAAATTAACTTAGACGAAATCTTGCAATTTATAAGTTAATATTTAAGATTTTTTTAATGGAAATATAGAAATTAATGTAACGTTCTGATTATTTATTAAGCGCACAGTCTGTAATTAGAATTAGAAAGGCTTTTAACCTTTTTCCACATGCGTCTTAAATGTTTATAATAACCAAACAATGTGGTTTTTGACTATAGAGGGATCACTCAAATCTCAACATGAGATAATAGCAGCTGTCTTATCTTTAACCTAAATTCTTATTTAAATAGGCCAATCTGAAGCATCTTCACACTCAAATCGATGCTTCAGATTGGCCTATATAAATAAGAATTTAGATTAAAAATAAGATGACTGTTCTTATCTTTATAAAGTAGCTATCTTGTGTTGCTCTACAGTCAAAAACTACATCGTTTAGTTATTATATAAACATTTAAGGTGCATATGGAAAAAGGTTAAAATAGCCTTTCTAATTACTGACTTACTGTGCACTTAATAAATAATCTGAAAGTTACTTTAGTCATTTATAAATTCAGATAAGACTTCTAGGGTACCTGGGATCCATCTCCTTTTTTATTAGATTTATAATCCATACTGCATTGTCAACCTGAAATTTTATGAAGTTTGCATTATAAGCTTCTTTTCAAAATTACTTTATTCCTGTTTCCTTTTAAGCAATAACAGTTTCGATAAGTGTGTACATCATTTTTATCTAAATAATAATTCTGCAGACGTTTTATTGTTAGAAGCACTCGGAATAAAATATTGATAGAACATAGCTTCTACCAGCGTATTCTTTATATCTTTTTTATTTTCCTTAAAGCACATTTTAAACTTTGAACTGTCTTTTCAGCAATTCCATCCGAGGTTAGGTGATAAAATATGATGTATCCCTTTATCTGCTAAATACTTTTCGAAATCAGAAGTAAATCCGGTTTCATTATCAAGAATACAAGAATCTCAGGATAGCCATCATTACAAACACTTTCTGGAGAGCTTTAATAGTACAATCAGAATTTGTAGTTTTTACCAGCTTATATTTGGACCATTAGGAATATGTTATTTTTCTAAAGTAGCTTTTTTCCCCACCTAATTTTCATCAACTGACAAATGAGCCTTATAAACGAACAAATTATTTACAGAAGCCAGAATTAGTCATTATTGTATTTAATGTATATATATCAACCACAATAATACACTATGCAAATTATACAGAAATTTTGTCATTTTATAATAAAATATTTAGATGATTAAAAAATGATTCATGGACTTATTTTGTTCAGCCAAATATATATAATTATGTGTTTTTGTACATAAAGAACAATGTTAAAGAATTTACATATAACCAGAGTATTATTTACTTCTCCAGTTAGGTAAAATCTAGAATGTTCATTGATCTAACAATGGCAAGAACAATAAGCATACACTTCACTAATTGAATTTAATTTTTATCTAGTAGCATTTTCAAGAAAGTGTTGATTGAGAATCAGTCTGCATTACCAATAATATATAAAATGGCAGGACTTAATGTATTTCTATTTGAAAGTTCGCTGTGAAATTTGGTAATGATAAATTAATAAAATTTTCATAATACGTTAATGTCTATTAAATGTAGGGATATTATTAATAATAAGTGTAGTAAACTTCAAAGAAATGCAAAATCTTTAAATTTTCTTTTTATATTATCCAAATCTATCAGATTATTGCTGCATTAGTTTTTAAGCATTTTAAAGATATTTCCAAAACTTTTCTCATTGTATTAATGGAATTTTTATAGCAGTAAGAATCAGATAATAGCCTCAGAAATAACAAGTATAAATTTGCATAATGTAAGATTAGATGAAAAATCAACTTTTATAGTTTATGATTTTGTATTCAGTTGTTAGGTTAAAAATGTCGAGAGAATTTTTAATTAGATGATATAGAGCTAATATTAAAAGTTATTAGAAACTCCAAAAGTTTTTACCTTTAGATCTCTACAGTTAATAGATCATTACTGAATTTTACATCTATCAAGAATTGCCCCTTTTTTTAAGTATAATATATTTTAATATTTTTAGATCATTTTTTATTTAACAATATACTTTAATATGTAAAATCTGGAAGTTCTGATTTTTTTGAAATAATTTTTTTTCTTTTACAATCTGGAAAAGTTTAAATCATTCACTACAATGTGAAATTTTAATATTTAGCTTCCATCTAATTATGTGTCAGCATATAACTTTAAATTATATAACTTTCAGTTTCAATACTTAGTTATAATTTACTAAAAGATTGTGACCTAATTAATTTAATTTTATTTATATCATAAACTATCCAAAAATATTTCCATGTCAGGCTAAATACAATGAATGAAATGGCTTATTTCAGTCATAATTAATTTTTTTATGTTTATTTTCTGATGTAAAATTAAGTATATTAGTTTTTATGAATGGTACTTTATTACATTTGTTAATAGTTTTATCTTTATCATAAATTTTAATTTTTGTTATAATAAATAATATTTATATGTACTATATAAACTTTTTGTGTAATTAAAAAGTGAAATGCTCATCCTATTAAAAATTTTGGTTGTAAGGTTCTTTAACAATAGTAAATTATTTAAAACTTTTTGTCATATGCTTGCAATAGGTATAATTTTTTAAATCTAAATTAAAATAACTAAATAATGTTGTAATTATCAATTTGACTAATTGCAAATGATTTGTTGGTTTTATGCCAAGTTTGTAATATTGTCTTTTTGAATTAGCTTATTTTTCAGACAAAATAAACATGTCGACCCCCCCCTCCCCAATGATATTATTTTCGATTGCATAATATTTTATAAATATTTTAGAAATAAAGATGGAGAATTATGCGATTTGCGTAGAGTTTATGATCCCACTAAAATTGAAGATTTGGATGAAGATAATAGTTATGCAGTGTTTGTGTCATATATTGAAATATATAACAATTATGTATATGACTTGTTGGAAGATATCTCTACAGATCCAAATAAGATTAGGTAATACATTATATTTTTGTTATTATTATTAATGTTTTATCTTTTAACACTTGTATTTGTTTTGATCAGAATGCCTCAATCCAAAAACCTCCGAGAGGATGGCACCCATAATGTTTATGTAATTGGAGTATCAGAGATTGAAGTTAAAAGCACTGAAGAAGCTTTTGATGTTTTTTGCAAAGGTAAGTTTTGCCATTTTTTTTGCATTTAATATTTATAAATGAATTTTTTATCTTGAAGTAGTGTTAATTGAATAGCCATTATAATCTAAACTGTAATATATATTTATTAATCAGCTTATTCAGATCAAAAAGTATTTTTTGATGTATAGATGTTCCTATACATATTGTATCAAGATGATACAAATAAAATATTGTCATTGTTGTAAATAAAATAAAGAGAAATTTTTAAATAGTATCATGAAGAGGATAACGATCTTCTTACGATATAAGTATTGTGTAAGAATGTACATTATAATATAAAGGATAAATTTTACAATACTTGTGTAAGAATCTATATTATAATATAAAGGATCAATTTTAAAAGATTAATGTACAGTTTAAAAAAAAAAAATAATAATAAAATTTGAATTGTATAATTACAAATAACCTTTTATGGAGTTATATTAAAATTGCTCTAATCTATGATAGTGAATGAATGATACTAAATTGTGTGTATGCCAAGAAAAGTGCAATTTGTACAATTGTAATTTATTGTACAAAATTATTTGCATAATAATGTTTAAAATATATATGAGTATTTTGTGTATATAAAAATAAAATAGATAATGACTTTTAATTACAATGATTGAAACATTCAATTTATTTGAAAGTTTCCTTTTTATTTTGCTTTATATTTCAAAATGTTGATATATTGTGCTATTACAAAATAAACAATGAAAGCTATTCTCTATAGTAGTAAATAAAATGAAGTAATTTATTTGAATAAAATCAACTGAAAATTTTATTATCGCATCCTTGATTACTACCATGAGAATAAACATCTTATTAATACTGAATCTTCATTTTCCATTTATTTCCATTTTACTAATGTTTTAGCAATATAGTTATAGATCTTTATCATTAATCTTTTTTTAAATAATTTTATACATCCAACTTTTTCACTTATGGAAACTTGTTTAGTAACTGCTACATAAAAACAGTAATGGTTTTATTTTTTGTTTAAATTTCAAATGATATCTGTTAAATGGAATCAACATACAAGACAAATATTCTCGCTGCATCACAAACTGAAATGCTTCAATGATAGTAGGTAATTAACATACCTATATCCCTTACAGTATATAAGAATATTGTAAAGAACACTTGTTTGCCAATGGTGATAAGTCTTAAATAGCATGATTATGATTTTATTTCTTAAATCTGCAGAATTTGGCATTTCCAAATAATTACAGAAATAAAACTTTAGTTGTATTAAGAAATTGAATTTCTTATTAGTCATTCCATGGATACTTAAAATTTTATCATATATGAATCCTATTTAATTAAGCTTTGTGACAAGTTTTTTTAAATACAATTCAGTGTTATTAATTCACAATCTGGATGAGTATTAAATTTTGTAATGGCCTCTCTTTGATTTTCTGTGAATAGACTTACTTGGTCCCGTTTTTTTTTATCCATGTCCACTTGTGGCCTGTATGATTTAAGTTTCATTGTATTTTCATAATGAATTAAATTAATGTATTTATTCTCAAATTGTAAAATTACTATAATAAAATAAATTATTAAAGCAACTATATATTAAGAGTCTACAATATTTTATGATATAGCTTTAAATTTGAAATGCTTGAATAAATTAGTGAAAGATGACAGAATTATTATTATTACTTATGTTTTGACTGTTAATATTTAGCCACAGTTGGCATTGACAGTAAATGGAATAATTTTCTGTACATAGAAAAATTGATTATAAAATGTTAATAAACAATTTCAAATAAAATTTTCTCCTATTACTTTATAAGTTGATTGTTCATTATAGACTAGATAAACAGTGTCTGTTTACAAAGTGGGTTTTTTTTTCTTTCTCTGGACTCTTCTTTTTCATTTTATTTTATTATCTTTATTTATTGAAATTGGTATAGGTTCTAGTCTTCATGTTATCTGTCAATTTTGTGACACTGAGATTGTTTGAAATAATCACATTTGCCTCGTACAAAATGTATAAAAAGCTGTTAAATAATAATAATCGAAGTTACAGTTTTGCCACCTAAGACTTTTTATCATATTGTGATATCATTTTTAGATGTTCAAGAATCTACAACAGAAGAATTTTAGCAGGAAAAAGTGCACTTTTTATGAAGTTTCAAGCAATTTCTTCTTCCAAATTCAATACTAAAATCGGTTGAATTTGATTTTCCAAGATGCCACTGGAATCTCATCAACAGATTTAGGACAATCTATGGACCTTGGGCTCATCTCCTTCAGAAATGAAATTTAATAATCATTGATCTGTGTAAATGTGGACAAACATGAATCATAAATCATGTAGTTAATGACTATCGCATCTATAGTCACAGTGGCAGAATTGAAGGACTCAATTAAGTTACTAGTGATTCTATTTCCTGATTGGAATATACAGCTTTTTTTAAACTTTACTAATATATTGTTAAACTGTCAAAAAACAAACAAACCCTATATTCTCAAATAAGTATATAAAATCCTTTAATTATATTCACAGCAATTTGAATATTTTAAGTTTCTTTTTAATGTATGCATGTGCCTTTAGATATGTAAAATTTTTGGCATTGAGAAAACAACTAGGATGGTTGATATTTACAGATGGGACATGGCAGTATAATTAATGATTAGATGATTGGCATTGCATTCAAGATAAGAGTTGCACACAAAAAAATTATCTGCTTGAATCAATTCTATTTATGAATCCATCTATCTCACAAATGTACAAGGACTTTGAGAACTTGGCTAAAAATGGTCTGATTCACAAAATCTAGCTACATCATTGAATCTAGTGGGGATTTCATTTAATTGGTAGATATAATTGTAATGTTAGTAATAATAATGGACACAAAATACAAAAGTAGTGTTATAATAATAGTAAATAATTTTTAAAAAAAATAATAGATGTTGAACTTGTGAATATTGCTTGATGTGGATGGACTGTTAAAAATATAAACATATGGCATTGCTTTTGGATATGGAATCATCTAGGTTTTTAGCTGATCTTTATCAAAAATCTTGCATAAATAAGTATAATTGTTAGACAAATAGTGAAATTTTTTTTTTGAAAAAGCAGTTTATCAAGTGAAAGGAATTGGCATTGTGTTGGTTTTGCTGTGAGGTCTAATGTGGTATTTTTTATTCTTGGAATTTTTTAATGTATCAATGAAAGATTAATGGTATTAAAAAATTAAGTTTGTGTGAAAGTATTTGTGCTCATTTTAATAATGCTTATGTTCTAACGTTAGATTTGGAAAGTTGATGGGGGTGGGGTGAAAGGGGTTCTTTCTTGGTCAAATAATACTCTATAAATACCATTAAAAAAGTGAATTCTTTTTTTTTTTTTAACTCTTTAATTTATGTGTTGGCAGGAATATAATCTATGGCTCAAAATTATTGGAAATAATATGGCTCTCTGAACTAGAGGTGAATATTAATAAATTTTTGCACAATTCACGAATTAACTTATCAGTTATATTTTGGTTAGATAAAAAAATACAAAAGAACTTAAATATATCTGTGTCCAAACAGCATCATTTGTGAACTAAGTTATAGTTATGGTGCAATTTTAAATAGATATCAACCACTTGTAAATACAGAAAATAGATCTTGGAAATTTTGGTCTAGAAGAGGAGCACTGAAGATCTTAATTTTTGCAAATATTTTTGAAATACAGTGAAATTTTATCCATTGTTCTCACATATATTAGTTTTTGATATCGTTTTGTTTTTAGGATTCTTCTGTATTGATTCCCAAACTTTTGACATCATAACTTTTAATTTATTACTATTAAATTTTACATCTTGATGTTAGAACTTTTTTTTTGTCATTTTTTTTTTTTTGTATTGAGGTTAATTTTGTGGAATGTGAGATTTAAAAAGTACTTTACTCAATTTTATATGTCCATTATGGCTTAATGCTTTTACAAATTTTTATTATTTATTCTGATGTTGTAATTATAATGCGCTAAAATAATTCTACAAAATAACAGGTCAGCGGAGGCGACGTGTTGCACATACACAACTCAATACAGAAAGCAGCCGCAGTCATAGTGTTTTCAATATAAGATTAGTACAAGCTCCTTTGGATGGTCAAGGAGAAGAAGTGGTTCAGGTATTTTTGTTTTTAAGTAATCATGATAAAAATATATATTTGTGATAATTTTATCAGTATATAATTTTTATAAGAATTCTTCTTTATCTTTCAATTAATCTGTGCATCATTGTCTAAGAGGCTAGCATTTAATTAGCTATTTGAAATTTAGTTAACTTATATAAAAATTTTAGGATTATTTTAAAATAAGATGAACTTGATTGAAGCATATTCTTATGAAAATATAAATGGATTATGAAATATAATCGAAAATCATTTACTATGGATTAAGATGCATGCAGTTACTTAAAGTAAAATAAAATAAATGGAAATAAGAAAATTTACAGAACAAATTCTTATGTCGTTTTAATAAATTAATTTTAAATAAAACTTTAAATAATTAGATTATTACTTAGGAGTTTGAGATGAAAATTCAAATGAAGTTGTGGTCCATGAATTATTAGCTCTTAAAATCCACTATTCTACGATTGCTCTAAAATTAATATGCTTGCACTCAGATTTCTGGGTCTTCCTTGGTCACTGCTGCTTTGAATATCTTTATGATGTTGGAATAAAGTTTTTTTTTTTTTTTAAATAACAGTATACCCTTTTTGATATTGACTCATTATTTTCCAGGTGAATCTTAGAAATTTTGAACATTTAAACTTATCTGATTATTTGATTCAAAATTTGGAACTTGTTTGAGAATTTTTCATCTACTGGAAAAATATTTTAGGTTCTTATTCCAGATTTAAATCTTGTGCTGTGTGGTAAGACAACACAGTTTAATCACAACTGAGTTTAATTATTGCAAATGATTACACACAATATTTAAAATTTTTTCAGTTGTCTTGAAAAATTGTTTACATTTTGCACTAAAATTAAGGGAAGGCAATGAATTTCAGAACAAAGATAAGAAAAAAAAGATATAGTCTCTTTTTAATAAGTTTAATAAATGAGTAATAATTTATTGAAATCTAAAATAGTAAATTAAGGATATAGGATTTGTTTTTGTTTTTTTCTAAATGCAAGGATAAATTAAAACAGCACTTTAAATTTTATTTTTAATACTTTTTTTACATAAATTTTGTTTAATTATTTCAAGAACCATTTAAAAATACAATAAATAAATTTAAATAATTATGTACTTTTATCTTGATATATTTATAGTCTGGATATAAAAAAATAATATCAAACTGAACTTTTATTAATATAAATATAATGTGGATGATATATAATTGCTGTTTTCTACTTTATGTGGATTTAGGTATTTTAATAATAGGATACTGCATCTACAATATGACAATAGTTCATTATGGATGTTTTGTATATATTCATACAGTTGTTTTATTATACATAAAAACAACTGTATGAATATATACAAAATATCCATTAAGTTAAATAATAAGTGGTTAATGGATAAAGAATGGATAGTTAATTAATTAATATATGTGGATATATATCCATTCAATATATATAACAGAGTAATTTTGTAGTAGAATTGAGGGGAAAAAAAAAAATCACATAATAGATCATGTCAAATATCCATTTGTTTATCTATCTTCTCTCATGTATTGATATAGATGTCGCTGTATGTGCTTTAAATCGTGGAGACATATTGAAAAGGGCAAAAAAACATAATTTGCTGAAAAAGGCTTTTATATAATAATTTTATAATTTGTAATCTTTGTTGCTTGTATATATATGTATTTTTAAACATATTTGACTATTGTACATTTAAAATTGTAAAGGTTATTTATTTATTTGTTATTGGTTAGCATTTGTAAATTTAATATTTTTATTTTCTTTTTTTCCAATATTCTATTACTAAATTTTTACAAGCAAGAAATTCTTGCATATTGCTAAGCTCATTATAAAAAAAAAAAAAGAGGTGTGGCTAAGTAGAGAAAAAACAGAAAAAAAAACAGAGAAGAAAGACGGAATAGTTCTGGAAGTGGAATAATTTTCTAAAAAAATAAGAAAATAAGTGAACTAAATTGTGAAAATTCTCTACTATTCCTTTATGGATAAAGTTTTCATACTACTCAGAATAGGATTGTTTACATGGAAGGCTAAATTTTAAAAGGTACCCAGCTCGTGCTTTTATCAGCTAATAATTTGGATTTACTTTGTTCAAAAATGCATGGATATTATATAAAATTATTAAGTATGATTTACCATAACGTATTTCTAATGAATAAATGATGTCGGAATTGTATAAATTACTAACAATGAAATTAACTAGAAAAATTATGCTGAACTATTTAGTGAAACAGTTTACTGACTCGGTTGATAAATTTTCTGTACTTATTATGTAAAATAAAGTTAAAAATGGAAAAATTATCTATTCTAACCCTCTACATTATTGGAATAGTCATAAATATTAAACTACCTTACCATTCGCACCTATAGAAAATGAGTGATAGAATGCGTGACTTAATAATATTTAATAATTAACTGTAAGTAGTGTATAGAAACAAGGATAATCCAAATGACCTTGGATTTAAATGTTGTGAAACTTTTACTGAATGCTAGCAACCTAAAACAGAATCAAGTCATAAACTGTTATTTGGATAATCTTACCGAATCGGAGATTTTGTTTCTTATGACCAATAAAGTGATTCCAATACATGCAAAGGCTGTTTATAATATCCTTTAGAAATTCTAAGAACATTGGAAATTATTGCAGTTTTTGTCAAATTTTACTTTAGCCAGCAGGAGCAATGTTTGTATGTTTTTAATGTTGTTAGTCGTCATTGTCATTGTGAGCTGCGCATATATTCCTGTTTAAACTTTCAAGTCTGAACTAAAAAAAAAAAACTTTTATTTTAATGATTAAATGTTGATATGTATTCCTTCCTATTGCCTATAATAGATAGGTAGATTTTTTTTTTATGCTTAATTTAATTTATTATTTATTTATATGCCTAATCTCCTCTAGAATGTCTCTGAGATCTTAATGTAAATTATACCAAATCGGTAATATTTTTTTTTTGGTATTATGTTAAAAAAAAAAAAAAAGGATATTCTCGTGCTCATATTATTAGTTCAAATTGAATACTTTAATATTGTACATTGGTTAATAATACTAGATAGACACATAGAGATATTTATGCCAGTATGCAAAATAGTTAAACTTACTTGACAGTATTGACTTTACGTTGAAATTCAATATTCATAATTCTCATAAATAATAGATTCATTTAAAATTAATTATTGTTAATATGACATTTTATCGTTTCATATGATTTGGGAATCGTTTTATATATGATCGTATATTCACGTGTGTGTGCACTGTTGTAAACTCTTCTACCAAAGTCGTATTTTGCTTTTCTATCGGTTTCGGTTGGTGCCGTATGTTAAAGGAAGCTGAAGAATTAAGAGTTTGTCTGCTTATAGGTTTGTTTATATATGAAATGCGTTGAGCACATTTGGATGAAGAAGCGATCGAAGGGATGATTTTTTTTGCTATGTGGATTGAGTAGTACTCTCCTTAATTAAGTTTGAATTTGGAGTTTTGGTTAAATCCTCACGCGCGTATATGTAAATATTAATTTATTGTTATTTCTCTCTCCTTTTTCATTCCGGTGTAATTATCATCAGGTAATATATGTTGGTTATATCAGATAAATGTTTTATGGTTTTCTATGACATGCTTTAAATAGATCATTGATTTAATGATTAGCTTATTGCACCATCCGTTCCGCATGTAGACTGGTAGAAATATAATTAATAAATGCTTCGTTTTTGGGATTTTATAAATGCGCACACATTCGGAAATATGATAAAATTTTAATATAGAAAGAAACCATCACTAGAATTATTAGGTATACATATTTTGTCAAATCATATCACCCATATTATCACTATTTCATTCATTGTTATTATTATTAACTCATTCTCTGGTATGAATATAGTATTAAATTAGGAAATTTCACTTTATCTAATGCCAAAAGTAATAAAACTTTCACTTATATTTACATAGCAAATATTAGCCTACAGATATTCAAAAATAATTGTATAGCATCAGTTGATTCTTTGGTACTGTTTGTTTTAGCTTATTAAGCACAAGTGAGAATAGATGTATTAACATTGGAATGTAAATGTATAATTTTCTTTTATTGATTATTGTTAGTAAATGAGCAAATAGAGTGACAAATGCAATTAAGATAATAAATAGGAGGAAGCATCTTCAAATATTAAGTGTACAAAATTATATAATTTAATGTTATTTAATGGAATCTGTCTTTAATGTGAAGGTAATTATAAGATTATCATAGATGTTTGTGAAAGGATATGTCTTGTAATGAATGTTTTGTTGAAATAAAATTCCTCTGAATTGTTTTATCATGTACGTTCGATTGACCATTTCCACACACATATGTTCAACATAAAATAACTAGAATATTGATCTGCTAGCTTATGCAATTATCCCGATAATAATGGGTTAATTGATCCAAACATTGTAAATGCTAAGAATAAATCATACCTTACTTGAATTATATCACTTGTCAGTATAACATTATATGCCATGTATTTAAACAATACAGATTTAATAGATCCTAACATTGTAATGCCAAATTATGATTTTACCCAGCTTAGAATAAATAATGATGTGAGGTAAAAATGTAGCCAATCCTTGTCATTGTCTATCCTTTATTTATTGTAATGATTATCAATTTCACTATAGCTCTTATTACTTGATGGTTATATTGTACTAGGATTGATTTGTTGTTTACAGAGCAGAGCCCTGAGATTAGTGCATCATTTAAGAAACAGTGTAGCTGTTCAATCTAAATTAAATGCTGGTAGATTATTATTGTAATGATCCCAAGCATACTAGATGGGTGGCATGATTGGTCTGGCATGTACTTGGATGGTGAGAGAACTGAATATATCATGATTTGAGTTAATTTATAAATTGCTTTATTTTGATAACTTAGTAGATGCTTATAATATAATTAAATCAATATTATATAATTATTGGTTATAAATGCTTCTCTCATTCCCATTTGCATTCTAGATGACCACGATACCCTATAACCACCAATTGAGCTAAGCTATAGAGTAGTAGTATCATAAGAGTCTTATCAATAAGTAGAGATGTAATCTAAATGATAAATTTATTCTATCTTGTATAGAATTGGCGCCTGTGCACTTATTTGTACACAAAGTGAGATAGGTGTCTTAAAAGAGTAGAGGTTACAATATATATATATTCAAATTTTTCGTTTTATCACAAGGTTTGTAATATGATAACTTTTATGGTGGAATTCCAATATCTGTTACTTTGCTCTGAAATTTTTAGCAGATAACTTATATTCCTGATAGTGGCTATATATTGTAATATTCTGAAAAGTTATTTATTCATTGACTGACAATAATAGTCAACAAAGAGATCTAACTCAGCTTCAAATAATTAATTACTAACCCATAAGATATTACCAATAATATTGTTTTAATGATATGAAATCTTATCTAACTTTATACTATAATTCAAATCCTATGGTATTTAAACAATCATGAGATCTAGAGTTAGTTACAAAAGTAATGAGCTTGAACATTGGATTCATACAAAGTACTTCTCCAATGGCATTGAATATTGCAAAATATATCACGTTATAATATATTATTAACTATTTCAAAAACCTTACGATAAATCAATGATTAACTTTACTAACAATAATTTATCTTCTATTATCTTGGAGTAATGTTTAACTTACTTAATAATCAATAATACTCCTAAATAATATCTTATTCTTTTAATAACTTTAAAATCAAATTTATATTTTAATGCAAAATACTTTCATAAATTCCCAGGGTTTACTATTTATTTATAATTAGACTAATTCTAACCCAGATAGTGAAATAATAAGAGGGGTTTTATTAAGACTCTACTACCTGTAATAATATTACAACAATAATCCAATCGTATTACAACATTAATATTTTAAATTATATTATGTTCATTAATTATTCATAAGATTAAATAAAAACTCATAGAATTACAATTAACTTGATTATCCTTAATATTGAACTTTCTATAATAATAATAACAATCATATTGAATAATTCTTTTCTTGGGATTTCATCAAATAATCTAATCATACTATTATCATTTCTTCCTGAAATAATATTCATAACATTCAACTCCATCACATATTAACAAACAAATACAAAGAAATGAAAATAATAATTTTATTAATATATTCCCATTTAAAATTTATTAAAGTTTAAAATATTATTTTTAACTTATAAATTATATAATATAATTTTAAGGACAGTAATATATATATATATATTTATATGTGGATCCATTAGACTATTCTTCTTCTTTTAAAAATGTACATTTATAATTTTGCTTTCCATATATTATTCTTTAAGCATAATTACATATTTTTATTCTATTTTGGGGGTTATTTGTCTTTTATTGTATCTTTATTTATATGAAATTATTTATGAAATAAAAAAGAATGGAGAAATATGAAAGTTGTCTAATCTATAATTACATTATTATATGCTTTTAATGTATATGATCATAAACCATTAAAATCAAATAAATAGATTCTAATCAGAAGTAGGATATTATAAAATATTTATTTAAATAAGATTGTATGCTATTGTTTCAAAATTGATGATATGATAATAAGACTCAAGAGAAAAAATAATGATACCAGACAATAACTTTAGTTTAAAAAATAATTTATTTATAACATTTTATCAATTTTTACTTTGACTATTAATTTTATCCAATACAAATTATTAGAATTTTTAAATAAAAATAAAATTAAAGAAATTAAAATTAATAATTCTTGTCTTACAAATACCTTCATTAAATATCATGTTAAAAAAAAAAAAGTTTTAAATCATTACTATTTTTTTAAATACAAATCCTTAACGTATTATCAAGCACATTTACATTATATCTTACTACATCAATACTTACGATATCATTGTTTTGATACTTATTGCATATTCATCTCTCTTAAATGTAGTCATATCTAATATAGATTATTAATTCACTCAAATTATATTTATTATTTAAATGAAATATATCAAATATAAATTATAAACTTAAAAAAAAAAATTTACTAATATCATCAAAACATTTTATGCTCAAGCGATTTCTTTTTTTATTTGATTTCATTTCATGGTATTATTTAAAACACATAACCATTTACAGTATTGGCCATTTGCTTTGTACATGAATATTATGAACTTATATAATTCTCTTCCCATTTTGAGGGCACAAGATCTCCCTAGTGCATAGTTTAATAAAATATTTAAGTGTGTGTTACCCAATAAGGTTTAATGAGTCAATTAAATAGATAATTGTAATCTAAAGGCCTTCATTAACATTGACATGAAATAACCTTTTTTTTTTTATAATTCCTGGCTTATCCTTTTTGCTTGCAAAGTAGCCAAATTGAATATTTAAAAAATTATGTTAAACCACAAATTTTATCATAACTTGAAGTTTATATCACACACAAATAACATACTATATATTATTTGAAACATAAAACAACAAAGATTGTAATTAAGCTGAAAAAATATAGTTATTGATATTCAAAGTAATAAAAAAAAGAATAAAAGTTAATATTTC
Organism: Epiperipatus broadwayi; assembly: GCA_028023455.1. NCBI lineage: Eukaryota > Metazoa > Onychophora > Udeonychophora > Euonychophora > Peripatidae > Epiperipatus > Epiperipatus broadwayi. The sequence continues at coordinate 390,197 of JAQFVV010000143.1, read as the reverse complement.
TAATAATTATTTTCATATTATTTCATAAATGTAAAAGTATCATGCATATAACTTAAAATTATATTTTTGTTAGTAGGTTAGTTGGATTCATCATAAAATTTCTAAAAAAATGGTATATAAAAACATAGTTGTTTTCTATTCTATCGTGTCACTTGCATGATGGTTCTATTTCTAGGTCAATTCCTAGAAATATACCATTTCAGCAGCCTACACCCAATCTAAGAGGCTTCTTTCTACGATAAAACTCAGAAAAAGTCCTCGCGGCAGCCTCAGCCAACCTAAGAGGCTTCTTTCTATGATAAAACACAGAAAGAATCCCGCCGACTAGACGGTCTGGCTTTTTTCTATGCTAAAAGCACAAACAAATGCCTCGTGTGAGAGTGTGTGGATTTTAGCCTCTCGTAATTATTTAAAATTTCATTACAAAGGTTTTTTTTTTCAAGTGCTCTAACCTACTGTTACGTTGTAACTTTATTAACAATGTCATGAAGGTTCCATTATGAATGTGTAACCCTCAAAAATTGCTTTTAAGGGTGTGGCAGAGCAGTATTTCAATGATCACGCGAAAAGTAATGTTTTCGTGAGAATTCGTTCGGGACAAGTTACATTTTATATATATGCACAAACAAAAACAACCCAGTGTCTGATTATTAATTACTGTCCAAAAAAAAAAAAATTAGTCTGGTATTATTTTTATATTTACTATTTAAATAAGATTAGTTTTTATATCTACACACTAACAAAAACAACCCAGTTTCTGTTTAATTACTGTCCAAAAAAAGAAAAGCAAATTAGTCTGGTTTGATTTTTCAATGTAGTATTTGAATTACAGTACTTTTTATATATACACAATGACAAAAAGAACCCACCTTCTGATTAATTACTGTCCAAAAAAACGCAAATTAATCGGGTATCATTTTTAAATTTAGTATTTAAATAACGGTATTTTTTATATATACACACTAACAAAAAGAACCCACTTTTTGATTCATTACTGTCCAAAAAAAAAAGCAAATTAATTGGGTATCATTTGAAAATTTAGTGTGAATTTTTAAATGTTGTGGGTAAATTGAATAATGTAGAATTGAGTATTATTTTCTATTAAAAAAGACCCTAACTTTTTATATATATACATACAAAGAAAATGAAACCCACTTTCTGATTAATTATTGCCAATACCAAAAAAAAAGTTATTCAGGTATCATTTTTAAATTTAGTATTTAAATAATATTACTTTGGATATCTACACACTAACAAAAACAATCCACTTTCTGATTAATTACTATCAAAAAAAAAAAAAGCAATTACTCTGGTATCATTTTTAAATTTAGCGTGAATGTAGAAATTTTGTGTAAATTGAAAAATGTATAATTGCGTATTATTTTCTATTAAAAGCATATCATAACTTTTTATAGATACACACACAAACAAAAACAACCCATTTTATGATTAATTGCTGTCCAAAAAACATCAATTATTCGGGTATCATTTTTAAATTTAATGTGAATTTCTAAATTTTGTTTTTTAAATAGTAATATTATTTACTATTAATTAATCTAATTCCCTATTACAAAACTAAAAAAGCCGATATTTATATAGAATCACAGGCACAGCCCAGAATCTTAATATGTATGTGTTTTTGATTAGCATCAACCGATTGACAAGAGAGAATAGAAAACAACCAAAAACACTTACCCAAGGTAATTCATCACTTGAAAACTTCATAGAGTAAAGGCATTAGTACCTTTCATTTTTCCTAGTAGCCCTTCAAAATGTATTTCCATACAGGGGTTTGCAATGAATATGTCATCTCTTATAACAAGTAGTTAATATTGATCAATAATTAGTATAATTTGAATATTATAATAAAGAACTTCAATACAGTTTGTAATTTATTAAAAATTACTACTAAAATAGTCACTATATACAAAATAAAATAATAAAATCAAATAAAAAGTGAATGAAATACTAAATTCATTATAGAGTTAAATTTGAGGTACATAAGTTAATAGTTTAGAGTCAGTGCGATGTAGAATTATTTATCCTATCTTTATAGGTTTTGAGGGCTCATATTACTCTATGCTACTATGACCATAAATTTAGTAATAGCTTCATCAACTGCCACCTCTCTTTGCATTTAATATGCAGCTTTGAAATTTAGATTGCAGTAGTGTATTATCGGCCTAAAGTTTATAAACTGTCAAAATCTTTACTTTTAGCATTTGCGTATTTTTATTATTATTAACATGCAGACATCACATTATAGAAAAATCTAAATCGGATCATAATATTTGCAAAATATGTTTATCTTTGTCTCATATCACTTAATTCAAATACTGGACCCAAGCACACATCATACCAAAAAATGCAGATAATTCACGATATACATTTACACAATCACGAGCTATTTTTTTGATCAGCATATATGTTAGTTTCAATAATAATTTTTTCGTAAAAATTACATTATGAGGATTTCTACGCAATAATTTTATCAAACTTGTCTAATTATAGCGTACTTTCGTATGTAAATCTATGATGCCATTCAAGCGGCCATGATAGCAAATTTCACTGCTCGACTTATATATAACATTTTGACATAGAGTAAATAATTAAAAAAAAAAAGATTGATTTTTAAAAAAAAAAAAATTTAAAAATACATCCATTTATAAAACTGTGAAATAGCATGTGATACTATTAAGTTTGAAAGAATATTTAAATAGTTGTAGCTTCTTAATTAATCACACCTGTACATTATACGCCATTCATATTTTAAGTAGTATGTACATACACTAACAGTGCGTAGTTTTTCCGTGTGTAACCGTGGAGAAACAGCCCACGTAATGGGCCAGAATCTTGGTAGTCGCTGTTAGCAAACGACACATAAGCTAGATGTGTTTACAGTTGTCAGCGCCACCTAGGTTCTTGGTATCTGCTGGTAGCAGACGATGTAAGCTAAATGGGCTTATGCACTGTGATCAGCGCCACCAAGCGGGCAGCTTTGCTGCCAGCCAGCTGGTGGAATGTTCCTGTGCTTACGCATTGTGAACAGCGCCACCTTTCAGCTGGAATTTGCAATGCTGCATTTGGGGCCCCTACTCTAAGTATTTCTGTGGTTGACCCTGACCAGCGCCTCTGTTGGCCACATGCATCAAAACTCACAACTACCTTTTATTATCTATTCTCTAAATCTTTACACATTAACATTTCTTTTAATACCCCTTTTATTCCTATATTATCTTATTTTTTTATCTTTATTTATTAACATTCTATTTAATACTGGTTTATACTGATCAATATATGCTTCCTCTTTTTTTATTCTCCCTTTAAATTTTTAAACACATTCCAATGGCCTTATATCAAAATTTTCATGTTTAAATTCCTTTTTATGAATATATATAGCAGATTTTATATCATATAAATGCTGCCTTAATCTAGTCTTTAATTTATTCTTACTTGTTCCTATATAAGTCATATTTACATTACTTTTATAACAATCCATATACATTTAATTATATATACCGAATTCATACATTCTGAAATATCAATCTTATCATAATCATTTATTAAGTCACCCAAACATTGTTTCCTTTTATAAACAGGGCAAATTAATGTATTATATCTCCTATTAAAATACCTAAAAAATTTCTTAATTTTAAAAAATAAATACTTTGATACACTAAATCCTATATAAATTATTTTCTTATTTTCCCCATTTTTATTCAATTTAATTTTTCTTTTTCTATTTTCAATATTATAATTAGATATCAATCTTTTTACAATATATTCAGGATAATCATTTTTAATACATTCCTCCCTAATATTATTTATTTCATTTTTAAAAAAACATTTCATTTGAACACACCTTAATAGCCCTAATGATCTCATTTTTAACAATATTAAGCTTACAATGCTTTTCAATATCAGAGTACCAATTATTAGTTAATCCAAAATATGTATTCTTTCTAAATACTGTTGTATCAATATAAATTATTCCGTCCATTCCAAATTTTTTAAAAATTTTTATATCCATATAATCAATTACATTGTTATTTTCTTTTTCCATCGTAAACTTTATTTTATCATTTTTTGTATTTATATATCACCAAAAATTATTTGCTTTTCTAACATTCCCATTAAAAATCAAAAAATAGTCATCTACATATCTATTATAAAAAATTGGCTTATTTTTTCCATTATTACAAAATTCTTTTTCAAAATTACACATATATACATTTGCTAAAAACCAATCAAACTATTTCCCATACTTAAACCATGTTTCTGTTTATAAAATTTATCTCCATATCTAAAAATAAGATCTTTACAACAAAGAATCAATAATTCATATAAAATATACATTTCCGTCTTGTTTTTAATATTTTTATCTTTTCTATATAAATCAATAATATAATCAATTACAATTTCAGGATCAATATTGGTATACATATTAACAATATCAAATTTAACAAAAACTATATTTTTAAAATTGTTCTCTTTCAGAAATTTTTTTAATCTATTTATAAATTGTATAGAATTACTTACATTATTTTTTTCAAATAAACCCATATATCTTAAATATTTTATTATATACCCATTTAGATACATTTTCATAATATGAATACATACCACTAACAATTGGTCTCATTGGAATCCTCCTTATGAACTTTAGGAATACCTTTTATTTTTGCACAATTTACATTCAGTCTTTTTAATCTAATCATTTCCAATTTATCAATAAAATCTTTTTCATACATTACTGAAACAATATTATTAATTCTTTTATTCATACTTTTATATTTATTAATTCTTTCAAAATACTTATCTTCTAATAAATTTAACATCTTATAATTATATTCTTCTTTATTCATAACAACCGTACTGGATGTTTTATCTCCTCTTAAAAAAAACACATCTTTATATTTTTCACACATTTTTTTTATCAACATCCCATTCTTCATATCTTCTAACATAATCATTATTATTATATTTTAATTCATTTTCTAAATTTTTAAATTCGTATCTCAAATCATTAAATAAAATTTCCTTATCTTTCCAATCATAACCCAAATTATCACATTTATTTTCAGTTATTTTTAATTTTATCCTAATCTCAATAACTTGTTTATTAATATTAACATATTTTTCTGCTACATATTTTAACCCTTTTTTTTAAAAAAATTTCAATTCTTCAATATTAAATTTTTTATCAGTTAAATTAATAACAAAATTTTTTTTATCAATAATATTATCATAAGTCATACTCTCATTATTACATTTATCATGATAATTTTTATAATTATTACTATCTAATAAAATATTAAATTTTTTATTATGCCTATTTATAATTTTATTTTTCATATAATATGCCTTATTTTAAAAATATATATTTTAATTCATTCTCTTCCTCAATCGTAATCCATCTCACTAACACATTATATATATCCTTAACTATTTTTAAACCTTTAGCCTTCTTTTTATATTTTAATTTTATCTCTCTTTTTAACAATTTTATTTCCCATTTTTTTACAAATTTATATCCAAACATCTTTATAAACTTATTTAACATTAAAAATTTAGGTATTATATTATTACTCAAACATTTAAAAAGAAAATTAATATCCACCATTTTTATATATTGTGTATTTGAAATTAATAGATACATGGATATTTTCTTTTGGGTTTTGAAAGAGTGTCTAGTACCACCTTGATCATTTAACCAATACAATATTATATGATATCATAGTTTAAATTATTATAACATATTCATTAATTTTCTATTGTTCATTTTGTAAATAAATTATTTTTGTTTATTAAATCCCAAGTATGAATCTCATTTAAATTAATAAATATGCTACATAACAATTATAATTTATAGTCTTATTATAATCATAAACACAAGATCTAACTAACAAAGTAATGTAAATTTTATTTTTATGATAGAATTCAATAATGATTAAAAGTTAATTTAATATTTTTATGAATACTCGTTGGTAAAAGTTTAATATATTTTTACATTCTTGAATGTAATATAAATTTACCATAGCAACAGAAGGTTATTTATGAATGAATATTAATGTAAATAACATTAATAAATTTTAAATATTTCAACATAGATTTTGGATTATTTTATTAATAAAACCTGCTTAATCTTTGCTCATTTTATTATATCACAGATTTGATTAATTTAATTAGTATAGCAGTATTAATTTATTTCATTACATATTTGTATTATGCAATTCTAGATATTTTCAAAAGGTATCCTTAGAATTTAATTAGCATAAATTAAAACAGTATAGTTAATTTTCTAAAAGTTACTATACTTTTTAATTTTCAGAATAATTTTTGTCTAAAGCAGTGTTTCTTAAATTAGAAATCATTTTTTTCCCCACAAGGTTAAAAAAAAATTGTAACAAAAATTTTAATAAGGCTAATGGAGTATTATCACTTTTGAAAAGGCAGCAGTTATAACTATTGTAGTTTGTGTTGTTTGCAGTTGAATGTGGACTGATATAACAATCAATTTGAATAACACTTAAAAATTGAACTTGTTTTAGACAATATTCAATTCTAAGAGTCACAAATTTTTTTTAAGAAATCCTGCTCTAAAGTATAACAATTGTTTATTACTGTATTTATCATAATATTAATTAGTTTTAATTAATTTGTTATATATTTCTAATACAATTTAAATTATATTTTTAATGAATGCAACAAAATTTTTTCATTTATATTTATTTAGAACAAGATGTTTGTACATATTAGCCAGTTGTCTCTGGTAGATTTAGCTGGTAGTGAACGTACTTCTAGGACAAGAAATGCTGGAGATAGGCTAAGAGAAGCAGGTTATTACTATTGCATTTAATGTTATTTGCTATTAAATATTTTGAAATTAATTTTTTTTTTACATTTTATTAGGAAGTATTAATAATTCACTTATGGTATTAAGGACATGTATAGAAATACTGAGAGAAAATCAGTTATATATGGCCAATAAGGTGAGATAATTTACATAATATTATCATAAAATTAATGTAACTTATTAATTATTTATTCTTTAATATTTTTTTATGAATATGCATAGTGAAATGTCGATTGTTAAAAATGTTTTTACACGTAGAAAAATCATTTAATAATAATAAGAAAAATACGTAGGATATCATTGTACAAATTAATGATTTATTATTGCTTTATATTTACACTTTGCTTCATAAAATTTTATTCAATAATATGCCGAAAAACTGGTTGTTATATATAATTGTCACATACCAGCAAATTTTACCTACCATATCTAGTCTAATTTTTCTAGTCGTCATGGTTACATTATGTATTAGTAAAATGCTTAATATGAGTCAATTTGCGTGTTTTTTTTTTTTATCTATACATCATGTAGCCGAGACAAAGTTGGCCAAATTTAATTGGATATATTAGGCATGATTTGCCAATGTATTATGTAAATAACAGTAAGTATTTATGTGATTTTCTAGATTAAAAATACAAAAAAGATTACCAAGGGAAGAAAAGTTACTTTATACACTTGTGAATTTAGAGATGGCTTTTGTTAGAATACTATGCGTAGTTATTAAATAGCTAATATTGAAGATGGTAATTATGACATTGTAAAATATTTCTTGAGGGATGATCAAAATTATAGTGTATGATTCTAAATGATTTGATATCGTGTTGTCCCCCACTTATTTTGAATATGGTGATTAATAATGATTGAGGTAATAGTTACCAATGTGTAACTTGCCATGATAAATTTTGTAGATACTGTATTAATGATAAACTGTGAAGCAAAGTTGATATTTAGAATATTGAGATACATAGTATGGATTTGAAAGTCTTAAGAGAAAAATCTCAAAAATAAAATTAATGATCAGAAATGAGTGTTTGAAAAATTGCAAAAATTTGATGAATGATAAACTGTGAAGCAAAGTTGATATTTAGAATATTGAGATACATAGTATGGATTTGAAAGTCTTTAGAGAAAATCTCAAAAATAAAATTAATGATCAGAAATGAGTGTTTGAAAAATTGCAAAAATTTGATAATGGTCCCATGTGGAAATCTTTGAAATTTATAGGATTACAAGTGAATTTAAAAAGATTGATTATAGATATCAAATGTATTGAGTTATAGAGGAAATAGGTTAGTAATACAAAATATGGCTCTATCATTAAGAATTTGGGCCTTTATAGTGGTCATGGACTTAACCCCAACTGGACTTTTAAAAGAACACTTCTGGTGTAAATAGATTAAGATCTCACAGCTGTGTAATGAATTGAATGGTTCATGTAAGTCAGACTTGATCAATAAAGAGGGAACATTTAACAAAGTAGAAAGGAAAAAAACAAGAATTATCTATTTGATGTGCAGAATATTTAAATGAAAATTTAATGCTTCCTTGAAATGGCAAGTTGAAATTGATCAAATGGGTAATATTTTTTAATAAAGATAATAAAATCTGATAAAGAGATTAAGAAATAGATCTAAAAAAATAAAATATAGAGGTAATAAGTAATAAGTTTCTTGAAGAAAAAGTACTTGGACAATAGACTAACTGGTACGTTTAGAAAATAGTAGTGAAATTGATTGTGCATTATGGCATTTTTTAAGGATTATTAGAGTTTGATTGATCAAAGAGTATTGCTAAATATGGAGGATGAATGATGTTTATAATGACTTCAGAGTCATCTTTAGTTTTAGAATCTTTTTTGTTGAATATGCTTCTAATATCAATAAAATTTAATGGTTTAGATTTAAAAATATTTGTTAACAAGATATGCTAATTTGCAACAACTTTTTTTTTTCATATAAAATATAGTATTTAATTTCGTTATTGTATATTGTAAATGTATTATAATTACTAAACATTTTTGTATTGTTTTTTTTTTTTTTTTTTTAGATTGTCCCTTATCGTGACACCAAACTTACTCATCTTTTTAAACATTATTTTGATGGTGAAGGCAAAGTTAAAATGATAGTTTGTGTTAACCCTGCAGCAGGAGATTATGATGAAACCTTGGTAAAAAACAAAATAAAAATGAAATATATTTGATTTTTATTTTGTTTTGTTATAATTGTTTTTTTGCTTTTAGCATGTTATGAGATTTGCTGAATTAACGCAAGAAGTTCAAATTGCACGACCACTTGCTGTTCAGTTTGATCTTGGTCTAACACCTGGTCGAAGACAGGCTGCACAAGTCATGAAAGAAACAATAAAGAAATTTGTGGATACAGGTAAAGAGTAAAAAAATCTTAAATTGTTTGTTCAAATAACAAAAAAGTCCAAATATCTTTGGATAGTTGAAATTCCACATAATATTATATGGATAATATTTATAATTTAATAATGAATGCTAAATCATAGACTTAAATATCAGTTGTGAAAGAAGTGTGGATTTTCAAATTTCAAGGTATTTTTTACTATGAAACAATATGAAAATTAAATTTAATTTTATGTTATTTCTTCTTCTTTTTATGGTTGCTGTTTTGGTTTATATAAGGCTCATTTGTAAATAATATATCTTAGTTTTATGCAAATTTGTGTAGAGCAATCCAAATAATAAAAATTGAATACTATCTTTTGAGTCCATTATTCTACTATTCCATTAAATCATGCAAAGCAGAATATTTATAAAAATTATTTTAATACAATAAATTTTGTAAATGAATAACCAACAGATCTTACAATTTATTTATTTTTTAATGAAAATGGAGCATACAATAAAACTGATTGAGGAAAACGAAAATATCATACTTCCTATTATTTAAAGTATCTATCAAGTAATTTTTTATATGTGAATAAAATGACATAATTAATTTAGTTACAATAATTAAACATCAGGATTTGCTTTTTGAGAATTGAAATATAAATTTAATCTTTGAATTTTACCACACTACTACACCCAAGTAAATATAATTCAAGACTAATGCATGATTTAATTAATAGAAAATGTTAATGTAGTAATAATTATTAATTAAATTTTATATATATATAAAGGTAGCTAAGTTATCATTTTTTTAATTGTATTTTGCTTACAATTTAAATATTAACTATTCATATTTCAATAAAATAATGACGATACAAATAAAGACACAAATAACATTTCAATAGTAATTAATTAGCAAGTGATAATGATAGAAGAAATTTTTTTTTTGCTTTATTCTCATTTTATTTAATTAATTATGCAAAAAAATTTTAGGCCAAGAAAAATTAAACAGAAGTAATGTAATATTTTATTGACATAAACTAAATTTAAAGAGTAAAAATTATCTGTGATAATTATTATCTTTTGCTCTTGGTATTCGGTTGCCTCATTATATCTGTTTTCAAGCTGAAAGCTTGCAATTATTAGTTTTTTTTTATATATGGTTGTGAAATATAAAATAGTAATGAATGTAATGAAATTATAGTTTTACAGTATACATGCTTACACATACTGTTTTATTATAAATAATAATGTTCATTTGACTATTCAAACTATATATAAAATGTATTTGCTATAATTTCATGAATGATTTGATTAAAACATTGTTCATTTAATTAAAGTAATTTAATATTTTAAATAATTAGAGGGGATTTGAACACAGACTTTCAAGCTCCCTTCAGCTATCCACTCTATCTTATGATACCAATACACGTAACCACATACATGTGAAAAAGATAAATGATCTCCAACATACATATTTCGTGCTAACAAGCACTTATCAGTTGGTCCTGATCATCATTTTGATAATATATAATCAGTATTCAGTTTGTAAGATAGCAAATCTTCAAACTTTAATGGATAGGCTTCAATCTTCTCCATCCTCCAACTCTTCAGTTATCCATATTGATAATCTGATATTGATATACTCAAAGACCTTGTTGATGCCAATATTGTTGTCATAACTCATTGACTTTATTTACACCTTGAGTCCGAAGCATCCCTGAGAGCCCCAGTTCAAAAATTTAGTTTCAACTGAGTTTGCGCGGAATGGGTAAATTGTACACTTACGGGTCTCGGACCATTTGATCTGCCATTTTATTCTGATTCAGATGAGCTTTTTTTTTTTTCCTACGATGAAATTTGGATTTTTTTTATGATTTTTTTTTAAAATACAATTTTTAATTTTTTTTCTCATTTTTTTTTAGATTTTTTACTGGGAAATGTTTTGGTTGTTTTACAATAGCGTGTTGAAACTGCTGGAGGGCGGGCTCGGTTTGTAAACAAAGATAAATATAATGTTACCGGGCCGAGTTACTTTTCTTTTTTTTTTTTGGTTGGCTTTGGTTTTTTGATTTTTTTTTGTTTATCACATATATAAAAGTAATATCAAATCAAATTTTTTTGTTTAAACACGACCAAAACAAAAAAACAAAAATAAACAAATGCATAAACAAAAAAATTACAAATAAATGAATTTACAAAAAAAAAGTACTTCATTTTTTTGGCTTTTGATTCTTTTTTTTATTATTTATATTTTCAAAGGGGACGAGGTTTTTTTTTTTTTTTTACCGTCTACGTATTTTTTTTTTTTTTTTGGTTGTTGTTGTTTATCACATTTAAAATAAAAGTACAGCGGCTATCAAATCTATTTTGGCTACCCCAAACAACAACAAAAAAAAAAACCAAAACCAAAAAAAAACGGATCGATTAAAACCAATGATTTTTAAAAAGTAGTTAACCGATTTTTTGTTTGTTTTGATTTAATTTTCATTAAACCCTTTTCTATTTTCGGTTCGGTATTGTACGACAAACAAAAAATCAGCTGATTCAACTACTTCTTCTTCTTTCTTTTTTTCGGTTTGTTTTGTTTTTATTTTGATAAATAAATCTATTGTCCGTTTAACGGTAACATTTACAAGCCAAAGTCCAACTTTGGGAGAGGGGGGGAAGGGAAGGGTGTTTGCAATTGCTAACAGAACGGAACGCCAACAATTCGAAGATTGACCAAGTTTTGATGGTAATTCCTTCTCAAAAAACATCAATCTATACGGCAATTAAAAGAAACTTTTTGGGCTCTTCAGGCAAAAAAAAAACTAAAAAAAAAAAAACACCGCAGGCATGCAGCTTCAAGGTGTTTTATTTGATAAAGCACCGCCGGTTCCAGCAGTCAGAGAAGAATCCTTGTTCTTTCTTTGACATTCGGCAAAACAAGTTGTCCTATTTTTTTGCAGCTATTTGATTAATCAGCTCGCAGTTGTTGTCGCACGAAACGTGACTTAGAGCGTGATTTGATGGGAAGCGCGCTTTGAACTACACTTGGCCCATTTTTTTCAGCAGGAAAATGGGGGCTAGGGAGACATGAGACTCTGCTGATAATTGTTAGTAGACCTTCCTAAAAGATGCGAGATAGAGGGGGAGGTGGTCTTAATGAATATTAAAATAGTTTCGACAATCGTAATTCCAGCCACCCTCAGACAATACTGTAAACAAAAGTGAAATATGATCGCTAGTCCGAAATGCTTATCCCGAATCTGAGCCGTAAGCTGACACGATAGCTTCTGCGGTAAGATTGGCTAAATGTTCATGCTTCTGTGCATTGGCATAGAAATAAACACAGTCAGCCGGTGCCCTCCCCCATATCAACGGACTATTTCTAGGCTTACGCGTTAGAAATAGAACATTCGATAGCGGCGGAGGCGGCTACCTAAATGGCATATTTCTGTGTGCTAGCATAGAAATAACGCCCTTCGGTGGTTTCAACACGCTATTGTAAAACAACCAATGTTTTTTTACAGTTGAATTGTATTCTCTTACCGCTTGATTTAGAAATAAAAGTAGTAACGTGAATGTGTAAGCCCTTTTGCTGCAGGATCACTTTCATGCCATTTGGAAGCTGCATTGTCAAAAAAAAAGGATTGGAATAATTTTTTATCTGCAAGGACAACTATGGATATCACATCTAATCGCTCAGAAAATTTAAATTTGAAATGGATGCTAACTAACCAGGAGTCAGTGAATATTTAATTACTTTTATTACTTATTTTTTTATTACTTTTTTTAATATAAATAAATATATATTGAAAGATAATACGTGGTATTTGTTAATTTATCGGTTGGTGGCGCTGTTTCTCTTTAAAAACATAGCGATATAACATTTCTGGGCTTCTCGACTTTTCCAAATATATGGTATATTTCATACGGCTTTTTTTTTTCTTTCTAGAAATTGTACATTAGAATGGAGACTTTGTTTTTTGTTTTTAAAAATGTGGGGTTTTTTTTTTTTAATAAGTATTTATTTTTCTTTTCGACTTTTACAAATATACGGTCTTTTTTCATACAGCTTTTTTTTCCTAAGGAAATGTTCATTATAATGGAGAGTTTTCTGTTTTTTTTTTTTTTTGGTTTAAAAATGCAGGGTTTTTTGTTAAATAATAAGTACACCCAGGTCTCGTTTTATGCGGATTTATTTAATGCGATTTTGAAGTTATGCGATTCATGTTTCTTCTTAATATCTTTGTATGTGGTTTTCTTTTATGTGATAAAAATTATTAGATCAGAAGTCGAGCTCCGATAATGTGCTATTACTTTAAATATTATCAATTTTGCGCACTCACACATCATATTTAAAGTAGTAGCTCATTATCGGAGTTCGACTTCCATCTAATAATTTCAATATTTTCAGCGCTTTATAATAGTACTGTAATAGATTTCATGCAATAAAGAAGTTCATAATTCACGTAAAATCAGGATTTTCTCATTTTATATACACACATTAAATTTTACAAGATTATAATGTAAATCTGTTCAAACGTTATAGATGCCTATACTATGCATGTTGTTGTTTTTGCATTTTAAATCACATTCTATTTTTGCTTTTTAAAAAAAGAATACGTAATCAATTAATCATTTAGTGTTCGCAAGTTTATTTTTAAAAAGTGAGTAACAGCGGTGGGAACAATTAAATTTGACAATATAAAATTAAAATCTGATTTTTAATTGTAATTACCAATTTAAAAATTACATAATGTGATCTGAAATTAATGTGATGTGAAAAATGAAATTTGATTTTTAAACAGAATTGAAAATTAAAAACAAAAATAAGAATTTAATTTTTGTTAGTTTTAATTAAATTTTGCCCAACAGTGGTGAGTTTTTTTATTATCATAAATTCTTATTTTTATTTTAAACTTTTAGTTTACCCTAATGGAGAGGAAAAAACACCTAAGAAAATGAATTTCAATTTTAGATCGCTTAGTGAAATGGCAAGGATCAACAGCGATTGGAAAACATTTTAGTTTGGGCGAATCTGCTATAAGATAGCAATTAAAAAAAATGAATTTGGTGCTAGTTGTATTTCCTCTTGTGGTAAATCTGATGTCTTACTAGTTCACAAATGAACTTACATACCGTAAAATAGCGATAATGATTAAAATACTGTACATGTATGGAAAAATGTAAAATACTGTAAATTACGCATAAAAATATATTGTTTTGAATAAAATTAAATACTGTAGTTAATAAAAAAAGTTTGTCTTGTATCAATTTTTTTCAAATTTGGAATTTTTTATTAGTCATATTTTATTTCCTTTTTTTGTCGTCGATTAACCCCTGCACACTGCCTGATGTCACTGTTTCCATGCAAAAGCACAGAAATATACTGCTCATGCGGCCTATAGAACAGTTCTGTTCATATTGGCCGCTAAGCAGCTTTTGTGCTTCGCGGTACTATCGCACACTTCACAGATCACTACAGTATGATGTGAGGGTGTGTAGAATTCAAGTTGCCCTAAGTTTTTGCATGTGCATTCGAAGTACTTATTTTTCAGATGACCTGACATAGTTTTAGACAGTATTAATTGTAAGACAAACACGCTTCCATACATATTTTTAAGGTTAAATGAAATTCAGAAGTGTATGTTCCAGCATTATACAGAAATCACGCGTAAAACGTATTTTGCGCAGGGACAGCTATGAGTCTTTCAAAGCATATGCTTGGCTTGATCAGAGGGGAATTTTAAAATCGAATGTGTTTCACAAATTGTTTTAAAATAGTGTTGAAAACATTTTTTTGATCAGACGTTAATTGAAAAAAGGAAATATTATATTTTATTAAATAATTTTGTTTTTCAAAATGTTGTGACGGCTGATCCTTTGGATCAGAAAAACCATTGGATCCCCGCTCCATGCAAATTCCAGCACTATGCGCTGACATGGATAATGTTTTCAAAATTGTTGCGCATGTGATGGACAATTCTTCGGATCGGCAAAACCATCAGGTACCCCTCCTTGTGAATTCCAGCGCTGCGTGCTGACATGTATAGTGTTGTATCAGAGTAGTGTAAACAAAAGTAAATTGTAAATCAGCCCAGTAACATTATATCTACTGGTTTTTGACTAGCAACAGAGCCATCAAGCAACGTGCCTGGGCTAATCGACGATAACTGTTTCCTTATTTTTTTTATGGTAATTTTAAAGTAATTTTACGTTGTTGCTTTTATGTGAATTTTGAAAATTACAGTAGGT
This sequence comes from Epiperipatus broadwayi, assembly GCA_028023455.1. Lineage (NCBI taxonomy): Eukaryota > Metazoa > Onychophora > Udeonychophora > Euonychophora > Peripatidae > Epiperipatus > Epiperipatus broadwayi. Next base: position 374,745 of record JAQFVV010000143.1, on the reverse strand, counting down.
ATCCCCCATTTTTCAAGGTATGTTAATTCTATTTTCGTGCAATTTCTTTTGTGCGTGTTTTCTGAGGAACTTATCTACCGCATAAAATGAGACCCAAGTGTAGGTATTTTTGTTCAAAATGTACCTTTTTTTTTTTTAAAAAAAAACAATGCTTTTTATTAATTTTATAACAAATTGTTTTTTTTTTTTTAACATTATGTGACATGTCATCTTTTTTTTTTCTATTTATAGTATATGTTTTATAAAAAACTTGTTTTTTTATACCAAATACGTCCTTTTTTTTGACATTATGTGACATGTCGGCTTTATTTTTTTTTCTAATTATAGTACGTTTTATAAAAAGCTGTATTGTTTATAAATGAAATGGCTTTTTTTTTTATATCGATCAAAATAGTCAATTATCTTTCCAAAAAAAGTGTGTTGTTTGATTTATAATAATTAAAAACACTGAAACAAATGTACACTTTTCGGCTGTTGTTCTTTAGACCGTCTTACTTTTCTCAACCCTCTACCCTTCAACACTGACAGTCTGGGTGTTAATTGACTTACACAAAATAATCACAACCACAAAAGTTTCATTGAATCAATAAATTTATTCACGACATATGACTAAAATTAAAACATAACGGTTCGTCTGCAGCCATGCAAGTAGCATACAAACTGCCAAGTGCGTAGAAATCTAAGGGTCATACATTTGCGACATACACTTTGAATGACATGTGGCAGGATGTTTTGGTAACCTGCAGAAAGGCAACTGCGTCACTATCTGTGTTTGGGACGTCCCACAGTTGGAAGAATACACTATTGCCTTCAGCCATTTTGTTATTCTCGTATGAGTCGTGACGATAATGGTACTTTTTCGCGAACACCTGCAATCGTCCTGCGACAGACCCCTTTCCAAATTTCAAACCAACAAAAAAATGCTTAGCAAAGTATTGATGATACGCTGACAATTACTAGTACGTAAAAATACGTCAGTTGGGTCTACCGAAAACCATTTTCATCAACATTTAAACAGTTGAAAAACATTTCATTACACACACCTCATATTAAATGTTAGCGAAAATACAAATTCTGTCAATATGCATAGGATGTGAGGCCGCAAGGCACAATTAAATGGCTTTTACGATCGTAGTGTTGTTATTAGCCATAGGTTCGGACGCAGAAGAATAGGCCACCAAGCAGCTGTACAGTGGCTAATTAACAAATACCTAATATGTTTCAATAATATACAAATGTAAACAACCAGACTTGGTCACATACATATATTTATTTAGTGCCACAGGAAAAATATAATTTTATTTCAGTATTCAATGAGTTTTACCTATTTTTATTACTTTTTTTTTATATAAATAAATATTTATTGAAAAAAAGAAATATGTAATTTTAGATAGTACATTTCAGTGATGTACAAATGTAAACATCCAGACTTGATCATATACTTTCAGCCATCTATTTCATATACATCATCTCCCACACATATATAATCAGTGCTCATAATAAATTTGTTTATTTTGATGTTTATTGATTTACATAGTTTTTATTCATTTTATCTTAAAGAAATTTTTGTTTGATATTTATTTTTTGAATACACTTTATTTATTTGAAAAAAAAATACATATTTTAGGTGGCCCCCTTCCCCCAATAATATAATAATTAATTAAATTTTTAAATATATTACAATTTACTAAAGTTGTCTTTGCATAATATCTCATAAGCTGTTTTTACTGTTTGATATTTATTTGAGTACACTTTATTTGAAAAGAATATATATTTTAGGTCACACCTCATTTTTTACTAATATAATAATTAATATATAATAATGCTATAGTATAATAATTAATATATTATAATATAATAATGTAATACATTACAATTTACTAAAGTTCTCTTTCCATAATATCTTGTAAAATATTCCTGTTATTTTTTTCCCCACTAAAAACCAAACATATTTCTAACAGTTACCCTGTATGGAAGGACAACCAAACATTTCTAGCATATACTCTGATATGGAAGAACAGGATCTGGGTCAGCTAGTAAAAATGGAAGTTACCAATCGCATTGTTTTTGTAATTTTTTAATAAAAAAATTATCTCAGGTAAGACATATTATATATCATTTTTTTCAGCAATTTGAGACAAATGTGATAAAGCTGTTTATGAAAGTGCAATTTTAACTTTCAAAATTTAGAATTTGTGAACCAATGTAAAAATGTTTAAAAGTATTTAAAATCTCTTTTTTTTCTTAATTTTTTTTGATGTAATGATTATTTTATCAGCTTTATTACATTCTTTCATATTTGCTCTTTCTAACAATGTATTTATTTATATTTATTGCAATAAAATATAAAACATATTAAAAATTATATTTCTTGTAATTTTTTTTTAAAATTAAAGATGGTGTTTTAGGATTTAAAGAGTTGTCACTGACCTCTCATATATAGGACCTTAATATTTCCATGTATGTGGTCATGTATATCTGTTATATAAGGTGGGATGGATAGCTGAAAGGAGCTTGAAAGTCTGTGTTCAAATCCCCTCTAATTACATCTAAAGTTTAGTGTATACATTATACTTGTATTCAAATATTACAGATTCAGCCTGAATTCTGCCCATCTCTTCTGTATATTTAAATGGGCATACTAAGATCCTATGTATGAGGGGTCAGAGTGACTTAAAGTCAATATGAGTATGACAGCAATATTGGCATAAACAAGGGTTTTGAGCATTCCATTATCAGATTTTCAGTGATGTGAATGGCTGAAGAGTTGGAACATGGAAAAGATTGAAGCCTGTCTATTAAAGTTTGAAAATTTGCTACCTACAATAGAGATCAACTGACGAGAGCTGGTTCAGCACGAAATACTTATCTTGGAGATTTATCTTTTTCACGTGTATGTGGTCATGTGTATTGGTTCCTATATAAGATGGAGCAGATAACTGAAGGGAGCTTGAAAGTCAATGTTAAAATCTTCTCTAATATAATTACATCTAAAGTTTAGTATATACTGTAAGGATGGCTTACAATCTTATCACAACATCCTATGTTAGCCCATACTACCAATTGGAGCCATGAAAAATATTTGCTTAACCAATAAATTGCTAAGCAATTTACCAGTATTATTATTATTATTATTTTTTAAAAGCTAAAATACTAAATTCCACAGTAACTTAATTTTTCTACTGTAATGAAAAGTTATAAAAATCATTAAACAAGTAGGATAAACACTATATAGAAAAATCAATCAAACATATATATGTTAACATCAAAATTAGAAACTTGTGTTGTATGTCATTAAGTAGATTACAATAACTAAGACGTTTACATAGGACACACAAAATAATAACTTAATCTAAATTTAATCATGAAGTGACCAACTATAGAAATGAAATTAAAACTTCAATAAATAATTGTTTTAGTCCAATCTATATATATCAGTGTATAAGGAAATGCAAGATTCAACACACCAGCAGTCGGAAATGAATTAATCTCGTCAAACTGAATATTGTATAAAAATAGTTCGAATCTTCATCCTTTCCTCTTTCAAAATAATGCTTTCGCTAAATAAAAGTCAGTCTTGTCATACTTAGACTTCGAATGCTATAAAATGGATGGATATATACTTAAAATGAAATAGATTTTGAATAGTGCTGAAGTAATTAGAAAACCAAACCAGCAATTAAATTCAAAGTTAATAAACAAACCATTCAATTTAAATAAGCAAATATATTTTTTTTAAGAAACATTAATTATTTGCGCACGAGGAGAAAGAAAGTAAATAGTTATTAATAACTGAAGAAAGGAAGCAGAATAATTCTTATACATATATCGCTATTAAATGCTAAACCGGAATTACATGAAATTCATATATGATATAGATCACTGTAAAATGTTTTCTGACTAAAATAAAGATGCCATAGGGGCGATCATCATTTCTGGAGCCATGAAAGCACAGTGACGTCACTTGTCTTACCACAAAGCCTAAAGAAACATCTATTTTTGTTTTTTTGAAAAATGCCTGCATATGAACCAAAAGAAATCAACTGGAAAAGAGTGCTATCCTATCATTCCAAACATGAATATACCATTTTCCAAAGGAGCAATGTATTATCGTATCCAAGGACATCGGTCTTGAAAATGATGGACTGTTAATATGGTGATTAATTTTATTGGCCGAGTGAGATAAAACTCTAAACTTTTAATTGGTCAATTCACAAACTCAACCGTAAAAATATATTCATCTTATAATATTATATTCACTTTAGGTTCGTTTGTAAAAAGTATATTAATAATTTGTCAGGTTATGAAAGTGAACAAAATTTTTTTCAAAAGTAAATTTTTATTTATAATTATAAAAATATTCTATAGCGGCACATCTAAAACAAACATTAGTAACCAACTAACAACTGTTGCTGACGTCAGTGATTTCTTTCTCAATTTTACGTTGTAGAAAAGTAAATAATTTTTACTAAAATCTTAGCTATTTTTCTAAAATAATTTTATTTTTAGCATATTTTATCAAAATCAATGTCAAGAAATACGTTTAAAATGGTCTAAAATGTTCATTTATCACTTTTGAAATGAAACAAAAGAAATCGTAGTGGTAAAATTTATTGAAAGCGGTTTTCTTTATCTTCTACGGTTAGTAACCAGTCAGAGGCAAGAACGGACTGCCTCCTTCTTTTGTTAGACTTACAATGACACATTTATTGATTTTTTACTTGTAAAATAATTCGAGAGAGGCCAGCATCTTACGGGATTTTTTCTAAGCTTTCAAACAACCGTAAAAACAGTACCATAGCTCAAAAAGTGGCCGATTTCGAGTGACCTAAAGCCGTTGACGTGGATTAGCGTATAGAGCTGGGAAAGGATTAATATGAAGAACATTTCTAGCAAACTAAGTTTAACCAACATAATTAGTTGGAAATTTTGATTTTTGTTTTCTATTATTATTTTTTTATTATTTATTTTCGTTTCTACATTTGGAAGCAGAAGTGTCAAAATCTCGGAAAAGTTCATTTTAAGAATAAGAAGGGTGGGAAGCATTTAAGGTTTAATTAAGCATTTTTTTTTGTTATTAAATAAAATTTAGGTAAGCTTGTCTTCCTTCACCAATATGACTGACATAGTAATGGGGAATAAAACAAAGTAAGATTTTGTTAATATCCCACATTAAGTATTACATTAAATACAAGATAGAAATTTTTGTTAGTTCTTACCATTAATTAACATATTGTTACGTGTTCGTTTTTCGGTATAATTAACATTCTTGTGTGGATGTGCTTTCCTATTAATATCAAATGTATTCATAGATAAGGAAGGGTCCCCAAAAGATTGATATGAACTGGGCAAGGATAATCATTTAAATGCGACTGTAAATAGTATTGATTTAGCCAGTAAGATTCGCGATCTTATAAAAAAATTTTTTTTTTTATATGTATCTGTTTGTAAATAATTGGTAACAAGTACATGAATTTCTACTATGGGTTAGGGATAAGGATTTTCATTATTTTAAAGAATAATATGGTAGAAGCTCATCCTTGACATATAACTCATTATTGTTAAACTATTTTGTGTTATTTTTTTTTTTGTTGTCATTCAATAAATATTACAGATTTTATTATTTTAATCTGGTCTCTATGCATTCACACCAATTAGTATAATAATCTTGAATATGTATACACACACATACACCTTATTCTATGTGGGGTGATACTAGAGAATATTTAGAGTTTGGATAATCAATCGTCGTCTATATAGAGATGCAATAGTTACTGACCAGTGTAATTTTGTCCCTGTTTTAAGATAGTTTAAAGCAATTACTTCCTGAGCTTGAACGCTGGTATAACGGAGCTATGAAGGGGTGAGAAGTGGATGAACTAACTCAAATTGTATCTAAGTTAATAAAAATATACAGAGCTAGTCTATCGGAAGAAAATACAATCATAGGTTATGTATTTCATTGCGTAAGTATTTGCATCCTATCCGGAGACCCAAAGTCCAATCATAGTAAGACGAGTTCCCTTTTTCCCCTGAGCAATATGCATTATACTTTTATTCAAATATTTTAATAATATATATTTATAATAGTTACTATATGATATTAAAAATATTATAAACTTTGAATTTTATTAAATGTTATTTTTAGAATTTCAATTGCCTTTATTATATTATCTGATAATTTTATTCATCAGTTTTCTTTGTGTGGGATAATCAAAACCACTGTATACCCATTTAGTTTTGTAATAATTTTTATTTATTATTACTAAAATATTGCTTTCTATGAGATTTAAGATTCTGGGTCACTTCTGCTTTTTCAATATAATTGCATATGGAAGTTGAAAATTATTATCTAGCAAGAATTGGATCTCTCTACTATTTTTCTTAAGTTTTAATATGTAGTTTTTCACTTTTCTTTTTTGGTACTTGTGGAGGTGCTTGATGACCGCAAGAGGTGCTGTTTCTGTGTCAATACATAAAAATATCCAGGATAGGTGCCAAAAGCAGCGATGCTTGTTTCAGCCGCTAGGTGGCACTGTTCACCATGCGTGAAGCCCATTTAGCTTACGTCGTCTGCTACCAGCATCTACCAAGATTTTAGCCCACTGTGTGGCGCTGTTTCTCCACGCTACGCATGGAAAAACTATGCACTCTAATCCCATTATTAATGCCTAGTTGGTGGTGTCTATGCACATATTACCTAACAGATCGATAGCCTATAATGTAAAGATGTGATTAATCTAGAAGCCACAACTATTTAAATCTGCTTTGACAAGTAATACTGTTACATTCTATTTCTCCTTCTGATAAATCAATGTATTTTTAAATTATTTTTTTTTTAAAAATCGATCTTTTTTTAAGATTATTTTCTCTAAAAATGTTTTTTTTTTTAAAAACAAAATGTAATTTTTACAGCAATCTTTCTTTCAATTTTGCTAAAAATCAGTCTTATTTTTTTTTTTAAAAAAAAAGATCTAATTTTTACAATTTTTTTTTTCCTATGGGAATATTTCTTTCAAAACTGTGTTATTTTAAAAGATGATTGTTTGTAAAACTGTTTTTTTTTTCCACTTTCAAATAATATTTCCACTAACTTTTAAACTAATTCAAATTACATTTTGGTTTATACATCTTTCAATTAGCAAATATGTTATTGGCATGATGGCTGTTGTTCTGAACTTGTTTGTGTGCTGTGCTTCTCTTATTACAATTGTTTAAGTTCTGTTATTCTATTTCTAAAATTTATATTTTAACAAAAAATCGTATGTTGCAGTTTATAGAGATTTTGATCTGTTTATCAAGAGTTTCTATCACAATAAATATTTTTAAATCACTTTAGAGAAAGTAAATCAAACTCTCCTTTAAATATATTAAAATATCTATTCAGTTCAAGTTTAAAGAAAGTTTACAGTACAATTTCTGTATACACATACATGCATTATTTGTAATATAAGATCTAAATAACTCAATTATACCTAAGTGGTCAGTCAAAAAGCAGATTTTATTGCGCTAACAATTTCCTGAATAAGCTCTTGATTATCATCCATTTTTCAAATAATCCATAGAAAAAAATTTCCATTTACTTAGTATCATAAATGATATATAAATTTATAAACCATTCAAGTTTTACTATCTTTGGTAAAAAATAAATTTATTAAAATTAATATGTGTGTAAGCAATAAAACATCAGATTTTTGTGAAATAACAAACAAAATATAGGATTCAGAAAATTGAAGATAAGTCCCTTATAATCAGTTCCACCTTTCTGTGAGGAGTTGTTGCTTATAAGTATATTCTACACATTTAACATTGTCTTTTTTGTAGACTTAATAAGATGTCAGAGAATTTTAGTTTGTGTAGCGTGTGGCAATTTATCCATGAGCTCTCTTCAGTGTAAAAATCGAGTAAAAATACTCAAGGCATAAATATTAATTGAAGTTGTATTTAAAACTTTAGGATCATTTTAATAACTAAAAATGTCATATACTTACAAGAAAATTTCAAAATAATAGGTCTAATAAGTGTGGGAAAAGTAAGATATTATAGAGACTCCAAAAAAAAAAAAAATTTAGAGGAAAATGGAAAAGCTAATGACAATATAGCAAAAAGATTCTGCTTTGAAGGAAATAACACAAGATGTAAATTAATGAAGATAGGACAGTAATCCAAGAGATGTGAGAGTGTCATCCACTAATATAAGTTGCAAGTTAAAAAATATATAAATTTAATATCTTCATTGATGGGTAGAATTTAAAATATGTTCTATAAAACAAACACAGATTGAGGAACTATTTTTGAAGTTTGGATTGTTTTGTTTAAAAAATTAAGAAAAAACATTGCAGTCAACTGCATTTAAGTTATTAAGAGCAACACTGAATGTATGAGGGTCCATTGAAATAGATGTGAATGTTTGATGCTTATGTTAGGCTTGCATACTGTTAAAATGAAAACTTAGTCCTCATAAATAATTTGGAAGACATTGCCTGTCAAAATTGGATGATCATTGAAAATTATATATCATCTTAATAGCCTAAAATTCAGAAGCCTGATAGTACAGTCTTTGCCAGTGCGCTGTTTCTTTCTTTCATTATTGAATTATTAATATCACCACAGCTTGTAAAAGTAATGTTACTTTATTATAAGAGTTTAACAATGAGTTAATTTGTTCCATAATTACGCTGTTAAAAGTGTTGTTAATTTTGATATAGGATATATCTAGATGAACGTCTAAACATTATGAAAGAATTTTGAGAAAAGTAAAGACAATACTTTTTTAGTAGATATTTTCCAAGCTCAGGATTTATCAATGAAAGCTGAAATCTAATTAGAATTTTGCAATAGGTCACTTTATTTACTTTATGATAGAACCATCAAAATGAGAGTCATGTGATGCTGGATACAGTTGAGAAATGATTAATTACTTGTTCAGTAATTGAAGGTTATTGGTTTATCATGAGATAAGTACATTATCTGCAAAAGCTAATGAATACATATTTATTTTTAATAATGGTAGAAAAAGTTTAATTAAATTTGCATATTAAAGTAAAACAAGATAAAAGGAATTATTCTTATACTGCACTTTTAGGACCTTAAGTAAATAATCTATGTATATACAAAAAAAAAATTGATAGCAGTTTTTAGTTGGATAAATACAAAATACATTAGATCCAAGGAACTATAAAGGTAAATGCTACTTTATAGTTAATACTGATTGATAATTTGGAATTAAGCTAAATGTCATTTTTATCAGATCTATGAAAATTTATGTGAAGTTGAATTGTATCTCAGAAAAGCAAAATTAACAGTCTCAAGTTGAGACCAAAAATAGAATGTCATTTTTATTATATGTCTAATAAAAAAAAAGTATTATAAAGGTTCTCAATAATATCTGGACATATTCTATATGCATAATGGGTAAATGTACACAAAGTTATTGTAGAAAGGAAAAAAAAATAATTATTTTTTTAAAAAAAAAAGGGGGAATGTGAAGGAAAAAAAATTTTTTGAAATTTTTTTTAAAAAAAACTTAAAAAAAAAAAGATTTTTTAAAAAAAATTTTCAAAATTTATTTAAAAAAATTTTAAAAAAAGTCTGTAATTCATCATGAATAAGTATATCATATAAACAGTTGTTGCAAGTATGAAAATCTATTTAAGTAATTAAGGATGGCAATACAGTTGTAACCTCCTAAGTGTAGACAATTTCTTGCATTAAATCACATCTTAATGATTAATCAAAGTAAATAATAGTTTATTAGTTGATATTGTGAAATTGGTAAATATTTAAGTGTCTCTATTGGGTCATATATATTAAAATTTGTCTATTTAGAAATTCATTTATAGATTCTTTAAACCATCTAACTACTCACAAACATTCTATTAAAAAATCTAGAGATTCTAACCAGTAAATAAATTCAAGTATATTTATTAATTCTTTTAAGTTTGCCACTGTTTTCTGTTTGATCACATTGCCATAAGTTAATAATTGTTGAAATCTACCACAAATGCTATAATATATCATAATGAGAATTCTAAAGATAACATTCAGGTATAATTTCAAGCCACTACAAATCTTTTATGAACTCTCATTTTAGTAATGGTTGTTAGAATTTGTTATAATCCTATAAATGGTCTAAATAGCACTTTCAATGAGACACATTCCAGTCTTTGCAACTGTAAAAAAGGACGACAAAATTCGAACAACGTCAAGCGTTGGTGGCTTACTGGTTAGCACAGCTACTTTTGAAGCAGTTGTCCCGGGTTCGCTTCCGGCCGACGTTTCGACATGTAAAAAAAAAATTTGAATGACTGTTATAATTTTTCAAAAACCTTTTTAAAATAACACATTTGCGAAATAGTAATTTTCACTAACTTTTAAACTAATGCAAATTATATTTCAATTTATAGATCTTTCAATATTTAAAAAAAAAAATGGCGAAACATATTAAAGTCTGGGAATTGCCAGCCACAGAAAGGGAAGCCGTAGCATTTTTACAGTCTGAAAACGTTTTGCCACAGAGCAGAAAATATTCTTACGGCAAAGACATAACTCTGCATTCTTACTGCGGATGGTGTTTTTATTGCAATGCCCGTGTCTGCAAGAAAAGTCATTCAATTCTTGAACACAAATCGTTCGAAGGCTCCAGGATTCTCTTTATGACAGTTGTACGTCTCCTATACTACTGGAGTAGGGACGACCTTTCAGTCCAACATGCGCATGAAGATCTACAACTGCCCAACAATGCCATAGTTAGGTAAAGGAACTGCAGCGAAAACCTGCAGTCTCACACTGGATATCTAATCGATGGTCCCAATAACATTGTGGAGGTGGACGAAGCACTGTTTAGCAGCCATAAAAACCATCAGGGATATACGCTGCTCCAGGAATGGATCTTTGGAGGTGTGCGTCATGACACAGGGAAATGCTTTATCATGTGTGTTCCATGTAGATCTGCAAGCACATTGCTTCAAGCCATACGTGACAACATACATCCAGGATTCACTATATACTCAGACTGCTGGAAAGGCTACAGGACATCCAACCTTGAGGACGCATGTTTTAGTCACATGAAAGTCAACCACCACTACAACTTTGTTGACCCCACAACTGGCACTCACACACAGAACATTGAACGTTTGTGGGGGCTGTTAAAGTGGCGTAACAAAAAACTGCTTGGCACAGCCCACCAAAACCTCAACAACTACCTAGCGGAATTCATGTGGCAATGCCTACACAAGGGGGAAGATTTGTTCTGTGTCTTTCTAACGGAAATGTGTCTGCAACAGTTGGATGGCGATTCAGCTCCTTCACAGGTAGTTTTTTTGTAGATGTGTTTTATAGTAATGAAATGGTTTGTATTAATGTTTATATTAATGATTAAATTTTTTGTTTCATTTTTTATTTTTTAGAATTCAACAAGACACAACTAACATTGCAGGTGTTCTTTTTCTTTTTGTAAAATGTTCTTTTTTCTTTAAAATGGGTTTTTTCTTTAAACTTGTAAATGTAGCGTTCAATGATTTCAAAATATCTGTAAATATAAGCATGTAAATGTAGTGTTAAATTACTTTTAAATATCTCATCAAAATTGTTAGTATTTGGAATAAACTTGTTAAAATTGTTTGTATTCGGAATAAACTTGTTATTTTTCCATTAAAATTGTTTTCACTTTCATTAAAATAGTTAGTTCTTTTACATTTGCATATTTTATGGATTGCTTGAAAAGCGTGTATGTATGGAGGGGGTAAATGTTATAATTTTTTAAATGTCCAATAAGTCCATTATGTTTTCCGTATAATATTTTTTTTAACAGTTGAACTTTGTGTGTATATCTCATAGTGTATGTGGGCATGTGTATTGGCCATATGTAATTTTGGGGATTACAATGGGAAGCTAAAGGGGTGAAAGTAAATAATTGACGTACAATATCAAGACTGCATTCTTAAAGACAAAATTATTTCCTAAATTCTAACTTCTACAATGAAACTGACATCTCCACTAAAGGAGTTTGCTGTTAATTGAAAGGAGACCCTTTGATTCCTCTTGGAGGCGTTAAAGTAACCAAGCAGGGCAAATTCCTAATGTCCACTCCATATGTTCTTGTCGTTGCAGCTATTATTACTATGTGATTATTCATATAGTATACGAACATGAATGAGCTGCTCACCAACACGCATTCGCCAGCGTGGTGAGTTTATTGGCTTTTACCTCTGAGTTTAAAATCAAGAAACACCATAGTCTTTCTTCTCAGTTGCTTGATAAGATAGAATGAATGTATGTGTAAATGATAAATATTTTTCCAATAAATATATACAATCATGCTAGACCAAAATAAATCATGGCCCTTATTCCCAGGAGGCTGTAAATTCACCTACCAAGGCAGCGGTTGGTGGCTGAAGAAGGAGTTTGCTAAGAATCCCCTGATTGTCGACCCAGGCCGCCATTTGATGACTTTTTATTTAGGTACTTATAACTGCAGATCACTTTCAAGTGAAGGAAGATTGCAAGAATTAGAAGAAGAACTCCCTTATATTAAACGGGACATTATTGGACTTTGTGAAGTTAGAAGAAAAGGTGAAGAGACAATTGATTTAAAAAGTGGACATGTACTCTATTATAAAGGCACAAATATTGGAAATACAAGTGGAGTATGATTCATTATAAATAAAAAGTGGAAGAACAACATTGTGGAGATTGATGGTGTATCAGACAGGGTGGCAAGATTAGTTATATAATTTAATAGCAGATACTAAATACAGATAATTCAGGTTTATGCCCCAATAAGTTGTCATAGTGATGAAATAGTAGATTTTTATATGGATGTACAAAAGGCTTTTGATCAGAGTAAACAACATTTTAAATTTGTTATGGGAGACTTTAATGTTAGAATTGATCAACAAATGAAAGATGAAAGTGCTGTAGGTAATTTTGGTTATGGTAATAGAAATGAGAGAGGACATAGACTTGTGGAATTTGCAAAAAAAAGAAAAACTTTATTTTATGACTTTTTGAGGAAAATGTTAAAAGGAAATGGATAGGGAAGCATCCAAATGAAAGTACAGCAGAATTGGATCATATTTCGACTAACAGAAAATACATATTTCAAGATTGTAATGTTCTTAATAAATTTAACACAGGAAGTGATCATCGATTAGTAAGATGTAAGATACGTGTTAATGCAAAACTAGAGAGACAAAAATTATTAAGAAAAACAATATTTACAGTTGATATTCCGAATCTTCAGAAACATTCTAATGAATTTAAATTAGAACTTACAAATCGGTTTCAAGTATTAGTAGATTTTGAACATGATTCAGATTTGAATGAAATTAATATGAAAATAACTGATACACTTTTAAAAACTGCAACAAAGATAGCTGGTAGAAAAAAGCAGCAATTGACCAATAAAATTTCTACTTAGACTAGAGAATTTATGAAGAAAAGAAGGAATATGAAGATATACAAAAATGATGTATTAAAAAGGATTGAATATCTCGAATTTTGTAAAATGGTGCAGAAAAGAGTTGAAAATGATACAAGGAAGTATAACTGTGGAAGAGAATAAAAGTCTCAAGAGTGTAAACAACATTTTGGTATTGGTAGGAAATTTATATCTGCAATAAGAAATAAAGATGGAATTATTATTAAAAAGAGAGATGACATCACGAAATGGCTAAAAGACTTCCATCATGAATTATATAGTCATGAAGAACAAGTACCTCCTATATTATATCTTCCGAATTGCCCAGAATTTTTAATGAAGAAGTGAGACATGCAATTATAAATTTATGAAGAAAGGAACAGCTCCAGGTAATGATGGAATTATAATTGATACATTAAAAGAAGCAGATTAAGAAATAGAATTTTTTTTAGCAAAGTTATATACCAAATGTCTAAATGATAAAAATGTTCCAGATGATGGGAAGAATGCAGTATTAATATTAATATTTAAAAAAGGTGATAAAGAAGATTTTAGAAATTACATACCTACCAGTCTTTTATCAGTTTTATACAAATTTTTTACCAAGATAATTACAATTTGTCTACAGAGAATATTGAATTTCTACCAACCAAGAGAACAAGCTGGATTTAAAAATGGTTTTAGTGCAGTAGATAATATCCAGGTATTGAGAGAAGTTGTAGATTATGAAAACTCTCGATTCTATAAACATTTCTTCAGTGATTAAAGGATTGGATCATCAAGGTATAGATCCAGGATATTGTCATATTTTAAAGAATACTTCAGCAACAATTAGATTACATATTGATACTAGTAAAGTCAACATTGAGAAGGTTGTAACACAGGGTGACTCCATATTTCCAAAATTTTTTACAGCAGTGCTGCAAGAAGTATCTGGATTAAAACGGGAAACTAAAGGTGTGAAAGTAAATGGAGATTATTTAAGTCATTTAGATTTTTGCAGATGATGTTATTTATGTAAATAATGCTTTAGAGCTTTAGGAAATGTTGCGGGAGTTACCAGATGAAAGTAGGACCAAAGATAAATGTTAAAAAGACTAAAGTAATGTTTAATGGATTTACTCAAAATATGAAAATAAAGATTGATTATGATGGGTTAGAAGAAGTTAACAGCTACAACTATCTTGGTCAGATTATTAATACAGATGGAAACATAATGGATGAAATTAATCATAGAATTAAACTTGGTTGGATTGCTTTTGGTAGAAATAACTTGCTGCTAAAAGGAAAAGGAAGCTTTTTAATACATGTGTTTTTATCAGTTCTTACTTATTGATCTGAGACTTGGGCACTTAAATAGAAGAGCAAGAGACTTCAGACTACTCAAAGAAGTATGGAGAGTTGCATGTTCGGAGTAGCAAGAAGAGATCGAAAATGCAATATATGGGTAAGAGAACTAACAGGTGTTACTGACCTTATTGAAAAAATTAAAAGACTGAAATGGCGTAGGGCTGGACATATTGCTAGAAGAGATGATAATAGATGGACAATTGAAATCTTAAACTGGATTCCAAGAGATTATAAAAGACCCAGAAAGAGATCACATGTTAGGTGGATGGATGAAATAAGAAAGTGTGCAGGAGTGATGTGGAGAAGAGAAGCTAAAGATCAGAGAAGATGGATTGAACTTGGAGAGACCTCCATCCTGCAGTGGATTGATACTGGTTGTTGATGTTGATCTTCACTAAATCATCTAACCCTATTACACAATTAACCTATTGTGACAATAAAACGTAGATCTTAACTTTTTACTTATGGATTCATCCTTGCATGTGGTAATCATAATGAATATTAAAGATATTAATCCACAATTAAAAGTTCACAAACTAATTTTCTTTGGGTTGTTGTAATTCATTTGCTTTTCAATAATGTGCAATTCTGAAACATGCTCAAATTCTGGCTAATTCAAAATAATAGTTGAATGCCAGAGCAGCAATGGGCATCAGTATCTTGTTTAATTTGAATGGGCTCAGTATCTTGTTTAATTTGAAAAAAGTCTCTTGTCTGATTTACCTTTAAGAATTATGCTTTTGTTATAATTATACATGTATTCCAATATTAATACTAGTTTCCTGACATTTTTATAATACATCATTAAAACCAAAGATGATATTATATTTATTTTTCAATTTCACAATATAGTCAAACTCTAAATGATTACAACTTTGTATTTTACATGCAACATTTATGCAAACTATCATTTTTATTCTATTTCTCAGTACTTAACAGTTCTTACAGATTGTATTGTTGACAATTTCTCAGCCTCATTAATTGATTGCATATTTCTCTCTTCATCACTTCCAGCAGTCTACATAAGTAACGTTCATTCTTTTTTTCCTCTGATATTATACGATCAATCTTAGATTATGTTTATAACAAATTCTAATAACCATTACTAAAATGAAAGTTCATAAAGGATTTGTAGTGATTTGAAATTATATCTGAATGATATCTCTAGAATTCTCATTACGATGTAATATAGCATTATTCGATAGATTTCAACAATTATTAACTTATGGGATTGTGATCAAACAGAAAACAGTGGCAAACTTAACGGAATTAATAAATATACTTGAATTTATTTACTGGTTAGAATCTCTACAGATTTTTTAATGGAATGTTTGTGAGTAGTTAGGTGGTTTAAAGAATCTATAAATGAATTTTTAAATAGACAAATTTTAATATATATGACCAAACAGAGACACTTAAATATTTGCCAATTTCACAATATCAACTAATAAACTATTATTTACTTTGATTAATCATTAAGATGTGATTTAATGCAAGAAATTGTCTACACTCAGGAGGTTATAAATTTATTGCCATCTTTAATTACTTAAGTAGATTTTCATACTTGCAACAACCGTTTATTATGATGAATTACAGACTTTTTAATATGTTTGTAAATCAATTTTGAAAATTCTCTTTAAAAAATCTTACATCTTCTACGTTTTCTTGAAGCTAGATATCCAACTTATTTCTTCCATACCATCAGTGGCTTCATTATACATTTAATATTCAATTATTGTAATCATCTACAATAACTTTGTGTACATTTACCCACTATGCATATAGAATATGTCCAGATATTATTGAGAACCTTTATAATACTTTTTTTTTTTTTTAATAGACATATAATAAACATGACATTCTATTTTTGGTCTCAACTCGAGACTGTTAATTTTGCTTTTCTGAGATTCAATTCAACTTCACAAAAATTTTCATAGATCTGATACAAATGACATTTAGCTTAATTACAAATTATCAATCAGTATTAACTATAAAGTAGCATTTACCTTTATAGTTCCTTGTTTGTATTTATCCAACTAAAAATTCTATCAATTTTTTTTGTATATATATAGATTATTTACTTAAGGTCCTAAAAGTGCAGTATAAAAATAATTCCTTTTATCTTGTTTTACTTTAATATGCAAATTTAATTAAACTTTTTCTACCATTATTAAAAATAAATATGTATTCATTAGCTTTTGCAGATAATGTACTTATCTCATGATAAACCAATAACCGTCAATTACTGAACAATTAATTAATCATTTCTCAACTGTATCCAGCATCACATGACTCTCATTTTGATGGTTCTATCATAAAGTAAATAAAGTGACCTATTGCCAAATTCTAATTAGATTTCAGCTTTCATTGATAAATCCTGAGCTTGGAAAATATCTACTAAAAAAGTATTGCCTTTACTTTTCTCAAAATTCTTTCATAACGTTTAGACATTCTTCTAGATATATCCTATATCAAAATTAACAACACTTTTAATAGCGTAATTATGAAACCAATTAACTCATTGTTAAACTCTTATAATATAGTAACATTACTTTTACAAGTTATGGTGATATTACTAATTCAATAATGAAAGAAAAAAACAGTGCACTGGCAAAGACTGTACTATCAGGCTTCTGAATTTTAGGCTATTAAGATGATATATAATTTTCAGTGATCATCCAATTTTGATAGGCAATGTCTTCCAAATTATTTATGAGGACTAATAGTTTTAATTTTAACAGTATGCAAGCCTAACATAAGCATGGAACATTCATATCTATTTCAACGGACCCTCATACATTCAGTGTTGCTCTTAATAACTTAAATGCTGTTGACTGCAATGTTTTTTCTTAAATTTTTAACATACTATAAGACACTTTTTTAAAGTAGTTAACTTTGTTTATCATATATGTTAGCATTAATTTTTATTTTACTTGTTTAACAATAACCCGTATATTTATACTTTACGTTTGTCCAATATAATAATATTAAATCGTGCTTTCACACTTCCAACGTTTACAATGTAAGTGATTTGCCAGTCTTATTTGTTTTTATTCTAGTTATAAATAAAATGTATATAATAAAACAAATTGTTATGCCTATTTTTTTTTTTTTTAATTATTTATTTTTGACAACTTTATTTTTAGAATCTGGATTTGATGAATTTGCAGCTTTTATTTCTGGAGGAAGTTTGCCATCATTAGAGGTTTTATTTTATTATAATACTTTTATTTTGTAAAATTTATAATTCTATCAACTGTCACAAAGATTTTTTTTTTTCACTTATATAGTCAACGATAAGAAAATGCTATACTTGTCATTTATATAAAAATTATATGTGTATGCATATGTGTGTGTGTGTTTAAATCACTTTTGTTGAATATATAAAATTCATATGCAATCTTTTTTTTTTTTTGATTAAGATTATTTTGCAGATTTATTAAGCATCATTAAAAAGACAAATTTAAAGAATTTTATTCTTAATACATAAAGTTGTAATCACTAAGTAGAAAATGCTTAAATCTGCTAGAAATAGCAATTTTTTTATTTTCAAAACCAATTTATTATATTGAAAATCTCTGAAAAGAATTTTTATTTCAAGATTGTCTCTATTAATACTTTGGGTGCTATGTTGCATTTGTTGTTTTCTTTAAGTAAATAATGGCATAGAAAATAAGAGAATGATATAGATATTGTTTCTTCTGTGGATTCTCTCACTGTAAATGGTAATAATCATTTTGAAATTGTGAATTTTAAAATTTGTAATGAGAATTTATGTTAAAAGTCAATCTGGTGACTAATAGACTTGGCCAAAAGTGTGCTCTTTTCCCTGTCTCTATGATACCTAAAAATGCTGCAGAATAATAAGGCTGTAAAAAAGAAAATATTAACTAATAAGAAATTTGCTAACTTTAATATGAATAGTTTGACTGGAAATAATAATTTAACTCGGAGAACTCATTTCAGCTTGACTGGAAATAGGAAAAATATGGATAAAGCTTTTTTCTTTAGTTATATTACTGAACAATGTGGGTGTTAGAGAAGATTTTTAATATTTCTTTCACAAAGAGTGCATCTATTTTTGCTTTCATAGAAAGAATCAATAGAACTAATGAGTAATTTTGACAAAACTAATTTAAGCAAAATATCTAGAAATGTTAAATTATTATTAACTAATGTCGTCAGTAAAATAAGATACTCAGTCATATCCAAAAGAGTTTTAACTTTTGCGTATAATACTGTTAAAAATGAAATAATCCTAGATTATATTAGCTCTATTAGCTAGATTTTTCATAAATATTTCATAGAGTGGGCAGAGTTACAATACGGCTACATAAATTTTATTGACACTGTGAGCATCTCTGTAATAATCTTGATTATAAAAATGAGAACCCAAGTCTTTTGGTAAGTGGTTCTTAGTTGTATTATTCATAGTTGTCAAAAACTTTGTCTTGTGAGATGTTAATATATCTATCTTGCATGTAGAAATATAGAAGTATTGTACCATTCCTGAATATAATGAATTGATTTCAACTGTTAATGATCGGTCTGGATGCATTAAGATAAAATACATCGTTAATATTTGTACCAGGTTATAAATAAATTTATGACTGAAAATAATTTGATTATGGAAGCAACAAGCCATAATTTATAATGAAATGTATTTTAAGTTATAAATCATTACAGAAATTTTCATGAATTTTGTCATAATTTGTTAATTCAACAAACTTCTATAAATAGAGGGTTATTGAAATTACTTTTTTAATCACTATAAGTAATAACGGAGTCAAGAAAGAGAAAAACTAATAAGAAAGCTTGACCAATAATAAATCACTGATATCACAATTTTCATTTTTAACTTGATTGTACTGAATGCTTTTTAAAGCTTGCACATTTATTATCTTTATAATAATAATTTTTAAGGAATAGCGAGCTAACTCCATCTGAATACCAATGGTGATATAATAAATTTTTAGTTACCTTCTCATATACTTTTAATAGGGGACTTATCAGGAGTGCAAAAACTCTGTCCAGCCATGATATTATTGCAGAATGAACTCTTATAATCAAATTGTTGTCTGCTTTTAGCTACCGTTAATTTGTGGATTTAGATTCGAAGCATATAGAGGATTTTAATTGGCTTTTGCAGTGGTTGTATATGCTTCTGGTAAATTGAAATAATAATTATAATTTTTATACCATGTTATCTAATTAATTCTTGCAGAGTCAATAACCAACAAATCCATCTACAGACTAGAATACTGATAGTTCATTTTTTAGTCAAACTTGTTATTGTAAAGTTATGGCAATTAGAATGTAACATTTAATTTTCTAGAGTAGTCGGAACATACTTTAGTTACTAAATATAATTACGGAAATAGAATATTTCAGTCCAGTGTTAATATTTTTTTTGAATCAAAATCTCTGCTGCCAACTTTATGAATTCTTTATGTAGTGTATTCATAATATATGAAGTGGTATTTGCTAGATATGTGTGTTGACAACTCTGTATTATTCTGCTGATGTTAACAAAATACATTTTTTGTTTTTTTCTAGATGACTTCACTAACAGATGATAAACTAATTCCAAATCTAATAGAATACCTAGAGGAATATAACAGACTTAGAGATTTGGCTATTTTAGAATATACTGCAAAACGTGAGTATTGAAGGAAAATGTAATGATAGTAAATTATTTCATTGCATATATTCTAAATACACTTGGGTCTCATTTTATGCGGATTATTTTAATGCGATTTTGAAGTTATGCGATTGATGTTTCTTCTTAATATCTTTCATATTTCACTATATTTATTAGATATCAAGAAATTTAAATTAACTTATTTTGACTTGAAATACTTTTTTTTTTTTCAAAAATATAACGTTATATTAGCAGCTAACGTGAATATGGCCTGAAGATGTATTTAGAATCTTAGCTTCTATGTAAATAACCTACATATACTAATGAGTAAATAATAATAATAGATTTATACGTACGTATAAAAATATCGCAATAAATATTCAAAAATTTTAAACTTTTAAAAAGTATTTTGTTAGATATTAACAGAAGTAAATATTTTTTTAGATTTTTAAAATAAATAATAACGAAGATTTTATTGATTTTATAAACTGAAAAAATCTTTCTAATGATAATGTATAATTTTTTTGTTTTGATTACGATCTCATTTTTTAAATATAGAAACAGAAAACCATTAACACGGCTGAAGACTGAAAGTGACGCTAGTTGTAAAACATGACACGAATCTGATTTCTTACTAGTTCACAAACGAACGCATATTGTAAACAGCGGTAATGATTAAAATATGTATGAAAAAATGTAAAATTAAATACTGTAGTTAATAAAAAAAGTTTGTCTTGTATTAATTTTTTTCAAATATTTGAAATTTTTTATTAGTCATAGTTTATTTCCTTATTTTTTTAATGCGAATTTTAAAGTAATTTTTTCTTGTTGCTTTGGTTTTATGCGACTTCTGAAAATTACTGGAACATATCCTCCATTTTTCAAGGTAAGTTATGTTTATTTTTGTGCGATTTCTTTTGTGCGCGTTTTCTGAGGAACCTATCTACTGCATAAAACGAGACCCAGGTGTATGCTCATATAAAAATGAGCTATTACATTTCTTGAAATAAATGTAAAATCTTTTTTAGTTTTTAAGGTTAATAAATCCAAAGTTCTCAAAAATTAATTTTTAATTTAATCTCTATAAAAAAAAAGTGTGACATTTAAGATATAAAGAAGAAAGGCAACATATCTTATGTATATTTATTTTAATGTTTTTAATTAAAAGAAAAAAAAAAGATTATTTCTACAAATAATATGGCGGTGGCTTCATACAAACAGATCTTGGATAGACAATTGTAATCAAAAACACATTGCTAATTTTAAAAAATGACACCTTTAATCAGTAATTTAATATTATTATTTATAGTAATTGAACATTATAAAGTCTTAATATCTTCAAAATATTTGAAGTGTTTGCTTAAATCATCTCTATAATATTGTATATGCATAAGATTAAATTTACATAAAATGCACAAAAATGACAATCCTATTGAATGTGATCAGAAAATTATTTATTATATCAAATATGTAGTTTTGATAGCAGTTGGCAATTATTATTTTATGCAATGTACATAAATAGGCAAACTCTTTGACGGGGTGGGCAAACTTTTTTCACTGAGGGCCTCATTGTCTTTCGTAACACTTGTAGCAGGCCACAAGTAACATAAATAGAAGTATTATTTGAAAACATAATTTTCATACAAATTTATTAAATACGTTCACATATATCAACAAAATATATAACAAAAAATATTTTATTTTCTTATTAATGAGATTTATGCAATTGTCTACAATTCTGCTCTAAACTATCATAATCCGGATTGAAACTACTATTACCTATTCGTAAAATTGCATATAAATTTGAATGTGACAAAACAGACCTATTCTTTGATTTGTTTACATTCATGCAAGAAATTGTTTGTCCACAAATATATGTTGAAGCAAACAGTACAAACATTTTTTGGGCGAAGGTTTTCAAATTACAAAATTTTTATGAATTGAGCCATCTATAAAAATCAATGAGTGTCATATACATAAAAATTTCCTTCAATACATTATCTGATTGAAGATCTATCAATTTAAATTGCAAATCATCCAATACTGTTTCTACATTGTTGGTAAATGGATAACATAAATTTATTTTCCAGTGATTTAAACGCCTTGAAAACTCTTCTCTTAAAACAGACAACTGCTTATCATATTTCTTTGAAAAACTTGATTGATAGTCTGCATCTGCAATATTGGAAGATGTACAAAATGGTGTTTGGCCAAAAGTTATAATTTCCCTTAGAAAGATTTAATTTCCACAAATAATTCATGTGCAAAAACATTTTTGCCTTGTAATTTAATGTTCAATTCATTTAATTTATTGAAAATGTCAACTGCAAATGCAAAATCACATATCCATTCATTGTTTTTCATGTTAATGACAAATTTACAATTAATGTCTTTCATTTGAAAGAAAAGCAAAATTTCTTGTCTCGGATTTTATACCCTTTTCAGAACATTGCCAAAGCTTAACCAATGTACATTATTATGATACAACACATTTAAATAATCACAATCCATTTCATCCAAGAATTTCCTGAACTATCTGTGATTTAGTCCTCTTGCTCTGATGATGTTTATAGTGTGCACTACTGGATCAATCACATGTTTAAAGCCCAATGAAGATTTGCATAAGTTTTCTTGGTGAATTATACAATGCAATGATATTAAAGAATGATGTGGATGCTCTTTCACTTTTTCACCAAGAAGCTTTACGAGTCCAACTGCTTTTCCTGTTAATGAGGTGCACCATCGGTTGTTATGCTTACCAATTTATTCAGTGGTAATCCAGCTTTATTCAGACAATTTTCAAGGCATTCATACAAATCTTTACCAGTTGTATCCATCAATTTTTCAAGTGAGAGCAACTCTTCAATAATTGCAAAATTATGATCAATTCCTCTGATGAATACAAGCAGTTGTGCAGTATCTTTAATATCATTGCTCTCATCCAGTGCCAAAGAGTACCAATCAAATGATTTGCTAACTTTAACTAACTGTTTTAACAAATTCTCTGAAATTGCATCTATACGACGTACTATAGTTCTTCTTGACAAAGATATTCCTTCAATTTTTGTTTTAGCTTCTGGGCAGACAATGTCAACAGTGGCCAGCATGCATTCCTTTCAAAATTCGCCTTCAGAAAATGATTTGTTACAATTGGCAATATTATACGCAAGTACAAAACTAGCTTTCGTTGCACCAGCTTGTATGTCACTTTGTTTGACAAAAACATTTTGTTGCCGGTTTAAACTTTTTAATAAATCATCTGCCTTTTGCTGTTTTTCATTTTTTGATAAAGTATTGTGTTTACTTTGAAAATGCCTCTTCAAATTTTAGTCCTTGAAAACAGCAATGCTCTCACGTCATATTAAACACACGGCTTTGTTTTCAACATTTGTGAAAAAATACTTCCATATCCATTCATTGTGAAAACCACAACATTCATTGTCAATTTTACGTTTTTAACTGTAGTCATTTTTAAGAACAGATTTCAAAATTTGGAAATTAACAGACACATCCGAACACTAGTGAAACTAACAGTATACTGACAAGTGCAATGATTTTAATCAAGACCGTGAGACTTGGACAAAAACAGAGTTGATCGAGCGAAAAGTTCCAGGGTCTTAATTTGAACAATTATTTATTTTACACATATAATGAAAACAAGTTAGGTTGATAGCTTCTACTCAATGAATTATATCTTTTATTATTACAGCATTTACAAAGCTAGTGTAAAGAATAAAGAAAATAATTGAGAATAAAAAAAAAAAAAATTGACGTTCATATTTATTTCATCACCTTTAAAGTTGAAAATAATTTTTTTTAGCATTATTAGTTTTTTAAATCAATTAAATTTATTATTCATTTAGTTATTTTGAAGTTATTTACAAGAACACCTGAGTTTGGTAATTATAAAATAAATTTTTAAAAAAAGTTTCAACTGGTGATGCATGATTAATTTATCTTTAAACAGAAAAGGAAAATTTTTTAAAAACAGATGAGAGAAGTTGGATAAAAAAAATCTTTTAGTTGTTTAGCATTCTATTTAATTACTTAATCGTATTTTTTTAAAAGGGGATAAATTGTTTAAAAATAAAAGTTACAAATAATTACTAACCTGCGTTGTCTGTGTTATTACTAACAAATTGTTCAATTCTTAAATGCTAAAATCTAGCATAGGTTTGTTATTCATATTTGATGACCTCGATGTACTGGATTGAATGAAAATAGCAAAATAATTACAAGAATAAAGACAATACATTTTCCGCAAGTGTTTAATTTATACACTTTTATTTCAAAAGACACTTGGGAAATGTTGAGATTTTTATAGATCGTAAGCAAGATCTTTCTTTAATAGAAGTTAAAAATCTTCCATCTGTCAATAAAGATTTCGTTTTTATTAAAAAAAACAGGTTTTTATAAACAATTTTTTAAAAATTAGTTTCATTGATTTGAAAATATTCACAAATTTACAAATTGAATTTTACTTTATTCTTAAAAAGACAAATATATACATGCATCAAATCAATATTATTTTATTTTTAAGAAACATATATATATGTCAATTATTAATTGTAAGCTATCACATTACGTATTTTTTACCTATATGTAAAATCTGTATAATAATACGTATATATAAATATGTCATTTTTAAACTTATAGGCGGGCCACACAAATGCATGCCAAGGGCAGGATATGGCCTGCAGGCCGTAGTTTATCCACTCCTGCTCTATGATATAGTTAAGAAATTTTCTGGAACTGCACCCATCAGATGGTAGTTGCTGCCTAATTCATAATAAGCTTTATCTGATATTTTATAAAATAAGTTTTAATTGATTTGCTGGATTTTCTCTTTAGTATGTAGATTGGATATATATTTTCTTGCAATAATATCCTTACCACCAGCAAAGTGTTCATTGGATATAATAATGCTTATGATTATCTGCATTGGGATCGTTGACTTGCTCTCAGGAGTGGTTAACTTCATATAGAATATCTTTCTCGGCAGTTTTAGAAAAAGATTTGAAGGATTTTATAGAATTAACCATGAAATTAAAATATTTATTTTTTAATGATGTCAAATTGGTATGTGACTTTCAAACCACATTGTGTTATATATTTTATGGATCATCATGATCTGCAGTTAATTTGGAATCTAGTAATTTCTTTAGTTGAATGAATAGAAAGGTTTTGTGCATTGATTACAGTTTAGATATTTAAAAACTTTGGAATCTGTGGGATTTGGATCAGCTAATTGATTGGCAATATTTACTTAACTTTACTTGCTAAAAGTAATGTGTATATAAGTTCTTTGTTTGGCTATGAAGTTAAATAGATACTTGAGAACTGATCAAGCAACATTTGTTCACTATTAGCGATAGTTTGCTACTATTGTTTTTAATGTAATTTATTCTAGCATTTCAATTTTAGAACTACATCATCAACTTTAATAAGTTTTTATATTATTAATATGCATAACTAGAAGTAACAGAGCATGTTTTGTATTTATAAGTTTTCAAAGATAGCATTAAATATCATATTCATTTTGAAAATCATCTTTCAACATAGTTTTTATAAGTTTGAATAGGTACATTGGATTCTGTCTTGCAATTTGACTACTTTAAAAAAAGGTTAATTGTGTTTAATATTTATTTCCATAGGTTGTTTTAAACATTAGCTTTTTATAAATGACATTTCACTAGTAGCCAATGCCATATTTATATGGTGGAAAAAATATAAATTATTTTTTTATATACTGTAAATATAAATTGCTAAAAAAAAAAAACTTTTTATTATGTTTAGTTCTTATATTTTTTAGTTTTGACTTTGCCTGTGTAGTGATAGGATGATTTATCTGGAGCTAAAGATTCCAAAATTGTTTAATTGAATAGAACTGTTACATGATATTTCAAACAACTAATCAGATAATGATCATATCCCATTTGAATGTTACCTCGTAGATTTTTTTAGTGGGGGGGGGGTCTACTGGATGGGGGGTGGAAAGGAAATGTACAAAGTATCTATAAAATCAATTGACCTTTATTTATTTTTTTAAAGAAAAAAATAAATTAAGTAATTGATGGCTTTAGTTAATATTTAAATAATATGTTGTCTTTTTTATCTTAACTTATAAGATATTTGTAAGTTTTTAATAACTAGCTTGACTTATTGATAAATAGACAAAATACTGTAAAATATTTCCATAGACATATGGAAAAGTGTTAGTACTGGATTAGTCATCAATAAATGGTGATGTGATTAAATATTTTTTGTGAAATTCTCTGGAAATATGATCTGAATTAAACAAATTGAAGCCGTATTAATAAGCAATTGGAACAATTGTCAAAGCAGCACTATTATTGGATCAGAAAGAACTCGCATATAAAATAATTAAAAGTAAGGTAAAATTATATATTTTTAATTAATATGTTACATGTTAAATACCTACAGGTAAACATGCAAAACTATACATTATATCAACTTTCAACAAATAATACTAAAAATAGGGTATTAGTAACAGATAATAGGACTTTGTGGATCAATTTTTTCTTCTATTTTTATCTTATGATAAATTAACATGTGACGACATTTTAGCACCAAAAATAAGCAGAAAAACATAATAGTCTCATTCAATTGTCTTGTCATATCCTATCTCTATTCCATTTTTATGTGGAAATTAATTAAGCAACTTTATCTGTAGCTACTTTTATTAGCCTAGCTATTTAGAATTTATTCTTTGTGCAAGAGATAAATACAAAATGAAAACATTTATTAATCAATTTAATCTGATGTATTGAATATTTCATTTTGTCTTAATAAGTATAAAACATTTTTTGCCATCTAGGTGCAAAGCAAGCCTAAATGGCAGCAGTTTATGAAATATAAATTAATCTTTTTTTTTTTCTAAATGACATCAATGTGAAAATCCATTATAATAATAAGTGTATACATCTTCAGATTGTTAATTATAATTAATAGACACCTATATATAATAATGAATATTTTGAATAGATGATCACCTGCATATCAATATGAGAATCCTATAATGTTATTACATACTTCATTTAATGTAGTTAAGAATTCTTCAAATTAAAATAATTTTACTAGTAAAATAAGTCAATCAACATTATGCTGTTTGTGTATAGTATACGTTTATATATCTTAAAAATAATCTCTATTAATTAATGTGTTTATTTTGGTTGTTTTCTTATTGTTTAAGTATAAATAACTTCATTTTATATTGATATTTGTAATATTAAAAAAATTAATTTTTAACAATTATTATTAAATGATTCTATTATTTTTTCTCTCTCTAGAAGCAGCATTTCGTGATCAATTACTTGATTTTGTTAATGGCAACACCCACTTGAAGCAGGTAATAGTCTGTCTCACATGGTAAGATAAAATGATTTAATCTTTAGCCAATTATCATTATTCTCAACTAAATATTTTTACGTTTTCAAATTTTATTTTGGTCTATTGCTTTGACAAATTTATTAAGTTACAAGCTAACATAAAATAATAATAGGTGTTGTCTTTAAAAGAAATATAAACTATATAATTAAAAAAATTTGAAACATGGCAACAAAATAGGTAAGTCATTACTTTCTGAAGTAAATTAAAGGAAAGGACAATAAAGATTTCTCATATTGTATTTGATTATTATTTTTATTAACATGCTGTTGGAAAAACAAGTGATAGCAGAGGTTTGATAGATTGAAATCTTATAACAGGAATGTAGTTTTTATAACATCTGATACAATAATATAAAATTGTTTCAGAAAGCATTACGCCAACAGCATGTATTATTATATTGTGATACAAAGTTAGGGAAACTTAAATGTTGTTGGATAAAAAAGGTACTGGCCAGAGCAAATGAAGATGTACTTGAAAGTGTCATAAAGAATAACTGATTGCGAAATGTTAATAATTTATACAATAATGATGATATTAATTGTATTATACTTAGGAAAAATATATGTCTGAAAATAAATGATAAGATTAGAATATAATATTGGGAAAATTATCCTTCTGAAAAAGTAAAATTTTCAAAGTTTCTGAACTGTGATAGAAACATTGAGTCTTATAGCAGGGGAACAGGCATTTGGTATTTAATTTGTCATACAAGTTCTAAATTAAGGCACATAAGCTCTGATATTATAGTAATGACTGGTTATAAATCTTATTTAACAAAGATAATGTGTGATGAGGCATACAGATGCAATGAATGTGCTTCATGACATGGTATGGAATATTTTACCAAGTGTTAAATATGAAGTTGTAAAAAAGAATAGGCTGTATTGTCTACAAACATATATATTTGAAATATTTACCAAAACCAGAGAAGAGTTTTTAGAATTCTTGTGTGAATAGTCGCTGATTTTGAAAAAGTTTTATTTTATAATCCAAAAATAGTCTGAAAGTTACAATTATTTGAAAAAGAACATTGCAGAAATTAATCTTTTGTTTTACAAGGTGAAGTCTAGCTTTTTTATTAGAACAGTGACCAGTCAACAATTTTTCCAATAACAATCCAGGATTTTGATAATGTAAAATTTAAAAATATTGTTTCTATTTTTGAATATCTTAAGCATGACACTCTCTGTTTATTAATTTAAAAATACTTAAACCTAAAATCGAACCAATACTAGATATGAAAAAGATACAGTACTTTTTAGACGGTTCTGCCCCACAGTTTAAAGAGAGAAAAAAATTTCATATACTTTATTTGCCACTATGAAAGTAATTCTGAAATAAATATTGTCATTTCTATACAACAAACAGACTGTGATAAAGTTGTATGTGATAGTCTTGGAGAGAAGGGAAGGTGGGCTTGAGAGACTCGCAGCATAAGAAAGTCTCCAGCGACTTTTCGTGAAATACTATTTTGGCTGCTTACATAAAATAAATCCATTACTGGTTGCATAGAATTTTTTCTTTAATAAAAAATAATGTGTAGGGGAAGACAACATGTTTAAATGTGATGAAAGTTTGAACTCGCTTTTCATTTTATTTAAAAATCAATAATGAAGATGTTGCTTAGTAATTTTTTTTTGAGTGAATGTGAGTGAACACTCTCTCAGCTTTATTAATAATTACTTTATTATTTTTTTAACTAATCCTACTATAGCAAACAGTATATATTGTATTGTAGTTAAAGCTTATCAGCAAAACATAAGCTATTATTCAAATGATATAAAATATAAGTGAGGGAATGATTGAAACAAAATATAGATATCACACTTTCACTGTATTAGCATATTTAAAATTTAAAAAATATATATATTTCAAAGAAAAAAATATTAAATATATATTATTCTAATAAAATATTTTAAACTAATTTTATCTAAACCATGAATTTTCAATCTGTTGTCAAAGCAACCTCTAAGTAAAAAATGAATTCTGCCTTTCACTTTGATGTAAGATCTTAATATAGACAAAGACAGCTGACATGGGACTTTTAACAGATTAAGATTTTTTATGTATGTATATCATCCAATCTTCAAAATCAAAAGAACTTAAAACATTTGATGTCAATGATATGGGAGCTTACATGTCTCAGTATATCGACTTTTTTTTATGAGAGTTTATTAGAGAGACTATTGCTCTTCAGTGAGTTATTATTTAAAAATTGATTATTTTTGCTTATATATATATAAATACCAGATACATTATTATATAATAAAATGAAATATTGAAATTAATTTATAATTTTCAACATACCAATATAACAATGATATGCTAACTAACAGCCTATCATCTCCAGTATATATACTGTAACAGTCAAAACATGTCTATCTCGCTAACACACTGCAAGATTTAAACCCGGGACATAGAACTCAACACTAGGAGAGTTACCTCCCAGAAATCTCAAGTTCGAATCCAAAGTCCAAGCTCCACAACGCCCTCTACGTGATAACACATTTGATGCTACTAATAGTATAATTTCATGCCGGTGCCGGTGATCAGGGGGAAAACAAAAGACTCTAAATCCAAAATAGCCCTAGGTTAATTTAATTTAACAATAACTTATAGATGTGCCAAAGATAAGTTTAATGTACTATGTAATTTATATTGCACCCCGAATAAAATAAAAAAAAAAGAAATTGCATTTATAAATAAGATTTTAATAATTTGATTATAAAGTAGCTTAGCGATATGGATAATTATATAATAAACAAACAAGATGGCTGATACCTTGTACTTGGGTTCGTTTAGATAACGTGTCTAAAATATAGTGACACGGTAGGCATATGCGAGTCACGTAAAGTCTAACACAGAGTTTGCAATATTCTAAAATATTTGTAATTGGAGATTTAAATGGAGATCGAGAGTTGCTCGCGAATAGATTATAAGATCGAGCTATACTGAATGGATTTGAAATTTGTTTAAATAGAATTCTTTTAATAAGTAAAGGGAAATATACGGTGGTGCTAGCGAGTATATGCAGAGGAGGGGTGTAGTTTATGAGTATGCAACTTTAAAAGATGGCAAAAGGTCTTGGCATTGGATAGGCATTTTGCCTTTTATCTGGGAAGTCTCTAGCCCACTCACAGCTCAAGCCTGGCCCGCACACAGGAGCTTCGTAACTGTAGGGACATACATGAAATAATTCCCATGTGCCATTTTAGCACCGGACTGGGAACCGCGGAGTAAAACAAGGGGAACAGATTTAAATGATGATGACCTTTGCCAACAGGAGGATTCCAGCACCCATGCATATTTTCTAGCAACACAGCTTAATTTTCATAAGAATTAGTAAAACAAAGGGCAATTCATTAAGGAACAGAAATAGCTCTCTCTCGAATTTCATATTTAGATGGCCAGCAGACTCTCAACAAAACTTAAGATAAACAAATATTCATTTAACAAAATTTTATACTCAAAATATACTTTAAAACATATATATAAGAGATACTTTTAAATAGAAACGATGGGAGGGGGAAAATGCGTGTTTGCGGTTTATAAACTAAGATGGCAACCACGCATCATTTAACTTCCCTACGTAACTCGCATTTGTCTAAAGAAATTAATTATATATTTCATCATAACACATTGAAATAAGACATTTATAAATATAATAGAAATCAACCCAAGCACAAGTTCAGCATGCATTAGAAAAACGTTTAAATAAATACATTTATAGAATATACAAAATTGTTAGCTATAGCTTGAAGTTTTCAGAGATCTCGGGTTGATTTTAATTACCTTGTTCTTCTATCTCTGTCCGTGGGCATTTCCAAACTCATAGCAAAGTTCTTAAGTAAAGTTATGAGTTTCTTTGATTCATGGTTCCGCAGCAGCAGTTATTATATTTTAGGAGCAGCATTTCTTTGGGCTGGTTCAATAGGGCTGGATGATACAGTGACAGGACATCGGATTTTGAATGACGGACGGCCGAGACACATGATCCGTTACCCCGACATTCTGAGGTTAAACGATTTGAAAACTAGATTTATTGTCAAAGCAAGCCAGTTGGTCCGATGACACGAATAAAAGCAATCGGAAAATATATGTCAAAATTCAGAAAATAACTTTTTCGCTGTCACAATCAGGTAGGTTAATTAATAACTCTGTCCAAATCATAATTACAATCAATCAACCCTATTTATATGCTCTCTCTGATTACAATCTAACCCCGCGGTGATAAAATCCATTCTTTAATTACACATTTGAAAAACACGGACTGCATTTTCTAATTAAAATCTGTTCGTAAACACTGTTTTATCTTATCAAATGTACTAGTAAAACTGGCGCCAATATGATTAAAATTAGCCACTATTGTTCTTTTTCCACCCTCACTGACTTAAAAATGATGACATGTTTTTGAATAACATTTTACAACACTTTACATTTATCAAACATTATTTCTGAATTTAATTTCCAGAAATATTTCTCAGTGATATTATTTCTTAAAGGCAAATAATTATAACGAAATAACATCACAAATAAATCGATTCAAAAACAACTTTTAAATAAAATATTTTGATAAATTTTAAATATTATCGCAGTATGTGTGTAGATGAGAACGTGACCTACTTTATTGTACAAGCATATATACATAATATATACTCGACGGTTTGAAAATAAAACCATTTAAAAACAATTTTAATTATTATTAAACCCCGGGCACCCCATTATACATATAAATTTAGGCGGGATTTCGGTAAATATACCCAGTACACAAACAATACGATGAAATTAGGGTTTTACATAAGGCATGAGGGTAGGAAACAGGAAGGCAAGGTGAAACTAAGATTGGTAAGGCATATCTTACTGTTTCACATTCCCTTAGTATGTAAAAAAAAATTAAAAAAAAAAAGATTTTACACCCAGTGTTTACTAGTATTTTTGAATATCAGCACACAAAAAATTTGACAAGGGGCAATGAGATTTAATGATATACCCGAATCATATTTCAACATCTTTCATTAGCAAAACGTATATATATTTTGACGCGTTTTTTGACTGTTCAAGTTTAAATTAGAAATATATATATAAAAAAATGTTAAAAGTCTATACGAAAGTCCAAATTCAGGCGTAGATAAATGTCCAAATTCAAGTTATTGTAAGATCAAAAATTATGTAAGTGTTCAAGTTGGAGTCCTTTTTCTTTTTTTTTTTTTGTGGTGTTTTTTTTTTATATATTTTGCTATTCTCCTGGGTCAGGTGGGTAGCGCCGATCTCTCATACTCGGAGAACATCCTCTTGGGGGGTACAGTCTCTTTTCTTTGTCTGGCAGTTCTTTGGCCCAAGGATTGAAGTCCAACATAGAATTTCTGTCATCTCCTTTGCGTCTTTAATTCTGCTTCCGGCCATCAGTTGTTGGATCGACAAAGGCATGTTCTGCTGGATGGTGCGGATAATATGCGGATCAGAGAATGAGAAGGTGGTGAGCGATCTCAGACGATTAACTTGCCGGATATAGAATTGTGTATGTGTTTCATTGATGCTTCCATATTTTTCTCGGGATATGGTATTGAAAATGCCACTCTGGCGTTCCTCGCTCCAGTAGTGTCTCAGTAAGGCCTTACTATACTCGGTGAAGTCTCCAGGTTTTTCTTTTATGATGCTCCACCAGTTCTTCGCGTAGCTGTGTAAATGGTGGGTGGCGATAGCAATTTGTTCTTTTGGCTCTGTCTCAGAGAATGTGAAAAAGTCTTTCAAACTATCTAGGTGCAAATGAGGGTTTTTCCCTACTTCCCCTCGGAATATCTTGACGTGGATGACCTTGGCCAACTGGGTTTCAATGCTTGGGTCAGGCGTCATGACTCTACGGATATTGGTGATCTCAGGGCTTTTAGTATTTTTCTCTTCGTTGATTGGTAGTGGAATTTTCGGGGTGGTTTTATTCTGATCATACTCTTCCTCTTCTTTTGGTCCGTTATTATTGTTTTCTGTTTTTAGAACTAAAGTTTCCAAGTTTAATTTTGGAGTGAGCCTCTCTTCTATTTCATGTTTCTTGTCGAGTTTTTGTTGGAGCATTCCCTGTTTCTCATGGAGTTCTTTGACTTCATTAAGTAGGAATGCGATCAGTTCTCTCATTTTTCGCTTTTCTTTTCGGTCTTCTTCGTGCCTGATTCTGGCTTCTTCAGCTTGTCATCTGAAGAGTTCTTCTATATATTTAGTTTGAAAGTCTGTATTTGTCATTTGCTGGCTTATTTCTGCTACTGGTGTTGGAGATTCTGGAAATCCGGATGTGTCTATATCTTTTTGTTCTAGCTCTTCCATTTTGGTTTTAATATTTTGAAACGTTATTATAATGGCAATTCTGGATCACTAATTTTTGGTTATTATTATTTGGTAAGATATTTTTAAAGTTCTTTTAACAACACTCTTTTTCTTTAACAAACAATGGCGACTGGCTGTGTTCCACTCGGTCTCTGGCCTTTTCGTGCGTCCTTGTTTTGTCCTGTACTAATTTCATTATGCTGCTTCTTTGTTATTTTGGAAATATGAACAAAATATTATTATTTTATTACTCAGATTTCTTCTGCTGCTTGCTCAACTGTTTGGCGGTGCACCATTTAATTATTTACTAGACTTGGGTATCACAATGGGTATCTCACTGTCATTTCACCTTGTTCAATGATATCAGATAGATAGATTTACAAAAAAAAAATTATTATTATTTTTACAGAAACTTGTTTACATATATATACATAATGACCAAATCCAAAATTGTTATACAGCTCTACATGTATGAACCAATCGGTTCATCATCGTTATTTCGAGGTGCAATGCCATCTGTGGCAACATCCATCATTAACCTCTCCAGGGATATTTAACTTACTTATTTCGTTTGACTCCAGACATTCAATTAGACAATCATATATTTTTATTTTTTACAAATCTTATTCGATACAAAACTATATATGTTGCACTATATTTTGAAATCATATTTAGTACAGTAATTAGCGCACATATATTTTTATAATACGACCAGAGCTGACAAAAGTTTACATATATATTGCTCGTGTTGTACTATATTAAACTGAAATCTCTAAGTGATTGTCTAAATGCTCGAGCCAAACAAAATACATATAATAATATCTTAAAATATGAATCACGACATTGAAAATATTGAACTACAGGAAATGGGTAATTACACGGACTAAATACTATCAGGGTTTTGTGGGTGTTTAAATCGAAGCCTCACATTGAAAAGCGCCATGGACCCGGTAAAAAAAATATACTATGTAACAGTCAAAACATGTCTATCTCGCTAACACACTACAGGATTTAAACCCGGGACATAGAACTCAACACTAAGAGAGTTACCTCCCAGAAATCCCAAGTTCGAATCCAAAGTCCAAGCTCCACAACGCCCTCTACGTGATAACACATCTGATGCTACTAATAGTATAATTTCATGCCGGTGCCGGTGATCAGGGAGAAAACAAAAGACTCTAAATCCAAAATAGCCCTAGGTTAATTTAACAATAACTTATAGATGTGCCAAAGATAAGTTTAATGTACTATGTAATTTATATTGCACCCCGAATAAAATAAAAAAAAAAAATTGCATTTATAAATAAGATTTTAATAAATTGAAAGTATGCTAGCCTTTCTCATGCGCAATTATAATTGAGACAGCCAATCAGATTTTAAACAGCTATCTAATAAACAATCAAGCTAAGACACGAGACAGAGATTTAATAATTTGATTATAAAATAGTTTAGCGATATGGATAATTATACAATAACAAACAGGATGGCTGATACCTCGTACATGGGTTCGTTTAGATAACGTATCTAAAATATAGTGACACGGCAGGCATATGCGAGTCACGTAAAGTCTAACACAGAGTTTGCAATATTCTAAAATATTTGTAATTGGAAATTTAAATGGAGATTGAAAGTCGCTCGCGAATAGATTATAAGATCGAGCTATACTGAACGGATTTGAAATTTGTTTAAATAGAATTCTTTTAATAAGTAAAGGGAAATATACGGAGGTGCTAGCGAGTATATGCAGAGGAGGGGTATAGCTTATGAGTATGTAACTTTAAAAGATGGCAAAAGGTCTTGGCATTGGATAGGCATTTTGCCTTTTATCAGGGATGTCTTTAGCCCACTCACAGCTCAAGCCTGGCCCGCACCCAGGAGCTTCGTAACTGTGGGGACATATGCGAAATAATTCCCATGTGTCATTTTAGCACAGGACCGGGAACCGCGGAGTAAAACAAGGGGAACGGATTAAAATGATGATGACCTTTGCCAACAGGAGGATTCCAGCACCCATGCATATTTACTAGCATTACAGCTTAATTTTTATAAGAATTAGTAAAGCAAAGGGCAATTTATTAAGGAACAGAAATAGCTCGCTCTCGAATTTCATATTTAGATGGCCAGCAGACTCTCAACAAAACTTAAGATAAACAAATAGTCATTTAACAAAATTTTATACGCAAAATATACTTTAAAACATATATATAAAAGATACTTTTAAATAGAAACAATGGGAGGGGGAAAATGCGTGTTTGCGGTTTATAAACTAAGATGGCAACCACGCATCATTTAACTTCACTACGTAACTCGCATTTGTCTAAAGAAATTAATTATATATTTCATCATAACACATTGAAATAAGACATTTATAAATATAATAGAAAATCAACCCAAGCACAAGTTCAGCATGCATTAGAAAAACGTTTAAATAAATACATTTATAGAATATACAAAATTGTTAGCTATAGCTTGAAGTTTTCCGAGATCTCGGGTTGATTTTAATTACCTTGTTCTTCTATCTGTCTGTGGGCATTTCCAAACTCGTAGCAAAGTTCTTAAGTAAAGTTATGAGTTTCTTTGATTCATGGTTCCACAGCAGCAGTTATTATATTTTAGGAGCAGCATTTCTTTGGGCTGGTTCAATAGGGCTGGATGATACAGTGACAGGACATCGGATTTTGAATGACGGCCGGCCGAGGCACAGGATCCTGAGGAAAGACAACCTAAAGCTCCGTTACCCCGACATTCTGAGGTTAAACGATTTGAAAACTAGATTTACTGTCAAAGCAAGAAAGTCGGTCTGATGACGCGAATAAAAGCAATCGGAAAATATATGTCAAAATTCAGAAAATAACTTTTTCACTCTCACAATCAGATAGGTTAATTAATAACTCTGTCCAAATCATAATTACAATCAATCAGCTCTATTTATATGCTCTCTCTGATTACAATCTAACCCTGCGGTGATAAAATCCATTCTTTAATTATTACATATTTGAAAAACACGGACTGCATTTTCTAATTAAAATCTGTTTGTAAACACTGTTTTATCTTATCAAATGTACTAGTAAAACCGGCACCAATATGATTAAAATTAGCCACTATTGTTCTTTCTCCAACCTCACTGACTTAAAAATGATGACATGTTTTTGAATAACATTTTACAACACTTTACATTTATCAAACATTATTTCTGAATTTAATTTCCAGAAATATTTCTCAGTGATATTATTTCTTAAAGGAAAATAATTATAACGAAATAACATCACAAATAAATTGATTCAAAAACAACTTTTAAATAAAATATTTTGATAAATTTTAAATATTATCGCAGTATGTGTGTAGATGAGAACATGTAACCTACTTTATTGTACAAGCATATATACCGTTTAAAAACAATTTTAATTATTATTAAACCCCGGGCACCCCATTATACATATAAATTTAGGCGGGATTTCGGTAAATATACCCAGTACACACACAATACGATGAAATTAAGGTTTTACATAAGGCATGAGAGTAGGAAACAGGACGGCAAGCTGAAACTAAGATAGGTAAGGCATATCTTACTGTTTCAATACATATATAAAAGACACGTGTGTGGCGTATATTTTTTTTAAATAGAAAAAGAATAAAACAAATATATTTATACATAGAACTTTTAATAGCATATCTTAGATCTAGAAAAATATCTGATTTGAGTTATTTCATAATTTTCTTATAAAAATTAATTTGTGTATTCATGTTTTTTTTAATTGGGGAATATTTTTTAAACTTGTCCATAGTATATAATGATGGTAGACTTACCCAAAATAATTATCAGATATTATATCTAATTTAAATGATACATAGACTTTCAATAGAATTAAATTGTCAGAATTTTAAATTTATATTTTCCTCTTTTCTCTTTTGTTTTGATAGCAAGTTGTAGATTTGAAAGTTCTCATAAATGATCATGATAAAATTGTTCAAAAGACGGAATTAAGAAATAAGATGCTAGAAAGAGAAAATGAAGTGTTAAAACAGCAAATAACTATGACAGATTTGGAGAAACGAGAACTGCAGACACAGGTAAATGAAAATTTTTTTATTGTTACTATTAAAATTATTTTAATTATAATTGTTATTATGGCTAATGTTTCTGTATTTGCATAGTTTAAACTGCCTTTCCTAATAATAAATCTGTTAACTTTCAGCAAATGCAGTTTTTTTTCATTTTATTTCCTTTTGTTTTTGAATATTTATATATATTCTAAATTAGATTTAATTTCTTAACTGATAATTTTTGTGTCGGAAATAACATTTTATTTTACAGTTAGTATGTCTGACATTCTATCTCCATTCTTGATGCTATCCTCCTTATTGTTAATTTGATTTATCTATATCAGTAGCAGAAATTCATTATATTTAGTCTACTGAAGAGACATTGGCATTGATAATACAGACATTCTACATAACAGAAAGTTTTACATATCAGGTAGAACTACCAAAGCCATATTGAAAATATGAATTTTCTCTAGTTATTAAAATTTCCAATTTAAAAAAAAAAAAACCCTAACTAACCATTTTCTATTTGAATTCAAAACATTTACTATTAATACTTGGATGAAACAGACATCATATTTTCATAAAATTTCACAATTGGTCATTGTGTATTGCTCATTAGGAAAAAGATTTTATATCGAATGTAATTGTAAAATTTAATTTGGTCTTTTATAATAATATACTAAAAAATAATTGGTTAACAATACAATCTTAGGCAATTTAATGAAAAATAATGAAGTCATAATTTGTTAATAATTTCTTAATGAACTATCCCAATTAATATTGGTAATAATGTTTGATTCTTTTTTTAAAAAAGAAATCTGCATAAGTTTATTATTTTTTAGAAGTTATGGCTTCATTATTTTTTTTAAAATAATTTATACCAGTTTGTTTTATTCAGCAATCTGTTATTTTTTTTAATACTTTGTTCAAATTTTTATAGTTTTTTGTATTATATTAATATAAAACTACACTAAATTTGCAATTATCTTGACATTAGTTTGTATAAAATTTCTTCTATATTTTTTTCTCAGAAATATTAGCATCTTCAGTACAGTTTTCTGGCTTAACTGATATGAAAAACTGACTCTTTTATGAAGAACATTTATGCAATAGTTACCAGACATCTCTACTAGATTAAATATGTTTGAAAAACTAATGGTTCAATGTACTTGCTGCAGGCAATTTTTTCTTCATCTAAGAAAGTCAATAAAATTTTGGAGTATTTTAAATTTGTTTTATTTTACAAAAAAAAGTTGAATAATAAAAGTAATCAATATTCAGTTAAAGAATCTTTGTTTGCTTTTTCTAGATCTTCTTACATTTTGTATCTTATAAAGAGAATTTAATTCTTACAATAGTCTTTGAATATATGCAATAGAAGATAAAACAAGTTTTCACCTTTTAGAAGGGATGGTTTTAAACAGTACACATATATTTTGCCTAGCAAAGATGAACATTCTACTTTGGTAGATGGTGCATGGAGTCAAACATTGATTTATATTTTGTTTCAACAAAAATGATCACTATTGTCTGCTGATCTGTTTTTCATGATCATTCCCCCTGTAGCGAGTATAAACTTTCTCATCACTCTTTGAATTCATATTTTTATAGTTGAAAGCTGAATATCATGAGATTACATTTAAGAAAACCATGTTGAAAGGAATATATATAGAATCCTATCGTATTTTTTCCAATGATAATGGTAGAAAATAAAGGTAGATATAAATAATGAAAAAGCAAATTTTATAAGATCCACTTAACAGTCTGGTCACTTACTTTCATAAAGGCTTTGTATTCTAGAAACATCTCAAAAAGAATTGCAAATGAGATTTCCAATTAATATATAGATATTACATTTCTTTTTCATGTTTCTCTAGTCTCATTCTAACAAAGTTAATGACTTTGAACTTTCTCTTGACTGTTTTTAAGCAGGAAAGACCTTCACAGTTTTTAAAACATAGATCTAAATCTAAACATTGTTGACAAAATTATTTGCTATTATTTATACAAAAGTGAGATGTGAAAGCCAAATTATTATTATTGTTTTTTTTTACAAACTGACAAAATAAGTATGCTGTTATTTGTGGATTATATATATATATCTTTAAAATATGCTTGATTGAGGCCATGTCCAAGTTGTTAATACAAATTGAATGCCCTTATTTTTAACATTTAACACTGAAAAAGGTTTTGAAAATAAACTGATGGGTTCTATTTGGAAAAAGTATCTTTCTAAAAATGCTGGAAAGTCATTAATTAAGTTTATAAAATATTATCCAATAGAAAAATTTATGTGACTAAATAAAAATCATAGCAATTATAAAATTTTTACAGCATAGTTTCTCACAAAATTCATTTTCTCTTCTACTTTAATAGACTAAACAGCCAGTGATTTTCTGGAAGAGAATCCAGGAAATTTATATATGCTAATGCCATATATTAATTTCACAAAATAGGTTTTTCTTGGAAATAAAAAAATCTCTTAATAGAAAATATGAAAAGATTGGGAATTTTTTTCAAAGACTAGTATCTTATACTTTATAGAATAAAAATAGTATGTTGAACTTTTCGTTACAAACAATAGCGAAATAACAATATAATCAGCAACCATAGAGGGAAATATGATCCTGTTCTATAATTTAGGAATAACCGTGGATTGTATTCTATATTATTTTACTCATCAATTAAAGATAAGATCTAAAATAATTTTTATGAATAATTTCCTTGTAAAGCTGCCTGATATTACTTGAGATTGTATTGCAAATACTCCCAAGAGAATGTTCTTAGTTTTAACATATTCACCTAGTCAATACTGTGTCTGGAGAAAAATGCTCACGCTAAACTTCTATACTAAAATCCATTGCCTTTTAGTGACTTTTTATTGTTTAAACATATTCCTTTCTAAATATCAGAAAATATACTGCTTCACAGAATATATATAAAATTATCTTGAGCAATTCAATGTTATTTACATCTAAGACACATTTTAAATTAAGATATCCTTCTGAATGACTGTTAATCAAGAAACCCTTCAAATATATGAAGAATTATGGCATAAGAAGTGGATTTTTGGGAAGCTCAAAATTAATTATTTTTAATTTAAAATAGTCATTTGAATTTTATCTTTTAAAAATGATTGAAATCTTGTCAATAAATTCAGGACCCAACTATACCTCCTGCTGTTATCTCCTTCAAAAATGGAACTTAGTAATATCTATATTACTTATATAATTTTTTGGGTTATTATTGAAGGGGAAAAATTGAATTATTTAATAAAGTCAGATAGTTAATGTGTCTCCTGATTAGAATTTCTGTAGTTTCTCTTTACAATATTTGTGAAGAGTTAGCTGGCAAAAAAAAAAAAGTTACGCTTTTAATAAATAATAAAAATCCATGAATATTTGATGGTAGTATCATATCCAAATTTCCAGATTAGTTTCTGGTTATTGGCCATTAACAATATCTAGCACTGGATTTACATTTACAAAACTTTCTTCAACCAACTTTTCTCCTGTTAAACACACTAATAGCCTACAATTCAAGTATCCTAAGATTTTTGAATTCAAAGTAATTCTTTTATATAGCTATATAAATTTGATACTGTGCTAACAATTCTATATTTGAAGTCAATTACATGTTAACTCTAGTCTCATTTAGCACTTTGACAAATCTAATGCACATCAAATAAAGCATAACATGATTTTCTCAACTTGCTTTCAACATCTATATTATGAACAATGATTAACTGTTTACTCTAATCCAGAGTTATTTATTGTAATGTATACTTGCTGGTTATCTAGGGAACTATTGTTCTAATGCAAATTTTGAAAGAAAGCTGAGAGAATCACGTAATGCTTTGATTTAAATCAAATTAAAGATTTACCTTGCCTTCCATTACATGAATTGTGCTGTTTTGCTACAGAAATCTTTAATATTGTTTTCAAAAGTAATCTTATGAAAGAGATTTAAATATTTGGCATTGATATATAGGTTTTTATTAATACTGTAATTATATTCACAAATCATTTTTATATTCAAGGACTTATTTGTACAATGTCATTGAATAATTTTATTACTATTTGTATTTTGAGAACGTATTTCAAGTTTATCTTTTCCCTCAACTTTTTCCATGAATATTATTCAAAAAATGGAAACTGCCTCCATTAAAGCTTTGCATTTATTTTTTGGATAAGACTTAATTGGAGGAAGTTTTAGGCAACAATTAAACAAAATAGACAATTACTAAGGTGCTTTTATTATGATTATTATGTTAAATTAAATGTTTATCTGTCTTATGATTTCTATTTTTCAGTATGTTAGCAATGTTGTTTTTTTAGCAGAAAGAATTCAGCAAGGAACTGTAACAGGCTGTGTTTATCATTAATCCATTAATTATAAATTAATTAACTGAATTGATTTATATCTTTAAGATTTAATCTTTAATATTATTTCTGTATTAATGCTTATGTGCATAATAATACATTGGAAAAAAAAAAGATCTTAAATATTACTGTTCAAAAGGTTAAACATACATGTGTATATCTTATGATATAAATACTTTTTACTGTAATATTTGACCATGTATAAAATAATTTTTAAAACAAGGTATTCTTATTGTTTTTCAGATATATGTAGAAACATTTATGGAATTATTAATTAGATTCCAATGCCATTTCTTATTTTTTAAAAATGACTTTTTGGAATCTATTTTGAGATTTATCGTATTAACTTCTTTACTTTTTATAGAAATATAATTTTTTATTTGATGTATATTATTAGTATGCCTCTGGTTGAATTTTATTATTTACATAATAAGCATTAGCATTAATCATATTATTTGGTTCACCTTATCACATTTAAAGTCATCTGTCTTATTTTTTAAAAAATATTGTAGGTTGCAATAATTTGTATTAATTTTTTTTTTTTTAGCTATAATCCAATTTTTAAAAAAATTAATATAACCACTTTCAGTTATTTAATCAAACTTTTATCTTTTTATTTCTTGATGTTTATTATTATGAGAAAATTTTTTCAGAGTAAAAATAAATTGTTTTATTTTAGGGTAAACGTCTTTGGCAGTCACAAGCAGAAATGCAAACTAAGATGCTCATTAGAGATGAAAAATTGCGTCAGTTGAAAGAAATTGTAGATAATCCTCGAGAAAATGTTCTGCCGCGAGAAAACATTTTTCCTCGAGAAAATGTACTTCCTAGAGAAACTGATCTGCCTAGAGAACCTCTTTCTTCTAAAGATAATGTTCCTTCTCGAGGACCGCCTCCAATAACACCACGTATTAAAGGAGCAAAATCTGAACCCAAGTTAAATTATGTCGGAAGGACTGCAAATCGTTTTGGTCCAACAACAAGAGCTTCACAATTATCTGCTGACACTAAAATCACTGTCACACCTAAATCCTTAAAGAAATCTCAATCTCCACCACATAAACCAGTAAGTTATAAAAAAAAAATGAAATGGAATATTTTTTGTTGTTGCTATTTAATTATCCATTATGTATGAATATATGTGATTACTTTGTGTGTATATATATAAATCTATTTTTTGATCTATGGTTATGTTTTTTTTTTTAAATTTACATTTAGAGCCAAATATTAAATTAGTAATAGGAACAATACTGCATTGTTTTTTTTTTATATGTAAGTAGTAATTATATTAATTATATATTGTAACATATTAAATGAAGATCAAATAACTATTACCATACCTGAGTTGTCTACAATATATAAGATAATATTTAAAATAACTTGGATTTCTCAAGTAAACACTATCAATAATTATAAGCAAATTATTAATAACAAGTATTATAACTCAGGTATATGGAAATCACGTGAAGTGAGTACACTAGTAATTCAATAAAATATAACTCAGGTATACAGGCAGTATATCTTATCCACTTTCATTTCTTGGTTTGATGTTAAGTGCATGTTTAAACAAATACTAAGTGAATATGGTCTAGCAGGGCGCCACTAGATTATCTGAATCTAGACACGGTTATATCTAATAACCTTTCACATGTACCGGGTTTGAATCCCCTTTTTGGTACTTTATTTCCAATAAAAATGGAAGATTTTGCTTTTTGAGCCATATCACTATACGCACTAATATTTAGGTAAAAGTAAAACATCTTTAAACTAAAGTGGAGTATATTAGACATAAATCACTTCTTAGATCTTAGCATAACAAATGTGTTTCAATATTTTTATAAGTTTACTAGCTCAGATTATATATAACTAATTTAGGATGGCAATTCACTCATCCTTGCATGAAATAGATGACGGGATGTGGTTATAATAATACTAAGAAATCACTAAATATTATAAAATCAATATTTATTTATGGCCTTTAAACAGTTAAACAG
The DNA here is from genome assembly GCA_028023455.1 of Epiperipatus broadwayi. Lineage (NCBI taxonomy): Eukaryota > Metazoa > Onychophora > Udeonychophora > Euonychophora > Peripatidae > Epiperipatus > Epiperipatus broadwayi. The sequence continues at coordinate 330,186 of JAQFVV010000143.1, read as the reverse complement.
CTCATTAATTAAAACTTTGATGACGATGATGATGATAATAATAACGATAATGACAAGGGTTTCAACTACAGCTCTAGGACTAAACCTAAACATAAAACTAATTTTATAAAGAAATTCATAATTATTGCTTAAATTTAGCATACTTACTTATATCTTAAATAACTAATATTTAACCACTGATGATGATGAATAATCACATTTAACAAAGACTACACTTAATGAAATATATACGTCTCGTTTAATAAAACAAACTAATATTTATTACTGCATTTCTAACATATACATAAAAATTTCTAGATAAATATGAAAATTGACATGAATAATAATAATGATAATAATTGTTTATATAACAATCCTCAGATTAATTTCAAGTTCTTCCCCCTTTCCCTTCAAATGTATTTTGTATTAAGTTGGATGTCACATTGACCATGATTTTCACTCCATGAGAAAAGTATTTCAAAAAAAAAAAAAATTATCTGCTCATTAGCACACATACTTTATAAATCTAATATGTAAGTAGAATGTTAAAAAAAAAAAATGTTAATAGAATTGAAAGAGCAAGTTTTAGAAAAGAGTTTTAAATCATTATCTTTCCCTCCCTTCCAAGTGTTGAAATCTATACTTTCTCAAGACAAAATAATTTAATATTCTAATACTACTTGTTACTTCACATTCACTTGCAATTATACACATATAAAAATATTATTATGTATGTGCGTGTTTTATCCCATAATAACAAAATATTATTTAAAACCAAAATAATAATATATTAGTTAAAACTAAAATCATAATACCATAAAAAAAAAATTGTTTTACACATTTATATTTTTCATAACTGTAAAATTAATAAACAAATAATTTTGATACATTCAAGATCATTTATGAAGCTCAAAGTTATTATTAGTAAGACATTCTTGTTATTAATCGATCTGAATAGTCTTTAAAAGTTCTTTAAATAAAATATACCACTTTATTGCTAAAATGTTTATTAAGACTCAGATATCATAAAGAAAATAGATATAAAAAGTCATATTACCGATCTTTTGTTTGTGGCGAATTTCCAAGGGTTCAAACTTGTCTTGTATAATGTCTATATTTCTGCAGCTACCATTTCCGTTTTACGTGGGAACAATCTCTTTTTTGAGGTGTATAACTATTTGATGATGATGACTCTATTGAGGTTATTTGCTTTAGTGGATAATTTGGAAATCATTATATTAATTTTTCTTCTCTTCCTGTCAAGCGTGATTCTTTTAGTGGATGAAATACAGCGGTTGTTTTCACATTTATAAATTTTCTTGAGTTTAAAATCAGTTGTTGGAACAATTAATTGGACTTGATGATTAAAATTTATCAGTAGATTAATTCATGTTTCATCGAATGCAGGTGAATGCTTTCTTCCTTCTATTAAAAACATCTTATTTCTCTGGTCAGTTGAAAGGTGTAGAATATTATTTTAGACACAACATCTTTTCTTTCCTATGTGATGTGCAGCTTCCCCAGATGGTCCGGCAGAGATGGGACATACATATAATTTTTCTAGCCAGCCATTTCTTATATTTTCAACATTCAATTCAATAGTCTAATAATCTGAATCATAATCACAATAACAATAATTCTAGACAGCTTTTTATATCCAATTTTTAGCTAACTTAACCAATCAGAGATAGCATCACTTGCTATTTTTGGACAAATTCGTTTTAATTAGATCTCTAATTTATTTTCAACTAAATTATTTTTTAACTGAAAAGTTTAATCCTTTTTCCAGACACTTTTGTTTTAAAAAAAAAAAATAGACTTAATCCTTATTTCCTTTCTTTTTTTACATCTAGGTAACATTTCAAATTTTTGAGCTTCCTTCTTTAGATCTTAAGATAAGACAATTTCAAAATTAGAGTTCCCACCCAAATTAAGCTCCCAAAGTGACAAACAATCATTTACAAAAAAAAAACAAAATTGCTACAAAGATAGATATCTGATTAAACAGATTTCCTCTTTAACATAAAATTGTACAAAAAAAATAATTTGACAGATTTAATCCTTCCTTTTCTTTCAATATTTAATAAATGTAAATTTCTGTATGTAATGTACACACATACTTCATTCTTTCAAATCATTCATAAACCAACATTAAATAATATAATTGCTAGCTTAGTAATTATAACCCTTTTATTTAAAATTAAATCTGTAACTTTTAAATCCCAATTACATTTATAGAAAAGCAAAATAGAAGCATTGAATAAGATATTAGAATTGATCAAGCATAGGTTAGTTTTAAAGAAAGTTAAAATGTTGCATATTTGAAATATAAAACAATTAAATAGTTTACACATACATTGCCTATACGTATGCATTATAACTTTTTGCTTTTTAACAGAAAATTTAAATATTAAATGTGTGTGCTGCTCTTTTTGAGATTTATTAACGCACAAACAAGTAAAGCATATAATTGTTGTCCCACTCTTTCTGTCTAAAGCGTTTAAGATTTTGATCTGGTAGGGTTTGAACTTGGATGCCCTACAGCTTCTTTTATGGTTATATAAAAATGTGATGATGATTTTTGGTTTACCTTTTCTACATGCACATTACTATAAATTTAGCTAGTGACTAAATTGTAATGGCACAATATATATATTGTAACCGTATGATTGGGCTCGATGGTTGTCAAACCGTATTTAAATAGTCAAATGGAAACATTTTAAATCTTAAGTAATAACAATTGTAATGTACATTAAATTAGTGTATATTTTATCAGTAAATCTCCTCAGAGTGATAAATACCCAGACTGCTCCAAAATATGCTAATCCCTCTGATAAAGTGTGTACAAGATTTTGTATACAGTTTGACAGATGGACTAATTCTCAATAATATTAAAATGATAATTTAATAGTATTATTAATTTGGGGGTATAAATATTTGTGGTATTTTATCATTATTAAATAATAATTGGAAAAAATTAAATTTATAAGTCTTTTAAATCAATATTTATAGTCAATTCCTAAATATATTTTTTATAGTGAATTAAAACAATATTGAATATTCTGGGTAGTTATCAAAAATGAAAGTAGATGGAGTAATATTAGGCAGGATTGGTGTTAAACGACTAAACATCACATGATCACTATTTCTTATGCTAGCATATAACTGTTATTAAAACAGGCAAAACTCTCCATACAGTAGTGCTTTTAATGATTATATTTTAAAGATTTTTGTAACTTTCCTCAATTGGATAATTAATGACAGATGAAATGATAAATGCCATAATGATTATTAGAGAATTGCAGCTATCATTTAATTACTAGCAATGAAATAAAATTCATTTCTTATTTTCAATTAATGCTTCTGAAGGTAAGTTTGTATGATATAATTTATGCTCTTCAATCTTTTATTTCTTTGATCATTTAGAAACTAATTGTAATTTGCAACTTCAATTATAAAAGCAAACTTCATATCATCTGACTCAAAATAGTGTAGATATAAATATTATTAAATCTGTGAGAGATTATTTGGAGGGAGAGGGGTGAAAAAATATAAACACAATTGACTATAAGGTACTGGTTAGTGTTTACGAAAAAAATTAATAATTTAATTCATGTACAGTATCCCCCCCCCCCATGCCATACGAATAATAACGGCTCATATTGTAACAATATAAAATTATAATATTTATTTTTAATATTAATAATAATATATATATATAATATGTGACTATTAATATTTCAATGTACTATATATTTATATTTATAAACTATAATTTAAAATGTCAATTAAATAAGCACAAAAGATTAAATTGTATCAGGAAAAATAAATAATTAAAAAAATTGTGATTAATTTTTTTTGTTTTTACAGCGACACCATATTGAATTCTTTAAGCACTGGTGGAATATTCAGTTTTCACAATAACTTAATAATACATCAAAAAATATATATATTAAATGCACCCTAAAGCTAACATACTATTAAAAACAATAAAGTTAGTAGAAGAAAATAATTGTCAAAAAATAAAAAGAATTGAAATATTTTTAAATTTATCAATTTTAAATCTATACATAAATTATAAATTTTGATAGAACATTTTTAATATTTTAAAATTAATCTGCATCTAACACTATTAATAACAGTTTTTTTTTTCTAATGATAGGAATTTTTTAAATACACAATAGAATCTGTGATCAAGCTAAAAGAATTCCATTTAGAAGTAATTTTTTTTTCTAGCAAAATATTTTTGTTATAATTTGTTTTCAAATATTTATTTTAATTATAACACTGATAAAGAAGAAAAAATAAATAGTACCTGAATTTAATCAATTTATACACACTTGCACATATTTACAGATATGCATTAAGAGCAGAAGTATATATATGGTTCATATTATTATTTGACATATTCTTTTACAAATTGATATTTGAAAATATAATTAATATAGTGAAATTCTAATGTTCTTCTATAATTAAAAATAGTTTTGCATAAAGATACTGATTTTGATCTAAGTTTAAAACATAAAAATTGAAATTATACATAATTAAATCCATCCAATATAAAAAAAATATACAAAATCTATGATAAAAAATTTATTATAAGTTGGGTTGCGTGTTTTTTTTCTTATTATAAGTTACATGAAATTGTCTACAAGGTGATATAAAGCAAGGATGCGTAATGTGAAATGTTTTTTTTTCTCATCTTCTACAAGGATGACTAAGGGGAAAATTGATGACTGTGCTGTTGAAATACTGCTTGTGAAAAAGAAATTAAAAAGATTATTAAATGTCAGACCTCTTCAACAATTCATCAAATTTTTAAAAAGCACTCTTACATTTATTTATTTTTTAGCAAAATAATGTCTTTTTATATCATCATTATCAATCTACTGATCTCTAGCCTCTCTTCTCCACATCATCCCTGCACACTTTCTTATCTCATGTATTATATATATTTTTAAATACACCTGGGTCTCGTTTTATGCGGTAGATAGGTTCCACAGAAAACCCGCATTAAAAAAAATCGCACAAAAATAGACTTAACTTACCTTAAAAAATGGGGGATAGGTTCTGTATTTTTCAGAATTCGCATAAAAGCAAAGCAACAAGGAAAAATTACTTCAAAATTCGCATTGAAAAAATAAGCAAATAAAGTATGACTAATAAAAAATTTCAAATATTTGAAAAAAATTAATACAAGACAAACTTTTTTTACTTTTTTTATTAACTACAGTATTTAATTTTACATTTTTCATATTTTAATCATTACCGCTAGCGTTCGTTTGTAAACTGGTAAGAAATCAGATTCGATGTGATGTGTTGTATTGTGGCTTCTTAAACAAAGTCAAGAATCTCTCAGCAATTATGCTCAGAGAAATTTGTTAGCCACTTTATTTTTATTCGTGATGTGATGTACAACTAGCACCACTTTCAGTCTTCTGCTGTGTTAATGGTTTTCTGTTTCTATATTAAAAAAAATGAGATCGCAATCAAAACAAAAAGATTATACGTTATCATTAGAAAGATTATTTTCAGTTTATAAAATCTTGGTTTTTTTATTTTAAAAATCTAAAAGATTATTTATTTCTGTTATATATAACAAAATACATTTTAAAAGTTTAAATTTTTTGAATATTTATTGCGATATTTTTATATGTAAGTATAAATCATATTATTATTCTTTACTCATTAGTATACATACTGCTTAAGGCCATATTCACATTAGCTGCTAATATAATGTTATATTTTTGAAAAAAAAAAAAAGTATTTCAAGTCAAAATAAGTTATTAATAATTTAAATTTCTTGATATCTAATAAATATAGTGAAATATGAAAAATATTAAGAAGAAACATGAATCACATAACTTCAAAATCGCATTAAAATAATCCCCATAAAACAAGATCCAGGTGTAATTGGTAATGACTATTTGGCAGTATTTTTCAGGACTTTAACATAATGCTTTATATGTACTAATGATAAAATTCAAATATTTATTTAATTAAACAAAATACTTTTAATTAATAGTTATTATTTATATTTACATTTAACATTCGTGTTTTCTGCTGCATATGAATGCTTTGCATACATGGCCGATTTATTTTGAGATAAAAATAGATGTGTTGTTGACAATCATATAACAAAATAGAAAGATGTATTTATATGTGTGTTTATATAGATGAATAGAAAGAAAATGAGGGAATAAAACCATGTAGAATTATTATTTCATTTTTTTTTTCATATTGATGGAAAGAAAATCATATTACTAATTATTATATATATTTAAAGAAATAGTAATGATTTTAGATTTATACAATTTTTTTTTCATAATTTTTTTTTTTTAAATTCTGTAGATGACAAATAAGATTTGTCTGGAATATCAATTACTGTGTAATCATATTAATAAATTTTTTTAGTTAAAAGAAGAAAGAGGAAGTAATATTTTCTGGTCTTAATAATTTCATTTTATATAGATGTGATACAATATCTTGTCATTAAACATCCATAGGAAAATGATTGATTAAGATAATGCAAAGTGCATCAATCTATGTGTGTAAAGTTTCTGCTTATTGTATGCAAAATAATTTTTAATAATAGCAATTAGATTCCATGGATCTTTAAATTAAATGCCACCAAAAAATATAGATTGAGAAATAGTTTGTGTGTGCATGTGTTACATTTTTATTTATAATTTTGAAAAATAAATTTTAAAATTATGATCAGTTATATCTTTTTTTTTTTTTTAGAGTGGACCTATGTTCACACTTCGACATCGTCGTTCAAAATCTGCAAGTGATGACGTTTGGCTTGAACACAAACCTGCAGGACATTTGGAATTAGGTAAATATTTGCAATTTCTGCAGTATTGTAAAGTTCAAAAATATTAATGTTTTATTAATAGAATATTGTAATATAAGCTGCATAGTTTTATTTGATTATAATTAAAAAAAAACAAAACCCAAAAGTTGAGAATTTGATCTCTGATATGTGGGTAGTATATGGAATATATATAATCATAGTTTATATATAATTAATAACTGAACTAATTCTCTCTTCTATTTTAATAGCTTATATTGCTAATAATGTTTTTGTAAATTCTGTAACATTTATTGTCTTTCAGCAAACTTATCCATTTTACTAGTTCTTGCTTTGTTAAAACCATCCATTGTAGATGATGTATGAAATTTATTTTTTATCATCTTTTAAGACTTTTTTTTAAAAAAAAAAACTATAAAAACTTTTATATACATGTATTGACATAATATAGAAATAAATATATCATATTTGCCAGTGTATAGGACACACTTCTTTGTTTTTATCCTTTATTGACAAATAATAAATCAAGATTTTATTATAATAATAAGTGCGTTATGAAATATGCTACAAAAATTAAAAGCCTTTAAAAAGTTTTTCCCAATAAAAAGTGCAGATTTGAAAAATGCAAGTATATCTGGATTTCATATATAGAGATCTATGTTCAAATAAAGCTTTAGTGATATATAAACTTTCCATATATGGTAATGTATTTTACAAGCTCAACTATTGAAATATTTTTAAAGACCAACTTGCAGATTGAAAAATGAAAAATTAGCTTAAGATAATGATTTGTGACTTATTAAATTTTAAATTCATTACAAAGTGCAATGTTTTTATAACGTTTTTTTTTTTTTTAAAATACGTATATGCTTATGTCTGTAAAATATATACAAAAACATTATATGTGGATTTATTTATGAACATATTTAATTGAGAAATGCTAAAAAATTCCTGACAAATATATATTTATATTAGAACATATTTTTGTGCCCTGCTAGTTTTAACTTATATTTTATAATTATGAAAGATTATCCTTATACCTTAATTACAATATTATGTAATTAAAAGTAGAATACTTTTAGTCTTGCTTTTTATAATTTTGAAACTTTTATTATTTGTACAACCTAATAGTAGTTTATCTGTTTTCATTCTTGATATAGATAATATATTTGAAGATTATCTAATAAAAGCACTTTACTTAAATAATAGCTGTCATAGACCTTTATCTGGTAATTCTATTTTCCATTCCAGAGCATTCACTACCACAAGTCACTAAAATGATGGAGGGTGATTTATATCTAGTCTCTCAAACAGAAGAAAAGGAAACTCTTAACAGTTTATATGGAAATATATTTTGACAATAAACAAAAAAACTTTTTATAATTGTAGCAGATGTTGAATAAAGATTTCATGCTTCTCTGGTAAAATTATCTATTGTCATTCTAATATTATAACTTGATAGCTTTTTCGGTAGTTGAGGAGGGAGTGTACTGCCGTTATCAGATGGCGCTGCGACATCATCAACAACCGGCCTGAAACCTGCAAGTGATAAATTTATTTTCGAAAGTGGCTCAAAATTCACAAAAAAAAAAAAAAAAGTTACAAAATTGGTTAAAAATTCACAAATAAAAAGAAAAAAAAGTTACGAAAGTGGCTAAAAATTGACAAGTAAAAAAAAATAGTTAGGAAAGTGCCTAAAAATTGACAAGTAAAAAAAAAAAGTTACGAAAGTGGCTAAAAATTGACAAGTAAAAAAAAAAAATACCAAAGTGGTTAAAATTTGACAAATAAAAAAAAAAGCGATGAAAGTGTCTGAAAATTGCCCAATAAAAAACAAAAGAACAAAATGCTATGAAATTCAAATAAAAAATTAAAATAAAACCATGAATATCCCCCCCCCCCCTAAACTCAATATTTCTTCATTTAAATCGAAAAATAGAAATGTCTGAGGATATATATATATACACAAGAAATAGATCGTAAAAGAAAAAACAAGAAAATGGTAACAAATCCTATAATAATTGAAATTTAAAAAATAAATAAGCCCGTGATTAATACAAAAACAAACATGGCGGATGAAAGTGGCTCAAAATTCACAAATAAAATAAAAAAAACCAAATGCTATGAAATTGAACTAAAAAAAATAAAAAAGCGATCAAAGTGTCTGAAAAATGACAAATAAAAAAAACAACAAAATGGTATGAAATTCAAATAAAAAAAATGAAAAAACCATGCAATTACGAGAATCACCTACCCCCCCCCCCCAAATAAAAAATTCTTCACTTAAATCGAGAAATAAAAATGACTGAGGATATATATCCAAGAAATACATGGAAAAGTATAAATTATATTAAAAACGAACAACAAAATGATGTAATATCCTATAATAATTAAAATTTAAAAAATAAAGAAATCTATGCTAATCGACAAAGAAACATGGCGGATAAACACGGCAAATTAAGGAGCTTTCAATATTTGCAAACGATCAGATTTAAATGCAACGGTTATATAAGCTAAAAAAAATATTACATGAGAATCTATTTCTCAAATTGCATCAAGAATATGATCAGAAATAATTAAAATGAAAATACAGAATTTGGTGTATTACTAAGGGATAAACTCTCTCCCACCTCCTCCCGCATAAGAATTACTGAGTAACTTTTCAAAAGTATACATTTAATACTTAAAAAATAAGACTATTTGCAAATAAGAAGTCACAACACTTAAATACAGAGTAATAAATAGTAAGTAATTAAATATATTAGCAAGTTTAAAATAGAAAGTTTAAAAGGTAGTTTAAAATAATCATCGAATACAGTTACAGAACAAATTATTATATTTATTGCCAAGAATGTTACAAGATGTTATTTTAATTAACAAGAATTTAAATAATTAAGAATATTAAAATAGAGTTTTAAAAATATATTTGTAGAAATATTACCAACCTTTTTTGTTCGGAGCCAATAAATGATTCTGAGCATTTCGACAAAGAGAAACTTTTTGGCGCCATTTATACTATGATGACTTGATTTACATCTTTCTGCCTTGTTTACAACTCTTCTTTAATTAAAATTATAGCACTGTACTCAAAGCCAATCTCCAAATGAATAACAGCAGATTAAAAAAATTATTTAACACAAGACATTGAAACTAGTAGTAAAAGTTATTTAAAAAGTTGCAGATTGAAATATAGCATATATAATATCCCAATAAATGATTCTCAGCATTTGGACAAAAACTATTTTCTATAATTTAGTAGCATTTTCTGTGCACATTTCATTACGTTTTATTTAAACAAAGTTGCCAATTCCTTTTTTTTTTTAGTAGGAGATGTCTAATTACAAATGTAAATTCCCCCCTTCTCACCAAATAGCGTTAATTGACAAATGAAGTCTGCATAGATTTTCAAACAATATCTAAATACTTTTAAAAGAAAAGTACTTTCAACATCAAATTATTTAGCTGTAAAGCAATTAATTTTTTCCTGGCTTTGAAATTAGGGCATATGTAAATTCATTAATAATATTTAATAATTAAAAATCAATACACAAAAAATAATTACCAATGTCTTCCTTCATTTATAGTATGTACGTGGATTTGTGCAGTTATTTTTGTTTCAAGAAATTGTTTTTCATGTGAAAATAACGGTATACCAAAATAATGTCACATTTCATTTTGAAAATACAAAGAGTGACATGCCATAGAAAAAAGATTATTTGCAGAATATAAATCCATTTGGGTACTCCATTAGCCATCTCCCAAAATGAAATGAAAAATGGCGCTGACTCTAAACTAAATTTATTTTTACAATTACTATTTAACGCACTCGCAAAAGCTAGACACTGGTTTATAGTATCATAAACATTTCATCATATATGAGATTCTTAGGAAAATACTGAATTATATCTATATACATATATTATTTAAATATAAACGCACCATAATATATTAAATCAGTTATCGCACCGTAATCTATTAAATCAGTTTGTTCTTTCAAAATGAAATATGACGTAGATATTTTACATGAAAAAAATAATTTCCAAAGAAAACACATTTAATCAAAACAAATCTGAACTAGACTTTTGAAATACCTGCTTTGTTCTACTATGAGATGTTAATTATTTTGTACTGAAATACAAGTTGTTGGGATAATGTTTATTTTTTGACAAAGTTAAGGATTATTTTCTGACGCAGAAGAATACAACATTAAATATGCGCAAACTTTGAGCCAACATTTCAAAATCCCGCTCTGCCCGACATCATCTTGATTCTTATTTAGATGAATTCATGTGGCGACGATCACATGATGGTGAAGATAATATTCTATGCAATATTGGAAGCCATAAATATACCATCAATCTAAATTTCTAAACTGTAATTGCTAATTTCTGCCATCTTTGCTGTAACCATCGTTACTTAATCTTGTATTACTATTCAATTGTGTTATAAGCTTCATAATTTGGACTTGTTTGCTGTACTTTTTTAAACAAAATAAGCATCGTTACCTAATTTTCTATTACTATTCAATTGTGTTAAAAGCTTCATAATTTGGACATGTTTGCTGTACTTTTTTAAACAAAATAAGCATCGTTACTTAATCTTGTATTACTATTCAATTGTGTTAAAAGCTTCATAATTTGGACATGTTTGCTGTACTTTTTTAAACAAAATAAGCATCGTTACTTAATCTTGTATTACTATTCAATTGTATTAAAAGCTTCATAATTTGGACATCTTTGCTGTACTTTTTAAAACAAAATAAGCATCGTTACTTAATCTTCTGTTACTATTTAAAATGGGAACTCTAAATCAAAATAATGTTCTTAATGGATTTTTATGATGAACACATTCAAGTGCCTACTACGAATGATTGGGAGGACTTTGGTAATTATTTTTTGTGTATTGCTTTTTTACATTGATTACTATTTTTTGTGTATTGCTTTTTAATTAATTAAATATTATTGATCAATTTAGATATGCCATAATTTGAAAGCCAGATAACAGTTAATTGCTTTATAGCTAAATAATTTGAGTTATCTATTTTTGGATAGAAAGTCTTCATTAGGGTATGTTTTACGTTTGACTTATTTTTGATGATATGTCATAATTTCAAACCAGTAATATTCTTTTTAGCTTACATAGTTGCATTTAAATCTGATTGTTTGCAAATATTGAAAGCTCCTTAATTTGCCGTGTTTGTCCGCCATGTTTCTTTGTCGATTAGCATAGATTTCCTTATTTTTTAAATTTTAATTATTATAGGATATTACATCATTTTCTTGTTTGTTTTTAATATAATTTATACTTTCTATGTGTAACAGTAGCTGGGTTCGAATATGGGTTTAATTGCCAGTGTTGTTGCGAATTAAATAGGTCGATGCGGTAAAATTTACAAATAGTCATTCGAACCCTGTTACAAAAGAGTATGAGTGAAGTACGTCAATAAATTAAAGGTATGAATGTATATATATAGTCGTTGTACGTGGTATTATGATGTGTGAGAATTATTAACATATTTATATGTGAGAGTGTAGAGAAGCGATTATATGTAGAGTTGCGTTATTTTTTTATTTATTTGTGTATTAAATAGATATTTCGTTTATTAATATCGTAAGATAGATTTAAATATCAGTGATAACACGTGTTTCTTAATCAAAACCCATTAAATGTCTCAGACTGAAAATAATAAATAGAATGGAAAGTTATGCTGCGGGCGGTTTCAGTTAATGGCTGTCCACCGGAATTCTTTGAACTGGTCAAGAGTATTTTAGAACAATGAAAGTTAAAAGCTTTCCTGAGATCGAGTCATCGGCGTAGAAATAGAAAAGAAATGTGAGGTTAAAGAGCACTAAAGATAGAACTATATTTGTTCTCAGGGATTTAGTGGTGATTGAAAAATTAGAAAAGGCAGTGAAGTGATATAAAAAAGAGAGAAAGACGTATAAACTGATCAATCGAATTATTAATTAAGAATTTTATTCATAATGTACTCCGTCTACATGCGGGGGTAAAAAATAATCGTGTGGTTCGTCAGACCGCTCAATGGACAGCTATTGTGGAACCCGCCTGAACTTCATTTATGGATTTGCTGTTTAGTCAACCAAGCGTAATGGCCACGGAACTCTAAAAACCAGATCCTCTCACAATCAAGCCAAACTCATCTACTTAAATTCTAATAGGGATTGTTTTGGCCAGAATATTTCAGAGCTTATCACCATCGTTCGGACCAGCGACTTTCGTTAAAATCAACATCTTCTCTATGCTGTAAGCTTACAGATTATTAGCCTCAGCCACGTGAACATTTGCTCTTAAGAGGTAACTTTGATCTTTTCTTAATCTGCCTTAGATGAACATTTAATAATGGCTAAAGAAATATGTGTTATTTCAATTTAAATAAAGTAAATTAATAATTTATTAAATTGTTTAAAAAAATACAACTCTGACGTGTAATCGCACTCTTTCGTTAATATGTGTATTAATTATATATATATGTAGCGGAATGAATGAATTGTATGTTTAAAATATTAATATATGTGTGCGCGTGCTAATAAATCTTAAGAGTTAATTACAACTTATATATATTATTTACATTCTGGGTTTCTGTTGACTGATGGGCTATTGTAATAGGATTGGATTTAGATAGAAATTATATTTAGAGATATAAGGCGTCTCTTAATGAGATCATCCATAGCTTTGTTCTCCCGATAAACATTGTTTTCCCAGACCCTCGAGATTGAGCTAGTTCGGATAAAATACCCTAAGAGTATCCCTTGGAACTTTTGTTTGCGCTTTCGAGACGTATAATTCTTATTAATGGATAAGATTGGCGCTTGAGAGGGGCTTCGGCCTTTGCTCATAAATATATGTGCTCGAAGATTAGGGTAATAACTTATACACACTAAATTCTTTGAACAAGATTGTGGATAGAATGTTAAAATGGCTATCCAGTGTGTGGCATGATATTCAAATATCACGTAGTGCTTAAACATGTACTTCTTGGATATATATATATATATCTTCAGTCATTTTTATTTTTCGATTTAAGTGAAGAAATTTTGTTGTTGGGGGGGGGGTCTTATTTTCATGGAATTTTTAAATTTGAATTTTTACTGTACTATTCTTTTTAGCTTCTATAACCATTGCTTTTATATCTGATCGTTTGCAAATATTGACAGCTACTTAAAATGTTGAAAGGTAAATAATTTGATGATTTTGGATTTCCCGCTTTTTTGTCCACCATGTTTGCTGTTTGATCAATCACAGACTCAGTTATTTTTTAAATTTTAATTATTATAGGATATTACATCATTTTCTTGTTTGTTTTTAATATAATTTATACTTTTCCATATATTTCTTGGATATATATATCCTCAGTCATTTTTATTTCTCGATGTAAGTGAATTTTTTATTTGGGGGGGGGGGGTAGGTGATTCTCGTAATTGCATGGTTTTTTCATTTTTTTCTATTTGAATTGATAACATTTTGTTGTTTTTTTTTTTATTTGTCATTTTTCAGACACTTTGATCGCTTTTTTATTTTTTTTAGTTCAATTTCATAGCATTTGTTTTTTTTTAATTTTATTTGTGAATTTTGAGCCACTTTCGTCTGTCATGTTTGTTTTTGTATTAATCACGGACTTATTTATTTTTTAAATTTGAATTATTATAGGATTTGTTACCATTTTCTTGTTTTTTCTTTTAATAATTTATACTTTCGATCTATTTCTTGTGTATATATATATATCCTCAGACATTTCTATTTTTCGATTTAAATGAAGAAATATTGAGTTTAGGGCGGGGGGGTATTCATGTTTTTTTTATTTGAATTTCTTAGCATTTTGTTCTTTTGTTTTTTATTTGGCAATTTTCAGACACTTTCATCGCTTTTTTTTTTATTTCTCAATATTTAGCCACTTTGGTATTTTTTTTTTTTTACTTGTCAATTTTTAGCCACTTTCATAATTATTTTTTTTTTTGTCAATTTTTAGCCACTTTCGTAACTTTTTTTTTTTTTACTTGTCAATTTTTAGCCATTTTCATAACTCTTTTTTTTTATTTGTGAATTTTTAACCACTTTTGTAACTTTTTTTTTTTATTTGTGAATTTTGAGCCATTTTCGAAAATAAATTTATCACTTGCAGGTTTCAGGCCGGTTGTTGATGATGTCGCAGCACCATCTGATGGCGGCAGTACACTCCCTCCTCAACTACGCTTTTTCTTTATAATTTGTACTTTGACTTAAATGGTCAATAAATCATAACAAACCTTATGTAAAGGAATAACTGATATGAATTTAATTTGAAATATAACAGCAGATCTCAATCATACTGATTCTAGATGCCTCCCTGATAATGCTTTATTTTTATTCACTTTATCAAATAAGTTTAATATTAATGGTCATTATTGACATAGATTTAAGCATCTCATTCTTATATGTCAAACTGCACACGAATATATCAGTCAATATTGCAAATAAATTTTTAATAACACTTAAAATCTTAAAAAAATGTGATAGATTGATATTTATGTTCAGAGAATCAGGAAAGTAATTCATTTTTTTAAAGAAGATTTCAGAAAAGCTATTAATTAATTCTAAGTTACTATTCACATATCAGTGGAGTATTCACATTTGTTAATAATAATGCATAAGTAATTGATGATGAGATAGATTAGGCCATTAAGCAATAATGTCCGAAAATGATTTTTGTCATTTTCTCTTTATACTGCTGAAGTTTATCAACAATAAAGTTCCATCTCATTATCTCACTTTTCTACACCAAAATCATTGCCTTCCATTTCGGAAATCTCGTTCATATAATATTTTCATATCTTTTGCAAGTATAAAACTTTTTCGAAAGCATATTATGACATTCTTGCACTACAATGAATTTTAAGCAAAAAGACCACTTAACTTTGACGATGACTGAATTACATTCCATCTCCATAGAAATCATATATGCAGAAACATTTTCCAGGATTGTCCAAAAAAACCTAGCTTATAAAATAATATCTATATCCAGCTCACTGCATACTTCCAGAATGTTATATCTATCACGCTAAATTTGCTTTGCAAATTTCAGAACATTTTTGTTGCCATCCTTATATAAAATTTTATCTAATTCTTTTTTTTTCAACATTAAACCAATAAATATTAGCCTGTGCATTCAAAAACTACATTTAAAAAAAAAAAGTTTTGTTTCTGAGTTTTTTTTATATTAAAATATTATTTAAAATCACAAAAAGGATTAAGATAGACAATGAAATTATCCTTTTTTTTTTTTTTTGCAGTTTGTTTTAAATTTTTGCTGCATCCATCTTCAGTAATAGAATTCTCTAACTTGGCTTATATAATTGATGTCCTCAAAATCATCAAAGTCATTGTTTATTTATTACTGCTTGAACAAACAATTTCTCAAAATCATTTGGTTTACCATTATACCATAAGAAATTGTCAACATGGCAGTTGTTTTTAGTAAACTTCGTCCAAATTTCTGGAACTATTAATTATACAATTTCATCATACATTACATGATCAACATTTCTTATGCTTGCTTATAACTGTTATTAAAACAGACAAAACTTTCTATACATATTGCCACTTGGTGCAAGCCAGAGTAATCAATGGATGCCAGAAGGCCTGTGCATAAAATCCCCATATAGTGCTTACTCATCCAATATCTCCAGACTAGTTTTTGGCTTGATGCCTTCGTCAGTGAGGAGCCTTGCATCTGAGAGCACTGCACCTAAATCTTAGGATCTAATGCAACCCTCCAGCAGCCACCATTTATCTTTACTTAACTACAAAACTACGAGTCTTAAATTGAAAATACCTTAATATTTTCAATCCAAGCTCATTAGTTTATATAGTCATATATAGATCTGAACTCAGTTCAGTACCTACACATTTTGGTGACTTTGGTTCTTTAATAACCATAGCCACCACTATCCTATTAGGCAGGCTTGATTTTAAGGCAATAAATATCACATGATCACCATTTCTTATGCTTGCTTATAACTGTTATTAAAACATTCAAAATTTTCTATATATATTGCCACTCGGTGCAAGCCAGAATAATCAATGGATGCCAGAAGGCTTGTGCATAAAATCCCCATTTAGTGCCTACTCATCTAATATCCCCAGACTAGTTTCTGGCTTGTGGCCTTCGTCAATGAGGAGCCTTGAATCTGAGTCCACTGCACCTAGATCTTAGGATCTAATGTAAACCTCCGGCAGCCACCTTTTATCTATTTAACTACAAAACACCATAATATTTTCAATCCAAGCTCATTAGGTTATGTAATCATATAAAATGTATAGGTACTGAGCTCAGACCTATATGACTATATAAGCTAATGAGCTTGGTTTGAAAATATTATGGTGTTTTCAATTTAAGACTCATAGTTTTGTAGTTAAGTAAAAATAAAAGGTCGTTTCTGGAAGGTTGCATTAGATCCTAAGACCTAGGTGCAATGCTTTCAGATCCAAGACTCCTCACTGATGAAGGCCACAAGCCAGAACCTAGTTTGGGAATATTGGATAAGTAGGCACTAGATGGGGATTTTATGCACAAGCCTTCTGGCATCCATTGATTAGTCTGGCTTGCACTGAGTGACAATACATATAGAAAGTTTTGCCTGTTTTTTCATCATACATCATTAAATTCATAGGTACATAATTACTCAGAAGCCTAAATCTAAACAGGCTCTATATATCAGCACAAAAGTAATTATCAGTGCATCATAGAATATTTCTTACCATGGTGCTTCATAGTACATTTTTTGGTTGTTTTCTCTTAGCATGTTGAAACTGCTTGAGGGCGTAATTTTTATGTAAACAAACAGAATTATAATGTTACCGATCATTGTTCTTTTTTTCCCCCAACTTTAAATTGCTTTTTTTGATTTACAATAAAATCATAAATAATGAAATTTATCTAAAAGAAATAAAAAATACATTGGATAAACTTTTTTTTTTTAATTATTATTTTTCTAAAATGAAATTTGTAATTTTAACAAGAATAAAAACAAATCAAAACAATATCGTCGCAGCGACGCAAATCAAATTTTAACATGAAGAAGAAATTTCTCCAAAACAAAAACATCATGGCCACGCAAATAAAATTGTTAATTTTAACAAGAATAAAAAGAAATAATTTCCCCCAAAACAACATCGTGGCCACGCAAATATAATTTGTAATTTTAACAAGAATAAAAAGAAAGAATTTATTCAAGACAACTTCGTGGGCAAAAATAAAATTGGTATTTTTGATTTGTCTTGCGATTTATCTCACGCAAAACGTGAATTTTAGCATGATTTCATAAAATCATGCTTACACCTCCCCTTTGACGATTGATTTGTGTCACCCTTGTCTAGAGAAGTGGGGCAAAGTTTCCACGATTTTTTTTACCTTGTACTACATCATTGGATTTGGAAAATAATGACTTGGACATGCGAATTTGAAGACTTTTGACAGTCTCAATTACAGACACCCTCACAAAATATCGTAGCGAAATTTAAAATTGGATTGTTCGTAGAAAGTGCGTAATACAAAGTTTACCGTAAGCGGCAATGGCTGCTGCAGCAGATAATAAATATCCGACTCCTGCTGTAAATACATCTATCGTTAAATGTTAATATATTGTTCGTATAAACTTCGGCAGAATAATACGTCCTATTTCTGTGCTGTAACATGCAAGTAGATACCACTGTAACACAAAGTTCACCGTAAACGACAGCATCCTTCTGCAGCAGAATAAACGTCCTATTTCTGGGCTGTAGCATAGATAATAGGTGCCGCAGACAAGTAAACGGACTATTTCTATGCTTAACCATTGGAATGGAACGTTATACAGCGACGCGGCCACTTAAACGGCATATTTCTGTTTATTTGCATAGAAATTACGCCCTTAAGCTGTTTCAACATGCTAAGAGAAAACAACCAATTATTTAATGTGATGCTTCATAGTAAGTATTTTCCAAAAACAAGATTACAAAAAATAATTTATAGAATTGAAAATGGATAACTCATATCAAAAGCAATTGAATATTTCTGTGTAGTAGTTCTAAGGAAGATTTTGCACAAATCATATTTTGGGTGAGTGTTAAGGAATCCACACTCAGTAACTGTTTCCTGATGACTTGCAAATTTGATATTTGTCGTAAAAATTCCTTACTTCAATAGAAATGAATAATTAATGACTTTTAGAGGGATTACAGATTGATAAAATTTATTTTTATCTGTTAATATTCACATTGTTTTATATAGGCTGAGAAAAATCTTGTGTATTCCAAATGAATGAAAGTGACATTGAGGTATGGTTTTCTCCATCAATTGATATTTTTTTAAAAAAAAATTCACCCATTTATTAAACCCACACATATCAGGGTAACCTTAAGAATTTTAGTAGCAATGATGATTTTTATGCAAGGTGATTATTTCTTTTTTTGTTAATAACATCATTTTTCAAATAGCAAAAAGTGATTGGTTTTGCACAGCTTGACCATTTTGTTCATTTGATCCCAACTTCTGTCATTTTATTTGTTGAGACAAATTTATTGTAGACCAGGTGTGAATAATGTTGTTCAATGATTGTAGTTTTTAGAATGTGTAACTAGAGAACACATGCAATTACAAATATGAAACTTATAACAAATCTATATGTATATTTAAATTAATTTTATCAGTGTCCTTTAGAGAGGAGGAGAATGAACTAGATGTTTCTGTAGATAGCTCTTGAATATTTTTTTTCTCTATATATGTAAGTGTATATTACATTATGAATTTATTCAGATACTGTATTACAACCATCTGTGAAAAATAAACGAAGTGTTACTAAAATGAATGTTAAAGACACGCAAGCGAGTTCCAAGTATATTTTGCGCCATCAGGAAATTGATTCTTCTGGTGATCTTGAAACACAGTTTATTAAAGTAAGTAAAACCATTGTTATCTTATTAATCACTGATTATTAGCATTGTAAATATATTCTTAAAATAATTTAATTAGAGAAAATTTTTTTTTTAATGAGAAACAGAGAATTCCATTTTAGCTTTTCGAAAGCTTATTATTCATAATATTTATACTTAAATTGTTCAACTTTTGAAATATGTTTTTATTGAATTAATCAATTATTGCTTGCTATTACTCATTGTTTATTATTTATATTTAAATTACTGTAAATCTTTTCAATTCCGCATTAAAGGATAAAAATCACAATAAATTTTTTTCTTATAACTTAATCTTCTGTCATAGATTTTTTAAATTTTTTTGACTTCTTTATCTACAGTTTATTTATTTTAAAGCTATATGCCATATATTATCCAATCTACATTCTCTGTCACATTATTTTATACTACGTGTCTAATCTCCAGTTGGATTCATTTTTGAAATTATCATGAAGGCATTTGATAAATGTTTGTAGTTTTTGAAGTCAACTTTTGAGTCATTTTTTATATTTTCATATTATTTTCAAAATCTAAAAATGATTTTAAATATGTCTTTCTCCCCCCCCCCCCCCCAATTAACTGGCAAATTATTTCTAATAAAACTGCTTTAGAATTTTTTTTTTTTTTTTCAGGTAGAAATATTTTTCAGAATTTGAAAATATGTTGTTCCTCCAAAGTTTTATTTATTGTAGTAATGTTTGTAGTCAAATGACTTTTCCATAATGTGCAAATCCAATGCAAAATAGCAGCTTATACTCTTATTTTTTTTATAATTTCTCTTAATATTTGGATGTGACCTGTTAAGCTGTGACAACTTTTAAATCCAGTTGCTTGATCCAGTTTTTCAATATTTGGTTAATAATGATAAAAATCATATATAGAACTGTTAGGTCTAATTTTTAATGCTTTCTACACTTTTTTGAAAATTAATATCTAGATCTATTGCAATATATCTTTAATATTTGGTATGTAAATGTGCCCACTATTTTATTCTTTTTCTTTATCTGTCTTTAAAATATATAATGATTCCATTATTTCTTAGTGATTTTCATCTTTATAAAAATAATTGCATGTTTTACCAATGCGTTTAAAAAAATAAACACACAGAGAGCGTACCAATAGCTCAAACAAGCTCTTAATTAATAAGTGCGGTATGAGAAAATATTTAAAATCTCTACCCAGAACACTCTCATCTCCAGACCAACAGGTTTCGAGCTTATGGCTCACGTCAGTGGAGAGCTAGAATATTCGGACACTAGACCTAAAATATCAACTCAAAAAACCAGCACTTATTTCATATGTATATTTAAGAAGAAACTGAAATTTTCGGACATGAAAATGTCTTTAAATCCAGCTATCTAACTTAAATAGCTATATGGGATTGAACTAAATTCAGATCTACCATATTCTAATAGCCTCAGCATAGCCAAAGCCTTAAAGGTAAAATTATAATAATTAAAAAAGCAAGTCATATATAACGTGACATTACTTTTAACAAGCTTGTCTAGTGTCCGAATATTCTAGCTCTCCACTGACGTGAGCCATAAGCTCGAAACCAGTTGGTCTGGAGATGAGAGTGTTCTGGGTAGAGATTTTAAATATTTTCTCATACCGCACTAATTAATTAAGAGCTTGTTTGAGCTATTGTTATGCTCTCTGTGTGCATTTTTGTAACTACAAGCTTGTTAAAAGTAATGTCACGTTATATATGACTTGCTCGTTTAATTATTATTAAAAAAATAAATATTTCAAATGACAATGTTTTCCTATTTTTATTACTTGTAGATCTTTGTAGAATTATTCCAATTGCTTCCTGGTGTTAGTATTGTTTTTTAATAATAGTATCATTTTTTCTTACAAGTGTTGAAACAACATTTCTTTCAATACCAAAATATTTTGTCTTTAAAACTTTTATTGTTTTCAATAGTTATTTTCACCATTTCATTTATATGTTTTTTATGTTTTTAACTTTTCCATACTATTTTACAGAATTTTAAATATCCAGTTCTAATTGAGTCATTTTTAATTGTTTTTTTTTTTTTTTTTTGCAAATATTGCCTTATCTTGAAAACTTACTGGTTAATTGTTACCTTTTTTGCCTAGATAATTAGTTGTTCTTAGTAAATTATATGACAATTATATTTTTCAGAGGGTTGAAATAATGGCTTGTTATTTTCTATGCTAATTTTTGCTTTATGAATTGTTCCAGAACATTATAATACATGGGTTTGAACCCTTCAATGTTTATTTCACTAAAAATAAAGGGGCATTTTTTTCAATAAAAATGAAGAAAAATTTTAAATTGTATTTAATTAATGGGTTTCAATGATATAAATTATATATGATTCAAACAAAGTATTCATGTTTATTAAATTTTGAAAGGAAAAAGAAAGAAAAATATTAATAACTTTATAATATTTTTTTAAAAAATTAAACAGATCTACAAATCTAGTAATTTAGTTCTTTTGTAAATAATGAAATTAATTAAAAATCCAAAATAAAAATAAGTATAAATGTTGTTAATTGGGTTTTGCATTGAGTTGGTCACATATTCAGAAATTGTTGGCTATAAAAGGAATGTGTCTTCATTGTTTTCTCTTTCTACCTGTAACCGAGCTGGAATGAAAGAAATAAACTTACCATTAGGAAAAAAAAAAGATTCAACCACTGCCATAAATTGCTTTTGATTAGCAAGCCTAAGGTACAAGCTCATTTGTAGTATAAAGAGATGGAAAATAACAATTCTATAATGGAAGAGCTAACATGAATGGGTAAAGCTCAACTTTTGTTAAATGCTGGTCACATTTGTTCATCAGAGATGGTGGCCGATTGCTTAGAATGTCTCTTGACTGCTAAATGTGTTATTTGAATAGTCTGCTGATTAGAGAGATAATGAATTTCATGTAAAAGAAGTAACCTCATAGCCAATACTTTCTAAGAGACCAGATCAACAAATCAATATGGAATTATTATAGTACATGTGTTTATAGTGGGAAAGACCATATATAAATCAGAAACCCTGATTATAGAAGCAGTAATCACCAATTATTAACCATGGAAGTGAATTTTAAAACCAGAATTATGACAGTCATGTAAAGTGATGTTGAATACATGTGAGCACATATCTACAATTCTAAACAAAAGAAGTACTTATATACTTTGAATTATAAACTGAAGTGTCTTTCGAACCATAGGTGAGAATATGTTAATTATTCGTATTATTAATGTTTTAATAGTTTGTATTTAAAGGGATTTTAAATAATTTCTTTTTGTTATTATGTATTTTAAATAATTATTGTTGGTTCCATATAAAAAAACAAAATGTTTTTTATTTCTAGAAGTAAAATGGGAATATTTGATTTACTTTTGTAACTATTACTTTTATTAAATTGTTAATTTTTTTATAATCTCCATCTTCTTATTCCTAGCAGTCTGTCAGATTATTCCTAATGTATTAAAAGTGTGTGGCTGTGTGATTTATATATAACTAATTATCTAACAGAAAGATTAACAACAAGCATTGAGTAAATACCTGTTTAGAAATTCAAAATCATAGTAAATGTTATCACATGGATGAAAAAAATGGCTGATGCTCATTAATTACAAATATTTTCTTGCCGCGTGATCCATTGGCGGACTGCTGATAAAGTTATAATAAAAAAATATAAGTTCATTAAAATTGTACATAGTTGTACCAGATTATTAATCCTATAATTTGTACCTTTGGTCATCATAATTACATATTGTGCATGGAGTGGATAATCACTAAATGCCCATGAGCAAACCGGTACAGAAATAATATGGTAATATACCTTATGTTTATGACTAGTCAATAAATGATTGATACATGAATATTATAAGAATTGTATTAGTAATAAAAACATTTAGAAAAAAGTAAAATGTTCTGTGTATAAGATGAAAAGAAAATTATGTGTAATAAGAAAAATTCAGTAGTTAGATTCATAATTAATATTGAATAAATGAAATATTTAAAATATTATTAGTAAATAGGAACAACTTCTTTGGTTGTATAAAAAAAATAAAAAAAAGAACTTCTTTGGTTGTTTCCAAAACTCATATAAGCTTAGAAGATTGATTTCATATTTTCGTAAGGACATTTTTGTAAATTTAATGTTCAGAGCCTATTATTTCTTTTTAAATATGAGTTGTTTTGTTTATGTTTTTTAAATTAGGGTGATATTCTTCCTACAGCAGGTGGTGGCTCCAGTGTTATTTTTAATGAAGTTGAAACTTTAAAACAAATTTCACCAAATAGCCGGTAAGGTCAGCAATTTATTAAATTTTAAAATTGTTTTTAAAATATATTAAGCTTTATGAAATTTTTTTTAATTATAAATCTTCAGGATAAAATTGTTATGTTAATGAGACTATTGTAATAATTTTTTAAAATTTTCATTATCTGCAGATATGTAAATACAGTCTGGTTTGGTTTAGGTGTTACTTTTTTTTATTTTAGAAGTCAAAATCTAAACATTGAGCAAATCATTGGATGTAAAAGATTTTCGTTAAGGGATTTTGTTTTACTACAGTCTAGAGTCATTGATTGTTATCTCATTTTTTACACAGAAAAATATGATTTTTTATGAAAATATTGGTATTAGCAAACAAAATTAGAAGCAAAAAAAGATTAAACCTTACAAGGAATTAAAAGCAATGTAAAATAAAAATAGTCTGGAATTAATTAAGAGAAATTCAAAAGCAAAGTTAATTAACTTTGGGAATTGAATAAAGTTACAAAAATAAGAAATCATATGTTATCCAGAAAAAATATTTCAGAAAACAGAAGAACTTAATTAATACAGATTTACATTTACAGAACTTAGAATAAGCTCATTAAATGTAGTTAATTAGCTTTATTTCCGAAACAAAGAATATATATATATAAATATAAACTTCGGTTTATATATATGTATATTTTAAATAAATTGTATACGAATATACCCAGATAATATTTTATTTATTTCTGTAGCCTGTAAAAATCTTAGCGATTTAATATATATATATATGCCATTGCAGAGAAAGAGTTTCTTCTGCATCTTTGTGATTTTCTGAGAACTATGATTTGAAGCAACAGAAAAGTTTCAGTGAGGAACATCTTTTCTTGGGAATTTGACCTCTGTAGATTAGAAAGCCAACTGGGAACTGAACAGGTTATAATTTTTTAAAGCTCAAGGGATAGACTGTAAGTGAAAGCAGTTGGTAAAAGTAGTATGGAATTACAATACTAACCTATATGTAGTTTAGAAAGTAGATTCAAAAAAATTGATATAAAAATAATACTAACTTATAGTTAGATCCTGATAAAAAAATTCTATGATGATAATCATATGTGAAATGTTGTATATATTGAGCATATTAAATTAGTATTTGCATGTAGTATATTGACTCCATAATTTAAATTGCTTATTAGAGAATTAATATTTGAAATACAGGCACTCTTCATATACCTGGAGCCTAATAATAAATATAGGGGATTTGAACTCAGACTTTCAAGCACATTTCAACTATCCACATTATCTCATATCACTTGATCACACACATATAGAAAAGATTAATAATCATCAATATACGTATTTCATGCTGAACCAGCACTCATCAGTTGGTCCAGATTATCATCTCTCACACATATATAATCAGTGCTCTGTTTATATTAAGATAGCAAATCTTCATGCTTTAATGGACAGGCTTCAATCTACTCCAACCATGGCTGAAGAGTTAGAGTACATTGAAGCCTGACCATTAAAGTATGAAGATTTTCTATCTGAATATAAACTGAGCACTGATTATATATATGTGTGAGAGATGATAATCTGGATCAACTGATGAGTGCTGGTTCAGCATAAAATACATATATTGGTGATTATTGATCTTTTCTATATGAGTGTGATCATGTGACATGACATAGTGAGGATAATTGAAAGGTGCTTGAAAGTCTGAGTTAAATCTCGTATATTTTTATTAAATAATTATTTTTTGTTAGCCTGATATCTAGAATATTTAATTTTCTTAATTAATAGGGACTCTGGAGATCAGCCATAACAAAAATGTTGCAATCAAATTTCAAACTGTGAAAAAGAGACACCACAATAAAATTGGCATAGAGAAATGGTATCATTTGAGTACACCTGTATTGCCAAATTTGATGTAAGCTATGACGCCAAATGGTTTTTATATTTATAACACAAGTGGATACTTTTTTTTTAACCAATTGAGGACAATAGAGGTTAAGATAACTTCATTCATGCTTTTCAGGTATAATAAATTATGTGAGCCTACTTTATTGGACAATGTACCTCATGGGGAAAATTTAAAGAAGGGTAATGAATATTTTAATCCTTGCCTATCTCCTCTGTTAACTATAAATTGTCTAAATCTAAGAAATAGAAGACAAGCAGAGGGAAGAGAAATTGAGAAAGTTCATAACAGAGCTTAGAGAATTGGCTAAAGATTGTGAGTATGGGAATTTTATAGAGGAAATTCTCATTGATCAACAGCTGTGAGGTATGTTTGATAATACATTCAGACAACAACTGTTGACTGAGTCAAATTTAACATATGAAATGGTTATCTGGAATAAATGCATGCTTTTCAATAAAATTCAAAATATAGCCAGAATACAGGTATTTATAAAATAGGTAAATAACTAACCGAAAAAATCTATGCATATAAGTTATGAAAACTTTACTTATTCTTCATATGGGAAAACAAAACAAAGTAAAAGATTGCATATGGAAAAAAGTTTTAAATATAAACTTAAAGGACATTTGATTCATGTGTTAATGTTGGAAGTTATTGGGGAAAAACACAATCACAGAGAAATAGTAGAAGAATAAACATCCCATAAGCAAACATTAAAAACATAGAAGTTATTGGAGCAAAACAATTTATAATAGAATTGCAAATCTGGAGGAAAATATTAGCATAGCATAGTTATCTAATGGCCAAGAATGACTGGCATAATATTGGCTAACTACATTAAAATCCCATTAGAAAAAATGTTAAAGCTCATGGTGTGACTGGACTCGTGTTGAAATTAATCGATCAAGTAGAAAATGTGGTCCTATAATTGGTAGAGAATGATTTTAAGCAATGAGAATTCATGTTAGTATAGTAGGAAAAAAATTTATTGGAATATGAAATGTAAAAGAAATATCCAAATTTATTTAATGAAAATCTTTTAACAAATCCTATAAAAAATACATATCTAGTGATTTGCAGACTGCACAAAGTTCTATTCATGAATTAAAGTAATATTTTTTGCTTATTGTATTCCAAATCCAAACCTTTTCTCCTATTATATAGTTGGTGTTCTCAGTAATATTGTTAATTTAACTCACAATTTTCTTTTCATCAGCATTTCTGCCAGAGATTTTCCTGTAACTATAAATGGCATGGAATGTTAATGTAGCATAATAGCATGTAAGATTTTCTGAATTTTTGTGCTATTAACCTTTTTAAGTGCTTTTTTTATTTGTTGAACAGTGTTTTTAGTCAACCCTTTTGATACTGGATGGTACAGCTGTGTTTATTGTCTTTACTCTCAAATTTTATTTTTTGTGCAGTAAGTTCTGTGTCATCTAAAACAATCACTTCCAGTAAGCTGTAACATAAAAAAAATTTCTTTCAATTTTTTTACTATTTCATTAGCACTTGTATTCTTTACAGTATAATGCTCTGCCCATTTAAAATAAGCATCTGTAAGTATAAGGAGCAAATTTCCCTTAATGGAGTCTGTATGATTGATATGTATTCTTTGCCATGATTTAGTTGCCCCTACCATGCTATGTATTTCTTAACCTGCATATGCATTGTAGATTTGCAAGCCATACATATTTTTATGAACTTTTCAATGTCTGTCGCAATGTCTTGTCATCAGACATATCCATGCATTAACACTTTAACATGAACAATATCTGGATTCTATATTCCTTAAGGAACTCATCTAGCAGTATTAAATTGTATCAAAACCTAATTTCTGAAACTATATGAAATTAAAAAGTAGAAAATAAAAATTTTAAAGAAATGTTTTTATTCATTTAAATGCATTACGAAGTAGAAAATAAATATTCTTTGGCTTTTACACTATTTTTAGTAGTATTTATGTAATCAAAATAAAACATGGTGTTCGTAGTTAGGAATAAAGTATAGTCACAAAGTGCGATAAAATTTATTCCAAGCCCCCCCCCCCATTTATGTTCAAATGTTTATAGCATATAATACACATTTCGTTGATAAATATTGATTAGAATAGAATATGTATTGTTTATTGAAATGCAAGTGTACATTATTTTTCAACACATGCATATTCTAACATGCTGATTGTATATTCACTTCCAGGCAATATAATATTAAATAAAATAGGTTATCTCAGTTACCGATTACATTTGGGTTAAATGCAAATAATTGATAAATAAAATATCCTGCATTATATTAAAAAATTCTACTAGCAAAATAATGAAAAAGTTCAGTTTATAAAAATAAATAAATAAATATATATTATATCAGGAGACTTGGAAGTGAAATACACATGACAAGAAAGATTACATTGAGCCAATATCCCACAGGATACTACCTTTATGGCATAAGAACACTATTCCCCCTATTACTATCTCAAATAATAAACTTATAGTATTCTTATGACGTTAATAAATCCTAATTACTAAGATTAAACTAATAATTAAATCTTAGTCTTTTTATCTACAATAATTTAGCTCAATAAAATCTCAGGTTCATAAAATTATTCTAAATGAATTAAAGTCACTGTAGTAAAACATAAGGGATTTTTATGTCATACTGTACTACGCTTAACTAATAATAATAATAACAAATAATAATAATATTCTTGTTTGGATGGACTAATTTTTATGTATTTTTTCTTCACTATAATTTTATTACCATAATAAAAATAAGAAAATACCTGAATATAATCTTTTATCTTCATATAATAACGTAATAAATATGTGGTAGCATTTTATAATCTGACAAATATATATGTGGCAATAGATAGCATATAATTCGATGTACTGTTATAATAATCAATTTATGACCACAAGATAATGTAAAATGTGATTAATCAAATAAATAAATTCCAAGAAAATATTAGAATTCGTAAAATAATACTTTATTCATTTCTGTGCAAAAATATTATGTTTGATTCTATTATTCTGGGTGTATCATGCATTTTAATGGAAAAGAAATAGTCTGAACATACAAATTTTGAAAACAAATTTAACAAAGTTTTATTTATAACAAATAAAATAAAATAACCATTTATTTACAATATTTACACTTGATATCCTAAATTTGCACCGTTATACATTTCTTATTAATTATAGTTATTTAAAAACAATAGAGAATCTATTTAAATCTTCACTCTGACTTAAAAATAATAATAATAAAACAATACAATTTTATTTATCTCTTTATGATCAATTTTATGATTAAATTATATTTCTTTATACTTATTTTAACATATCATATCTTTAAATATTATTTCACTATGCTTCCTTTTAAAAAACATCCATTGAAACATAGTACGGAAAACACAAAATATAATAATATCAAGTATGGATTTTTTACTAGACAATTTCGTTTTGCAATGTTGAAAAATACTATATAAAATATCTACTGTTAATTTATTAGTAGACTATGTGGACATCGTTGTTCACTATACTATGATTATTAAATACAATATATCCTATCTAACATTACTCTAATACTGAATAGCCGTAACCATTGATGTATTCCTTACTGTACCTATTCTTATTTTATATCACTTTGTTTTATAATATTATATCTTAAAAATATGCAATACTCATAAAAATGAAATAAAATATTTAAAAGTTATTTAACATTTCAAAGAGCAACTTTGCTTTATTTATTTTATTCCTGAAATTTATTTTTATTTCCAAAATAAATTTAGAATATTTTTCCTTTTGGGTCCGTTGGATTTTTCAATTCCAACTTGCACAAACTCTACTCCTTCTTACAAGTAAATGAACTTATCTTATTCAGACAATAGCATATCTTAAACTGTAAATTATTTATTATTTCTTTACAAAATATTCAATACTGTACGATGTAGTTACTTTGGAAATTTGAGACAGCGAATAGATGTGTAGGCCTAGGGAAGAAAAACTAGAGTCTAACTCATAGTACATATTGAATAAAAATACCATGGCACAGTGTATCTATAAAAAATATAGAGGTATGACCTATTCTGTCTAATGCCCTCCAGTACTATCAATGATGTCAAAACTATTCCTTCAGCTTTATTGAAACATCAATACTTAAAGAAAATAGACACTGCCCATAAATAAATATACTACTACAGAGCATTGTTAACTGTACTGTATACTTAAGAAGATTACAAAATACTATTCTTATTTCCCTAATACATTCTACATTGATATCATCTCTTTGGTTTCATGTTCTCCAGCTTACTCCCAAAGTCACTATCTTATCAACTTTTCCTAATACATTTATCAAATCTTACACCGACAAATAACTAACTCACATATTCAAAATAATAAAATTCAATTGTAATTAGAACGATCTCAATAATCTACAAGAAAAGTCTGCTTTACTTTCCTATCTCATATTCTTAAACACATACAAACTAGTCATACAAATACTTTGAATGTCCAATAATATTAAAGTTTTTAAAAGAATCATATAACTATTCATCATGAAATTAAAGTATGCGTATTCCCAGAAATAAATCCTAATCTCATAATTTAAAAGTGTTATACAAATGCGTTTACATATAATTTAACATTCGTACCTCCATACATTATAACTTATTGGCAATCTGCAAAAAAGAAAAACAAAAAATATATCATAAAATATATCAATATTCACAATTATTACCTAAGTGATATCGACTTGTAATCACTTATGAAGTCTTCGTGTCCATCAATTGAATAAAACATTGCATATATGATATTCATCTATACTTCCATACTTTAAAAAAAATGTTAACTTATTTAAAATATCAAATTATTTTACTATAAGATTATTATATCAGTACTAAATTAATATTCATGTTCCTACTTTCTAATTAAAATAATATTACATTTTTAAAAGAAAGTTAATAAAAATAAATCAAGACAATAATTACGTATATCTTCAGCTGATGAATGTTTTTTATAAAGTTCAAATGTTTTTATTTTCTCGAGAGTTTTTTTTTTTTTTAAAAAAATGTTCTCCTAAGAGCAATTTTAAAACTCCAAAGTTGCTAAGTTCTCCTGCTTGACAACGAACAACCGCCCCCAATCCTGCACATGCGTTGTAATTGTTTTCTGCGCAATGAAACAAAGTTTAAAAATGAATAATAAAAAAAAATAATATGACGTCTGAAAAATCTAGGAAAATTAAATAAAACCATCATCGATCCGTTTTGGAAAAGTTCATAGAATAATAGTTTATGGTTTCTATTGTCCAGAACGATGATTATTAAAATAATAATAAAATCATAATGTTGAAAATAATATCTTGAATCTTCTATCCATAAGAAATCCTGTATCGGCTTGGTGATGCATCATGTCCCGGTAACTTAACTACGGGTAATCCGGATAAAACTTTTGCGCAACCTTAAAATATTTCTGTAAATTCCATATTTCTGTTTACTCACATATTCCTTATATTTCAGGTATATTGGTTAAGATAATTTATGATTTACTATCCCATTTCTAGCTGTTTCATTTTTGCTCAAAATTATCAGTTTTAAAATAATTTTCAGCAAAAATGCGTATAACCCTATATAACTTAGGTTTTATAACATACGCTTTTCCAAAAAAAAAATACTTTCCATTAATTTTTAGTTATCATAGTTTTTTTTGAAAATATTTATAATGTTTTTCTTCAAAAAGGATAAAACATCTTCATAGCATTATATTTCCATAAAATTATTATATAACTTATCATATTACTTGTCGGTCTTAAACACAACTATCTCGCTATTATATAAAAATGCGTGGTTCATTTTTTAATCTGCAAGTAGCTTTTCTGTTAAGCTTTCTGTACAATGTCCGAAATAATTCTTTGCTTACTGGAATAGTTCTCTTGGTCAATACCATTAACATTATATTAACAATTATTATTCTTACTTTTAAAATATTTTTAATTAAATGCGTATCACTTATTGGCATTTCCATATTTTTTACTGCGAAGTTATATTAAATTTTGACGAATAATCCTGGTAACGGGAACTTTAAATTAGCAATGCATATTTTTAATAAAGTTATTAAAATATTTATATTACGCTCTCTTTGCAAATACTTAAAATTAATATCCTATTAGTTTGCAAATAAATTATACGAGAGCACTAAAATTGACTAAAATAAAAAATTTTAAAATTATTATCACATCGATTACCAATGATACTGATCACCCTAAAATCAATCGTACAAGAGAATTTATACCCTACAAAATACCTCATCCTATAGGTGGATTCTTACTTTTCGTTTGATACCGAATTTTCATATTGCTACAGTCTTACACAATTAAATTTTTAAAATAAAATATGACGCATTATAATTTTAAAATCTTATTTAAAAATATTAATCTTAAATCAATTATTATACTTTACTAAAATTAATTAAACATTTTAAAATGACTTTTAAAAACAATATTTAATAAATTTGTTCCACCTTTAATATTTAATTTATCTATTTTATTTTAAAACAAAATATTTAATTTTTATTAGCTGTCTTTGTCCCATAATATTATTTAAAACATGTTATAATGACTGATTTAATATTTGCTTTTGTGATAGGTAAATAAATATATTCAATTCTAAAATGCAATTTTTAAAATATTTTGAACTTTGTTAATACAAATACTAGCAAGCATGTGTGTATTACTGTATTATGCAGGTCACATGATTTTATAACGGAGACAGATTGTATCCAATTTACTGTCTGAAAATTAAATGATAAATTGCAGCACTTATTATATTGAATAAATAATACAATAATATAAAATTTGGAATAATAATTTGGAAAATATAGAATTAAATATAACTTTTACTACCATAAAACTTACTTTTAGACTAAATGATATTAATTATAATTATTAAATGTAATTTATAATTTTAAATATAGCATTTATTTAACTATAAGTTTAAACTATTAAAATTTAACTTTTTAAACATACTTTAAACATTTATAGCTGTGTTATTTATTATGGCCAGCTTTTCCAACCATATATAATTAGTATTTTTAGCTTTGTTTAATTGTTTTAAGGTTATTCATTATAATTTTAGGCATTACATAATTTTATTTAGCTTTAAATTGTACTTTTAAGACATTATCAATACAATATAACTATCATCCAAGGAGAACACATTCTAAATTTAAATTTTTTTAGTAATTTGCTGTGATGAGCCGATTCTGACTTATAGAAAAGGGCACAATATATATAATACAGATGTTTTTTTTTATTTTAAAAATAATAATATTGCTATTAATAATAAATTGAGGGAACCTATTTATATATATATTACTGAGTGTATGTTAACTCGCACATTCACTGAAGCAGTAAGAAGAAGGAAAAAACTACCATATTTTTATTTTTAAAATAAATAGCAAAATGTTGGACTTCAGTTGCTATTGAATATGCCCTGGCTGATATTTCTTATTTTTTTTCTCTTATAGAAACATGATAGACATTTTGTTATCAAGAAACTACACTATAATTATTTTGATGTTTTTAAATCAGTATCAGCTTTTAGTATTTCTAAAATTTTGTAAAACTTTTAACAATAAGCTTAGAAAATATTTTATTATGCAAAATACAGTACATCATATCAGGAGAGAATAATTGAGAAAAAATAAAAGTATGTACTTTCAATCTAAACTGCATACGAAACTCAAAGGAGAAAAAATGGTTGCCAAATATTGTAAAATTTGTGGATTTTATTGTTTTTTTTTGTTTGTTTGTTAACATTTTTTTTGGATAGCAAATAATTGAAATCATTTTCTTAAGATACAGCAGTATTCTTGGCTTCACTGTATTTTTAGCCTATTTCTAAAAGAGCACAACTCACTTTTGTTTTAGTTATATAATATCAAAAACATGAATGGTGAAGTCATTTTTTTTACTTTTTTGTGCTTTGTTTTTTTTAGTATATTTATGAGAATAAAAGGGTTTCTTTAAAAAAAATTTATATTTTATATTTGTATAAGAAAGCTCCTGCTTAGTATGGCTATTATTATAAAGCTTTTTAATTCTATTTAAAATAAAATAAAGTGAATATATCTTGTATGTGTTCGTTTTCTGTATATTGTGTTATAATGAATCATCTTTATTTTTCTAAAATAATACATTGAAAAATGAAACATTATTGTTTTCTATTTCCATAGTTGATTTAAGAATTGTTAAAAATAATCCTCTACCAAATGTGTTATTAACATATTGTAGCCATGCCAATGATTTTTTGGCATTGAATTAAATATTGCTGATCTCAAGTTTTATATAACTTCTAGTGAAATTTGTATTGCTGTCTGGTGAACACAAAATTATTATACATTAACATTTTTATTTTTTAATCTTTAGAAAGCTTGAATATACATTTAATGTAAGATATTCTCAAAAACTGTAAAAACTGATTGTAATATAAGTTATTCTTTTCATGTATAAACATCTTTTTTTTTTTGATTACTCAGTTTCATTTATTCTAGCAATATATTTATGTGTAATTGGTATGCCTTTTTTTTTTAAATCAGTAATTGTAATGTAACCAAAGAAATTATGTTTTTATTTTCACATATAAAAAAGCATTTTTTTTCTATCTTATAACTCAATTCACTGATTGAAAATCGGTTTTTTAAAATTTTTTATACACATTACTAAGTGAAAAATTTTCTATATTCTAATATTCAATTTTTTGTTTGCATTTATTTAATAAATACATTTAGCTTTTAGAATATTTGCCTGGTTTCTATATTTTTATTTCATTGAGTAATTTGCAATATACCACTGATACGGCTTGAATTAATTAAATACTGAGATTATGCAGTATTGTATTTTTAATCTGAAAATTATTCATATTTTTAAAGAGTTCACACATAAAAAAAAATCTAGCCTTTCTCTTTTTTTTAAAATAGACTATTAACTATTTTCTTCTGATATTTTTTAAATTTTGAATATATTTATGTGTAAACATAAATATTTAAACTTAATATGTAACGGTTACAATAAAAATATTTGAAAAATCTTTTTTTTTTTTTTTTTTTACAGAAAAAGAGGCTCTGGTCAAAATAAATCTGATTTTGAACATGTTCCAGAAAGGGTACATTTTATTTTTATTTTAAATATAAGATAATAATAATAATCAAGTTTTTTAAAAAAAACTATATCTAATACCTTGATGATTTTGTTTTGAGCTTAAATTATTTTATAAATGTCTGATTGCCAAATTTAGCTGGTCTGAATTTTTTTTTTTTTTGGGGTACCAAAAGAAAGTGAA
This sequence comes from Epiperipatus broadwayi, assembly GCA_028023455.1. Classification (NCBI taxonomy): domain Eukaryota; kingdom Metazoa; phylum Onychophora; class Udeonychophora; order Euonychophora; family Peripatidae; genus Epiperipatus; species Epiperipatus broadwayi. The sequence goes on along the minus strand of JAQFVV010000143.1, from coordinate 294,958 downwards.
ATCTAGAGACGCATATAGGAAGACATAGATAAATAAATAAAAATTGGCTTCTTTTAAATGTAAAAAGAAATTATTATTATATAATGTCGGATTTTTTTTTTTTTTTTAGTGTTCTGTTGGAATTGAAAATCACTGTAGTGTTGCCAACATGGACCCAAGTTTACAACATGCATTCATTAAGTAAATTGTTTTATTATTTATTTTTGTTAATGGGAAGTTAAATAGCAAATTTGTTAACCACATTTTATATGTCTTAAATATTGCATTAATATATAGTATTTAAATTTTTAGAGACTTGTTTTATTTATTAAAACTAATTTTCAAAAACTTGGAATTTTAGATTTCTAATATGTTTCATAAGAAAAGTATAGTTTTCATTCTTGGAAATATATTTTTTTAATCTTAAATTTGTAACCAATAATTACTCATTTACCATTTTGAAAAACTAATTTAAGTAGCAATTTTACATATTTGAAAAACAAAAAAAATATGTTACTTTGAAAGAAAAAAAAAAGAAATATTATACTACAAATATTTGTAATTTTTTATTTCTCAAAATAATCATGCAGGCAATGAATTAAGAATTTTTAATAATATCAACATTTTCTTATGATAAAAATTATTTCTTTACTTTTTCTTTCACTCTTTTTCCTGAGATGTCTCTGAAACAGTGTTCTTCAACCCTTGGTTCGCAGCCCGGCACCGGGCCGCGGAACTTTTCTGCAGGTCCGCGTGCTAGACAGGCAGTAAAAAGTTTGTAATAATAAATAGTAAGAGTTTCAACTTTTAATTAATATAGCCAATTTTTATTTATTTTTTCATCTCATTTTTACCCAATTAAAAAAAAAAGTAAACAGAACGAAAACAAAATCTAATCAATCATTCATAAATTAATTTGTTTTTCTAGTTATCACAGATGTTTATGGGGGGGGGGGGTAGAATTAAATTTTTTATTACTTTTCTAAAAAAAATTAAAAAAAAAAAGCTTTTTATTATATAAACTCCATATATATATAAAACTTTATCTTATATATTTAACATTATTGTTTTGATCAGTTATAACAATTATGCTTATCTTTAAGAAAATTTATCTATAGACTTCTGCCGGTCTGCGAAATCTTATCCTTATTTTTGCTGGTCCGCGGAACCTTATCCTTATTTTTACCGGTCCGCAGATGTGAAAAGGTTGATGACCACTGCTCTAGAAAACTTGAATAAATAATATACTTGAATAATAGTGCTATTATATCTATTGTGCCGGGCATTATCAAATGTTCATGCACAAAATCTGCTGTAAAGAACATTACAGCAGGTACACATGTAAATTTGTATATATTGAGCACAACGAATATATAAATGTGCTACATTAGTAATGGAAGTTGGGTCTGAGCATAGAATACTCACACACACCAATTTAAAGTAAAACATTCAATTGACAGAGAAATATTGTACACAAACAAATACATGTATAATAAACTCGTGTATTTTTTTTTTTCTATATTTTTATTATATGTCATTTTATGGTTATGTATTTTGCTTTTACTCTGAAAAACTCAAATGGAGAAAAGCAAACTTTATTGATCAAATGGATCACATGTTGGAACGTATTCATAAAATAAATAATTAAAGTAATTGTTCCAACATACTTGTATATTTTTTTTAATTACTTATCTAAAACTGTAATTTTATTCAGAAATCAAAGAATGTTAATTGCTTTGGCAAAAATCTAATTAAAAAGCAAAATGTTTGATAATGAATATTATAATTAAAATGTTATTTTTTTTTATATACATATATAAAAATAAAAATTCTTTTGAAGTGTACTATCTGTTAATCAAGTGGTCTGAGAATTCAAGATGGAAACTAAACATATCAAACCCTAATATGTAGAATTTAATCGGAAAAATAGAAAAAAATGTTTATAATCTGATTGATAAGCTAAAATAAAAGGGTTGGTTGATTCATACTTCTCAGGGGAGTACTTGAATTGGTTCTGTTACGAGTGGGGTTGATATAAGTCAGTGCTGTGGGATTCATTCTTTCTGTGGCATTCGTTCTGTCTAAGTTGTTCACTACTTTTGGCTCCGGAATTCTCCAGTCATCTAGCCACTTAGAGATTCATTTACAGACTAGACTATTGCTAATATTCCCTAAGAAGAAATCCATTACACAGTTCTTTTAAATAAAACGGAGTTTAAAGTTGGGAGTAGAAGTATATCTTTTATCTGAGAAATATATGTCAAACTATATAAAGTACAACTTATTTATGCGGGGTAAAAGCTCAGACCACTTCCATTCATTAGTCATCATTGAAGATAGCTGTAAGGGTTTATTATTATTCTTATTCACGTAAATTTGCATTTATTTTCACACATCAAATATGATTTTGTACAATAATTCTTATTTATTTTGTTAATTACATCATTATAAGTATACATCGGTGGTGGATATCAGGATCTCATTAAATATTTAATTATGATATAAATTTGTTTGTTTTTATATTATTTTATTTGATAAAATGTACTTTTTCCTTATCAATCACGTACCTGTAATAACCATTTAACTTACCCATTGAAGACCCTAGATATTGAGCTAGCCACATGGGATATCGCTCTACCGGGGTGTTAAATCTTATTCTCATGCTCCGCTGAACATATGGTATTGCATATCCTTCTAGGAGGAGGGAAAAATTCATTTTTATCTTTCAAAAGCTATTAGTAAATAGACTTTTAAAAGATGTGTACCATAGGTCCTAAGCATTCGGACATTCGAGAAAATTACTAACTAAAAGGGTTTTTAATTGGCAGAGTCCTGTCAATTCCCTCCCTCTATCAGTTTAGCTGGAGGTGCCAATATGTTATGAGTACAGACAATTGGCTAAATTGATATCCATTTCTTATCCTGTTCAATCTGTGTCACTTCATGCTCAGTGCAAGATAGGAGCATAACTCCGCAGGGAAGTATGGGCCGGTACACTATATTCCTGTTTAGTTTCTGTTTATGCTTTCTTCAGTAATGAGTTTAGATGGATATTCAGATATTAAGTTTTTTTTTTAAAAAAAATCCAGTTTATTAACTGATATTCATCAATGAACTGTTGAAATTTTTATTATTTTTTAAACAAAAATAATGAAATTTGAAGACGATGTTATCTTAGCATTTTAAAATTTGAATGTTTTTTTAATGAATAGATAATAAATATAATTTATTTACTTGCTTAATTTTCTTTTTTATAGATTTGTTTTAAAACTGCATTATTTAAATGCTTTAGTTTTTTTTTTTTAACTGCCTTTAGATTTAATATCTAAATTTAATTTCAGAATCATAAGTTATTGTATGAAAATACAAAGTTTCTATTTTTAAATTAATTTCTTAATGTTTTTCATATGTGAAAATGTAATTAAAAATATTGAATCCATTATTTCTTTAGAATTTATTTTGCCATTTGGATTGTTTCATCTCCAGATATATATATTTGTAACTATAGTTAATATGGTAAGATTGTGAATAGCTTAGTATTTGTTTGTCTGTAATAGAATTCATATAAACAACACACTATTTCTTATCTTTCTGACAACTAAAAATGAGCTGACAGCACAAATTGAAAAATTACTTTCCATCTTTATATATAGTGATGCTATAATTACGTATTCCAAATCAGTTTTTAGCATCTAGGTTAATAAATTACATATTTTTGCTGTCACTAGTCCATATAATGTCTATCTTGTTCTTCACATTTTCAAGCAATATGGGTGGCATACTGGCTTCTTATTGACAAAAGGTTAAAAAATAATATTCATGATTGCTTTAACCGAATATATTTTTGAATTGCTATCCAGAAAATCACATTTAAAATATGGCAATTATTATTATATGTGTGATTTTTAAAGCTGATTTTATTTCGATTTCCTCATTGTTTTTCTTTGCATTTATAAAATATTTTTTGATTACTTGAGTTTTTAACTATAATGAGCTTAACCTTTTAAAGAGTTAATCCCTAGTCTGTTATATTCTGTGCTGATATTTTTTTAAATGTCTATTCAATTCAACATAACTTCTTTTACTTCTTCCACTCAAATTTCCATGATTGAATAAATCATTTAGATTAGCACACTATTAGGCTGAATGTGGTCATTGATGTGGGTGATTTGTATTTGTTATATTCTATTATTATCCAGAGTTTCCATCTTACACAAAAAACTGTGAGTGGTTAATTATTAAGTGAAGACTGCAATGGATATTGGGAGTGCCATTCAATCCATAGAGAATTTGCTATTATGTTGAAAACTGACATTATTTCAATTTCTTAAATGTTTCTATACTCTGTATTGTTTAGTACAAATAACTGAAGGCAGTATTGATTTCTAAAGGCACTTGGATCGATGCTGTATCTGTCACTTCTATACTCAAATGTCATGCGATTTCTGAATGATTAAACATTCAAGTAATGAAATATTGAAATGAGTAATTTATTAAGTTTTAGCAATGTTCTTAAGTTAGTTCATCTCATATTACTTTTTTCTTACAAAGATTTTGTTGGTCAAAAGAAGATTTTCTTTTCATTAAGTAGAATCAGATGAGGAAGTTTCTTGAACAATTGACAAATTTTATTATTGAATTATAATGTAAAAAATTTATTAAATGGGACCACCATTTGAAATTAAGATGTAAAAATGGAGTTAAGAAAACTTACAACATTCTGTCAGGATAACTAAATAGATTTAAAAGAAAAATGATTGAATATGAACCTGAATTAATATAACAATATTATTCTAAGATAAAAATAATTATATAGTAAAAAGAGTAATCATTGAATTAAAACAGTGATAAGTGGATATCAAATATTTATTTAAAGAAAAATTAACAGATAGTAAAATCAAAAAATATATTACCTTTTATAAAAAAAAACCAATCATAATTTGTAAAATTTCTCAAACCTTTATTTTGCAGTATGTTATTTATGATAGATTATGTTTGTGTTTATGTGGAGAGTGTGTATCTTAATGATTTCCAAGTTTGTTTGTTTGTTTTTTTTTTCAGGAAAAGGAGATCTTGAAAAGTGAAGAATGGTGTTCATATATAATTCATAATCATTTCGCATTTTCATAAATTGTAATTTTGACATTTTTTATGTGAACTTGTTTTTTAAATAAGTTGTTGATATTTATTATATATTTTGTAAAGTTTATCAATAAAGTATTTAATTTTGTTTTATTATATCTGTTGGATAAATCAGTATGTTTTATTTCTAACTAATAATATGCATATACAAAAAAAAAAACTTAATTAACACTTAATTACATGGTAATAACAGAAAATAGTAAAAATATAAGAATAATCTGTATTCTACTATTCTTCAACACTAAATTATTACTAAGAAAAAAAATCATGTTAATGTGTTACTAGAATTAATAACACAGTATAAATCTATCAGATACATGTACTCATATGCCTGAAGTTTTTTCTAGCTATAAATTTATTTATTTTTTGGTAAAACTCCAAAGTATGATTTTATCATATTATTCACTATCAACTATACAGACAATCATACATGTCATGATACAGTTTTTGCAGAAATTTATGAAATTGAAAATATGGTGAAGTAGTCAAGTACCTCTGCCATTTCATGAAGACCATACAGAACAGTAATAATATATAAAAAATTATATTAATTCCAGATAAAGTAACTTTTAATGTTAATAAATTATAGCCTAGCTAGAAATAAAAGGATATTTATAGATAGGACCAAGTCACAAATAAAATATTACATGTAAACATAAGATAGACAACACAGAAAATGACATTAATTCTTGAATGAAAGCATATATGCATGACTGGAATTTATGCATGTATATGTTTGCAAAAGATAAATATTTCATTTATATAATGTCCAGTAACAATATATAACAAACATTCACACATAACATTACACAAATTTGATAGTTTAATTATATTTCATGGGTGAAGACAGAAGAGCCCCACCAATCTCCAAATATGAAAAGAATCTAACCCATGATTTTGAGAGAGGCATATTTTATGATCAATAAATTTTTTTTGATATCAAAATTATTTGCATTAATGTCTACCTTTGTCAATCATAGATTGATAAATAGATATTTCTTCCATTACAACCTAATGCATGATGGGTAGCAGTTACCATTATCATTAATTGTAGAAAAACATTCTTTGAGTGTGCCATGATAACATAATCTTAGGGTTCGTGTCTTCAGTGTTTGAATAAAATAAATGTTATCATTACAGATGTGGATGTGATTGATTGCTTGTCCTAATGTGCTGTCTTCTATAAATGAACCTGTTTATATGGGGGGAGGGTCAATTTACTCTTAGAATATTTTGTCCCACTAGTTTATCTTAAAATCATTGCCAATTTATTTTTAAACCGATGCATGTTTACTTCTTTAGATGGTAGACTTGGTCATGGTTTTAGACCTCATCTGTCTATTCTGCAAGGTTCACCACTTAGTACTCTCTGCTTCATCACATACTTTAATCCACTTTTGATTGAAATCGAAAGGAAATTACCTGATATTTTTGTGCCTGCTCTTAATGAAGAAATACATCATATATCATATGTAGATGATGTTACTGTTTTTCTTCCATCTGCAAAACATCTTTCAGCTCTACAACAAATTTTAAATAATTATTCAATTAAATTCAACCTTCATTTAAATCTCTCCAAATTATCAACATGGAATATTAAAAATGGATCTATATTTCCATCTCAATTTACATCAAAACCTCAAAAGTTACTAGGTTTTCCAATTGCTTTGTCAAAAACTGCTATGAGGAGAGAGATTCAAAATTCAATTTTAGAGAAAGTGAAAGATCTAACAAAATCATTATCTGCCATTTCTTTATCACTTCCTGGAAAAGTTTCACTTCTTAACATGTTAATTTTTCCAAAGATTTTATACTTTTTATTCAACCTACTAAGTCTTCAAAATAGCATAAATTCTATTTGTTCTAAAATTTTATGGAGAGGAAAATGTGTTGCCTTTAGTTTAAAAAAACTACAAAATCCAAAAGAACAATGGTCTCAGTCTTCATTCTACTAATGTGTTTTACGTACCGAGAGCTCTTGGAGTCCTAAGATCAATTCATATTAGTTTATTGGAAATAAACAAGTTTTCCATTTGAACCAACTGACACTCCACCTCCGTTTCTTGGGGAGTGGATTTTAAAAATGAAACATATTTCACGTTTATTTGATTTCCCTGCACAAACGTTAGAAAAAAAGTCTTATTGGGAAATTTACAAATTAATCAACAACAATCAAATTATTCCTAAAACTTTTTTGAATATAAATAATAAATTATTAATTAATAAATGTAAACGATGGAATCTTGAATCAAAGTATATGGACTTCATTTTAAAGTTTAATCTCTTCTCCCTACCTACAAGTTATTTTTTATTCTGGAAAAGAGGATTCAGAAAAATTGGTCCTCATTGTCGCCTTTTTTTTAAAGATGATGAGACTTTGCAACATTTTTTTTGAGTGCTCCTAGGAGGAACTGAGACTATTTATGATTAAGTGTATTCCAGATAATAAAATGATACTTTCTACTAATAAAGCTATTAAAAATGGAACCTTCTCTCATTAGGATGGCAATATTTTTGTTATTTGCTGTTTGGCTTATAAGATGTAAGATTATTTTTCATAACAATGGAAGCCAAATTAAAAATATTTTCATTTCTATTATTAATATTAAAAACAGACTTTTTACTCAAGAACATTTATATCATGAAACATGGTCATTGTGTAATTTCCCTGATAATATTTTGTCAAGTTCACATAAAAATGCTGCAATATTCTTTGTAGACTTAGATTTTCTATGTTGTAAACTTATTTGTATTAATAAATTTCTTGAAACAGCTAAATTATACTGAACTGCAATGTTAAAGTAGTCAAATTCATCAATTTTTAGGAATTTGTAACCTGTCTGTATTTCCAAGCTTAAAATGCTATATGAACATGCTGGTGTACAATACTATATTTTGAATGAAGTTTTTAATGATTTTGTCATATTTAGGTAGAATTAGCTAAATTATACTGAACTGCAATGTTAAAGTATTCAAATTCATCAATTTTTGGGAATTTGTAACCTGGCTGTATTTTCAAGCTTAAAACAAGATATGAACATGCTGGTGTACAATATTATATTTTGACTGAATGTTTTCACTGATTTTGTCATATTTAGGTAGAATTAGCTAAATTATACTGAACTGCAATGTTAAAGTATTCAAATTCATCAATTTTTAGGATTTGTAACCTGGTTGTATTTCCAAGCCTAAAATGCTATATGTACAATACTATATTTTGAATAAATTTTTTCACTGATTTTGTCATATTTAGATAAAATTAGCTAAATTATACTGAACTGCAGTGTTAAAGTATTCAAATT